>OY992530.1:62796286-64112536 GCA_963921185.1 Dasysyrphus tricinctus
GGACAAAAATAGATATCTACAAAAACACCATCAACCAAACAACTCAATTTTGGTTTTCCTATTAATTTGTATGGTACTTCAACTTAAAAAAAATGTTTTCAGTAAAGCAGACCCATCTGCTGAATTAATTCCGGTTATTGGGGTATCTTGCCCCAGTGTGCGTCGTCGTCCAAGTTGAATGGTGCAGTCTGCATGGTAGCGGAATTCGATTCGTCATCGCCGTTATACAATTTGCAGAAATGATTTTTCCATATCCTCAGCAACGACTGCGATTCTACTACGATGTTCCCCTGATCATCATTGCAGGCTTCGGTTCAGGCCTTGTAACCCTGGGAGGCTCTCTTTACTTTTTGGTAAAACTTCCGAACTTAATTCTTTTAATGGCATCCCTCTATTTCCTCGATCACGCGCTTCTCATGCTATTTCTTTTTCTTCTTAGAAGCTTGTGTGCCTCTATCCTCTTCTTCTCGTAGAGCTCGCCAGCAGCTCTGGTCCTTCTATGCAGCGCGCCGCTTTGTATGCCTGTTGTTTGGCTGCATGTACTTGTCGGCATTCTTCGTCGAACCAGGGGTTTCGCTGTGGTGGTCGTGCAAGGCCCGTCAGAGGCGGAATCTTTGATGGCTTCCTGGCAATTCTTCCACTGGTTCTCGATACTTGCAGTTGGTGGCATAGGACTATTTAAGAGGGTGCGAGATGGAAATGCATCTCATCCGAAAAAACAATTTTTTTTCAACAGAATTGTCGTCAATTTCGAGCTCTTCTAACAGCACCTAAGTGCGGCTGGTAATTTTCTCTTCTCTTAACTGCTGAGTCAATTGAACCTTCTGAGCGAATAGTCCAAGATCCTTCTGTTAAAACCCTCTCCGATCAGAAAACTGATGCTCAGTTGCTGAGATCTTTGATCCGTTGAGGTTCTTGGGTTCAAGCGCACACTTCGGAAGCAGCTGCAACAACCGTTGAGTGAACACAACGAAGACGGGAATATTTTTGTTTATCATTCATCAGAGAGTATCCGGGTTTTCTTCACAAACATCCATGAGTGTTGGTGCATTTTCAACCGAAATTTCCATTCAAATTTCACCCTAATTTGGCAACAGCATTGATTTTGGAAATAATTTGAATATTTCCCAACGTTTTTAAAGCGTAAATCGACTCAACCTCTACTGACTTGCTGGCAATTTTTTGAGAGCATAGGAGCTATTAGTGTCAGAATTGCAAATGATTCGAAAAGAAACCAACAAACGGCCCAAGTTTCAAAAATCCTTAATCTACCGAATCTTCTTAGTGTTCTTTTAGTGAGGAAGTGTGGATGAATGAATTGCTAAACAGTTGACTTACCGACGAAGAGACATATGATAATAGCTCCGCTTCGACTAACAGACTTTTCAACAGCTCGTAATACGGTGATTAGTAGCGCTGAATTAGCTAAGAATTAACAAAGCAAGCTAAGCACGACGGAAAAAAACGTCTCTAACGTCTTAGACGTGTGTACTTTTCGAGGGGCAACCGTCTACTGTGACCTTTTCTTCTTGTGGCAAGGCTTAGGGCTCTACAGAAAAAGAGGCCCTAAAGAAGAAATTCGACGTTGGTCGCCTTAGCATACCAAGAGTCGCCAGGGCCTAAAGTGAGAATCCGAGCAAGAAGGTCTCTGCTGTGCACTCACCTTCTTCGACTAGTGGTCCCAGTATCGCGAGAGGAAAACAAAACTACAACAGGCTACCAACCACCCCCGAAACAAAATCCGTGGTATAATGATGAATGCGCAATGCTAAAGAAGGCGATAGAACACGCGCATGCTAATATGCTGCAGCGGAAAACAAGAGAATTGAGAGAGGAGTATCGAGCAAGGAGAAGAGAGGAGAAGAAGACCTTGTGCATAGAGAAAAGGGTATACTTGCGATCGAAACAGTTACAATACCCGGAAGTTTTATAAAAAATCCAAGCAACTGGGTGCTGGCTCTAAAATCGGAACGCAGGCTCTTCGAAACAACGAAGGTAACTTAGTCACCGAAGAACAGAAAATATATGCTGTATTCAAGCAGCTGGTGAAGGAGCGAGAAAAAGGACAAGAAGGGTACCCAACTCAAATCAATGAAGGCCAGCACTCAGTATATTGAAGAGGTAAACATAAGTCCTGATGGTTTACCAGCGGAAGTTTTCAAGCACGGAATTTTGTTGGAAAGAAGCATGCCCGATGACCAGCCTATCAGTTCCATTTGTCCCATCTACAGAAAAGGCGATCCTATTCGTATGGCCTTCAAGAACTACTGAGGCATATCCCTGATCAACATCGTATACAAGACTCTATCCAACGTACTATGTGAGCGTCTTGAGCCGTTCTGTAACACTATAATCGGCAAGTAACAGTGTGGGTTCTGTCCAGGCATATCGACCATTTACCAAATGTTCACGCTTCAGGCAAATTCTGGAAAGACCAACCAAAAGAAAGACCATCAAGTTGAGACTCACCATCTATTCAAAGCCGCATATGATATCATTTATCGTCAGGAGCTCTACATGGTGATGGCTGAACTTGGGATCGCAGGAAAACTGATATAGTTTTTCGTGTCATATTGAAAACCACGAAAATAAGGAAAAGCTCTTCAAGGGTCTTAGTAAGGAGATGTACTTTCATGTGATTTCTTAAATCTCGTTCTGGAGCAAACAGTGCATAGAGCAGGCCTTAACACTTAAGGCACTGTTTTCAACAGATCTGTCCTATTTTTAGGTTATGCCAAAAATATCTACATACAACATACATCATCGGCCGCTCTCAACAGACCGTTAAAGAGGCTTTCAAGGTAATTGAAGAATAGGCGAAACTTATTCGTCTTCAAGTAAACGACGACAAGAACAAAAAGGTACATGCTATTACCAAAAAAAAAAATGAAAGGCTTGTCAACCGGCTAGGACAAAATATCACTGTTGATAGCAACAATTCCGAGGTAGTTAACGAGTTCATCTTGCTCGGAGTAAACATTAATCCCACGAACGACATCTAAGTGGAGATCTGACGAAGAACTACCCGAGCAAACCGGTGCTTCTTCGGTTTGGAGCAACAGATGGGTTAAAAACTCACACGAAAGACGAAGTGCAGGCTCTATAACCCTTAGACTTTATACTGCAGTCTTGCTTTATGGCGCCGATTGTTGGGTGATAAGCAAAAAGGAGAACTGATACTGGACTTCTTCCAAAGTAAACAAATTTCGACGGATATTTGGTCTTGTGGGCGAGGAGGGTGAATGGAATGGAACATACACCGCGAGCTCTATGGGCTGTATCAAGATGTGGATGTAGTCTAGAAAATCAAAACAAGTCGACTACATTGGCTCAACTACAACGAGCAAATGTACAATTTATCTTTGAATCCCAGGACCCAGGTTCGAGAGAACGAAAACTGAACCTCTGTTTGAACATCAAGCCATCGTAGATGCCAGAAAGCTTGGTCTAGTTGACTGGTAGTAGAGTACTCGGAATCGTAAAGGATGCAAGGCTGCGACCCTTCATTATTTGGGAGTTGGATAAATCAAGAGTCTACAATTCCAATGAAGCTATGCCCTTGTCGTCTTCATAAAGTAAGTGTAAAGCCAAGTTTGAATGTTTTGACTTTGACTCTTTTATGCATTGCCACTACTTCTGCCTCTTCAACGATGAAAGACTTATGCATGCATAATAAATCTTTTACATTTTGTCCACTAACACAACAATACAGGTAACAATTCTGTGCAATTTTGACTGAATTATTGCTTGTCAATATCATAAATTCAAGCTTAACCAGTAAACAAACAAATTTGCTCCACATTTAGTTGATAGAAGGTAGATACCTACACGTCGTAACACGTGTCAAGGACAAAATAATGGTTTCACAACCAAACGATCTCACCATAAATTTACAACAAAATTCTCTTTTTTACAACACTCAAGAGGACCCAGTTACATTTATTGACGCAATAATAGCTTCACTCCTCCATGTTTTATATGCATGACCCTCAAAAGTGATTATGAAGTTCAAGGGAAATATGTAATAATGTACCTTATATACGAGCTATAAAAAGAAGGGAAGCCCTTGGCACATTGCCAAATAAAGAAACTATTAAAAGAACTAGATCCATTTATATGTGTATGTGGGACTATGGGTAGTATTGGGCTAGGTAAGGACAGAACCGTTTGAAGTAACATCCTCATACAATTAATGTTGACATTTCCAAAAATCGATTAACATATACTTTCGTTATAAAATGACAACCAGGCCCCCAGAAAACCAACGGCAGTGTCAAGCCTTCATTTTCCTGTGAAGTGCATCAAGTCGCATATGCATATATGCATAGCTAACATCATGTGTGTGTGTTTTTGTGTTCGGGTATCTGTGACCAAAAGCTTTTTTATTAGAAAAAAACAAGCGCAGGTGGAATAATGTGTCACTTGATTCTGTTGATGCAACAACAATGATGACGGCAACTGCGGTTTTTCATGCTCTCGTAGACAGACTTGTTTTTTTGTTGTTGTGTTTTTTTGTTCATTCAAAATAGATGCTGAAAAGGCTTAAACGTGATATGAATGTGAAAAACCTCAGCCTTAAAAAAAATTATAAAAAAAAAGTAAACAAAAAAAAAAAGAATAAAATATGTGCATATCGTGTAAATGAGGTTTTGAGGTACCTATACAGCAATGATGTAAAGAGATTCCAGTTTCAATGACATTTTTATAATAATATGTATTATTAAGTGCACCACTGCGTTGCATAAATTTTTTTGTTTTTAAATATCTTGAAAGATGCCTGGAGATTTTGTGGGAATGTATAAATAAGAATTTGCCGAAAAATGCCTTTTTTAAGTCAAATTTAAAGTTCAACTTTAAAAACGTTGTGTTCCCTGTTCTTCTACGGTTGGACTGTCATAGAACATATTACACATTTAACCGTTAAAACGGAAATACTTAGACCGTAAATTGGTCCATTGTGAATCGAGGGAACTCTTTTCCCTACTAGGTGAACCACCTGAAACACACTACAATGATTAGGAAGACTTAATTTTAGCTTATCTTGGTACACATCTCCACCAACCCCGTCATCAGTTTTCGATCCGTCGCACAGTGGTCCGTTTGGTGAATTTTGGTGGCAAAAATTATTTCTCATGACAGTTCTTGACGAATATTAACACACTTAATGATTTAAGGCCTTTCAATTAATTGGTAGTGCCTATTTTTTTCTATTCGAAGCGGGGCTTCACAATTTTGGTAAAAATATGGTGCCAAATTTTAATATTATAAAAAAATATCCAGGTCAGGAACTACATAAGTCAAATTTTTGTTTTTGATGTCTTAAAATATGTGCTTGAATGAATACTTTCATACATGAAAATGATTTCAATATTGATGTGCAGCAATTTAAGATAAACTAGTCCAAAATGCTGAGAAATGTTTTTTAAGAGTAGGGGAAGTACGTCCAAAATGACATACTATAAAGTTTTTGAATCAAAAAAAAATATTTAGGCAATATATCGTTATGAAATATATATTTATTCTTTTTTTTAATTCTTTGCAAACATTTAACAATAATTTTAAAGTTTAAAAAACAAACAAATTAAATTAAAAAAATACTTTTTCAAAACTACACAAAAACTCTTTTCGCTCATATAGTATGGACATAATGACATACTTCATATGGGCAAAATGACATCGGATATATTTTCTAGTTCCATAGTTATAGAGAGATTCAATTTGGGTAAAATTTATAAATTTATTAGTTATAATTTGTTTCTTGGCACTTTTGTCCTCAAATTGTTCGGGTTCATATAAGATACATAATTCGCAAATGAATTGCTTTGTGTTTTTTGACACGTAAGCATTGGATTCACGAGCCCAATGGTTGCATATTATGCAGTGTAACCGATTCAATTGCTATTTTCATCGTTTCAATGCTCCAAGATTGACGATATGTTGACCTTTTGTAATTCAGAGACATTTTTACTACTAAAATTTAAATATTGTTCCCAATAAAGGTATGTCGTTTTGTCCATAGTTAGGGTATGTCATTTTGCCCCTATCATAGCTATGACAAAATTTTATCAATAAATTGCACAAAACTTGAATGATATGGCTAGTGATAAGACTATTTTACGAATTTTTTCATAAACTATAAATTAAATTAATAATAGTAAAATAAAAAGGTATAAGAACTACCAAAACACGAAAAATAGTCAAGACCAAAAAAAAAATTATTTTATTCGTAAATAGTTTTTTATTTTTTGTGACGAGACACGGCCATCAAATGATTCATTATTTTTATAGGATTTCAAAAATCGTCCAAACCAACTAATAAAATTTCATTTGGTGCTTTAAGTGTAACAGATTTTAAGAAATGGCTGGTATGTCATTTTGCCCGTATATGCCATTTTGTACGTATCTCCCCTAGTACAAGTTTTCGAACAGTTCTTTTTTCTGGTTTTATTATTTTAATCGGGTTACGTACGAATGACCGACAAAAAAAATGTCGACTGGTTAAAATGTCGATTTTTATCGACTTTTTTGAAAATCAAAATTCCGACTTTTTTCTTATCGACTAATAAAATGCCGACATTTTAAAATCTCGATTTGACAAAATGTCGACTGCTTTGAAAAAAGTCGAGAAAAATATCGACTATAGTCGATAGAACAAGACATGCCGAGTCACATTTAGGTAAATAACTTTTAATATACTAAATGTCATTAATGTGAGAACATAATTTTATACTTACGAAGTCATTAAACTAATTTCAGTTTAAATTATAGAACCCATCTGAAAAAACAAAACCTTAGCTCAAAAATAAAACAAATCAATTGTTATATTTCAATGGAATCATTTCATTTAAACAAAAATCTACAAAATTCATAACTTTTAGTAAAAAAAACTCAATATTTCTCATTTAAATAATCTGAAATTTACTAAACATTTACTCCATTCTTAAATGAATCGCAAGGTTTGCCAAAAAAGCTATCTTTGTATATTTGTTTCTATCTTTTTTTCTGAGGTTTTTTCTTTCACCCTTTTCAATTTTATTGAGGCGTTGTTTTACAACAGTTTGCTCTCTTGCAAGCTTTGAAATCAATTTATAAAGTCCTATATGAGAAGCGCCAACTAACACTTTTAATCTTCGGTGCCAGGCTTCAGGCGAGTTTTGAGTTCTTGGCAGGCTCAATTCCATTTGATCATATACAGACCAAAACGATGGGTCGTAAGAGGGAAGAGTTCTTTTTCTTTCGTTTGATAATGAACGTTTTTTTTCTTTTTACACCGATGTAATTACTCTCGAACCAATCGCCTATTGTTTTTCCATCATCGTCAAAATTTATTTTTAATTCACTGAAATAAGTTGGTATTTCGTTTGGTGGCAAGAAAGCTAACGCTTTAATCATCCTCATTTGGCGACTGAATATTTTGTTGGTACCATATTTTGATTTCAATTTTTCAGCTTGAATTTTTCTCCAAATAATAGATCCAAAATGGAAAAAATATCCTTTATTAATGGAATTCGGAAAAAAAGTTTGAGATGCCGATATACTTCCTTTCTCGAAATCAGATATAATAAACTCTGGCGATAAGGAAAAACTAAAACCAGAAGCAATTTGGCACAGTTCTTGAAATAATGCTTCATACAAAATTTTGCTTTTACTGCTCATGATGCAGAATATGAGTGGCAAAGCTTCATTTTCAATAACACCTTGAATCGTAAACAGTTGACGCATTATGCAAGGTACAACTTCGAATGTACCATCCATAAGCCACACTTTACATTTAGGTAACACTTCCAAATTTCTTTTGCTCCCTAAAATCAAAATTTTTTCACTATTTACGTCCTTATCGGAAAGTAGAAGTAACTCATTTTCCACTACTTTTAAATGGTCTGGGACACATATTTCCTCTAAACAATTTGGTTCCGTTTTTAAGCATTTAGAAGGAACTCGCTTAATTTTTTGTTTTTGTGTTTCCGAACTAGGTAAATAAACGCGGCACTCATTTAGGCAATCAGAAACACTTTCGGATATAATATTAGCTGGGGCATTATCTGTGCTCTCAGTTAAGTATTTCACTAAGGAATTAGTCTTATAAACATTCGCCAGAAAAACTAAGGGGTCGTGAGAGTGGGACGTGGGATTAATATGAATTTGGTACTCTCCATTAACAAAAGTAGTACTAACGCGACCTTTGCAATTAAGTTCTTTCGCATTTTCACTCTTCCACCGAAAAATGTCTTTTTGTTTTTTTTTTTTCTAAGTGATACACAAATCCATCTATTCCAATTTTGTCATTTTGTTTGTTTGGTTTTATAACTGTAATATTCATTATTAATATATGTACAAAAGAACACCGCTCTACTCGAAATGTTTGAACAAAATGAGCACAAACACATGATTCATAAATTCTTGTCTGATTTTATAACCGGGACTTAACAGTTATTCGATGTTATAGAAAATTTTAGTCTCTTTCTTAGACACATGTTTTTGTTCAGCATTACGCAATTGCTTAACAGGTACTTGAATGGTAATTGATGAATGATAACAATGCAAAGTGATTTAATAATGATCAGATCATAGGCAACACTTTGATAGGCGAGTTTAGGGAATGATGTTTACAAGCGCGCGCTTTTTTCTTTGCAAATAATGATTGGCTTGCTTCGGTATGCAAATTTGTAGACTTTTAAAGCATCAAATTCCTTTAAATTATCTAAAATGATTTATCGAATCTGATTTATACAAAACACTGAAAAAAATCTACTGGTATTGTGGTTTTCTTGTCATGGTTTCAATGACGACTACGCATTGTTTAGGAACAACACATTTTGTTCCTTTACCATACTACGACCACTCATCATAAGGATACAGCGCTTTCAAAATCCAAATTACCGCAAAATTTATGTTTTCTGAAAATCACTGCAAAGATAATAAAAATCGATTGAGTGATTCATATAAGACCACCTCTCCATACAACTTGAACCACTGTGTCAGAATTTTTTGGAGTTTGGGCATTTTGTACCCACACATCAAAAAAGAATCGTCCAAATGTTACTCCCCGTGTGAAGAAACAATCTAGTTTTAAACGAGGCCCTTGAAATACTAACGAAATTCTCTGGGATATTGCCTGTTGGTCGCGAGGAGCAAATATAGGATGTCCTATCTGGGATGGAATCTTCAGTTCAACAGCTTACAGCGCTAATTACTAATTACATATAAATCGAAAACGAAGCAAAATTTCGAGATATCAAAGGGCATGGTAGTGCCCAGCCAAGTTCGCGGCACTACACCGATTTTCAACCCCCTCTAACTTCAGTACCAATAAAGTCAGAAACTTCAAATTCGGAATATTTGCTGAACTGATCAAAAACAGGTGGCTCGCCAAATTTCAACTCTTTAGCATTAGTAGCTCCCAAGATATAGGACTTCAAAAATTGCAAAAACCGTAACTGACTGACTCACTGACAGATCATCAACATTATGGAGCACTTCCCGACATCGTAGAAACTTGAAATTTCGCACAACGGTAGGCCTGGTGGTACATACAAAGGAACAAATCGAAAATCTGCTATTTTCTATTCAGGGGGCGTGGCATCCAACCACTTTCTTAAATATTCTATAAATTATGTGGAGCCTTTCCGATTGTTGTAGAACAAAGAAAATTGGTAAGTCGGTAGGGCTTAAGGTACTTAGAAAGAAAAAAATTGAAAAATTGGAATTTTGCAATTTTTCAGAAACTGCCTCCCTCTGCCTCAGGGAGGGGAGATACAACTTTCCCCCCATAAAATTTTTTTCTTAGAATATACCCAGGAACCACATCCTAAGATACTTCCACTCAGGTGCGGGACACCCTGTATATAAATAAGATGTTAGACTTTTTCGACCTCCCTCTCCTCTATACGTCAAAACTTCATTGAAACTCATTAACCCGTTTGAATGAAAGTCATTAATTTAATAAAACTAGTTAATTTCACCAGACGTCCATCCAAACAGACAGAGAGGATTTTTGGGTCACTTTTGTTCTCTATAATCTTCTTACCATATTTTATCATAATGGTTTCTTTATGTTATGAGTTATGGCCTCAAGTTGAACTGGGTTTATAATAGACAACAAGAAAATCCTCTTCATCTTTATCTCATGCATTTTTTTGCTGTAGTATTAAACTTTTTTGTGCATTTCCATAAAGAAAAAGAATAATTTTTTTTTCCTTGGCTGAAGGACCTGTCTGCATGTGTATCCACTGAAAGTAAAGAGAACTTTAATTTTGTTATCAACATGGTCACCTCAAAAACATTTCCATAAATCCTTGAAATACCTACACTACATTTTGTGGGTTTTTGTTTGACTATTTTAAAAGTAGCTTTTAATTGAAGCCAAAAACAAAATAATCTCAGTATCTACCTAGTCCAAGTCCTTCAAAAAAAAAATGATTCATCTTCTAATTTTTAGTTGCCACGGATCGGATATATCCCAATTTACCGAGAAACTACATACCTTCTAGATTATGTTTTGTTTTGGTTTCTTGCCATAACAGAATCATCATTAAAGAATTAAAATTTTGTTTTATTATTTAGAAAAGAAAAAATTAAATTAAAAATTAAAATTGAATAAATATAGAAAACAATTTCATCATATGGAAATCCCAATCTTATCGCAAGAATTAATCATCTTCTATTTTCTTTAGATTTTCGTAATAAATTTTCTCACTAATTCGACATGATTTTGCTAAAAAACGAGATACAAAGTGATTCATATACATAAATCTTTTTCAAATCACTGCCAAAATATAAGCAAACAAAAAGATGTCTTATAATAAGAAAAACCTATACCCATTAGGGGATGCAAAATGCAAGGAAGCATCTGATAAATTTTTATACTCCTTACCACCCCTGATCAAAATAGAGAATACTAAAAATTGTGTACTTGATTATAATTAATATTACTCGCAGGATGACAACAAGAGCTAATCATATGCGTGTAAAGCTATTTTAGAACCAAGACTCATTAAGAAGAGACAAAAAAAAACAAGTTTTACTACGTACACTACACTAGCGGTTCTCTGACGCCCCGCCGCAACCCTTAGTGACTTGAGACTTGACCATGTGTACGTTACACATAGTTTTTAACAAACCCTCTTTCTTTTTATCTCCTTCTCTTTTTCTCTCTGTGTCTCTCTCTTTGTTGGCAACATGGGGTGTCTTTAGAATCTTAATTATAATTCACTTAGCAAGCGGCAGATATTAACGTGGCGAAAACGGGGCCAGAAGGTGGTGTTGGCGGTAGTGGTTGGTGGCGGTGTAGAGCTAGTGTCATTCGGTATTTATTGACTTCCACTTGTATTCCGTACAAACACTTGTACAAATATTGTACACAATACCTACTACACTTTTATAACAAAGCAAATCATTTTTGTTGGGGTTGTAGCCATCCCTATGCGGTTTGGTTGCAGTCAGTTGATATTCGGTCGTGCTACGGATCGCTCGCTATTAAAAAAAAAATAAAAAATTTTAAATATAAACAAATTCCGTGCCAATCCTATATATTCAATCAAAAAAAAAATAAAAAAGAAATTGTAACAAAAATTTCGTTCATATGTCATTTCCGTATAAATTAAAACTTTCAGATCGTGTCGCAGAATACTCAGATGAGGACGAAGAAGGCGAATTCAGTTCGGGCGAATTTAATGATGATGGCACTGATTTGGGAATAACCGGCTACGATCCGAAACGTGATTATACCCAGTCGAAGCATGATATGCGTAAATATCGTAAATTACAGAGATCAGAAGTGGAGGATGTTGCATTAGGTACAAATCCAGTGGATAGTGATAGTGAGTTCGAAATGAAGGATAAAAGTTCATCAAGGGCGAAAATTAGTCGGGTGAGTAAACTTCATGAAATGTTTTTTATTTTTTTTTTTTTGTTTTTATTAAATTTACCAACGAGTCGTTGGTGTTGTGAGTAAATATTTAAATTGTGATGACAACTGAACTGTATTGACTTTTGGGGGTTTTAGTGATAAATACCAGTTGTCAACTTGATAAATTACAGTAGTCCCCGGTTGATTGCACAATTCTTTCAGTTGTGTTTCCCGCTCAAATTAAAATTTGACTATTTGAGTTGTGCGATCAAAAAGTTTACTTATTACCAAGAGTCTAGATAACCATGTAAAGCCTTCGAGTCTAAGGTTTTCAGATTTTATGGTATGGATTTATTGCACATATATTGCCGTTCTACTGTTTATTTCTGCATCGTAAGCGATTTTATTTGTTTTTAAAAATAATAAAACCTAGGTATGTCTGTGTGGAAAAAGCTGTCACATTATTGTTGATTTAGGAAACATATGTATATACGCAGGAGATTTGAGTTGTTTTATATCTTTTAAATTTAACAAAGAAACAAACCTGTACAGTACACAATAATATCTATAGATACCTAATTAAATAGATATTATTACGAATTCATTATGTAGGATTTGCGCAGTACCTACATATGTATACTCAAATTATTGTCTTGAACTGAAAAATAAAAATACAATACTGTCTAGCAATGTTGATTGTTTATTTTAATGCATTTTAGGGTGTGACAGTAGGAAAACAATTGTTTATTGGTTAATGATTTTGGCATCATTTTCAAAAACAAAATATCTACATATATTTAGAATAAAATTTTATTTTTTATTTACAAAAAAAAATAGTAATCACATTTACCTAATGAAATTTATCTATTTCGAGAGCTTGTTGAAATTTGTTTATAAATTATTCACGTATCTGGGATTCTTATGTTTCAAACAAATAGTTGTCTCTTTAAGAATGTTTTTAACAAAAATAAGCACATTTTTACTGTATATTTTGTATATATTTAACTTAGGTGGTAAGACTTGCTTATATAGCTATGAGATACCCCAACTATATATATGTACATAGTAGGCATCTATAGTAGAAAATAATTGGACCACCTTGGAAAAAAATTGACATTAAGGCCAAGTGTACTAAAGTATTTTTGTCACTCTTCCTGTCAATCATTGATTTTTTTTGTAGAAAGTAGTACATAAACAGATGTGCCACGTGAAAAATATTCAAGTTAAAGGAAATTTAAAACTTTTGCCAACAAATTGTGAGATGTTTTTGTTAGATGCTCGTCTCATGTATGATTTACCAAAGAAGCAAGAAGCCCTTGTTTTTTAAGAGGTTTTTACCCACCATTCTCTCATAATTAGTTCTTTTCAGTATTAATATATTTCCGTTTCCATTGTTATTTTACAACAATTGCGTTCAAGGGTTTTAATTATTGAATATTTTTTGTTGGGGTATAGAAATGCTACTAAATTCACCCTTGCGTTTCTGAAAGAATGTTCAGACTGGTCACTTTTCAATGTCTCATATAACTCAGAAACTAAGCCGAATTTGAAAATTTAACACTTAAATTTTTACTTGCGATATATGTTAAGGCAAGTTTTGGATTCGTGCAAAAAAAAAAAATTCAGATAACAATCAAACATTTTTTTTTTTTTTTTTTTGACCGTGGGAAGGTGCAAAACCTGCATCAGGCTCTATGAGGACCGGATAACGCGTGCTCATAGAAGTGTGAGATTCTTACTACACTAAAACCACCTCCACTTCCCGATTGCAACTAAGTTGAAACTTATCTAGCAATTTATTTTTAACGAAGTTAAGTAACGTGTTGCAGGTAACTTTCCGGTGAAAGTTTCTGCTTATTCCGCGATTTTAAAGCGGTTTTGTGTTCACCGCACCAAGTCGGAAGGTTTTGTTCTTTGCAGACGGCGTACTAAATTTGACTCGTCAATAATGTCAATAATCGTTGGACTAGCGTGATCTAATAGCCGATTTCTATGTTTTCGCGCGAAACTCTTAATTTCGTCTCGAACCGTAGGAATCCCGAGATCCCTGTGAAGATCTTCGTTTCTTATATACCATGGTGCATTTACAAATGACCTAAGCAATTTATTTTCAAACGTTTGTAATTTATTTAAATTTGTATCGCAGGTACAACCCCAGAGTTGTATACCGTAAGTCCAGACAGGTTTAAGTGCCTGCCTGTATAAAATCAACTTATTATCAATACTAAGCTTGGAATATTTACCGAGTAGCCAGTTCATATCTCTTAATTTACTTTTTAATTCTTCGCATTTCTTTTTTACGTGCGGCTTCCATTTTAATTTCGCGTCTAGAGTCATTCCCAGATATTTTGCTTCATTCGCAAATGGTACACGACCGGTATTAAGAAAGACGGGCAATCTATTTATTTTTTTATACGTAAAGCCCACGTGGACTGACTTTTGTTCATTGAGCGCTATTCGCCATGTTTTTGTCCACTCATTAACATTATTAAGAGCATTTTGTAATTTAATCGTAGCTTCGTTAATCGTTTTGCCTACTGCTAGTATTGCAGTATCATCAGCAAACGTTGCTACGAAAGTGTCTTCTGTTTGAGGTATATCACGTGTAAATAGAAGGTACAGAACTGGACCTAAAACACTACCTTGTGGTACCCCAGCCACTATTTCTTTGAAATTAGAATATTCATTTCCGTGTCTTACACGAAAAAGTCTGTTTTCTAGATATTCGTTAAGAATTTTATAAAGTCCTTCAGGCAGAACTTGTCGTAATTTGAATTTGAGGCCTTCATGCCACACCTTGTCAAACGCTTGCGACACATCCAAAAAGACCGTCGAACAGATTTTCTTTTCTTCAAGAGCTCTCTCAATTACGTCAGTTATTCTATGCACTTGATCAATTGTTGAATGCTTGCTTGTAAATCCGAACTGATGTTCAGGTATTAATCGTTTCTCTTCTATTATAGGCTGCAGGCGCAGGAGTAATATTCTTTCAAAAACTTTCGATATTATTGGAAGAAGCGAAATCGGTCTGTAAGAATTCTTTTCGTGACTTCCGCAACTTTCCATTGGCTTGGAACATATTCTAGCCTTAGAGCGGCATTATTATATAAAGGAGGTTAATTAATCCTTTATTAGGAAGCATTTTTAATATTTCCGCTGTTATTAAGTCATACCCCGGAGCTTTATTAGACTTTAGCTTCTTTATTTCTCTGTTCAATTCAGCAAGCGTAGCATTTCTGGTTCTGTAATTTCCACTTGAGCTAAAACTCATATTAATATTTTCATTGAGTGCTTGCCCATCGGAAGGTTTAAATGTTTCTTCCAGGTAATCGGCGAATACCGCCGCTTTCTCTTTGTCACTTTTAGCCCATTCGTTTTGGCTTTTCTTAATCGGGGGTACTGGGAGCTTTGGTTTTTTCGTTGTTTTTATAGCTTTCCAAAGTGAGTAGTTGGATTCTTTCCCAGCTGACAAGCTTTCAAGGTAATTTTCAACTTCACGGTTTTTGAAATCTGATATCGCGTTTAATTACGCATTGATAACCAGCACTTCATCATCGTGTCCTGTAACCCCGGCTGGGACATAGGGCGTCAACAAAACGTCTCCATCCTTCACGGTCTGCTGCAAGGTACTTAAGCTGTGGCCACGTCTTTCTCTGGGATTCTGCTTCCGCTAAGACAGTTGATTTCCATGTTGTTCTTGGTCTTCCAACCCGCCCTGCACCCTGAGGATTCCATTCAAAGGACTGCTTTGCAATTTCATCGTTTGGTTTCCTCAGTGTGTGACCAATCCAACGCCATTTACGCTTTCTTATGTCGACGTCCAGCCGCTCTTGACTTGTCCTGCGCCACAATTCCTCATTTGATATTATTTGTGGCCAGAGAATCTTTAGGATGTGGCGAAGACAGCGATTCACAAAATCCTGCAATTTCTTCGAAATGGTAGACGTGACTTTCCAGGTTTCACAAGCATATAACAGCACGGATTTGACATTGGATTCGAAGAATCTCAACTTAGTGCGTAAGGAGATTTGACTGGATTTCCAAATTGGGGACAGAGTACCGAAGGCAGCACGAGCTTTATTTATTCTACTTTTAATGTCCAGATCCGTACCACCGTTTGCAGAAACAATACTGCCAAGGTAGTTAAATTGTTCCACTACTTCAACTGGCGTCTCCTGTAAAATAATACGCTGCTGTGTGGAGCGGCCTGTGAGCATTATTTTTGTCTTTTTGCAGTTAATTCTTAGACCACTCGACTCTCCCTTCACTTGCAGTGTTTGGCACATCCCGTTCAGCCCACTGATGTTATTTGCCAGTAGACATATGTCATCGGCATAGTCTAAAAAATGACTGACTGACCAGCACTTACCAACGATAAAAAGATCAGTCAACAAAGTTTTTTTGTTTTTTTTTTTTTTCAAATCCGAAAATTAACGAAATATGGTTCTTTAAACTGTTATAACTCGAAAAAAGGAAAAAAAACGGGAAAAAACTACTTTATTATTTGAAAAGGTAGAACACTAATCTTCAAACCAAAAAAATCTTTTATTTACTGTTAACAAAGCTAAAAAAAAGCTACAAAAAGTGCTTCACGCAGGGGTCCAATTACACTTACCCTTTAAGTTATTAAACAATAAAATGAAAGTACTCACCTTCTTGTTTAATATCCATTATAATTAAATATTGCTCACACTTTCTTAACACACGTTATCACTATCACAAGCTCTCTAATAAGAAACTGCCACGATAAGCGAGCTGTATGTTTTATTATATGTTAACTTTGGACGGCAATAACGGAATGAAAAAAAAAATAATGCGTCAAAATACTTTTTTGTTTTGGTTAGCGGGAGTTTGAAGAACCTTATTGACAGTCTGAATTCGTGATTAAAGACATTTAATTTTTTGAATTTTGGCCTATAGAGGAACCCACTGTGTACTGCACTGACCACTTTTCAATACGTTTGGTAAAACTCGGAAACTAACCGGATTTGACAATTTTTTGCTAAAAATTGAACTTCCTGTGAAAATGGATGGTCCACAAAATGCGGAATAAGAGGTTTTTGGCCCAAAACTGCAAAAAATTATAAGAAATAGTAAAGTTTGATTTTTGAATGGGTATTAAAGTCTTAAGTCTCTTTTTCAATTTGTCTGTGCCAGTGGCGGACTTAAGTAAAATGCCGCCCTAGGCCCTGTCTGATGTGTCGACCTTTTTTATGTAAAAGCATGGTCAAAACCTTAAAATCAGTATCTAGTTATAAAATATTTAAATATAATTTAATGTACAATTTTGTATTTGTTGGCATATTGCACATATTAAATTAGTAGTTAACATACTATGTTTTCTTGTAATAGGTACCTAACTAGTGAATAAATTTGTTTTAACTCATGAAATCAATTCCTTTTTTCTCGCTTTGGTTCGCGCGAAAAGGTCGATTATTTCATCGCAATCAATTTCTTTGACTAATTTAGCCTCGGGAGACAATAACGCGAGGGCATTAAGCCTGCCAGATTGTTTAAAAAAACCGTTTTTCACTTAGAATTTTGAATTTTTTAAACGGTCCGGTAGAGCGAACTATACACTCATATGGTCCATGATATGTGATCCGAGGAGCTTCTCAAGGGAGGAGTGAAAACCAATTTCGGCTAACACGATTATCCTCGAAGTTGCATTCATATTTTTTTTTCGATGCACTGTTTCTCGCAAAGGCCCCAGTTGTGGACTGCAAGACTTTGATTTTTTTAATAGTCTTTAATGGAGCTTTCGACGCCTATACTTCTTTTTTTGATATCGTTCACACCCAAAATCTGCTGTGGGCTCTTAGTCTATTGCTTTTGAGGGGTGCTATCAAAGTTAATTTTTTGTTTAACGTTTTCATGAAGTGGAAACACAATATAGACTTATTTAATATCATCTTTTCTAATCTTATCTTTGATAAACCTTCGATGAAAACAAAGCATTTTAGGTATATTTTTGCGCCTTCTTAATTTCGTTTTCCCTAAATTTTCTCACACCTAAAATGTTGGCGCCTTAGGCCTGGTCCCACGGGTCTAAGCCTAAATCCAACACTGGTCTGTGCATGTCTGGAGCCTTCCCTTAGCTCCAAAAAAAAGTTATGAGAATTTATTAAATAAATTAAAAATCTTCGATTTTTCGATAATTTAGCTTAGTGTTAATTTTGTCTAGTAAAATTTTTTTATAGAATTTTTTAAACCTTTCATTTCGATAGGAAATTCAATTTTAAACAAAATATTTTAAGTGTAAAATTGTCAAATTTGGTTAACTTTCCGATTTAAATCAAATATATTGAAAAGTGTTCGGTGTGATCATTCTCTCAGAAACGCTTGGGTGAACTTAGTAGCATTTTCGGGTTTAAGCATGCTTATGCCCCAAACTAAAATATTCAATAATAAAAACCCTTGAACGTAATGGTTCCTTATTCAAAAGTATATAAAATTGTGTGGCGCATCAGCTAGTGAAGAACCAGGGCCTAGTGACTTACAACTCTCAACCATTCCTGTGTGCGTGTTGTTGGCAGTTTTTTGCCGAGTTCGAACGGCTTAGGGAGCAGCTGTTATTCGTGACAAGTATACTCTTGGAGGATTTGTCAGTTCTTCGCAAGAGGCAGTACCTCGGATAAAACATTTCTGTTTTTAGGTGGCACGGCGGAGGGGAATCGAACTCACACCTTCGGCATGAAAGTCCTACGCACTAACCATCATAACACGAGGTTCTACTAAATTCAAAAGTATTTTCAATAGCCAATTAATAGAATATTCTTACACTGAGACAAACATTTATGTACTCAGAGCATAGATTTCTGTTAACATAACTTGCTTAGGTAGGTACTTATTACATGTTTAAATCTGTACTGACTACATATGGTCAAGGCCACGGATTGCTATCATTATTTTTCTACTTGTTTTATTTTAGTAAAACATGTATGATAAGAGTACACAATTTGAATAGGAGTCAGTCCTGGGACTCCTATATGTATGCAACATTTTTTATTAGATACATTTTACTGAAAGTATGTTTAGTATTCCATAATATGAATACGACATTTATACTTCTTCTTTTGCTATCACTGGTAAATCTGGTGTGGGATCTCAGTCCAGAATAATTTATTTGGTTGTCTATACCTTTAGTTAACCTCGATAGAGAAACAAAGAAGATTAAATCCAAATTTCCTACCATCAACCCCTTGCATTTTGTATTGCCCCTCTAGCTCTTATTACTGTTTCTTGACTGTATCTTTGGGGATTCCTTCCCGTTCGTCTACCAGTGTCTCCTTAAGTGCCTTAACTGTTTGAGGAGCTGGATTTTTGGCCCTTACCCTTCGCTTAAGCTTGTCCCACAAATGCTCGATAGAGTTTAAGTCTGGGCTTAGCGCTAGCTAGTCCATCGTGGTAATATCGACTTCCCTAATGAATTCGACACTTCTCCATTACCATCACAAACTCTCCAGTTTTGCTGAACCGTCCGTACTAAAAGATCAAAAATCTGGGAAGAACTCCCAAAATTGAGGCAGGCCAAACTATTGCTTGGGAATTATAACCAAGTGCGTTACACATCCTGGAAAAACCTAAGTAAGAACATCCTCAGAATAATAACGGGTATTCTCACAGGGCACTGCAAGCTAAGAAGACATCTCCTCGGTTTAGCTAGTAGTGCAACTTGCAGATTCTGCAACACCTACGCGCGCTCGCGCATCAAAGACAGGTATCTGGGACATTACCAGATAGACGAGAGAGACTTTCCCTCTCTGAAAATACCCGACATACTTGAGTTCTTAAAAGGAACCAATCTGGAGGGAGAGTTATAAACTTTTAACTGCACACCAATGAACACAAACCAATCTTAAATTTTTCATATATTATGATTTACCTACGGCTTAAGAAAATCTTTCGATTGAACAAAAATTTTAATACCTAGAACTACCTACTCCGTCATAGATAATTGTTAAAACCGAGCTCACTCTTCAATTCAAAACGGCGGAAACTCTAAGCATTTTTCCCATACTGAAGCTCTTAAAAATCTTGATAAATTTTCTTGGTCTACTTTTTAACTGATAGCACTGTTGCGGTCAGGCTAAATATACAGAAAAAATGTTCGGTATATTATAAACACCAACAAAACTCTGTTTTTTACTTGCGATATAGGTACTATAGGGCAAGTTTTGGATTCGTGCAAAAAAAAAATTCGAGATAACAATCAAACATGACATTACGATGATAGAGAACACGAAAAAAGTGGGTGGCAAAATTCTGTCTGTCTGTCTGTCTGTCTGTCTGTCTGTCTGTCTGTCTGTCTGTCTGTCCGTACCTCAACCTACAGCCTAAACCACTGAAGCGATTTTCTTCAAATTTTGAACTTAAGGTTTTTTTGTAACTCTCCAGAGGGAAAATTGAAATTTTTTTTTTAGCTCAAAAAATAACGGTACTTGCTATACAACCGTTAAGGAAAAGCTTATTTATCTCAAAAACGGCTCCAACGATTTTAAATTTTTTTTGTTGCATATATTCATATTTTTTCAAGTAATCAGATGGCATACTTTTTTTTGAGCTCTAAGTTATTTATCAGACTGTTTATATAATTAAAAGAACGATTTAAATGTTTTGTATACTTTTTCTATAATAACTTGAATATTTTTTAAAGTTCTTAAGTCCCACAAAACTTGAACATAAGAGCAAGTACGTGCGATCCAGTCGTGCATTTTATTTAGTTGATGTAAGCACATTTTCTGTTAAATCTACACTGCTATCTCTGATACTGAAATAAATAAGCCAAGTAGAAGGCTTAGCACTACCTTATTAATCGGTTGAGTTCATCATTGTACCGAAACGATACCGAGTCGATACCAGCTCCAAATCAACCGAAACGATACTGAGCCGATACCTTGGTCTTGGGACCGATACTCTCGGTAGTATCGTTTGGTATCGGCAGAAAAAGTGGATTTTAAATTATACTATTAATTTATTATGATAACATACAATTCTTGTAATTGGTTTCTCGAAAACGAATCTAACGATTTGCATGAAATTTTCAATTTTTTATCTTTGGCAGGTAGAAGGTAAAGACAAATTTGGATTAGGTCCGCCCACTGCCACGCCCATTTTTATTTTGCTTGATTTCTCTGAAACCAACAGGAGGAAGTGACTTAAGTGAAATCCACCCATAGCCATACATATTTTGTCTTATATACTAGTTTCGGGGAAATGGCTCAAACGATTTTTGTAACGACTTTAAAAAACTCATTTTTTTTGTCAATAATTGTTTAACTAATATGGATCAAACTTTTTAAACGGGCAAGATAAAAGAACATGTAACCAAGTCGTGCATTTTATTTTCATTTGGGACTGAGACCAGACCGATACCGATACCTAGACAATACTTTGTTAAACTAGACCGAGACGAGACTAAGTTACACGAGATTGAGACCGATACCGAGACGATACTTACAAAAGTATTGTTGGGTTTGGTATCGTGGCCAGCCCTAGTGCCTGTTAAGTACGCCTTAAAAAATATTCAAATCCAAAGGAACTGTTGCTGAAAATACGTGCAACATAGTCGTATTTTAAGATCTGCTCAAGAAGTTGTGGTACATAAAGGGTGTTTTTTTAAGATGTATTGAACTTTGAAATGGAATAAGACAAAGATCATTTTTTTCATTGACATGAAATTTACTTTATTCGAAAGATAATCTTCTGGCATCTATAGAGGTCACCATTGACTGTGACTTTCTGCCATCCGACAGACGCTTGCACAAAATAAAATCAGTTTGAACGATGAATCTGTTCCGAAAAACTCGTGCATACTCTGACGAACAAAACGAAGGTAGTATAACCACTTTCATTAAAACTTATGGTTTTGTAAGCTCTGACATATTTTTTTGAACAATTGTTCGTCAAATACGAATCCACTGTAACTGTAGCCTAAGACGTTCAATCAAAATCGTCAGAAATGCTTTCGACCAATTAAAAAAAAAAAATAGAACAAAACAAGACTGTTTAATAGCAGCCATAAGCTACCCGTTTTAGATGATGAGCTAAAACAAAAAGTATACAAAAATAACTATCCCACAAAGATTAATAGCAAAACTCATTAATAATAAGAACAAATTGCGCTGCATTATTTCAAATTAGTAAATAAAATTCTACAAATAAAATTCTTTATTCAATATGTACATAAAAAAAAAATAAAATAAACAATAAACAGACAAAAATAAAAAAAATTATAGTCGTGCCTTGAAATAAATGGCGCCCGGCAAAAAAATGACTCATGAGTTGCATTTAAATGAAGAAGCAACGTTAAGCGCATACCATATATGTATGTTAAATACAAAAAAAAAAAATAGAAAATCATGTGAAACCTGTCAACTACTTTAAGTTATTTTACAAAGCTAATGTGCATAAGTATCAAGTAAATAAAGTAAAAGTGTAAACACAGTCCAGAACCAGAAAGCTAATGGTCTTTATTGTGTCAATGTTCGATGTTTTTTTTGAGGCATCATCAATGGTATCTAGTTTTAATGCAGCGTCGTAAATGGAAAGCAAACTTTAGCTATTTCTTTTTTGAATTTGTTTACACCAAATGTCTCATAGTTTAGCGGACTCAAGAAATTCAATTCTGAAAATAAGAAGATGCATCTTCTGATGTGGTTGCTTACAATGTGGATTCGTGTTGGTGCATTGAATTAATGGCAAATGTGACTGACCTTGATAGAAAAGCTATTTAATTCTTTAACAGAACAAATATTTTTGAGAATTATGCAGTTTGATTAGTCAAAACTTGTTTGCAAGTTTGCAAAACATTTTTGCTGTGAATTTTGAGAACCTGCTAATAAAAAGAAATCAGACTATCATTATCTCGAAATTATTCATTACCTTTGGAAGTCTTTAAGTTACAAATCGATTCTGCTTTTTCAACGTGTGTCTTCTGCTCATTGCATTTAATAATTAAATATTTATTCTTTAATAACCGAAATCGTTTTGTTTCTGACGTCAAACTATTGTCTCAGACGCTAATTATACTGAAACGGTTTAGTGTCCTTGTCAACAAATAAAATAATACGATTTCATGCGTTCAATGACACATTAACCCTGCCCTAATGTATATGTACATATTAGTATATCGAAAACGCCGCATGTGAATAGTAACACATGTATTTTCTTCTATTTATATATTCGCTTAAGAATATGATGGCTGCGTTCATTCAGAATGTTATTGAATTTTATTCAATTATCTTTTCCCAATGAAAGTTTCATTGAGAAAGTAAAAAGGAAAACGAATCAGTTTAATTCATGAATGAATGTGCATATAAGCACATTTTCGCCTTAAGCCCCGAATCAGAACCTATATGGGTTGTTTTTTTTTTTTAATAGTTGACTTTGGGTTTCGAATTTATGTTGATAAAATTAATGTCTTCGAGATATATCTCAATATGATTTGATCAAGTTGGCAAGTTTTTGTCAAGTTTAATCGAGGCCCTGGAAAGGCTTCGGTAGGGGAAATCCAGACAAGGCAAACTTGTCAAATACTCGCAAAGCCCTCGCTAGTAAAAACTTGTTGGATAGGTCTTGTTATCCCATATCACAAATACCCCATATACACACACGGAAAAAAGTATTGGCACAGTTGCAGCTAATTAGATTAAATTAGTGTATACAAATAAATATAAAGTATTTTAATCATTGTTTTTTTACATAATTTATTTTTATTTGTTTTCTATTAGATAACATAGATAAAATCACTTTGGAGTTGATTAAACAAACACAAATTAGAAAACACTTGTAAAAACACAATTTATGAAGGAAAAAAGTATTGGCACAGTTCAGGATTACCCCAAAATACGCACTAAAATGCAAGATGAAAATAACTCTTCAGTAATGGTTTGGCATCACTTTGTTGTTAATGACTTCCTTAAGCATGTTTTGCATCGAAAAAAAACTGCTTTTTAGTAACCTGTTGGCCAATCTTACTGCATTTATGCTTAATTACCGATTTTTAGTGATTTTTATTGGTAAAAGCGTGTTTTCTAGTTCGTTTTCCAGCACGTCCCACAGATATTCAATAGGATTCATGCCTGGTAATTGTGGTGGTGTCTCTAAAGTATGTGGAGTGTTTTATAAGAGCCATTTCTATACTTTATGGACAGTTTGTTTGGGGTCATTATCATACTGGAACTAAAAATTGCCAGCAAACCCCAATTGTTTTGCACTTTTTCCAAGATTTTCATTGAGAATATTCAAAAAGATCATCTTATCCTTAATGCCATCTATGAATACCTTACTCCCCTACTGCAGATGTAGCCATATATCCCCAAACCAGGACTCCCCAACCTCAATATATCACACTCGGATCCCAAGACATTACTTAAAGAAATAAAGCCAAACGTTTGGATTTCTAAAAAGCTTATGTTACCAATGGTCTAGACTTTTGGAACAAGATTATTTTGTCAGACAAAAGCAAATTTAGTATTTTTCGAAATATGGCTGGGAATAATATTGGCAACAACCAAGCACTGCGTTGCAGAAAGAAATCATGCTTTCGAGAGAAATACACATATTGAGGTTGGATAGTCCTGGTCTATGTTTGGCACACACCTGGAGTAGGGGAGTAAGGTATTCATAGATGGCATTATGGATAAGATGATCTTTTTGAATATTCTCAATGAAAATCTTGGAAAAAGTGCAAACAATTGGGGTTTGCTGGCAATTTTTAGTTCCAGTATGGTAATGACCCCAAACAAACTGTCCATAAAGTATAGAAATGGCTCTTATAAAACACTCCACATACTTTAGAGACACCACCACAATTACCAGGCATGAATCCTATTGAATATCTGTGGGACGTGCTGGAAAACGAACTAGAAAACACGCTTTTACCAATAAAAATCACTAAAAATCGGTAATTAAGCATAAATGCAGCAGTGACGAAGCGTCCATATATTGAGTGGAATGAGTGCTTCCGTAAGACAGTTCACAAAATGCTCAAAGCAAAGAATTTTAATATTTAAAAATTCAAATTGTAGATACATTAAATACATTTACATCATTGACCTATTATTATAGTATGTCAACGATTTACATTTTCTTGATATCTAATATTAATAATCTCTTATATTAATTAATTATTTCCCAATATTAGGTATTACATATCACGGGAAATGATTATTATCTTTTAATAAAATCACTCACGAGAACAACGCTTAAATCCGCACATCATCTAACCAAACCCACAAATTTCCATTATACGCCAAGCCAAGCCATTTGAGAATGCGTAACATCACTCCATTCTCCATTATAAAATACTATACGAGAGTTTTTGCTCTAGAATGCGCAACAGCTTGGCATTCTCTGATTTTACCTTCTTAACTCAAATTCCGTCCAAAATTCAAAGTAAAATCTGATGATTTCTTTCTGTTTGCCCAACGTGTGAAGAATGAGTTGAGTGAATTCATTATGAAAATTCAATAGCAAAACTAAAGAAGTATTGAGTCGTTTCCTGCCGCACATTCCTATTGAAAAAGGGGTAGTTTTAGTTTTATACTTTGGATCTTCGGTGTTGTGATTGTGTGTGTGTGAATGAAAATCGTATATAGTGTTTCATCCATAAGAAATGCATTGATTGGTGTTTTTTTTTCGATTTGATTAGGTTTTTTGGGCGAATTGTTTTGTTTGTGATTGCTTTGGCGTTTTGCTTAATGCTTATGAGTACCTGCAAATGCATAGCAAAGAGTGTTTCAAATTAATTATTTCGGCTAGAGGAAATACATTTTTTATACTCTTTATAATATTATTAAGCGCAAAAAAGCGGTATGATATATAAATTCTAAATTAAAGGACTTTTATTTTTTGAGTTTTAAGTTGTGTGCTTCCGCTTCCGAAAAAGTCACGCCTCGTGCCTGAAATGCAGTAAGATTGGCCAACAGGTTACTAAAAAGCAGTTTTTTTTCGATGCAAAACATGCTTAAGGAAGTCATTAACAACAAAGTGATGCCAAACCATTACTGAAGAGTTATTTTCATCTTGCATTTTAGTGCGTATTTTGGGGTAATCCTGAACTGTGCCAATACTTTTTTCCTTCATAAATTGTGTTTTTACAAGTGTTTTCTAATTTGTGTTTGTTTAATCAACTCCAAAGTGATTTTATCTATGTTATCTAATAGAAAACAAATAAAAATAAATTATGTAAAAAAACAATGATTAGAATACTTTATATTTATTTGTATACACTAATTTAATCTAATTAGTTGCAACTGTGCCAATACTTTTTTCCTTGTGTGTATGACAAAAAAAAAATTTATACCCATCATACAATAGTAAGAAAAATTAAACTATATCTATAGTTTTTCATTTTCAAAATTGCACAACTGTATTGCAAAATAGCTCAGTAGTTAAGATATAGGACTGGTAATCAGAAGATTACAGGATCGAAACCGAGTAAAGGCAACTTTTTTTTTTTTTGCTATCTCGAGGAAAACGGTTACTTCACTGGCGAGGCCCTAGAGAATTTTTAGAGTTACCCTTGCTAGGCCCTTGCTAGTATCTAATGTAAAACTTTCTAGCCCCTCGCCAAAAACTAGATTGTTTCTCCAGCCGGGTGATTAGCTGTGTACAAACTGGCCCTTAATGTTTTTGCTCATATCTTAGCCAGTTTAAAGATTGTTCATGGAACATGTGAATTGAACTTTACTATTTTACCACCAGGGAATGTATACCACGCGACGTGATGCTGACGTAGCTTAATTTGTTTTGTGTTATTTATGAGTCAGTTAACGAGTTGGCTCTTTTATTCATCAAAATCGTCAGAAATGCTTTCGACCAATCTAAAAAAAAAATTGCCACCTTGGCAACACTTCTTAAAAGTTAAGTTAAGACATGGACTATTTGTATACTTAAGCTCAACCCGTCAGGTCAAAATGCAAGGTTGGTCTCACTAACAGCCCCACTATTCAGATCGAGTTAATAATTGATATAAAATGTGATAAAACCGATCAAAGTAAATATTCCAATGGATTAAAAGAAAAATTAATGTCGGTTTGCACTAACAGTGGATCAATAACATTTATTTCCTATGAGTCGTTCAGTGATTTCGCAAATAAAAGCTGGATTTTGTGAAGTCTTTGAAGTTAGCAGGAAAACTTTCACCCACGCAAATGCGACCTTGACAGAAATTTGCATTTTTTTTTTTTGTATTTCTATTCCCGATTTTGCAATTTGCCAAATGACGGTGTAATTGAGTGACCTGCTAACTTCACTGAGAAGTTGGCAAATCACATGGTGTATCTCTGGAACCAAGCATGCTAGAAACCTACAATAAGGTAGGGTTACCAGACGTCCCCCTTTAGGGAGGACAGTCCCCCCTTTTTCATACCAAAATGCTGTTTGTCTCCCCTATACAAATCTCTGTCCCCCTTATTAAGTTAAAACTCAAAAAGAGAAAACATTCAATTCAAAACTGTCAAAATATTTGCATTTAATATTTTTAAAAGAATTCTCCGAATACATCCATTTGAAGTTCAAAATTCTTTCAAAGCTGAACGCATCCACTCAATGAACTACATCCACTGATCTCTATAATACACTGGATAGTGTATTCCTTATAATGTATAACAGTTTTTTTACTTCCATTTAAAGATGACAATAAGGTGGTCGGTTTCATAATTCGACGTCTGAATTACACATAAAAAAGTATTTTCTAGATGTCAATCTGAAGAAAGGGAAACAGACCATAATATGAGAATAAAAACTTTTGTTTTACTGTGTGTATTTGGTGTATTTTTTTTTTTTTGTTGGTACAATTACCTAGTGGAATGAAATAAATCCTTGCGTTTGCAAACACGTTGCTCAAAACAGCTGATGAATAATTGAATCGGTGAGTGGAAGAACAGTACAAGTGCCATTGCAGAAAAATTAAAATAACTTGGTTATTGGCTTAAACATATGTTTAAAAAAAAAGAAATTTGAAACTTTTCAATCATGAGCAATCCTTTTTACATTTTCATACCAAAAAATCTATTTTTTGTCTGAGCAATAAGAAGTTATGCCTGTTTTTCTTACATTTTTAATTTGGCACTTGTACTGTTCTTCCACTCATCGATTTAATTATGATAAGGAGGATGCGATTGCATAATCTGTGTTTTTTAATGATTGAACCTTCTTGTCACACTCTTTGCGTTTGTTATTCCGTTTCATTTAACAATTTGGGAGTGAAATAAAATTACGAACAACAAATGTTAGCAAACAGATTTCAGAGGGTGAAACGAACGGAGATTTGACGTCTTCTTAATGGATTATCTTTGTATTCCATTTTATACAGTAATACTGGTATACACAACAATGGTGAGCTTCATAATAATATAACAATTCTTCAAATTGAAGCAATTTTTTTGTATGGATACACTATCTAGTGTATTAAAGAGATCAGTGACTACATCTCACTTCAAGTGCAAAAGTTTTCCTTCATCTGTCAGTTTGATTGATTTTTGTGATTGTTTTTTTTTTCTAAAAAATCGAATTATTATTCAAAAACTTGTTTCTAGGTCGGACAAGTGTTAAAAAAGTGGGACACTAGAAAACTGGCGATGTCCCCCTTTTCGTCATTTTCAATCTGGTAACCCTACAATAAGGCTCCAAATTTGCAATTTTTTTGCATTTCAAGAATTGGCTTAGTCAAAATTTTGAAGTTCTTTTTTTGAAAAAAAAATTTCATATTGTTTACTTCACAGTGAAGTTAGCAGGTCAGTATGATCGGACGGTTGATAGTGGCTTGCTATATTACCCACCAATAAAAAAAGAACACTTTTTCCCAGATAAATCGACGTGTAAGACTGGAATTAGGCAAGGCGTTCTTCAACTGCACTATAGCAAATAGCAAACGATTCCCTTCTCTGATCACTCCATATTTAATTTGAACTGATCGGATCGATTTTGTACGCTATACAAACGTCAGAAGGCGAACGATTAAATCCTTTTATAAATAATGGGCATAGTTAAGCATATGGTGGAGGCAAAATTATTGTCTGGGATGTTTTTCAGTCAAGGACTCGGGTCAATTCACAAGATAAATAGTATAATGAATCGTTTCATGTATTGGGAGACTCTTAAAAATGGCAGGCTTCCTTTTCTTGACGTAATAATACCGTTTCAATGAATCTTCCAACATGACAACGATCCTAAAAATACTGCTAACATCGTAAAGAATTGGTAGAACGAAAACCATACTACTGTTATGAAGGACCCAGTATAATCCCTTGTTCTCAACCTCATATAGAGTCTATGGGAAATTTTAGATCAGAGAATTAATTGCACGAAATGCAATAATTTAGACTCTATCCTTCAAAAGACTCAAATTGCCTGAAATATTATGATCATACATAAAATTGTCAACCTAGTTGACTCCATGCCTTGTCGAGGAGGTGTAGTAATCGAAAAAAATGGTTTTGTTTCTAAATTGTAATCTAAATTTTGTCTCTCTAAAGAAGGTATGATTTATGGTATTATTTCTTATAAGTCTAACATATTCTGTAGAATTAAATTAAAACCATCAAATTAGCATGGATTTTTCTTAATTTTCTTTATATTTTTCCAAAAGGAATTTCGTGCTTTAGTTTTGGCCAACATTGTATATATGGGATATTTAAAAAAAAGTATTCATCTAAATTATATAATATAGGTCAGTAATAGTATTTAGTCAGGCAATATAGACAACCTTTTCCAACTATTTTCATAAATTATGAATTTAATTGAATTAAATTTTAAGAAAAATCAAGGTCACAGCTCACAGTATAAATTGTAGCACTTTATTCTGTGTTAAAAATTTATAAGAAATAGTCTGTGGCTGACCAATTACTGAAAAAAGTTAACCTTTAAGTGGCTTTTCGGATTGTATTTATAACGAATATCCGACATACTAGGTACTAAAATAAGAAAGCCGGCATTCCATATAATTCACAAAATACTCAACATATATGCTCATACAGTAGTTTATATAAATTGAGCTGACGTCTCCGGTCTAAGCCGAAGCTAGTGCACATACAGTATTGAGGTAGAGTTCCCGGCCCTGGACGAAACTAAGGCACAAAAACGCGTGGAGATAATGTCCCCGGGCCCAACTGAAATCATGACACAAATATAACAGTGCTGGAGGCCAAAACTGCGAAACTCCTATCTCGTGAACCACGCACTCAACAAATGTATCTTTTGATGTTTCTTCCTTTCGTATACGAGAATGGTAGGTATTAGTCGGCAAAAGCAGAAATCGACTCCATACAAATGTCCCTTATTTTAGAGACATTTCTCAAAGCCCCAATGCCAACCAAGCAATCAGTTTTTCAGCGTTTGATTGATTTATTTTTGACCCACATATATGTATGTTAGCAATTATTCCTTAGTAAACTCAAGTCTGATCCTAACCAATAGTCGCTATATTTTCAGACAAATTAAATATTTTTTTTTTTCCAGTAGTTAGAGGGGGTCAAAATAAGTCCAAATTATACTTGCGTTGGGCGCCATCTTGAATTTCAGAGCAAATTGGTTTAAGATCTTAAATTATATGCAACGAAAGTTGTTACAAATTTTTGTATAAAATTGATATTTAACAACTTAAAAATATAAGATTATTGTCGTAATACCTTGTTAATTTTTAATCTAGAACCCATTCAAGAACTACTGAACCGATTTCACTGATGTCACAGTCTTGTTCTTACTAGCGACAGAAAGCTTAAAAAATTGTGTTTTTGTTTTAACGTGTATAAGACTCATACAATTGCAGTTCATGCTGCGGAGAGTACTTAAATTGAACATTTTTTTATTTTTAATGAACAACAACAACTTGAGTGTGCTACCACTAGCTTTATATGCTAGGTGCTGGACTTATAGATATTTCACGAGTGCCACCTCGATCTTCAGGCACTGCCTAGTCTAATACGCAGTACGCTCCATGAGCGTAATGAGGCAAAAAGCTGAATGCAGCCAACTTCACTATTTTTTTCTTTCTTTGTCACAATTTCACATATCGTTGCGTTCAAGAAATCAAATTTCAGTTCAGACATCTTTTAATCTTTAGAGTTTTTGATTTGCTAGCTGTCTATTCTCTTCATATTTTAGTACTAAATTTGTATGCGTTGAACGCATGAATTTTTATTGAATAATATGACAGTTCAGTGCTTACATGTGTTTCAAAATTATATCGGAGAACACTAATCATATAATCTACTCAGAGCTTACCCCGATTGCTTGAGCTCCGCTCCATGTTCTGTTCAGAGCTAAATAAGAAAAATGCATTTTGTTTATCAATTGCAACTGCATTTGATTGGACATACAAAGGGCGATGGAAGCTTTGTGAAACTTGCATACTGCCACGCCCACTTTTCTTATATTTTTAATTTTTGTTTAGTTCTTGTTCAACATCGCATCGCTAGAAAGCTGAAATTCTGTAGTAAATTTCTTTTAAATTATGGTTAAAGGCAGCTCAATAAGAAAACATCAGTATTCTGAGAACTTTACATGAAGAGAAAGTAGGCGGCATTATGCTTTAAAAAGCTCAGTTACAAAGTTTTCGCTTGATATAGGGAAGTCAAATAATAAGGATAAGATTTAAATATAATAAAAGTGAGCGTGGCAGTTGGTGGTTTTTACTACAGCTATTTTACTATAAAAATGTCTTCTACTTATAAAAGAAAATAATTGTATCTTTTCAGCTAAATCGGTTCTGTAGCTTTGAATATGCTGGAGCTCCAAAATAAACGAGGAAATACGACAGTAATCTTAATTTTTGTGTATGGACACTAAGTTCAAAAATATCTTTGGTATGCAAAAATTTGTCATGACCAAAGTTTCAGAAAAAAATAATTTGAAACAACTTTTGCTATTGTATATTTTTAATCTTGAGTTGGAAATAAAAAAGTTATTCGGTAAAAAACTCAAGATGGCGCCCAACGCAAATCGGTTTGATTTGATGACAGGGTTTTTTTTATTTCAAATGTAGAATCCACTGGGCTTAAGTTCGTTTTATCAAGCTACATTGGGTACATACCTACTATTGTTGCTCTTGTAAACATAATATGAATAACTTAATATCGATTTATATATACAAAATTACAACTTGAATACAAAATTAACAACTTACTTAACTTTTACCTTGTTTTAAATTTAACGTCAATTTTTTTTTGCTTACAGACAATTTCATTGCAGCAACGTAACTTCAAGCAAAAAATTGTTGCTCTGCTTAAACGTTTCAAGGTCTCTGAAGAATTAGATGGTGGTGTTACACGTGGCCCATCATCGCTGCGTGGCGAACGTGATTTGGATGCCCTATTTCAGGAATTGGAATCTCTATCGTGTTGTGAAGGAGATGACTCTGGACCGGATATGGATAGTTTGTCAATTGGTTCAACACCAAAGCCATCTTTAAGGCCATTCTTTACGAATTCCCGAATAATGTTACACGATTCTAATGCAGGTAAATTAAATAAACTATATCGTCAAGATAAATTTTGTGCTTTAGTTTTGTTATTAAAAGTTTTTGTTTTTTTTTTTACTTTTTTTTTTTCTCTATCGTTTTTGTGAGTTTCGTGTTTAAAAGAAAAAAATCAAAGATATAAAGTAGGTGGCGTGTATAAAGTTTAAACTTTCATGGTTTTATTTAAGTTTGAAGATTCTTCTTAAGGATTGTGCAAGAGAATAAACATAGTTATACTTTAATAAATAGGTTATCGTTGTTTTGAAGATGGTGGATGCATGCGTTTTTTCCAAGGTTATACATATATTCTTTTAAAGTGATTTAATTTTCTTCAACTTTCAACTGTTTGAAATCAACGCACTTAATGCATCACATTGTAACAAATATTTTAAGATTTTTTTTATTGTTTTTCATTTGAATACTTATTTGAAATCGAGTCCTTACTCTATGCGATGGCTAGATTCACAATATAAGTAAAATAAAACAAACTTAAGAAATAAAGAACAAAAACTTCCAAACTAATTTTACAATGTCACAAACTTACTTCTTAAATAAACAGGCCAAGTGGAAGACTTAACGCATTACTTAATGGGGATTGCAACAGAATGATTGATTTGAACAAGCTTTAACGGCTTTTTATCTTACTACCTGCACCCAATCCATGAAGGGTCAAAGCCTGAGACATGGCAGCCTTCCATCCTCTACGATCCCGAGTACGCTGCTTTCAGTCATCTGGGTCAAGCTTTTTGGCTCTGCGATGACTTGGTCTCTAAACCAGTGGTTCGGTCTTCTTCGTTCTCTCAAACCTGGAGCTGGGATTCAAAGAAAGATTGTCCATTAGCTCGATGAGGTCGAACCAATGTAGTTGATTTGTTTTGATTTTCTACACCCACATCTTGAAACAGCTCATAAAGTTCGTGGTTGTATCTTCTCCTCCATCCGCTCTCCTTCCGCACAGGACCAATTATCCGCCGAAAAAATTGTCTTTCTAAAGAGCCCAGTATCAGCTCTCCCTTTCTGCTTATCGCCCAACACTCGGCGCCATAAGGCAGAACATAGCAGCATAGAGGTTTTATAGAGCGTGCACGTAGGGAGTTTTGAACCCATCTGTTGCGCCAAACCAGAGTAGCACCTATTTGCTAGGGTCATTCTTCGTCCGATCTCCACAAAGATATGCTTCGTAGGATTAATGTTTACTCCGAGGTAGATGAACTCCTTAATTACTTCGAAGTTGTTGCTATCAACAGCGATGGTAGTAAAATTCAGTTTGTCCTTGTTTACTTGAAGACCTGTTCTTCAACTGCCATGAAAGTGTCTATTACAGCCTTTTGGGAGCAGTCGATATATCGATATCACCGGTAAACCCTATAGAAGTTGAACAGATCTATTGAAAATAGTAACTTTGGTGTTAATGCCTGCCAAGCGCACTATTTGCTCCAGAATAAGATTGAAGAATTCACATGATAGGACATCTCCTTGACAAAAACCTGTCGATGTTTGAAATAGTTTGGGAGAGCTTTTCCCTATTTGCACATTGCATGGCGTATTTTCCAATGTCACGCGACAGAACTAGATCATTTTTTCTGGGATCCCAAGTTCAGCCATCATCATATAGAGCTTTTAACGATGAATATTATCATATGTGGCTTTGAGTTCGATGAATAGATGGTGAGTCTTGACTTGAAATTCGTTTGGTTTTTTCCAGGATTTGGCTGAGAGTGAATATTTGGTCTTTGGTCGATCTGCCTGGCCAGAACCCGCGCTGGTACTTGTCGATTTTAGTGTTTGCAGAACGGCTTAAGACCGTGGCACACACAGTACGTTGGGTAGAATCTTGTTTGCAACTTTTATCAGGGATATTCCTTGATGGTTCTTTCATTATATAGAATCTTCTGTTTGAATAGATGGGACACTTGGAGCAGCAAATAGATCTGTCATTGTGCATGCTTCCTTCCACCGAAATTTGGTTGATGAGTTGATACATGCACCCTTTCAACATTATCCCCTCACTGCTTTAAGAACTCCACTGGTAAACCATCAGATCAGATGGCCTTGTTGTTCTTTACCTTCTTTATACTGGGTGATATTCCTGGGCCTTCATTGACTGGAGTTGAGTTCGCTTCTTGTCCTATTTCTCGCTCGCTCTGATGCCTATTCAGCAGCTGCTAAAAATGCTGCTTAAATAGCTTTTTTTTTATAAAATATCCGAGTGTTGTTTCGATCGCGAGACTCTTCGATCTCCTTGAGCTGGGAGGCTGCATACGTTTTCTTCTTTCTACGCAAGGTTTTTGCATCAATTTATCTTAAATAATTATTACGTGTGGAAGCGAATTAATTTTTCTTTCACAACTTTGTTTTTGAAAACTTTTTATCTATCAGAACTTCGTTAATATTTCCATTTTCCGTTGTTTGGTAAAACAATAAATAAAGGATATTTTTTAGACGTGTGGTTTTCAATCTGGCAATACTTTTTCGGAGTTGGTCTTTTTGACAACTGTCACTTGATTTATGCTAGGTTTCCACTTGTCATTTACCAACTGACCAAAGACGCATTTTTGCCTCATTTCACAAAATGACAAGTGGAAATACTCCAAAATTGGTGGTCTTTGAACTGACAAACACTGTTTGTCAATGAAAGACAACAAATTTGAAAGACAAGTGGAAATAGCTCAATTGACAAACGAAATGTAACTTTGTCTTTAACTGACAAAGAAAATTAATTGGCAACGTGTTTTAATTCTTTGTCAATGAAAGACACACATTTGACAGCTGCTTTATTAATAATCCAATTTGAATGTGATTTCAAAAAGTGAAATTGAAGTGATAAAATTAAATAGAAAACTCCTAATTAAAATAATGGGGGCTATCGTGCATAAAATATCCCACGGAATTTTTCCCATCGTCGAAAACTGGGAACGTGAATTATGGTTGCATTTTCTCTCGGAATTTATTGTCGTTTTTTGCTTTCTTCTATCTTCTTGTTCCTGGAGCTTCATTTCCGTGCCAACAAGCACCTCAAATGAGGCAAGAGCAATATTTGTTTTCTTATAGACATAATTTAACCTAAACAAGATACTTTAATTTTATTTTAACACAACAATTCAAAATTACTTACCTTTTTACTGAGCAGAAGCATAAAATAAACTTTTCTTCTTCGCACTTGAACAATTTTCATTCAAGATGACTGACAGCTGTGAAAATTTGCTCATTGACAATGAGTGTCGTTTCATGAAAGACAAAGCAAATGGAAATAGATGTCAATGAACTGACAAAGGCGTATGTCAAAATTTTTTGGTCTTTGAAAAGACCAACGATTTTGTGTCAATTAATGACAAAAGTGGAAATGAACTGGCAATTGTGTCGTTCAAAGACCAAATCGTTATCTGTCAGACTGTGTCAATTCAAAGACAAGTGGAAACCTAGCATTATTATCAATTTGGTTTGCCATTTCATAATGAATAGACTTATGCTAGGTTTCCACTTGTCATTTACCAACCGACCAAAGACGCATTTTCGCGTCAATTCACAAAATGACAAGTGGAAATACTCCAAAATTGGTGGTCTTTGAACTGACAAACACTGTTTGTCAATGAAAGACAACAAATTTTAAAGACAAGTGGAAATAGCTCAATTGAAAAACGAAATGTCACTTTGTCTTTAACTGACAAAGAAAATTTTTTGGCAGCGTGTTTTAATTCTTTGTCAATGAAAGACACAAATTTGACAGCTGCTTTAATAAAAATTAATAAAAATCCAATTTGAATTTGATTTCAAAAAGTAAAATTGAAGTGAAAAAAAAAATGTTGGCTATCGTGAATAAAATTTTCCACGGAATTTTTCCCTTCGTCGCAAACTGGGAACGTGAATTGTGTTCGCAGCTTCTCTCGGAATTTATTGGCATCGAAAATGGCATAGCCACTGGGCTACCAAATTTGAACCTGCATGGCTGAGTGGAATATTGTTGGCATTTCCAATTTTAGAAGATTAGAGAAATTCCGTGGGATATTGGGGAGTGATCTAAATATGAGCAACAATCCATCCTTTTTAGAGGATGCTTATGTCCTTGAAAAAGAAGAAAATGAATCAGAACATCAACTCTGGAGTGGACAACAGAAATAAACCATCTTCTGATACAAAAGGTCCAGCAATTCGATAATATTTGGGACTCAGGCAATAAGTACTATAAAAATAGACATATGAATAACAATTCGTGGGAATCGATTTCGAAAGCTCTGGAAATTCCCAAAGGTGAAGTTGTGTTGCAAAAACAAAATTGAAATCAGCTTTAGTCATGTGCATTCTTCTTTTAAAAAAATCTCGGTTCCTTGCAACACAGGTGCAGAAACAGATTTTGTAGGTACGCAGCAATCAGTTTTTTTTTTTGTTTTTTGTTTTCCTCTTGTTCCTGGAGCTCCATTTCTTTGCCAACAAGTACCTCAAATAAAACAAGAGCAATTTGTTTTTTTATAAGCATAATTTAACCTAAAAAAAATATTTTAATTTTATTTTAACACAACAATTCAAAATTACCTATGTACCTTTTTACTGAGCAGAAATATAAAATAAGCTTTTCTTCTTCCCACTTAAACAATTTTCATTCAAGATAACTGACAGCTGTGAAAATTTGCTCATTGACAATGAGTGTCGTTTCATGAAAGACAAAGCAAATGGAAATAGGTGTCAATGAACTGACAAAAGCGTATGTCAAAATTTCTTGGTCTTTGAAAAGACCAACGATTTTGTGTCAATTAATGACACGAGTGGAAATGAACTGGCAATTGTGTCGTTCAAAGACCAAATCGTGATCTGTCAAACTTTGTCAATTCAAAGACAAGTGGAAACCTAGCATTACTCCTGAAAACGTTTGCAAATCGTGCAAATTTATTACCAAAATAATTATTAAAAATGATGAAAAATTAAGCCGGCCATAATGTTACAGTCAATGGGGAACGCCATGATTAATGACTTTTTCGTGCCTAAATTGGAGGATGTTGATGTTGACGACCTTTGGTTCCAACAAGATGGCGCTACATGCCATATAGCCAACGAAACAATCAACAACGCGTTAATGCTAACATACGGCCCCAATTGCTGCAAAAAGTGGTCGAAAATTGGGCCTCTCGGCAGGAGAGGATGAGCCAGCCGCGGCGGCCACTTGTCCGTAATCATTTTTATAACGTAATGGACAACCCTTATCTTTGTAATAAAACTAAATTCTTGGCCATAACATCAAATTATATTCGTTTTATTTCCTCTTGAAAACTACACCCTTTACTACATGTAGATAGAAGCTACAATTAACAACTTTTCCCTAGAAGAACAATAATTTCTGGAATTCTCATTCTCGCTTCTCCCAATCTAAAAAAAATTCTTATAACTATACATTTTAATGTACAAGTTCATCGAAAAGAATAATGTTAATTCTTCAACATTTATTTTTCTTCTTCTTCATCTTAATTTTTGCCATCATCATGAATCCCTCACATTGGCTTTTACTTTATTTAAGTGCTGTGACAAAGTTCTGACAAAAAAAAAACATTTGACCCAGGCTCATTGATGCCAACTTTTCCTGTGTGCTACAATATAAATCACTGTCGTTATACTTTTTAAGTTCTTTTTAATGTTCCTTGTTCTTCAATTAAACAGAGTGAAAGTTAAATTTATCCAACGGTTTTTTCTTCGCGCATGATAGCATCAATTTCAATAATAATTATTGCCGTCGACAAGGAGGCGATGATATGGTCGAAGTGATTAGTAAAGCACCAATAGCTTCTTGTAATAGTGCAAAGGAAGTGCAAAAAGAAGTTCAACTTTTACGACTTAGCTACAAACATACACTGGAACACACTTGTGTAGACGCACTTTAATGAATTAAGTCTTGTTTTTAGATAAACTAGTTTGTTAACAAAATTGAAATACCTGCCTTATACTATCAAATAAAAGCATTTAAACAAATATTTTTAATTAGAAAAATTTATAAAAATCGCAAATAACATTTGATTAGATTGTGCGATTCTCATAGTGAAAATTCGAAAGTATGCAAAAGCGTGATGAGAGTCGAGGCGGACATTTGGCTGGCTTGGAACCATGCCCGCCATCCTGGCAACCCAGTTATTCAATAAATTTTATATGGTTTCGGCTATTATTTCAAAAATACCTTGACTAATAAAAGTTTTAAGCAGGGTACGGAAATACTCACTTATGAGTGCTCATTTTTTGCTACCTGCTTATATTTTGCTTATGAACATGAGCAGTTTTGGCTCATTTCGACGCTATGGGCAGTTTTGAGTAGATCATGATCACCATTGATCACAAATGTTGATTTTTCAAACAACATGCATTTATGAATTGGTTTTCTACTACTACCTACATAAATTAAATTACAAACAAAAAAATACGAAAAATATTTTAATGAACGGGATGTATCAAGCTCTGAAGGTGAAAGGAGAGTCGAGTGGTCTTAAAATAAATTCTACTTTGAACGTCCAGATCAGTACCACCATTTGATGAAACAGTACTTCCAAGGTAGTTTAATTGTTCAACCTCTTCAACTGGCGTCTATTGTAGAATAATACGCTGCTGTTTGGAGCGGCCTGTGAGCATTATCTTTGTCGTTTTGCTATTTATTTTAAGACCACTCGACTCTCCTTTCACCCACAGAGCTTGACACATCCCGTTCAGCCCGCTGATGTTATTTGCCAAGAGACATAAATCATCAGCATAGTCTAAGTGACTAAACCTTCCAAACGGTCTCCATTGAATGCCCTGTCTCTCCGCTGTTCCAACGCTGGCCGTCAAAACATCGCCTATCGCCAGTAGAGAGAGAATTGGTGATAGAGCATCCACCTGTCTCACACCCTGCCGCACTTCGAAAGAGTCGGATAGCTGCCCATTGTGTAAAACAAAACATCTTGCGCTGTTATAGGACTTCTTATAATGGTAACAATTGTTGGGGGAATTTCCCTACCAAGAAGTGATCTCCATATACATTCACATTGATCAAGAACGATACGCAGAGTGTTTACAACGGTCGACACACGAGCACGACCGCCCACTGCGGAAACCAGCTTGATGCCTCTTGAGTGTAGAATCGATTCTAACCTTTATCCGCTCCAGAATGATGATTGCCATTATTTTTGGAAAGTAATACCTCGCCAATTGTTGCAATTCTTAAGGTCACATTTCTTTTGCAACTTAACAATCACACCATCCTTCCAGTCGCTGGGATAGATTTCGTTTTCCAACACAGCTTGTATCAACGGGTGTAGAATACTAGCTTTCAGGAATTCGGCTGGTATTTCGTCAAGTCCAGCTGCTTTGTTGTTTTTGAGAAGAGTTATCAAGATTGGATTTCCAGTACTGTAGGAGGTTCGATGTAAATACCCCTTAAAGATCTACGCATCTCATGGAGCTGGGGCACTTCAGCACTCTGCTCAACGGAATCCTCACTAAGTAAGGTACAAAAGTGATCTTTCCAGCTGCGTAGCTGATCCTCGATTGATACCTAAAGTGTACCATCCACGTCCACTACAGGATGATTGGTGTTGCTTTTTTTCTCGACAACTTCCTTGGATATTTGGTACAATTCCCTCATATTTCCTCTTCTTGCAGCGTTTTCCGCATTTTCTGCGAGACCGTCTAACCTCACCCTCTTGTCACGTCTCACACAGCGATAGACCATCTTATGTGCTAGTCGATTTTCTCTTCGCAATTCAGCCTTTCGTTTAGCATCTGCTTTGGCATTTATTTGCATTTTCAACGATTTGCGAAGTTCGATTTTATCCCAGGTGTCTTGGGATATCCAAGAGTCTCTAACTCTCGTCTGCTTGGGTACAATTTCGGATCCAGCCTCCATAAAAAAACTTTTTATACCACCCCAAATCTCATCAATTGTTGAATGTTGCTGCACCCTGTGACTGTCGTTGTACAGCTGTCGGCATTTCTAATGTTTCGAACATCGCACATTGACTTCCTCCACCTGCATCATGATGTGGTCAATTTGGTTTTCAGTTTGACCACCCGGAGGTACCCAGGGAATTTTGTTGCAAGTCTTATGTTTAAACACAGTCCCACCCAGTAAAAGACGATTAGCGTTACAAAAATCGACCAGCAAATCGCCATTTTCATTCCGTGACCCAAATGCATTTTTCCCCATCACGCGTTCCAGACCGGGGTTGTCTGATCCGACTTGGACATTGAGATCTCCCATGACAATTATGATGTCGGCTCTCGGAACACCTCTGTAAGTTAGGATGAGTGTAGAAAGCGGTTTTGTCTTCTTCTGTCGCTTCATTTGTGGCGGCGGCGTAGCACTGAATTATTGTGACGTTACGAATTTTGGAGGGGAACCTTGCTGTCATTTTCTTGAAATACATAATACAGGTTACAGTCACCGCATTAATGTTGCAAACATATGTAGTTTCTGCAGGATGGCACCACACATCAGCACGCGATACAATTAATGTATTGTTAGAAAAATTTGACGGTCGATTAATTTCACTAAATAAATAACCTGTTAACTAGCCATCCCGTCATGTGGTTCCAACAGGACAGCACAAAATATGACATAGCTGATACCAAAAAGGGACGAGCTATCTCTCATGCAGGTGATGTGAATTGACCAACAAAATCGTTTGGTTTAACTGCATAGACTCTTTCGTATGGGGTTGTCTGAAGCCACAGGGGTATGCCAAAAAGCCACAATTGACTGATGCCATCAAATAGTCAACATAACCCAGGTCCGAGGACCAAGGCCATCACTCAAACTCAGTCGGATCTATGCGACAGAGTCATTGAAGATTGGAACTTTTGGCTGTCATTCGAGCGATGTCATATTCCATTCATAATGGCATAGATGGGCCTTTTAAATACAAAAAAAAAATGTCGTCAATACATCATTTACAGCTTGTTTTATTCCATTTCAAGTTTCAACATCGATCTTTGTTGTAGTTAACTTTTTTAACCAAGAGTTTCTGACCTGGCATCCTTTCTTTTGCAAATACCCCACATTTGAGGTACTAAGAGCCTTTTAGTTTCAATTTTAAAATAAAGTCCCAGAAGCATTTTCTTTTCAGAAAAATAACTGTCATTATGAGGGTTTCAGAAGGCCTCTGAATGGCCTATCGAAAACGCCATTTAGCTCATTAAAAGGGATTTTTTTTATTTCCATCTTAACCTCTTAAAACTAAGAACTAGCGCAAGTGTTCACCTCACCTTAACTTTATAGAAATAACCAAATCTTTCATACAAAGGAAAAATTTAGCTCGTTTTGGCAATGCAAAAATATTATATTCATTTAGTTGTGCACGGCTCTTTTTTTATTTCCTTTCGGTTGAATTCTTTACTAACACAATTAAGCATTAAGTTCTCGTATTTAAATAGTTGTTCGTAGGTTGCTTTCAATTTAACGCAATTTAAAAAATTATTATCACGACTTCCTTTACTTAGTACCTTCCTACTACATATAATAATTTCTAAATTAAAATCTTTGTTGTTTAGTTTACAAACAATATTTTTTGGTTCGATTGTTGTTTATTCAAAATCTTTTATCTTTAGAAAAAAATACTACATTTTAAATAATAAATACAACATAATACATGAACATATACGTATATACAAATTATATTACATATATTTTGTTTTTTTTTTTTTACTTTGGTTCTTTTTTTTTGTTTTTTTTTTTTCGTTTCTTGTGCATGGCTTGATGATTTCTTTTGCAGGCAACTTGGAGAGAAGGTCCTCGGACAAAAGTGATCCAACATCGATTAATAATGATAATAAGAAAAACAATACTTTTAATAATAACAATTTGGCCTCGACACCAGGTGATGTGATGAATCAAATTTTTTTGAACAAAATTTTAAATCTTTTTTTTGTAATATTTTTTTAGAAGTAATAAAATGATTCCCTTTTTTCTTCAACTTCGATTTGTCATTCCACACCATTTATGGTTTTCTATTTTTATTTAAATTTTTTGCTACTTTTAATATTTTCTTTAATTATTTTGTTTCAATAAAATATGATGTTAGTGTCCTACGTAGTCACTGCTCTTAGTTCTTCCTATATTCTTACTATTTTTTGTTTTCTATTTTTTTATCAAAAATTTCTTGAATGTGTATTTATTTTTTTTTTTCTTAAAAGTACCTATGAATTTCGCATTACTTTTTTTTAACAGTTTTTTGTTCTAATTTATTTACCTTGCAATCACAATTATCAAAACATTCATACACTTACAAAAGCATACACATTACTCTAGTTACCCGAAACATTTATTTTATCAAAATAGCGGCGGCTTATTGCAAAGGGTAATCGGTAGAAACTGCGTTTCATACTTTAGTACGAACTTTCGAATATATACACAGTGGTCGCTCTCTTAGATATAGAGGGAGCTTTTAACAATGTCGACATATCCGCAATTGCATCCCTGAAGCTAGATAGTTCGCTTGGTGTATTGATTGATCAAATGCTGACTAGCAGGGTTTTGAATTCAAAACTGGGTGGTTTTTCTGCTAGAAAGTCTGTATAGAGGTTCGCCGCAAGGCGGTGTCCTATCTCCCTTTCTCTGGGACTTAGTAGTAAATGAGCTGTTGACAAGCCTGCAAGCAGAGGGTCAGCAGAGTATCAGGAAAGTATCCTACATATCTTTAAAGAACTCTTACATAACGCTTTAAAAAAGCTAACTACCTTATAAGATATTGAATCTTACAGTTTTAAGCAATCACGAAATAAATAAATAACCAACTGGGCTGACCGGTTTTGTCTGGGTGTCAACCCTCATAAAACAGAAATTGTTCTATTCTCAAGGAAATATTAAATCCCTCATGTAGATCCTCCTACTATCAAAGGTACTCCACTAACATTCACTGATCAAGCAAAATATTTGGCTCTTATTTTAAAAAGTTAAGCTGGAAAAATATACAAGAAAGAGTCGAAAAGGCCACAGTGGCACTATTCGCATGCAAAACAGCCGTGCGGAAACAAATGGGGCCTTAAACCCTTTATAACTCTCATCGGTGATTAGATCAATTCTCACTTACGCAGTGGCAGTATGGTGGACTGCTCTAGATAAAACAGTTCATTGTGTTTAACTAAGCAAAGTCCAACGCTCCGCTTTTTGTTCATAAGTGGAACACTTTGTACAACACCCTCCACCACTCTAGACATTCTCCCCCATGTGACCCCTCAAATATTTTCAACAAACGAGTGGCTGCAAATAAAGTTTTTCACCTAAAAGCTTCCTGACAATGGACCAACAATAACATTGGCCATTCCATGATTCTGGATCCGTTCGGATAACTCCCAAGTCGCACTGATTACACCATCCCTAAACTGCAGTTTGGCAAAAACTTTCAAGTCAACATCCCTTCTAGAGTCCTCTGAGAGGATACGGCTTTCTTGCTAGATGAATCAATACATTATTGGTGGAGGTGCGTACTCAGGAAGACTAAAGTTATGTCTCTCCTTCCGTCTTATCATTGTAGCGGAGCATATGCCGATCAAATAAGGCTTTTCTTGGATGAACGAAAACTAAAAATATCCGCATATACTCAGATGGTCAAGCAGCTATCAAAGCACTGGAATCGGTCCTTGCTAGCTCTATTACAGCCCTAAATTGCTGCAGATTAACATTCACCTGTGTTGGATGCCGGGGCATAGGGCCATTCCAGGTAATTATTAGGCTGAGGAACTCACTAAACGAGGAACAATTCTACCTATTTTACTTATTTTTATTTATAGGTAAACCCATAAGCTTATTCTGAGGCAAGATTCTTTAGAGAGAACGAACCTTAGGTAGAACAACATCTACACTTCTTGGAAACAAAATTAATCTCAATATATCAAACCCGATTGCACATTAGCCGAATAATAGGTGTCATAACTGGACACTGTCTTATAGGCAAGCAAGTAACGCGTCTTGGCGTATTTTCCAACGATTTTTGCAGAAGTTTAATGGACGAGGAAGAGGTAGAATTGATTCCTCATCTTCTATCCACTTGTCCTGTTCTATCTCAAAGACGAAGACTCCATCTTGGAGATTTCTACTGCAATGACCCTAGTGATTTTATAAACGTAGACATACGTACATAGGTAGTCTGTTACTCTTCATAAAAAGCTTTTTCGAGTAGGGAAGAGGGGTTTACCAGATTCATGTGATATCACACTAGACGATATAGTCTAAGTTTGCCAGTTTTTATAACTGATAGCCATACCTAACCTGACCTACCCGAAAGTGTTTCCCAGACTAATTTTTGAACAAATAAATCACGGTCAGACTATCCAAACAAATATTTTCGAGATATTCTAATGTTCCTTGCTACATTTGAAATGATGTTATGTACATCTTGATATAGTTTTTCTCCAGATAACTACTAACAAAACCCGGAACCGACGAAAAGAAAACAGAATTCTCATTTAATCTTCAATGCCACAAGCAAAGTCGATGGCATGTTTGTAAAAAGTCGTTACGGAATTTGACCCTTAACAATCTATTTAGAACGGATACCAGCGAATTGGTCTGAAGTCTAAATTATTATGTTTGAGTAGGAGAGGTGTAGTGTTAACCAAGTATCTCAGGCTCAGTTGTCTCGTATTAAGTCACGATGAAACCCTCTGCCGTGAATACCTCAAGGAAGATCAAACCCTATCTTGTTCTTACCTAATCCCGAAGTTATTGATTGTATCCTACTGTTATCCAGCTTTGCACTCTGTATGTAGTGTCTTATTGTTTATGTATCAAGTAGTGGTAGAAATCGTGTAGACTTTCATTAGAAAAGGCAAAATAGTCAAAAGGAGGCAATGTCATTCCCACCTATTTCGTGTGTATCTCATGTCATGAATCACCGTAAGTCTTTATGCACATCTTTTTCTACATCTTGATTAGTTTCTTTTAATTTTTTGTTTTTTCCTATTCTACTATGGCACCTAATTCGCTAGATTTTTTATGGTTATCTTAAATTTTCGATACAAAAAAATTAAATACATTGTAATAAATATTTTTGTTTTACTTTTTTAGATCGCTGTCCTGAATTCCGCAATGATAGCTCTGGGAATGAGGCTAATGCAGGCAACACAGATGGCCAGACCTCAGATCCTCAAAATAGTCCACCACGCGAAAAAGACTTTTTGCAAAATGCTTTCAATATGACACCGGTGACGCCAGGTCCTCCAGTAACAGTTCTCTCCCAACCGCCGCCGCCTAGCGAGAAGCGTAGTCGTCTTTTTCGGACTTCTAGCAGTACTCCGGGCGGCGGCAAAAAAAAGCAATCCTTGAGTCTGACAGCTGAACCGCGATCAGTATTAGAGACATGTTTGTCTCCAACAAATGTTGAACCGAGGAAAATGCTCCTCGATCAATTGAGTAGAGTTTTCGCAACTGATGAATCCGTTATTCCGGATGTGGTGACAATAATAAGCCCCCCGGAGGCTCTGGTCAGTATCAGTTGGGCCAGTAAGCTGACGCAGCTTTTTGCAAATACATTTAAGCCCGCATTTTTGCCCCAAAATACCGCAGAGGTGAAGGCCGTGCTTCAAGCACTCATGGGGAAAATTCAGAAATAGTAAGTTTTAATAATTTTCTACTGAAATTATTTATTAAAAAAAACACTTGTCCATTTCAGTTGTAACTCGAATGCCAAACCTCCGAATACAGTGAAAATACTCCTTCTAGGAGGTGACTGGCTGCAGGGGGCCGCATTAAGACACTATGTGGAATTGCTGGGCGTAAGACCGCCCGACTGGGTCAATCACCTACGATTTTACATTGTTCCTATCGGCAGTAGTACCATATCACGTCATCTCAGCTCAGTTGACCAGTCATATTGCGCAATGTTCGGCACCGAACACTGGTATCAGTTGTGTGAACGTGCCGCAGCAACTGCGGCTGCTGTTACTGCCGTTTCAACAGTTAATGCGCAATCTATCTCTTCATCACTGAATGATCCAATGGCAATGAACAAATCAGATATTGTTGAACTGATCAATCGAGTACAAAGGTACTTACATGCAGCTGGTCCTTGCACACAAATTCCTATCGCCGAAGCAATGGTAAACTACAAGGATGAAGACTCTTGTCAGATCTTTGTTCCATTTGTCAGTGTAAGTGTAGCAAAATAAAAACAAAAAATGTTGAATCATTCAATGATCGATGAATTTTTTGCAGGATGTCCGGATTGGTTACGCCGATGGACCACAAGTTTCATTAGATCTCGAAGAATCGCTACAGTTGGCACAGCAAGCAGCTGGTAATGCTGGTGGTAACAGTGGAACTGGTATTCTATCAAGTTCTCCTCCATTGAGTGGAAGAGTTTCACCACCCTTGCAGACACCACCATCAAATCAAACTACAGCTGCATCTGCACATGAATCAGTTGAACTGCAAGTTGACTATTGGCCAATAATGCGACCATTAGATGCAAAAGAAAAGAGCATATCAAAAAGTGGAGATCAGGGAAAAAATAGTATCAAGAGTTCGTTCAGAAATTTACAAGTGTGGCGGTTACCGCAAAATGCTCAAATTGGTGAGATTTCAAATGGACTGACTGTTAGTTTTGCAACGAAAGAGAAAAAACAAAAAAGTAAGTAACATAATTTTTTTTCCAAATCATTATCTACGAGTATCTCTTATAAAACTTGCTATTTAAAATTGGCGTCAGCTACGCCATTTATGAAGAAATCAAATATTAAACGCTGTTTACTTAAACTTTGAGCAACCAACTGACAATGAGCTAACTTACAAATGAGAAGCAGATCCTCCTTTCCTCCTCAGCAAGTGCTTCGGTTTATTCATACCTTACAATGTAGATGCTTAATCATTGAGTACCTTCTTGAGTATTTCATTCATACCAAATGAAGCACCTGCTTCATAAAACTGAAAATAGCGCAGGTCTCAGGCAAAGTTGAGAAAATTTATAGAAAGTACAAGCTTGTTCGAACCAGTCTATGTGAACCAATACTTCAGGAGCATCTCTGCTTTGTTTTGTAAGGGGACTACAATGGACCAATGGGCACCAGTGTATGCAACGGTCTCTGTGCTGTACTCGCCCCTCCTTACCTAACCTTACCTAACCTTCGACGCCATACGTTCTTTAAGTTTTTTTATTTGTAAACCCAACTCGAGCACAACGCCTAATTCTATTAACATTTCGATTAAAGTTCAGCACAATCGCGATGTAGTACGATGGAGAACGATTTCAGAAGAGTATTTATGATTTTGAATTCGGAAATCCTCCCCAATGTCGGCGCAGATCGCGAAATACAGCAGGACCTCGGTAGTTTGAACACTCCTCTAATTCGAACGGCTATTTTTTGTTTCATTAAGTATCTTGAAATCCAAACACTTGTTAAAATTGGTCCTCTATAATGCGAATGTATCTATTGTCTCTTAATTTGGGAAGTTGAAAGAATTTAAGGGGGAAAAGATTCTCGTAAAAGACCGGACGGGAATCATTTGTGACACCCGTGTGGTATGTGGTGAGTGAGTCATCGGAAAGGAAGAGAAGGTTATAGTTTTTGTTTGAGATTGGTTGGTCAGAAAAAGCGGGTGGCAACGGTGCAGTGGATGTAATGCTTGACTGCTAACTTAGGTTTCGAGCCCACTCCTGGCAGCATTCCTTTCTATATTTTAAATCTTTCCTATCCTCCTACTCTTTCTTACTAGTGCCGTGCAATTAAGGTTGCATTTAAAAGACCTTAGGTCTTACAGGCATATAGTTAATGTTATTATTAGTTTAACTGGAAGCCACCCGTGGGTCTAAATGAGATAATATATGTACACCTTGATCTCAATCCACTGTGTCAAATCTCTTATATCCTCCTACTCTTTGTAGCTAGTGCTGTGCAAGTGCAATTCAGGTTGCATTTAAAAGACCTAAGGTCTTACAGGCATTAAGTTAAAATTATTATTATTACAAGTCAAAATGCTGTAGGAAAATGGTCCAAGATTCGCGCTCTGAGTAAATCCAGCTCTGATCAAGTACATGCGCCAATTGCAGAACAAATTAAAATTTGTGTTTTGATATTTTAAAGTAAAGAGTTTCAATAATGAGCGATCCCCTTTAGGTTATCATACAGAAAAATATATTATTTGCCTGCGCGGTAAAAGTTATGTCTGTTTTTCTGTAAGGCATAATTTGTCACTTGTAGTTACTGTTCTTCCTCTCATCGATTCAATTAAATTATAGAACCTTCTGTAGAATTATGTTTAACGGAACCCTTTAATTATGTACATAAGCTGTAAAATAAATTATAAATACCAATATTTTTTTTTATTTCCAGTAATGCGTTTAGGTAAGAAAAAAGAGAAGGATCGCGATCTCGAAAAAGAACAATGCGTTGAAGGTGTTGCACGATTGATTTGTTCACCAAAACAGTCACATCCAGTTCCATTGAGAGGTAACCTCCACACATTTTAAAATCAACTATTTATATTTTATGAGAATATCTTCAATTACAGTTTACATCGATGGAACGGAATGGACTGGCGTTAAGTTCTTCCAATTATCATCACAATGGCAAACACATGTTAAAAATTTTCCAGTTGCTCTAATTGGTTATACGCCAATGTCCTGTTCAGAGCTATCCTAGTCATTTTAAAATAAATATAAATAATAACACATTACGTCATACATATAAACCGAAAATGTTTTAAAAATTAATTAATATAAACAATAATATACACAATAAAACTAAATTAAATCCTATACTATGTATTAAAAAATAAATAAAAAGAGAAACAAATCAATACGTACATACACACAATAAAAAGTAAAACTACCAGTGAAAAATTAATTTACAAAAGCAAATAAAATTTTAAAAATACAATGATTTTGCAAGGCTTGACTATCTTAATATCATCCATTAAATGTAATATTTTCAAAACTATCCCACAGATATAAACAAATACAAATCAAATTGGCAACAAATAACGAATCAATAAATAAATGGAAACTAAGGTGAACAGGAAAACTGCAAAACATTACTCATATAGAGCCGATAAATACACTAACTTTCTTACTCTTATTGTTGTGATTAAATTAAAAATATAAAATATATTGTAGAAATATAAAAAAATATAATGCAATAAGAATTTAAATTAAATAATGTTTAAAACAACAGCAAAATGGTTACTCATTGTTAACGTAACTTCAAGAAATACATTTCAAAAGAAAACAAACTTAGATAAAAGTACATATTCCCCAAAAGTCGGTTGTATCTGCTTTTTTACTTTATTTGGTTCTTTTCAGGGAAATAATACTTATAATAGGGTGTCCTGTAAACATTGGATAATCCTGAAACGGCGCGCGTATAGCCCACTATATGACTGAAATAAAAAGGGGCTATCTCAAAGGGTTCTCAAAATGCATTTTTTCGTGCAGTGTATTTTTTTTTAAACTTACTTTTCGCTTTTGAATACCACGGCTGGCTACAAATGAATAAATTGCATCGATTTTCTCTTGCAGCAATTTTCTACACTATTGGTGCCAAAACAGTATTTCATTTTTTGTCCTTATATTCAAAAATATAAAACAATGTAAATAAGTAAGTATAGCTGCGGCCTTTCTCCAATTAATGTGTCGTGTCCACAGCATTGTTAAACAGCTGTGTGCACAGCCTACAGATTGTGAACAGTCCCTCTCCAAGTGTCGTCTGTAACATCAATCAATTATTTTATTCGATTCTTGAATGTTCTCTGGTCAACATCTTATCTAAAGTCTAAAATAATTAACTACAAACTAACTTTCTCTTTTGCATTATAAACTTCTTGTTTTTAATGATTTTTGCAATATTATCATAAACATTATAATAGAACTGTTGCATTTTCCTCTTATTTTGTTCATACAAAATACACAGCATTTTCGTTTCGCCAAGACATGGTGTTGGATTCATCAGTTAAATGCCACCATACCCAATTTAAGACGCATTGTTTAAGTCGATGATAACCGACTTGTACACATAAGACTAAGCGAAAGAACTCACTGAGAAGGCCGCCATTACCGAGTTTCTTGATTTTACTCATGAAACTCCAAAAAAAGAACCTAATATGGAATTGGTAATTTTTGACAATTAATATTTTTTCTTTTAAAATAAATTGTATTTATTAACTTCGCCTGGCCACGGGTATAACAACAGCAACTCTAACTGATGAGCCTACGACCATGCCTAGGCTAAACACATTCATTGGAGTAAAGGACGCAATCACCTTAATATTGAATTTATTCATGAAACTCCTCAAAAAAGAACATGATATGGAATTATTATTGATAGTTTTTGACTATAATTCTTATGGAGTACATTATTTTAATAAATTTGCTCTAGATAATGCAAATAACTATACCATTTTGAAATCTACATTTTTTTCGCCAATTTTTTAAAAAGTTTGCAACTAGGGTTTCCATACCAGGGCCCTGTTTCATAATGAAGTACAAACAAATACTATAAGTCTGTGGTAAAATTGCGTCTCATTATCCACCAGCAGAAAAGAACTTTTGAACTTTTTAGTTGGTTAATATCACTAATAGTATTGGGAAGGTCACACTCATGAAAAAGGAACTATCAGTGGTTATACCTTGAAGTTTTTTAAACTTGTACTTTCTGTTAACTTCTCCTTTTGAAAAGAAACAATTCCAGTTGAGGTAAAACAAAAATAAATTATACGACTAACTCGTTTCGCAGTTGTATGAGAAGTAAAGTATTCGAATAAAACTATTGACAATAAAATATTAATCTACAGAACGAATACTTAATTAATAAACATAAAGTAATTATATAACAAGTGCTGTATTTCAACACTCCTCCTCAGCTTGATGATATAAGCCCAGTTGTTTCCGAAGTTCGATGAATTGAACCTTTGGCAAACCTTTTGTCATTATGTCAGCTATCTGCTTCTTCGAAGATAGAAACATTACTTTTATTTTTCCAAGTTGAATAGCATCTCTGATGAAATTATATTTGATATCAATATGTTTCATGCGTTTATGTTCACGAGGTTCTTTAGCGATTTTGATACAAGCTTGATTATCTTCAAATATTTTTACTGTTTCCACTTTTACACCAAGTTCAATTAATAGCTCCTTAAGCCAAATACCTTCACATGCTGCATTACATAGAGCAACATATTCAGCTTCCGTCGAAGAAAGACTCACCGAATGTTGCTTTCTTGAACACCAAGAAACTGTGCAATCAAAGACTAAAAACATATCCAGATATAGATTTTCTGTCGTTTATATCGTTTCCCCAATCTGCATCTGCATAACCTTGTAATGGCGTGTAATTATCTGTCTTCGGATACACTAGTTCAAAATCAATAGTCTTTTTGATATATCTCAATATGCGTTTCAAATAAGTACATTTCTCAAATACTCCTTTTGGCTTAATTTCATTCCGGTTGTCGTACGATCGATATGTATTCCGAGAAAATGACGAATTTCTTTTAAGTCTTTCATTTTAAATTCCTTGGATAAATCTTTTTTTGTATTGTTGATTTCATCTAAGTCTTTTCCAACAATTAGTAGGTCATCGACATAAATCAGAATAAAAAGTTGTCTTTCCTTGCTTATTCTCGTGTAAAGACAGTAATCTGAATTTGCCCTTTTGAATCCAATTGATAATATAAATTTGTGGAATCGCTCATTCCACATTCGTGAAGCCTGTTGTAAACCATAAAGAGATTTATTAAGTTTACATATGATCTCCCGTTTCAAAACCTTCCGGCTGACGCATATAGATTTCCTCGTTGATGCTTCCATTCAAAAATGCCGATTTCACATCCATCTGATGAACATGCATGTTGATTTTATTTGCCACAGCCAGAAGCACTCGAACTGTAGTTAATTTTTGCTACTGGCGCATATGTTTCCGTGTAGTCAAATCCTCTTCGTTGTGAAAAACCTTTCGCAACCAGGCGCGCTTTGTATTGGCTAACTTCACCGTTTTCATTTTTCTTGATTTTGAAGACCCATTTGTTTCCAATAGCTTTCTTTGACTCGGGAAGTTTGGCTAAAGTCCAAGTATTGGCTTCTCTCAAAGACGTTAACTCCTCCTCAACAGCACATTTCCATTTAGCCCAGTCGGCGCTCTTCCTGGCGTCTTCCAAACAAGTTGGTACATCATCCACATAACTTTCAGCATTTAAGGCATATGCAATGTGAGTTGTCGTATCGTATTCTGCGGGTATTTGCATACTCTTGTTCTTTGTCTGCTTCTTCTAGACCCTCATTTGAATTGCTTGGAATATTATCTGCAGGAATTAGTTCATCATTCAAGTTTTCATATTCTTTAGTTTCTCCCCCTGCTTCGGACACATCCTTGACTTCTTTTTCATCTTCATTTGCATTATTTATGCTGAATTGTTCCCAAGCACTCGAATTGATCCGTTCAGTTTTCGAAGGCTTTCCAAAATTTTCATTGAAAGTCACATCTCTTGCAACCACAATTTTCTTCGAAACAGGATTCCACAATCGATAACCGTTAGGTGCATATCCAACCATAATGCATTCGAATGATTTTGGTTCAAGTTTTGTACGAAGCTGTCCAGGAATATGGACATAAGCTGCACTTCCAAAAACGCGAAGATTCTTTAAGTCTGGTCGGCGGCCATACCATAGCTCCGCAGGAGTGACATCTTTTTCTTTTCTTCTTAGAAATGCCCGAGTATAACTTCTGTTTGCCAAGAAAACAGATAACAAAACAGCTTCGCCCCATAAAAATGTATCAATTTTTGAATCTATAATTGTTGTTCTGGCCTTTTCCATTATTACACGATTAAATCTTTCCGATACACCATTTTGCTCAGGTGTATATGGGATTGTATAGTCTATTTGGATTCCTTGCTGAATACAGAACTTTTTGAAATTATTTGAGGAGTATTCACCTCCATTATCGACCCGCAGACGAGATATTCTTCTTTCGAAATGAGCAGTTACCCATGCAGTATACTCCATGAATTTGTTGAGCACTTCATGTTTACCTTCCATCAAATAAGCTACAGCAAAATGTGTATAATCGTCCATGAACATGACAACATATCTCTTGTTATCGTAGGTGACTGGTGTCATTGGTCCCATAACATCACTATGTATAAGTTCCAATGGCCTTGATGATCTGTTCTCTGAAACACTTTTGTGTGGCTTTCGATTGTGCTTGCCTATTACACATGACTCACAGAAATATTCCTGGCATCCGGATTCCAAGGCATCTAGTCCATTAACCATTCCAGTACGCTTCATTTTCAAAATATCAGCAACATTTAGATGACCCATCCGCTTATGCCATAGGTCAAGACTTTTTCCAGCACTTATTCCAGCAAAATGAGATTCATCAATTTCCATACATAGCTTATAAAGTTTTCCATTGCTTATGGCTTCAGTCAGCAGGTTCTTGTCTTTCCAAATTTGTGCCTTTCCTTTTTCAAATATAGTTTTTATCCCCTTTGACTCCAATTTGCGAATAGAAAGTAGATTACAGGATAAGTCCTTTACAAATAAAACATCTTCAACCACACCAGCAGTTTTCTTTCCTTTCACTGATAGATTTCCCTTGATTGTTCCAATTTTCGTTGCCATTAGATAGACTCCATTCTTTGCAACTGATATCTTGATCGGGCTGTGCAAAATTTTATACTCGGTCATATATTTTTCGTCATTGACCATGTGATCAGTGGCTTCAGCGTTAAGGCCCATCTCTGTATGTGCAACAAACATAAACTTTTCATCGTTAGTGGTACCATTGTATATGAATCTAATAGTATTATCATCAGACGAAATTTTTTCTCGACTCCTTCACAAACCAGATGTCGTATGATCGCTTCTCACAGAAAGGGAAATTAAAAATTCCCTTACTGAGGCAAAAAAAACAACTGAGCAAACAGCACAAGAGCCCATAACAATTGGCAGATAAAAACAAGAAAAACTGGTTCCAAACAACAACAAACGACAGACAAAAACAAGAAAAACTGGTTACTTTTTCGATTTTCTTGTGTTTAGGGAGGAATAGGATAGGAACATTGTAGCATGTACCATGTGGGTATATCTACTTGCGGCTACGATAAGTTTTTTTTTTTAGAAGTCAATGTAAAAAAAACTGTAAGTATGAGCAGAGCACACAAAAAATGACAGAGAAAAAAAACTTGTTTGTGGTTTAGGGTTCGATTTGTTTGGTCTCTCTTGTCTGAACTCTGGTAGTTTATTTTGAAGTAAGAAAAAGTATACTTAAAAAAAATTGAGATAGAGAAACTCATTCGAAGGTAGTTTGAGTTTGGTTTTCTTGTACCAGAAGTTTTTCAATTAATTTATTTTCAATATTTCAAGCTATTTTTCATGCACTCTAAAAGGAGTTAGGTATCTGCCTGCCTAATTGGAGTTCTGAGTGATTTCTTTGCAGAAATGTGATGTCAATTAAGATCTATAATTTTTAGCTATGGAAGTAGGTGGACAGTTATTTTTCGTTGAAAACATGAACCAAGAATTTATTTCATCTTAAAATTGTCGGGGTTTAGAGTTATTTAATATTTACAAATTTAAATCTTCGTGGCCACTATTTTTTTTCTTGCAAGGTTGTTATAGTTTTTTATAGTTAATTAGGTAGGTAGCTACTCCTGTGTTTCTCGTCTTAAACGATCAAGTTATCAATACAAACGTTGCATTATGAAAGTTAAGAAAAAAAATAAATTAAGTATTCCTATGTATATCTATTTTTGTAGACACAAATCTAAGACAAAAAACTATTTTACTTGTAAATTTTGAACTTCCCACACTTTATTCCAATTTTATTTACAACGGTTCAAAGATTATCGATAGAACTTTCGAACCAATCTTCAAAGTGTTTTATTTAATTTAATTTAATTTAATTTAATTTCATTTTATTTTATTTTATTTTATTTTATTTTATTCTATTTTATTTTACTTTATTTTATTTTATTTTATTTATATAATTTATAGGCTTCGTAAGGAATTATACAATTTCTAGTCTCATAAGCTTCTATCAACACGACTAAAATTGACTGGCAGAGCATCCAAAGTTGAACTTCATTCTAATTGAACATTTTTGTCAAAACTGTATGACTTTGATTTCAATATTTTTTTTTTAATACAGAAGCTTCCAAAAAATAAAACAGTATTGTATACCAAAATTTTCAAAACAATTTTTTTTTTTATTTAAAAAAAATGTTTCCGTTTTTTTTTTTTAAATCAAATATTTCGAAAACGACATCATCGATATTTTTGGAACTTGATACTCAAGAGTTTTTTAATACTTTCCAAAATATTTTAAGAAAACATTTTACTTTTATGAAAAAACAACGGTACCCTACATACAAAAGTTAAAAAACGGTTAACGAAAATATTTTTTTCTCAAAAATGACTCCTACGATTTTAATTAAACTTTTTCCGTATGCTTAAACTATCAAAAATTATAAAATTTTAATCTTAGCAACTAACGGGTGATTTTTTAAGAGGTTTAGAACTTAAAAAAAAAAAAAAACACAAAAAATTCGAAAAAATGTATGAAATATTTATTTGAATCGATAGTTTGAACCTTGCAATTTAATGTTTAAAGATAATTTCATGCAAATGTTGACCGCGGCTGCGTCTCAGGTAGCCCATCCGCTGAGTCCAATTTTGGCATACTCTTTCACACATATCGGCCGGTATCTCACGAATGAATGCATGGATGTTGGCTTCCAGTGCGTCAATCGAAGCGGGCTTGTCCCTATAGACATTAGCCTTGACATACCCCCACAAAAAATAATCTAATGGTTCAAATCGCACGATCTAGGCGGCCAATTGACCGGCCCGAAACGTGAAATTAACTGTTCACCAAACTCGCCTCGCAATTGCGCCATTGTTTCGCGTGCTGTGAGGCATGTGGCACCGTCTTGTTGAAACCACATATCATGCAAGTCAAGAACTTCCATTTCGGGCAAAAAAAGTTTGTTATCATCGCTGTAACAATGGCCTAACTGCTGGGAACGGCGCCGAATCGAGGAAGCAGCGCGCGATGAACATTTCGAACCGAGCACGAATTTTGATAGTAAAATTCAATAATTTGCAAGCGTTGTTCATTTGTAAGACGATCCATGGTTAAATTGCGAACCAAACTGAAGCTGTTTGACAGTGACACAAGGTACTAAACACACGTCAGCTGTCAAAACCAGTGTTGCCAAAACCAAACCAGCTAAAAAATCACCCTCTATTAGTAGTACCTCTCATACAATGGTTTTTTATATTTTGAATTTTCTTATTATCAGCAGAACGGATTTAGATTAATTTTTGACGTCCCTTATCTTGGCGGACACTTTTTGGCGGAATCGAATAATTTTGATATCTGAATTTGTAGCTAATTAAATGCTAATTTGTTGCTCAAACCAAAAATTTGTAGCTCGAGTACTTTTCGAGTTATTCAATTTTCCGCTAAAATAAGTCTGAAGTTAGCGGTAAAAATTTAAAATAACACTAATTTTACTTTTAATTTGTAACCTGAATTTGTAGCTAATTAAATGCTAATTTGTTGCTTAAACCCCGATTTTGTAGCTCTAATGGTTTTTCAAATATTCAAAATTCCGCTAAAATAAGACTGAAGTTAGCGGACGAAAATTTGAAAATCATAATTGTGTTAATGCCCAAAATTGTAGCTTTTTGAATGCTAATTTGTTGCGCAAAAATAAATTTTGTATCTTTTATGCATAATTTTTTATTTACAGTTAAGGCTTAAAAAAGTGCATTTCCGGTTTCACTAACATAGGCTCGGAAAAATGCCAGCGGAATCTTAAAAAAATAGATTTTCAATGTTTTTTTTTTGCAAAAATGTGTAGCATATCCTATGCTAATTTGTTGCTCTAACTAAAAATTTGTAGCTCCAACGGTTTTTTGGTACTCAATTTCCCGCTGGCTAAAAAGTTAGCTAAAAATCAAGCCCTTAAAATCTAAAAAAATGACAAAATCCAAAATTTTTTTTTGCCAAAATTTGAAGACTCCTCCAACTAGATAAGTCACCAAACCGCGATTTTGTAGCTCGCTTGGTTTTCTTTGCATTCAATTTCCCGCTAAAATAAGACATTACCCCCTGTGTAACGGACAAAATTTAAAAAAAAAATTAATTAAAAATTTTTTTTTATGTCAGAATTTGTAGCTTTTTAAATTAAAATCTGTTGCGCAAAAATTAATTTTGTACCTTGAATAGTTCGTTTTTTATTTGAAATTCAAATTCAAAAATGAGCATTTCCGGTTTCACTAACATAGGCTCGGAAAAATGCCAGCGGAATCTTAAAAAAATAGATTTTCAATGTTTTTTTTTTGCAAAAATGTGTAGCATATCCTATGCTAATTTGTTGCTCTAACTAAAAATTTGTAGCTCCAACGGTTTTTTTGGTACTCAATTTCCCGCTGGCTAAAAAGTTAGCTAAAAATCAAGCCCTTAAAATCTAAAAAAATGACAAAATCCAAAATTTTTTTTTGCCAAAATTTGAAGACTCCTCCAACTAGATATGTCACCAAACCGCGATTTTGTAGCTCACTTGGTTTTCTTTGCATTCAATTTCCCGCTAAAATAAGACATTACCCCCTGTGTAACGGACAAAATTAAAAAAAAAAATTAATTAAAACTTTTTTTTTATGTCGGAATTTGTAGCTTTTTAAATTAAAAATTGTTGCGCAAAAATTAATTTTGTACCTTGAATAGTTCGTTTTTTATTTGAAATTCAAATTCAAAAATGAGCATTTCCGGTTTCACTAACATAGGCTCGGAAAAATGCCAGCGGAATCTTAAAAAAATAGATTTTCAATGTTTTTTTTTTGCAAAAATGTGTAGCATATCCTATGCTAATTTGTTGCTCTAACTAAAAATTTGTAGCTCCAACGGTTTTTTTGGTACTCAATTTCCCGCTGGCTAAAAAGTTAGCTAAAAATCAAGCCCTTAAAATCAAAAAAAATGACAAAATCCAAAAATTTTTTTTGCCAAAATTTGAAGACTCCTCCAACTAGATAAGTCACCAAACCGCGATTTTGTAGCTCGCTTGGTTTTCTTTGCATTCAATTTCCCGCTAAAATAAGACATTACCCCCTGTGTAACGGACAAAATTTAAAAAAAAAAATTAATTAAAAATTTTTTTTTATGTCAGAATTTGTAGCTTTTTAAATTAAAATTTGTTGCGCAAAAATTAATTTTGTACCTTGAATAGTTCGTTTTTTATTTGAAATTCAAATTCAAAAATGAGCATTTCCGGTTTGACTAACATAGGCTCGGAAAAATGCCAGCGGAATCTTAAAAAAATAGATTTTCAATGTTTTTTTTTTGCAAAAATATGTAGCATATCCTATGCCAGTTTGTTGCTCTAACTAAAAATTTGTTGCTCTAACGATTTTTTAGGTACTCAATTTACCGCTAGAAATTGAGTACCTAAAAAATCGTTAGAGCAACAAATTTTTAGTTAGAGCAACAAATTAGCATAGGATATGCTACACATTTTTGCAAAAAAAAAACATTGAAAATCTATTTTTTTAAGATTCCGCTGGCATTTTTCCGAGCCTATGTTAGTGAAACCGGAAATGAACTTTTTTAAGCCTTAACTGTAAATAAAAAATTATGCATAAAAGATACAAAATTTATTTTTGCGCAACAAATTAGCATTCAAAAAGCTACAATTTTGGGCATTAACACAATTATGATTTTCAAATTTTCGTCCGCTAACTTCAGTCTTATTTTAGCGGAATTTTGAATATTTGAAAAACCGTTAGAGCTACAAAATCGGGGTTTGAGCAACAAATTAGCATTTAATTAGCTACAAATTCAGGTTACAAATTAAAAGTAAAATTAGTGTTATTTTAAATTTTTACCGCTAACTTCAGACTTATTTTAGCGGAAAATTGAATAACTCGAAAAGTACTCGAGCTACAAATTTTTGGTTTGAGCAACAAATTAGCATTTAATTAGCTACAAATTCAAATATAAAAATTATTCGATTCCGCCAAAAAGTGTCCGCCAAGATAAGGGACGTTAATTTTTATATATGGGTGATTCCGTCTCAACTGTGATTCTTTGTGTCCAGTGCTTTTTTTGTTATTTAATGTAAAATGTTCGTATATATTTTTGGTTTAAATTGTGTAAATGGCTATTTACTACAATCTATATTCGATATCATGACCCAATTTGCTACTTTCTAATGAAATACTTCATTGAATTGAAATGTTGTCCGAAGAAAAGTTTGAGTGCAATACTTGCTTGACAAAATAATGCAAAAATTAAATCAAAATACTTATTGCTGAATAAAATAATCACGAATGAATGTTGTCCGAGGTTTTGGTTCTATTTCTGAATTAAAAAGATTTCCCGCTCAACCGCCATTTTGTTTTAGCTTTAACACGTATGTATTGTGGTTTTATAAAAGATAAACTAGTTATGTATAGTTAACAACAGTCATTTTAATTTTTGAACGTTGTTGTACTTTAAGAGTGATATGTTTTCATGGGATGAAAGTATGTCACAAATTTATTTGTCAGTACCGTGGTAGTATTTTTAAAGCATGTAATAACATGTTTTTGGCTGGTTATCACAATTTTGTGTTCCTTTTAACGGCATAAGTTAAAATTGTCCTGGAAATTATTTTTCTCGTTAGCATAGAGAAGTTAGGTCACATAAACTGTCTAAATGTCAGTACTGTGGATGTCAGTACCGTGGCATTTCAATACTTTTTGAACTTTAATTAAATATAATTAACTTATTTCTTGCAATAATACTTTTTTCTACCAATTTTCTTTGTAAGAACGGTAGCGGACGAGCCAAACAAAAATCATTCCGTGCAATAAAAACTAAGTAGTAACCCAGCACAAGGAAAAGGGTTGCGATTCAGAAAAACAGACTTCAAAAACGAAAAAGAGATAATTTTTTAAAGAAAAAAAAGGGAAGTAGAAATGTCAAGAGTACAAAACGTATATTAGACAATCAAGAATCTCAACAAAAATATGGTCAAAAAGAGGGAGAACTAAAAACAAAAAGAGTTTCATTTATCGTCTATACTATTTTTAGTACATTTCACTATATTTTTTATTTCTTTAAAAGTTGTAGCAAAATGCTTTTACTGATATGATACTCTGACTAAATGAAGCCACAAACACAAAACAAAAATTGTTTCCAAGAAGTTTTAATTTTTGAAAATATTCTAAAAAAAGAATCATAGTTGGCAGAGAATCACCCATATACATATTTCAAATAAGTTCAAATAATATTGCACATCAAAATTTTCAAAAAACTAATTTCTGGACTTCTAAAAAAGTTTCAAATTATTGTTTTGAAAATTTGATATCTTGAAAACGAGTTAAAAATTTTTTTTTTTGAAATTTAATTTTTATATGTACATAAATAAATACTTAAGATTTGCATGTCAACATTTTTCCTTTAAAATGTTGTAAGAATTTGATATATAGAAATTAATTTTTTTTAAAACCGCTCCAACGATTTTAAGTTTTATTTTCATACAATCATATATGAGGCTGTGAGTGCAAAAGCGGTTTAACCCACTTTTTTTTGATCATGTTTTTCGTTTTGAATCGATTTTTAATAATCTACAAAGCTTTATGCGCACATAAAAAGGAATTGTACTTAAAAAGATCTGCTAGTAAGCTCGTTGAATGTAGGGATTCAAAATCTTTTTGGTATAATGTTCGTACTTTGAGTGGTCAAGACAGGAAAGTTTCCCTCACCATTGATGTTGACTTGATAGCAAGCTATTTCGAAAACCTCCTGCTGCCGGATCCCAATCAAAACACTATTTGTTTTGCTCTTCCAAACATCGTTATCTCAGATCTTGATTGCCCATTCTCAATGTTGGAACTAATATCTTCTTTGAATAAAATGAAAAATAACAAAGCCTCAGGTCTCGATGGTATCCCAGTAGAGTTCTATAAAAACGCACCAACAGAATTCCTGGAGTTTGTTCTAGTTTTATTCAATAAGATGTACAATGAAGAAACAGTTCCAAAAAATTTTCTTTTTTCAAGAATTTCTGCAATTTTTAAGAAGGGTAATCGGGATCTGCCAGAAAACTATAGAGGCATTGCTGTACTCAACTCTCTTCGTAAAGTGTTTACGCAACTTCTCTATAATAGACTCGTGACCTGGGTTGAGCAAAACAATATAATAAGTTGTTTTCAGGCTGGCTTTCGAGCCAATCTTTCAACAATTGATCAAATTTTGGTTCTTAATACTGCAGCAAGACGTTTCATTGATACAAAAAAGTGTTTATACGCTTTTTTTGTTGATCTGAAGGCAGCATTTGATACTATTAACCGAAGATCCCTACTTTACAAACTTTCAGGAATCGGGCTTTCGACAAAATTTATCAAAGTCTACGAAAAACTCCTTGGAAGCATGTCCGCAACAGTACAAAACGGTAAATACGTATCCAAGTTCTTTAAATGTGAAACCGGTGTCCCACAAGGTTGTGTTCTAAGTCCATTGATGTTTGCACTTTATATTAACGATATCGAAAATCATATTCCAGGTGGGATTAGTTTTGGTGATGTGACTATCAAAGTTCTGCTCTATGCAGATGACATGGTAGTTCTATCGGACAATCCACTAACTTTACAACTTCAAATTAATAAGCTGAAAAATTTTTGTGATTTTTGGGATCTTAAAATTAATACTTCAAAGTCAAAAATAATGGTATTTAGATCCCAAAATCGTTCTATTGGCTATGATCGTAATTGGACCTTAGATAATGAGGTAATAGAAGTTGTTAAAGAATTTAAGTATTTAGGCTATGTACTTACATACAATTTAAATATTCGTGCACATTTAAAAGAAAAAACAAATAAGGCAAAATCAGCCATCAACACCATGTGGTCAGAATTCTTTACAAATAAATATGTAGATCCAGTATCTAAATTTAAAGTTTATAATGCTACAATCAATAGCTGCTTTTGCTATGGAAGTGAAGTTTATGGGTTCCAGCAGATAGATGAAATGGAGTTGATACAGAGATACTTTTTTAAGCGCATTTTTAAGTTGCCTATTAACACCCCTAGTTATGCTATTCATGTGGAGTCAGGCTTACCTCCAATATTTCTAAGAAATTTGAAAGCAAATGCTGATTATATCGTTCGGGTTATGAAACGATCTGATAGAAACCTACAAAAACGAATACTTTTGGTTTGCTTCCAGAGAAGATATAGTCCTATAAAGAACTGGTATGATCTTGCCGTCATTCATAACTTTCCAATGTCGCTTTCAATGGAAAATGTTGAAGATCTTAAAAATACCATGCATGATTGCATCTCTACTGTAGATGATGAAATGTATCAACTCTGTCTTGAAAGGGCACGAGAGACATCCTCTCGACCCATTTATAAACAACTAAATTTATGCTTGGGTCAAAATAATTATTTTAGAGATGAGTTCTCGGCATTCGAAATGGGTTTGATTTTCAAAATTCGGACTGAGATGTTCGAACTGAACTTTAGAGCTCATAGAACTGATATAAATCCTATTTGTTCACTGTGCAACCTTAATCAGAATGAAGACGTCTTGCATTTCTTAGCGCTGTGTCCGATTCTACAGGAGATCCGTAGGCTTCATTTCAGATCCAGTTTTCTCACCTTAGAAGAATGTATTCAAATTTTAAATGGAGACCATGGTTGGAAACCACTTATATGTTATATTTTGCATGCTAAAGACTATCGTTAAATACATATTTGAACTTTTTCTGAGTCATGGTAATAATTTTTTGTTTTAGCTAAACTAAAAGCCCCAACTTCTTTTTTTTTCGAAAATATTTTAACACAATAATGCAGTTCTTTTGAAACTTCCCCACATAAATGTAGGTAGTTTTTATTTATCTTTGTTTTAGCAAACTAAAAGCCATCTTATTATGTTTAATAATGTTCTGAATAATCTTGTTTTGTTTTAGCTAAACTAAAAGCCAAATTTATACTCACTTTATTCCAAATTTTAAATGTATATGCAAATTTTGATAACTATTGTAATTAATCCCTTTTCAATCATAAACAAAATTGTTTACTTTACTTTTTTTTTAAATTCCGTATTAATTTTTATTTAATTTATATGTACATAGTTAATTTTTGTTATAACATAACATTGTTCGATATCTCTCTATTAATATGTTAAATACTTACTTGCGAACGGCAGACGGCCCATAAAGCCATGCTAGGAAATCTTTTGATATAAATTGTAACGATTTACTATTAAAAAAAAATAAATAAAGACTAATCTAATCTAATCTAAAAATAATCTTTTTATTGAGATTCAAATAGTATACGTCACATTTTTGGAAAGCCTTTGGAAATTAAAATTTTACCTTTGATGACTTTTGATGCATAAATGTAAAAATACGAGGCAAATATATCAACAATGCCAAAAAATGGGTTACACCACTTTTGCACTCACGGCCTCATATTGCTTTGAATTTAATCTGAGAAACTCGACGCTCCACATCAAAAAACCACTTAGAAAACGATAAAAAAATAAAAAACCTGTTTCCACCTACATACAAGAAAATAAGAACGAATACCTACGCAAATAGACATCAGTTTCTAATTTTCATTCAAATCTATTTTAAAGGCTCCCGACACGGAAAGCATTTTGTGTGCCTTTTCTTGGCAAAGGACAGTCATCGAGAACAAAAGAATTTGTTTCTGTTTAGAAAATATGCAATGTGTATTGAACCTTTATGTAACGATAAGAACTTGTTTTGATCCTCTTTTTTTGTTTCCTCTTCTCCTCAATGTCTGTACCTATGTATGTATGTATGTACATACATACATACATACCAATTCATTCTTTTTTTTTCGGCAGTTTGTTTTTGTTCCCTTCTCACTCTCGTATATTGGCACTGCTGTGACGTGAGGAGAAGGAAGATAATTGCCTTCTCTCATGTAGTGAGGAAATAATGTATTTTTTTATTTTTCATCTGCTGTGAGTTGGGTGTGAAGCTATGATGAGGGAATAATACACTTCATGCTTCAGTCGTCTGTAGCGCTAGTATCTTTTTCATCAAGTAATACTACTATTAGATTTATATACAATGGTGGTACTTACTTTGGCATTAACATGAAGATTTTCGTTTTGTCTTCTTCCACTCTTGCATTCAGAGCGCTTGTGCCCTAGCTTTCCGCACTTATAGCACTTAATTTTGCTTTTCGAATACATTGCTACGGAATCGTTGTGCTGAATATCTGTACTTGTTTTCTTTTTGGCTTCATCCAGGATCCGACTCTTAACAAACTCTATCGTAAGATTTTCCACATCCATGGTTTCCAAGGCAGTGACTAGAGTCTCAAAAGAAGATGACATTGTTAATAACAAGTGACAAATAACATCGACTTTTTCCAAGTTTGCTCCTGTAGAACGCAAATCACGAATCAGTTTGTCGAACTTTAAGAGATGTTGTTCCATATCTCCTCCTTCCGGACATTTAAAAGTAAGTATGCTTTTTCGCAAAAAAAGTTGTGAAGCAATACTTTTCCTTTCAAATGTGGCTACGAGACTCCCAAAAATTTCTTTCGCCGTTAGTTTGTCCTTAACGTACTCCAGGTGACTATCTGCTATGCGATGAATTATGAGAGATTTGCATTTCTTCTCCTTTTTGCGTATCTCTGTTTTCTTAGGTTCCGTTGTCTCTGCTGATTACATAGTATTCAGGTCCTTGAATATGAAGTCTTCAAGACCATGCTCCTCCAGCACCGCAACCAAACGAAATTTCCAATTATTGAAATTTGTACCGTCGAACAAATGAACTTTATATTTATCTTCCTCCATTCCTGGGCCCATAACCTGTTAACTTCTCCTTTTGAAATGAAACAATTCCAGTTGAGGTAAAACAAAAATAAAGGTTTTATTTAATTATAAATTAAATAAATTATACGACTAACTCGTTTCGCAGTTGTATGAGAAGTAAAGTATTCGAATAAAACTATTGACAATAAAATATTAATCTACAGAACGAATACTTAATTAATAAACATAAAGTAATTATATAACAAGTGCTGTATTTCAACACTTTCAACTAATAGTATAAGCTCTGTTATGAAACAAAGCCCAGGTGTTTAAAGTTGTTTTTCAATTTTTGGCATTAAAAATTAAAGTCCAAGAGCTGTTAAAATTCCAATTTTTAAATAAAAAACGTTAATTTTTTTTATAAAAAAAAAGTCCAAAAGCTATTAAAATTGGACAATTTTCTAACGATTATGTTTTGCCACCAATAGTGTAGAAAAAGAGTGGAATTATCCATTTGAAGCCGTGGTATTCAAGAATGTAAAGTAAGTAAAATAAAAATACCCTGAACGAAAAAATGCACATACCTACATGTTTTGAGTAGCCTTTGAGATTGCTCCTTTTTATTTCCGGTTTCATAGCAGTCATAAAGTGGGATATATACGCCGTATCAGGATTATCCAATGTTTACTGGATACCCTGTATGTGTTTATAAAAATGCTAGTCGCTGTTGCGATTGATAAAACACGAAACCTGCATTGGACTGAGCTAATTATGTGGCTTCAGTGGCGTGGTGTGTAGTGCATCGGCTTCTGAATCGCTTGGTTCATGGTTCGCTCCGAGATGACTGCAAAGAGTTTTTCAATCAATACGAATAGATCCATTCTAAGGCTTGTCTCACACATATGCGGTTTCATTCGGTTCGGTTTGTTTTCGGTTTCAGTTTTTATTTTCACACATATACGGTTCCTATGAGGTTTGTATTCAAATATCAATTTTTAATTCCAAAAATAGTGCCCTTTCACACGAGGAAACTGAGTTGCCAGCAACTTTTAGTTCCATGGTGAGAAGGGCAGGAGGAAAGAGGTGCGAAAAAAATCTCCCCGGTCGAGGATTTGAGGAGATTTTTTGACATTTCCTTTCACATCTAGGTTTAGGTGTGTTCAACCAATAGACTTTCAAAGGAAATTTCAAAAATTGCCTGGAGATTTGTTTCCTTGTGTGAAAGGTACAAGAGATTTTTAAGGAGATTAAAAGAAAACGTCAAAAAAATCTCCAGCAACTTGTTTCTTCGTGTGAAAGGGGACATATCAACATACTTCAGCACTAGTTGTCAATTCCAAATAAAAACGAACAAAAAATAAACCTTATAGAACCGAATATGTGTGAGCGCTACAAGTTTGTGTGCCCTTGAAACCGAATGAAACCGATTCGTGTCGAGGGGACGTTCGGTTTCTATTAGGTTTTTATTCCTGCCGTTTTCATCGGTTCATACTTATCAGGTCCGACCGAAAATGAACCGAATACAGACCGAACCGAATGAAACCGTATATGGGTGAAACAAGCCTAAGCATCATAGTCTAAGAGCCGACAGCAAATTTTGGGAGTGGATGTATTACCAAGTATGAGATGTATCGTGATATCCAATACCAAAATATGGCAGGTTTTGTTTGCAGCCTTTGGGAGTGTTTAAAAAGTTCTAGGTCCCCTTTTTTATTATTTTTAGGGTTATAAATTCTTTAATAAATTTTTAAAAACTTTGATATGATGTTAGTGTAATTTTCTCTAAGCACAATCTTGACGGTCCTACTTCTAGAACTCAAGATATAACCATTTGACGTTAACCTTATCATCACCTTTTTGTAGATTTTCAGCAAAACAAAATCAAAAAGCTTAAATCATGGGTCCTTTTTATTATTGGATTACCAAGATAGTGAGACTTATGTCGTTTTTTATTGTTGAAAAGATTTGATCTTTTTGCGAAAAGATTTGCATTTATTCTTCATGTTTTATTCAAAAAAAGATGAGATCTGAAGAAGAAAGATGCGATCTTTCTAGTTTGGGAGATTTGATCTGCATTCACTAACTAATACGTGCAAACATTTTCCTGTCAAATAGCAAATCGCAGTTGGGCATTTTTTTGTTTTGCATTATTTTTGTACGACGACGTACGTGATGTTTATTTGTATGTGTGTATGTGTGTAATTGAATCAACTCAAAAGTACGCCCAGATGTTTCATTCAAGACCGCAATTCTTGAATTTAAAATCAAATCTTTCAGATTTCAATGAAAAACGACATTAGGGAAAATGACAGAGCATAATTTCCTATTTTTTAAAAGTGAATTGAAGAGTTAAATCAACCTACCATATAAATAGGAAACTAAGCTAGTTTAAATCCCCAACCCCCACCAAAGGCTGAAAAAATAAAATTTTTGTAATCGATATCACGATACATGATGTACTTAGACCTCTATTACACGATGATTCTTTGCGTCTGACTCTTTTCGAATTTTCATGAGTGCGAAGGAGAAAAAGCATCGGATTTCACCTTCGCACTCATTGAATTTTGACAAGATTCAGACGCAAAGAATCATCGTGTAATAGGGGACTTATAATCCCTCATACTCTCGCCTCTTGGTCTACCACCTTTGTATATAAAAACCATAGTACTATTATCGTCGCCTACGAAGGGGGCGACATCTACGCAAAATACGCGGAACCCGTTGTGGAGAGAACGAATTCGTTGGGAGCATTTTTGGAGACTACAGCGAATGGCTGAGAATCAGAAACGTCAAATATATGATTAGAACGGGAAAGACGTATTGAAAATTTTTGAGAGTGTGACTGATTCAGGTAGAAGGCATTATTTCAATAGTATATTGATATAATGAAGGACTTGATAAAGAACATAATGAAGAAAATATTTAATTTTGCTTTGGGTTGTTATTGGTTTTGTTTACATTTTTTTAATATGAAGATAAAGCCAAGAGACACAAAATAAAACAATTTTGGATATTCTCTTTGGCTTGTAGGATTTTTTTGTGTTTCATGGGGAAGGGGTACGTAAACATAGGAAAGTGTGTAGGATTTTTGGGTTTTGCGGTGGAAGAGGAAGGGGGGTTCTATATTCTAATATATGTGGGTTACTTTGTACAAATGTAGGCGTTTTTTTGTGCAGGATTTTGTACATGAAAACTTAACCATTTCCGTGTCGTGAATATTTTTGTAAGTGTTGCTGTGTAACAAAGTTAAGTGTTTTGTGAAAAAAATTATTGTGCGTAAAATAAAATAATTGAAAAAAGAAATATATTGCTGTGATAAATAGTTAAGTTCTGTGAAAAATCATTAAGTTTTTTTTTAATAAAATCTTAAACTGTGAAAAATCTTTAAGTGTTAGTAAAATTATTCTTTTTTGAAATTAAATCATTGTCTATAAAAAATATTAAAGTGTTGTATTAATCTTAGTGGTACCTTTTCTGAAAAAAATTGTGTTTGGTTGAAAAAATAAAAAAAAAAAAATAAAGTGCAAAAAATTATTTTGAAAGTGCAAAAAAGAAACAAGTGTGAAACAAAATTATTTTGTACCTATTTTATTTTTGTATTTAATAGATTTATAATAAAAACTTAAACAAACATGGTTGGGTGTTGTTACGCAAAATGCGGCGCGGTGCAGCATCGGCCGAGTAGTATTTCTTTTTTTAGATTTCCTCAAGACAGAAGAAGACCAATTTGGCAAAAACACGGATGTGTTTCCGACGTTCATGATAGGTCCTTCATTTGCGAAGCTCATTTTTACCTCAAAGATATAATACTGCGAGGTACACAAAAACGTCTGGTACCAAACGCACTGCCATTATCATACTTTTCAGTATGCAAGTGCTCAGACGATGCCATTGATCCAATATGCTTAAGCATTATGGATGTGGAGGTGTCCAACGCAGCCGACTTCTACGGTCACATCTGCAGGAGCTAGTTCCGCGCCTCAACGTGCATATTTACCTCCACCTCTACCTACGACTTCACGTCCACTTCCCCCTCTACGTTCCGTTGCACCTGCAGCTCTGTTATGCCTAGCAGCCCAGCTGTATCTTTGGTGAACTTAGCTGCAGCTTCAACAAAAACTTATGTTAGGGATTTATCGTTGGGCGTGGTACCGTTTTCTTCTAATATTTCACCTTCATAGTTTCCTTCACCCAGGTACCATTCCTACAAAGCGCCGCCGAAGCCCTCTCGCGAAGGAACTGTTAAGATTCTCCAGGGAATTTTTGAGAGGGAAATCACGGAAAAACAAATAGCTGTAAAAATAGTAGAAACATGGTGTGCGGAAATACTACACTAGTCTAGTCAACAAAATTAAAGGAACCAATATTTTTTCAATTTTTGTTAGCGTTTTTTGAAGAGCTGTATCTTTGTGACGAGTGGTCGCATTGAGTTGAAATAAAAAGCATTTTACAGCTTTATGTTTTTTGTTTCGAGATTTGTTTACAAACAAATTTTTTTGAAGTACCGTTATTGCGTAATGGCAAAAAATATATTTCCTAAACAAAACACCAAATAGTAGAATTCAAAGAGGAGACGAGAAACATTTTTTCATTTTCTTCACATTTTTCTACTTTTTGACAGCTGATTTCCTTATCTCACTTACTCCCTTTATTTCTTACCAGAATGGAAATAATACAATTCTCTTGCTCTTACTACTTGTCTTCGATTCTTGACATTTCCCTTCTTTTCATGTCTACACAACAACATGACAACACATTTGCGGTTGAATGTGGCGCCTTCGACGGCTGTGCGTCCTCCTAAAAAAAATTGCCCATGATAGTACTATGGTTTTTATATACAAAGTCTACCACTAAAGGAGTCTGAAGGTTGCGGTGACACTCGTAAAATAGCTATAACTCCAGCCTAAACTTGGTGGTAACCCTGAGGCCACACGAGCTAGTAATCGCTAGCGAGTTACTAATACATCGAAACTAGCCAACTAGCTTGCCTTTTTCGAAGCCAGTTGTGAAGCGAGTAGAGCGGCGAGTGATTTGACAATTTATGTATGTATCCAACTCGCTAGCGAGTAGTCGCTAGTGATGGCCTTATCAGTTATTTTTGAATAACGGTTATAACAGTTACTGTTATTTTGTAATAACAGTTATTCTTAGCAGTTATTCAGTAACAGTTATTCTGAATAAGCCAGATGCAAAAACTGAGAATGGACTTACAACCTTCTGGAATTTGTGACCTCTCTTCTAATGTTTCATAGTGTGTTTGATGCTTCCTGCTTGTGAAAACCAAGCATTTCACTTCTTTGCAGACTGAAAATTATCATTCTGAAGTGGTCAGAAGGCTTCTCGATAACCAATTATTGAACAAAAGTTGTCATTACTGTTCTAACCTAACCTTACGTCAGCGATATAAAAAAAAAACTTAAAAACCCAAAATTTTAATATCTGTTCCAAAAAAGATGAATTCTGTTTTCTGGGTAACATTTAGGCCAGACTAGTCGTGACATATCAAAGTATACATACATACATAGTCATCAATCTATCAGACCATGAACTGTCGAATTCCACCGATGGATGGCTGGAAAATCAATCGATTAAAAAACTTCTGAAAACTACGAAAACTTTGAGATTTATTTCTTGCTCCAGAAAAAGGGAATTTTGGGCTTTTGGGTCAAATTTAAAACGTAATATTATAAAGGTGTCAAAATAAAGTGTATTACCTTTATGTCGATGGATTAAAAAACATCGGTAAAATTTGACAAATATTTTTTGCTCCAGAAAAGGATAAATCTGGGTGCTTTCGAATGAAGTTTGGAACAAAATACTCTGAACATGGCAAAGTATAGTTTGTCACCTATCTGACAAATCATAAATCGTCAAATTTCACCAATGTATGGCTACGATATCGATGAACTAAAAAAACCCACAATTTTTAAATTAATTGTTCGCTTCAGAAAATGCAGATCTAGTTGCTTTTGAGTGAAATGTGAAATGAAATACTATAAACATGTCAAAAAATACATTTTTACCTATCTGACAAGCTATAAATTGTCAAATTACATGCGGGGATGGCTACGATGTTAATAGTTTTTAAAAACCCTGTGAAAAGTCCGAAAATGTTTACATTGCTCTGGTAAAAGGTAAATCTACAGGCTTTTGGATGAGTTTGGAACGAAATACTATTAAACATATACTGATACATTTCAAAATATAGTTTGTCTCCTTTCTGAAAAGCCATGCATTTTCAAATTCCACTGACGGATGGCTATGATGTCAATGGATTAGAAAATATCTGAAACATTAAAAGAATTGATTATTGCTAGTACTCGGAATGAACGAAATATTATGTTAACGTCAAAATAAAGTTTCTTGCCCCTCTGCCAAGCCAAAAACTATCGAATTGTATCAAAGGATGGCTACGATCTAGTAGATAAAAAACTTTTCAAAAATCCAATTTTTTCCTCTGAAAAATCGAAATTTTTCCGATTTATTTTCTGCTCCAGAATCATGCGATTTTATGGCTTTTGGATCAGATTTGGAACGAAATATTATGTTAACGTCAGAAAAGAGCTTATTGTCCATCTGTCAAGCTAGCAACTGTTGAATTCTAATGAAGGATGGCTCCAATATCGATGGAATAAGAATCCTTTGAAAAATACGGATTTTCCTCTGAAAATCATGTGATTTTATGGCTTTTGGGGGACATTTGGAACGAAATATTATGCTTACGTCAAAATATAGTTTGCTGTCCACCTGTCAAGCCATCAACTGTCAGATTCCATTGAGGAATGGCTACGATCTCGATGGACTAAAAACCTAATTAAAAATCCAAAATTTTCCTCTGAAAAATCGAAATTTTTCAGATTTATTTTCTGCTCCAGATTCATGCGATTTTATGGCTTTTCAAAACATAGTTTCTTGTCCATCTGTCAAGCCATCAACTGTCAAATTCCATTGAAGGATGGCTACGATCACGATGTATTAAAAACCCTCTGGAAAATCCAAAATTTTCCTCTGAAAAATCGAAATTTTTCAGATTTATGTTCTTCTCCAGAATCATTCGATTTTATGGCTTTGGGATGACATTTGGAACGAAATATTATGTTAACGTCGAAATATAGTTTGTTGTCCATTTAATAAGCCACCAACTGTCAAACTCCATTGAATGATGGCTAAGATCTCGATGGATTAAAAACCCTCTGAAAAATCCAAAATTTTCCCCTGAAAAATCGAAATTTTTCAGATGTATTTTCTGCTCCAGAATCATGCGGTTTTATGGTTTTTGGAAGGCATTTGGAACGAAATATTATGTTTACGTCAAAATATAGTTTGTTTTCCATCTTTCAAGCCATCAACTGTCAGATTCCATTGAAGGATGGCTACGATCTCGATGGATTAAAAACCCTCTGAAAAATCCAAAATTTTCCTCTGAAAAATCGAAATTTTTCAGATTTATTTTCTGCTCCAGAATCATGCGGTTTTATGGTTTTTGGATGACATTTGAAACGAAATATTATGTTTATGTCAAAATATAGTTTGTTGTCCATCTGTCAAGCCATCAACTGTCAGATTCCATTGAAGGATGGCTAAGATCTCGATGGATTAAAAACCCTCTGAAAAATCCAAAATTTTCCTCTGAAAAGTCGAAATTTTTCGATTTACTTTCTGCTCCAGAATCATTCGGTTTTATGGCTTTTGGATGACATTTGGAACGAAATATTATGTTTACGTCAAAATATAGTTTGTTGTCCATCTGTCAAGCCACCAACTGTCAAACTCCATTGAAGGATGGCTACGATCTCGATGGACTAAAAACCCTCTGAAAAATCCAAAATTTTCCTCTGAAAAATCGAAATATTTCAGATTTATTTTCTGCTCCCGAAGTTTGAAACGAAATAACATTGTATATCCAATCTATAGTATTCTCATGAAACACGATTTTGTAGGTAGACATTTGGTCGATAGGTTCGCTTTGATCGCCTTACCGAGATCCCTTAACAAAAATTAGTATTACATTTGGACGCATAGATGGCCACGAGCTTTTTTTCTTCATGAGAATACTATAGAATTTATATACAATGGAAATAATACAAACATGTCAAAATATAGTTTTTCTCCTTTCTAACAAGCCATGAATTGTCAAATTCCACCGACGGATGATTACTGATTACTTAATTTTGATATTGAGTTTTCCTAATCATTATTCCTATCAGGTATAATAACTTATAGACGGTGCTCACATTGGACTGACTCCTCCGACTTTTTTTGACGTTTCTGTACTTTATCTCACTCCCGCTTCATTGTGAGAAAGAGATGGGAAGGACAGGCAGAATATTTTAAATTTTTTGAAAATCAATGGATTTTTGTTGACGTTTTCTTTTGTGACAACTGCTTTCTCTCTCTGTACTTTTTTTTTGGCAAACAAATACTACACAAAACAATACAAATACTTCATAAAACATTTTAAATAAATGAAATTAAAGTTTTGGAACGAAAAACAAATTAATTAATCCCTCAACGAGCTCGAATTTGTGTTTTCTCTAAACGACTTCTCAACTTCAAAGTGAGTCTGTTGGTGTTCACAATTAGTCGGAGGAGTCAGTCCAATGTGAACACCGTCATAAGGTATCGAGTATCAAACCTGAGTGTCACGCGTGTTGGATATCAAACCTGCGTGAAAAGTTTCACGTACACACTTATCAGTTCTGTTGGGCTTCAGGCAAAGAAATTCCACTACTCTCAGAAAATTGTTTCTTTTTATTTTGAGGCTATTTCCGACACGAATCGTGTTAATTCTTTAAGCGTGGTACACATTATCAAACCTGAGTGTCACGCATGTTGGATATCAAACCTGCGTGAAAAGCTTCGCGTACACACTTATCAGTTATGTTGGGCGTCAGGCAAAGAAATTCCACTACTCTCAGAAAATTGTTTCTTTTTATTTTGAGGCTATTTCCGCCACGAATCGTGTTAATTCTTTTTTTTACATGACACCCACGAGCTTTTTCCTATTTTGTTTGCACTTTTTCCGCTAATTCACTATAAAAATTCGTGTTTTGTTCCGTGAATGACGGCTCATGAATGAAATTGTGTACACATCATCGAGCAACCACCCAACAAACCGAGGGTTGTCACGCAGTATCAAAAAAATTTGTGAGCAGGCAGTTCTGAGTGTCAAACCATCAGTCAGCGTGTACACATTGTCAGTTCGGTTTGATATCCAACATGGCTGACACTCAGGTTTGATAATGTGTACCACGCTTTTTTTTTTACATGACACACACGAGCTTTTTCTTATTTTGTTTGCACTTTTTCCGCTAATTCGCTTTAAAAATTCGTGTTTTGTTCCGTGAATGACGGTTCATGAATGAAATTGTGTACATATCATGAGCAACCATCCAACAAACCGAGGGTTGTCACGCAGTATCAAAAAATTTTGTGAGCAGGCAGTTCTGAGTGTCAAACCATCATTCAGCGTGTACACATTGTCAGTTCGGTTTGATATCCAACATAGCTGACACTCAGGTTTGATATGTGTACCACGCTTAAAGCATGGTACACATATTTCTGCCACGAATCGTGTTGATTCCTTTTTTAAATGACACACACGAGCTTTTTCTTATTTTGTTTGCACTTTTTCCACTGATTCGCTATAAAAATTCTTGTTTTGTTCCGTGAATGACGGCTCATGAATGAAATTGTGTACACATCATCGAGCAACCACCCAACAAACCGAGGGTTGTCACGCAGTATCAAAAAATTTTGTGAGCAGGCAGTTCTGAGTGTCAAACCATCATTCAGCGTGTACACATTGCTTTAAGCCTTGAACACCAACAGACTCACTTTGAAGTTGAGAAGTCGTTTAAAGAAAACACAAATCCGAGCTCGTTGAGGGATTAATTAATTTGTTTTTCGTTCCAAAACTTTAATTTAATTTGTTTAAAATATTTTCCAATGAAATAAAATTGAATTGTGTAGTATTTGTCTGCCAAAGAAAAAGTACAGAGAGATAAGGCAGTTGTCACAAAAGAAAACGTCAAAAAAAATCCATAGATTTTCAAAAAATTTAAAATATTCTGCCTGTCCTTCCCATCTCTTTCTCACCATCAAGTGAGAGTGAGATAAAGTACAGAGACGTCAAAAAAAGTCGGAGGAGTCAGTCCAATGTGAACACCGTCAAAGTGACAGAAGCTAAACTGACAGCTGTCAAAGTGGCAAATGTCAAACTGACAGCTGTAAAAGTGACAGAGGTATAACTGACAACTGTAACTGTAAAAAGATAAATGTCAACTTACAGCTGTCAAAGGGACAGAAGTCAAACTAACAGCTGTAAACGTGATAGATGTAAAACTGAAACAGCTGTCAAAGTCACAGATGTCAAACTGACAGCTGTCAAAAATGACAAATGTCAAACTGACAGCTGTCAAAGTCACAGATGTCAAAGTAACAACTTCAAAAAGACAGACGTCAAACTAACAATTTTCAAATTGACAGACGCAAACTGGCAGCTGTCAAAGTCACAGATGTCAAAAGCTGCAAATGTCAAACTGGCAGCTGTTAAAGTCACAGATGTCAAACTACCAGCTGTCAAAGTCACAGATGTCAAAGTAACAACTGTCAAAATGACACATGTCAAACTGTCAGATTTCACAGTGACAGAAAATAAACTGACAGCTGTCAAAGTCACAGATGTCAAACTGACAGCTGCAAAAGCTGCAAATGTCAAACTTACAGCTGTCAAAGTGAAAGAAGCCAAACTGACAGCTGTCAAAGAGGCAAATGTCAAACTGACAGCGGTCAAAGTCACAGATGTCAAACTGACAGCTGTCAAACAGACAGAAGTCAAACTGGCAGCTGTGAAAATGATGGATGTCAAACTAACTGCTTTCAAATTGACAGAAGTCAAACGAGCAGCTGTCAAAATGACAGATTTTAAACTGACAGCTGTCAAAGTGACCGAGGTCAAACTAACAGCTGTCAAAGTGACAGAAGTCAAACTGACAGCTTTCAAAGTGGCAAATGTCAAAGTGGCCAATGTCAAACTGACAGCTGTCAAAGTCAAGGCTGTCAAACTAACAGCTGTCAAACTAACAGCTGTCAAACTGTCAGCTGTCAAAATGACAGATATCAAACTGACAGCTGTCAACGCGGCAAATTTAAAACTAACAGCTTTCAAAGTCACAGATGTCAAACTGACAGCTGTCGAAGCTGCAAATGTCAAACTGGCATATGCTAAAGTCACAGATGTTAAACTAACAGCTGTCAAAAAGTGACAAAAGTAAAACTGACGTCTGTCAAAGTCACAGATGTCAAACTGACAGCTGTAAAAGCTGCAAATGTCTAACTGGCAGCTGTTAAAGTCACAGATGTTAAACTTACAGCTGTCAAAGTGACAAAAGTAAAACTGACGTCTGTCATAGTCACAGATGTCAAAGTAACAGCGGTCAAAATGACACATGTCAAACTGTCAAATGTCAAAGTGACAGAAGCTAAACTGACAGCTGTCAAAGTGGCAAATGTCAAACTGACAGCTGTAAAAGTGACAGAGGTATAACTGACAACTGTAAAAAGATAAATGTCAAACTTACAGCTGTCGAAGGGACAGATGTCAAACTAACAGCTGTCAACGTCAAAGTCACAGATGTCAAACTGACAGCTTTCAAAATGGCAAATGTCAAACTGACAGCTGTCAAAGTCACAGACGACAAGCTAACAATTTTCAAACTGACAGAAGTCAAACTGGCAGCTGTCAAAGTCACAGATGTCATACTGACAGCTGTCAAAGCTGCAAATGTCAAACTGGCAGCTGTTAAATTCACAGATGTCAAACTTACAGCTGTCAAAGTGACAAAAGTAAAACTGACAGCTGTCAAAGTCACAGATGTCAAACTGACAGCTGTCAAAGTGACCAACAGCTGTCAAAGTGAAAGAAGTCAAACTGACAGCTGTCAAAGTGGCAAATGTCAAACTGACAGCTGTCAAAGTCACAGATGTCAAACTAACAGCTGTCAAACAGACAGAAGTCAAAATGGCAGCTGTGAAAATGATGGATGTCAAACTAACTGCTTTCAAATTGACAGAAGTCAAACAGGCAGCTGTCAAAATGACAGATTTTAAACTGACAGCTGTCAAAGTGACCGAGGTCAAACCAACAGCTGTCAAAATGACAGAAGTAAAACTGACAGCTGTCAAAGTCACAGATGTCAAACTGACAGCTGTTAAAGCTGCAAATGTCAAACAGGCAGCTGTTAAAGTCACAGATGTCAAACTTCCAGCTGTCAAAGTCACAGATGTCAAAGAAACAGCTGTCAAAATGACACATGTCAAACTGCCAGATGTCACAGTGACAGAAAATAAACTGACAGCTGTCAAGTCACAGATGTCAAACTGACAGCTGTAAAAGCTGCAAATGTCAAACTTACAGCTGTCAAAGTGAAAGAAGTCAAACTGACAGCTGTCAAAGTGGCAAATGTCAAACTGACAGCTGTCCAAGTCACAGATGTCAAACTAACAGCTGTCAAACAGACAGAAGTCAAACTAGCAGCTGTGAAAATGATGGATGTCAAACTAACTGCTTTCAAATTGACAGAAGTCAAACGAGCAGCTGTCAAAATGACAGATTTTAAACTGACAGCTGTCAAAGTGACCGAGGTCAAACTAACAGCTGTCAAAGTAACCGAAGTAAAACTGACAGCTGCCAAAGTGGCAAATTACAAACTGACAGCGGTCAAAGTCACAGAAGTCAAACTGACAGCTGCAAATGTCAAACTTACAGCTGTCAAAGTGAAAGAAGTCAAACTGACAGCTGTCAAAATGGCAAATGTCAAACTTACAGCTGTCAAAGTCACAGATGTCAAACTGAAAGCCGTAAAAGCTGCAAATATCAAACCTACAGCTGTCAAAGTGAAAGAAGTCAAACTGACAACTGTCAAAGTGGCAAATGTCAAACTGACAGCTGTCAAAGTGGCAAATTTAAAACTTACAGCTTTCAAAGTCACAGATGTCAAACTTACAGCTGTTAACGTGATAGATATCAAACTGATAGCTGTCAAAGTGGAAAATGTCAAATTGACTGATAAATGTCAAACTGAGACAGCTGTCAAAGTCACAGATGTCAAACTGACAGCTGCAAATGTCAAACTTACAGCTGTCAAAGTGAAAGAAGTCAAACTGACAGCTGTCAAAATGGCAAATGTCAAACTTCAGCTGTCAAAGTCACAGATGTCAAACTGACAGCCGTAAAAGCTGCAAATATCAAACCTACAGCTGTCAAAGTGAAAGAAGTCAAACTGACAGCTGTCAATGTGGCAAATGTCAAACTGACAGCTGTCAAAGTCACAGATGTCAAACTAACAGCTGTCAAACAGACAGAAGTCAAACTGGCAGCTGTGAAAATGATGGATGTCAAACTAACTGCTTTCAAATTGACAGATTTTAAACTGACAGCTGTCAAAGTGACCGAGGTCAAACTAACAACTGTCAAAGTGACCGAAGTAAAACTGACAGCTGCCAAGGTCACAGATGTCAAAATGACAGCTGTCAAAGCTGCAAATGTCAAACTGGCAGCTGTCAAAGTCACAGCTGTCAAACTAACAGCTGTAAAACAGACAGAAGTCAAACTGTCAGCTGTCAAAATGACAGATATCAAACTGACAGCTGTCAAAGTGGCAAATTTAAAACTTACAGCTTTCAAAGTCACAGATGTCAAACTAACAGCTATTAACGTGATAGATATCAAACTGACAGCTGTCAAAGTGGCAAATGTCAAACTTACAGCTGTCAAAGTCACAGATGTCAAACTAACAGCCGTAAAAGCTGCAAATGTCAAACTTACAGCTGTCAAAGTGAAAGAAGTCAAACTGACAGCTGTCGAAAAGGCAAATGTCAAACTGACAGCTGACAAAGTCACAGATGTCAAACTAACAGCTGTCAAAAAGACAGAAGTCAAACTGGCAGCTGTGAAAATGATGGATGTCAAACTGGCAGCTGTCAAAAAGACAGACGTCAAACTAACTGCTTTCAAATTGACAGAAGTCAAACAGGCAGCTGTCAAAACGACAGATTTTAAACTGACAGCTGTCAAAGTGGAACAGCTGTCAAAGTGACAGAAGTAAAACTGACAGCTGCCAAATCACAGATGTCAAAATGACAGCTGTCAAAGTGACAGAGGTCAAAGTGACAGAAGTCAAAGTGACAGAAGTCAAAGTGACAAAAGTCAAAGTGACAGAAGTCAAACTGAAAGCTGTCAAAGTGGCAAATGTCAAACTATCTGCTGTCAAAGTCACAGATGTCAAACTAACAACTGTAAAAGTGATGAATGTCAAACTGACAGCTGTCAAAGTAACAGATGTCAAACTGACAGCTGCCAAAGCTGCAAATGTCAAACTGGCAGCTGTCAAAGTCACAGATGTCAAACTACCAGCTGTATAAGTGACAGAAGTCAAACTGACAGCTGTCAAAGTGGCAAATGTCAAACTGACAGCTGTCAAAATGACAGATATAAACTGACAGCTGTCAAAGCGGCAAATTTAAAACTTACAGTTTTCAAAGTCACAGATGTCAAACTTACAGCTGTTAACGTGATAGATATCAAACTGACAGCTGTCAAAGTGGCAAATGTCAAACTTACAGCTGTCAAAGTCACAGATATTAAACTAACAGCTGTCAAAATGAAAAAAGTAAAACTGACGTCTGTCAAAGTCACAGGCTGTCAAAATTACAGACTACAAACTTCTAATTTTCAAATTGACAGAAGTCAAACTGGCAGCTTTCAAAGTCACAGATGTCAAACTGACAGCTGTCAAAGCTGCAAATGTCACACTGGCAGCTGTTAAAGTCACAGATGTTTAACTAACAGCTGTCAAAGTGACAAAAGTAAAACTGACGTCTGTCAAAGTCACAAATGTCAAACTGACAGCTGTCAAAGCTCCAAATGTCAAACTGGCAGCTGTTAAAGTCACAGATGTTAAACTAACAGCTGTCAAAGTGACAAAAGTAAAACTGGCGTCTGTCAAAGTCACAGATGTCAAAGTAACAGCGGTCAAAATGACACATGTCAAACTGTCAAATGTCAAAGTGACAGAAGTTAAACTGACCGCTGTCAAAGTGGCAAATGTCAAATTGACTGATAGATGTCAAACTGAGACAGCTGTCAAAGTCACAGATGTCAAAGTAACAGCTGTAAAAATGACACATGTCAAACTGTCAGATGTCAAAGTGACAGAAGCTTAACTGACAGCTGTCAAAGTGGCAAATTTCAAACTGACAGCTGTAAAAGTGACAGAGGTATAAGTGACAACTGTAAAAAGATAAATGTCAAAAAGACAGACGTCAAACTAACAATTTTCAAGTTGACAGAAGCAAACTGGCAGCTGTCAAAGTCACAGATGTCAAAAGCTGCAAATGTCAAACTGGCAGCTGTTGAATTCACAGATGTCAAACTAACAGCTGTCAAAGTGACAAAAGTAGAACTGACAGCTGTCAAAGTCACAGATGTCAAACTGACAGCTGTCAAAGCTGCAAATGTCAAACTGGCAGCTGTTAAAGTCACAGATGTCAAAGTAACAGCTGTCAAAATGACACATGTCAAACTTTGAGATGTCGTAGTGACAGAAAATAAACTGACAGCTGTCAAAGTCACAGATGTCAAACTGACAGCTGTAAAAGCTGCAAATGTCAAACTTACAGCTGTCAAAGTGAAAGAAGCTAAACTGACAGCTTTCAAAGTGGCAAATGTCAAACTGACAGCTGTAAAAGTGACAGAGGTATAACTGACAACTGTAAAAAGATAAATGTCAAAAAGATAGACGTCAAACTAACAATTTTCAAATTGACAGAAGCAAACTGGCAGCTGTCAAAGTCACAGATGTCAAAAGCTGCAAATGTCAAACTGGCAGCTGTTAAATTCACAGATGTCAAACTAACAGCTGTCAAAGTGACAAAAGTAAAACTGACAGCTGTCAAAGTCCCAGATGTCAAACTAACAGCTGTCAAACAGACAGAAGTCAAACTGGCAGCTGTGAAAATGATGGATGTCAAACTAGCTGCTTTCAAATTGACAGAAGTCAAACTGACAGCTGTAAAAGTGACAAATGTCAAACTGACAGCTGTCAAAGTCAAAGTCACAGATGTCAAACTAACAGTAGTTGTCAAACAGACAGAAGTCAAACTGGCAGCTGTGAAAATGATGGATGTCAAACTGGCAGCTGTCAAAAAGACAGACGTCAAACTAACTGCTTTCAAATTGACAGAAGTCAAACAGGCAGCTGTCAAAACGACAGATTTTAAACTGACAGCTGTCAAAGTGACCGAGGTCAAACTAACAGCTGTCAAAGTGACAGAAGTAAAACTGACTGCTGCCAAAGTCACAGATGTCAAAATGACAGCTGTCAAAGTGACAGAGGTCAAAGTGACCGAAGTCAAAGTGACAGAAGTCAAAGTGACAAAAGTCAAAGTGACAGAAGTCAAACTGAAAGCTGTCAAAGTGGCAAATGTCAAACTATCTGCTGTCAAAGTCACAGATGTCAAACTAACAACTGTAAAAGTGATGAATTTCAAACTGACAGCTGTCAAAGTCACAGATGTCAAACTGACAGCTGCCAAAGCTGCAAATGTCAAACTGGCAGCTGTCAAAGTCACAGATGTCAAACTACCAGCTGTATAAGTGACAGAAGTCAAACTGACAGCTGTCAAAGTGGCAAATGTCAAACTGACAGCTGTCAAACAGACAGAAGTCAAACTGTCAGCTGTCAAAATGACAGATATAAACTGACAGCTGTCAAAGCGGCAAATTTAAAACTTACAGCTTTCAAGGTCACAGATGTAAAACTTACAGCTGTTATCGTGATAGATATCAAACTGACAGCTGTCAAAGTGGCAAATGTCAAACCTACAGCTGTCAAAGTCACAGATGTCAAAAAACAGCTGTCAAAATGACTGACGTCAAACTAACAATTTTCAAACTGACAGAAGTCAAACTGGCAGCTTTCAAAGTCACAGATGTCAAACTTACAGCTGCTAACGTGATAGATATCAAACTGACAGCTGTCAAAGTGGCAAATGTCAAACTTTCAGCTGTCAAAGTCACAGATGTTAAACTAACAGCTGTCAAAATGACAAAAGTAAAACTGACGTCTGTCAAAGTCACAGATGTCAAAGTAACATATGTCAAAATGACAGACGTCAAACTACTAATTTTCAACTTGACAGAAGTCCAACTGGAAGCTGTCAAAGTCACAGATGTCAAACTGACAGCTGTCAAAGCTGAAAATGTCAAACTGGCAGCTGTTAAAGTCATAGATGTTAAACTAACAGCTGTCAAAGTGAATAAAGTAAAACTGACGTCTGTCAAAGTCACAGATCTCAAAGTAACAGCGGTCAAAATGACACATGTCAAACTGTCAAATGTCAAAGTGACAGAAGTTAAACTGACCGCTAACAAAGTGGCAAATGTCAAATCAAAGTCGCAGATGTCAAAGTAACAGCGGTCAAAATGACACATGTCAAACTGTCAGATGTCAAAGTGACAGAAGCTAAACTGACAGCTGTCAAAGTGGCAAATGTCAAACTAACAGCTGTAGAAGTGACAGAGGTATAACTGACAAATGTAAAAAGATAAATGTCAAACTTACAGCTGTCAAAGAGACAGATTTCAAACTGACAGCTGCCAAAGCTGCAAATGTCAAACTGGCAGCTGTCAAAGTCACAGATGTCAAACTACCAGCTGTATAAGTGACAGAAGTCAAACTGACAGCTTTCAAAGTGGCAAATGTCAAACTGACAGCTGTCAAAATGACAGATATAAACTGACAGCTGTCAAAGCGGCAAATTTAAAACTTACAGTTTTCAAAGTCACAGATGTCAAACTTACAGCTGTTAACGTGATAGATATCAAACTGACATCCGTCAAAGTGGCAGATGTCAAACTTAAAGCTGTCAAAGTCACAGATGTTAAACTAACAGCTGTCAAAATGAAAAAAGTAAAACTGACGTCTGTCAAAGTCACAGATGTCAAAGTAACAGCTGTCAAAATGACAGACTACAAATTTCTAATTTTCAAATTGACAGAAGTCAAACTGGCAGCTTTCAAAGTCACAGATGTCAAACTGACAGCTGTCAAAGCTGCAAATGTCACACTGGCAGCTGTTAAAGTCACAGATGTTTAACTAACAGCTGTCAAAGTGACAAAAGTAAAACTGACGTCTGTCAAAGTCACAAATGTCAAACTGACAGCTGTCAAAGCTCCAAATGTCAAACTGGCAGCTGTTAAAGTCACAGATGTTAAACTAACAGCTGTCAAAGTGACAAAAGTAAAACTGGCGTCTGTCAAAGTCACAGATGTCAAACTAACAGCTGTCAAAAAGACAGAAGTCAAACTGGCAGCTGTGAAAATGATGGATGTCAAAGTGGCAGCTGTCAAAAAGACAGACGTCAAACTAACTGCTTTCAAATTGACAGAAGTCAAACAGGCAGCTGTCAAAACGACAGATTTTAAACTGACAGCTGTCAAAGTGACCGAGGTCAAACTAACAGCTGTCAAAGTGACAGAAGTAAAACTGACAGCTGCCAAATCACAGATGTCAAAATGACAGCTGTCAAAGTGACAGAGGTCAAAGTGACAGAAGTCAAAGTAACAGAAGTCAAAGTGACAAGTCAAAGTGACAGAAGTCAAACTGAAAGCTGTCAAAGTGGCAAATGTCAAACTATCTGCTTTCAAAGTCACAGATGTCAAACTAACAACTGTAAAAGTGATGAATGTCAAACTCACAGCTGTCAAAGTCACAGATGTCAAACTGACAGCTGCCAAAGCTGCAAATGTCAAACTGGCAGCTGTCAAAGTCACAGATGTCAAACTACCAGCTGTATAAGTGACAGAAGTCAAACTGACAGCTGTCAAAGTGGCAAATGTCAAACTGACAGCTGTCAAAATGACAGATATAAACTGACAGCTGTCAAAGCGGCAAATTTAAAACTTACAGTTTTCAAAGTCACAGATGTCAAACTTACAGCTGTTAACGTGATAGATATCAAACTGACAGCTGTCAAAGTGGCAAATGTCAAACTTACAGCTGTCAAAGTCACAGATGTTAAACTGACAGCTGTCAAAGCTGCAAATGTCAAACTGGCAGCTGTTAAAGTCACAGATGTCAAAGTAACAGCTGTCAAAATGACAGACTACAAACTTCTAATTTTCAAATTGACAGAAGTCAAACTGGCAGCTTTCAAAGTCACAGATGTCAAACTGACAGCTGTCAAAGCCCCAAATGTCAAACTGGCAGCTGTTAAAGTCACAGATGTTAAACTAACAGCTGTCAAAGTGACAAAAGTAAAACTGGCGTCTGTCAAAGTCACAGATGTCAAAGTAACAGCGGTCAAAATGACACATGTCAAACTGTCAAATGTCAAAGTGACAAAAGTTAAACTGACCGCTGTCAAAGTGGCAAATGTCAAATTGACTGATAGATGTCAAACTGAGACAGCTGTCAAAGTCACAGATGTCAAAGTAACAGCTGTAAAAATGACACATGTCAAACTGTCAGATGTCAAAGTGACAGAAGCTTAACTGACAGCTGTCAAAGTGGCAAATTTCAAACTGACAGCTGTAAAAGTGACAGAGGTATAAGTGACAACTGTAAAAAGATAAATGTCAAAAAGACAGACGTCAAACTAACAATTTTCAAGTTGAGAGAAGCAAACTGGCAGCTGTCAAAGTCACAGATGTCAAAAGCTGCAAATGTCAAACTGGCAGCTGCTGAATTCACAGATGTCAAACTAACAGCTGTCAAAGTGACAAAAGTAGAACTGACAGCTGTCAAAGTCGCAGATGTCAAACTGACAGCTGTCAAAGCTGCAAATGTCAAACTGGCAGCTGTTAAAGTCACAGATGTCAAACTACCAGCTGTCAAAGTCACAGATGTCAAAGTAACAGCTGTCAAAATGACACATATCAAACTTTGAGATGTCACAGTGACAGAAAATAAACTGACAGCTGTCAAAGTCACAGATGTCAAACTGACAGCTGTAAAAGCTGCAAATGTCAAACTTACAGCTGTCAAAGTGAAAGAAGCTAAACTGACAGCTTTCAAAGTGGCAAATGTCAAACTGACAGCTGTAAAAGTGACAGAGGTATAACTGACAACTGTAAAAAGATAAATGTCAAAAAGATAGACGTCAAACTAACAATTTTCAAATTGACAGAAGCAAACTGGCAGCTGTCAAAGTCACAGATGTCAAAAGCTGCAAATGTCAAACTGGCAGCTGTTAAATTCACAGATGTCAAACTAACAGCTGTCAAAGTGACAAAAGTAAAACTGACAGCTGTCAAAGTCCCAGATGTCAAACTAACAGCTGTCAAACAGACAGAAGTCAAACTGGCAGCTGTGAAAATGATGGATGTCAAACTAGCTGCTTTCAAATTGACAGAAGTCAAACTGACAGCTGTAAAAGTGACAAATGTCAAACTGACAGCTGTCAAAGTCAAAGTCACAGATGTCAAACTAACAGTAGTTGTCAAACAGACAGAAGTCAAACTGGCAGCTGTGAAAATGATGGATGTCAAACTGGCAGCTGTCAAAAAGACAGACGTCAAACTAACTGCTTTCAAATTGACAGAAGTCAAACAGGCAGCTGTCAAAACGACAGATTTTAAACTGACAGCTGTCAAAGTGACCGAGGTCAAACTAACAGCTGTCAAAGTGACAGAAGTAAAACTGACTGCTGCCAAAGTCACAGATGTCAAAATGACAGCTGTCAAAGTGACAGAGGTCAAAGTGACCGAAGTCAAAGTGACAGAAGTCAAAGTGACAAAAGTCAAAGTGACAGAAGTCAAACTGAAAGCTGTCAAAGTGGCAAATGTCAAACTATCTGCTGTCAAAGTCACAGATGTCAAACTAACAACTGTAAAAGTGATGAATGTCAAACTGACAGCTGTCAAAGACACAGATGTCAAACTGACAGCTGCCAAAGCTGCAAATGTCAAACTGGCAGCTGTCAAAGTCACAGATGTCAAACTACCAGCTGTATAAGTGACAGAAGTCAAACTGACAGCTGTCAAAGTGGCAAATGTCAAACTGACAGCTGTCAAACAAACAGCTGTCAAACAGACAGAAGTCAAACTGTCAGCTGTCAAAATGACAGATATAAACTGACAGCTGTCAAAGCGGCAAATTTAAAACTTACAGCTTTCAAGGTCACAGATGTAAAACTTACAGCTGTTATCGTGATAGATATCAAACTGACAGCTGTCAAAGTGGCAAATGTCAAACCTACAGCTGTCAAAGTCACAGATGTCAAAAAAACAGCTGTCAAAATGACAGACGTCAAACTAACAATTTTCAAACTGACAGAAGTCAAACTGGCAGCTTTCAAAGTCACAGATGTCAAACTTACAGCTGCTAACGTGATAGATATCAAACTGACAGCTGTCAAAGTGGCAAATGTCAAACTTTCAGCTGTCAAAGTCACAGATGTTAAACTAACAGCTGTCAAAATGACAAAAGTAAAACTGACGTCTGTCAAAGTCACAGATGTCAAAGTAACATATGTCAAAATGACAGACGTCAAACTACTAATTTTCAACTTGACAGAAGTCCAACTGGAAGCTGTCAAAGTCACAGATGTCAAACTGACAGCTGTCAAAGCTGCAAATGTCAAACTGGCAGCTGTTAAAGTCATAGATGTTAAACTAACAGCTGTCAAAGTGACAAAAGTAAAACTGACGTCTGTCAAAGTCACAGATGTCAAAGTAACAGCGGTCAAAATGACACATGTCAAACTGTCAAATGTCAAAGTGACAGAAGTTAAACTGACCGCTAACAAAGTGGCAAATGTCAAATTGACTGATAGATGTCAAACTGAGACAGCTGTCAAAGTCGCAGATGTCAAAGTAACAGCGGTCAAAATGACACATGTCAAACTGTCAGATGTCAAAGTGAAAGAAGCTAAACTGACAGCTGTCAAAGTGGCAAATGTCAAACTAACAGCTGTAGAAGTGACAGAGGTATAACTGACAAATGTAAAAAGATAAATGTCAAACTTACAGCTGTCAAAGAGACAGATTTCAAACTAACAGCTGTAAACGTGATAGATGTAAAACTGAGACAGCTGTCAAGGTCACAGATGTCAAACTGACAGCTGTCAAAATGGCAAATGTCAAACTGACAGCTGTCAAAGTGACAGAAGTAAAACTGACAGCTGCCAAAGTGAAAGAAGTCAAACTGGCAGCAGTGAAAATGAAAGAAGTCAAACTGACAGCTGTCAAAGTGGAAAATGTCAAACTGACAGCTGTCAAAGTCACAGATGTCAAACTAACAGCTGTCAAACAGACAGAGTCAAACTGGCAGCTGTGAAAATGATGGATGTCAAACTGACAGCTGTCAAAAAGACAGACGTCAAACTAACAGCTTTCAAATTGACAGAAGTCAAACTGGCAGCTGTCAAAATGACAGATTTCAAACTGACAGCTGTCAAAGTGACCGACGTCAAACTAACAGCTGTAAAAGTGACAGAAGTTAAACTGACAGCTGTCAAAGTCACAGATGTCAAAGTAACAGCAGTCAAAATGACATATGTCATATGTCAACAGAAGTTAAACTGACTGACAGCTGTCAAAGTGGCAAATGTCAAATTGACTGATAGATGTCAAACTGAGACAGCTCTCACAGTCACAGATGTAAAACTGGCAGCTGTGAAAATGATAGATGTCAAACTGACAGCTGTCAAAAAGACATACGTCAAACTAACAGCTTTTAAATTGACAGCAGTCAAACTGGCAGCTGTCAAAATGACAGATTTCAAACTGACAGCTGTCAAAGTGACCGACCTCAAACTAACAGCTGTCAAAGTGACAGATGTTAAACTGACAGCTGTAAAAGTGGCAAATTTTAAATTGACTGATAGATGTCAAACTGAGACAGCTGTCAAAGTCACATATGTCAAACTGACAGCTGTCAAAGTGGCAAATGTCAAACTGACAGCTGTCAAAGTCACAGATGTCAAACTAACAGCTGTCAAACAGACAGAAGTCAAACTGGCAGCTATGAAAATGATAGATGTCAAACTGACAGCTGTCAAAAATACATACGTCAAACTATCAGCTTTCAAACTGACAGAAGTCAAACTGGCAGCTGTCAAAATGACAGATTTCAAACTGACAGCTGTCAGAGTGATCGACGTCAAACTAACAGCTGTCAAAATGACAGAAGTGAAACTGACAGCTGTCAAAGTCACAGATGTCAAAGTAACAGCTGTCAAAATGAAACATATCAAACTGTCAGACGTCAAAGTGACAGAAGTTAAACTGACAGCTGTCAAAGTGGCAAATGTCAAATTGACTGATAGATGTCAAACTGAGACAGCTGTCAAAGTCACAGATGTCAAAATGAGAGCTGTCAAAGTGGCAAATGTCAAACTAACAGCGGTCAAAGTCACAGATGTAAAACTGACAGCTGTCAAAGTGGCAAATGTCAAACGTCAAAATGACAGATTTCAAACTGACAGCTGTCAAAGTGATCGACGTCAAACTAACAGCTGTCAAAATGAAAGAAGTGAATCTGACAGCTGTCAAAGTCACAGATGTCAAAGTAACAGCTGTCAAAATGACACATATCAAACTGTCAGATGTCAAAGTGACAGAAGTTAAACTGACAGCTGTCACAGTGGCAAATGTCAAATTGACTGATAGATGTCAAACTGAGACAGCTGTCAAAGTCACAGATGTCAAACTGACAGCTGTCAAAGTGGCAAATGTCAAACTTACAGCGGTCAAGGTCACAGATGTCAAACTGACAGCTGTCAAAGCTGCAAATGTCAAACTGGCAAACTGGCAGCTGTTAAAGTCACAGATATCAAGCTACCAGCTGTCAAAGTCACAAATGTCAAAGTAACAGCTGTCAAAATGACACATGTCAAACTGTCAGATGTCACAGTGACAGAAAATAAACTGACAGCTGTCAAAGTCACAGATGTCAAACTGACAGCTGTAAAAGCTGCAAATGTCAAACTTACAGCTGTCAAAGTGAAAGAAGTCAAACTGACAGCTGTCAAAGTGGCAAATGTCAAACCTACAGCGGTCAAAATCACAGAAGTCAAACTAACAGCTGTCAAACAGACAGAAGTCATACTGTCAGCTGTCAAAATGACAGATATCAAACTGACAGCTGTCAAAGTGGCGAATTTAAAACTTACAGCTTTCAAAGTCGATATCAAACTTACAGCTGTTAACGTGATAGATATCAAACTGACAGCTGTCAAAATGGCAAATGTCAAGCTTACAGCTGTCAAAGTCACAGATGTCAAACTGACAGCTGCCAAAGCTGCAAATGTCAAACTGGCAGCTGTCAAAGTCACAGATGTCCAACTGACAGCTGTAAATGTCAAACTTAAAGCTGTCAAAGTGAAAGAAATCAAACTGACAGCTGTCAAAAAGGCAAATGTCTAAGTGACAACTGTCAAAGTCACAGATGTCAAACTAACAGCTGTCAAACAGACAGAAGTCAAACTGGCAGCTGTGAAAATGATGGATGTCAAACTGGGAGCTGTCAAAAAGACAGACGTCAAACTAACTGCTTTCAAATTGACAAAAGTCAAACAGGCAGCTGTCAAAACGACAGATTTTAAACTGACAGCTTTCAAAGTGACCGAGGTCAAACTAACAGCTGTCAAAGTGACAGAAGTAAAACTGACAGCTGCCAAAGTCACAGATGTCAAAATGACAGCTGTCAAAGTGACAGAGGTCAAAGTGACAGAAGTCAAAGTGACAAAAGTCAAAGTGACAGAAGTCAAACTGAAAGCTGTCAAAGTGGCAAATGTCAAACTATCTGCTTTCAAAGTCACAGATGTCAAACTAACAACTGTAAGAGTGATGAATGTCAAACTGACAGCTGTCAAAGTCACAGATGTCAAACTGACGGCTGCCAAAGCTGCAAATGTCAAACTGGCAGCTGTCAAAGTCACAGATGTCAAACTACCAGCAGTATTAGTGACAGAAGTCAAACTGACAGCTGTCAAAGTGGCAAATGTCAAACTGACAGCTGTCAAAGTCACAACTGTCAAACTTACAGCTGTCAAACAGACAGAAGTCAAACTGTCAGCTGTCAAAATGACAGATATAAACTGTCAAAATGACAGATTTTAAACTGACAGCTGTCAAAGTGACCGAGGTCAAACTAACAGCTGTCAAAGTGACAGAAGTAAAATTGACAGCTGCCAAAGTCACAGAAGTCAAACTGGCAGCTGTGAAAATGATAGATGTCAAACTGACATCCGTCAAAAACTAACAGATTTCAAATTGACAGAAGTCAAACCGGCAGCTGTCAAAATGACAGATTTCAAACCGACAGCTGTCAAAGTGACCGACGTCAAACTAACAGCTGTCAAAGTGACAGAAGTTAAACGGACAGCTGTCAAAGTCACAGATGTCAAAGTAACAGCTGTCAAAATGACATATGTCAATCTTTCAGATATCAAAGTGACAGAAGTTAAACTGACAGCTTTCAAAGTGTCAAATGTCAAACTTACAGCGGTTAAAGTCACAGATGTCAACCTGACAGCTGTTAAAGCTGCAAATGTCAAACTGGCAGCTGTCAAAGTCACAGATATCAAACATCCAGCTGCCAAAGTGACAGAAGTCAAATTGACTACTGGCAAAGTGGTAAATGTCAATTTTACAGCGGTCAAAGTAACAGATGTCAAACTGACACCTGTCAAAGTGACAGAAGTTAAACTGACAGCTGTCAAAGTCACATATGTAAAAGTAACAGCTGTCAAAATGACACATGTCAAACTGTCAGATGTCAAAGTGACAGAAGTTAAACTGACAGCTGTCAAAGTGGCAAGTCAAACTGAGACAGCTGTCAAAGTCACAGATGTCAAACTGGCAGCTGTCAAAGTGGCAAATATCAAACTGTTAGCTGTCAAAGTCACAGATTTCAAACTAACAGCTGTCAAACAGACAGAAGTCAAACTAACAACTTTCACATTGACAGATGTCAAACTGACGCTTAAAGCGTGGTACACATTATCAAACCTGAGTGTCACGCGTGTTGGATATCAAACCTGCGTGAAAAGCTTCGCGTACACACTTATCAGTTATGTTGGGCGACAGGCAAAGAAATTCCACTAATCTCAGAAAATTGTTTCTTTTTATTTTGAGGCTATTTCCGCCACGAATCGTGTTGATTCCTTTTTTACATGACACACACGAACTTTTTCTTATTTTGTTTGCACTTTTTCCACTGATTCACTACAAAAATTCGTGTTTTGTTCCGTGAATGACGGCTCATGAATGAAATTGTGTACACATCATCGAGCAACCACCCAACAAACCGAGGGTTGTCACGCAGTATCAAAAAATTTTGTGAGCAGGCAGTTCTGAGTGTCAAACCATCATTCAGCGTGTACACATTGCTTTAAGCGTGGTACACATTATCAAACCTGAGTGTCACGCATGTTGGATATCAAACCTGCGTGAAAAGCTTCGCGTACACACTTATCAGTTATGTTGGGCGTCAGGCAAAGAAATTCCACTACTCTCAGAAAATTGTTTCTTTTTATTTTGAGGCTATTTCCGCCACGAATCGTGTTAATTCTTTTTTTTACATGACACCCACGAGCTTTTTCCTATTTTGTTTGCACTTTTTCCGCTAATTCACTATAAAAATTCGTGTTTTGTTCCGTGAATGACGGCTCATGAATGAAATTGTGTACACATCATCGAGCAACCACCCAACAAACCGAGGGTTGTCACGCAGTATCAAAAAAATTTGTGAGCAGGCAGTTCTGAGTGTCAAACCATCAGTCAGCGTGTACACATTGTCAGTTCGGTTTGATATCCAACATGGCTGACACTCAGGTTTGATAATGTGTACCACGCTTTAAGCGTGGTACACATTATCAAACCTGAATGTCATCCATGTTGGATATCAAACCGAACTGACAATGTGTACACGCTGACTGATGGTTTGACACTCAGAACTGCCTGCTCACAAATTTTTTTGATACTGCGTGACAACCCTCGGTTTGTTGGGTGGTTGCTCGATGATGTGTACACAATTTCATTCATGAGCCGTCATTCACGGAACAAAACAAGAATTTTTATAGGGAATCAGTGGAAAAAGTGCAAACAAAATAAGAAAAAGCTCGTGTGTGTCATTTAAAAAAGGAATCAACACGATTCGTGGCAGAAATATGTGTACCACGCTTTAAGCGTGGTACACATATCAAACCTGAGTGTCAGCTATGTTGGATATCAAACCGAACTGACAATGTGTACACGCTGAATGATGGTTTGACACTCAGAACTGCCTGCTCACAAAATTTTTTGATACTGCGTGACAACCCTCGGTTTGTTGGGTGGTTGCTCAATGATGTGTACACAATTTCCTACCGTTTGATAAAATAACTGGTAACTTTGATATCGAGTAACTTAGCCTTAGTTATTTTTCTTGTCGGTTATTATAATAACTTAACTGGTAGCCGAAACTAGCGCCAGTTACCAAAGATAACTTATATCAAGTTTCCCAGTTACTGTTTCCAGTTGCTGTTCCCAGTTACTGTTCCCAGTTACTGTTCCCAGTTACTGTTGCCAGTTACTGGATATTGAGACTGCCAGTTACTATAATAACTGATAGAGTTCTTGGTTTAAATAATAACTGCAAACGAACGATGCGATATCGGGTACTTAAATAAAAGATAAGTATAACGTATTTTCAGTTATGTATAGTGAAAATAACTTATTGAAACAAAAAATACTTTTACCTAAGTTGTGAGATAAAATGTCTATTCGCGTACCTCCCAAAACTACGAATTTCTACGAATTTAGCCCAAAGTTTTGTCTAAGCTCATATGAAAAAAATAAAATTCGTAGAAATTCGTAGTTTTGGAAAGTACGCGAACAGACCTAAAGATATCAAGTAATAGGCTTTTCACACCAAACCCCAAAACCGGTTTTCGGCGAAAACTTTTCAAAAACCCGAAAACCATTCACACTGAACATTACACGTTTTCGTTTGACATTCCTGTTTTTTTACACAAACCACGCACAATTTATTTTATTTTCTTCCATTTTTTGGAAATAAAATCGGTGATTTTTATTTTATAAAGAGGATCCATATGAACAATTTGACTTGCAACAAACAATTTTTTATCAATTTTAAACAAAAAAAATTATTTCGAGATTCGAATTTTATATTTGATATGACAGAATTTCGTCAGCTGTTTTCAATTTCTTTTGAAAGCATCCCATCAGTTTCTTTTTTGACACTTCTATAGGCGCTGAACTTATTAAAAGGTATGTTTGTTTTGTTCATCTCTGAATTCCAACATGTTTTCGACTGGTTTTATATAAAACTTGTGTTTTACGAAAACCTGAAGCTACAAAAAATGTATGAGAAAACTTGTGTTTTCGATTAGGTTTTTCTCCAAAACCGATATTTTCGCAAAAACCGCGTTTTGGGTTTGGTGTGAAAAGGCTATAACTCAGAACATTAAATTTGAAAAATTTCTGTTTTTCGGAGGAAAAATGTGGACTTTTCAGAGGGTTTTTAATCCATCGAGATCGTAGCCATCCTTCAATGGAATCTGACAGATGATGGCTTGAAAGATGGACAACAAACTATATTTTGACGTTAACATAATATTTCGTTCCAAATGTCATCCAAGAGCCATAAGACCGCACGATTCTGGAGCAGAAAATAAATCTGAAAAATTTCGATTTTTCAGAGGAAAATTTTGGAATTTTCAGAGGGTTTTTAATACATCGAAATCGTAGCCATCCTCCAATGGAATTTGACTGTCAATGGCGTGACAGATGGGTAAGAAACTACATATTGACGTCAACATAATATTTCGTTCCAAGTGTCACCCAAAAGCCCTAAAATTATATGAGAATGGAGCAGAAAATTAAATTTGATAATTTCGATTTATCAGAGGAAAATTCCACATTTTTCAGAGATATAATAATCAAGATTGGAGCCATCCTTTGATGGAATTAGACAGTTTTTGGCTTGGCAGAACGGCAAGAAACTATTTTTTGACGTTTAGACAATATTTTGTTCCAAGTTTCACCCAAGACCCCTAAAGTCACGTGATTCCCGAGCCTAAAATTAAAACTGATAAATTTCCATTTTTCAGAGTAAAAATGTGGATTTTTCAGAAGTTTTTTAGTCCATGGAGATCGTAGCCATCCTTTAATGTAATTTTATAATTAATGGCTTGACAGATGGGTAAGAAACTAATATTTCGTTCCAAATGCAACACATTTTGCATAGGTTTGCATGGAGATTCTAGCATCTTTCAAAAGAATTTAGTTGTGTCTGTCTAATCTTCAAAGATTTGTATCTGTCTTTGAAAAACTAAACTCTTTTATATGCATTCTCTGCTATTCAATAATATTTATCGGTTATTGAATCTGTAAGCAATTATATGAAGTAACCTGAAGAACAAAGTATTTGTTGTGTGGGTTTTTTCAATAACTGGTAACTTTGATATTGAATAACTGGTTATAACAGTTATCAGTGAATAACCGGTTACTGGTAACGGTTATCGATATATCGCCCTTCACTAGTAGTCGCTCGTGTGGCCTCCGGGTAACACACACAAGTAGTTGTTGTTCATTGTCCCTGATCACACGTGAAGAAATTGAAGTATTTTCTGCGATTTGTGATGGTGAGCGGGGGAACTTGCAGAAGAGGGAAGGGAATGAAATATTTTAAAATAATTGAAAATATTCGGTGTAGAAAATTGACGTTTTCTTTTGTGTTGCTTTTCCTATACAATCCAACCAATCAAATCGTGTCTTTCATTATGAAAATACGAAAAACACAAAGAGGAGAACAAAATCTGCAGAATAATTTTCTTCACATCTGAACACTTTCGTTCTTCACGTGTAAGCAGGCACATTCAAAATTATTCTATATTAAGGGCGGTATTCACCGACGGCTCATAACTTATGAGGCCCATAAACCTATTCACCAAGCATTAATAGTGAATATTTATGAGCGCTCATAAGACTTATGAGTGGTCCTGACCACTCATAAAGTTATGAGCGCTCTCTCCGAAACTAATTCGAAAACCTTCGAAGTAACCCTTCAAGAAAATTCACTGACTCATTTCGTCGGTACTACTTGGATCCTTGCAAAAATGAGTCTCGCACACACACATATTGTAGTTCCTTTTGTCTTCAGGAATTTCAGCTATGTTTTTTTGCATATCCAAATAAAATTGTGTGAAAAAAACGACAACAAAGCAAAACAATTTACATGTTAAATACAACAACAACTATGTCCATATAGAGTTGGCTAAGGGCCAGTTTGTTCACAGTGGGTTAAATCAGCAATTAGATTATCACTGATTCTGTTAAACCCATAGTTATGAATCTGTGATAATCAGAGAGTGTTTGTTCACTCAATTTTCAGTTTGATTAATAAATCATAGTTTTTCCAATAATCTTTCCATTTTCCAGTCTATCTGTCAATCAATTGTCAGACATATTCCGTCATTAACTTATTTCAGTGTGAGTGAGCTTTCGAAAAAAACATTTTTTGTGCAAAAAAAACACGGAAAATCAGTGCTTGAAATATAATGTTGTGTTCAATTTAAGATTATTTCCTGTTAAATTACTATACAGAATAGCTACACACGTGAAATTTGTATTTATTTTAATGTGGCTAATTGATTTTTTTTTCCAAATATATAGTTGAAGTGTGTAGGTAGTGCTGGCATTTTGTGAAACCTAGTGATGGGATTTTTTCCCAGTTGTAGTTTTTCTATGCATATTTTATATTAGGCCTTGCAAAAAAGCACTTTATTTTTCGATAGTAAATAAAATAACTACAATTTGTAGTAAAATCTGTACAAATTGTTTATTTTTTTCTTGCAAGATGGACGATGCTTGGTTTCTCTTCATTCATGTTCTTTGTTCGAAGGAATTTAATAGATTTTGTTTCTCTTTTTTATACCTACGCTCAGGAAATAACCAATGATGAACAAACGAAATTCCAGAAAATCTTTGATTAAATCATGCTAATCAGACAGAATCGGCGAATTAGTGATTTCTCCAATTAAGTGCTCAAATCATGGATTCTCTGTTTAAAATTTTGCTGAACAAACGCATTCAATGATAACCAACTGGAATAATCATTGATTTAAGTTGACAAGGTGTGAACAAACTGGCCCTAAGTCCAGATAATTAACTGGAGTTAACTTTTGTCCCGATAAAAACGGTATTGCCAGACTACCATTGTCATTGTGTTATCGATAATTTGTATAGAAATGTCAAATGTTTGTAGGTAAGATAGTTCAAATCAAAATGGCAGACCAAGGCAAATGTTGAAATGTCCCGATGTCGTTTTTTTCGCCAAACTCCATATGGACATACAAAAAAACGCAGCTTTTATTTATTGTTTCAATTTTGTAAGTTCTTTTTTGTAATTCACGCGGTGAAGATAATTTTTTTGTCCGTTTGCTGTGAAAATTTGAAAAAATAGGATAATAAAAGGTGTATATAATGAATCTGCTCCGAATAGAAAATTACAGAAAAGTACAGCATTGTGCGTTCCATGAGTAAAAACCTTACCCAAACTTTTCTTCATTCTGTCACTATGCGTTCCATATGATGTTTTTCAGAACAGCTAAGAATAATATTCCCTGCACCTACTTTAATGGTGGAGAAAATGAGTGAGAAATGTCGAAGTACCAGTACCAGTTGATTTGTTTGTCTGGGATAATAATAAGCTAAAATTTATCTCAGAAAAACTTTTTGCTTAAATCTGACAGTTTTGACAGTTCTCACACATTTATACTGTTCTGGGGCCCAATTACGCAAGGGTGACTGATTTTCTGTGTAGACATTCTATTTATTCACACCCAAAACAAATGTAAATAAATTTGATTGATTGTGCATGCGTTATCTGTCAAAAACTTAAGACTCACACTTGCCGAATCGCAAAAATCGATGGTACATGAAATTCTGTGTACACCGAAAAAACTCACTCTTGTGGAATTGGGCCCCTGACGTAGTTTTTCTTCATTGAACACAGCTAATATAAACCAACATTTGACGTCTATCTCCCCTTCAAGTGAACGATTCCATTTTGGATCCGCAAACGTAGTAGACAATGTACGAACGAAATAATTAGCGAAACTAAAAAGTAAATCAAGAACATTTCCCTATATAAAACAAACTAAAACGTGCAATGATCTTCAGCCCTAGACAAAACTAAGAAAATAAAGTTGAAGGAAATTAAAATCACTGTAGTCACAAAGAATTTATTTATGTGCATGCAACACTCATTTTTTCAAGGATCCAAAAAGTACCGACAAAGGCGGTCATTTTTAAAAACAGTTTGATTTCACAGTTTGGGGGTACCTGGGGAAGAGAGAGTTGTTCTCATTTTCGAACTTCGAAAAAGAGCTATGAGTGGTTGGTGAATAGTCTGCTATTACACGATGAAACTAGATGCATGCGCCTTCTTCGAATTCTTCTTTGTTTTATCGTCCGCTGATTCAAGCGCTATTACACGTTGAAACCAAATTCATGAAACCAATTTGACAGTTCTCTTTATTTTTCATTTCCGAGTTGGACTGTGTCAAGGTTGCCACTTTACTGCAATTGCAGTAGATCTACTGCATTTTTTTTCTCAGAATAAATCTACTGCCTTAGTAAAATCTGCTGCGCTTGATTTTTCGAACAATAATTAGCAGGTACATAAAGTGAAAATCTGATAAGTAGGTATATAGATTTACTTCCCAAAACTACAAATTTTATTACAATTTAATTTTTTATATGAGCTTCTTTTGGGAAGTACGCGAACAGGCATTTTATTAAAAATATTTGAGCTAATTTTTATTATTTTTATTTATATTTTTCATTTTTACAATTATATTTATTTTACTATTGAAAAAAAAGACTAGATATAAGTCTACTGCGAAAAAAGTTTTTTTGCGAATTTAATGTGAACAATTTTCAGTGAAGTGGTAACCCTGACTGTTTGTATGCGTCGATGTTTACCCTCGCACAACGAAATCATATGAAGCAGAATACTAAAGAAACGGACAAGAGAAAAGAGAAACGTCAAATAGTTGCACCGAAAGTTTTACCCACGCGACACAGGGCAGTTTTTTTCCGTCTCATCTTTTCGATTCGTTTTTCTCTTTTGCACTTATGGTGTTCGAAAAGTTGCACGCATCTAGTTTCATCGTGTAATAGCAGATTATATAGCACAAATATTATTTTAGTTAACCCCGAGGCCACACGAGCAAGTACTTGAAAGCAAGTTGCAATTCATACAAATTTGTTTACAAACACAAACAAACCCAAGCAAGTTGCTTATCAACTGGCATGCAAGTTTTGAAGCCAGTTGTGAAGCAAGTTGAGAAGCAAGTTGGGAGACAAGCAAGTGGAATGCAAGTGGAAAGCAAGTGGAAAGCAAGTGGGAGGCAAGTGGAATGCAAATTACGAATTTGACAGGCAGTGTATGTAGCCAACTTGCTTGCAAGTACTTGCTCGTGTGGCCGCAGGGTAAGACGCACGGTTGCCGTTTTGGTAGGATCCTACCAAACTTGGTAGGATTTTTCAGCTTTGGTAGGTTGGTAGGCTAAAATCCGATTTGGTAGGTTCTTTCATACAACCCTTGAGCATAAAATAAAACATTTTACAAACATAAAAATTGAGATCATTACCGTTTAACTCAAAAAATTTCAAATGAACTCAAGTATGTAAACAGAGCTTGAATCTATTGCCGTTGATCTGCCTATCTTTTTAAGAACATAGGTATATGAGCTACTTTCGTTGAAAAATCCTAATTTAATTTCCAAATGATATAAATTTTAAAATTCATTTTTAAAAATGATCTTAACCAAATTCATACAAAGCTACACTAGTCAACGAAACTAAAGGAACAATTTGTTTTCAATTTTTGTTAGTGTTCTTTGAAGAGCTGTATCTTTGTAACGAGTGGTCGTATTGAGTTGAAACAACAAGCATTCTACAGCTTCATGTTTTTGTTTGGAGATTTGTTTGCAAAATTTAGTTTGAAGTACCCTTATTGCGTTATTTAAAAAATGAGACGATCAATTTTTTTTTTTTTTGAAGGTCCCCATTTCTATGGATAGCTTTTCTTGAGTCAATCAAATGTAATGACAAGATACCTTGTTTATTCAGCTTCAATTCAGTTTTTTTTTTGCTGTCGTACCTACAATTGTTTTGCATGGTTTATTTGACTTTGAATGAAAAAAGATACTTTTAGCCTTGAATAACTCAGCAAATAATGACGTTATTAAAAATTCAAAGAAGGTTTTGGAAATTATAGAAAGCGTTTTACAAGATTTTTTTTTAAGATTTTGTAGAAATTATTTATTTTTACCGTTCACCGTAAGTTTAAAAAAAGTACTAAAAACCGACTTTTGTGGTCTTTTCGTAAATCTTTTTTTCCTTGTAAATATTGATTGCATGGCTATGCAAATCTATAGACTTTTAAGGCATCAATATTCCTGTAAATTTTCAAATTGATTCATCCAATCGTTTTTCCTTACCAAAGTTTCAAAGTCTTACACACCAGGTAAAGGAAAAAAATTGTGTCGTTCCTAAACAATGCATAAAATGACAAGAAAGCCACAATTCCAGTAGATTTTTTTTCACACTTTTGTATAAGTTAGATACTTTTTAGACTTGAAATGAAATAAAAAAATCATTTAACAAAAAAAAAACTAGCATCTATGCTAGTAAACCTCCTTGACATAAGCCTTGATTTACTTGAAAGCTGCACATCTTTGGGTTGGGGTGGAAACCGAGTTTTTGTTTTTGCTCGTCATACAAAAATTCCGGTTTTTTTTCAAATTTTCTGGAAAATAAATTTCACGATTGTGAATAAACCTCGTACCTCTAATGTATTTGAGGTATCTACCAAAGAAAATTTGCAGAACGGAAATAGAGTTCTTTTATTTGGTAGGTTTTTATTCGTTTTGTTAGGTTTTTTTGGGAAATTTGGTAGGATTTTTTTTTTGCAAGTGGCAACCGTGGTTAGGAGCCTCATAAACTTAAGAGCCGTTTATGAGTGCTCAGTGAATACCGCCCTAAGTCCTCGCATTAGTAGGCCAGCAGATGGCGATTCTATTCTAGCTGCTGACCTAGCAGCTGGCAACCGACAAAAGACAGCACACAGCACCTAGATGTGGTGGAAGATTTCTTCATTGGACAACGTTTGAAAAGCATCACTGGTCTTACAGACGAATAACACCAAATGAGTGTGAAAAGTCCCAGTAGTCGATTATAATTTAAAAATAGTAGTGAAAAGTTTTATTATTTTTAAACTTACGAGTAAACTATAAAACACTACCCAAGCAACACAAAAACTCTTGCAGAGTTCTTGAAATAAATTTATCAGCTCTTAATGGAATCTTAGTTCAGTCTTCTTGATACCATTGCATTTAATAAGCACTTTATGAACTCCTTAAAAGATAATTTAAAGCCAATACTTATAAATACATCTTAAAAACACCTTATAGACATCTTTTTCAAGTTATTTTTTCATATCTCTTTATGAAACTTCTTCAAAACCTTCTTAATTCCTTAAAAATAAGAGTATTTTAAGAGTTTACTAGCTTGCTCTCTCAAAGACATCTTATAGACCTCTTTTTGAAGTTATTTTTCCATATCTCTTTATGAAACTTCTTCAAAACCTCTTTAACCCCTTAAAAATAAGAGTATCTTAAGAGTTTACTAGCTTGCTCTCTCAAGACATCTTGAAGACATCTTATCGACCTCTTTTTGAAGTTATTTTTTCATATCTTTTTATGAAACTTCTTCAAAACCTCTTTAACTCCTTAAAAATAAAAGTATTTGAAGAGTTTACTAGCGTCCTCTCTCAAAGACATCTTGAAGAGGTCTTCCAGATATCTTTAAAGACATTGTTGCACTGATTTCTTATCTGTCAACTTGAAGTTATGTTTCTGTATAGCGAAACGAAATCTCACAATAACAAGTTACATATATCTTTTAAAAATGTTGAATATAAGAAACTGTTGGGATAAATGGAAAAAAAACTGCCATTAATTTATTCTTGGAAGCAAACTAAGTTCAATCATATTTCCTGCACCATAATCTGATCAGTTTATAAAGTTCCTTGAACACAGTTGTTGCCATTGATACTGGTTTGACATTTCGTTTTTTTAAGACCTAAAAAGTAATTAATGACCACTTAATGGTGTCTTATTTAGAAGTAATTAAGCGTGATTTGACTCTGGGGAAGAGTGACTATATCCAAGACGTTTTTAAGAGTTTTTTAAGAACTTTTTAAAACGTTTTGAGATTTGGAAAAAATATTAATTTATTTATGTATATTTTTCACAGGGTGTCATTAACTTTAACAAACTAAAATATTTTTATTTAAATGTTTAATTGATATTTGTATATTTTTTGGTTTGTTTGTCTATCTGCTACGCATGATAGGTTATATTTTGAGACCAAATGGCTACATTATTGTTATAAGCCGCATTTTATAAAACTTTTTGATCAGATCTGTATAGTAGAAAAAGCGTTTATAATATGTGAATAAAACTTTGAAAATTTTGCGAAACTCAGAAGGGTGAAAATAGCTTTAATTTTGATGTGTAATCAAAACGTAGACTTTCGTCTGTGCAACATTACGGAGTATAGCACGTTTCGTAGCGCGTATTCTCGGAATTCTGATTTGACATTTTGACACCTGTCAAACTAAAAGTGTTCCAGTGGACCCAGAACGTCAGGCGTGACGTTAGGTAATATCCACCTCCTAAATCGATTAGCGTACTCCGTTTTTCGATTCCGCCGTACCAAAACTTTTGGCACATTTTGACACCTGTCAAACTAAAAGTATTCTAGTGGACCCCAAAGGTCGGGCGTGACACTAGGTAATATCCACCTCCTAAATCGATTGGTGTACTCCGCTTTTCGATCCACCGTATCAAGAGTTTTGACACATTTTGACACCTGCCAAATTAAAAATATTCTAGTAGACCCAGAACGTCAGACGTGACACTAGTAAGTTATATTAATCAATTGGTGTACTCTGTTTCTCGATCCGCCGTACTAAAATTCTGAACTGCAAATTTTCGGGTTTCCACTGGAGCTAAAGCGCTGGCCGTGACAGCAGGTAAGAACAAACGTTGATGTTTACACATATTAACCATGAGTCCCAGCACTCAGACAACTTTCTATCTCTTTTTGTTTGTGACTTATGTAAATAATAAAATGCAGCTTTAGAAACAAACAAAATAAATAATTGCGTAACTATTTATATATAAGAGGCACCCTGTCGCTTACACGCCATATTTATTGATTTCAATTTCTAAAACTATTTTGTATAAAATATAATAAATGACAATTTGGGCTTAAATAATCGCAGATTCGTTTCATAATTTTGTGTAGACCTCTTAAAATAACATAATAACCCAACAAAATGCAATTTACATTTTTTTACTTCAGTAACAAGTTTTTTGTCTAGAAAGAAAATGAAAAAAAAATGTAAATATCTTTATTTTTGTAAGCGCGTGAATTTTTAGGGGGGTAGCATCTATGACTTTAAAGTAAATAAGATCGCGCATGTCGAAACACATTCTAGATATGCTTCACAAAATATGTTAAGACTGTCATATTAAAATAACTAACTTGGCCGAGCTTCTTATAAATGAAATTAAAACAATTCCTTATGTTTTCACCACTCATCTTAAGTTTCATTCCATTTCATTAAAATGCAACTCAATGTTTACATGCGTGAAAGAGAAAATATTATTTATTGCCATGATGCATGCGTAAAAGAGAAAAAGTAATTTTTTTTCTCGCTTCCGCGTTTACTTTTAAAGAGATTTTAAAGACCTTTTTAAGAGGATATTTAAGATCTATTGAAAACCTCTTTAAAATATCTTGAATACGTCGTCAATACATCAACAAGAGAAGTCCTCTTTATAAGCACTTACAAAGACATTAATTAGAACTTTTCACTTCATACAATTGGCTCCGCCCCTTTGGGCCTTTTTAGGTCTTAGAGACATCTTTAAGTTATCTTGCAGTGTTGAATGCTCTTTATTTAAGAATTCTGAAAGATATCTGTAAGAGGAGAATGTGTTGCTTGGGTAGTCAAGTAAATCTATGGTTTGACCCCGGACAAATTGTAACAAAAGAAAATTTTGTGCAAATAGACTCAGGCCACCGATACTTAAGACATATTCAGAATTAGCCAATGGGAACATTGGTATTAAGTAGTTTCCAATATCGCAGATGACAAAATGTATTCCATTATAAAGCAGATTGTGATACATCTATTTCTGATGATTTTTCATGCAGTTCGAACTTACTAAAAATCAATCTTCAAATCACGCCTTTTTTATTTTTCAAGCATAGTAAATAACCCTATCGTTTTCTGCTTGTTAACGAGAAAAAGGTACGAAAAGTTAATTTTAGTCCATCCCCAGTGCCAGGATTATATTAAATAATATGAATAAAAAATGCATTTGAAAACCAAAAATAATCAGTAAGTTTATATCATATCCTTATTTATGAGTAAATAGATTTTTTTGAATCATTTCATCAACTTAGTTTTTCCTTGTTTTTATGAGTAGGTTGGTTTAGTTATTTGTTTATATCTTGAAGAATAAAAGTCCTAGGGCCATTTGGTTTTTTGTGCTTAGGTTAGGTTAGGTTAGAAGGGGTGATGTTACGGCAAGCCGTCGCATCTCACTCGGATCTCAATGGATCCATTGCGCTCCCCATAGGGTTTTGGTAAGGAAGGTTTGGGGAAAAGGATAAGATGGATTGGGTGGAGTTTAGGTATGGGATGCCTCCCTGAACCACCCTGAATTCTGGATGAATTTAAGGATGTTTCTTAGTGGCAAGTTAGAGATGTCGCCCAATTCGTCGAAAAAATATTCTCCGAGGGCTGCTTTTCTGGTCCTGGCTAGGCTGGGGCATTCACAAAGAAAGTGATATGAGCCCTCCTCCACCTCTACATCCTGACACCCTCTACACAAGTCCGACGAGCTAATGCCCATTCTGTGCATGTGGGTTCCCATTGAGTTGTGACCCGTTAGGACTCCAATTAGAGTGGAAAGTTGAGGCCTACTTATCTTAAGTAAGTGTGCTTGACTATAAATTAACAAAAGCATTGAATATTAACTCAAAAATAGTACTTAACTACATAAAATTAAAAAAAATCAGTTTGAATGATTTATTTTTTATTTTTAAAAATAAAATTAAGGAATGTATTTCTGGCTTTCCAAAAACCCATAGCAAGATTTTATAAGTGTTGCCATTGTTTTTAAATATGTTTTTTTTCCAATTTAAGTGATTTTTTTTGTAAATTGCCCCTCCCGCTCAAATGGGGGGTAGTAAGACCCCCCTTTAAATAATTTTTTTTTTCTGTACAACCTACATTCTCTCATCATTAATTGTATCGTATGCAGAACGAACTGCACATGCATAAATGCATTCAAATTTAAGCCATTTCCCGGTGGTGGACTGTGGTTAATTTTGGATATATGTTTTGGCATGTGTCATCGAACCTAACTGCAAATGAAATTCTATTGTTACAATTTGTCCTATATTTTCCGTAGATTTACCTGGCTACACTTGATTATTTGTATTTAAATAAAATGTATTGAAATTTATTAGTATCTTCAACAGAGTTTCTCTTATTTTTCGGTTAAAAATGTCTACCTGTTCTGCAGAAGACTGGCATTTGCTTCGGCAATTTGTTTGGTAGGCGCTTGTTAAATCCTTTTTGAATTTTCGTTAGTTTTCCATCAAAACACCTACATTGATCTCCAGTTCGATTTTCTTAACTTCTCTCCTGGAATCAAAACTTTTGATGTCGCTATTTAAAAGACCATATATGCAGATCCCAAATTGGTATCATCCATTTCGATGGATAAACCTTTTCGAATTTTCGTCAAGTTCGATTTTCTTAAAAACTCTCTTGGAATTAAAACTTTTGATGCCACTTTTTAAAGGGCCAAATGCAGATTCCAAAATAGTATCATCCATGTCCATAGCATAAAGCGTTCGAAAGTTACATGCCAAAACCTTTTTGAATTTTCGTCAGTCATCGAAAAATGAAGAAAACTCAAAATGACTGGCATTTAACTTTCGAACGGTTTATGCCATGGAAATGGATGATACCATTTTGGAATCTGCATTTGGTCCTATAAAAAAAGGCCTCAAAAGTTTTGATTCCAAGAGAGTATCTAAGAAAATCGAACTTGAGATCAATTAAAATGTTTTGATGCAAAAATAACGAAAATTCAAAAAAGGTTTTTGGCATGTAACTTTTGAACGGCGTATGCTACGGAGTTGAATGATACCATTTTAGAATCTTAGGGCGGTATTCACCGAGCACTCATAAACGGCTCTTAAGTTTATGAGGCTCCTAACTCAAATAATATTTGTGGTATTCACCAACCACTCATAGCTCTTTTTCGAAGTTCGAAAATGAGAACAACTCTCTCTTCCCCAGGTACCCCCAAACTGTGAAATCAAACTGTTTTCAAAAATGACCGCACTTTGTCGGTACTTCTTGGATCCTTGAAAAAATGAGTGTTGCATGCACATAAATAAATTCTTTGTGACTACAGTGATTTTAATTTCCTTCAACTTTATTTTCTTAGTTTTGTCTAGGGCTGAAGATCATTGCACGTTTTAGTTTGTTTTATATAGGGAAATGTTCTTGATTTACTTTTTAGTTTCGCTAATTATTTCGTTCGTACATTGTCTACTACGTTTGCGGATCCAAAATAGACTCGTTCGCTTGAAGGGGAGATAGACGTCAAATGTTGGTTGATATTAGCTGTATCAAATGAAGAAAAACTACATCAGGGGCCCAATTTCACAAGAGTGAGTTTTTTCTGTGTACACAGAAATTCGTGTACACATCGACTTTAGCGATTCGGCAAGTGTGAGTTTTAAGTTTTTGACAGATATCGAATGCACAATCAATCAAATTTATTTACATTTGTTTTGGGTGTGAATAGAATGTGCACACAGAAAATCAGACACCCTTGCGAAATTGGGCCCCAGAACAGTATAAATGTGTGAAAACTGTCAAAACTGTCAGATTTAAGCAAAAAGTTTTTCTGAGATAAATTTTAGCTTATTATTATCCCAGACAAACAAATCAACTGATACTTGTACTTCGACATTTTTCAATCATTTTCTCCACCACAAAAAAAACATAGTGACAGAATGAAGAACAGTTTGGGTAAGGTTCTTGCTCATGGACAACACAATCCTGTACTTTTCTGTAATTTTCTATTCGGAGCAGATTCATTATATACACCTTTTATTATCCTATTTTTTCAAATTTTCACAGCAAACGGACAAAAGAATTATCTTCACCGCGTGAATTACAAAAAGAATTTAAAAAATTGAAACAATAAATAAAATTCCTGAAGACAAAAGGAATAACAATATGTGTGCGTGCGAGACTCATTTTTGTAAGGATCCAAGAAGTACCGACAAAATTAGTCAGTGAATTTTCTTGAAGGGTTACTTCGAAGGTTTTCGAATTAGTTTTCGGAGAGAGTGCTCATAACTTTATGAGTGGTCAGGACCACTCATAAGTCTTATGAGCGCTCATAAATATTCACTATTATTGCTTGGTGAATAGGTTTATGGGCCTCATAAGTTATGAGCCGTCGGTCCAATCTCCAAGATTTACCATACGAATTGTTTTCGTTAATCTACAAAATTTAAAATCCTCGCGTTCCAATGTTTATTCGCTATGCTCTCTAGTTATCCCAAAAATTTTGAGATAACTTGAGTTGTTGTTGGGTCAGCGGTCATCAGCTGTTTCTTACTTGCGATATAGGTACTATAGGGCAAGTTTTGGATTCGTGCAAAAAAAAAATTCGAGATAACAATCAAACATGACATTACGATGATAGAGAACACGAAAAAAGTGGGTGGCACAATTCTGTCTGTCTGTCTGTACCTCAACCTACAGCCTAAACCACTAAAGCGATTTTCTTCAAATTTTGATCTAAAGGTTTTTTTGTAACTCTCCAGAGGGGAAATTGAAATTTTTTTTTTAGCTCAAAAAATAACGGTACTTGCCATACAACCGTTAAGGAAGAGCTTATTTATCTCGAAAACGGCTCCAACGATTTTGATAAAAAAAAATCAGTGTATTATTGTAGATATGATGTACCATTTAATAAGAAAAAAAACCACCAAGAACATTTATTAACGGTACCTGCCATATAACGGTTTTTTTATTTTTGATTTTCTCATTAACCGCTGATCCGATTCCAATGAAATTTTTTGCACAAAAGCTTTGTTGGAATATAAATAATACTGCATACCAAAATTTTTGAAAAAATAAATTTTGGATTTTTAAAAAAAGATTCAAATTTTTTTTTTGAAAATTCAATATTTCAAAAACAGGTTGATGAATTGTCTTGAAATTTCGGTTTTAAATGTATATTAATATATACTCAAAATTGGCATACCAAATTTTTTTTTGAAAAATGTCACAAAAATTTTATATATAAAAAATTAATTTTTAAGAAAACGGCTCCAACGATTTTAAATTTTTTTTTTTGCATATATTCATATTTTTTCAAGTAAGCAAACGGCATACTTTTCTTTGAGCTCTAAGTTATATATCAGACTGTTTATACAATTAAAGGAACGATTTAAATGCTTTTTACACTTTTTCTATAATTACTTGAATATTTTTTAAAGTTTTTAAGCCCCACACAACTTGAACATAAGAGCAAGTACGTGCGATCCAGTCGTGCATTTTATTAACATGGGATTACAACAACACAAAGCTATCCGGATAACTGAGAATAACCATCGGAACGTGCCCAATTAGTCCTGTTAAATCTACCTAGAAAAAATAGTTGAACCAATCAAACTAATCTATTTTTATATGGCGCTGAAGGATTCATAAACGGCTGGATTTGGATTCAGTTCTCCATTGTTTGACACAAAAGAAACATTCTATTTTCTATCTCACTTCCACTTCATAAGAAAAAAGGAAAGGTGTGCGCAAGAACTTGCATGGTGTAAACTGCGTGTTTCTGACCATCGATAATTTAAATTCGTGAAAATCGATATTAAATATGTATTTTGCAGTAATATTTCAAGGAATTTTGTGTTAACTGTTTTCTGTGGCTTTTTGGAATATATCGATATTGCAAAACACGAAGTTGTGTGCAAAAACTTGCATTGGTGTAATGCGTGGAAATCGATGCTAAAATTTGTATTTTGCAAAATATATCGTCCACAGATTTTATAGAAGCAATATTGCAAGTATTTCATATGTACACTGTTATCTAACGATATTGCAAGATATTTTTGCTTGCAAAAGTGTGTACAAAAACTTGTATGGTTTAAAATGTGTCATGCTGAGCATCGATGATATTAATGCTTGAATATCGATGAATCAATCATTTTCGTACCAACTTTTTGTTTGTTTTTTAGTCCGATGTTTTGGATGTTAAGCCTCGTACGCAGATCAAGCTAAAATTTCGCTCCCATACAAAATTCTCTCCAAAATTTAGCCAAGCTAAAATTTAGCCAAACATTTTAGCCGAGAAGTACGCAGCTCCAGCTAAAAAATCAAATTTTCGTTTCTTACTGAACGCACTCATGTGTCAAAATTTAGCGCGTGAAATAATTGTTCGGCACATTAATTCTCGAGCTGAATTGTAACAGGTTCTTTTATTTACTAGATTTGTGTGAATTTTACTTTGTGAAAATCATTTATTTGTGAGATTATGTGAGCTTTACATTGCGAAAATGAAAATTGAGACCGAGAAATATTCAAAGACAAACGATTTAGCAATTCTAAAAGGAAAAATCTATTTTATTTGATTATTTTAATGTGAAATATTGAAAGAAAATTCTTTGAAATTATTGAATAAAATTTCTTTTCAGGGAACAGCTGTTTTTTGTAATGTATTCTCCACAAAAATCTTGTGTCAAAATTTAGCTAGGATTTTAGCTGGTGTTTGGAGAGAAATGTGGGAGCGGAATTTTAGCTCGATCTGCGTACTAGGCTTTAATCTTTATTATCGATATTTTGCAAATATTAATTAAAATCGCTCATCCCTATTTCCAGATGTGTATCTGAAGAAAGGGAAACAGACCATGATATGAAAATATAAACTTTTGTGGAAGTTTGTTTTATTGTTTATTATCTTTAAGTTATTCACTGTGTGCATTTGGTATACAGTCAAACTTCTTTATAACGAACCCTCAAGGGACCAAAAATTGGTTCGCTATAGAGAAGTTTAATACAAAATTCGTAATAAAGAGTTTTTCTGAAATTATTGAAAATATCATAAAGAACAACAAACTTTTTTATTTTAACAAAGGGACAATTTTGACGAAAGTGAAATAACTTTTCTTTTCGACATTTTAAAAGATATGATGCAAGCTCTCAGAACAACACACTTGAAAAACTACACAGTTGGGCATTTCCAGGGATAATCTTTATCTGTACTTTTTCTTGTTTTTGCATTTATGGAATCAAAGCTTGAGCCCTTATCACGATTGTTGTTTGCTTTCGATAAATGGCGACTTTTATCGAAAGTCGATCATCGAAAAAATTAACTTCGGTGAAGTTGAAAGTGTTTAACCAAATTTTTCGTTAACACGTCAAAACGAGAAATTTCGTTTACAATAATAAAGATTTTCAAAACACAAACAAATTCCGAAGTAAACGTTTGACTTGTTGCCACACATTTCATATTCCATCAATAGTTATAGCGTAGAGGTACACACACTGGCAAAGATGTTGAGCAAAATCGGGGAATTCGCTAAAAGTGCCTGTACACTATCCCACAAAGTATTACCACATGTCAGAATAAAGTGGGAAAGAATTTTATACGACTGCCAAATTTGTGTGATGAAAATGATTTTCATATTTTGCTTCCACATTTGCATCAAAACAAATCAGTTTCACCATAACCTCAAACGCCCAAGTGGGATAGAATGTGTGATGGTTTTAGAACCGATCTTAAATATTTTCAGGTATAAACACATGTCAAATCGTGTAGGATGCGATGTCAAGTTGTGTGTGATGAAATTTCATATTTTGCTTCCACACTATTATACATGACTTTCTTCACACTTTTTGACATGTATTAATACTCAATGGGATAGTGTGGAACGGCTATAATACCGAAATGATTTTATCTGCAGAAAATTATAAGAACAACTTTATTTGTTCGGAGCGATAAATTTCATTAAGTTTCTTGCTGGAACTTCGTTATAAAGAAACAATTGTGATGCTGGGTCCCAAAAAGTATTTCTTTATAAAGAAAATTTCGTTATAAAGAAATTCGTTATATGGAAACATATTTATATGGGATATTTATAGTGGGGTCGCTTAGCGACAAATTTCGAGATGATGTGTTTTTGCCGGACAAAAGCACCAAATTTATTTTAGGTACTATTTAGGTCCATAGCTTGAGATTGAGGGTAGGACCCATCTCGGCGGTCAGCCATCTTGGATTTTAGAGCCACCATTTTGAAATTCAGGTATATAATTAATATCTCGGCTTCTAAATCACTTAGGATCCCAAACTTGGTTTCTAGGTATACATTTTTGGGGTCAGGAAATACAACCACATATTTTTCAAATGTTCAAGTTTGCAAATATACGAAGGGGGCATGGGGGTCATGACCCCCTTGCTCCAAGACAATCAAATATTATATTTAGGGTCGGATAATGTGTATACACAAGTTGAAAATGTATCTGACTAAACTTATCCAAGGAGGGAAATCGGGGGTCATGACACCGCCCACCCCCTCAGAGCCCAGGAAAAAGTATAAATACAAAACAAACTTCATTTAAACACACAGAAGAGCAAAAACTGACGCGACGTATGGCTAGCCCAAATTATTTCATAACCATAATGTTACCTTTTATGAGACCATGGTAATATTATTCGCGAAAACTGTATGTTTTGTGGTATCGAGTTTTTCTGAAAGAAAAATGAATAAGTTAAATGCAAATACATTTAAGTTGGGCTGTATAAGTATATATTAATAACAAACTATCCAATTATTAAATCGAGTGACAAAAATATGTAATTCTAAGATATAAGGTTGAAAATGAAATAAGATATATGAGCCGTTTTTTTTGAAAGTGGAATAAGTCCACTTTTGGAAAAAAATGAGTTAATGGCGAATTCAATAAAATAATTGTATCCTCTTTTTGTATTAATAATCTTGTACTCAATACAGCACGATTTCTACCTGAACTCAACAAATAAAAAAATTGTAAGATTTATATTGTAATATTTATTAATTTATTTATTTGAAAGTGGAATAAGTCCTTCTTTTGTTATAAGCATAGTTTTGGAAAATGTATAATTACGATTATTATTGATTAGAACGATTTTCAGCGTGCGCTATCCCCTCATAGGAATCAGTTTGGTCTCTAAGAACAACATCATAGACAAGAAACTTTATATTTGCTCTAGAAATTCGAATGACAAGTCATTTTACTAATTTTGATTAGTTTTAGTTAGACATAGCTGTTTTTTAAGAGTTATTAGAATAAGGTGTAACAAAAGTATTGCTTTATTCTCCATATGTATTTGAAATATTATTCGTATATGAGGACAAGTTTTCTATTCGTGCAAAAAAAATCAAACTTGACATTAACCCATAATAAGAACACACAAAAAGTGGATGCCGCAATTCTATACGTCTGTCTCTCTGAATTTCAAGCTACAGCATAGATTACTGAAGTGAAATTTGAATTTTGAATTTGAATTTTTTGTTAATTCCCTATAGAAGGCATATAATTTTTTTTTAACTCTGAAAATATCAGCACTTTCGTTAAAGAAAAACGTATACACATGTAAGTATCTCAAAAACGACTTTAATGATTTTGATAAGTCTGTGAGTTGGCATGGTGTACCTTTCTGGTAAAAGCTAATTTTACCAAGAACTCTCTTTATCGATAGGTACCCATCAAATTGCGTTTATTTTTACTTTCGATTTGCTCATAAGCTCCTCTACAGATTTCAATTATTTTTTTTATGCGGATTAATAATATTACATATCAAAATTTAAAAAAAAAAATGGAGTTTTAAAAAGCACTAACATTTCTGTTTCAAAATTAAATTGATAAAAAAACGGGCTGATGAATTTTTTTGGAACCAAGGTATAACGTTTATTAGTAAATAGCACCTCAAATTAGTTTACCATTTTTTTTAAATAGTTAGATCTATAATATAATATAATAGTATAACACCTACCTAAATAATTTCCTCATACATTTTATTATTCACGTACCTAATTAAGTTTTTCTTAATTCTATATTACTTTTAACTCTAAAATAACAATTCAGTTACACAATGCCTATATAAAAATATGGACTTCAATTTTCTTGATTTTTATTTTTTATAATTTGTTATTATTGAAAATGGAATAAGTCCATTTAGGGCTCAAGTCCCGTTTAATTTCTTGGAGAATTTTAATGAATATTTTTGCTTTTCAAAATTCAACATTTTTATAGCCTTAAATGCGTCACCTGAATTTATTAACTTTTGCCTATATTTGTAAACACATTGAAACGCAAAACCTTAAATATCTCGAAACATGAAAAAATGGACTTATACCACTTTCAAAAACAACGGCTCATATGTACATGTACATACATACATGTACATGTAGTACCTCGTGGCATGATGGTTAGTGCGTAGGACTGTCATGTCGAAGGTGTGGATTCGACTCCCAGCCGTGCCACCTAAAAACAGAAATGTTTTATCCGAGGTTCTGCCTCTTGCGAAGAACTGACAAATCCTCCAAAAGTATACTTGTCATGAAAAAGTGCTTCTCATTTAGCCGCTCAGACTCGGCAAAAACCTGTAGGTCCCCTCTAAGTCCCTAGGCCCTGGTTCTCTACGAGCTGTTGCGCCACCCAATTTATTTATTTATTTATTACATGTACATACATACATATTAGTATATAAAATTTAAATACAAGAGAAATCACATATGAAAGATGTTGAATTGCATTGATCTACCTATATGGATTGCTTATGTCGTCTTCAAGCATTGACATTTACAAAGATCAGTTCAATTCCAACGAGCAGCTTTGGAAACATATCTACCAGTGTATCCTTTTTGGCTCTTAGGCCGTGTGCCAATTGCGTTAAAATCCTGGTTAAATTTGATCCCATGGCTAAATTTTGACATTACCGAGGTGAATATAGACTTCAAAATTTAACCTGCTCAGGAGCTCGTTAAAATTTTAGTCGGTGGTTAATGTCTATGGGCGCGTTCAGCTGCGTTTCTTAAGCGATCCGGAATTGTTTGTGTTGTTGTAAACCCTTATAAAAAAACTGCTGAGGGAGATGAATGTAGATAAATATTTTATTTTGCTATCAAGAAGTCATGAATCCTATCGGGAAAGATGAAAAATGAAAAAAAAAAACTAAAATTAAATGAAAGGATTAAGAAATATAGACAAAGACCTTATAATAAATTTAAGTATGCACTCAAGAAGAAGTTTGAATAACTTGAGATAAATCCTTTAAGCGAAATTTTAGCTCGATCTGCGTACTACGCTTAATGTAAAAGAATCAATAAAATTTATTGAAAATACTTTTTCAGATGATTCATTCATTTTGCAAACTGATATGTTTGCGAACTATCATTACTGAGAAAAATGCAACAACAAAACTAATGGGAAGTGAATGTAAAAAAAAAAATCCCATTTAATCCAATTGACACAGCAAAAACCTTAAATTTTACTCACCCCTATAAAAAGGGATAACATTTAACTGGGATCAAATTTAGCCAGAATTTTAACGCAATTGGCACACGGCCTTACAATTACATTTCACCAATTCAGTACATGCCTTTGAAGCTTTAGGTAATGTGTTCCATACAGGAACCCATGATCCACCTTCTTCTTTCTGAGTCCAGCCCCAGCCTTCCGGACTAGGAGCACACTGTTGAATGTGTTCACTGGTACACCATACTCCTGCCTGATATATACAGCCCGCTTTGAGTGTTGAAGTAGTGCATCTTTTGTTGGTGGAAGTTTCTCCACTGTCTTAGTCTTCTGACAAAACAGCTCCTTGCTGACATCATTCACACTGTTCGAATTACTGTATTTATCATATAATATTACCGTGAAGCGTTCTAGCCTTTTAAATGTTCACCATCAAGCTCTGTGTAGGGATGTAATGCTATGCATGTTAAGGTATGTGTCACCTCATGATAACAATTCCATGCCTCATACGCAGATTTCTTGCCTCGTCCGGAAAATGAAGATGTTGTATCGCAACCCGTAAAACTTTGAAATACGGGGAGGCCAAGGATTTTTTTACGCTCACTTTCTCGTTAATAGCATTGATGAAGGTATATATAATTAAATGATCTGCCCGTACCAAAGACAACAGAAATCTTCAAATTGTGCATAAGTTCATCAGGTGATGGAACTTGCCAATGAGGATTACCACCACGTCCGTGTCAACAGTACGAATCATACACCTACTACAGCCATTCTTCATTAGGCGTTTTTCTTTTTTAATTCAGAAAAGAGCTCTGAACAGAGTCCGAGCATGTCGAGCATGTTCTGAACATCATCTGAGCAAGTTTGTTCTGACCACCCTGAACTATTTTTGAAATACACCTGAACACTAGCTGTCAAATGCTATGCGCTCAGCATTGAACTCAGTCTGCTCAGCAGGGCTGTCGAAGTACTGCAATTGAAGTATTTGTACTGCTTTTTGAAACTCCGTACTGCCGTACTGCTACAACGACCAAAGTACTGCTTTTTTGAAAATTTCACTCAACATTTGCAAATCATAATCCTATCCAAAAATTGTTAGTCCTTTATATCTAATGTTGACTTTTATATATTAAACAAATAAAATTGTATAGAATACGCTCACAATGTATGTTGAAGATGTATTGAAAAAAATCTCGAACTCCATTTTTTTACGACTGCATAGTTTGCCGCATATAGGCATTGCCTGTATATCGCAAGTAAAAAATTCTAAACTCTGGAAGTTTATGGACTTTTTGATGCCATTTGGAACAAATTATTCCAAACACGTCAAAATGTAGTTTTTCTCCCATCTGTCAAGCAATGTTAAATTATATTAATGGATCTCTAGCCTAGGAAATTAAGACTTTTACGTACTTTGACTGAAGAACGAATTTTTGGAGGAGTAAAAGGGTGAAAAATTAGTTTTTTTTGCTAATTTCACTAAAACTATCAACTTTTTGAAATGAAATGTAAAACAAAATTATCATGTTTTTTTTTTCATACAACCAATAGACTAAGAGTAAATCATGCAGGAACTTTATAGAGTAGGAAATTTAGTAAAAAAATTTACTAAAATTGCATTAATCAATCAGCAATATTTTTTGTACTATATGAGTTAGGCTACAACGTGCACAAACGTCGCGAGAGCTTTTTATGTAATAAAATCTTTTCAATACCACCATTGAAGTGCGCTAGAGCTAAATAGGTGATGGGCGCGAATATGATAATTTTTAATGAACAATAATGACATACACCCCCCTCCCATAGTAAAAAATGCTTGTACATATTTGACCCTTCTACAAAAATCCGTTTTCAATTTTTGGCGCCCAAGTTATTATACTCTCCCCAGTGATTAAAAAACAATCCTGAATAAACATTTTTCTTCTTTTAAAATCGCCAGATTAAGGAAAACCCTCCAGATAACTGTCAGATTAAGGTTCAGCACATGTAGGTCATCAAGTTGAACCATATATATCATGGCTGATTTACAATGCCGCGTTGGGCGTTGCGTTGAAAGATTTGCCTGTCAACGCAAAAGTTCAGGCATAGGAATATCTATTTAGTGTTTACAATGACGCGTTGAGCATTATGTTACGATTTTGCATCCATTAGTAGGTACACAAACCAACGTAACGTAAGCGGCTGCAACGCGAAAGTAGAAATTATTCAACTTTTGCGTGCGTTTTGACATTTCGATTTCAATTTAGGTATGTGGCCATCTTGTGTTGAAAAAAGTTTGAATTTTTTTGCTCGATTTATCTTGACGCGGCCGTAGCGCTTGTTAAATGTAACGTACGCATCGCGAACGCGAACGCGTCATTGTAAATCAGCCATCAAAATCTGACGCGCTCGAGTATTTCAAAATGGCAATTCTTTTTTGCATTTTCAAGGAGTTGCCGCAAGCTTGCGTTACATCCGAATCGTCAGTCTTTTGAATGTGAGCATCCTTGGGACACTTAACATCCCCTCTTAAAATCTGACGCGCTCGAGTAAATCCATTTGTTTTCCAATTTCCAATTCTTTTTTACAATATTGACTTAAGTTCACTTTTTGACTCAGGGGAAGATGTTCTAAGTCTGTAATAAGAGCTAATGTGCTCCAACCGATAGCCGTTGGTTATAGAAAGTTTAATTTTCAAAAGTAATAAGCATTTTGAGAAAAAATAAATCTTTATTTTCGATTTTCCAAAAATTATCGAATTGACATTGACCCTTTTCGAACCTACATATTTTAATGTCGTACTGCTGTGTGCTGCTATTTTTTTCCTCGAAGTACTGCTTTCTGAAAAAGTGAAATGACAGCCCTGCTGCTCAGTCATTTTATTCTGAGCTCATAGAGCGCGCTCTGAACAAACTCTGAACACACTCAGAACGAAAAAAGAAATACAAATCTTTAGCTCTGAACGCTCAGAGCTAAAAAAAGAAACACAACTTTTTGTTTGACAGTTCAGGCTCTGCTCTGAATTAAAAAAGAAAAACCCCTATTATGTTCGAAAAGAGTCACAGGCAAAGAATCATCGTGTAATAGGGGACTTAGAATAATCTTGCGTAAATGGTCGCATTTAGACAACTAACCAAAACATAGATATTGCTTAAAACAGCTGACAAAGAAATTAAATTTTAAATTTGATTTATGATCATCTATATGATATTTTAAGATTTTTTCTATTTCTGTTTTCTTGTTGAACGGAGTCCAAGATGATGAAAATCTGCATTTTGTATTTGCATTTAACTTATTCATTTTCCTTTCAGAAAAACTCGATACGACAAAACATACAGTCTTCGCGAATAATATTACCATGGTCTCATAGAAGGTAACATTACGGTTATGAAATAATTTGGGCTAGCCGTACGTCGCGTCAGTTTTTGCTCTTCTGTGTGTTTAAATGAAGTTTGTTTTATATTTATACTTTTTCCTGGGCTCTGAGTGGGGGGGGGGGGGGTGTCATGACCCCCGATTTCCCTCCTTGGATAAGTTTAGTCAGATACATTTTCAACTTGTGTATACACATTATCCGACCCTAAATATAATATTTGATTGTCTTGGAGCAAGGGGGTCATGACCCCCATGCCCCCTTCGTATATTTGCAAACTTTAACATTTGAAAAGTATGTGGTTGTATTCCCTGACCCCAAAAATGTATACCTAGACACCAAGTTTGGGATCCTAAGTGATTTAGAAGCCGAGATATTAATAATATACCTGAATTTCAAAATGGCGGCTCTAAAATCCAAGATGGCTGACCGCCGAGATGGGTCCTACCCTAAATCTCAAGCTATGGACCTAGGTAGTACCTAAAAAAATTTGGTGCTTTTGTCCGGCAAAAACAGATTTTCTTGCTAAGCGACCCTACTATTATTTTAGGGGACGGGGACAGAGTGGCAGTTCGCAGTAAAGATATTTTCGTTATAAGGAAGTTCGTTATAAAGAAGTTTGACTGTATTTTCTTTAGTATAATTACATAGTGGAATCAGATAAATCATTGCAGTTTGCGAACAAGTTGAGCAAAACAGCTAATGAATAATTATGATGAGGAGGATGCGATTGCATATTCTGCCTTTTTTTTTAATGATTGTACCTCCTTGTCACACTCTTTACGTTTGTTATTCCGTTTCATTTACTAATAAGTGAATGAATTTAAATTACGAATACAACAAATGTTAGCAAACAGATCTCGGGGGGTGAAACGAACGGAGAATTGATGATGGGTTATCTTTGTATTACATGTTATACAGTTATACTGGTATACAAAAAAGTGGTCAGCTTCAGTATAACAATTCTTCAAATGGAAGCAATATTTTTGCATCGATACACTATCCAGTGTTTTATAGAGATCCAGTGGTGTGTTCCCCATGTGTGTTCCCCTTTTTTCGGTTTTTGACATTAGCTTCAGTGCCCCTCCGACTATTATAGTTCTACCTTAAATAAATAATAAAAGTAATGAGTGGTCCTGACCACTCATAAAGTCCCTGATCACACGTGAAGAAATTCAAGTATTTTCTGCGATTTGTGATGGTGAGCGGGGTAACTTGCAGAAGAGGGAGAGGGGTGAAATATTTTTAAATATTTGAAAATATTCGGTGTAGAAAATTGACGTTCTCTTTTGTGTTGCTTTTTCTATCCAGTCCAACCAATAGGGGGGTTTACATGGCATGACAGCATCGCTTGATGGAAATGGAACAAGTATTCAAAATCTTTTAAAAACCATACAACATTGCTTGTCAAGCGGTTGTTTCTTGCGTTCGAATGGTCAAATCAAGCCATGTTGTCAAGCAATGTTGGTCCATGTGAACCCCCTTAATCAAATCGTGTCTTTCATAATTGGCCAGTTTATATTTCTGAGATCTCAGAGGGCTCAGAGGACTCTGAAATATAAACACGATTCCTCACAAAAATTCCTCACATTTCCCCTTAAAAACTGAGACTGAAATTTTTTGGATTCGCTTGCTCAATTTTATTTTGTCGCAGTTAATTACATAAGAAGAAAAGAAAAAGAGAGATGTTTTGACTTCTATTTGAGGAATCCTGTTTATATTTTATCCTCCGGCTCTGTCAAAGAAAGGAGAACAATTACTGAGCGCTCAAGAAATATAAACTGGCTAAATGAAAATACGAAAAACACAAAGAGGAGAACAAAATCTGCATAATAATTTTCTTCACATCTGAATTCTGAACACTTTCGTTCTTCACGTGTAAAGCGCGAAACAGATTGAACCAGCAACAGCGGCGGCCATTGTTTTAGAACCAATGTGTTTAAATCGTTCAGCACAGATTAGAACAGCACCAGCAACGTCAACAGCGTCGTTAGACCAAAGTCCTAAATTTGCTGTTGCTGGTGCATTGCTGACAACTTTTCCGCAACAATATTCAGGAGAACCACACTGCAAACAATAAAATTCCTTGGACATGGAACTTGTTGTTTCTGTTTTTACTTTCGTTTCTATGTGAAATGTCATGCACATGAAATTACGATGCTGGTGGCAATGTGTTTGAAAAATATTTGCTGGCCAGCGTGCTGTTCTCTGTTGACGGTGCTGGTGCTGGGTTAATCTGTTTCGCGCATAAGCAAGCACAAAGTTATGAGCGCTCTCTCCGAAAACTAATTTGAAAACCTTCGAAGTAACCCTTCAAGAAAATTCACTGACTCATTTTGTCGGTACTTTTTGGATTCTTACAAAAATGAGTCTCGCACGCACACATATTGTAATTCCTTTAGTCTTCAGGAATTTTACTTATTGTTTCAATTTTTTAAGTTCTTTTTATAATTCACGCAGTGAAGATAATTCTTTTGTTCGTTTGCTGTGAAAATTTGAAAAAATAGGATAATAAAAGGTGTATGTTATGAATCTGTTCCGAATACAAAATTACAGAAAAGTACAGGATTGTGTGTTCCATGAGTAAAAACCTTGCCGAAACTGTTCTTTATTCTGTGTGTTCCATGATGTTTTTGAGAACAGTTAAGAACAATTAGCCAGTTTATATTTCTTGAGCGCTCAGTAATTTTTCTCCTTTCTTTGACAGAGCCGGAGGATAAAATATAAACAGGATTCCTCAAATAGAAGTCAAAACATCTCTCTTTTTCTTTTCTTCTTATGTAATTAACTGCGACAAAATATAATTGAGCAAGCGAATCCAAAAAATTTCAGTCTCAGTTTTTAAGGGGAAATGTGAGGAATTTTTGTGAGGAATCGTGTTTATATTTCAGAGTCCTCTGAGCCCTCTGAGATCTCAGAAATATAAACTGGCCAAATATTTCCTGCACCTCCTTTTGTGGTGGAGAAAGTCAGTGAGAAATGTCGAAGTACTAGTACCAGTTGATTAGTTTGTCTGGGATAATAATACATAAAGCGTGGTACACATTATCAAACCTGAGTGTCACTCGTGTTGGTTATCAAACCTGCGTGAAAAGTTTCGCGTACACATTTATCAGTTCTGTTGGGCGTCAGGCAAAGAAATTCTACTACTCTCAGAAAATTGTTTCTTTTTATTTTGAGGCTATTTCCACCACGAATCGTGTTATTTCTTTTTTTACATGACACACACGAGCTTTTTCTTATTTTGTTTGCACTTTTTCCATTGATTCGCTATAAAAATTCGTGTTTTGTTCCGTGAATGACGGCTCATGAATGAAATTGTGTACACATCATCGAGCAACCACCCAACAAACCGAGGGTTGTCACGCAGTATCAAAAAATTTTGTGAGCAGGCAGTTCTGAGTGTCAAACCATCATTCAGCGTGTACACATTGTCAGTTCGGTTTGATATCCAACATGGCTGACACTCAGGTTTGATAATGTGTACCACGCTTAAGCTGAAATTTATCTCAGAAAAACTTTTTACTTAAATCTGACCGTTTTGACAGTTTTCACACAATTATACTGTTCTGGGGCCCAATTCCGCAAGGGTGACTGATTTTCTGTGTACACATTTGCCCAGTTTATATTTCTGAGGGCTCAGAGAATTTCCCCAGATTTGCTGTGAAATACTAAGTAAAAAAAATTTTTTCTCCGTCAGCTCAGTGAGCGCTCATGAAATATAAACTGAACAATTCTATTCACACCCAAAACAAATGTAAATAAATTAGATTGATTGTGCATGCGTTATCTATCAAAAACTTAAAACTCAATCTTGCCGAATCGCAAAAATCGATGTGTACACGAATTTCTGTGTACACAGAAAAAAACTCAATCTTGTGGAATTGGGCCCGTAGTTTTTCTTCATTTAACAGAGCTAATCACCCCGATTACAGAATCCGACGAATGAGCTGCGAAGGGAGTCTGACTCAATTTTGACGTTTGGCTCATATTAAAAATGTCAAAATTGATCCCGATTCCCTCGGCAGCTCATTCGCCGGATTCTGTAATCGGGGTGAATATAAAACTTACTTTTGACGTCTACTTCCCCTTCAAGCGAACGAGTCCATTTTGGATCCGCAAACGTAGTAGACAATGTACGAACGAAATAATTAGCGAAACTAAAAAGTAAAAAGTTAGAACATTTCCCTATATAAAACAAACTAAAACGTGCAATGATCTTCACCCCGAGATAAAACTAAGAAAATAAAAAAATTAAAAATTAAAATTACTGTAGTCACAAACCCCCATATTAATAAACGGCGGATAATAACGTGCTAGCGTTTATACATCTGTTAACTAGTAATTCTTATTAACAATTATTGCGTAATAGTCTGTGACGTGTGTTAACGTACGGATAACTTTAACTAGCCAGATTCCACGTATAATGAACGGATAACTTCTTAATACATACACGCACGCGTATGATAGCACCGTTTACTACTACCAGTATACACTTCGTAAGGCAGTGCATGCATGTGACACATATGTATTAGAAGAACACCATAATTTGATGAAGTGGTGACTTTGGTGAAGTGATAAATACTGGAAAGATATCATATCTTTTTTAATAAGAAAAGTTATCAATCGGACAAGTTGTCTATCCGTGTGCCAGTTAACACGTGTGTAAGGGAGCGGATACCAGTTTTTTTTATTAATACTGCTGAAAGAATTTATTTATGTGCATGCAACACTCATTTTTTCAAGGATCCAAGAAGTACTGACAAAGTGCGGTCATTTTTGAAAACAGTTTGATTTCACAGTTTGGTGGTACCTGGGGAAGAGAAATTTGTTCTCATTTTCAAACTTCGAAAAAGAGCTAAAAGTGCCTCTACACTATCCCACAAAGTATTGACACATGTCAAAATAAAGTGGGAAGAAATTTCATACGACTGCCAAATTTGTGTGATGTAACTGACTTTCATATTTTTCTTCCACACTTGCATCAAAAAATCAGTTTCACCATAACCTCAAACACCCAAGTGGGATAGAAAGTGTGATGGTTTTAGAACCAATCCTAAATATTTCCATGTATTAACACATGTCAAATCGTGTCGGATGCGCTGTCAAGTTGTGTGTGATGAAATTTCATATTTTGTTTCCACACTATTATACATGATTTCTTCACACTTTTTTGACATGTATTAATACTCAGTGGGATAGTGTGGAATGGCTATAAGAGTGGTTGAAGAATAGCACAAATATTATTTGAGTTAGGAGCCTCATAAGCTTAAGAACCGTTTATGAGTGCTCGATGAATACCGCCCTTAATTAGGTCGACACAACTTTAGAGCCTGTTTAGATTGGGAAAATTGAGTCCGGACTCGTGCGTCTCATCGTGTCTACATTAGAAAATTTGAGACGCCTCAAAGCACATAGAAACAAACACAGCTTCAATGTTTTGCGTATTGAAACAACTACAAATGAGACTCATGAGTCGGATGTTTATGTTTTTTTCATGCCTCACAACATCCCTGATACCCCACTTCTCTTGTCCAGAAACTGCTGTGAGACCGGTCCCCAGCATTCCCAATCTAAACAGCGTCTTAGGTACATACCTTTTCCTATGCTTACCATAAAAAGTATTTCTCTTTGGAGATTAAAACCCTTATTATAGACTTGCGATTCGCCCAGTCGAACGTTCCACGCAACTCAAACGTTCGACATTTCAAAAATAAAAACTACGATTTTGTTCAAAGTCACCAAGAATTAAAGTTTCACATCGACGATTGAGGAGGCGAACGTTTAACATTTACAACACATGACATTAACAAATTTAAATTTTCCAAGTTTAGCCATTTAAGCGAACTTAATTAAGGTGAGTCGAAAACGCGTAATTCCACAAAGTCACATTCCAACGTTTGACTCGGCGAATTGCAAATCTTAATAGGGGTGCCTAAGTAAAATGAAAAGTCCATAATATCATGCTATTTCTTAAATTTTATTAAATTATAATACTTGGAATGGGTTCGATACCCGGTTCTTGACTGACAGAATCCCTGACATCAGATTCATGCAGTACGATAAGGCGATGGCGGTCGTTGTGATGTTTAATATTTCGAATGGGTTCGATAGATACCCGATTTTCGACTGACCGAATTCCTGCAGTCAGATTCATGCAGAACGATAAGGCAGTAATTGTTATGTGTTGCGAACGTGTCATGTTCTTCAGCTATATCCGATAAAGTGAACTAAAACTATGTATGATATAAAATATAATATATTCCATTATTCGTCGTCATATTTGAGCTATTGTTGATGAAGCTATTGTTGAGTTAGGTTCTAGTAATCGTCATTTATCTGAAAAAAAAAATGCATTAACATTAATTTACTCGTTGGTATTATATTTGTAGATATAAGAATTATTATTATACCTAAATGGTATTCATGCAAGAGCGTAAAGTTGTTGTAAAAGTTGTAAAGTTGTAAACAGCGTAAATCTGTCAAATATTACATACAAACTGTGACAGAATTACAAAACTTAAAACTTTACTATGTTAACAACGGCTTTACGCCGTTGTATGAATACCCTCATTATTCACTATTTTGTAATATAACTTTTAAATTAAATAATTAGCTGCGGTTGATTATCTCCGAGTCTGGGTCGAAGTCATCTTTTAATACTAATTGCAAAAACAACATGGCATCCAAAGCTCTTATTACGAATCACCATTATCGTTCAAAATCCATCGTTTTCTTTACATTGCGATCACGGTTTAAGATAGTCGTTTTTTTTAAACGATACTCGTTTTATTTTACGACTGCTTTCGGGGGTAGTTTTATAGCTTTGACACATCATTTAATGCTACTGGCATATGTCCATTTATTAGGTATGTTTGTTTTTTGGGCTTAGATTTTTTGATTTTATCTGGCAATATTTTCAAGCACCCATTCTCGTAACTCGTAAACGATCAGTGTCGTAACTACCGTTTCCTTAAGTATCGTTTGTTTTTGCATTTGGTTTCGAAATTCGTAATACGGGCCGAGGTTTCTAACGAATAACCATATCAATAACCCAGATGTAAGCGTTCACTCTGACGGTTAGGGTAGATGTCTATTTCCCTATACTATTGTGAATATTGTCAGCAATTGTAAAGAAAAGAAACAGACAGAGGAATAAAGAGATGGGTATATGTAAGCTATTTTTGGGCTTTATATCATGGTTTCTTTGATATGACACAAACAAATTGAGAAAAAAACGTAGAATGGGTGGAGGAGAAGCTCTTTTCGCGGCTGAGTACACGCAAACCTATTGTTTTCATGATAAATGACTAACGGGATATCAAATTTCGGAAAAAACTTACAGAATCTATTCTTTGATCTATAATTATTTGAGAAATAAACAAAAAGATGGTGTCGATATGAAAGGATGCAAATAACCTGCTACCTCCGCAAGTGTTAGGCGAAAAAGTCTGAGGGTTGCGTCTAATCCGTGGGCTTAAATGGCTAAAACAAGGGAAGCAGCTAGGTTCAGTGCCATGTATATACAGCATTGTTATCACACTAACCCGCATCGCTTTATTAGCCGTTTTCTTTTGGAGGTGGCGAAGTACTTACGAGTAGATGAAAACCCTAATCTAGTAATATACCAACTGCACATGCTCTCATGCGCGAGTAGATACATTTTACATGGGAAAGCAGTTTGATGTGTTCCATTGAAAAAAGCTGGCAAAGTACTTGCAAGTACTTCACCACCTCCAAAGGAAAACGCCTATTATTACTAGCCCCCATATTAATAAACGGCGGATAACAACGTGCTAGCGCTTATACATCTGTTAACTAGTAATTCTTATTAACAAATGCGTAATAGTCTCTGACGTGTGTTAACGTACGGATAACTTTAACTAGCCAGATTCCACGTATAACGAACGGATAACTTCTTAACACATACACGCACGCGTATGATAGCACCGTTTACTACTAACAGTATACACTTCGTAAGGCAGTGCATGCATGTGACACATGTATTAGAAAATCAACATAATTTGATGAAGTGGTGAATTTGGTGAAGTGATAAATACTGGAAAGATATCATATCTTTTTTAATTAGAAAAGTTATCAAGCGGACAAGTTGTCTATCCGTGTGCCAGTTAACACGTGTATTAAGGAGCGGATACCAGTTTTTTATTAATACTGCTGTAGGTGTGTACCAAATACGTTATGAGCGATAGTAAAAGGAGGCAATTATTAAATCAAAAATGAATGATCTAATTGGCAATTCTCAGATATACATAATGAGTGTCGTTTGCTTCCGATAAACGACGTTGGTCGAAAGTCGATCACGATCATTGAAATAATGAATTTTGGGTTCACAAATTTAAAATGTTCAACATCAAAATTTTTTCGAAGATCGACTTTGATAAAAGTCTTTAACCGAAAGAAAACGACACTGCCTGAACAGAATAGAGTGCTGCCCCTTCAAGCTAATTCACTGACCCAACTTTGTCAGTACTGCTTGGATCCTTAAAAAATGAGTCTTGCACGACGGGGATTTTATTTTGTTCTCCACCTATTTTTGTTTTAGTTTATTTTTGGAAGTCGTGCGGTGGAGATCTTTTCTTGTTTTAATTCGTCCTGTTGTGAAAATTTAAACACATTTTAGGTTACCAAACTAAATGCAATTGTAATTTCTTTAATTTGCTAGTGCAAATAAGAGTGTTTTCGTAAATATTGATATAAATTCCAAATAAATTTGCCTCGGAAGGAAAAACATTCTGTTTCATTCTTTGTTTGTATCTGTGGTTGTTGCTTGTAGGAAATTTAGATCTGGATAGGGAATTTTCTCTTCAAAGCAACTGGTTTCAATACTTGCTAAGTGTGTTGAATTTTTAATCTCACAACGCATGCGCAAGTGGGTCCGCGGTGATTCTAATTTCCATACTAATCCCAGCTGTAAAACGCAGTTTTGAGGATCCACATTTGGATCCGAAAACGTAGTCGTTCATACGTTGTTCACTACGTTTGCGGATCCAAAACGGACTCCTTTGCTTGAAGGGGTAGCTGGAATAGCTGTCAAAAAGAGTTGTACGTGATTTTCTTTTTACTCTCCCACAATGCAGCTGTACAGCTTTCTGACATTTCGAAAATAAAAATAAAAATGGATAATGATGAAAAAGAAGCTATAACTGCTTTAGGTCTTTATGAGAGACTGAAAAGAGTATAAAAATCACTTTTTACCCACTCGAAATTTTGAAACGTCAAAAAGCTGCAAGCAGAAGTTAAAAGTTGGCCAACTTTTCCAGCTGCGTCTGCAGCTCCGCCTGAGGAATAAATAAGAATACATTTTACTCTACCCGAAGATTACGAGCGTTTTTTTTGAGTCAAAGTTGAACATAACTTGAGAATTTGTTTTTATTCACTCAAAGTTGACGTTTTTCAATTTTCGATTTTCAATTCTAGAGTTGATCAACTTCAGTTTTGCCACCCTGGGTTTCATGCTCTCGAAAATTTATACTGTGGACTTTTTGCAAATACTTGTCTTTTTTATGTCGGAGTCCATGATTTCCATGCGCCTCTGGAAGATATCCCAAGGATTTTTTTCAAATCGGAAGTTATGGCCAAATTTATACAGCAGTATTAATAAAAAACTGGTATCCACTCCCTAACACACGTGTTAACCAGCACACGTATAGAGAACTTGTCCGCTTGATAACTTTTCTTATTTAAAAAGATATGATATCTTTCCAGTATTAATCACTTCACCAAATTCACCACTTCATCAAATTATGGTGATTTTCAAATACATGTGTCACATGCATGCACTGCCTTACGAAGTGTATACTGGTAGTAGTAAACGGTGCTATCATACGCGTACGTGTATGTGTTAAGAAGTTATCCATTCATTATACGTGGAATCTGGCTAGTTAAAGTTATACGTACGTTAAAACACGTCATAGACTATTACGCCTTTGTTAATAAGAATTACTAGTTAACAGATGAATAAACGCTAGCACGTTGTTATCCGCCGTTTATTAATATGGGGGATAGATTTTCAACTCTGGAGCTGAGAAAATATGTGAAAAAAACGAAATTATTTCAACTTGAATTTCAACTCTCGAGTTGAAGTCAACTCTTAAGTTGGTCAACTCTAGAGTTTGCCTCAAGTTGAGCAATGGTGTTGTTAACAACCCTGCTACAGGCCAAGTATAACTGGGTTGTTATGCTGCTGTCGAAGTATTACCTCCCTGGTGGCTAAACGAATATGCCGGAAGCTTCCACCATTATCATTCTGACATTTTTGGCATCCATCTTAATTTCATTTTTTGATCTCACGTTTTAAACTCCCTACAACTTGAGCGCACAGTTGCGCAATTAAAGTAAATCTAAATGTCCTTTAGCCTAAATTATAAAACTAAAAGAAACTAAAAATACTAGACTTACTTACTTACTTAAGGTGGCGCTACAGTCCGGGGTGGACCAGGGCCTCAACCAACAAGCTTCTTCCAGCCGGCTCGGTTTCTAGCTAGCTGTCTCTAGTTTCGCACGCCAAGTTGGTTGAGGTCCTCTTCCACTTGCGTGCGCCACCTTTTACGCTGTCCACCTCTACTCCGTTGTCCCACGGGGTTGGATTCAAAGACTTTCCGGGCTGGAGCATTGGTGTCCATTCGCTCTAGATGACCCAGCCATCTCAGTCGTTGGCTTTTCACTTTTGTGGCTAGGTCGGTGTCGCTGTACAGCCCATACAGTTCGTTGTTGTATCTTTTTCTCCATTCCCCATCAATGCAGACGGGACCAAAAATCACCCGGAGAATTTTCCTCTCAAAACAGCCTAACGCGTTCTCACCCACCGTTAACAGTGTCCATGCCTCTGCACCATACATCAGGACCGGGATGATAAGCGTCTTATACAGGGACAGTTTAGTTGCTCGAGAGAGGGCTTTGCTTCTCAATTGCCTTCTTAGCCTAAAGAAACAGCCATTGGCAAGAGTAATTCTTCGTTTGATCTCAGCGCTGGTGTCGTTCGCTAAGTTTATAGCGGATCCTAGGTAGACAAAGTCTCTGACCACCTCAAAATTATAGCTGTCTATAGTGACGTTCTGCCCTAGACGTCGGTGTTGGGTGTCCTTTCTTGTTGACAGCATATATTTCATTTTGCTTTCATTCACCGTTAAACCCAGCTTCTTGGCTTCCTTCTCAATTCTCACAAAAGCACCACTGACGTCACGCTTTGTTCGTCCGATTATGTCAATGTCGTCAGCGAAAGCAAGTAATTGGACGGACTTTTGGAAGATTGTGCCTCTAGTGTTGACGTGAGAGTTTTGCACTATTCAAGAACGATGTTGAAGAAGTCGCATGACAGCGCGTTGCCTTGCCTAAAACCTTTTTTGACATCAAAGGTGTCGGTGAGGTCTTTGCTGACCTTGATGGAGCAGCGTGCATTCTCCATCGTCATACTGCACAAACGGACGAGTTTGGCAGGGATGCCAAACTAGACATTGCTCTATATAGTTCGTCTCTATAGATGCTGTCATACGCGGCCTTGAAAAATAAAATTGGGTGTGATTGATGTATGGAATAAATAATTGAAGAAAAAAATACTTTCAATGAGGGTACTTCATAAAAAAAGTGTTTTCGCACTTTAAGGAAATTTTTTATTTTTATTGTACAAAAGGTTTATGAAAAAACTGAAAATATTTTTTTGAAAGTTTAGGAAAAAACTATTTCACCAAATTTTTTTATTTCTTTTAAACTGACACTTCCTAGATCACAAATATGCATTTTATAAGCCGCTAGGACGCTTAGTTTAGCCGCAAATCAAGTTTAAAGGTGTAAACTTCTATACCCCTAGGACGCTTAGTTTAGCCACAAATCGCGTTTAAAGATAAAAGTCGATTTTTCGTTTAATGCGATGCATCAATTGAGCGCCAATGTCAAGTCTTCTTGAGAAACAGTACCTAGGGTGGCGGATAAACAGTGAGGTGTTATGGGGGGGGGGTCATGCTGCCCCTGCAACCCCCCTGCTTGGGCTTACTATAGGGATTTGGGGTGGGTGAGAGGTTGTGTGCATGCAAAGCACTTTAAGAAAAAAAAATCATTCATATTTCGGAGAAAAAAAAAAGTTGAGAAAGTTTAGCAGCAAAACTGAAAATATTTTTTGAAAGTTAAGGAAGAAACTTTTTTTACCAAATTTATTTATTTCTTTTAAACTGAAACTTCCTAGATCACGAATATGCATTTTTTAAGTCGCTAGGACGCTTAGTTTAGCCGAAATCAATTTTAAAGGTGTAAACTTTAATGCCCCTAGGACGCTTAGTTTAGCCACAAATCGCGTTTAAAGATAAAAGTCGATTTTTCGCATATGCGTCAATTGAGAGCCAATGTCAAGTAAACAATGAGGTATAATGGTGGGGGGAATTAAAAGAACAAACAAAAAAGTTGAAAAATTTCTAAACTTTTTTGTCCGTTCTTTTAATTTTTGTTTTTCTGAAAATTTCAATCAAAAATAAAACTTTTCTCAACTATTTTTTCTTTTTTTAATTTTAGTGGACCCAAAAAGCAGGGTTAAAATTCTGTTTCCTTAAATCCAGATTCTTTAAATCCAAATAACTTTTTTACAGCCAACCCCGCACCCACCACAAATCCTATAGTGAGCCCAAGCAGGGGGGTTGTATGAGGGGCAGCATGTCCCCCCCCCCATAATACCTCACTGTTTATTTGCCACCCAAGGTACTGTTTCTCAAGAAGACTTGACATTGGTGCTCAATTGATGCATCGCATTAAACGAAAAATCGACTTTTATCTTTAAACGCGATTTGTGGCTAAACTAAGGCTATGTTTCCACCTAAGGTTTATCTCAGTTTAGATTAAATAAATCTTTTTGGTGTTTCCACCGCACAAAAAGATTTAAAAAAGATTAAATCTGACAACACTTTCAAAAATGCAAATGGCGCTTCAATTGTTCTTATGAAGTGTGAAAGAGACAGAATGTTTCATTCGTGTCAAACAATGAAGAACTGAATCGAGTCACGAATGAATCGTTCAGCACCATGTTAAAATAGGTTAGTTCGATTTGTAAAACTATTTGTCCTATGAAGATTTAATAAGATTAATTTCTAATCTCCAAGATTAACGAAATATATTTGTATGGTAAATCTTCAACATTTAAAGAAGATTTCAGGTTAATCTTATTAAATCTCAGATTAGTGCTAGGTGGAAATGTAGCATAAGCGTCCTAGGGGTATCAAAGTTTACACCTTTTAACTTGATTTGCGGCTAAACTAAGCGTCCTAGCGGCTTATAAAATGCATATTCGTGATCTAGGAAGTGTCAGTTTAAAAGAAATAAAAAAATTGGTAAAAAAGTTTTTTCCTAAACTTTCAAAAAAATATTTTCAGTTTTTTCATAAGCCTTTTGTACAATAAAAATAAAAAATTTCCTTAAAGTGCGAAAACACTTTTTTTATGAAGCACCCTCATTGAAAGTATTTTTTTCTTCAATTATTTATTCCATACATCAATCACACCTAATTTTATTGAATTCTGTTTGAAAATGTGGAAGATGGCGTTTGTAAGGTACACCCTAATGTAAAAATACTAGATTTAATTTTTTTTTCCCGAAACACGCTTCATATAAAATTTTTGAACAGCAAAAACAAATTTTTCCCTAAAGTGCGAAAGCACTTTTTTATGAACCACCCTGATTGAAAATATTTGGAAAAAAGTTTTTTTTTTATTTTTCAAAAAAAAAGTCGAAAAATTTCATATATTTTTAAAAAAAAATTCCCACCTCTGTCCAGATCCCGACCCACCTCTGTCCAGATGCAGACTCACCTCTGTCCAGATCCAGACCCACCTCTGTCCGATCCAGACCCACCTCTTTCCAGATCCAAACCCATCTCTGTCCAAATCCAATCCACCTCTGTCAAGATCCATAGACCCACCCAAACCCTACAAATTGAAAACCAAATTTAGACCAACATTTTCGTCATGAACTGTAAATTTTATTTATTTTATTATTAGTTTTTTTTTATTTATTTTTTTGCTTCAACACAGTCCAGTTTGTACGAAATTTGTTTTTGAGTCAACAAAGCACACAAAAGAGTGACGCGCTCCGCGCTGCGCTGTTGCGCAAATTGAGTCAGTGAGTTATTTTGTTTCAAATGAGTTAAAAAAAAATTGCGTTATGGCGCAAATGGCGTTAACGCATTTCGCTGATACACTGAGGCCTGGTTCACACGAGATTGTACCGCACGTTTTTTATCGCATTCGGTTTCTACCGAACAAAAATCGGATGTTCACACGATATTTATATTTATTCGTTTAAAACTCGAATAGCTGCAGTATAATGAAAATGAATGGAAAAGTTTGAATTTGTGAAGTATTTTATTTTTATCTTTTAAAGGGAAATGGCTAGAAAGCTGAAATTTGGACGAATGATAGAAAATATTGATTTAAATATGAATTAAAAACATAAGAGTCCTAGAATACCGCTGGACGGAGATAACGGCATTATTTGAGCGCTTTCACATATGAACTCATATCTCTTTAGTGCATTGATGAATTTTCTTGTTGTTTTAAATATAACATATAAATAAAATTACGTTTATTTTGATACCGCATTCATTATCGTACGTGGTATATAAGCGACACAATCTTGATTTTAAATTGATCGAAAAATCAACACAATTGCATTGAAATTACCTGCTTGGACCATTGTCCACGACCATCCACCAGCGAGAAGATCCCGTTATCTACATGGAATTTTTTTTATTAAAATTTGATATGGATGGATTTACAAAATTATAGCTCCCGTTCTACTGATTGGATCTTCAATGTTAAGGTCTTTAAAGAAAGCTGACATAACGGGCTATATTGTGTAGAAAAATCATTGAGGAGGGGCAAATATTTTCATACTAAATGGGTGAATAAAGCCCAATTCAATTCCATTTATTTTATTCTAGATTCAAATGTTGATGAAAATTTTTATAATTTTGAAAAACTAAAAACGCATATTTATTGTCTCATTCCTCTTCTTTATTTTAAGACCTTAACCTTCAAGATCCAATGAGTATCACCGGAGTTATAATTTTTTGAAACCAACTATATCGGTCGATTAATTTTTTTTGTGTACATCGGCTTTTTCTCTCCACTGAAGCTCATTCTATGCCAACGAACAAATACCCAACGTGGATTTTAACCGTGTGAACGAGACTATATAAAACTATACGCCGCAAAGTATATACGCCACTGCTTATTCGCACAGATCTATACTGCAAAAAATCGTGCGGTACAATCTCGTGTGAACCAGGCCTGAAGTGCGCTTGAGTCAGTGTATCAGCGCACGAATTTTCACTGCGTTACCCATGTATAGTCCGGAGTATAAGAAATGCCGATGTGGGAAGCGACCACCATTTGGTTCTGATGAGTCTCAAACTACGAACCGCTGCCGTACAAAAACCAGCGCAGGATGCAGCAAGGAGCTCAAAATTCATTACTAATGCTTTAAATGACCCCAACACATGTCGAAACTATGTCACCACCCTTAACGACAGAGCCTCGTTATTAAACGCAATCCAGCATTCAACAATTGATGAGATGTGGGGTGAAATTAAAAGTGTTTTTATGGAGGATGGATCCGAAACTGTATACCCAAGCGAACGAGACGTAGAGACTCTTGGATATCCCAAGACACCTGGGATAAGATCGAACTTCGCAAATCGTTGAAAATTGAAATAAATGCCGAAGCAGATATTCAACGAAAGGCTGACTTGCGAAGACAGTACCGCATTGCACATAAGATGGTCTATCGTTGTGTGAGACGTGACAAGAGGGTGAGGTTAGATGGACTCGCAGACAATGCGGAAATCGCTGCCAGAAGAAGAGATATCCGGGAATTGTACCAAATAGCCAAAGATGTGATCGGGGAAAAAAGCAATACCAATTATCCTGTAATGGATGTGGATGGCACACTTTTGGTATCAATTGAGGATCAGCTTCGTAGATGGAAGGACCATTTTTGTGCCCTGCTAAATGAGGATTCAGTTGAGCAGAGTGCTGAAGTGCCCCAACTAAACGAGATGCGCAGTTCCTATAGGGGTATTGACATCGAACCCCCGTCAGAATCGGAAATCCTTACATCAATAAATCTCCTCAAAAACAACAAGGCAGCTGGACTGGACGGAATACCAGCTGAATTCCTGAAAGCCGAACCCGCAACAGCGGCTAGTATTTTACATCCGTTGATACAAAGCATTTGGGAAAACGAAAGCTATCCCAGGGATTGGAAGGATGGTGTGATTGTTAAGTTGCCAAAGAAAGGTGACTTAAAGAATTGTAACAATTGGCGTGGTATCACCGTTTTGTCCGTTTTCCCAAAACTAATGGCAACCATCATTCTCGAGCGAATAAAGGATAGAATCGAGTCTACACTCAAGAGGCATCAAGCTGGCTTCCGCAGTGGCCGATCGTGTGTCGACCATATCAACACCCTGCGTATCGTCCTCGAGCAGTCGATGGAATTTCAATCACCGCCTTACCTCATGTTCGTGGATTTTGAGAAAGCCTTTGATGGAGATCGTTGCTTGGTAAAGGAATTCCACCAAAAATTGTTGCCATTATTAAAGAGTCCTATAACAACGCAAGGTGTTTTGTTTTGCACAATGGGCAGCTATCCGACTCCTTCGTAGTGCAACAGGGTGTGAGACAAGGGGATGTTCTATCGCCAATTCTCTTCCTGCTGGCGATGGACGATGTATTGACGGCCAGTGTTGGTACAGCTGAGCGACAGGGCATTCAGTGGAGACCGTTCGAAAGGCTCAGTCATTTAGACTATGCCGATGACATATATGTCTACTGGCAAATAACATCAGTGGGCTGAACGGGATGTGCCAAACACTGCAAGTGAAGGGAGAGTCGATTGGTCTAAGAATAAACAGCAAAAAGACAAAAATAATGCTCACAGGCCGCTTTACACAGCAGCGTATTATTCTACAGGAGACGCCAGTTGAAGTAGTGGAACAGTTCAACTACCTTGGCAGTATTGTCTCTGCAAACGGTGGTACGGATCTGGACGTTAAAAGTAGAATAAATAAAGCTCGTGCTGCCTTCGGTACTCTGTCCCCAATCTGGAAATCAAGTCAAATCTCCTTACGCACTAAGTTGAGATTCTTCGAATCCAATGTCAAATCCGTGCTGTTATATGCTTGTGAAATTGGAAAGTAGCGTCTTTCATTTTGAAGAAATTGCAGGCTTTTGTGAATCGCTGTCTTCGCCACATCCTAAGGATTCGCTGGCCACAAATAATATCAAATGAGGAATTGTGGCGCAGGACTAGTCAAGAGCGGCTGGACGTCGAAATAAGAAAGCGTAAATGGCGTTGGATTGGTCACACACTGAGGAAACCAAACGATGAAATTGCAAAGCAGTCCTTTGAATGGAGTCCTCAGGGTGCACGGCGGGTTGGAAGACCAAGAACAACATGGAAATCAACTGTCTTAGCGGAAGCAGAATCCCAGAGAAAGACGTGGCCACAGCTAAAGTACCTTGCAGCAGACCGTGAAGGATGGAGACGTTTTGTTGACGCCCTATGCCCCAGCTGGGGTTACAGGACACGATGATGATGATCTTGACAATTTTTTTTTTTCAAATTTTGTTATTATATACACATAAATATATACTTAAGATTTGTTCTTAAAAATGTTTTAGAATTTTATATATAAAATGTATTTTTTTAAAAACGGCTTCAACGATTTTAAATTTTGTTCCCATACAATCATATTCAATCAAGAATTAAGATGGCATTCTATTTTTTTCACCTCAAACTGTCAAAATAGTTGTATCAGCCAATTTAAATGTCGTATTTCATGCTTCTCTACATTTTTCTCAATTTTATTAAGCCCGCAGTGTCTTTGACATAAGAGGAAGTACATACGTGCTTCCCAGTCGTGCATTTTATTTTTTTTTAGAATCTCGTGGAAATAAATTGGGGAATGGGGATTCAGAATTTGGCCGAGACCGAGATCCTTTAGCGTGGTACACATTATCAAACCTGAGTGACACTCGTGTTGGATATCAAACCGAACTGTCAATGTGTACACGCTCAGTGATGGTTTGACACTCAGAACTGCCTGCTCACAAAATAGGTGTGTTCCATGCCGACTTTCAAACAGTTTGAAACCGCCAGATTTAGTCCGAAGTCGTTCCACACTTGAAAATTTGTACTGTTTCGGACCAAAAAGAGCTGTCATAAAATTTCCCCTCCTTACCAGATTTGGTCCGAGAAATTTCTGGTGGCTGTTTTGTACTAGCTGTCAAATATGCCAAGTTGACGTAATTTAGACGTTTGTTGCATTCAGGGCCAGTTTGTTCACACCTTGTCAACTTAAATCAATGATTATTCCAGTTGGTTATCATTGAATGCGTTTGTTCATCAACATTTTAAACAGAGAATCCATGATTTTAGCACTTAATTGGAGAAATAACTAATTCGCCGATTCTGTCTGATTAGCATGATTTAATCAAAGATTTTCTGGAATTTTGTTTGTTCATCATTGATTATTTCCTAAGCGTAGGTATAAAAAAGAGAAACAAATTCTATCCAATTCCTTCGAACAAAGAACATGAATGAAGAGAAACCAAGCATCGTCCATCTTGCAAGAAAAAAATAAACAATTTGTACTGATTTTACTACAAGTTGTAGTTATTTTATTTACTATCCAAAAATAAAGTGCTTTTTTGCATAGAAAAACTATAACTGGGAAAAAATCCCATGACTAGGTTTCACAGAATGCCATCACTACCTTCACACTTCAACTATATATTTGGGAAACAAAATCAATCAGCCGCATTAAAATATAATATAATATATTATATAGTAATTTAACCGGAAACAATCTTAAATTGAACACAAAATTATATTTCAAGCACTGATTTTCCGTGTTTTTTTGCACAAAAAATGTTTTTTTCGAAAGCTCACTCACACTGAAATAAGTTAATGACGGAATACGTCTGACAATTGATTGACAGATAGACTGGAAAATGGAAAGATTATTGGAAAAACTATGATTTATTAATCAAACTGAAAATTGAGTGAATAAACACTCTCTGATTATCACAGATTCATAACTATGGGTTGAACAGAATCAGTGATAATCTAATTGCTGATTTAACCCACTGTGAACAAACTGGCCCTCAAATTAAGAAAACCAAACCTTTATTAAGGGTTACCCAAGTGCAACTTTTATTTCTATTATTATTTTAATTTTAATAAGTGTGTATATTTTTTAATTGTGTTTTTCTTTAAAATAATCAAATGATATTCATAAAATTATTGCACTTAGAAAAACTGTTTGAAAGAAAACATTTGTAGCATTTATTTGCAATTTAGTATTTCTTGTATAGTTCTGTGGCAACACTGTTTGCAGAATCTACATTGCACACACACATACATACATGTATTGACAACATTCAAGAAAAAGACGCAGATACTTTTGAGTCATTCATTCGTTATCCGACAGTCTACCGTACAACGTGTCTCCATCCAGAAAACCTAAAGTAAAGTAATTAATAACCTATTGTAATTTTATGTCGAATAAAACTTATTATAATTGTTATAAATGGTTAGTCCTTCATTTAACCATATTGGTGACCCTGACGTGAGCTGAAGAATTAATCTTTAATCGCACAAAAACATTTTAAAATAACAAAACTGAATTCACTGGTGCTATTTGCCACCTGCAAAAGTTTTTTTTTTGTATCTCGCTGTTGTATCTTTTCCCCTTTTTCGTGTCGGTATTGCTTATTAGACAGACACAAAACGTAAAAAAAAAAAAACAGAACAACTACTGTCGCCGCCGTCATTTTTTTTGTCTGGAGCAACTGCAGAAAATATAATTAAAAAAAATTCGTACGTAAGTACAAAGCAATTTATTATCTGTATTATCATTTAATATTAATAAATAATGACCGAGGAGGGAACAAAAGGCAATCTTGCCCCAAACCCAAATGCAGAAATTTCGCGAGTGGCGTGCAAACCTGCACCATTCTGGAAAGCGAATCCACGAGTCTGGTTTCTGCAATTAGAATCTCAGTTTACTACGGCAGGCATAACGGCTGACGAAACCAAATTCCACACTGCAGTCGGCAGCATCGACGGTAGCATCATTGCTCAAGTCGTCGACATAGTGGCGAATCCACCGTCGAAAGATAAATATGCAACCTTGAAACAACGTCTACTGGATCAGTTCGCAGACACTGAGGAAAAGCGCCTCAGAACTTTGCTCAAAGACATAGAACTGGGCGACAAACGTCCATCGCAGCTGTTAAGAGACATGAAAAATCTGGCAACTGAACAGATTGGTGACGATGTTCTGCGCACTCTGTGGTTGCAACGTTTACCTTCACAGACACAAGCCATACTCTCTGCGACCCAAGAAACCGACTTAATGAAGCTCGGCACTATTGCCGATAAAATTCACGAAACTTCTCAGTCTTCAGAGATCGCGACTTTCGGTTTCGACCCGTCTTCTTCAGCTATTGACACTTCAAAAATCTGTGCTCAGTTGAATGAAGTCTGTACACGACTTTCAAGGTTAGAATCTGGACAAGGTTTCAAAAATCATGGTGCTCGTGAAAAGCAATCTGGTTCAAAAAGCAGACATCGTTCCCATTCCGTTCGCAAAAACCGCTTCAGTTCCGATTCTGACATTTGCTGGTTCCACCACAGATTCAAGAGCCAGACGAGAAATTGCAAGCCACCATGCAACTTTCAGAAAAATCAGGGAAACTTCACGGCCGGTCGTTAATGGCGACTGACGACAGTGGCCATAATAATAAAAATTGTCGCTTATTTATCATAGACCCTAAAACGAATACAAAGTTCCTCATCGATACAGGTGCAGATCTCTCTGTGTATCCTCGTTCTAAAAAAGATACCATTCGAACTGAAACATATCTTTTTGCGGCCAACGGTTCAAAAATTTCAACATTTGGACAGAGGTTATTGAATTTAGAATTAGGGTTGAGGCGAAATTTAAGTTGGCATTTTATTATTGCCGATGTCAACCACGCAATCGTGGGAGCAGATTTCTTAAGCCATTATGATTTGTTGGTTGACTTAAAAAGACAACGTCTTATTGACAATAAAACCAAATTAACTGCACCAGGCAAGCTGCTTGAAGCAAACAATTACTCGTCCATCAAAACAGTTGATGAAAACAGTGCTTATTGCAGTATACTAGCTCAGTTTCCAAATTTAACAAGACCTAACACCATTCACAAGGAAATTAACATTCCTCTCAAAGTGAAGCATCAAATTCAGACCTCGGGACCTCCTGTTCACTGTCGAGTTCGTAGATTGGCGCCAGAAAAACTTACAGCAGCTAAAAAAGAATTCCAATTCATGGTAGAACAGGGAATATGTCGTCCGTCTAAGAGTCCGTGGGCTAGTCCGCTCCACATGGCCAAGAAACCAAATGGTGAATGGCGGCCTTGTGGTGATTTTCGTCTGCTCAATGCCGTAACAAAGCCCGATCGTTACCCGGTACCAAACATCCAGGATTTTGCTCTGTATTTGGATGGAAAAACAATATTTTCCAAAATAGACCTGGTCAGGGCGTTTCACCAAATTCCAATGGACCCACAGGACATCGAAAAAACCGCAATTATTACACCTTTTGGGCTTTTTGAATTCTGTAAGATGACGTTTGGACTCCGAAATGCTACCCAAACGTTTCGTTCATGAGGTAGTTCAAGGTTTGGACTTTTGTTTCTCCTACATAGACGATTTCTTGATTGCTTCGTCGTCTCCTGAAGAACATAAGGCTCATTTGGAACAACTGTTCCAGCGACTCAATGATCACAATTTCGTCATCAATATCGATAAATGCTCTTTAGGCAAAGAAAGTGTAGAGTTCTTAGGGCATCTGGTTTCCCGTGATGGCATCAAACCCCTTCCTCACAAAGTAGATGCCATATTAAATTTCCCCAAGCCTAAAGACATTAAAGCACTTCGACGTTTTCTTGGGACGCTCAATTTTTACCGAAAGTATTTACCAAAGGCAGCTCATCTCCAAAGCCCTTTGAACGACTTCTTAAAAGGCAACCCGAAGAAAAACAAAGAATTGATTTGGACATCTAAAACTACGGAAGCGTTTGAGGATTGCAAGAAAGCTATGTCAGAAGCCGTAATGCTTACTCATCCTTGTGCATCAGCTCAATTCTCAATCATGGTTGACGCTTCAGATACAGCGGTTGGAGGGGTAATGCAACAAAAACGTTTTAATCATTGGGAGCCGCTTGGTTTTTACAGCCAGAAATTAAAACCATCACAAAGAAAATACAGCGCTTATGACAGAGAAATGCTGGCGGTCTATCTCACAATTAAGCATTTCAGATACATGCTTGAAGGACGTGATTTCATCATCTTTACCGATCACAAACCGCTAACTTTCGCTTTTCATCAAAATCCAGAAAAACTTTCACCTCGACAAGAACGGTATTTGGGTTTCACAAGTCAGTTCTCAACAGATATACAGTATATTCCGGGCAAAGATAACGTGGTGGCAGACAGTTTATCCCGCATTGAGACTCTCGAGATGACTAGTGCCATAGATTTCAAGAAAGTGGCAGCGGAGCAGCAAACAGATGCAGACTTAAATCAGCTTTTGACCAGTGCGAATGCCTTAAAGCTGCAACGTCTTAAAATTCCTGGCTTCGATGTGGAGCTATATTGTGATATAACTAAGAAAAATATTCGTCCCTATATCCCGAACTCATGCCGCCAAGAAATTTTTGAGAAATTTCATTCCTTGTCACATCCAGGAGGAAACGCAACTTTGAAACTTTTGCAGTCACGCTGTATTTGGCCTTCTATGCGAAAAGATACAAAATCTTGGGTGAAACAATGCATTGCTTGTCAAAAATCAAAGATTGGCAAACACTGCAAATCACCTGCCGGATACTTTGCTGTGCCTGATAATCGATTCGAGCATTTAAACATTGATTTAGTTGGTCCGTTGTCCATATCCAATGGTTTCTCATATTGCCTCACCATGATCGATAGATTCTCAAGATGGCCGGAAGTCATTCCAATCGTCGACATTACAGCAGAAACCGTGGCACAGGCACTTTACAACAATTGGATTTGTCGATTTGGAGTGCCCTTAAAAATAACTACTGACCAAGGCAGACAGTTTGAATCATCGCTATTCAAGGAGCTAAGCAGAATTCTAGGCATCGAACATATTAAAACTACACCTTACCATCCGTGTGCAAACGGAATGATCGAACGTTTTCATAGAACTCTCAAGGCAGCTATAAAATGCCATGACTCTTCTAATTGGACCGAAGTTCTACCCACAGTTCTATTGGGATTGCGAACAGCTTACCGCGAGGATATCCAAGCAACAGTTGCTGAGATGTTATACGGTACAACTTTACGGATTCCAGGCGAATTTTTCCACGAATCACCAAAAACAACCATATCGGATTCTCACGATTTTCTACAAACTCTTAAATCGAGAATGACATCCATCCGGCCGGTAGCAGCTTCGAACCACTCTAGCAACAAATCATTCATATTTAAAGATCTTCAGACATGCAGTCATGTATTTGTCAGAACAGACTCAGTCAAAAAGCCTTTACAAAACCCTTATGAAGGCCCATTTAAAATTATTAGTAGAAAAGATAAAATTTTTAAAATCAATATTAAAAACATTAATAAATATATTTCTATTGATAGGCTAAAGCCAGCTTATATACAAAATTCAGAAGAACACTTTGAAACAAATAATCCACAGTCATCATCCTGCAGTCATCCGCCTCACATCGAATCATCACCAACTTTACCAAGCACTCCTCACACTGAACCAAAAACATCAAGACTAGGACGCAGGGTGGTAATTCCAGCAAGATATCGCTAACACTAGGCAGGGGGTGCTGTGGCAACACTGTTTGCAGAATCTACATTGCACACACACATACATACATGTATTGACAACATTCAAGAAAAAGACGCAGATACTTTTGAGTCATTCATTCGTTATCCGACAGTCTACCGTACAACGTGTCTCCATCCAGAAAACCTAAAGTAAAGTAATTAATAACCTATTGTAATTTTATGTCGAATAAAACTTATTATAATTGTTATAAATGGTTAGTCCTTCATTTAACCATAGTTCAGTATTATTTCTTAAAAAGAGAAGAGTTTGAAGCATTATGATTTACCACCGTGTATGTATTTAACACGCTTCTTTTTTAAGCGAAGATAAAAATACACTAAAAAACAGGGCTAATGTAAGTATGCTCATTTTATAGACTTATTTCACTTTTTTAACCAACTTTAATTATTAATCAAACGATTGGTTTAAAAGGAGCAATCAAATTACTTTATTTTTTGCTGTTTTCCGAACAAAATCAGAGATGATTATGACGTCACACATCGTGACAAAAGCAAAAAACCATTGAATGTTTGCTTAAAAGAGAGAAAGCGAAGCAACTAGGTGCAGCATAATTATGAAAGATGAAAAGGTAGGCATAGTTGAATTGTAAAAGATATGAAACAAGACTCCATTTTGGTTTGTGGTGCTCTTATTTTTTGAATGCAGAAATTCGTTTGTTTCATTAAAATCCACGCCAGAGGTTTTGATGAATCATATTACAACTCCATTTAAAAATCACAAAATTTTCCTTCAAATTAAGGTTATTTAAGAATATTTGTTGTTTTTTTATTTTAATAAACTTGATATTTTTATTAACTTTTATTTTTTGAGTTGTTATTCTTGAAAATGTTGATTGAGATTTATGATTAATGTACGGCAACTCTAACCGAGTATGTGTTTGACGTTTAGTCCGAATTAGTGCAAATTAGTGCCCAAGCCGTTCCACACATTTTGACAGTTTTTCTCCTCTCTGACAGAAGAATGTGAAAATTTGACATTTAGTCCGAAACAGTGCGAAGAATCCAAGGAACAAACCTAATGTTTTGATACTGCGTGTCGCCGCCAACGGCATCTAGACGTCAGCAGAAGAATAAAATATCAAATATGAACGAGACTTAAAAGGCTCCATACAAAATATGACTGGACGTTACGAGAAATATTTGAATGATTTTGGTTCATTGCAACTGCCCGACAAGATGAAGTTTTTTAGCACTCTACTTGAAAATTATTTAGCTTGAAAATCTTTTAAATTAACTTAAAAACACAACCTTGTTTGCTTCTATTTGCTTCAAGTTTATACACTCCTCGTCAACTGAATACGCACAAACATTTTTTAATATACTTTATCCATTTTTTCCAAACAGTGATGGTTATTATGCCATCTGTTGATGCTAACTATTCCCTTAAGATGTTAAGCAGATAATTCCGAAAGAATTATCCAAAAACAACCGTGAGTTTTTCTTCAACCACTTGCAAAGTGTTTTATATGCAAAGTAGGAGATTTTTTTTAGTCAACTGAATAGGTACAACGCCATTTTCTTCGTTGTTTATAAGTTTTTTGGAGTGCTTGACAGTTTAAATTTTAGTGTTTTCAGTAAAATTTAATTCTTGATTTCAAATTTTAAGAAAAATGGGTAGATCTACGTGTCTTAACAGTGTTGAAAAAGCTAAAATCGATTTACTTAGAGACCAAGGCCTAACTGGACGTGCAATAGCTGATAAAGTTGGCCGAAGTTTTAATGTAGTTTATTCTTACTTGAAAAATAAAGATGCATACGGCAAAAACATGAAGGGAGGTAAGAAAACAGCAACAACAGCAGCTGAGAGACGAAGAATTTTAAGATATGCATCAAATTCTTCTGATTCTGTGGCAAAAATAAAACAAAAAGTCGGCGTAAACGCAAGTTGCTCAACATTATTAAGAGTAATCAACAACTCAAGCCATCTTAAACGAATGAAACTTAAGAAAAAACCACCACTTGACGAGAGACGGAAAATGTTGCGATTAGAATTTTCAAGACTTCACATGAGTTGGAAAAAAGAATGGTATCACGTGGTTTTTTCAGATGAAAAAAAGTTTAATTTCGATGGCCCTGATGGGTTCAACTTCTATTTTCACGACTTAAGAAAAGAAAAAAGATTTTTAAAGCGCCATCATAGTCGTGAAGGAGGTGTCATGATATGGGGAGCAGTCAGTTATTATGGAACAGTTGAGCTCGAGGTTGTAACATCAAGAATGACAGCAGCTGGGTATAAAGTAATTTTGGAAAGAAATTTTCCTAAATTTTCTAACATCCTTGGACCCATAAACTGGACCTACCAACATGATAATGCGCCTATTCACTCAGCGCGCATAATAAAAACATGGATAGAGGAGCAACAAGTGCAGTTGCTTCAATGGCCGCCGTACTCACCTGATCTAAACATCATAGAAAATGTCTGGGGATGGTTAGTACGCAAAGTTTATGAGGGTGGTCGTCAGTTCGAAGACAAAGAAACCTTAATTTCTGCAATCAAATTAGCGTGGAGCGAAATTTCGTTAAATTACATTAAAAAGCTATACGATTCCATGCCGGATCGAATTTACGAAGTAATTAAAAATAAAGGTGGAAGTATCCACTACTAAACTTAAACAAAAACTTGTTTCATTCCATTCCAATACCAATTTTAATTTTTGTACCTATTCAGTTGACTCAAAAAAAATGTGTGAGTACCGGGACTCGCGTGGAAGATGTGTAAACATTCGTTTTCACCTGAAGGTAAGGGATCGGGTCATTACCACGTAAGGCAAAAATTAGGAATCTGTAATACAAGCGCTAAAACAAAATGGTTAAAAAACACCTTCCGAGAAAACTTTATGACGTCACAAAGTTGTTCTTGGATTCAAAGTTAAAATGTCAAAAAGTTACTTTGAGTACATTTTTCCAACTCATCTCTTTGATACTGAGTTGAAATGGTTAATCCGTCAAAAGCAGCTGAAATCACGATGTTTTCATTTTGAGTTATCTTTTGTTTGCTTCTCGATCGTTCGGTTTGGAATTGATCTCATTTTTGTAATATGTAATAGTTTAATTTTATTATCCCCCAGATCTGATCCGGATTAGATTATCATAATAAAACAAACAGGATCCCAGTGCGACAAGAGTGTTATATACCTATCCGATCCCCGTTTATCCTTTTGTTTCTGTATTTTCTCTCTACTCCATTCTCTATTTTCTCCCTATCTTCAACACAAAAAGCCATCTACCTGTGAGAGAAAAAACTCATTTTTGCAAAAAAGTACAAAGGATGTATGGTCAGAATTAATTTGCAAATCGAAATCCAAAAGCAAGGTCGGATTTTTCGTTGTTTTTGTAATACATGTATGCATATACAATCCAGATCAGATCTGGGGGAAAATATAAAGCTAATATATTTTTATTTTTATTGATTTTACCGTCGATAGTGAGTTTGGAAATTTTTTCCAGGTTTTGCGACATTTTTTTATCTGATTTGATCGATTTGTAGTAAAGAAATTCGTGCAAGTAATGAATGATAAAAAATAATGGAAATATTTTTGCTTAAATATTCAATTTTGTGCTAGAATGAAGTTAAATGAAATTTAATTTGAAAAATGTATGCATTTTCGAAGTGCTGATAAAAGTTCTTTTCAATAATGAAATCCAATTTCTTCTTGAATTTTAATTCCAAATTGATTTCGACTTTTTTCACCCAATTTGTTTGACAGATCAGTCATATTTTTAGCTTTTGTCGTTCCTAAATGAAAAGTAACTCAAAGTAACTTTTTTAAATATGACATAACAACACTTCTATTTGACACATTAACCACAGCCAACTAGAGAAACAGAAAAGAATGCGCCACTTGGCAAATCAAATCAAGAAATTGCAAATAACACTTAATATCAGAAACCAAAATTGCCACTCGCGATTGCAGAGATTAACATCAAAAGTAGCATATGGATACAAAATAATGAAATAAAAATTAAATTTCTAGAAAAAAAAGCAACAAAGTCTTCATCTGGCAAAATGTATGTCAAATATCTCTGTCAAGATATGATTGCATCTTGACATCCAATCAAGATATGAAACGGAGTGAATCCATTAGATATTTAATGTCAAGACGAACATTCTGAGAGAAATTATCTACTGTGGAGTCGGGGTGTAAGGAATTCACTCCACTTAAGGTAGCGCTAAACGACGAACATGCTCGCCGAACTTGTTCTTTTGCGTTATCCCCTACACGACGAACACATTTGGCGAACATTCATTTCGTGTTGATTTTTCAAAGCGTAAGCATGTGCGATAAAGAAGCGCAAGTCGTTGCGTTGTTGTAATTTCACAGCAAAAATGAGGTTTGCTCGCGAACATGGCCCTACATGGCGAACATCGAAGCCAACAAACACGACAAAATCGAAATTTTTCGCCAACAGCGAGCCGTTCGCGAACCATCCCCTACACGACGAATATATAGCGAACACGAACAAGTTCGGCGAGCATGTTCGTCGTTTAGGGCTAGCTTTAGCAAATACCAAAACCATTGGGTATAAAATTAAAACTACCTTACCTATTCGAGCTTACAGAGTTCTACTTACCTACAACAAACAAAATGGTTCCAAACGGAACCGTGAGCCCATATCCGTTACAGACGATTTTCAATTTTACCCATACCGAGCGCTAAGATGTTTACACATCAAAATGTATGCATTTTCGAAGTGCTGATAAAAGTTTTTTTTCAATAATGAAATCACAATTTTTTCTTGAATTTTAATTCCAAATTTATTTCGATTATTATTATGGATACAAAATAATGAAATAAAAATTAAATTTCTAGAAAAAAAAGCAACAAAATTTTCACCTGGCAAAATGTATGTCAAATATCTCTGTCAAGATTGCATCTTGACATCCAATCAAGATATGAAACGGAGTGACTCCATTAGATATTTAATGTCAAGACGAACATTCTGAGAGAAATTATCTACTGTGGAGTCAGGGTGTAAGGAATTCACTCCACTTAGCAAATACCAAAACCATTGGGTATAAAATGAAAACTACCTTACCTATTCGAGTTTACAGAGTTCTACTTACCTACAACAAACAAAATGGTTCCAAACGGAACCGTGAGCCCATATCCGTTAAAACCGATTTTCAATTTTACCCATACCGAGCGCTAAGATGTTTACACATCAAAAAAAACTTCTACTTTGCATAAGTTACACTTTGGAAGTGGTTGAAGGAAAAACTCACGGTTGTTTTTGGATAAAACTTTGAAATTCTGTTATTTATATGTTACGAAAATTTTTACCATCAACAGATGGCATAATAACCATCACTGTTTGGAAAAAATGGATAAAATATATTCAAAAATGTTTGTGCGTATTCAGTTGACGAGGAGTGTATTTATTTAATAAAATATCAAAGTTAAATTTGCCGAGTTTTCATTTTCGCTGAAAGAAACGTATTCGTTGGGTCACGTTCGTGACACTGCGCGACAACCCTCGGTTTATTGCTTGCAATGTTAAGTATTTATCGTGCGCGGAGAAAAATGTTTACGATAATTACAGAATTCTGCCTTTGGCTTGCGCGAAAGATTCTGCATATTTGCGGTGGTTGAAAATCTGATGTGTGCGTATAGCATTGGAAATTTTTCTTTAACCTTCACCAGGTTGTGATGGGATTCCGATTAAAATGGCATCAACTGATAAGTTTTTTTACATTAATTGCCTCAACCTGTGACCTAACGCTGTGGCTCCATTGGCAATATTTGAGGCGATGGCAATTGGAATAGGAATGGCAATTTATTGCTTGGGTGGGCATTTTCATTGCCAGGCAATTTCAATTATAAAATGTGTGTATAGAAATATTTGACTGCAAATGCAGTCAAATGCTGTTCAAATCCCCTGTTTTAATTAAATTTAATTTTAATTTACTATATTTTGTCATGTGCGTTTTCATATTCTACGATTTAATTGAAAAAATCAATAAAGAAGCCATTTGCAATCACGGGGAACCCCATTTTTAGTCAATTTATTGCCTTGACGATGGAAATCAATAATTGCCTCTCATCTTCTAGGCAATATTGCCATTGCCATTGACAAAGTGTCTCCATTTGCAATATCAAAGGCAATAGCAATGAGTGAGGCAATTTATTGCTTCAAATATTGCCAATGGAGCCGCTGGGTAAGTCATCAATAATGCACTTTAATGAAAGGTATCATCCATATCTTTTTTCTATTCATTTTATCCAAATGTATCATTTACAGGGAGTGCGTTCAGGGCACACTGACACTCGTCCTGACTTACAAAAGCAGAAGTGAACGAAATAAAAACAAACAATTCGCAATTATGAGTGTGTCATATAATTTGCTTGCATTGCTTGGGTTTTCGTATAACAATTTCAGTGAATGAAAGTTTTACCTTAACATAACAATCAAAAATGAAATACAATTTAGGAATTTTTTTTTTTGTAGTGGATATTTTATTTTTTCCATATATTAACACTGGACCTACTTTAATATTTTTGATTTAAAAAACCTTCAAAGCCATCACTTTCTCTGGTTGGATTTTTTGTTTATAATGCAATTCATTGCAAGCGGATTTTGTTAATCCAGCCATTTGGTCATGTAAAGACACTTATTATCCCTCCATAGTAGGTATTAGGCATCCATGAAAGCGTTTGGTAGCCGCCACGCAAAAAACACCTCTTGGACCACTTCACTGGGGAAAATTCTTTTTCTACCAGGAGTCCAGTACACCAAACACATAAATCACATCACACCCGATCAAATGCACATTAAATTGTTCCAAATATAATTAATTGAATAATTTTATTTACATATCGCACAAAAAATTTACAAAACTCCGAATTTTAAAATAAACAAATCCAATGACAAATCTAATGAAATGAAGTTTCGACAATTGTCACTTTACTTTGGTGTGTGTGCAAGTACGTGTAAATCTCTCTTGAAATTGGAATTGTAGAGATTTGATCCCTGACACACAAAAATCGCTTTATTTTTGTTGAAATGAAAGCGAGATCCTGTCAGGGATCAAAAAAAGATCAAAAAATCTAGTTTTTTGGTTGAAAGGAAAACCACAATAAATAGAATAAAATTTAATTAAAAAAGTGACACTTGTTTTGCATATATATACATACAAAACTTTTAAATTCAATTTCTTTGTGCTTGCTTGCACGTGAAGGACGAAAGTGTTCAGATGTGAAGAAAATTACTATGCAGATTTTGTTCTCCTCTTTGTGCTTTTCGTAGTTTCATAACGAAAGACACGATTTGATTGGATGGATTGGATAGGAGAAGCAACACAAAAGAGAACGTCAATTTTCTGCACCGAATATTTTACTGCAAGTTACCCCGCTCTCCATCACAAATCACAGAAAATGCTTGGAATTCTTCACGTGTGATCAGGGACTTTGTCAGCTTTTTTCAGCTAATCTATCCGGTGCTGGTCGTTCACAAACGTATCGCGGCTACATAGTTATCTTGGATGACTTATCCTATAGCCGGCGGAATGTGGCCATTATCATAACTGAAGCAATCATGCCATACTTGTCAAACGAATTTGGGAATGTGAACCCTCAAGAAGATTTGCTGCTGTTCGTTGAACGTCTCGAATTTTTGCTTATCCATATTTCTTACTTTCATCTTGTCGCCTTCCCCAGTATTGTTGAAATTAAATGAAACGAAAAGAGTTGTTAATTAATTCTAATTTTTGTTATTAATATCTTAAAGAGCTAATATAATTTAATAGAAAAGGAAATGAAAGATTTTTTTTGAGCCTGATTACACGATTCGTTTTTTCATTCGTTTCGTTTTTTTGACAGGTACGTACCTGTCAAATTCATTGTGATTACACACAATGAAAAAAATCAGTACGTGATTTTGACGTTCAACAAGTTTGAGGTTTATTTATTTGAAAAAAGGCATTAATAACAATTAAAAATATTTTTAAATCACTTCTTGTTCAAATTAATGCCTATTTAATAATGAAAATCACATTTTAATCTCAATCATTTAAATTTTATAAGCATTCCCCACCTCTACCCATTTGTGAAATCATAAACGTCAAAGTTCAACCGGAAAAAGTCTTGAAATTTTCATAGGTGCTTTCGTCTTTCCGTTCCCCCTACGTTTTTACACCCTCACCCAATCTGTCAAAAAAAAGAAACACGAAACGACCAAAAAACGAATCGTGTAATCAGGCTCATTTAAAGATGAAGTTCCATTGACAGGATTAAGGTCCCACTTGAATGTTTTTGGGGAATGGAGAATTAGGGTTTTTTTACACTACAGAATTCTGTGTATTAATGAGCTTAAGGCAAGCTGCATTCTACAATCAGAGGCTCATCATGAGTGCATGTGTTAGTGGTTATTAGATTAAGCAGAACTAACAAAAGCATATAAACTAACTAAATTAAACAATTTACAAAATAAGAAACATAAAACATTTACATAAATAAGGTAAGATATAATCAAGACATATAAATTCACGAGAGTGGAGCACTGGTTCGCAACAGTGTTTTTAATCCTACTTTACTTAAGCCTCGTACGCAGATCGAGCTAAAATTTCGCTCCTATACAAAATTCTCTCCAAAATTTAGCTAAGCTAAAATTAAGCCAAACATTTTAGCTGAGAGGTACGCAGCTCCAGCTAAAAAATCAAATTTTCGTTTCTTACTGAACGCACTCATCTGTCAAAATTTAGCGCGTGAAATGATTGTTCGGCACATTCATTCTCGACCTAAATTGTGGCAGGTTCATCTATTTGTGAGATTATGTGAGCTTTACATTGCGAAAATGAATATTGAGACCGAGAAATATTCAAAGACAAACGATTTAGCAATGCCAAAAGGAAAAATCTATTTTATTTGATTATTTTAACTTGAAATATTGAAAGAAAATTCTTTGAAATTGTTGAATAAAATTTCTTTTCAGAGAACAGCTGTTTTCTGTAATGTATTCTCCACAAAAGTCTTGTGTCAAAATTTAGCTAGGATTTTCATTTTAGCTGGTGTTTGGAGAGAAATGTGGGAGCGGAATTTTAGCTCAATCTGCGTACTAGGCTTATGTTAAAATCAACGGAGGCAGCGTTCAAATTAAAAAGTTTACATTAAGAGGTTCGTGAATACCATTATTGGTTATATGAAAATGAAAAGGAACGTGAAAAAGTAAAATCTTTGGTGGGATCCCCCGCGGTAGCTTATACCTATACAGGCTAATAAGTCAGGAGCATCAATTTTGCCACTGATAAGTTGGTAAAAAAATATTAAGTCATTATTTACATGCGACACGCCTTTGATATAAAGTTTGAAGTTGCAGAAGCATGATTGTTCATAAGGTGGCAGGGTTATTCCTGAATGCGAGTTCTTATTTGAGAGACGGAATGATATATACATAAATACTTGCCTACATTGTCTTTTAACTGAAAGGCGCATCCAGTCACATACATAGGTAGATTTTATCCCTGTTCCTTAGTTAATCCCAAACAGTTTCAGACGGCCAGATTTAATGCCCGTTCCACAAGTGAAAAATTGTCTGAAACTGTTTGAAACTCGGCAAGTAAAGCAGCTTTTATATGCGAGCAAAAGAAAGAGAAAGAAGATTTCACCTGAAATCCACCGATGCGCCACTTTTAATAATTACTCTTGGTTTCAGCATGTCGGATTTTTTACTGTGCGAGTGAGAGATGTTTTGAGCTTAATTGCGTGAGATAGGGAATGTTGTTCTATGTAAACCCCCTTAAATGAATTTAAGATGAAGTTCCATTGAGAGGCTTAAGGTCACACCAGAATGATTTTGTAGAATGGAGACTTAAGGTAATGCGAACATTTTTGTCTAGGTTTTGTTAAGCCCATATAGAATTATGTAGTTTTTAACGCACTTTCTACATGGAAACCGCTTAGCCACAATGTGCTTTGCTCATCTAATCCTATACGGGCTTGCCTGCTTGCAAACAAAAAATAATATGATAATACAAAATAATAATTTAACAAATACCTTCTCGTCCCATGGTTCTTTAAGTTGTGAACAATTGGTTGTTATCTCCTTGGTGCAGATTGTTATGCATTCCTCTGGGCCCGGGTCTTCACCTTTACAAATGGGAATATAACTATTGAAAAAAAAAAAAAAAAAATATTTTAACTATGTAAATAATTATTATGTTCAACATACCCTAAATTAATTGGGTTAGATTAGATCCCATGGACCCATTATTCCTCAATGGCCCTGAGTAATAGATCCGAATCTAGCCTAAAGTCGATTTTAACAACAAACCGTAGAAATAAAAAACAAATTTCACTTCTAAATGCTTAGATTAAATCATTTTAAATTAAGCTTGAGGTGCTTCTTAGCATTTAGAAGTGAAATGTTTGTTTTATTTCTACGGATTTTTTTGTTAAAATCGAACTTATTGCGGATGCGGATGCAGATGTCCAAATCCCTGCGGAAGCTTCGCATTTGCGGATGCAGATGCGAATATTCGCAACATCCCTGATTCGGATCTATTACTCAGGGCCAATGTGAATTTTTTCTGTGTACACATTCTATGCTATTCACGCCTTAATTATGAGTGAATAAATTTGCCAAGTTGTCTATACGTTATCTGTTGGCTGTACAACAACTTACAAGTCTTGCACAAGAATTTATTTTTAACAAATAAATCAATTTTCTCCTTATACTATGTTCCCACCAAAACGAAATCTGAGATTTCAGCTGAAAAATTTGGAGTTCTCGACTTGGCGGAGCGGGATTTCATTAAGATTTCGATGAAATCTAGAGTTTTCATTGAGATTTCGTTGAAATTTCCATGAAATCTTGTTCCATCAACTTGAAATATCAAAAAGTTTTCAACCGAAATCTCGGATTTCATTTTGGTGGGAACATAGCATTACAAAACTTAATTTTGTAATAATTTTTCTTTGGACTTCTTGTATACGTTTCCAGCTCCCTAAAATCGAAATCAATTATTTTTACAGAGATGTCTGTGTTTGTACGTACTACGTTCCTTCACCTTTTTCGTTCAACATATCATAAGATCAAATAAAGATATTGAAATGACACAAAATTATCTTTTAATTTTTTTCGAATAAATGTTTACAAAACAATTTATTAATTTTTCTGTCGTCAATAACAACTATAGATACAATTTAAAAACTTTTTTCTTTTAGATTCAACAATGGCAGTCTTCTTTTCGATCTGTCTATCAGCGGCGTCAGTATCAGTATCTTTCTAGATGCCGGATGTATCTTTCTCTTTTCTTCGTTTCTTTTCGTTCCGCTTCCGAATGTTGGCAACCATCTGAGGCGATATGATGAAGCTGGTTTACACCACAGCACACATATCTAACCCGGATTCCACACGAGCTAGTAATCGCTAGCGAGTTACTAATACATCGAAACTTTTCCTACTCGCTAGTCAACTGGCTTGCCTTTTTCGGAGCCAGTAGAGCGGCAGGTGATTTGACAAATAATGTATGTACCCAACTCGCTAGCGAGTAATCGCTCGTGTGCCCTCCGGGTAAGGGGCCAGTTATAGCGATCAGGAAAATCCATCAGGAAAAGTTGAAACAGTATAAAATTGAATACTTTTTCCTGATGGTCGTTTATAGCGAACAGGAAAAATATGTCAGTTGGCAAGCTGAAAACATGTGAATATATGCACACATACAACCTACCGCAAAATTTTCCTGATTGAAAAGCATACGAAAAATTTTTTCGTCCACAATTCTGACGGTGGAACAGGAAAAAATTGGAACTCAAATCATTGGAACGATTTGTTCCATTTTGTTTGATATGTCAATCAGCTGGCACGAAAAATGAATTTACATCAGGAAAATAGGTAAATTAATTAAAAAAAAAAAAATTAATCAATTGAAAATGTTTTTAGCAAAAAAAATTCTTTGAGTTAATTGCCATTGATTAGTGTAGCATTTGTGTTTCAAATCGAATGAAAACATCGTAAATAATCCATTCGAACATTTTTCCTATTTCGTTTTCCTGATCGCTATAACTGGCCCCTAAGGTATTATCTTGAGCTGGTTGTCAGAAACGAGAACTTACAGAAGAAATTCAAGATGGCAGCTTTACGTGACCCCATCCACTGTATTACAACAACAACGAAGGAAACAAACACAAAAGGATAATTTAAATAACACTAAAAACCAGTGCCGAGATTCAGCTAATTCGAAGTCGCAGGGAGTGAGTGAGATGAGTCACTTTTCGTCCGTAAATCGATTCAGTTAGCAAAAGGGAGTGAGCGAGCGAGTGAAATGAAATGTCAGATTACTCGGATAGGTATATGTGCTTTTCTCAAGAATTCCTATTCATGGATAGGAAACGAAATAAAAAACAACAACGTAGATAAAAACAACCACCCTTTTATTGATTCTTTAATTTTATTTTATTATCATACTATGCACATATGTATATATATTAAATAAATTTATATTCTATTCACTTTCAACACTTTTAAACTTTTTATTTCTCAAGGGTAAAACTCACATTAAACTTTAATTATGACAAAAAAAAAATAATTGAAACACAAGATACTCCAAACTGCATTATTAAAGATATCAATGTTTAAATTGTTGTATTTGTTGTTTCACTTCGTTTTGCGTAACGAGTGTGACAAGGAGGTAGAATTTAGCTCTTTTATATTTATTCTTTGTCTCATGTTCCAAACTATATTCGAACTTACTCATTTCACTTAAATAGCTGAATCACTTTTGCGAGTGAAGTGAGATGAGTCGGCGAGTAAGGCGATTTATCTCATCTCACTCGCTGAAATAGCTGATTCTCGAACATGAGACAAAGAATAAATATAAAAGAGCTTAATTCTACCTCCTTGTCACACTCGTTACGCAAAACGAAATGAAACAACAAATACAACAATTTAAACATTGGAATCTTTAATAATGCAGTTTGCAGTATCTTTTGTTTCAATTATTTTTTTTTTGTCATAATTAAAGTTTAATGTGAGTTTCACCCTTGAGAAATAAAAAGTTTAAAAGTGTCGAAAGTGAATAGAATATAAATTTATTTAATATATATATGTGCATATGATAATAAAATAAAATTAAAGAATCAATAAAAGGGTAGTTGTTTTTATCTACGTTGTTGTTTTTTATTTTGTTTCCTATCCATGAATAGGAATTCTTGTAAAAAGCACACACACCTATCCAAAACTGGAAATTTACCAACACATACACCAAGTCACTGCGGAAATATCTGGCGAGTAATCTAACATTTCATTTCACTCGCTCACTCACTCCCTTTTGCTAACTGAATCGATTTTCGAAGAAAAGTGACTCATCTCACTCACTCCCTGCGGCTTCGAATAAGCTGAATCTCGGCACAGGGCTAAAGTCTCCACCTCGAAACTAGCAGTTGTATTTATTAGATTTTCTTAGAACACGCTTGGGCAGCTGTCCAACTAGTCAATGCCCAAATTGTTTAGGCAACTTGTTATTTATAAACGCATTCCAACGATCGCCCAAATGTGACCTCATTTATTCAGTGAAATGCCTGTATTTATTAATTTTTGAATGAAGTAATGAATTTTAGTACGCTTTGGGACACGTTCAACTAGCTTCTCATTCATTTCAAAACTAGAAAATTAAAAAACCAGAAATATTTGCCTACCTTATTCATTAAACGTGCCTTCTTTGAAATAAGATTTGGACAACCAATTTCAGTGGCTAAGTTAGCCAGTCGGTGCTAAATGTTTATAAATAACATTTTGGAGTTGGACAGGTGTCTAAAGTTAGACATTGCTTAGAATGGGTTTATAAATACCACTGTAGATATTTATAGTGTCGCTAGGTCTGAAACATCGATGTGGGGTTTCCTTTCTTATTGACAGCATTATTTGGTCTTGTCTTCATTAAATGCACCACTGGCATCACGCTTTGTTAGTCCAATTACTTACAGAGAATATCAAATAAAGAAGCCAATCCTTAGTACGTTTCACCCTCCAAAACCCATTTGCTTACATTGTTGTATTTGTAATTTCATTTAGTGTCGAAGAATAGATGAGAATTGCAACATCAACGAGACCTATGCTGAATGATGTGCTGAATGATGAGTTGATTCTATGTGTGCGTTTTTCACTGCTTTTCACTAATACTTTGCAAATTTAATCATCACAGCTGTTCGTTTCAGCTTGTAGCATTGTATATAAATTCTATTGACGACTAGAAAAGTCAAAATGCGATACCTGGTGGCGAATAAAACAACTGGATAACTACATTATGAAGAAGTTTTACTTTATTATTTAAGTAAAAATATAGTTTTTATATTTATTAGAATAGTTTTTCTTCTTTTAATAAATAATTTCGGAAAAAACACTTCACAAATCACATACGATTTACAACAAATTTTTACATCTTATGTAGTTATTCTGTTGCATTTTTTGCCCGGTAGAGTACTGCCTCCAGTCGTCTATAGTATTCTCATGAAGAAAAAAAGCTCATGGCCATCTATGCGTCCAAATGTAATACTAATTTTTGTTAAGGGATCTCGGTAAGGCGATCACAGCGAACCTATCGACCAAATGTCAACCTACAAAATCGTGTTTCATGAGAATACTATAGAGTGGATATACAATGCTTGTAGTCAAATCGATTTGACAGCTGAAGGTTGGCTCTATTATTTGATATTCTTTGATTACTTCTATATCATTGATTACTTCTATAACTCGGCGTTGGCGAGTTATTGGACGGACTTTTGAAAGATTATGCCTCTAGAGTTGACGTGAGAGTTTTGCACTATTATTTCAATAGCGTTGAAGAAGGCGCATGACAGTGCGTCCCGTCGTCTGTATCGGTGGGGTCTATGCTGACCTTGTTGGAGCAGTATGCATTCTCCATCATCATCCTGCAAAAACGGACGAATTTTGGATTTGGGATGCCAAAACTAGACATTGTTGTATACACTGATCTCTATAATACACTGGATAGTGTATCGATACAAAAATATTGCTTCCATTTGAAGAATTGTTATATTATGAAGCTGACCACTTTTTTGTATACCAGTATAACATGTAATACAAAGATAATCCATTAAGCAGACATCAAATCTCCGTTCGTTTCAACCCCCGAGATCTGTTTGCTAACATTTGTTGTGTTCATAATTTAAATTCATTCCTAATTAGTAAATGAAACGGAATAACAAACGTAAGGAGCGTGACAAGGAGGTAAAATCATTTAAAAAAAAAAACGCAAAATATGCAATCGCATCCTCCTCATCATAGTTATTCAATGATTTATCTCATTCCACTATGTAACTATACAAAAAAAAATATACCAAATGCACACAGTGAATAACTTAAAGATAATAAAATTTGTTTTGTGTTTATTTGTGCAAAAGAAATATTTTTAAATCGATCTTCAAGCATTAATATCATCGATGATCAGCAAGGCACATTTCAAACCACACAAGTTTTCGTACACACTTTTGTAAGTAAAAATATCTTGCAATATCGTTAGATAACAGCTTACACATGAAATACTAGCAATATTGCTTCTATAAAATCTGTGGACGATATATTTTGCAAAATTAAAATTTTAGCATCGATTTCCACGCATTGAAATAATAGATGCTCAGAAAGACCCAATTTACACCAATGCAAGTTTTTGCACAAAACTTCGTGTCTTGCAATATCTATATATTCCAAAAAGCCACAGAAAACAGTTTACACAAAATTCCTTGAAATATAACTGCAAAATACATATTTAATATCGACTTTCACGAATTTAAATTATCGATGGTCAGCAACACGCAGTTTACACCATGCAAGTTCTTGCGCACACATTCGTGTGAAACAAGATTTGGAAATATCGGATTTCAAAAAGGGCACACAAAACAGCTTAACAACATGAATTGCCTTGCAATATTGATTTTATTAAATTTGTTGATATTCATTAGTGCAAAATACATATTTTAACATCGATTTTCACATTTCATCCATTAAAATAATTTATGCCTAGAAAGATACCGCTTACACGCGGTTTTAGCACACAAGCTTCTGGGCAACATTATTTTGCAATATCGAGTTTAAAGTTGAAATACCTTGCTTATGACTTCATATTTTTCATTTGTATAGAAACTTAAATCAATTTTAAAAAACTTAAGAAAAAATAGCCGGCACCAGAAATTTTGAAAGCAAAAATACATTAGAGCATAGCATGATGCATTTTTTGCTTTGGGCAAACAAAAAAATTAAACAAAAACACCTGAAAAAAACATCGATGTTAAGTATCATCGATGTTTTCGGTTCGATATTAATTGACATCGATGTTTGGTCTTCGTTGTTGAAATCGATGTTGTTTCAATATCGCACATCCCTATCTGGAAAATCCTTTTTTTTTTGTGTAATTCAGACGTCAAATTATGAAGCCGACCACCTAATTGTCATCTTCAAATAGAAGCAAAAAAAACTGTTATACATTATAAGAAATACACTATCCAGTGTATTATAGAGATCAGTGGTTGTATATAGCTCGTTTCTATAGATGCTTTCATATGCGGCTTTAAAATCGATGAAAAGGTGGTGGGTATCGATGTGAAACTCCTGGGTTTTCTTCTAGATCTTCTGTGCGAATATTTGCTCTTTGTAAATTTTTAAGGCCACACTGGTGACCTATTACGTTGTTGACGAACGGATTCATGCGTTCACGAAGTACGGCAGATAAGATCTTGTATGCTATGTTAAGGAGACTGGTGACACAGTACACTGTACACATATTAAGGGTAATATATTGTAATAACTTTCCATATTTGAACTATAACGACTCCGAAATGCAAACAAACGGACACAATAAAGCTTACGGTCGCAGTGCAAACATACCCTTATTAGCTATAATTATAGCTACTCTCAAACGAAGGAAGCGCCATCTGCCGGATTATAGCAGATTTACCAGCTGTCAAATAAAAGCTTTTGGAAGGGAAATTATTGGGAAATTTCCCCTACGGAAAGCTCTGGAAGCAGAGACCAGAACGTTCTCCTTATTTCCAGAGTTTGGAAAACAAGTATAAAAGCACATGATTGAACGGCAGCGACACAGTTTGTTTTTAATCGTGAAAGAATAAAGTTGGTTGTAATAAAAGTGAAAAGTAAAGTTTGTGAATTAATTTCAGTGGTGAATAATAAATTGTTTTGTTTGTAGTAAGAAAAGTAAAGTGTTTTATCTTGTGAAATAAATAAGTGGACGTTTTGAATAAAGTAAATAAGTTTTATTAACGAACCTGAGAAAATATTACATTGGTGTCAGAAGTGGGATAAAACTTATTTTATCTGTGCACTCAATTTAATGTGTGGAAAGTGAAAAAAAAAAAGACAATGGGTAAATCTTTGAATGATTTAAATTTAGTGGAACTTAAGGCAGAACTGAATAAGCGAGATCTTCCTACTGCTGGAACAAAGAATGATCTTATAATTCGTCTGCAAGAAGATTTAAGAAGATGTGGAAAAAACCCAGACACGTTTATATTCGACATTGAAATGGAAGAACAACAAGACCAAGTAAGTACATCGGGCATGACCAATATGCTGTCTCAGCTGCTCGCAAAATTTGAAAGCCAGGAAAAGAATCTTCTCGAAAGATTCGAGCAACAAAGCCAAGAACAAAAGAATCTTCTCGAACGTTTCGAACAGCAAAGCCTAGAGCAGAAGAATCTTCTAGAACAACAAAGCCAAGAACAAAAGAGTCTGCTCGAAAAACAAGAAAAGAATCTTCTTCAACAATTCCAAGAACAGACAAATTTACTCGAAGGTAAGTTAGATGCCTTTGACAACAGAATTGTTGCCCTTGACGAGCGAGTCGATAGACAATTTTCAACTGTGGATAAGCAATTGTCAACAGTAGAAGCAAAGTTCGAAAATATGGAAGATAAAATTGAATCCATTACCAAGGAATTAGACAAAGTAAGGAAGATGAAGATTCGAGAAAGTTCTGGTGACTGTCCTAGGAGAAAGGAGATGCATCCACCAACCTTCGATGGACAAACTTCTTGGTCAATCTACAAGAAGCAGTTTGAGGCAGCTGCAGCAACGAACGGCTGGGACGACGAAGACAAATATATAGCTCTGACGCTTGCTCTTAGAGGAACTGCTGCTGAGCTGCTGCAAACCATACCAGCAGAAAAGAATGGCAACTTCAGCGCTCTTGTTCAGGCCATTGACAAACGCTTTGGAGATGGCCATATGCAAGAAGTCTTCCGTGTTCAACTCAATACAAGAGTCCAGAAAAGGGGAGAAACTCTGCAACAGCTTCAAGCAGACATCGAACGACTGGCGCATCTGGCATATCCAGCTGCAGGAGATGAAATCATTAACCAATTCGCAACCGAAGCCTTTGTTCGTGCTGTTTCTGACATCAACCTTCAGCGAGCAATTCGAACGGCTGGAAAACACACGCTCCCTGAAGCATTAGCGTTCGCCCTGACTATGGAAGCAGCAGAACAGGCTTCTCAAGGAGTTCATCGGGTAAGAGAAATAGAAATTGAGGAGTGTTCTTGCCAGAGAACTGCATTCCAAAGGAACCAGCGAGATGGACCTGCTCGATGCTGGAACTGTTACAAAACCGGACATCTTCAACGCCAGTGCAGATTGCCACCTAGAAGACCTGCATGTCAACATTGTGGAAGCAGAAACAGCAACAACAACAATGTCAATACTCCTACTCGGCCCGTTTCTCAACCGGGAAACGAGTAAGAACCAACTTCGAGGGGCAGAAGCTGGTTTCTGGTATCGATGGCCCCAGAACCACCATCCAGGTATCACAGACGAAACGAAACAATAAAAGTCTGACTGTGGAGGCAACACTAAACGGCAAAAAGCAAGTGGCTACGATCGACACCGGTGCCACTGCCTCCATTGTTCGAAAGGACTTGGTGAAGATGACATGGCTGCATAACACCAACACTTACCGCCTGAAAACTGCAACAGGAGAGGCAGCCAGAGTTTACGGGGAAGTTCGTCTTACAATTCGATTGGCAGAACTGAAGTTTTCACATCTGTTTCTGGTAGCAGATATATGTGACGAGTGCATCGTTGGAATCGACTTTATGAAAGAGCATGGAGTAATTCTCGACATCGGGAAGCAAGTTCTCAAGTACCGAAATGTGGAGATTCCTATGGTTTACGGCAATGAAAACTCATCAACTCTCAGACTGTCATAAAAGAAGATATATGCCTGCCACCTTCCTCAGAAGTGTTCGTTTGGACGAAAATAAAAGGTGATTTGGGTAGCCATCGATACCTAATGGTGGAACCAGACTCTGAACAGTCTTCCCAAAACGTCATCCTAGGGAAGACCCTTGTGGCACCAAAGAACAACATGGTACCCGTACGGATACTTAACATCAAACCGTACGAAGTTAAGCTAAGAAAAGGAGAAATTGTTGGAAAGTGTGAATCTGTTTCCGCCATAACTACGATCACAGAAGCTGACGCACAAAAATCTGTGGACCCCGGCAAAGTGAACTCTATGAAGGCAAAAATTCTGAAGTCATCCAAATTAACTGAACGTCAGCTAAGTGTTGCTGGAAGCCTCCTTCACGAGTACGGTGATATACTCTCTTCACCCAGTGGGCAGTTTGGTCGAACACAAGTGGTGCAGCATCGAATCGACACAGGAGACGCAAGACCTATTCGACAACCAGCAAGACGTCTCCCATTAGCCAAACAAGCCGAAGTTGAAGAGATGATATCGACCATGAAGAAAGATGGGCTAATCGAAAACTCAAAAAGTCCTTGGGCATCCCCAGTTGTTCTTGTCAAAAAGAAGGACGGAAGTACTCGATTTTGTGTGGACTATCGGAGGCTGAACGATGTGACAAAGAAAGACAGCTACCCTCTGCCAAGAATCAGCGATACTCTGGATGCGATGGAAGGTGCTGAATGGTTTTCAACATTGGACTTAAAGAGTGGCTACTGGCAGGTAGAAATCCATCCAGAAGATCGAGAAAAGACGGCTTTCTCCACAGGAAATGGTCTGTGGCAATTTAAAGTGATGCCTTTCGGACTATGCAACGCTCCGGCAACATTTGAGCGTTTGATGGAGTGCGTTTTACAAGGACTTACTTGGAAATCTTGCCTAGTCTATTTGGACGATGTCATTGTTTATGGTAAGACATTTGATGAGCATTGTGGAAACCTTAAGGCCGTGTTCCAGAGGCTTCGAGAAGCAAACTTGAAATTGAATCCAGACAAGTGCGAGTTTTTCAAGTCTGAGGTAAAATACTTGGGACATATCATCTCTTCCCAAGGAGTGAAGACTGATCCTGAAAAAGTTGACACCGTAAAGAATTGGCCAACACCACAGGATAAACATCAACTCCGGAGCTTTCTTGGTCTAGCCACGTACTATCGACGATTTGTGAAGGATTTTGCTGGGATCGCGAAAAGTTTGCATCAGCTAACAGAGAAAGGCAAACCGTTCAAATGGTCAAGCGAGTGCGAGAAAAGCTTCCAGGAACTTAAGCAGCGCCTATGCAATACACCAGTTTTGGCCTATCCGACACCAGGGAAACCTTTCATCATCGACGCTGACGCAAGTAACGTGGGAATTGGTGCCGTACTATCACAAGTCCACGAAGGAGAAGAGAAGGTCGTTGCCTATTACAGCAAGGTGCTCTCAAAGCCAGAAAGAAATTACTGTGTGACCAGAAGAGAACTTCTAGCTTTAGTATCGGCAACGAAACACTTCCATAAGTACATCTATGGACAGAAGTTCCTTCTTCGAACAGATCATGGCGCACTTAATTGGCTGTTGAACTTCAAAAATCCAGAAGGTCAAGTGGCAAGATGGATTGAGAGATTGCAGACATACGACTACCAGATCCAACATCGAAGAGGAAGGTTGCACTCAAATGCAGATGCCTTATCTCGGAGACCATGCAAACCAGACTGCAAGCACTGCACACGTCAAGAAGAGAAAGAGGTTGCTTCCATCCAGCGATTAAGAGCCGACCCCATTTACGGTTGGAGTAATGAAGAAGTAAGAGCTGCCCAACAAGAAGACTCGGATATTGAACCCATTCTTGCATGGAAGGAACACCAAGAGAAGCCAGAATGGGGTGACATCTCTGACAGAAGTCCAACTCTTAAGGCGTATTGGGCACAATGGGACTCGCTTCATGTACAAGAAGGATTACTAAGACGTAAATGGGAGTCCACAGACGGCAAATCATATGTGATGCAGCTAGTCGTACCTCGTTCCAAAGTTAATGACGTTCTTCAAGAGATGCATGATGGAGCTTCCGGAGGACATTTGGGTGTCAATAAGACACTGGAAAAGGTAAGGCAGCGATTCTACTGGCTACATGCAAGAGAAGACGTCGAAAAATGGTGCCGAAAATGTGATACTTGTGCTGCAAGCAAGGGACCAGGCAGAAAAGTTCAGAGTAAGATGCAGCAGTATAATGTGGGCACGCCTTTTGAAAGAATTGCAATAGACGTTGCAGGCCCTTTTCCAGAAACCAGAAACGGAAACCGATACATCCTGGTAGTAATGGACTACTTCAGCAAGTGGCCTGAGGCATTTGCCATCCCAAACCAGGAAACCAAAACAGTCGCGGATCAGATTGTTTTCAACTGGGTAAGCAGGTTTGGTGTACCTACCTATGGAACTCCATTCAGATCAAGGGAGGAACTTCGAGTCCAAAATCTTTCAGGAAGTTTGTACACTCCTTGGCATTAAAAAGACGAGGACAACACCGCTTCACCCACAATCTGATGGGATGGTTGAACGATTCAACCGGACCCTTAAAGAACACCTTTCCAAAGTTGTAAGCGACAACCAACGAGACTGGGATCGGTATATTCCGTTATTCTTGATGGCCTATCGAAGTGCGGTACATAGCTCAACAGGACATACACCATCAGAAATCCTGCTCGGGAGCACAATACGACTACCAAGCGAAATCAAATTTGGATGTTATACAAGTGAGCCACAAGGAATAGACGACTACGTGGACAACCTCAAAGAAAAGCTAGTTGACATTCACGAAAGGACGAGGGCAAATATAAAGCTGTCGAGTGATCGGATGAAAACAAGATACGACGCAAAAGCCACAACGACAGGATTCCAAGTGGGAGACCTTGTGTGGTTTTATAATCCCCACCGTCGGAAGGGACTCTCACCGAAGCTTCAACAAAATTGGGAAGGCCCTTATACTGTTGTAACACGAATAAACGATGTCGTCTACCGCATTCAGAGAGGATTAAGAGGCAAACTAAAAGTAGTTCACAGCGACCGTTTACATCATTATAATGGTGATGGAAGTGATGGATTTGCTCGGGACGATCAATCCTAAGAGGGGGGCAGTGTAATAACTTTCCATATTTGAACTATAACGACTCCGAAATGCAAACAAACGGACACAATAAAGCTTACGGTCGCAGTGCAAACATACCCTTATTAGCTATAATTATAGCTACTCTCAAACGAAGGAAGCGCCATCTGCCGGATTATAGCAGATTTACCAGCTGTCAAATAAAAGCTTTTGGAAGGGAAATTATTGGGAAATTTCCCCTACGGAAAGCTCTGGAAGCAGAGACCAGAACGTTCTCCTTATTTCCAGAGTTTGGAAAACAAGTATAAAAGCACATGATTGAACGGCAGCGACACAGTTTGTTTTTAATCGTGAAAGAATAAAGTTGGTTGTAATAAAAGTGAAAAGTAAAGTTTGTGAATTAATTTCAGTGGTGAATAATAAATTGTTTTGTTTGTAGTAAGAAAAGTAAAGTGTTTTATCTTGTGAAATAAATAAGTGGACGTTTTGAATAAAGTAAATAAGTTTTATTAACGAACCTGAGAAAATATTACAATATTAAGCATGTTTTCAAAAATCGGTTGTCAGATACTGGACAAAAAAAAAATTAATTCTCAGAGACCTTGTCAAATTGACAATGGGTACATTCAATGCCTCAATTTCAGTACTGAATCTTCAGATTTCTGAATTCTGGCCAATCAGAGGCTTGGAAAATTGAGAAAACTGAAAATCTAAAGGCTTGGTCAAACAGAGCGCGGTCCGATGGTCTTTGGAAAGATTTACAAACAAAATTTGACCGTCGCGTTCTTTCTTTCCCAGTAAAGTATTGACCGTCCCGTCAGCCCGCGCTCTGTTTGACCAGGCCTTAAATGTAAAATTTGGAAAGTGTTGAACATGTCACAGTACACACACAATGAACTGACAGGGGTCTCTGAGATTTTGACATGCGCGAACTTGAACGAAAATGAAAACTGGGAAGATATTACCTTTTATATGTGTACTGTGACTGGTGATGCCTCTGTAGTTTGTGCAACCGAGAGGATCACCTTTCTTGAGAATCGGGCAAACAATGCTGAGGTTCCATTCATCCGGTATGCTTTCCTCCAGCTATATTTTGCACATAACCTGGTGCATACCCCTAACACCCCGACTCCACAGAGCATACGAATGTTTAACATATCGCAACCACAATCCAATCAACAATCAGCAGATTTTTTCTCGCTGGGAAAATTATGTCATCTCGTTTCATTTCTCTCTCACCACTGCTTCTATCTTTTGCAATAATACACGCATTTTGGACTCCAGATAACAGTAAACAGACTTTTTTTTAACATCCACATAACCTCGAGAAACAACGAAGACCAGAAAAAAAAACTCACGCACTTGAAAAATCAATTCTCATGGCAAGCTTTGAACAGCGCTCATGTTGTGTTCAAAGTTGGATTTTTCTGCCTCCATTGTTTTTTTTCGGACAAGTTCATAGTCCGAGCATGGTTTATGTCGAGTGGAGCCAGCATGTAACCAATTCAATACCAGCCACTCTTTGAACAGCTCGACCGCTCACCCTTGCAGGCCTCGGTTCGGGGCTTGAAACCCTGGGTTCTTTTTATATTTTTGTAAAAATTTCGAACTATCATTCCTGCACTGGCACTTTTTTCCTTCCGACTAGCGGAACCAAGGATCTCACTGTGGTAGTCGTGCGAGGCCCAGCACGCTAGAGGTAGCATCTCTGATGGCATCCTATCAATTCTTCCACAGATTCTCGACGCTTGCAATTGGCAACATAGGACTACTTAAGAGATTCTCGATCGGAAAAGGACCTGGTGATTTCTTGCGACTGTAGCCATCCAACCGGAGGTGGTGTCGTGTAGGGTATATCTTTTGATTGTGCCATAAAAGACGTTTTCTCTTCCTTAAAAGCACCCAAGACCAAGGTCACATAGCTAGGGCATTACTCATATGTCTTTCCAGGAACTCGCAGAACCCGTCCTGGGTGATATCATGCATGCACGCATATGAGGCTGATGTTGCCGAATTTAGCTTTGATGTCGTGCGAAGCTGGTTGTCCTTATTTGGTTTTATAGGTTCGTAGCAGTAAATTCATCCAAATCCAAGTTTAGGTTTCCTTTTGCAACTAAATACATTTACGTGGCGTAGTCACACCGATGGCACGACCCCCAACTTGGAGAACCAGACCCTTAGTATGACTTTATGGGCTGGGAGCCAGATTAACCGCTCTTTATAGGCCTGAGCTCCGAATATGTCGTAGTACCCCGGTATAAGGTGTTCACTTAGTAGTACAACCTGACTGGAACTGTTGATTCCATCTGGGGAATTTATCCGCTGCAACCTTGACGATAGAAAGGAGAAGTGCTTTAGTGTAAACACACCCCCCGCTCCCCTCTTTCGTTTGTTGCCCCCAACAACCATCCATAGGGATTGATACCCCATATCTGATTGAGGTACTAGGCACCTGATGCCAACTTTGTTTACCTTTAAGTTTAAAAGAAAGGAATAACCCTAAACTGATTGAGATATACCTATGTGGATGAAAGGTATTGCAGTTATGAATAAAGGGGAAGTTGACAACTTTTTGAGATGGCTTAATGAGTTCAACGAAAAAATTCAATATACCATCTTTCACCTGGTATAAAAAAGGATATGGCCCGTGCGTGTCGTCGGGAAGACTTGTAAACTTAAGGTCTAATCAAGCAAAGCACATTTTTTATAATCAATGCTTCAAATCTTGTTATGTACCTATATAGTAAAGTCTTTGTGCTGAGTGATCTAGAATTCCACGCTACCAATGCAAACAAAGTCACTCAAATTTTTAATATTAACGAAGCTTTTTACTTCGTCAAATGAACAGAGATCCTGTTGATAAGGGTTTGGAGAAATGAGGGATGTATTTATAAGAGTATGGTTTATGTTATGTCCCAAAACTCTCAGGTAACTTCAATGAAAAAGTAAAAAGAACATCGATGGTGTCAACCAAACAAGACACTTGCATCATTTTTTAGAAGGACAGACGCACCGATTTAGTCTACGAAATACAGATGAAAAATGTGACTTTTGATATGTCGGTCTGTACCACCAAGAAACTTGTTTGTCAACAAATTTCAAACGGAAAAAAGCACATAAATTTCGATAGCATCGCGAAGACGGCACTCTGATTTGTCACAGTGTAGAAAGGAATCATAAAAGTTGTCATTGAAATTCTTAAATACCTTATTAAAAAAAAACAAATATTTTTAACCGCAAACGGGGCACTCAAATAATATGTTTATTAGGCTACTGTAGTTCTTCTTATGTCTGGAAGCAATCGCTGACTCATATTAGTTTGAGGTGCTACATACCTATTAGGTAATTATACTTATAGTCTTGGAGCCGACCGTAAGATTACATATCTTATCGCAGCCACGCAAAAATTGGATGCCAACCGATAGCTTCAGTTCAAATATTTAAAAATCTACTGGTCGGACAAGCTTTTTCTGGTCGCAATGATTAGAAAATAGACTTTTCAGGTTGCATTCTCCGGTAAATGTACCTATTATATAAGCAACTTCTATAAATGGGGTATCAAATGAAAGCTAAGACTTTCCTCTACACGATACCAATAGTCGGACAGACTTTTTTTGGCTCTTGCGACGAATCCGACAATTTTTATAAAAAAATTTTCGTTTTTTAACACTGAGTTTTACATAAGGGAAAACTGAGTAGAATCATGTCGAATTGCTAGAAAAGTGGCATAAACCACTTTTTTTTTTAATTTTCATCCAAGGATGCACAAAATCCCTAGTCTTAGCTTTTACTATAAATGAGGTAATTTCGTTGAAAATTTCCAAATTCGATACGAAATCATCTCATTTCCCATACAAACTCACATTTCGAAATGAGATAATTTCTACCAATTTTGCACGAAATTAGGTTGGAAATTAAGACAAAACCTAAAGAACACACCCAATCAGCCATTAGTTTGAAGAGCTCTGAAAAGGTTTTGTATGAAAATGTCAAAGCTCAATGGAAGGAGCCAGAAAAAATAGTAACAAAAAGCAATTAACAGCTAGTTGAAATTCAAAAATGAAATGAGTTTTCAAACGAAATTACCAAATTACAATTGAAAACACCTTTTCTGTGATTTTCGAAATTACCTCATTTCGGCTCTAATGAAAAGGTTACTATTGTAATGCTTTTTATTCGAGACTGAGGTAGGCTTGTCGTAGTCCAGGGTTTTCCCGATGAAAAGCAGATAAAACTCGGGTTAAGAAAGAAAGAACTCGGGTTAAACACTAACTTTATAATATTTTCTCTTGATTATTAAGAAGAAGAGGTTTAGAATTTTGGTTCTTTTTGGTCTTATAATAACTAACACTGTATTTCATATAAATCCTACAATTTGGGTTTGTCTAATGATAATTAATACGGTATTTCATATAAATCTAGGCTCGGTTGTGTAGAGCTACAGGAGTAGACTCTGCCCACAAAATCCACTTAGAAGAAGCGAACCGGGGATTAAACGGTAGGTATCTGATTCCAGCCCAAAGCAACGGGTATATTAACGACGGATGCCAAAAAGGTTTTCTTTAAATGATACACGGATGCACCAAGTAAAGGACCTGAACTTTTCAAGGTTTCTATAAACGATGAATCGCTAGAAATTTAACTCTCTTAAGATTCGAAATTTATTAATAATTGTGAATTAATTTGAGTTAGTAAGCTACAACTATTTTCAATTTAATATCAATTTGTTTTATTGAAAACAATATATACAATCTGGCTTATAACTAACATGATACTATGATAAATTAACATTTGTTGGCACATAGGGGGCCTAACGATATACAATGTCTTAAGTTTAACAAATTATAGATATATATAAATTACATGTCAAAAAATTTAAATTAAAAGTTGGCTGACTTAATCGTCCTCAGGGTGTTCATTCCCGATTGTCAATGGTGTTTTTGGTGTAGGTTGGGGGAAGTGTTGGCGTTTAGCCACGGTAGAAGGCTGACCTAATGTCAGGGTAGAACGAGACTGCTTCCTCGTTGTCCATGATTATGTTGTCATCAAGAGTTTCCATTGCACTGAGGTATCTTGGCTCCGGATGTCGTTCTTCAGTGGTCATCCTTCTCATTAGCTGATTCTGGTGGTCGATGATGTTCCGTACTTGTCTCTTCGCTGAAAGGACTAGGTATTTGTCCAGCGGGATTATGTTGGCTTCAGAATAAAGATGTTCGTTCCTGTAGTGTTTCCGCCGCTGCCGGTCAAAGTACTGTCCGGTGCAAATTCTGAGAATCTTCCTTTCGAATACTTGAAGCTCCTTCATGGCTGTCTTCGAGATTGAAAACTAGACTGGGAAGGAGTAGCTGATGACAGGTCGTAAGAGCTGCTTGTAGATCAGTTACTTTGTTGGTTGGCTTAGTCCTTTTCTTTTCTTCATCAATGGATGTAGACGGTGAAAGGCCCAGCTGGCTTTTTTGAGTACATTTCTAGAGTGCGGGTTGAACCTTAGCAACTCATTGAACTGGACTCACAGGTACTTCACATTCTTTTTGGCAGCTATGGTGGATCCGTCAGAAAGTCTCAAGACAAGATTTCTGCAGTTGGCTGCAGTGCGAATACCTCTAACCATGTGAAGGCCTCCTGAAGCAGACAAGCTCCGACTTGGAAGTGTTGATTCGGATGCCTCATTTCGTGTAGAAATTGAAGAGTCTGTTGATGTGGGCCTCTACTTGCCGGACAGCAATAAACTGTGACATTGATGATGCATAGGTGAGCGAGTCGTCAGCATATAGCAGGTTCTCGCATCCAATTGGGGTAGGTTGGTCGGAAGTCATCAGGCTGTATAGAAAAGGGCCAAGTTTTGAACCTTCATGTTTGACTTACAATTGTCTAGTTGTACGAAAAATTTCCTGAAAGAAAGAAAAGAAAAAAGAATTTTAATTAGTGGCGGTGGTACCTGTAATCGATGAAGTTTATGTTTATGCTTCTATCCAAACGCTATCAAATGCTTTCTCGACATCCAGAAAGCATCCGACGGTGACACGATTACTGCTGAGGGAGGTGGTGATATCGTGTTGGAACTTCAACAGCGGATGCAGCGTTGAGTGCTTTTCTCGAAAGCCAAACTGAATGTCAGGGATGATTGAGTTTTCATTGCAGAATTTCTTCAGCCTCCGGAGGATTACTTCTTCTAGTAATTTGCTGATATTGTTGAGAAGTGATATTGGCCTGTAGTTGGATATTATGTTAGAAGCACCTTTCTTCGGGATTGCCACAATCTTCGCTGTTTTCCACGTCTGGTGGAAGTAGCAGTTGTTGATGCAGTTATTAAGGATGATTGTGAGGAAGATCATTACTGCTTGTGGAAACCTTTTCAGGATGTAATTGGAAACGCCATCTGGTCCAGTTGATTTTTTTTGGCTTTGAATTGCCGATGATCTCTGCTACCTCCTCTAGATTGCATAGATGTGGACTATCGGTGGGATCACTTGCTGGATTGGTTTCATCGAAACTGATTATATCCGGATTTGGCTGTAGGGTCTGCTGAATTGATGCTTCTACTTCTTGTAGGAAGGTTGGGTCAGTAGGTGGGTTCGGTGGGAAGTTTCCTTCGAAGTAGGTGGCGAACGCTTCCACCTTGTCCTGGGCTGAGGTTGCTTCAATGTTGTTGCTGATAATGGATTCTGGCATCTGTGGCTGTTTTCCAATGATCCTATTGATGTCTTTGAAGGCATCAGGTCCTGGCTTAATTGCTTGCAATCTTCTCTGGTACTGGATATTGTAATGGTGTTGAATGGAGTTCCGGAACATGATGTTGACTTGCTGTAGCTCATTTCAAACTGTCTGGTAGTTGATGTTTGTCGTATTTAGCTCGCTTCGATGGATCCGCTGGAGTCGTTTTCTTAGCCGCTGTCTGTGAGCATACAAATTCTGAACGTAATCAGGAAGGTGTTGGTACCTGTTCTTTGACGTTGTAGGCCGCTTTTGCTTCTCCAGGGCTTCAGATACGGCATGTTCGAGGTTGTCAATAGCTGCATCGATTTCGGTATCCAGCAGATTCCTGTTTGAAGGTGGAAGAGTTATGTTGTCTTCGATGTTCCTGTGAAGTCTTTCAATATCCAGCCGTCTGATGAAGTTGATGAAGTTCTCCGGGGCTTCTGTTGTTAGGAGTATCGGTTGGTTGAGGTTGATAGACAGTTGAACAGCTTCGTGGTCCGAGTCATTTTGTATAACTGTACAGATATACTTCCGGATATCCGGAAGAATATGTACAAGGTTCGAGGAGGCCAGGAAGAAGTCCAGCGTTGATGGCGTTCGCTTCAACTATTTTGTGAATTTGCACCTCCTCATTATGAATTTTGTGCCACAAGACAGTGTAAATTGTAAGGAGGTGAAATGTAGAATCGTATGGCGTCTACAGCACCGAATTCAGTATGAAGTTGATGTTGCTTGGCAGAGTGTATACAATGGTATTCTGTGTGCTTGTGCTGTGGCTGTTGATTATTCGATGGGTGGTGGCGGTTGTATGTTATGCTGATATAGGGTGCTGGTACTGGTAGTTGATGTTGATGGTTGATAACTGGTCTATGGCGGTTTAATGGTGAAGTAGGGTGTTGATAGCTGATGTTGCTGGCGGTGATACATTTATATATAAATGGCGGGTGACGGATCGGTGATTAATTGTTGAACGCTTGGTGTGGGGGGGGGGGGGGGGGTGAAAAGTCTAACACTTCGTTACAGTAAAAAGGAAAGAAATCTTAAAGTATATTTTTAGGAACTTAAATGGTCGTTTTATGGGAATCTAAATTTGATTTACCGCCTTCTAGTTTCTCACCTAAACAGACAGAGAACCTTCAATTGCAGTTGTTACCAGACCATTTATTTTGTGCGAATAAATGACAATGACATTAGTATTTTTTTGGTTTTCGTGATTTTTCTCTCATTTGCACTTGTTTTAATTTTTATTTATCAATAAAATTAAATTCATCCTTCGATATATTCATTTGTTTTTGAGATATGGTGAACGAAAATAGATGAAGGAACGTACGAACAAATGAACGGACGGATGAACGCACGTGTATGTAGGTACGTACAAACAAAAACATCTCTCCAAAAATTATGGATTTCGATTCCAAAATCCTTGTTTTGACAGATCGGAATACAAAAATAATTGATTTTGTGCTTAGATAAAACCCCATTATAATATGTCCGTTTAGACTATGTCTATGAATATGCCCTTATATCTGTTTAAACTTGTTTTAACTAAAATCATTCTCATTTCTAAGAAATGTTCCTAGATATATGTACATACAAATATAAATATTGTATACAAATACATCTATTTTTACAATACGAATAATGCTTTTTTTAAATAATGTCACATGCATATATTAAAAATAAGTTTCTAATAAAATTGGTTGCCAAATTTAAATAAAATTCGGCAAGGTCAGTATTTAAATCAAATATTTGCCATAAGGGTGTTTCGAAAAAGAATGTTTCCGGAGTTTTGTATATAAAATTTTATACAAACGAAGCTAAAAGTAAGTTAAGCGTATATTATAAGAAGAAAATCGAAAATTAAATATTTTCACATTCGGTTGTCTCTAAAAAACCCTTTCTTCGTTTTCTGAAGATATCACCCCAATGTTAACCACCTCTACCGCAAATATTTTGTTCTTCGATATTTTGGTTTAAATATCTATTAGGCTATTGATTATGTCATATAATAAGGAAGTAAGACGTTCACGGAATTTTATTGTAAAAATCATCAAAGGGGTCATTGAAGATGAGAAAACCGCGGAGTGCTATTAAATTGGAGGGTGCATTTTTGAGAGGGGGGTGCAAAAGCACCCTTTTTGGTTTTTTGCATATAACTCGAAAACAAAGCAAAATTTCGAGATAATTCGCAAAACCTTTTTTGTAGAGAATAAAATTTCCCGTCGAAATGGATTTTTGAAAAAAAATTTAAAAATTTTTAGCTAGCTAATTTTTAAAAAAATCATTGCAAAAAAATGTGAAAAATCGCATTTTTTGTTTTTTTTTTACGTATTTGCTTATAACTTTCTTACCAGCAGAGATAGGTATAGGCATTGCTCCATATAAAAGAAAGATAATTAAATTTTCTTTAAAATACATTTAAAAAAAAATGGTTTGGATAAAAATCGACCGAGAAATAGTCGTTCAAACTAGGCTGATGTAAAGTTTTTAAACCTTTATAAATGGCATTTTTGGCTATTTTGATGGACTTGTTAGATTATACACTCAAACTGGGTGTATTAGGGAGTCATGACCAGTTAAGTCAAAAATAAAAGTCAAGTTTCAAATTTTTCGCACTTTTAGGGTTGCCATCTAATTTTTTCAAAGTTTAAAATAATTGTCAAAACCAACGCACTTGCTTTTATAAAGCCGGGTTTTGAGCACATGTTAGCGTATACCTACTCGAACATGAAAAATTAGCTAACTAAAAATTTTTAAATTTTTTTTTAAAAATCCATTTCGACGGTAAATTTTATTCTCTACAAAAAAAGGTTGAGAATTATCTCGAAATTTTGCTTCGTTTTCGAGTTATATGCAAAAAACCACTCCGCGGTTTTCTCATCTTCAATGACCCCTATGATGATTTTTACAATAAAATTTCATGAACGTCTTACTTCCTTACTGCCCTGTTTTTTAGGACATAATCAATAGCCTATATTGAACATCCCGAAACTTACTTAATTCTGTCAAGAAACAAAGGTTTTTTTTTGAAGCACCCTAAAGCAAAAATATTGATTTTAGCAATTTTTTCTTAAAATACAGGCCTAACTTACTTTTATGTAAAACTTTACATAAGAACTGCGGAAATAGGTTCTCTTTTTGAACTATCCTTATGGTTCTTAATTAAAATTATTGAAATATAAAATTGAATTTTGGTTAATTTTTTATTATTTAATCTAATCTACTTACTCTGAGGGAGTTGGAACGATTTTGTCTTTATTAGGAATGGGGCTGGAAATATAAAAAATAAAGTAATTATGTTATATGATGTGAAAATATAGAAACTAATTTTATTATTATTTTAACTTCAAAAAATAATTGCTATGCATAAAGTGCTGCTTTCAAAAATTAATAAAATGCATGACTGGATCGCACGTACTTGCTCTAATGTTCAAGTTGTGTGGAACTTAAGAGCTTTAAAAAATATTCAAGTAATTATTATAGAAAAAGTATAAAAAAGCATTTAAATCGTTATTTTAATTGTATAAACAGCCTAATAAATAACTAAGAGCTCAAAAAAAGTACGCCATTTGATTGCTTGAAAAAATATAAATATACGGAAAAAAAATTTAAATCGTTGGAGCCGTTTTCTTAAAAATAAATTTTTATATATACAATTTTTGTAACATTTAAAAAAAAAAATTTGGTAAGCCAATTTTGAGTATATATTAAATATACATTTAAAACTGAAATTTCAAAATAGTTCATCAACTTGTTTTTGAAATATTGAGTTTTCAAAAACAAAATTTGAATCTTTTTTTTTTGAATCCAAAATTTTGCTATGCAGTTATACTTATATTCCAACAAAGCTTTTGTGCAAAAATTTTTATTGAAATCGGATGAGCGGTAAGTGAGAAAATCGAAATTTAATAAAACCGTTATATGGCAGGTAAATTACAAAATGCCTTCTATTAAAAGGTTTTTTAAAAAGAATTAAACTTTATTGATCTAAGTACGAAAATAATATAACAGGAGATAAGTTGAGGTTGACCGCTGGCTGCTACGTTCTTGTGATGATTCTATGTTGACTCGATGATGACTCTATGATGACTTTATGAAAAGTATCTATTGTTGTGCGCTGTGGCGTCCTTTGTCAGCATTTTGTGATGGACTGTGGGTTTTTAAATGAAATGCCAATGTTATTCTTTCGTCTCTTATTACTGTTGCAGAAATATTCCAAATGATGGTTCTGCAATATTTGCTGCGGTGATCTTAATATGATCTTCTGGTTTTGTATTATCTTTGTGGGCTTCTTTGTGGGCTTTGTATGTAACTCCCCCCTCCTTAAAATTGTTGCTTCTCCGGGAGCAAATTTTGTCGAGTTTTTTCTTATTAATATATAATATGATAACTATTATTGACAATACTATTGGTACATGTAACATATAAGCTATGTTGGTATGGTTTTTAATATTTGATATTTTATCATGGATTTCATCTAAATTATTAATATCTTCCAATTTTATTTCTTTATATTCAAATATTTCTAACATGTTTTTATACAATATTGGATTGTTCATATAGATAGCTTGTTCAACTATTTCATTTTTATTTTCGTATAATATTTCGTCAATTTTTAAAACACAATTTTCAAAATTAATCAGCACATTATTTGTGATATCAATTTTATCTTTTTCGTTACAACTATTATTTAGTTGAAATTTTCCATTTTTTACTAACAATATACCTCTACTTAGTTCTGATATGATATTATTGTTTCTGTTTATTTGTTTCTTACAATTTTTAAAGTTTAAACAGTTTTTATAAACTTTCAATTTTTTATATTCGATTTCTTCGTATAGAAATTCATTATCTTCTTATTGAATAATATAATCGTCTTTTATAATTAATTCTTCTTTATTAAAATTAGGCATATTTGTAATATAATATTTAGTAAACGTAACAATGTTTTCTGGAATGCTTATAATGAATATTATTTCATCTTTGTATGATGCTACAGATAATCTAATTTTATTTAATTTTTCAAAAGTTATATTATATTCATTTATTTCATAATTTGTTAATACCGAATTAACCATAACATTTATTTTGCTTGCCAGGATATTATTTTGAGTTTTTTCAATTATTTCTTTTACTTTATAAAGTTTTTCTCTTATTTCTAAAATAATTACTCTATGAACGAATAACATTCCTGTTAGATTAAAATTTAAAAACTTTGTATTTTTATATAAATCATCAAAAAAAATCTCATCGGGAAAACCTACTTTTGTTAAATTGTTCATGTTATTTTCTATGTCTTTTAAAACATTTTTAATTTGAGTAATATTTATTCTATGTAAAATATGTATGTAATCTTTCACTATTTTAACTTTATTAAGTTTTATTTTTGCATATCCTTCTTGGAAATTAATGTTTTCTGTGGTTATTTCACTTCTAATTTTAGTAACCAATAAAACTACTAGGGTGAGAAAATATAAAATATACATGGTAAATATTTTCACTTTAACTGCGCGAGAGGAATATTTTCAGAATCTATACTTGACGAAGTATTTTGAGTCACTGAATCTGTTGCAGATGTAACACTCTTTCCTGATTTATTTGCTTGATCTTGATCGATCATGTCATTGTGGGATATTTGTTTGGTTCGTTTTCTCTTCCTCTGAATATTAATAGGGTGGACTCTTTTAGTCGTTTTATATTTGAATTTCGGTAATATTTTATCCCTTCTCCCTGGATTAACTACGTAATCATTATCTTCAGGTTTTTCCGTATCTTCTCTATTTTTATTTAACTGAGATATCTTTTTTTCTTTATGTTCAGCAAAAGTTTTGTATAATTGTTTTTTGTCAACTCTTCCTTCTTGAATTTCAAATGGTTTTTTCTGACTTATATTTTGAATAGCATTATTATAATAAAATACAGCTTTATAAGTGATATTAATTTTCTCTAGATCTGATAATTGTTTTCCGTTTTTTAGACATCTTATTTTATCTAATATTGAGCTATGTGCTCTTTCAATAGGGCTATTCCCTGTGTGTGAGTGAGGGGTTGTGAAATGTCTTTCTATATTTAAATCATTAAATAAAGTATTAATAAGAATTTGGTCAAATTCATTGTCCATTACAAATTTAATTGGTTTCCCATGTTGTGAAATATACTGCACTAATGCTGTATGAATACTTTCTATATTTTTATTAGGGATTGAAGTAAATGTCACACGTTTACTAAATTTATCAATTGTGGATAAAAATGGTAGTTTATTTAAGAAAAATAAGTCTGCGTGTACAATTTGATTCACGTCACTTGGGGTTTCTGTTAATTTAAACTTTGGCTTAACTGGATGCCTATCATATTTATTTAAACGACAGATGGCGCAATTATTAACTACTGTAGTAACTATATTTTTTAATTTTGGAAAAAAGATATATCTTTTTAATCCTGTGTAATTTTCTTCTATGCCAGAATGACTGGTCTCTAATTCATGATACAGTTTAATTTGTTCAACAGTTTCTTCTTCTGTTTTCATTTCTTTAGCTAGATAGCTACATCTATGAAATGTCATAATGCTTTTATCAAAAAGTTTTATTAGTTTTTGTTGTAATATATTATATATATTATCATTTTCGCAATATATACCTGTTTGCTTTGGTTCTAATACTTTTTTTATTTTCCTCTCGAAACTTGGAGATTCTAATAAACTAGGAGAAAGTTCAACTAATTTTCTATTTCCATTTATGCGTCTTATTCCTATTTTTCTACCTTGATAATCGAGGTTTATTATTATTTGTTGCTTGTAAGAATTTACAGCTTTTTCGATAATTACAAAATGATCTAACAATTCTTCTTCTTTTGAATGTCGAGTTTCTAATTCTTGATCCTCATCTAAATGATTAATTTCATTTTCATTGTCTTTTATTTCTCTGCTTAGGTAATCAGCAACTGTGTTTTGTGAACCTTTTAAATAACTAATATCAAAATTATACTCTCCAAGGGAAAGTATCCATCTTTGTAATCTTCCTGAAATATCTTTACCTAGACTTTTTGTCTTTAACCATTTCAGAGGTTGGTGGTCTGACTTTAATTGAAATTTCTTTCCATAGAGATATGGCCTTAAAAATTTAATTGACCAAACTATTGCCAATAATCCTTTTTCTGTAGTTGAATATTTTTTCTCGTGATCATTGAGGGTTCTACTTATGTATGTGATGGGGTGTTTGTCTTGCGTTAAGACAGCTCCAATTGCATAGTTGGATGCATCAGTTGTGAGTTCAAATTCTTTAGTAAAATCGGGGTATACTAGTACTGGGGGACTCATTATATTTTTCTTTAAAGTTTCAAATGATTGTATATACTTGGAGTCTTTAACATCTATTTTTGTTCCCTTTTTTAAATATTTTGTCATAGGTTGTGCTGTAGAAGCATAATCCTTAATAAACTTCCTATAGTATCCTGTAAGACCAAGGAATGATTTTATCTCTGTAACAGTTTTAGGAATTAATATTTTTTGAATTGCCTCTATCTTATCTTGGTTAGATTTTAACCCGTCTTTAGTTATTAAATGTCCAAGGAATTTAGTTTCTCTTTTCAAAAATTCACATTTATCTATTTGGACTTTCAAATTATATTGTCTTAAACGATCGAATATTTTATTTAAGCTGATTGTATGTTCTATTAAAGAAGTACTAAATACAAGGATGTCATCCATATAAACTACACAAATTTTATTAATTAATCCCTCGAGGATTTCATTCATCATGCACTGAAAACTAGAAGGTGCATTTTTCAACCCGAACGGCATTCTAAGGAACTCAAAATGTCCTTGTGGAACACTGAAAGCCGTTTTTTCTATGTCGGTTTCTTTCACTCTAATCTGGTGAAACCCTTTAGCTAAATCTAAAGTCGTAAAATATTGGGATCTCCCTAGCTTATCTAAAACATCGTCGATGTTTGGTAAAGGATACTTATATTCAATAGTTTCCTCATTTAGCTTGCGGTAATCAATTACCATACGCCACTTGGAAATTCCCGAGTTATCTACTTTTTTTGGAACTATCCAAACGGGTGAATTATACGGACTAATACTTTTTCTTATAATTCCATTACTAAGCATTTCTTTTATTTGCTTATCTATTTCTAATTCATGAATTTTAGGATATCGATAGATTTTAGTGAAAATCGGCGTATCAGTTTTTGTTCTTATAGAATGAACGGTTTGCGTTGTGGAGCTTAATATTTCTCCATCTTCATAAAATATATCTTTATTCTTATTTAAGAATACTTTTAACATTCCTTTCTCTTCTTCATTTAAATCCTTATGTAGAAGTTGATTCATATCAGTTGAATTATCTTCTAGAATATGAATTTCGTCAAATTTAAATGGACATTGATCATTTACGTTGATGTGTTCATTTCCATTGACTTGAAAAGAAACAAAAGGAATTCTATTCCCGTTTATCTCTAAATATTTTTCTTTCATATTAATAATACCACCTATGGCAATTAAAAAGTTCGATCCTATGATCGCATCAAAATTCTTGTTCTCAAAATTCATTAACTTCCACTCCATTGTGGCATTTTCTATAAATTCTCTAGGAATTTTCGTTATAATTTGTTCCGATATATAAATATAAGAATTCACTGTGTTTACTCTAATTTCTTTTTCTAATTTGATTCTTTTATAGTATTGTAATTTTCTATTATCTAGAAGGGTCATAGTAGATCCTGTGTCTACTAAGAATTTTATTTTTTCATTTTGAACGTGAAGTTCTACGATGGGAAGTTTCGAAGGCCCCCTATTATAAAATTTACCTCATCACCATTTTTAATTTGTTCGTCAGTTAGACGACTAACTTCCATTGGTTCTTGTCTAACTTGTCTACTATTATTAGGGTTTCTAAAGCAATTTTGACTCTGATAATTATTATTTTGACCCTGATAGCCATTATAATTATTGTGTTGAAATCCAAATTTATAATCTCTAAAAGGATTCTGCCTGTGGTTACCTAGAACCTGATTGTTATTAAACCTTATTTGGGCTGAACTCATTCCCAAATTATTATTTCTCTGAACGTTATTCGGATTTTTATAATTATTATTATATCTATTAGGAATGAAGTTATTTTGTTTAGGAGGGTAAGCATTGAGATTTTTATTCATATCGATGGGTTTCTTTACATGTTCATTATTGTACAACATTGAATTCGATTCTAGTAAATCGTATGCTTCCATCATAGTGGAACATTTACTTGCAATTACTATTGCTTTTTGACTAGAAGTCAAATTATTTTTGAAAGCTTCTAAGATTAAAGTTTCATTATTTCTTTGCGTGTAAATTAGATTAGGCTCGAGTTGTGCCTTTATTTGAATTTTTTGCAATAAACTATCTAATTTTTGATATAACTTAAAAGTATTTTTTTCTATTACCGTCCCTATTTCTTGTGCTATCTTTAAATAACTTTCTTTTACACTATAATTCCTTACCAAGCTGGTTTTTACATCCCTCCATGGCGCAAGATGTGGTAGAGCATTTATCACTCTTACTGCATCGCCCTGTATCTTGTGGTGTACAGCGAACGTCGCCTTGACAATATTATGTTGTCCTTGAATTTTGGTCATCAAATATTCCACCGATGAGATGAAAAGAGCCAAATTGTCTTCCGAAGCACCTTTAAATGGTGGTATATGCTGGAGTTCTCTTAGAAGAAACTCCTGCTCTTTCTCCTCTGCCACATTTACGGGTAGTTCCTCATTAATTGACATTTTTTTTATTTTTTGTTTTAATTTGTCTCAAGTTCAATATTCACTTTCACTTTCACAATATTCTTAATCTTTTCCTTTTCTTAATAGATAAAATCAATTAAACACTCTCTCTACGAGATTTCACAATATTTGTCCTTACGGATCTTGAATTGTAATGTTTTTCACTGATTTTTATATTTTTATTTTTTCGTAGGTATGATGTCGCTTTTTCCAATATACGTTTGGTTCCGACTCACGTTAACGATCACTAGATAGGAGTTATTATTAATTTCCGTTTAATAATTTTTAAACCCTATCCTACCGACTGCGCCAATTACAAAATGCGTTCTATTAAAAGGTTTTTTAAAAAGAATTAAACTTTATTGATCTAAGTACGAAAATAATATAACAGGAGATAAGTTGAGGTTGACCGCTGGCTGCTACGTTCTTGTGATGATTCTATGTTGACTCGATGATGACTCTATGATGACTTTATGAAAAGTATCTATTGTTGTGCGCTGTGGCGTCCTTTGTCAGCATTTTGTGATGGACTGTGGGTTTTTAAATGAAATGCCAATGTTATTCTTTCGTCTCTTATTACTGTTGCAGAAATATTCCAAATGATGGTTCTGCAATATTTGCTGCGGTGATCTTAATATGATCTTCTGGTCTTGTATTATCTTTGTGGGCTTCTTTGTGGGCTTTGTATGTAACTGGTACCGTTAATAAATGTTTTTGGTAATTTTTTTCACCGTTATTTTTGGAGCTAAGAAAAAATTCAATTTCCCCTCTGTAGAGTCACAAAAAACCTTAATTTCAAAATTTGAAGAAAATCGCATCATTGGTTCAGGCTGTAGAAATAGATACAAACAGATAGACAGACAGATAGACAGACAGACAGAACTGTGCCACCCACTTTTTTGGTGTTCTCTATCCTCGTAATGTTATGTTTGATTGTTATCCCAAATTTTTGTATTTGCACGAACCCAAAACTTGCCCTATAGTACCTATGTATATCGCAAGTAAAGTTTTTATTTATTTTTATTATTATTAAAATAAACTTGATATAAATTTAGTTTTAATCAACTTTTATTTTCTTGAATTGTTATTCTTGAAAATGTTGATTGAGATTTATGATCAATGTACGGCAACTCTAGCTGAGTGTGTCGTGTGACGTTTAATCCGAATTAGTGCAAGGCACTCCACTAATTTTGACAGTTTAAGTCTTCTCTGAGAAAATTTCATCATCACTTGTCAAAATTTTGTATTTACTGGCTGAACAGAATGGAGACGGAGCTGCAACTGGAATAGCTGTCAAAATTTTGAATACACACAAATTCAATGATGCGAACAGAACACGACGCAGCTGCAGACGCAGCTGGACAAGTTGGTCAAATTTTAACTTTTGCTTGCAGCTTTTTTGACGTTTCAAAATTACGCGCATGTTTACATGTGGGTTAAAGTGATTTTTAAACTCCTTTCAATCACTCATAAAGACTTAAAGTAATTTTAGCTTCTTTTTCATCATTATTCATTTTTATTTTTATTTTTATTTTCGATAGGTACTAAAATTTCAGAAAGCTGTACAGCTGCATTGCGGGCGCGTAAAAAAAATCACGTACGACACTTTTTGACGGCTATTCCAGTTGCAGCTCCAGTTGCAGCACTCTATTCTGTTCAGCCAGTTAGTCCGAAATAGTGCGAAGAATCCAAGGAACAAACCTAATGACTATGGTATCGAACTACCGCTGAGTTGAACTGAGGGTATGCGATTCCTATGTTGTCATGTACAATACACACCATAATGTGGGTCATACTCATAATGCAACATTTAAAAATTATACAATATGATTGGATTGAGAATACATAATTCATGCAACAGCGTTAGGCTTTAAGTCGTCGTAAAACTTGTAGTGGTGGTTGGATGTTGTAGGAACTGGGGGCCTCGAGCTGTATCTTTTCCTACACATCAAGTGCTTACAATACCTCCAAGTTGGTAGCCGCCGGATACTGGTCTTGGCTTTATGCCAGGACTTGCTATAGTTGAATCGGTCATTTCAAAAGCCACTTAAGTCACACAAATAGAATTTTTCAGGAATCAATAAAAACAGTTTAATTAAAAAATAAACTAGTTTTAAAGGACTTTTTTGGGCTCAATAGTGTATTAGAGTTTAAGAGAATTGATATATAAAATAATATTCACAGTTTTTCAATATTAATAATGAAAAAAGTCTGAAAACCCGTTCTTGACTTACGTTGTTTTAGCAAGAAACGGGTGACTTTCGTTGTTTTAGCAAGAAACGGGTGACTTTCGTTGTTTTAGCAAGAAACGGGTGACTTACGTTGTTTTAGCAAGAAACGGGGTCAGCAGTATACAATAATTAAAACAAAATGAAATTTTTTTTTAATCATACTTAAATATTATCATAATAACATGTCACATGTTTTAATTTATCATGTTTCAATATACACTAGTCAACAATATTAAAGAAACAAATTTTTTTTCAATTTTTGTTAGCGTTTTTTGAAGAGCTGTATCTTTGTGACGAGTGGTCGTATTGAGTTGAAATAAAAAGCATTTTACAGCTTTATATTTTTTGTTTCGAGATTTGTTTGCAAACAAATTTTTTTTGAAGTACCGTTATTGCGTTATTGCAAAAAATGAGACGAGACAACAAAATTATTTTGTTTTTATTTTTTTTGAAGGTCCTCATTTCTATGGATAAATTTTTTTGAGTCAATTAAATGTCATGATCAGATACCTTGTTTATTCAGCTTCAATTCAGATTTTTTGTTGTTTTCGTACGATTTTTTTTGACATGGTTTATCTGACTTTGAATGAAAAAAGATACTTTTAGCCTTGATTACCAATATCTCAGCAAATAATGACGTTATAAAAAATTCAAAGACAGTTTTTGAAATTTTAAAATGCGTTTTACAAGATTTTTTTATGATTTTGTAGAAATTATTTTTTTTGACCGTTCACCGTTAGTTTAAAAAAAGTACTAAAAACCGACGTTTTGTGGTCTTTTCGTAAATCTTTTTTTTTCGTTGCAAATATTGATTGCATGGCTTGCGTTGGTATGCAAATTTATAGACTTTTAAATCATCAATATTCTTGTAAATTTTCAAATTGATTCATCGAACCGTTTTTCCTCACCAAAACTTCAAAGTCTTACAAACCAGGTAAAGGAACAAATTGTGGTGTTCCTAAACAATGCGAAGTTGTCATCAAAATGACAAGAAAACCGCAATTCCAGTGGATTTTTTTCACAGTTTTGCATTAGTTAGATACTTTTTTGAATTGAAATGAAATAAAAAGTACATTAAACAAAATAATAAAAAAATGTATTTAAAAAAATTTTCAAACAAAAAAACTTGATTTTTTTAATTTTTTTTTTTGAAAAATGTAATTTTTTTTTCATTTCCATTCAAAAAAGTATCTAACTAATGCAAAACTGGGAAAAAAATCCACTGGAATTGCGGTTTTCTTGTCATTTTGATGACAACTTCGCATTGTTTAGGAACACCACAATTTGTTCCTTTACCTGGTTTGTAAGACTTTGAAGTTTTGGTGAGGAAAAACGGTTCGATGAATCAATTTGAAAATTTACAAGAATATTGATGATTTAAAAGTCTATAAATTTGCATACCAACGCAAGCCATGCAATCAATATTTGCAACGAAAAAAAAAGATTTACGAAAAGACCACAAAACGTCGGTTTTTAGTCCTTTTTTTAAACTAACGGTGAACGGTAAAAAAAAATAATTTCTACAAAATCATAAAAAAATCTTGTAAAACGCTTTTTCAAATTTCCAAAACTGTCTTTGAAATTTTTTAAACGTCATTATTTGCTGAGATATTGGTAATCAAGGCTAAAAGTATCTTTTTTCATTCAAAGTCAGATAAACCATGTCAAAAAAAATCGTGAGACAACAACAAAAAAACTGAATTGAAGCTGAATAAACAAGGTATCTGATCATGACATTTAATTGACTCAAAAAAAATTATCCATAGAAATGAGGACCTTCAAAAAAAATAAAAAAAAATAATTTAGTTGTCTCGTCTCATTTTTTGCCATAACGCAATAACGGTACTTCAAAAAAATTTGTTTGCAAACAAATCTCGAAACAAAAAACATAAAGCTGTAAAATGCTTTTTATTTCAACTCAATACGACCACTCGTCACAAAGATACAGCTCTTCAAAAAACGCTAACAAAAATTGAAAAAAATTTGTTCCTTTAATATTGTTGACTAGTGTATTTGATTTTCCAAAAAAAATTTTGAAATATTTTTTAAAAATCCAAAAAATATTTTTTCAAAAATGTTGGTACACAAAACTATTAACATTTTTTGGAAGCTTTTGTATAAAAAAAATATTTGAAATCGGTCATACCATTTTGAAGAAAATCAAAAATTTAAAAAATGGTTCCTTGGGAGGTACCATTAATAACCATTTTTGAAAAATGGTTTTCCACCCAAAGAAAGCCTTTACTAAAATAAATTTATTGAATTTTTTTTTAAGAAAAGTTGTCGAGCCGTTTTTGAGAAAAATACGATTATGTAAATTTGCCAAAAAAAAAATGTATGATAGGTACCGTTATTTTTGGTTCTAAAAAAAAATGAAAAAAACGTGTCGGCAGAATCACCAAAAACCACTAAGTACCAAGTTTGAAGAAAATCGATCGAGCCGTTTAGGCTGTAGACGAACAGACAGACAGACAGACAGAATTTTGCCCCCCACTTTTTTGGTTTTCTCTATCATCGTTATATCATGTTTGATTGTTATCTCAAATTTTTTTTTTGCACGAATCCAAAACTTGCCTTATAGTACCTATAATCGCAAGTAAAAAAGAGACTGATATACAGCACTGCTTTTGCACTAACCCACATCGTTTTATTTTCACGAGGTGAACCATATGGGTTATGAGCGATAATAAAACGCGGCGCGGCTAGTGTTGCACTGAATTGTCTTACAATAGCTGCGTTTTATTATCTCTGGGTCTGGGTCGAGGTTATCTTTTAACATGTATTACAAAAACAACATGGGATCTAGGTTTCTATCGAGGTTAATTTCAATAACCCAGATAGAGGTTTTCACTCTGGCCGGCAGAGGGCTATTTACCATTGTGAATGGATGTCAGCGATTTGTCAGCAGTATTTGGAATAGAGAGGAAAAGAGACAAGTGCTTACATGAAAAACAAATAAACATAAGAAAAAAAGAGACTGATATACAGCACTGCTTTTGCACTAACCCACATCGTTTTATTTTCACGAGGTGAACCATATGGGTTATGAGCGATAATAAAACGCGGCTAATAGCCGCGTTTTATTAGCCGCGTTTTATTATCCCTCATAACCCATATGGTTCACCTCGTGAAAATAAAACGATGTGGGTTAGTGCAAAAGCAGTGCTGTATATCAGTCTCTTTTTTTCTTATGTTTATTTATTTTTCATGTAAGCACTTGTCTCTTTTCCTCTCCATTCCTTATACTGCTGACAAATCGCTGACATCCATTCACAATGGTAAATAGCCCTCTGCCGGCCAGAGTGAAAACCTCTATCTGGGTTATTGAAATTAACCTCGATAGAAACCTAGATCCCATGTTGTTTTTGTAATACATGTTAAATGATAACCTCGACCCAGACCCAGAGATAATAAAACGCAGCTAATAACGTTGAAAATGTATAGTTGAAGTGTGTAGATAGTGCTGGCATTTTGTGAAACCTAGTGATGGGATTTATTCCCAGTTGTAGTTTTTTCATACACATTTTATATTTGGCCTTGCAAAAAAGCACTTCTTTTTGGATAGTAAATAAAATAACTATACAGCTAGTAGTAAAGTCTGTACAAATTGTTTATTTTTTTCTTGCAATATAGACGTTCGTAGAGATTTGATAGATTTTCTATACCTAAGCTTTGGGAATAACCAATGATGGACAAACGGAATTCCAGGAAATCTTTGATTAAATCGTGCTTATCAAACAGAATCGGTGAATTAGTGATTTCTCCAATTAAGTGCCCAAATCGCGGATTCTCTATTTAAAATTTATTTTAAATTTTAACTGGAACGATCATTGATTTAAGTTGACAAGGTGTGAACAAACTGGCCCTTAGGAAAATATATGGATATCTAGTACTTGCAAAATGATTATGAAGCTGCACAAAATAGTACCTAAGCACCTTAACATTTTTATCATACAAAAGTAACACTGAGGTGTTCGATGTGAAATCAAAACCCGTGCAGCCCCCAGTTCTTTGACATTTGAATGACATTCCCCAGTGCGCCCTGGGGCAGGGAACATCGAACATACTTTTAAATTAAAACTAGTACATAAAAGAGCTAGAGTAAACGTAGAACTAGAATAGTCGGAAGCCAACCTAAGTGGTCGTACGGAACCGGGCGAAAACAAGAAATTTATATGACGCGCACATAATTGCGAAGTGGAACTTTTTGTTTAGTTTTCGTTAACTTTTGCCGTCGGACGTGAGAGCGCTCAACGACTGCTCTTTCGTAAGTGGGCAAATGCAAAATCAAAATGGTAGAAGCAAACTAATAAGAACTGTGAATTAGTATGAGAAAATAAGCATTGAATAAACAGTTTTTTTTTCACTTCCAATCACTTATTATGGGTCACTTTTGCAATTGACGTTTCGGAAAGTTTTTTTTCGGTCGGTTTTTGACATAAGCTTACGACAGCTTCCTTCTATTCTAGTTCTACTTTAATGCTCAAGTGAGCAAAATTAAAACAAAAAGAGTACTACGACAAAGAAAGTTGCCATCTTGGTAACACTTCTTAAAAGAAAAGTTAGGACATGAACAGGTTGAAATGAAAGGTATGCTCTCATATCGTGTACTAACGCCCCTACTATACTTCTAAAAAATGAAACAGGACACAAATTAGAAAATAGATATTTAGGACCTTTAACTATAGTAGAACTTAAGAAAAATACAATAAAAAAATAACAATGTTAAAAAAGAAAGATAATAAGAAGAAAACACAAACTGTGCACAGAGATAGATAACAAAATTTTAGCTCGTAAGATGGATCCATTTAGTATGTAACACATTTAGTACGTAATCATACATTTTTGTTCGATTCATTATAAATAAATATTCACTAATAGAGTTTAATAGAGTTTTTTATATACAAATATTTATGTTTATGTACATTCAGAAATGAAAAAAAAACATGTATAAAAAAGAAGCATTTGAGAATGATCTCATTTAAAAAAAAAAAACACAACAAGATAATTCTAAGTAAAGGGGAAGTAGTAGTATGCATATGTGTGTATTCTTTATGCCGTTCGTATCCGGTGATGAATATTTCTCGTCACTTGATACATCAGCATGATATACCCTATCTTTTATTTATTTTTTAATAATTCCACTAATATATGCTGTAGTCATATAGTTTTAAATGAGATTAAGTTTTGTTATTCATTCAATACAGTGTATTCAAAAGAAAAAGACTGACTGAGAAACCACAAACAGCTTTGGCACCATGTTGCAGCTTGGCTTAGAAGAAAAACCGATCTCACTGCTATCAATTCTTAGTTTTTTGTTTTATGAGGTCATTTAAATCCCACGAGGCCACGAGTAAACGAAGAATGGGTGGCCACTATGCACTCAGATTCGTATATACTTATACAGAGAAGGCTAGCTGATCCGAAAAGTACCAAACTTCGGATACTCCGTTAACGACTGCCCAACTAACAAAATTTCTTCGCATTTCATTTGTTTCTATAGCGTTCCTATTACCCCTATGAAGTGAATACCTTTATTGGAGCATTACTGATTCCTTAAATATTTTCTGGTTCAAATTATATCAGCTTGATAGAAGCGATGTACCAATGTTTCTTTAATTTATCTAAATTGTTCTCATGCAATTACTAAGGAGCTTTCGCTTCTATAGTCATCCTGTAAAATTATTATACAATCTTTAAGTAAGTTATTTTGTTTCTATATTGCTTATATTAGGCTCAGTTGTACAAATATTTTCAGGCATTAAATTGGCTATTATAACATACTTGAACCTTGAATCATCGTTGAACCTCAGTAATTCCGGCAAAATCGGGGAGTAAAAATATTACGTTTGTACAACGGGTCCTTCCTTAGTGAATTGGGTGACGGTAAAAGCTAATCGGCTATTTTATAATTTACCCATCTATTTATTTATTTATCATTATCCCCCATATTAATAAACGGCGGATAACAACGTGCTAGCGTTTATACATCTGTTTACTAGTAATTCTTATTAACAAATGCGTAATGGTGGATTTATATGTATCTTGATTTGGAATCTTGAAAAAGAAAGGGATGTAAAATATAAAATTTTCATTTGTTGGATAGAGAGGGAAGACCAAAACGCAGAGCATCTTGATAATAGCTGCGTTTTTTTGTATGTCCATATGGAGTTTGGCGAAAAAAACGACATCGGGACATTTCAACATTTGCCTTGGTCTGCCATTTTGTTCTGAACTATCTTACCAACAAACATTTGACATTTCTATACAAATTATCGATAACACAACGACAATGGTAGTCTGGCAATACCGTTTTATCGGGACAAAAGTTAACTCCAGTTAATTATCTGGACTTAGCTAACTCTATATGGACATAGTTGTTGTTGTATTTAACATGTAAATTGTTTTGCTTTGTTGTCGTTTTTTTCACACAATTTTATCTGGACATGCATAAAAACACAGCTAATATCAAGATTATAGTAAAACATAGAAATCAAGATCAAGATTATAGGAAAGACGAACATGTTCATCTTGATTATAGCATCTTCATCTGTATTTGTGTGTACATGTTCATGTTACGTATGTGTACATATTTTGCTATAATTTTTGGCACGACTTAAAAAAAAAGCTGTCAAATAATTGAACAGTCAAATAGGAAAGGAAAAAAAAAACTTTCTTTCATTGCCGCATAATGTCAGTTGATGCTTAATAACCTCCTTTTTTATATTCTTTATATTATATTTTGATCGTTCTGTGAAATTATTAAATACAAAAATGAGTTTTACGAACAAACAATAGGCAAACAATGGACAAAAACATTCAGAATTCAATCATGGCTTCGCATGTCTTCGATGCAAGTGAAATTGCCAAAAATTAAAATTCCTGAAATACCTGCTTCTAATCTGCCAAGAGAGTAAGGAATCTCACACAACAGGAAAAGGTAAATATAGTTCGAAATTCCGACAAATTATTTTGTAATTTTATTTTTATTTTATTTAAAAACTAACAATTATTATATTACTTTATAGACTTTACATTCTAGTTTCTTCTTGCCATCTTGCTCCTTCTTCTTTTCAACCATCATTTTCATTTCTTTTATCTGGGATTAGACTTTGGCCTCTTTAGATAGCTGAATCTGTAGAGCTTTTGTTTTGCGTTGCCGAATCCAATCCTTTTTGCCTTAAGCTCGAAAAATGGCAATAGATCGTGTCGATCCCAATTACCAGGTGGAAGGACAATTGAATCATCAATTAACTCATTGATGGCGGATAGAAGATCCTTACGGTCGTCTGCCTTATAAGCAATTGAATGAAAAGTCTCATTTGCCATAAGAGTGGCAATGGAACGACCGACTTCATGATAGTCCAAATCGACGGTCTTTGGTCCTAAAAGAATAAACATAAATCTAACGGGTATGAGAACTTCAGTGATGTTTTGCATGAATACACCTTCTGCTAAACGCACAAAGACAATTGTTGGCGTTTCGAGGAACTCAACAGCACCAACAAAAACGATTGTTGCTTCAGCACCTAGAGGAATTCTCTTGAGAATAGTATCGTTTTGTAGCTTCTTCAGATGATGAAGTGTACATCATGTCATCTTTCATATCGATTTTTAGTTCATTATTGTTCTTCTTGCTGCCAGATATTTCATTGGCAGGCATGATCTTTGGCTTCTTATCTTCAGAAAGATTCTGTAGACTCGTATAGCTGTTGTACATTTTTTTCGTAAATGGAAAATGTGTCATAGAATTTTCATTTACATACATGTCGATGCCGCAGCAACAATGACCTCATAACAGAGGGCTTGTCATTACATTGCTATCAAATCTTCGACTACCTTCTGTTCTACAACTCTGTAAGCCACAGCTGGTAAATCTTTTTCGTCCAAATCTAATAGAACCACCAAACATCGTCACAAATCTTCTTCATATTTGATCCAACGAGCAGTTTCTCTCCATTCACGTTCCTCACCATGGCCAACCAATTCGTCCAATTCAACGAAGATCTCATGGGGACTATGGTCAAAGTCTTTTTCGCTTGGAGAGCTGCCAAGTTGATTTGTGGCAAGTCACGGAGTTTAACCGATGAATGACGAACTTTGTGACGTCGCATAAATCTTGGATCATCCGAACGATGTGAGGTCAGCTCGTTGAGATCAGCTTCCTCCAATTCAGTATCTTCGGGTTGAACTGATACTTTTCGAACATTCATATCTCTTGGTTCAGCTCCATTTTCTTGCGGACTTTTGGCAGAATAGGATGTGTCTTGGTGAGAGTGTTTCCGACGAGAGTGATGACGACTCTTCCGTCGCTTTCTTTCGTGTTAATTATCATTTGGCTTTTCTTCTTAACTTGGGGGAGATACAAAAAATCTTTTCTTTGCAAACTGTACGTGTTTTTCATTACCTGAATCCGATATTATGACCATGTTCAGCACGTTGCGATACTAATGCCGGATTTACACGACTGAAAAACTGCCAGTATAATGACAAAAAGAATGAAATTGTCCATTCTTTTGTTGTTGCTTTTGTCTACTGGCAGTTTTTCAATCGTGTAAACCCGGCATAAAGGACAAAATCTTCTAATTTTGTATTGTAATAGTGCAACTTGGTTCCGTACTATCATTCTCCGAATCTTCTCCAACTATAAATTCTGGGCCACTCTTTTTCCGCTGTTGTTTCTGTTTGAAGGGAGATGGGTGATATCTTTTTGGAATTTGTATTCGATTGTTTCAGCTGGTCGCATTAGAGATATTATTATTATTATTATTTATATTCGTTTTTCTCTGATACATTTTGAACTTTCTTTACAGGTATCTTTCGAATATAAAAAAAAGATGATTTGTTGAAGATTACACATATCCATACATATACAGAGGACCCTTTTCAACTTAATCACAACGTTACCAAAGCATTTTTGACTGTCTTTGGATGCAATGGGGGATGCTGCAACTCCACAAGGACAGTTTAAAAGAAATAGCCGTAGCATTTTTTACATTTGTTTATGTACGGATCATTCAATAAAATATTAAAATAAAGTAAAAAAGTATAATTTCATTGTTTAATTTCATACAATTAATTAAACATACAAATTGAATAAAAATACTAAAAGCTTAAACTATAAGCCTCCGATATATATGTATATGTAGTACCTCATGGCATGATGGTTAGTGCGTAGGACTGTCACGCCGAAGGTGTGGGTTCGATTCCCAGCCGTGCAACCTAAAAACAGAAATGTTTTATTCGAGTTACTGCCTCTTGTGAGGAACTGACAAATCCTCCAAGAGTATACTTGTCATGAAAAAGTGTTTCTCATTTATCCGTTCGAACTCGGAAAAAAACTAGAGGTCCCCTCCATTCCTGCCAACAACACACACAACGGAATGGTTGAGAGTTGTAAGTCACTAGGCCCTGATTCTCCATGAGCTGTTGCACCACCCAATTTATTAATTTTTAAGCATCCGATATCCGCTGCTATTATCTCTTTTTAACTCCTTAGGGTGGGAAAGATTTTCTCGAAAAGGTCTCCTGTCTTACTTAGACGCACGGCACCGGTTCATAAACAATTTTACTCGGCACATAGGATAAGAAGCACAGTACACATGTATTTGTACTGTGGATAAGAAGCACAATTTTCGGCTTAACCATGGATGGATCGCCTGAGCCGGGAGTCATTCATGAGCTAGGCTAATGATCTGGTGGATGTTTTTAATGTTTTCGACGCGTTCACTCATTGGTATCGTGGGTGACATAAGGCTTTGCAGAGTTTGTGGCTGCATCAGGCTTATTGGAGTAGAATAGCTCGGGTGATAGAATTGCATTTGTTTCTGAGGTACTGACATAAATGAAGGCATTCCCATCGATCAAAGTTCGTTGCCATAGTTGTTTAGTTTGTCCATTGTCTCCCTTTTGAGAGCTACCGATTTGGGTTATGAGATAGTACACTAGGTTTGGAACGATTTGTTGGTCAGCTTCAGGCTAATATGGGGCTCCGATACTGAGCTTAGCAGGTATATCATTTTGCTGAAAGAAAATTTTGTTAAGTTTTTGCTAATTTAAATTAAAGCCTAGTACGCAGCTGAAGTGAAACGAAAATTTTCTGGGGTCTCCAACTCGAGAACGAAATCAGAAAATATAAGCAACAAACTCTTTTAAATGACAACAAAAACATATGTATTTGACAGCGAAACAAATTATAGCATATTATAGTAATTAAAAAAGAGTTATCACCCTTGTGCTCTTTCACACGCTCATATTTTGTCATATATCTGACCCACTCTACTTTTCTTGATTCTTGAGATCAAGATACATGTAAATCCACCATAATAGTCTGTGACGTGTGTTAACGAACGGATAACTTTAACTAGCCAGATTCCACGTATAATGAACGCATAATTTCCTAACACATACACGCACGCGTATGATAGCACCGTTTACTACTACCAGTATACACTTCGTAAGGCAGTTGCATGCATGTGACACATGTATTAGAAAATCAACATAATTTGATGAAGTGGTGAATTTGGTGAAGTGATAAATACTGGAAAGAAATCATATCTTTTTTAATAAGAAAAGTTATCAAGCGGACAATTTGTCCATCCGTTTGCTAGTTAACACGTGTGTTAGAGAGCGGATACCAGTTTTTTATTAATACTGCTGTACATGTTTGTAATAGTTATACCAATCTATTACTTTACATTATTCTTGAACACAGTTTTTTCTTATTAATGCCAACCATAGATTTTGTTTCATAGGAAAATATTCAAGATAAAAGTGATTCCGATTTATAACAATGAATTGTGTATATGAGATTGGTGGAAGGGTTAGAGAGCAGGACAACTGGTACAAAAGGACCCGGGTTCGATTCCTGGCCTACCAACAAATCTTTTAAACAATTTTACTCGGCACATAGGATAAGAAGCACAGTACACATGTATTTGTACTGTGGATAAGAAGCACAATTTTCGGCTTAACCATGGATGGATCGCCTGAGCCGGGAGTCATTCATGAGCTAGGCTAATGATCTGGTGGATGTTTTTAATGTTTTCGACGCGTTCACTCATTGGTATCGTGGGTGACATAAGGCTTTGCAGAGTTTGTGGCTGCATCAGGCTTATTGGAGTAGAATAGCTCGGGTGATAGAATTGCATTTGTTTCTGAGGTACTGACATAAATGAAGGCATTCCCATCGATCAAAGTTCGTTGCCATAGTTGTTTAGTTTGTCCATTGTCTCCCTTTTGAGAGCTACCGATTTGGGTTATGAGATAGTACACTAGGTTTGGAACGATTTGTTGGTCAGCTTCAGGCTAATATGGGGCTCCGATACTGAGCTTAGCAGGTATATCATTTTGCTGAAAGAAAATTTTGTTAAGTTTTTGCTAATTTAAATTAAAGCCTAGTACGCAGCTGAAGTGAAACGAAAATTTTCTGGGGTCTCCAACTCGAGAACGAAATCAGAAAATATAAGCAACAAACTCTTTTAAATGACAACAAAAACATATGTATTTGACAGCGAAACAAATTATAGCATATTATAGTAATTAAAAAAGAGTTATCACCCTTGTGCTCTTTCACACGCTCATATTTTGTCATATATCTGACCCACTCTACTTTTCTTGATTCTTGAGATCAAGATACATGTAAATCCACCATAATAGTCTGTGACGTGTGTTAACGAACGGATAACTTTAACTAGCCAGATTCCACGTATAATGAACGCATAATTTCCTAACACATACACGCACGCGTATGATAGCACCGTTTACTACTACCAGTATACACTTCGTAAGGCAGTTGCATGCATGTGACACATGTATTAGAAAATCAACATAATTTGATGAAGTGGTGAATTTGGTGAAGTGATAAATACTGGAAAGAAATCATATCTTTTTTAATAAGAAAAGTTATCAAGCGGACAATTTGTCCATCCGTTTGCTAGTTAACACGTGTGTTAGAGAGCGGATACCAGTTTTTTATTAATACTGCTGTACATGTTTGTAATAGTTATACCAATCTATTACTTTACATTATTCTTGAACACAGTTTTTTCTTATTAATGCCAACCATAGATTTTGTTTCATAGGAAAATATTCAAGATAAAAGTGATTCCGATTTATAACAATGAATTGTGTATATGAGATTGGTGGAAGGGTTAGAGAGCAGGACAACTGGTACAAAAGGACCCGGGTTCGATTCCTGGCCTACCAACAAATCTTTGTTTTTGTGTGAACCTCTTTAATGCTCGAATAATTAACTCCATAAAAGTACAACAGGAGTGAAAAAGGTCACTTTTTTTTACTTTATGGAGTATTATGCAATGCTTTTATGGGTAGGGTGAATGAAAACGAAAGCATCTTTGGATGGATTATGGGTGAAATTCTTAGTTGGGTGAGCTATTCACCCTTATAAAGATAGTCGTTTTACTAAAGCGCCAGTAAAACGACACGGCTCTAGAAGCGACATTTGGCGTTTCAGTAAAACGACTACAGTTTAAATGGTGAGAATAGTAAAGAGCGGAGAGAACACTTAACATTTCATTCAAACGCCAGTTGTCGTTTCTGGAGCCTTGTCGTTTTTCTGGCGTTTTAGTAAAACGACTATCGTAATAAGGGTGATTATATATCTAATTGGGCCCCCAGCCAGCCTGATCATCGACAGCCCAATAGGAAAAATTGAAGTAGGAAAGGAGGCTATTGTGATGAGAAAAGAGTGGCAGAGAGCTATTCGCCATACTGTCTATAGGAAGGAATATATATTTAAGGAATGTGTTGAGGATTACACGCCGTTCCGCCGTGAGGGAAAGCTCATTGAACAGCTTTATCACCGTAACCGTGCCACCGAGAGGGATAAGGATAACGTTGAACAGCTTAACGCCACCGTGATGCCAAAGAGGGTTAGGAATGGCTGCTGATGGGAAAGATTTAGGGATGATTGGAACACCCTTTGGTTTCAGGCCTCATTCGGAACTTAACTCGAGAATCTTTGACCCTACTCAGCTTCTACAACTCGACAGATTCGACGCCCAGGTAAAAGATCAGACAAACAAACAGAAAAAATCTATGAAAAAGTTAAAAAAAACGTTGTTGTTCCAGTTGTAGACCCACCTCCAGAACCTACTCCGTCATTACTAAAAAAGAGAAGATTTTTTGTTTGTGACAATGATAATATGCAGTTACCAAAGTTATTTAGGCCCAATTTATTCAATCGAAGTTGAATACAACTTGGGGATTTCTATTATCAACTTGAGAAATCGCTTTTATTCGAAGTTGATTGGCTCAACTTATGATATTCCAAACTCCCCGAAAAAGTAGAATTTAGCGAGAAAACTTGGGATTTTTCTTCATTTTTGTTTTTTCAATCAATCTATGCAGTTCTGTTGAATTTTCGCTATACCTATCTTGAAAAGATATTCCTTGCACAAGACGTGATCTGTTTCAATTGCGATTGAACTCGGCATAGGTTATTGTTATTGCAGTTCTCAGGTATTAATTGTATAAGGTGGTACCAACCTTTTAATTGACGAATCAAATCAAAACTACTGTTTTATTCAAATACAAAATTTGGGTAATCGAAATCCCACTTTTCATGGCATTTTGCCTTCAACTTTTTTTTTCGTGGGTATACCTTCTCTAATGCAAACCAAAAGTTGAAACTGACATAAGCAAGTGTCATCTGTCACAAATATTTTAGAAACTGCAAGTTGGTCAACTTTAGAATTTTAGCTGGGGAACTTAAATTTAAAGAAGTGAATAGAAGTAACTTTCCGTTCAACATTGGATTTGAGGGGGCATTTGCCCCCCCCCCTAGAATTTCAAGTTTTTACTTTTGTTCTGTACATTAATTTAATTTTAATGTTCAGGACTACAAGGTGGTTCAATTTTTAGAATCAGAAAAAGATATAAAAATATGTAGGTATCCTACCAACCTTCCACTAATGCAATTCGATTTTTGTCACTCAATAATTGAATATCCAACAAAAAATGTTTTTCTGCCTCTCATGAAATTATTAGCAAAAGTTGACGTAGGTAATTTTTACCTTCCATGCACATGTTTCAGAAAACATAAAGAAGTAATTTCCTTCTACTCGATAAACAGATATCCTTAACAAAGACTTCAAACGCGTCGCGTGCCACAACGACAATGTCTATTACTTTCATAATATGTTAAGTTACATACTTGTACTTTTTCTTTCATAATAGAAAGGAATGTTTTTGAATCATGTCCGTGCAATGAGCGAGCAATGATCGACTCAGTGGCTTTTGTATACTTTTTCCACATAGAGATCGGTTATCTACTCAAGCCGCAAGAGCAATTTTTGAAAAAAAGTGTGCTAGACAGATTTTCTAGGGAAGCACCAAGAAGGCTTCAATTTCTTGCGAGAAAAAGAATATATCCAATATTTCGTGCAAGGTCTTATTTTTTAAGTCTATTTTATAAGTTTTTGTCTTATTAATTAGCCCTTAAAAACTTTTAGAAGTATACTCATTTATTTCGCCACTATTTAAAAACGGAAACAAGTGCAATAAATCCAACTATAGAGGCATTGCTAAGTTATCATGTATACCAAAATTGTTCGAAAAAAATTATTCTAGAAGCCATTGAAAAAAGATACAAAAACGTTATTTCGCCACATCAACATGGATTTATGAAGGGTAAATCTACCGCAACCAACTTGATGGAGCTTAGCTCGGATGTCATTGTAAAAAACCAAAATGGATTTCAAACAGATGTCGCATACTTGGATTTTTCAAAAGCTTTTGACCGCGTTTATCATGGTTTACTTTTAAAAAAGCGGGTGGCAATGGTGCAGTGGATGTAGTGCTTGACTGCTAGCTTAGAGGTGTGGGTTCGAGCCCCATTCTAGGCAGCATTCTTTTCTATATTCTCCCAGCTTAACTGGACGCCACCCGTGAGATTTAATGAGATAATAAACACCTTGATCTCAATCCACTGTGCCAAATCTTTCCTATCTTCCTACTCTTTCTAACTAGTGCCGTGCGATTCAGGTTGCATTTAAAAGACCTTAGGTCTTACAGGCATATAGTTAAAATTATTATTATTATAAAAAAGCTAATGACCATTCGGCTCCTTAAATGGTTTATAGTTCGGTTGGAGTCATACTTATGTTGCAGATCACAGTTTGTCTATTTTAAAAACAAAACATCAAAAAAGATAATTGTGTATTCCGGCGTTCCTCAAAGAAGCCATTTAGGTCCCTTTCTATTTATATTGATTATAAATGACTTACATAGTGCAATCAAATATTCTAATCTTCTTATATTCGCCGATGACGCTAAGCTTCGCTTATCTTACAAAAATAATGATGACTATAAACTGCTGCAAATGGATTTGAATAGTGTTTTCCATTGGTGTAGTGTCAATGATATGGAACTAAATGCAGCAAAGTGCAAGTGTATGTCTTTTTCACGCAAACTTGTGCCCCTCTTTAATGTCTTTTTCTTGTGTAGTCAACCACTTGAAAGGGTTGATAGTTTTTGTGATATTGGCGTTATAATGAACCCAAAATTAGACTTTAACAAACATATTGATCACATTATTAATAACGCCAAATGCATGTTGGGATTTATTTGTCAGTTTTCAAAAGAATTTCGAGACCCATACATTTTAAAAACTTTATACTGCTATCTTGTGCGAACAAAAATCGAATACTGTAGTAGCGTTTGGAGTCTGAGTTATCAAACTATTATAAATAGATTTGAATCTGTGCAAAAACGATTTCTCATTTATGCGCTTCGCCATCTTCCGTGGAACGTAAACACTCATCTACCACCATACAACCAGCGCCTAGCCTAAATTAATTTTCCGTCATTGACTCATCGAAGAACAGTCTCTAAAATATTATTTGTGTATGATGATTCTGAATATCTCTTAGCACAACTCAACCTAAATATTTACTCACGATCCTTAAGATCTGTAGATTTTTTAAATCAAAGATTTAAGAGAACGAATTATGGAAATCATGAACCTTTGCTTGCTGCATGCTCAGCTTTTAATAAATATATTAATGTAATTGATTTTAATATTTCAAAATATTGTTTAAAGAAGAACTTTATAGATCTTTTCAATCTCAAAGCTAATAATTTGTAAATTTTTAGCTAAATAAATAAATAAATAAATTAACTGCAGTCGTGAAAATTTGAATTTTGGCTATTTTCGTCATCGTCGCTGGGCTTTTTAGCACTTAGCTATTGATCCATCATATCGTCTCGATTCCCTGAATGAATAATTTAATTTTTCATTACACAAATTTGAATCAGAACTCGAAAACTAAATTAGTAACAGGAACAAATATATCATGGACCCACGCGTATGCTGAAACTGACCTATGGGAGCAGTGAGCGGAACGCGTCCGTCACACTGCACTCACTTCGGCTTATTATATGAAGGTACTAAGAAGTGGGAGGGAGTGGAGGAAACCGCGGCGTTTTTTACAAGCGTTTAAAGAGAAAAATAACTTTTTAGATACAAAAAATAACACTTCGATATATATCTAACGGGTGCCTGTTTATTATATGCCATTATATTTTTTGCAACAATGGCTTATTTAGAATCTCAATTTTTAAATGTAGGTACATTTTACTTCTGCCCCCCCCCCTAGCAAAAATCCTGCGGGCGCCCATGACTTTTATGATTAGGTATTACTTTGAGATAAAATGAATTAAAAGCACCGAGAACTTTTGCTTTTAGTCTGAATTACCATTGATAATTTTCTCATTTGATAAGAAACAGAAGTTTAACAATTTTGACCGCAGAAAATATTTTAGTGTTCTCATGTTGATAAGAAAACTGTACTTAACTATAAAAAGCTAATTTAAATGTAAGTCCAGTTAATTTGTGCTCAAAAAGGCTCTTTGCGAGCAAATTGTGGGGTAGTTTTGATTTTTTCCTTCTGTCATGTTTTCGGGGGTGCTGAATCCGAATCTGAGGTTTGCCAACAAAATTTCGTGACGCAACATGGAAACATTATGCAAAAATGATGCAAAAATGCATTTCTTGGGGGGTTTTCACGAATGGTTCGAAAACTACCAAATATTTGAACATTAGGGCGATTCCGCTGGAGACGATTTTCGGCATTAATTTTTAAAATACAATATTTTTTACTTTTTTTGATAACAATGCATAGTAGAAGGACTCTATTTATCAACAAAAAAAATTATTGTTCACCAAATTTAAAGAAAACATTTTTTTACACTTCGCAAAACTATCATACGAAAGGTCGGTGCAAACTGCAATTATCATGACTGTTAAAAAAAGCACGAAATAGATAGTACCGACAGTTTGAGGTAATGATTCACTTGTAAGACTTGTGGTCACGAATGTTATTTATTCGTTTGTCCAAAAATATTGAATTATTTGTTATTACTTTTTTAGTATTATTTATCGCAAAAAGACATTGTAAGATTGTTGAACCCGCGATAAAAAAGATATAAAAGTTTGTTTTTTTTTCACAAGAATAAGGTGCTTTCGTTTTGAAACTTTGTGAAAGTAAGAAAAAAACAAAAACAAAATTAAATCAGTTGTATCAGGAGTAAATTGTAAATTGAACTTTGAAAAAACATTGATTCAAATTGGTTGCACCCGCGATCGTGAAATTAGAATCGCGGGTGCAACTTACTGACAACAACCCTCATCTTGAATACGCATCACAGGTATGGACTCCTTTTTACGATGTCCATAAGAATAGACTAGAAGCAGTACAGCGTAATTTTATACGTTTCGCCTTGAAAGGACTACCGTGGTCCGATCCTTATAATCTTCCTCCTTACGAACACCGGATTAAGCTTCTTCAGATTCAAACTTTGGCACAAAGGAGAATTAATAATGATATTGTATTTATTCATCAACTTTTAACGGGCGTTATTGATGCACCTGATTTATTATCTTGTACTAGCCTTAACTACCGTGGTGGAGGTCACAACACTCGTAGTCTAGAACTAATGCATATATCTCAACACCGTACCAATTATGGAATGCATGAGCCTTTTACCCGCATGTGCATCATTCTGAATTTGAACTCTAATTTTTTTGATTTTAATATAAGTAAGAATAGACTCAAAGCTTCATTGAAGACCAGTGTACCACGCTCTTAAATGTTTGTAATTGTTAATTTTTTCAATGTCATTTTATTTGTTATTTTATAATTATTGTTTTTAATTTTATTTTGTAAAGTGTATGTTTTAAGTAGTTTGTTGCTTACTAACTACTAACACTACACTAAGTGATGAGCCTGATAAGCACTTAATTTGTGTTTGGCAATTCTTTGGTCGCAAGATGTTGCTTGTACTAAGCTCTCTTCGGCAAAGATCTGATAGTGTAAAAAAATTATTGAGAGATGTATTATATTTTATTTTAAAATATGCCTTGAATTATAATTTTTGTTGTTCAAGGTTGATTCTTTTTAACATTTTAATATAATATTTTGTTCTTTTTTATAAAAATATAAGTTTAATGGCAGTGAAACAAGGAATTTCACAACCTGGCACGAAATCTATCAAAAAATATCTAATTGATACTTTTTTCTGAACAGTAAATTGAAGAAGGGAAAGACGTGCTAGCTTTGTATATGGAAACCATAGTACTATCATGGTGGCACTCGAAGAGGGCGACATCTCAAGTCTCCAAGGGGTACCTTGACGTGGAGAATTGTGGAATAAGTGGAAGTGTGGACGTGAAGAATAGTATAAGCACGGGAAAGACATATACTGAATTTATGAGAGTTAGAGTGAATCAGGTAGAAGGCATTTTGGAGAAAATATTCAATTTTGTTTTGGTTATCGGTTTTGTTTACATTTTGTTTACTATGCAGATAAAGCTGAAAGACACAAAAAGAACAATTTTGGATATTCTTTTTGGCTTATGGGGTTTTTATGGTGCAAGGGAAAGGGGTAGGTATATATGTGAAGGTGTATTTGTTTTTTCACAGCTGTAGGCGTATTGTCTTCAATATATTTGGGTTTCTATGGTGCAAGAGGAAGATGTTGTTATACATTGGAATATAGGTAGGTAGGTATGTGGGTTAGTTTTTACAATTGAGTGGGAAGTTGAGAACCAAAACTCGTCATATCCTAAATTTTCATTTTGTGCAAATGAAAAAAAAAAAAAATAATCAAGGTGAAATGGTAGATGTTATAAAAGATTTTATTTTATACCTATAATCTTTGTATATGAAAATTTTTCATATACAAAGCTATAATAGAAGATTTTTCAATCGATGTTATGATTGAGAGCAAACAAATATTGGAAGTTCCGTTTAAAAGATATTTAACAATTAAATTTGGTTATGAAGAGTTTTGTTGCAAATGATTGGATATGGCCAGTTTCCCCACCATTCCCCCCTCTCACAATTGCACCCTCTGATATAAAAGCACTTGTTTACAATAAAAACCTGTGAACGTTTTAGTTCCTTCTTATATAACATAATTAAAAGCCTATGATGGATAAGAAGAGTTTTGAAAGCAAACCTACTGCTTAGAATGGATATGGAAAGTTTTGATGTAAATTGCACTGTGGATATCGAGAGTTTTGGAAACAATAACGATGTTTGACATCAATATTAAAGGGGCTTAGAGGGGTAAGGGTGTCAAATTTTCTTTAAAAACTATTCAATATGCCCAGCTTAACAAATCTGGATCAAAATCTCAATTTTTGATAAAAGTGGATATGTATGATGAGTAGTTTTCGTTCTCATCTACTCAAATGTAGGTGTTTTGTGTGCAGAATTTTTTACAAATAATGTACATGCAAACTTTTCGCACTTTTCAAACTTTTCTTTCGCTTCTTTCCTTAATATATATACATATATTTTAGTAAAAGCTACATTGGGGTGGAATACCATTCTCAAAAAAATGGTTTTTAAGATTCAGTGTAATAACAACCGCGGTAATAAAGCCCTTGGGCAGTGGGCGTTATTTCCCAAAATAAAAGGAAAAAATACTTTCCCTTTTCAAATGGCAATAACCCACGAAAGAAAAGAAATAAGAACCGCGGGTGCTATTGCTTTTTGGATTTGGCATTTAAGCCCACACTTAAAGTATAATCTATACTCTGCTTTTAAATACTCTTCTATTTAAAGATCTTAAAATGATAAAGTTGGATATCTTAATATATACAACAAAGTCGGGTTAGTTACACCATTTATAAGTTATAACTGAAGAACGGCTGAACGAATTTTAACTATCTATGGTTTGTTGGATTTGTCTCCGCCTCAAATAGGAAAATAACTATTAAAATATCAGAAAAGTTCACGGATACAAATTATATGCACTTTGGGTAGGTAGGTACCTGTTTTATTATATAAAAAAGAAATCAGAAAATGAGTTTGAAAACGAATCAATGAATTATGAAATTTTGTTTTGACAAAATGAAATTAAAAAATTATAATATAATCGAATCTCCATATTTCGTTCTGACAAAATAAAATTACAAAATTATAATCAATTTATGTATTTAAAATAACAATTAAATCTTCCATTGATCCACTTAATCAAAATTGCTTTTTGTTTTCTTTGATGTTTAGTAAAACTTTTAAAGGAATTAAAATAGTTTGATGAGAATTTTGTTTAAAATAATAATAGTAAAAATTACATATTATATATGTAAGTAGAGGAAGTTAGGGTATTGTGGTATACAGGTTTGTATTTTTGACTTAACAGACAAAGTAGTGACACGAATGCTTCCGAACTTAGTAGATGTTACCACGAACATATAAGCTACTACGTTAACTGTTTTTGTCGGATTCTAACAGTAACTTACAAAGATTTTGACAAAATAATGATATGACCTTGAAATCACCACTTTTGAAAAGAAGTGGGTAATGTGGTACACCCTTAATGTCTAATGTGAATACTATACCAAGTGGTCCTCCGAATGTCGGCAAATTTTATAATTCTTCATATTACAAGTGGGTCTCTGTATATCTTTCGGGCCCCATTTTCTATTTTCACCTTTTTTAGACATATTAACTAAAGATTATTGCGAAAGCACAAATGTCAGTTGACGAAGGTATAAACTTTAAGGTTGTGTAATGTGGTATATCATATTCCATTTGGAATACTATACCACATTAGGCCACTGCTAGTATACCACATTAGCCGAAACTCTATATTTTTACAAAAAATACAATACAATTTAAAATTAATACTTTTAAATAAAACTAAGAATTAAGTAACGTTAATGATTAATATATTCTTCCGATGCATTGACAAATTGCTTTGGAACACAATTTTTTAAAGCGCACAAACACTTTTTGTTCCACACAAAAAAAATTAGCTCTGCACAATTACGGTTTTTAACAATTTGGTCGAATTAATGAACGATTTTTGAGTTGTTTAAATACGCATTACTACTTTTATTTAAATCACCGTCCACTGAATCAAGAATCGTTGTAGAAACATGCTTGGTTTATGAAATAACTACCTATACCACATTACCCGCATATACCACATCACCCCAACTTACTCTATACAAAAATGTTTAGAAATTTTTTAAATTTATACATTTTACTGTTTTTTTTTGTCTTAAAAAATATTAATATATCGCGCATTGAAATCAAAAGTGGCACTAAACGAAAAACCTAGTTTTCAAACACGGCCGTTTAAAGTTTTGGACGACTTACGTAAATAGTCGATAGCTCTTTGAAAAAAAGATTTAGGGAATTTTTACGGTTCGCGAATCGAACGTTCACTTGAAGTCGAACGATTTGGCGAATGTTATGTACGTTAGGGTTAGCGAATGAATTCATTCGCTAAAAATTCATCGCTGTCACAGGAAAAATTCATTATAATCAATTTTTCTTGCGACAAATATTGTGAAATAGAAAAAATTAAAATCAGAAAATACATCTTAAAGTGCGGAATTTTTGTAGTTTTCTTCATTTTATTCTTGACTTAATTATTTAATTGGTCATTAATAACTTATTTAATAATGGTCCAAAAAAAAAAAACTGACTATAAATGCAAACAAAAATATTTTAATATGTCAACGAAAAAACATACAATAACCTGTTATAGCTACTTTGAAAGTCAATATTCTATTTCTTTTTTTTTGTAATGGAGATGTTTAAAAGAATGGTTTTTAGAAATTAAATTTCAAAGTCAAAATTTTTGAAAAAAAATTGTATATTTTTTAAGTTAATTTATTTCAAATTTTGCGTAGTTAAGTGCCATGTTGTTCTTGATATCCAATGCTTTTATCAATTTTCAGTTAAAAATCGACAACCAAATGCAAAAATTTTTCTTAATTTTTGAGAAATTAATAAATTAAAGGTATTTTCCTAAAAAACCCGAAAAAGGGTTATAATTATGATAAGTAATTTTTTTGCTTCATGAGCATAAAACAAACAAGCAATGGAAAAAAGTTCCTTTAGTTTTTTTCAAATAGCTTAAGATCTATAAGAAATCTTCTTGCATCCGGGTTTCAGAACTTGACTAAAAAATAATAAAGGCTTTGAATTTTACATACAAAAATATCACCTAATTGCCAAAAATTTTGAAAAAAAAAATCAACTTGATAGGTACAAAAATTCACAATTTTATTTGGCACAATTTACAAAGAAGAACTTTAAGCACGGTTCAAAATTTTGGGGTAGGTACTTTTTAATAATTTCTGGGTTACATAGGTATATGACAACACCAAAAATATATTGAAATTTAATACTTGGCAAATATTAAAATTTGGAAGTTAATTCAAAATAGGTATATTAAAACTTAATAATATCAGATATTACAAAGGAATACGAAATCTGTATTATATTTTATAATAATACAAAGGTATTATAATATAATACTTAATTACCTACTTGAAATTTAATTTGTAGATTCTTTTCATGAAAATTAGTACAAAATATATTACAAAATAATAGTAATGAAAGACATTTTTTGTAGGAGTATTTATCTTCAATTAATAGTGGCATTATTATATTTATTGTATTTCACATACATATATGAGAACTAAAATCTTACTGCGATTGAAATTTTATCTACTTATTTGTATATTTTACCTCGAAATATTTCAACGCGCCTTCAAAATAATGCATATTTAAATTGTTTATTTTAAATTATAAGGCAGAAAAATGGTTGCTATATACCTAGGTACCTACCAACTTATAAAAAATAAATCTGTAAAAAGTTCATTAGATAAAAAGTTTATTAGGTACCTACATACATACCTACCTACCTATGCTTACCTAATATACATAAAATTAGTTTTAAATTCAAGGGCAACTAGGTAGGTACTCAAAGAAATAGGTACCTACGTACCTACCTACCCTTGAATTTTGCAACAAAAACCTTTAAATAAAATACCTACCGATGAGTCGAAATGAACTTCGACGTTGGAGCCAATAAAGCTAATTTTTTTGAAAATCACTGGTAAGAAATTTGAAATTAAATTTGTTTTGACAGTATTTGGAACTGGCATAGGGATTCCCACTTACAGACTAGTGAATAATATTAGGTTATATTTTTACAAAATTCGAAGAAATTTCAGGTCAAATAAGTAGGTACCTACCTACCTACTCAAAGAAATACCTACCCTCGAATTTTGCAAAAAAAAAAAAAAAAAAAAAAAATACCTACCTAGGTAGGTACCTATTAAAAGATAAACCTACCTAGGTATGAAGGTACCTATACCTAAACCTACCCCCGAATTTAGCAATAAAAAAATTAATTAAACTACATGTAGTTACCTATACCTATCTATCAAAAATATTTATGCCTTAACCCACCCCCGAATTTTGCATACACAATTTAATTAAAATACCTACAAATACCTATTAAACGTAACTACTCGAAATAATTTATAATATGTAGGTACCTACCTATGTAGGTAATAAAAACTATTAACAAAAAAACTATCTAGCAAAAAATTAATAGTAATTGCACAAAAACTTTAATTCAAATATGTACCTACCTACCTAGATACCAAAAGACCAATCCTCGCAAAAAAGATTGCATCTAAAAATTCAAATATCTACACACCAAAATACCTACCACCGAAATCAATAATCATTCAATTAAAAAAAAAGCAAAAACAAAACCTACCCTCAATAAGAAAATATAGCAACGACCTACACACGTTTGTCTTTTCACACTCACATACAAGAAAATCTCTGCAAATAATAATTTTTCTACTCGTTGCTACGAACTAGACACCAACGACGGGTGACGACGACGCAAGCAGAAGCGACACGATCAACTCGTTCACCACTTCATATAATTTCTTTGCTTCTCTGCCTGCAAACAAAATACATTCCTAAATAAACCAACACACATATTCTTCTATTCAAAGAGGAGACGACAATTTTTTTCTTATTGGGCGCGTTCAATGTTTGAATAGATAGCCTATCTAGGATAGCTTTGTATCCATGTATGTGTTTGAACGCAAGTCAGCTGTTGTTGACATTTCTCATAGGATAGCTTTGTATCCTAAAATTTTTAGGATAGCTTGGGATCTCTTTTCTGCCAACAGCTGTTTCGTCATCAGCTGTGTTTTAACAAGGGATTACAACAACACAAACCTATCCAGATCGCTTTAGTTCGGTGTTTGAACGTGGCCATTTTCTTCACGTTTTTCTATTCTTTGACATTTTAAAAACAGCTGATTTACTTATCTCTCTTACTCCCTTTATTTCTTATGAGCATGAAAATAATACTTTCCTCTTGCTCTTACTACTTGTCTTCGATTCTTTATGTACCCCGCATCCACAATTCTCCACGCAATCGAATGCGGTCGAATGTGGCGCCCCCATATGGTCCACGTTCAACTAAAAAAAAATTTTCATGAGAATACTATGGTTTTCATATACAAAGGTGCTAGTTGATAAATGGGAATGATTGAAAAACATACCTACTGGGTTTTCAATCTAATTTTTTTTTTAATCACAAGACGGAACCAACACAGCTGTGACACGAACCTTACTGCCTCGTTTCAAGAGCACAGATATTTTGAAATCTACCATCATCGAAACAGATATAGTTTTATGGAAGATGATGATTTAAAGCCACTTATACGATCAGTGCACAAAGAAATTCTGTTTTCTGATATAAGTACATATATCTGCTTCTTCTTTATATCAATCCCAGTCCAATCCCTCCTCATTAAAAAAAAACAAAAACTGCGCTATTCGGATGTATTTAGTGATTCAGAAGATTAATCTCCAACAACCTCTCTTGAACTTTTTATATTACCAGCAGAGGCATGCCTTGAAACCTGTTCTATTTTCACTGCAATAGTCTTGCCAAAAGATATTTGCGCGGGTTTATATCTATGTTCTCTTACAGTACCCTGCAAGTTCGGCAGAAAAATAGCACTTTATTGTTACGTAGGGTTGTGTCTAAACGATATGGTTGAAAAGGGAGTTGTAAGATCACAATTTATGATGCCAATTGAAGACATGATCGTAAAATTGCAAGCACCAGAACAAAAATCATTGATGGCAATAATTCCCAGTATTTTCGAAAAATATTGACATATTTGATTAAAATTTGGTAATAATTAATAGAAAAGTGAACTAGCTAGCATTATATGTCACTTAATCTCTAATCTAGTTCCGTTATATCATTTGTTTTATATAAATATTCATTAAAGTTAGATGCGTTGCACCCGCGATAATTTTATGTTGCACCCGCGATTGCTTTATGATCGAAAAATTCGTTGTTTAATTTAGTTTTTTAACTTTATTTTTATTTCTTTAGTTGTTTGGTTATACGTCGTTCAATAAAATGTAAGAAGAATATAATAAATGTTTCTCAATTAACAGACTTTTGGGTTTTTCGTTCTATGATCCAGAAAGGTGGGCCAAATTCGTTGCACCCGCGATCGCACTTTGAAACCTTTTTTCCGAAAATCTATTTATTTCATTTAAATTATATAAATGATCCCAAAATTAATAGGTCAAAATGATACCCATCAAGCAATAATTTCATTAAAATAAGTTTGCATTTTACTATAAATATACTCAAAGTGAGTCTAAGGGCGGTATTCACCGACGGCTCCTAACTTATGAGGCTCATAAACCTATTCACCAAGCAATAATAGTGAATATTTATGAGCGCTCATAAGACTTATGAGTGGTCCTGACCACTCATAAAGTTATGAGCGCTCTCTCCGAAAACTAATTCGAAAACCTTCGAAGTAACCCTTCAAGAAAATTCACTGACTCATTTTGTCGGTACTTTTTGGATCCTTTCAAAAATGAGTCTCGCACGCAACACATATTAGGGGTATTCACGATCCGATGTTACTGGTCTTGTATAATTGCAAAAGTGTAAAAGTGTAACACTTTCTTGCACTACAACAACAAAATATACTGAATGTCAAATTCTTACACTTTTACACTTTTGCTATACTCCAACCCTATTGTAAAAGAAAAATACACCATAGTAAAGTTTACGCTTGTGCATTTGATAGCTCGCCAAATGTCATTCTTTTTATCAGCTGATATTTATTTGTGAAATTTTGTGAGTTTGCTACAGTGTAACTATAGATAAGAGAAGTGCGTTCACGATCGATTGTAAAAATATAAAATTTTACAATTTTACTAGGCTTGTTGCACCAGATCGTGAATACCCCTATTGTAATTGCTTTTGTCTTCAGGAATTTTACTTATTGTTTCAATTTTTAAGTTCTTTTTGTAATTCACGCGGTGAAGATAATTTTTTTGTCCGTTTGCTGTTAAAATTTGAAAAAATAGGAAAGTAATAATAATAATAATAATAAGGTGTATCTGCTCCGAATAGAAAATTACAGAAAAGTACAGGATTGTGTGTTCCATGAGTAAAAACCTTACCCAAACTGTTCTTCATTCTGTCACTATGTGTTCCATGATGTTTTTCAGAGCAGTTAAGCTAGAACTATAATGCTCGGAGGGGCACTTAAGTGGTCGGGAGAAAACAAGCGAATACACGGAAAGCATATGATGCGGCTATAATTGCGGAGTGGAAGGTTTCGTCAAGTTTCGTTCAACTTTGGTTACGGAAGTGAGGTGCACTCAAAAGGATTATAATAAGCTAAAATTTATCTCAGAAAAACTTTTTGCTTAAATCTGACAGTTTTGACAGTTTTCACACATTTATACTGTTCTGGGGCCCAATTCGGCAAGGGTGACAGATTTGCTATGTACACATTCTATTCACACCCAAAACAAATGTAAATAAATTTGATTGATTGTGCATGCGTTATCTGTCAAAAACTTAAAACTCACTCTTGCCGAATCGCAAAAATCGATGTATACACGAATTTCCGTGTACACAGAAAAAACTCACTCTTGGGGAATTGGACCCCTGATGTAGTTTTTCTTCATTTAACACAGCTAATATAAACCAACATTTGACGTCTATCTCCCCTTCAAGCGAACGAGTCCATTTTGGATCCGCAAACGTAGTATACAATGTACGAACGAAATAATTAGCGAAACTAAAAAGTAAAGTAAGAACATTTCCCTATATAAAACAAACTAAAACGTGCAATGATCTTCACCCCGAGACAAAACTAAGAAATACGTGAAAATAAATTAAAATCACTGTAGTCACAAAGAATTTATTTATGTGCATGCAACACTCATTTTTTCAAGGATCCAAGAAGTAACGACAAAGTGCGGTCATTTTAGAAAACAGTTTGATTTCACAGTTTGGGGGTACCTGGGGATGAGAGAGTTGCTCTCATTTTCGAACTTCAAAAAAGAGCTATGAGTGGTTGGTGAATAGCACAAATATTATTTGAGTTAGGAGCCTCATAAACTTAAGAGCCGTTTATGAGTGCTCAGTGAATACCGCCCTAAATGCCCGCGATAATGGAATCGCCCATTACACACTTTCCAATAAATCTCTATTCAAGGTTTTTTCTGCGACAGTCCATTTGGACTCTAGCGCTAGTCGAAAATTTACGTATTTTTACTGTTTTCGAAAATCCATTCGCAAGCGCTAATAAATTACTTTGTGTGACAAAATTTGAAATTTTGTCTGTAACATGAACCAAGCTATACGTTTCTTATGGTCTTTCATGCGTTGAGTTCGAATCTGACCTTGAAATTACTCTAGCACGTTACGTTTTTGAGATGTTCGAACCTAAAGATTAAAAAAAAGACTGCATTTTTTATGCAAATTTGAAGTTATATTTTTTTCTCGAGGTAATTTTTTTCGAAAAAAAATTTTTATGGTCATTCTGAAGTGTGAACATTATTTTAATTTCAAAATTCTATTTGAATCTTTCAAATACCTGTCGGCTTAGAGTGTAAAGCGGCTAACTCCACTTTTTTTTTGTGATTATAGACCACTTCAAAAATTGCTTAAAAATACAAAAATCTATCAAATATTTTCAATTTCAGCGAATTTAGCAAAAACAAGTACTGAAAAATAATTAACGCAATTTTGGTTTCATTCAAATAATGCGAACATTTTTATTTAAATAATTTTTTGCAAAAAAGGAGTTAGCTGCTTTTCACTCTAAGCCGACGATATGTCTTCGAGAAACCGTTGGTTTTCGTCGTACTCCCTAATTCAAAAAATCCAGTAAATTTGTGCTCCAAAGAGCAAATTGTGGGCTTTTTCGAATTATGCCTTAAACAGATGTGCAACAGGTCTGCACGCATCGCTGCGAGTAGAGCTGCACTCAAAACACATGTGCATACACTAAAATATTTATCATACAAAGGATTCCATCACCCTTTTAGTATGAAATTTTTCGGTATTTCAAAATAATTTTTATGCACAAATGTAGTTTTGTATTTTAACTTTATTTAAATATCTTAATCTTGTAGATCCGAGCATTAGAAGCAAAGTTATAATTTTTTTAAGCTACGGAAATCGAAGATTTTTAAAGATTTTGTTATTTTTTTTTGGATTAAAATCAATTTTAAGGTGGAAAATTTAGATAAGTGGCCCTGCTGCCTCTCACGTTGCATTTAGCTATAAAAAACTATTTACATATTTGTAGAAGAGGATTGAGGCAATAACTTTTTAAACATAATTTTTCATTCACATTTGCATTTTGAAAAGTGAAAATCAAACCGATGTAGGACTCAATCTGCTTTCTAGTATGAAATAAATTAAACATTCTAAAAAAAAAATTATATAAAAATGTAGCCTGACATTTATCCTTTCCATAAAAGCCTTAACTTTGAAGATCGGACAGTTAAAACCAAAGTTATACGCTTTTCAATCGATCATCTTGAAAACAATTTGTGCACAACGGAACTTTTCTCCACTGAACCTGGTCAGCGGTCGACGAACAACCACTTATTGCTGCGGAGCTGCGCAGCAAATTTAGAAATAGAGACATCGTGCAGCTCTGAGCTGCGTGCAGCTCTTGAATTTTTCTGCTCCCATAAGAACCTGTGTTATTTTATTTCGCTGCATGAAAAAGGCTGCACGTGTATTTAAGCCATTAGGTAGTGAAACAAACAAATTTCTGAGTAATTTCTTTTTTTTCGAAAACAGTAAAAATACGTCAATTTTCGACTAAAAAAAAATCCAATTATAGCTAGAACGAAATCACTTGGCCAACGGTCGCTTGCGCAGAGAGAGGATTTAAGAGAACAAAAATGGTGCGCAAGATATTTAATGAGTAAAGATTATTCCTTAAATTTTACAACGCCTAACTCAACTTTGTTTTTCTTTAAAATTAAAATGCGATTGAATGTATGAGTTTATTTTTTTTATTTGTGGTTGAATAATTTCAATAATTTCAGAATCCTGTTAAGAGATGTAATACTTAAGTTAAGCTCTAGATCTCCCTAGACTCGTTCACTCAACATTTTTAAGGATATCATCATTTCTTCCCCCTGGTAGAAGTTGTGCGTTATACGCCGAATAGCTGTGATGTCAAATTCGTCTAGTCCAGTTGTCCACTTCGTATCTGGTACTTTTTTACTTGGTGATTTCACAACTCCTGTCTCTTCGTATTGCTTAATAATACTTCTGATTAATCGTTCTGAAATCCCAGTCAATTCCTTGGTTTGCGAGGTTGCGGAACTCACAGGATTTTCAAAAAATAAACTCTTTGCTTCTTCGAACTTGTCATTATATACCTTAACAACTATCTTACGCGCCTGGCTTCCAATAGGGTTTCCTTTTCTTAATGGATCCATGGAATTTTTTAAATGTCGCTGTTTAAGCGTCTAGTTGTTTTTTTTTTAACTATTAATATTTTCCCAAAACGTCACAGGTCAAAAAATATATCAAATAAAAACTAGCGCCATAAAATAAATACAAACACATCGCCCACGGAACATATCTGCTAAGCGGCAAATCATAAACCCATAAGGCATACAAACAAACAATAATTCCTAAACTATTTATTTATTAATCAGTCCGAACTCACAGGTACTTTTTTATGTTCAGCCCCATTGCATTTTGCAATAGATTAAGATAAGATAAGTGCACCGAAATTTTTCCCATTGATAAAAACAAAAATTCTGAATTTTATCTTTTCGACGTAAGGTTTATACCTAAAAATCTTTACCAGAGATGAAATAATTTTTTAGACATCAAGCTATCCAATAAATATAATTCATGATCAAACCTGATTGAAAGAAAGTCCATCGCTGGAAATTCATCTCTATTTTACTGTGAGCGAAGCTATAAACAAAACGCACCCTCCTTATTGGTGCCTCAGCCTCAAGCCTGATTCACAATGCGACGGGAAAACGAGACGAGAGCGTGACGTGATTCGCTGTCATCTTTTTCTAGTTATAAAATCGTTTCTCAATTCACAATGCGGCGAGCTTCCTTACAACGAAAACTTTTTTCTTAAAAATAAAAAAATATAAAAATTACCCAAACAAGCTTTAAAGACAACAGATTATGAATTACTTTATCTTTTAATTTCAAGTTATCGCATTTTTTCTTTAAAAAAATACTTCCATAATGTAAATAACTTGTCAAAAAAAAAAAATCGTCGTCTCGTCGCGTCTTTTTTTCAATTTTTCGAATTCTTGGCGTGACGTGACGACGAGAAACGCTTCATTGTGTATATCCTCATAAACTTTCATTGTTTGAAATTCGTTTGACAGCAACGACGGGATCTCGTCACGCTCACGTCTCGTTTTCTCGTCGCATTGTGAATCAGGCTTCAGTATTTTCGCAGCAGTGATAATGACAACAACGCCAGTATGTACACCATTTTATTCTTTTTTTCATATATTTTTGTGTATCTTTCAAAATTAAAGAGATGAGCAGAGACATTTAAAGAGAGCTGCGCAGTAGAATGGACAAGTGCATAGATAAACAAATAAAGATGGGAAACTTTCGTACGTTTCACCCCCCAAAACCCATTTGTTTACATTGTTGTTTTTGTAATTTCACTCGTGTCGATGAATAGATGTGAATTGCAACAACAATTTAACGCGGTGAGTTTGTTTTGTTTGACAGTTCGATTTTTTTTTCCAAACTCGGTGATATTTTTCTTCAGTGCGTCTAAAAAAAACAAATAATATGTTAAAATAATAAATAAAATGTCTAATTATCCTTCGTCTACTGGTGTCCTGATTGCCAATGATTTATTCGGCGTATAATTTGAATTCTGCCTATGGAAACTGGTTCCCTGGATGCAAGACGCTCATCCAACAGGCAATGGCTAAGATCAGGCAAATCCAGCATTGTTTGTGTTGAAGGAGCGCATCAGGAAAGGAAGGGCTGGACAGAAACGTTTGGGGTAGCTGGCCAAGTGGAAAACTGCTGAAGAAGGATCCATTGGAAGTTTATTTGTTGGATTTCCCCAACATTGAAATCAAATGTTCTGAAATACAATTGCCTTTCCAGGCGTGTAAAGAAGTTTAGTGATCTTATTTTGAAGGCAACCGAACCTCCAATGATGTTGTTCAATCTTTACGATGATTAACTGAAAACTATTTCGTCCTACACAGCTTTCAGTCGATTTATTTTGATCACCAGAGCCTCGAATGTAAAACACCGAACGAACAAAGATCATTCTGAAGCCAGATAAAACAACAACCACAGAAGTTCATCACATTTGCCAACGTTGCAATAAATTTATATGAAATTCTTGCAAGTGCTGGATACAAAGCGTTGTCATTTCAAAACTACATGCTGGATTTTGATAGTTGAAGCGGTTTTTAGCCTTAATTTAATCCTTCTAAGTTATTTTAAGAAAATATTTCCAATTTAAACAAAAATTTCGAAAAATTTGCCCATAGAACTAGTATCATCATATTCTTATTGAAATTCGAAAAAAGACGAAAATAGTTTTTTGAGACAATTTTTTGAAATCTTTGCTCGAATTGGAAATGGTTTTTGAAATAAGTTAGAATACCTTAATTAAGACTAAGAACCGTTTCAATAATTAAAATCCGGCAAGTAGTTTTGAAATGGCAACGTTTTGTATCCAGCACTTGCAAGAATTTCATATAAATTTCTTGCAAGTGTTAAATACAAAGCGTTGTCATTTCAAAACTACTTGGTGGATTTTGATGGTTGAAGCGGTTTTTAGACTTTATTTAAACCTTCTAAGTTATTTTAAAAAACATTTCCAATTTAAACAAATATTTCGAAAAATTTTCCCATAGAACTAGTATCATCATATTCTTATTGAAATTCGAAAAAAGACGAAAATAGTTTTTTGAGACAATTTTTTGAAATCTTTGCTCGAATTGGAAATGGTTTTTGAAATAAGTTAGAATACCTTAATTAAGACTAAGAACCGTTTCAATAATTAAAATCCACCAAGTAGTTTTGAAATGACAACGCTTTGTATTTAACACTTGCAAGAAATTTATATGAAATTCTTGCAAGTGTTAAATACAAAGCGTTGTCATTTCAAAACTACTTGGTGGATTTTAATTATTGAAACGGTTCTTAGTCTTAATTAAGGTATTCTAACTTATTTCAAAAACCATTTCCAATTCGAGCAAAGATTTCAAAAAATTGTCTCAAAAAACTATTTTCGTCTTTTTTCGAATTTCAATAAGAATATGATGATACTAGTTCTATGGGAAAATTTTTCGAAATATTTGTTTAAATTGGAAATGTTTTTTAAAATAACTTAGAAGGTTTAAATAAAGTCTAAAAACCGCTTCAACCATCAAAATCCACCAAGTAGTTTTGAAATGACAACACTTTGTATTTAACACTTGCAAGAAATTTATATGAAATTCTTGCAAGTGCTGGATACAAAACGTTGCCATTTCAAAACTACTTGCCGGATTTTAATTATTGAAACGGTTCTTAGTCTTAATTAAGGTATTCTAACTTATTTCAAAAACCATTTCCAATTCGAGCAAAGATTTCAAAAAATTGTCTCAAAAAACTATTTTCGTCTTTTTTCGAATTTCAATAAGAATATGATGATACTAGTTCTATGGGAAAATTTTTCGAAATATTTGTTTAAATTGGAAATGTTTTTTAAAATAACTTAGAAGGTTTAAATAAAGTCTAAAAACCGCTTCAACCATCAAAATCCACCAAGTAGTTTTGAAATGACAACGCTTTGTATTTAACACTTGCAAGAAATTTATATGAAATTCTTGCAAGTGCTGGATACAAAACGTTGCCATTTCAAAACTACTTGCCGGATTTTAATTATTGAAACGGTTCTTAGTCTTAATTAAGGTATTCTAACTTATTTCAAAAACCATTTCCAATTCGAGCAAAGATTTCAAAAAATTGTCTCAAAAAACTATTTTCGTCTTTTTTCGAATTTCAATAAGAATATGATGATACTAGTTCTATGGGCAAATTTTTCGAAATTTTTGTTTAAATTGGAAATATTTTCTTAAAATAACTTAGAAGGATTAAATTAAGGCTAAAAACCGCTTCAACTATCAAAATCCAGCATGTAGTTTTGAAATGACAACGCTTTGTATCCAGCACTTGCAAGAATTTCATATAAATTTATTGCAACGTTGGCAAATGTGATGAACTTCTGTGGTTGTTGTTTTATCTGGCTTCAGAATGATCTTTGTTCGTTCGGTGTTTTACATTCGAGGCTCTGGTGATCAAAATAAATCGACTGAAAGCTGTGTAGGACGAAATAGTTTTCAGTTAATCATCGTAAAGATTGAACAACATCATTGGAGGTTCGGTTGCCTTCAAAATAAGATCACTAAACTTCTTTACACGCCTGGAAAGGCAATTGTATTTCAGAACATTTGATTTCAATGTTGGGGAAATCCAACAAATAAACTTCCAATGGATCCTTCTTCAGCAGTTTTCCACTTGGCCAGCTACCCCAAACGTTTCTGTCCAGCCCTTCCTTTCCTGATGCGCTCCTTCAACACAAACAATGCTGGATTTGCCTGATCTTAGCCATTGCCTGTTGGATGAGCGTCTTGCATCCAGGGAACCAGTTTCCATAGGCAGAATTCAAATTATACGCCGAATAAATCATTGGCAATCAGGACACCAGTAGACGAAGGATAATTAGACATTTTATTTATTATTTTAACATATTATTTGTTTTTTTTAGACGCACTGAAGAAAAATATCACTGAGTTTGAAAAAAAAATTACGTTTCAAAATTCACCTCGGAACTATTGGGATGCGTTTGAAATATTGTTCCTAGAGGTGCGGTCGCACTTTTTTTAATATCTCTGTTCTGTTTTTGTATTCTGCATTGACTCTATTATAATAATATGTTAAAAAAACTTATTTCGAGAAAATTTGTTTGAAATTGTCTTATTTAAAAATGAGAATTTGTATGAGTAATGAGATGATTTCGTATCGAATTTGGAAATTTTCATCGAAATCACCTCATTTGGTCTAATGAAAACGTAGTATTACGATGATTTTATTATACGTTGCATGCATAAATAGAATACCCTTATTATTATAGTTAAATGACCAATTGAATTAAAACTCTTAAGCTGGCCATAAGCAACACAGTCATCCGATCCATTTGGCTCAGTTGGATTTAAGATGGGCTGAAAATCCAAAATGTGATAGTAACCAATTACATGCTTGAGCCGTCGTTGAACCTCAGCAGAAACTCGAATCAAAATTTTAACCACGTTTGTCCCTAGTCATTGTTCACGAATAGAATGTAAACAGGGCCTGATCTGGCAGGCGTGGGGGGCAAACCAGGAATTTTCCCCCGGTCGCAAAAGTCGAGGGCGGTAAAATTGAAAATTTAGGGTGGAGGCGGCTACAAAAAATTTTTTTTTTTGATTTTTAACTGATCGAAGCATACAAAATAGGTGTGTTTCGGACGAAAAAATAGGATCGGGGCTTAGTGACGCAATCACAGAAAAAATGGAGTTTCCATGCAAACTAACGATAACATTTACGAAATTCGTGCCGGTATTGTATTTTGTATCAGGGTCTGAGACCCTTTGCACCATTTGTAATCAATCTCAGATATACAAATCATTACATTAAATCGGAGATACTTTTATCTTGAATATTCTATCTATGAGACACAAAGCTATAGCTTGCATTAATAAGAATATTGTCTTCAAGAATATCATAGATTAATAAATTGGTGATCGTTAGGTATAATAGATTAATTAATAATAAATACCTACCTTAAATATTGGCTGACAATAATAAGAAATATATGTGTGCTCGGATGCTAAATGAATATAAATTATAAAATGACTGACTAGCTTTAAGCGTCACCATATTCACTAATACAAGTAATATAGAAACGAAGTAATACAAACTAACATAAATGTATTAAAATTTTAATTTTCACAACTATAATTACTAATTTTGAGTTTTTGCTACGGTTTGATTTAATATAATTGAAATTGAAAGTAAACTTTGGCTACACAACACCCCAGGTCAACATCTTACACCCAATGATGATCTCATCAAACAGAAAAGTGTCGCAAAAATTCAAAATTAATAATAGTTGTGAAAATAAAATTTTAATAAATTTAAATCATTTTTTTTAAATAATTTTTTTCAAAAAATTGTATGTATGTATTTGTATTGTCTACACACTGACAGGTATGTTTGTTAACGTGAAATTTCTTCTTCTAATATATGTGCACCGGAATCAGCAAGTTAAACTTGCTGAACCACAGTTCAAAATTTTAAGCACTTTTTAACAACATGGCTCTTAAGGCTTTACTACATTGGCTACTTTTTGCAAAATTACGACAGTAAAAATATTTTTTTCCCGCTAGCGCAGTTGTTTTGTGAAAAAATATACGAATTGTTTTTTAAACCAAAATTTAAGCTTTCTGCATCATTTTAATATGTTTTCCAATAAGAAACATTATCTAAAAATGAGTTTGAAAATGTTCACTTTTATACTTTTTCACTTTCTTGACCAATGTAGTTAAGGCTTTAGTCTGCTAGTACCCGATAACTTTTGAGTGGTGAAAGTTATGACTCAAAAGAGTCCTCTTGTAACAGCAGACTTAAATTTGGAAATTCATCAGCTATTTGTTGAATATGATTTGTTATTACTTTTTAAACTCATAAAAGTTGTACAAACGTGGCTCATTATTTATTCTGTGGTTCAGAAATCGGTTAATTAAAATTGCTGAACCACTGATTTAAATTAACATACTTTATTTACGATTGAAAGATAACTAAAAGCAAAAACAAAATTCATTCAATAATAATTGTATTAAGGCTCCCCCAAACCAACGCGAAATCATAGCGAATCATTCGCAGTCAGTTTTTTGTATTCGTTTTGCATTGTGTATCTTTCATATTTTGCGTTATTGTGAATGATTTCGCGTCGAAGGCGAATGATTCGCGTTGGTTTGGGGGAGCCTTTATCCAGACAAATTTCGATAGTTCGTTTCTGTGGAGATCAAAAAACTAAGGGAGTATTCAAGCAACAGCTGTGTTTTTTTGCATGTCCATATGGAGTTTGGTGAAAAAAACGACACCGGGACATTTCAACATTTTTGTTTACCTTTTGCATCGGTCTGCCATTTTGTTTTGAATTATCTTACCAACAAACATTTGACATTTCTATATATGTAAATCATCGATAACACAACGATAATCGTAGTTTGGCATTAGCATTTTTATCGGGACAAAAGCTAACTCCAGATAATTATCTGGACTTATCTAACTCTATATGGACATAGTTGTTGTTGTTTTTAACATGTAAATTGTTTTGCTTTGCTGTCGTTTTTTTCACACAATTTTATTTGGACATGCAAAAAAACAACTAACATATACAAATTTAAAGAAAAACTTATGTAACTTCATAATTCACAAACAAATTTTCTCCCACTTCGATTCAATAAAGCTACATTTATTATTCAATTATTTATTACAAAAAATATTAAGGGTATTCATGCAACAGCGTAAACTCGTCGTAATCGTTGTAAAGTTTTAAACTTCTTAAATCTGTCAAATTTTCCATACAAATTGTGACAGAATTACGAAGTTTTAAACTTTACAACGATTACGACGAGTTTACGCTGTTGCATGAATACCCATATTGTTGTTTCTTATTTTAGTACGCGTAAATATTAGAAGCCAATGCAATTTTAAAATAAAATGATATAAAGGGAAGTGAGCACTTAAAAATTCAGTTCACCCGCTTTTATACTTTACGAACATGTCCATGAGATTTTTAAAATAACTGACAAATTTAAAAAAAACCGACGATTTGTGGTGAAAATCATAAAGTTGCACTAGTGTGCGTGTGGTAAAGGTTACTAGTGCAACTTTATGACATTCACCACGGTCTGAGCTTGTAGGCAAATCAGTTTGACAGCCGAAGATTCCCATCTTTATATTTTTTATCTATGGACAAGTGGTTTGGTTCAAGCTATACCTATAAATATAAAAGATGACACAAATCTAAATTTTGTTCGCTCTTTATTTGTGGGAGTTAACTCCGAATCATAAGATTCGATGTTTTTATTTTTGGCCCCTCCCACGATGCGATGTTCTTTCGTGCATGTATGCATCAAATAGTTAAGCTGCGATTGATGGTCCACAAGTGGAGACAACTTTGGATAAGCAACAAGGTTATAAGAATATGAGAGGTGCGAGGTGAGGTTACAGCCAGATATGACCACGAAGATCCCTCTATGATCAACGAATTCTAACTGGACCAACGGAAGATCAGCTGTTTGCTCTATGAAGAGTCATTGCACCGTCTATGCAAAGGTTTCGAATTCATTTTGAAAGCCGAGTACCTAATTAATAAGTTGATTTAAATAAAGTAAAAAGCTTATTTTTATCCTAAAGCTAATATACAGTTCTTTTGAGTAAAACATTTTTAAAGGTGAGAAGCAAATATTTTCGACAAAAAAAAATGTCCGTGGGGTAGAATTTTTTTATTCGTCGTCAGTTTACAGTTTCCAAAAAAAAAACTCAATGAGACTGATCTATGAAGGAGCAAACACAAATGCCAAACGCATTTTTTTTCGGAAAAAGAATGTCAGTGACATTGTTTTGTACGAAAAAAAATTCGTGGTGAATATAAAATTTGTTTTTTTTTGGTAGTTCACAGTTCGATAAAAAAAATTTAAACATCAAACATTTTTTTTTCGAAAAAGTGCTCCCATAAGAAATAGGTACGTGTAGTTTTTTTTTCGTAAAGGAACTGTATGCTTATGCTAAGCTTAAGAAAAGAAAAAGAACTAAGTCTTTTTTTTTATTTTTTTTTTATTGCTATTGATTTTGCTATTATTGATTGCTTTTTTGGTAAGCTTTTTGGTTGCAACCTATACGACAACTTTTGGATTTTTACTTCGTGGCTCTAATCTGCTTTTCCTTTTTCTTTTTTTGCGAACTGTCCTTGTAGCAAACAAAGTGCTTGAAAGGAAAAACAAAGTCGAAATCGAAAACTGATTATAACAAATTGATTCTAAATGCAAACACTATACAACGAAACAAATCATAATAATTTAGTCCAACCTGCTTCCCAAAATTATTCGGTACTTTTTGTTCGAACAAAAAAAAAAAAAAAAATTATAAAACCATACAAAAAAACTATGCCAAAAAAAACAGCAATTCTATGATGACGACGACGACAACGTCGAAGAAGCATCTATACATTCATACCAAATAAAAATCTACAATGGATCACAAAAAACGAGAAAGAAAATTCCATTATTAGTCAAGTGGTGACCCTATACCAAAGTACAACAAGTACTGTGTCGATTTTTTTTGTTTCTTACACCAATTGGAGAATAGGTATAAATCCACAGAGTTCGAACAAGACACGCCCATGCGTTGTTCGCCATTTTGAAAAAAGCTTTGAAAAGCGTCAATTCGATTTTCTCGGCTCCTATCACATAGAGTTATATATTTTTCTAGTTTTGTATCTTTAGTGCAGGCTTTTTACACATTTATAAAAAAAATTGTTAACATCAGTTTAACGATATATGGTGAAGGGGGTTATAAGAAATGTAAAAAAATCTATTTCGCAGAAGCAGAGTTGCAGGCGGGATTTGGGGTGTGAAAAAGAGGGGGGAAATTGTATTATTGCGTTTTCCGACTAAGGTTGACACCAAAATGAAAAGTGTGCAAGAGAAATGTTGTAGATCACGCAAGAATCTACAACTTTCATATATATCACTTTTTAAAGTAACCTCAAAATTTCCGAGATATTGGAAAAAAACCGTATTTTTTCTGGTTTTTGTTTTTATTTTCCAAAAATAGTTGAATATAAATGAAACCTTGTGAAAATATATCTTGTTGTGTCCTTAATTAGGACAATTTTTTCAAGCATAACCATTGATCAGTTTTTGAGATATTCAATTTTGTTTGGAAAAATATCCTTTTTTTCAAATGAAAAATGTACTTCAGAAAATCATTGAACCGAGTTCATCTAAGGATCATTAGCTTTGTTTTTAGATTAACTTTTATATAAAATTAACAATTATGACAGTCTGATATATGAAACTCAAGATATAACCATTTTATGCAGACCTTATCACACTTTTTTTTTCAAATATTTCAAAAAAAAAAACAAAAATCAGCAAAATAAAGTCTCCAAAAAAAGCCGATAAGGTTTGCTTGAAAAGCTAATATCATAGGTCCTATTCATTGGATCATCGAGGTAAAAGTCTACAGACTAAGGGAAAATGACGGAGCATCATTTCCTTTTTTTTTTTAAAGTGCATTGAAGAGTTATTGACCATTAAATTTAAATAGGAAACCAAGCTGGTTTTGATCCCCCATCCCCACGAAAGGCTGAGAAAAAAACCTTCCAAACTTGGTATTTGATATCATAATATATGTACCTACCTATAAACCTTCATACTCAGATTCTGGTCTCAGATCCACTCCAAAAATTTGGTGTCGGCTCTTGTACTATCATTTTTGTTTTTCAGTTGCGAATTCATCGGCAGAACTTTTGTCTCAGGTCAAATAATAAAACACTATTTAATGTATTTTTTCCGTAGAACTCCATGGTGTGATTAGTTTTTATTTTTACATTTTCCAAAATTTTTTAACAATTTATCAACCATTATTAAAAAATTACTTGATCCAAAAGTAGTATTTTTTTGCAAACAAAATCGAATAGGTATCTCAAAAATTGACCAATGGTTATGCTTGAAAAAAAAAATGTCCTAATTAAGGACACAACAAGATATATTTTCACAAAGTTTCATTTAAATTCAACTATTTTTGGAAAAAATGAAAAATAAAAAACAAAAACCAGAAAAATATACGGTTTTTCGCCAATATCTCGGAAATTTTGAGGTTACGTTTAAAAATGATGTATGTGTAAGTTGTAGATTTTTCCGTGATCTACAACATTTCTATTCTATTAAACACTTTTCATTTTGGGGTCAACCTTAGTCGGATCAGATCTGGGATCAGAGGATCATTACCTAGGGAGGGGAGTAAAACCAATTTTGGTTAACAAAAACTCTCGAAGTTTCATTCATATCTTTCGATGCACTGTGTAATAAAATACTTAAGTCCCGGTTATGGACGGCAAGAATGTGATTTCTTGAATAAGTTTTAGGTACTCAAGCTTACAACTCCTGTAGGTACTTCTTTTTTTGCTATCCTTCACAACCAAAATCTACATTTTATGTTTTAATTTCACCCAAATGAATTCGTTTAAGGTTAAAGCTTTAATAATATGTTGATATAAGATTTTCCATGAATACAAAAATATATTTCAATTTAATTTATACTTCAGCAACTTTTTCAGTCCTCACTTCATCCATCTGCATTTGGTATAGGAAAACATATGAGATAGAAACTCGTAAGTTTCGTTTCACTGATAGGTAAAAAAAAGTCTTCATAAGGTCTTAAAAAGTTCTTGTGGAAAACTTATTCAAGTTCTCATAACTGTCCTTGAATTCAGTACATCATCTTTATTTGCTGAGATATGAGCCATCAAAGACACAAGTGATCTTAAAAGTTATCTCGTTCCATTACCATTACCTACCTGCGGGTTTTTCATCTACTGCAATTCTACTACAACCATAGTTTGTTGAATCCTACATAAACAAACAACTTCATCACCAACACTCACATTTATCCCTCCTCTTACCTTGCTCTTGACAAACACGGCATCAACCTCACCTTGAACAGAACTTTGCCGTCGGCAATCTGCCTTCTTCATGTCAGATTGACATTCTTTTATTATTTAGGTATTTTAATAATAATAACTGAGGAAAGAAAACATTGGATTCGCTTGCTCAGTTTTTGACACTAATTCGTCTGATATCTCATTTTCCTGAACACGTCTATTTAAATTTTTCTGGTCCTACACTACCCTATTTGGTAAATATTCATTTTTCTAACGGTTTCTTTTATTTTATAATAAATATTATTCGATTTAATACATTTTCAGGTAGGTTTGGCCACTCGTCCACAAAACGCCGGTGACGAGCGACGTTAATTTCGCTTTATTTCTCTTTGATTTCGTCCGGCCATATGGACAAGCCCTATGAGGTTACCGTCGGCCTCGGCTGAATTAAAACTATATTAAAAAATAATATAAATAATGCTACCAAGCTGGCGAAGAACATTCGGAACAAACACAAAACATTTAAAAAAAAATATTCACGGTCCTAATGACCCTCAAAGCAACCCGTTTGATGACAATCAACCGGTTATCGAGATATCAATAAAATTTATTGATTAGTTATGTAGCTAGTTTTGCTAACCGATACCACGTATGAGTTATAACTTAATTCTCTCAGCCTGATGAAAGCTCTCATCTGAGTTCTGGCTTTGTATATAAACTCTATAGTAATACCATGGAGACGTTTTTATTAGTTGGGTGTGTGATCGATGGTGCGCTGGCGTCGCAAAAGTTGCTTCAACATTTTTAAAATTGAATTATCAACATTCGCATGTGTATCTGGCTTTGTTGTTGATTTTTCGGTATGAATTCTCTTTTCTCTTTTTTTTTTTGCTATGAATGAATTTTGAAAGCAATGGTGGTGGTTTTTTTTCTTAATTTTTTGTTCTATCATCTGTTTTCCGCCCGTTCGTCTGTTTTTTCGTTCTTCTTGAATCCAAAGAATTTTATATGCAAGGGTTTTGTTTTTGTTTGTTTTTTTTTTTTGTCGAAAGATTTCAATTTTTTTCTTATTTGGGTTCTTAGTCATTGTGTATTGTTGTTGTATTTTGTGCTTGACAAGGTGCACTAAGCAAAAATAGATTTTATTTTTCTGAATTTACAATTTTGTAGATCACAATCAAGACGAAAGAAATTTAAGCTTAAAAAATGAAACAGCGATGTATACCTACTACGTACATATTTCAACTATTTTTCATGTAAATTATTGTTTTTTTTGAAATTACATTGTTTTCATCAAAATTATCATTACGATGATCTTACAAATAATTCTCGTTAGATAAATTTGCATATCGTCCGTCAGTCTGCGAGGGTGTGTGAAGTAGTTTTACTTCACCTCAGTACTTCAACTTCAAATGTAATTCCCATTCAATTTTGAAGTCTTTAGTAATGCAACCATTTCCTGCAGTTAAATGACTTAAAATAAAACGAATGCAATACTAAAGACTGCTTGAAGTCATTGAAGTCTTTTGCTTAGAATGCATTCTTTCAGTCTTTTGATAAAAGTCTTATGACTGCAGTCAATTGACTGCCTTGAAGTCCTTTAACTGCTTGAAGTCTTTTGACTGCTTGAAGTCTTTTAACTGCATGAAGTCTTTAAACTTCTTGGAGTCTTTAAACTACTTGGATTCTTTTTACTTTTTTAATCATTATGAAGACTTAAACTATTATTGATATTTATTTGAATACCTTCTTAGGAATCGAAACTAACCACAAAATGAAAAAAAAAAATGTTAGGTTCAAAAATTGTACATATACCTATGCATTTTTTTTGTTTTGTTTTTACTGAGCACCATTTTGTTTGTTCTTCTACATTTAAAACGAAAACAGAAATAAATGAGGATAATCGGACGTGCCGCAATGAGTGTGAACATTTGAATTTGATTTTTTATAAAATCTAAAAAAAAAATTTCACGCGGCATTTTTGCCAATCAAACTAACCGCGATAGGCGGAATTAATTATGCGCATTTTCAAATCTGTTAACTTCACTTGCAAAGAAAAAAATAAATGACACGACTGGGTCGCACGTGCTTGCTTAAATAGAATAGTTTGTATGCAATATACGTAGCTCTTGATGAAGCATGTACACTACATAGGTATATTGAAAAAAATGGAAATTTTGTATTTTCACAATAGGGTAGATATCTTTCAAAAATTTTATCTACCATGTTTTTAAATGGAATTCTATAAAATTCGGTGTGGTAAATATTTGAAACAAATTATTGGACAAAAAACAAACTTTTGCAGATATAGGATGAATTATATTTTAAGTTTACAGATCTTTTTTTCAAATTGTAAAATTGAGGGAATATTTGGATGAAATTGCGATTTGTTGTTCGCAATTTTTGATTTCTTTCGATAGAATAATTGATATTTTTACGATTTTTAAGCATCAATATCTTCATTTTGCTCAGTTTTGCAAATTGCCATAAGATATTCGTAAATTACGAAATCCCGAGCCAAGGTATAAATCGGGATTCATTTTTCGTAATTAACAGCTCATTTTTCGTGATCTGATCCAAGAATTATGTCCGTGCAGTTCTACCACACAGTTTTTTTTTTTAAACAATGTACATACATATATAAAATATATTCAAACATCATATTCCTCAAGAAGAAAGCAGAGAAATAATATTTCGAGCCTTAAAATTCCTTTTCCGGGGAGTAATTTTATGGATATTGGGCATTTAAGGTCTCCGGTGACGATATGATAAAAGTGGCCGTGGTTGTGGGTGGGTCAAAAATATCACGAACATTTTTCTCTTACTCATACAAACAATATCTGATACCTACCATAGTCTTTAGAGGCGTTTTTGAGAAAAACAAAAAAATATTTCGAAAGTTTTTCCTCGTTGATTCGAATTAACTCTGAAAATTTCATCCGGATCAATAGAGCCGTTCGCGAGATATAGAAACATGATAATAGTGGGCGTGGTTGTGGGTGGGTCTAAGAAAACCAACAATTTTCTCTTAGGTACTCATTTAAACAATATCTGATACTAACAGTAATATTTAGAATCGTTTTAGAGAAATCAAAATATGCAATGTAAGTCTTTTCTTGTTCATACGAATCAACTCTGAAAACTTCATGCGGATCGTTGATCGACTTTTATCTTTAAACACGATTTGCGGCTAAACTAAACGTCCTAAAGGCATCAAAGTTGACACCTTCAAACATGATTTGCTGCTAATCTAAGCGTCCTAGCGACTAGTGAAATGCATATTCGTGATCTAGGAAGTGCCAGTTTTATATAATCAAAAAAAAAAGTTGGTAAAAAAAAGTTTTTTCCAAATCTTTCAAAAAAATATATTTTGCTACGAATATAAGGTAATTTTCTACATTTACATTGGCACCTGCCTGACAACTTTACACATCCCTGATCAACGGAGTTGCGTGAGCGGGACAGAGGGCAAAAAAGGGAGCAAAAATCCTGAAAGCCCGCGAAGATATAGAAACATGATAAAATCGGGCGTGGTTGTGACTGAGTCTAATGTCGTTTTTCATTGAAATCTAAAAGATTTGATTTTAAAATCAAGAATTGCTGTCTTGAATGAAACATCTGGGCATATTTTGAGAAGATTTAGCTTACACATATAGCATACGTACACGCATACACATACAAATGTCGTATGGCGTTGGCACAAACAATACAAAACAATTAAATTACCCTATTTACATTTGTCGTTTGACAGGAGAATGTTTGCACGTATGGGTGAATGCTGATCAAATCTCTCAAACTAGAAAGATCTCATCTTTCGTCTTCAGATCTCATCTTTTTTTGAATAAAACATGCAAAAATAGAAAAGGTGCAAATCTTTTCCCAAAAAGATCAAATCTTTTCAACAATAAAAAACGACATAAGAAAATCACCAACATTTTTCTTTTGTGCATTGAAACAATATCTGAAACATACCGTAATCTTTAGAGGCATTTTTGAGATATCAAAATGAAAAAAAAGAGGGCGTGGCAGTGGGCGGATTTGAACAAAAAATATGTTTGAAGTCTTTTCTAGCTCATGTGAATCAACTCTGAAAATTTCATCTAGATCAATAGAGCCTTTCCCGAGATATAGAGACATGATAAAAGTGTTTGTGGTTGAGGGTGGGTATACAAAAATCACCTACATATTTCTCTTACCCATACAAACAAATTCTAATGCCTCAAGTAATCATTAGAGCAGTTTTTGGGATCTGTATAAAGATATAAAAAGTGGAAGTGGGCAGATTGGAACAAGAAATATTTATGAATATGATTCATGCGAATTAGCTCTGAAAATTTCATGCAGATCGTATGAGCTGTTGCGAGGATATAGAGACATGACAAAAATTCTTTTTTGTTACCCACCCAACTGCTCAACTAAATCAAATGACAACCGCCGCCTGCCTATACAACGTACTGAGTACTGACCATATCGAAATCCAACAATTTTTTTTTTTTTTTTTGAATAACTGAAAACCAACCTACAACAATAAAAATAACAAAAAACAAATACAAAAACACCCACCCCACGATGCCCAACTGACCTACATTAAGAACCAACCCAATATCGATCAACCCACCAACACCAAAGGCAACCAGTATAAAAATACGTACCTACACCTACATACATTCTCAATAAAATATTTCGATCGCTCGCCGAGCAGGAGCAGCAGCAGCCGAGTATAACAACAAAAACACACAAAAATAACAAAACACGAAAGTAAAAAAACAACCAAAAAATATACATGCCTAACTAAATGACAACATCATCAGGGTTGCCACTTTACTGCAATTGCAATAGATCTACTGCTTTTTTTCTAAAATCAATCTGCTGCCTTAAAATAAAATCTACTGCACTTGGTCTTACGAAAAAAAATACCCTCCACGCCTTATAATAATATGATATGTTTAATTTATGGCTATTTTGTTTGTTTTTTTTTATGTTTTGAAGAAAAACAAATGTTATATTTTATTTATTTTTCAGTTTTGTTCGAATGACATAAGTTTTTTGAAAAAAAAAAAAATTAAACTAAAAAAAGATATCTACTGCGAAAATATTGAATCTACTGCGAAAAGTTTTCTGAGAAGTGGCAACCCTGAACATCATACTTACCTACCTACCTACAATCTACAATCACACATATACCTACATAGAACACGAACAAACGCATTTTTTTTGTTGTGCTTATTAAGGGAAGAGCGCCGAGAACCAACGACAACCTTCCCCCAGCAAAGCATCTTCACAACTAAAAAGTAAAAATGAAAATGACAACTAAAAATATACAAAGATGCAAGCATGGTGTTTCAACATGTGGCAAGCAACATTCATGGGTGTGTCAACATGGGTGTGTCAACATCAGACGGTGTGTCAACATTTATCTTCATGATATTACTATAAAGTTCATATACAAAGGTTCTGGCGTTGTATATAAACTTTATAGTAATATCATCACCATCGATGTTTCACAACATTCTGATGTTGAAACCCCCGTGCTTGCCCCATGTTGAAGCCCCAGGCTTTGTATATAAACTTCTATTTTTGTGTTTTCGTGTTTATTTTATTATTATTGTCATTTGTCAGTTTCCTTCAGTTCAGTGCGTAATAATGCATGTGAGGGGGAAGTATCACGACTCGGCGCTCCAAAAATTAACAAAATTTTTGCGGATTTTTGTTTTTTTTTTTACTTTATTTTTCTATCCTCTTTGCTCTATCCCTTCTTTGTGCGCTCTTTTGTGCATATGCGTGCGCACACTTGTTGTTTAATTTTTCATTCTTCTCGGTCTTTAAAATAATTTTAAATAAGAGGATTTTGCATGTGGCATGAAAAAACTTATCGTGAGCTTAGAGCGAAAAGCGGCTAGCTCCACATTTTTTTATCATTATGGACCACCTCAAAAATTGGTAAAAAGTACAAAAATCTATCAAATGATTTCATTTAACTGAATTAAGCAGTAACAAGTGTTAAAAAATACTAAGTGTAATTTTGGTTTTATTCAAATTATGCGAACGATTTTTCTAAATTATTTTTTTTTGTACAAAAAGCAAAATAGGAGCTAGCTGCTTTTCACTCTAATAAAATAAATATAAAATGATAAAATGTGTGTGAACTGAACAAAATTTGTCTCTTAAGGCTCTTAATATTTATCGGTTGGACAATTTCATATTTTCTTGCAAAAAATAAGTAAATAGACTTTGAAGAACACAAAAACAGTACCATAATGAACCTCTCTTCAGTATTTTAGTTGCTGTTGCTGGAGGCCTTTACAAAAGGCACTTCCACCCAGAGCTGTAAAGTAATTAAGTATATTGGTACTTAAGTACAATTTAAGTACAAATACCTTGTACTTAAAATTTTTAAGTACCAGTACAATTCCTTGGTACTTGTACTTAAAAATTTCAAGTACCAGTACCGGTACTTGTACTGGTACTTTAATTCCACAAAAGTACTTGAAATTTTTTTATTGATTACATTTGTACTTTTGAGATGTACTTAAATACTTTTCAATTCCTTTTTAATTCCAAAAGTACTTTAATTCCTTTTAATTACTTTTAATTCCTTTTCGAAAAAAAATACTAGAACTAATATTTGTCTTAATATAGTACAGGTAAAATAAAGGATAAATTAAACAACAAAATTAGTACCATCATGAAACTTGGTGAAAACTTTTCATGTACTGTGAGAATGAAAAATCGAAAGAGTTTATAAAATATTTCACATGGAAGGGTGCTTTTTTATGGGGGGAGGGGGGAAGTTGTGGTGTATCAAACAGAAAAATTAACTTTGATGCAACATATTCATATGACACATGTTTTTAAGGTAGTTTTAAATGCTGAATCAAATGAAACCAAAAGCAAGTCGATACGGCCTCCGTGAAAAAAGTAATTGTCATTTTTATGTAAGGATGACTATATATTCAGTATAAAAGTCAAATATTACCGAAAACCAGTTGAAAATAATGGTCCGTTGATGAAATTTGTCAACAATGGTTCATTTGTCATGAAAATCAATAATAAGAAGAGTTTGAAATTATTTTAAAGATCGAGAAGAATGAAAAATTATGTTGAATTCCTTACAACCATTTAAAATCGATTTTTTCTATGGTTGTATACAAAAAAAATCAAATTTTTCCCGTGGGATTGTGTGTGTGCCATTTGACAGTAGCTTTGAGGCAAAAAGTAAACAAAGTAATGCGCATACAAATTAATAACAAATGTTAAAAAGTCCATTCAGTTTATTGCATCGAGTTGTTAAATTAAAAACATTTATTTCCGAGAAAAGCTGCAGAAATAAACAAAAATAGCTGTGCGGTCATTAAAGTAAAAAAAAAAAAAACAACCCAAATTCATTCCAGACACATCAATCGAGGAACACATCGGTGACGGCGCGTTTTATATCTTTAAATCCACTTTGGGCACTTTGAATCGAAGTTAATTGATATTTTAATAACTTCTTATTTACTATTCACTATTTGTTGATGAAATAAAATTTGTTTTAGTAATTTATTTGCTTTTAATCTATTAAAACGAACGACGAACACTTTAGAATATTTGTTAAACCCGCCGCAGAATACTTTCAACTCCAGAGTGTGTGTGAAATCGATCTGAAATCTTGCTGAAAGTGCAAGATTTGTTTTGACAGAATAAAACCAATTTTGTTTAGAAAAAAAATGATTTTCAGGTTGTAAGGAATTCGACATTGAACAATAAGTGTGCACACGCATATGCACAAAAAAATGATGACGGAGAGCAAACAATTAAAAAAAATATATAGATATTCTGCACCCCCAAACGTGAAGACTGAAATCCGTAAAGAAGAAAATAAAAACGAAAATTATTGCCAAGATCGAGATGAACGAAAACGAAACCATGCGCACAAAGAAAAGATAGAGCAAAGAGGATAGAAAAATTAAGTAAAAAAAAAAAAACACAAAAATCCGCAAAAATTTTGTTCATTTTTGGAGGGTCGAGTCGTGATACTTCCCCCTCACAATCTCACATGCATTATTACGAATGAACTGAAGGAAACTGAAAAAGTGACAAATGACAATAATAATAAAATAAACACGAAGACACAAAAATAGAAGTTTATATACAAAGGCATGGGGTTTCAACATGAGGCAAGCACGGGTTTTTCAGCATCAGAATGTTGTGAAACATCGATGCTGATGATATTACCATAGACTAACTAATAATAAAGACAGGCCGCTTCATATAAAGAAAAAGGACCCGATTTGAGATTGCCTCCACTTAGATTGCCTCCACCTCTCATACATGTTTTGTACTTGGCGAGAAAAGTTTTGCTGTATGAAGCTTTCAAGTTGCATCGAACTGAAACTCATTTCACCACTATCGCAAGTGTACCTGTTTTTGTTGTTGGTTTTGGGTATTTTGTTTGTTTTCTTTTTGTTGCAATTAATGAAGGTTGTGTGGTGGTAGTTTTTTTGTCTTCATAGCCCAGTAGGAAATTTCCAAAAATTCACTACTGAGAAAGCAGATTTTTCCTCAGGGAAAAGGAGCTGCACCCATGAATTTCCTAAGGAATCCTATCATGAATTTAACACAGGCTTGTCATTGGAAGGAAGCACCTACACACTTTCTCGATGAATATTTTGTAAGGAAATCACTATGCTCATGGCATCTCCGAAATCATAAGTTCTTTGGCGTCTCTGAAAAAACTGGTTCTAGTGATGTGATGATTTCTTGAATGGAAATGAGTACATGAAAAATGAATTTAATTTCCTCAAGGAGAGATGTATTGAAAATATTGATTATTCATTACTGAAATGTGTGCATATATGAAGCCTGTTTTTCCGTATTGAAAAAAGGAATGCATTTAAGGGGATGTTTTCTTAGAAGAAGGAAAATGAATGAAATCATTATGCATTTCTTTTCTGATTTCATCAATAGAAGAAGCGTCTGAAATGTATGGTTTAGAGAAAAAAATTAAAACAAATATGAAGTTTAATGTGTGTACCTACATAACATACATTATGTGTACGTATTTTATTAACTATTATAATTCCTATAATTTAAAGAAGCAAGTAGTTAGGCGCCAGTTATAGCTATCATTGAAACTCATCATTGAAAATTTTAATGATTGATTTTGAGACGTTTAGGAAGTAAAATCATTTATTCTTTTGATGAAAAAATAAAGCTAAAGACCTAATTAATATTTCTAGCCAAAAAAATTTTTCAAATAGGCCCAATTTTCCACATAAAAGGACTTTTCTTATTTCAATGATTGAACTACCTTACCAATGATCATTGAAAAATTAAAAGTCAATTTTTGTGGAAAGTTGGGCCTTTTTGAAATTTTTTTTTGACTAGAAATATTAATGAAGTCTTAAACTTTGATCGTCCATCAAAATAATAAATGATTTTGCCTCCTAAGCGTCTCAAAATCAATCATTAAAATTTTCAATGATGCGTTTCAATGATAGCTATAACTGGCACCTTAAGGTAGGTAATTAAAATAAAGTATTTATTATTTTATTATTGATAAAAACTTTGACGAAGGGTATTCCTTTTTGACAGCATCTGTAAAAATAATTTAAATGTTTCTTTAAATATTTAACTACATAGAAGCAAATATGAATATAACAACTTACTAAATAAAGCGGTATTAATATACTTATATATTAAGCTAGCTATACTTTCTTTTATTTTATTTTGAAGCGAATTCTTTTCTTTTTTTACCAAGCGCTTCATATTTCTTTTACTAAATCCACTCATTATCTATTATTTACTCACCAAATTATAAATTTTTATATTATATGTAGTAAATAAACACAAATTGATTAAAAACACTTATGGAATATGGATTAAAAACAATTGAAAAAAATCACTGAAAACCACGCACAACTGCTCTCTTTGATCACAAAATCGAAATTAAATCATTCTACAACAAAAGAAATGACTCGTGCCAAAAAACGACGAAGGAAAAACCCAAAAAAAAAGGTTTTTTTGTTGCACTTCGAAATCTATTCAACAGGCAGAAAAAAGTAGCATGTGCCATCCGAAAGGATGCATAACTTTTTATGAAGGAAATCTTCGCTTCCGTGTTTGCATTGAATTCGTTTTACTTTTCGATGCTATGAAAAAGTATTTGAATAAGTGTCTCTTTTTCTTCTCAGCTCAGGTAGAATATTTTGTCCAACAAACGAAGTCCGTGAATAGATATATTCCTTTTCCCTAGCGATATCACCATAGTATTATTCTTTTGGAAGGTTGTTGAATAATTTTCAATGCCAAACAAAAATAGGGTTCTTTTCTCTTTCACATCGCAGGCATAAAATACGCAATGCTATGTGAAAAGGTGCAGGAATAAATATGTCGCATTCAGCATTGTATTCATTAACGTTTATGATGTCAAAAAAGAATATTGCTATGTTTCGTGTTTTCTTTAACTTCTTTCGAAAGCAAAGCACAAGCTGCGAATAGAGCGGCCAACTACTTACCTATTGCATGACTTTCGATGAATGAAATCTATGCATACCATATCCTCAATGAATGTGCCACACGATTTCGGTGAGGAATGCACCTTTATTTTTCATTGAGGAGCAAATTTCCTACTGGGAGTTTGCTCTAACTTAAATTTTGCTTGGGTGTGTGTACACTTCTTCAGGTATATTTATTTCATTCTTGTCGATCTTGGCAAGAATTTTCGTTTTTGAAGGAAAAATTTGTTCTTTAGAGGATTTATGTGGAGACTATATGAGTGTTCTGAAGCAATGGTAGACTTGGTGGCGGTTGTTTGTGTTTGCAATTTTTTGCTCTCATTTATCCATTTTTGTGCGCTTGCTTGTGTACTCTTGCATACATTCATATAATCTCGATCTTCTAATAATGACATTAGAATTATCGTTTTTGGTGGTTTGGAGGACTTCTATACAGCATAAAAATAATATGTAGGTAGGTGGTATGAAGGAATATTTTGTTTATTTTATAACTTATTTATTTATTTATTCAGTACCGAAATAAAAAAATGCTAAGAAATCCAGGTGAATAATATACCTTATTTGTTTAATTGCAAAAATAAACCTACCGAGTCGAGGAGTATGTTCGCAAATTATGTGTATAACATTCCTTTAAATCGAGTAAACTAATTGCAAAGTTAAAATGCTATTTTTTGCATATTTAAAGCATAAATAAAGATTCATTATTTCTAAACATTCATGTTTTTTTCTATTAATTTTCAAGGCAAATGCGCCCGAAAATAGCGATATTTTCACTCTAAACGAATTTGCACCTCTCATAGTAATTTATCATGTTCACTTGAATCATTATATTTATAAACCATTTCCGGAGAGCTTATTCGTGATATTTCAAATCCTGTATTTGTACCTAGTTTGCAACATTTTGGGTAGAGTAATGTTCAAAAATCGATATAAAATCTTGTGGGTAACCTAGAAATATGTCTGATACACCAAAATAACCTGTTATTAATCAAAACTACATATTATAAAATACAAATTTTTAAAATCATATTTAAAATGAGAACATTATTTTAAATGGAGTGAAAGCTTGCTTTTAAACCTTTCGAAACCTCTCAAGTCTCAACTATTCAGACTAAATGCAAATGTAATTTTAGCACACTTTGGAAATTTAAGATTTTTTCAAATTTCTTCAGATACCTTATTTCTGAAAAATGAAGCAGTATTTCTCCACTTATAGGTATCCAATTTATGCAGCTGGATCGACATTTCTTTGAATTCTTTGGCTTACCCTCGAAAATGATCAAAATACGGAATTAAAAATATAAAAAAATTAAAACCACTTAGAAATCTTGAAATTAATGAGAAAAATACTGCTGACAAAAAATTAAAACTACAAACAAAATTGTAAATCAAGAAAAAGACAACAATTATTTATCATTAAAAGTTAAATTGTAATCAACAAAAACATTGAAAAACATAAAAATGAACTTGGATAGCAAATTGAGAGCAAAACTTCGAATCATTTTCCAATTTTTTTACTGAATTTCTATCTACATGCCAACTTTTATCAGCAAAGATCTGTTAGAGAAGTGCACTAACAATTTGCCTGAATTATTTAAATAAATAAATTTAATTACATAAAAAAAAAAAGTTCTCTGCTTTCAAAATTTTAATGGAAAAAGTAAATCATTCAGTTTAGAATTAAATCACACTGCTCTTTTGATATACCTATCATAAGAAATAATTTCACTATCACCATAAGCTGAAATACAAAAATTAGTCTAAATCCGTTTAGCCGATAATGGGAAAATTCAAAATAAAAAAACATAAAATATAAACAATGTCTTTTTAAAAAGTCGTATATTAACAAACAGCTTAATTGATCCTCCTTATGGCAAACTATGTATATGGGTTATATAGTTCAACCACCCCCCCACCAGATGGTTTCATAGTTTTATTCATGAAGAATAAAAAACTTTTTGTTGCTGTCCATTGCTCACAAGCTTAACTATTAAAATTAAATTTAATATTACCATTTGTTTTGCTTCATAAAAGTTCAATAAAACGCATTGTGTATTTTTATTTTTCTTGCCTATATCGAGGTCTAATAGCCTCATCTTCAGGGTCAAACGGAAATATTAATAGAGTTATGTATAATGTATATCCGTGGCGGTAAGTCGAGATACCTGTTGTTAAATTAATAATTTGAAAAAAAAAAATACTTAACAAAATTTTACGAAATTTTACCCTTATGTAATATTTTCCTAATACATCTGAAAATACATTATGAACACTTTTTTCCACATTAGTAACGTTTTGTGCAGGATATTCAACATAAACCCTGACCTTATAAACTTTCTAAGAGTTTGAGTTACCTGGTTCTTCACGACCGCCACGAATATATTGAACTTTTTCAGAAAGTTCTAAGAAAAGTTTTCATATTTATATAAAATATTGCTGTACATTATTGCTCACAAGTATCGATAAAATTCGGGATTTGGAAAATCATACACAAGCTCTCCAAAAATGGCTTATAACTTCAGTAATTCAATTTTTTCGAACAAATGAGGTATCAACTAAAAGATAATATAAAAAGTTTATATTTTTATAAAAACAAAGTAATATTTGGAATGAATATGAAATTATTGTAAAAGGTGCAACTTGGTTAAGAGAAAAGATACCACTTCTTCGAGTACGTGCATAGATAATGGATTCTTAAATATATTTACATACATTCAAAAACTGCCATTATTAATCCTACCTGTGAATTATATAGTTCATATTATGACGACACCCACCAAATGATTTTGGTTTTCCAAAATTCTATTTTGCAAAACCAAACTAAAATTTTAACATACATTTACGAGTATGTTTATGTGTATTGCTCACAAGCTCCCAAATAAATTTCAATTAATTAATTAATTAAATCTTATATTTGCATTTAATTTGAGTAGTTGAGAGGTTTCGAAAGGCTTAAAAGCAAATTTTCACTCCATTTACAATAATGTTCTCATTTTAAATATGATTTTAAAAATTTGTATTTTATAATATGTAGTTTTGATTAATAACAGGTTATTTTGGTGTATCAGACATATTTCTAGGTTACCCACAAGATTTTATATCGATTTTTGAACATTACTCTACCCAAAATGTTGCAAACTAGGTACAAATACAGGATTTGAAATATCACGAATAAGCTCTCCGGAAATGGTTTATAAATATAATGATTCAAGTGAACATGATAAATTACTATGAGAGGTGCAAATTCGTTTAGAGTGAAAATATCGCTATTTTCGGGCGCATTTGCCTTGAAAATTAATAGAAAAAAACATGAATGTTTAGAAATAATGAATCTTTATTTATGCTTTAAATATGCAAAAAATAGCATTTTAACTTTGCAATTAGTTTACTCGATTTAAAGGAATGTTATACACATAATTTGCGAACATACTCCTCGACTCGGTAGGTTTATTTTTGCAATTAAACAAATAAGGTATATTATTCACCTGTATTTCTTAGCATTTTTTTATTTCGGTACTGAATAAATAAATAAATAAGTTATAAAATAAACAAAATATTCCTTCATACCACCTACCTACATATTATTTTTATGCTGTATAGAAGTCCTCCAAACTACCAAAAACGATAATTCTAATGTCATTATTAGAAGATCGAGATTATATGAATGTATTCAAGAGTACACAAGCAAGTGCACAAAAAAGGATAAATGAGAGCAAAAAATTGCAAACACAAACAACCGTCACCAAGTCTACCATTGCTTCAGAACACTCATGTAGTCTCCACATCCACCCCAAACGTGAAAACAGATAAATCCTCTAAAGAACAAATTTTTCCTTCAAAAACGAAAATGCTTGCCAAGATCGACAAGAATGAAATAAATATACCTGAAGAAGTGTACACACACACAAGCAAAATTTAAGTTAGAGCAAACTATGAAGACAAAAAAACTACCACCACACAACCTTCATTAATTGCAACAAAAAAAACAGACAAAATACCCAAAACCAACAACAAAAACAGATACACTTGCGATAGTGGTGAAATGAGTTTCAGTTCGATGCAACTTGAAAGCTTCATACAGCAAAAGCTTTTCTCGCCAAGTACAAAACATGTATGAGAGCGAGAGGTGGAGGCAATCTAAGTGGAGGCAATCTCACTCAAATCGGGTCCTTTTTCTTTATATGAAGCGGCCTGTCTTTATTATTAGTTAGTCTATGATATTACTATAAAGTTTATATACAAAGAAGACAATACTATCTCTGTTGATTCATGATTTGTGTTAAATTGTTTTTTTTTTTATTGTAAAACTAATTTTGTTTCGATGCAATTTTTATAACAAAAAAATGCAATAAAAATAACGTAAGTTTAAATAATTAGTATCTTGTTAAGGAAAAATTGTTCATGTACATATAAACATACTTAGATAAATAGCCCCTGAAGCTGAAGATGCTGAGAAAATCAAACGAAACGTCTGGATAAAATGTATGTATTTGTTCTAGTTGTCCACTGATGAATATGGCAGATATTATCCAGATATTCATATTCATTCATTCATAGCAAATTAAAATGATCTCTTTATTCAAATGATTTAGTTTATTAATGAAGATTTTGTTGAAGTCAAACAGTTATTGTATATTAATATATATATTATTCTAATGAAACTGGATATTTAAGCTTCAATACATAGTCTAAGCGACGCACGATCACAAAAGTTGGTGATTATAGAAAATTTAATTTAATTCACCGTATTGTATAATAATGTATGTAAATGTACATAAATAAAAATAAAACATTTAAAAAACTCACTCTGTAAATGAAGCTTGATTTCCTATTACATAAGCTGTGATAAGCAACAATAATAAGATTCTTCTTTGACAAATCATTTTTTTTTCACTTTTTAATCAACTTCCTTAACATGAATTTTGTACGCCTAAATTTTATTTGAACCGGAGACAAAATAATTTCACTGATTGCTACCAACCGTCACCTTAGACGCTCTATAAAGCACTGCATTTAAAGATTTAAACAATGCAAAGAACACATGAGATTAGGTCAGTTATACAATGAAGATGGGCAATGTGTTACTCATGGGTAGGTATACATCTTGATATACAAAAAAAAAAAAAAAAATTGGTTGCGTAACAGCTCAAGTAGAACCAAAACCTAAACCTAATGACTAACTCTACAATTTTACAACAATTTTGATGATCTTTGATGTGTTGGATTCATCACCAAGAATAACAATTAAAATATCGGAAAAATCAACGGAACAAAATTATATGCACTTTGGATACCTATATTATATAAACAAAAAAAAACATCGGATTTGAAATAAATCAATCAATTATGAAATATTTGTAAGGTTATTATAATAATTCAAAACAAATCCGAGTTTCTCTGTAATCAAAGCATTATTTTATTATTTAGAATTTTTACTTAAAATAATTACAATAAAATATCACCTGTTATTAAAGAAACGAAGACATTTTATGTTACTAAATTAAAGTCTGGAATCCTAACTATAAAACTATAAATGGGTTAAGATGAGTATAATCCTTAGTTTGACAGTCAATTGCACATGTTACATCCATCATGTTGACGTTTGACGTTACATCCATCATGTTGATGTTTGGGAGGCTCACAGGGTGATTGAATAAATAAAAGGAAATACATTATCAGCCTTATTCATAAACGCATCATAGCTTGTGCATAGTGCTATGTACTCGTTATAATGCATCTGAACGCAAAAACCTTATTCATAAAACTTATGCAACGTTACATAGACTCATTATAAGCTAAACGAGTTTGGAGGTTGAATAGTGGCAACATAAGGATATTTTAGTATCAAAATGTCACCAACACACACAAAAGTGAAATATTTTGATATGCGCACATATACATATCTATACCTATTCTTTCCAATAAAAAATGTGAGCAAAGAAATAATGAAATAAAACAACAAAACAGATTATTTTCTCAAAAAAACTAATTTTCTTTTATTTATGCACATATGAAAATGCGTATCTACTATAAACAATAGATAACACAATGAAAATAGAATAGAAAAACAAAAATAGAGAAACTAAAAACAATCCAACCGGTGGTGGCGGCAGCGCAGCAGGAAAACTGGGGGTTGTTTTGTTTTTTTTTTTATAAAAATTCACTGAGAGTAAATGGAATGGAATTGCTATAAGTTTTTATCGAAACTTTTATTTATTTTTGCTAAAAATGAGTAATGACACAAGAAAACTACAAAATTATAATATTATAGACACAGAAATTGAAGAGACCGAACTGGAAGCATTTTTCTTTTATTGATTTTTCACAAACAGCTGATGTTTGCTTATGTGAAGTTGAAGTAAAACGTAATAGATTTCCTCTTTGTGGTACTTTATTTGACACAAGCGTTGCATAACTAAAATGGTTGGGGAAATTTTTTATGAATAAGGATTTATGTAACGTTACATAGTGGCTACATAAATCCTTATGCAGTGCATAACTATTCATCTGTTTAGCGCATTCTAATGAATAAGGCTGTATATGTTTAACTTATACAAATAGAATTCGGTTTAAACCTAATTCTAACCTGTTTAAATGCGAAAATAATATTATTTTAAAGTAAAGTGTGTTTAAGCCAAACTGATTCATGTTCGAATATTTCATTAGAACCTGCAAATATTTGTTTATGTGATTCAAACTAGGTAGTTTGAATTTGATTTTTGAAATGTCTGTTTAATTATTTTTCTCACTTGAGAATATTTAACATAAAATGAATATTCTTCAGGGACGATTTATCACATGAAAACCAAATCCAGTAAATTTATTTTTACTTTAAATTTATTGAAATAATATCAAAAGCAATTCATTAGTCGAAAAAAAATATTTTTTTTTATTTTTTTCACGAAATATAAAATGTACACATATGAGGCCGTTTAGCTTTAATGGGTCTCTTCTCATTATGAATGAAAAGATTAAAGATTTCATACCTACATTCTGGAGACACCGACTCGCTCGTAACGTTTCTCGCAAATATAGCGAGTTGTTTTGATGCAATTTTTTTCACGACACCTTAAAGGGCTTTTCAGTTGCATTTTCTTTGGAAAATGTCCAATGGAGTCTATTCTAATTTATGTAAGAACCTTAATCCAGCTTTTTACTTTTCAAGAGGTGGTTCCCATGCAGAACGGGGTCTGTCTAGTTTTTAATTCTGATCATTAATTTATATTTCTGTGTTAGCCAATTTAGTTTTAAAGTCTTCTAGACGGATATGACTTTTTTTTGCCTTCACGAAAAAAAATCCACGAATTGGCGATTGCTTTATTCAAAAAATGAACTTACACCTATTTTACAACTATTTGGCCACCTTTCCAAACATTTGCTTTCACGCATAAGAGTGGGGTCGCTTAGCGTCAAATTTCGAGATGATGTGTTTTTGCCGGACAAAAGCACCAAATTTTTTGTAGGTACTACTTAGGTCCATAGCTTGAGATTTAGGGTAGGACCCATCTCGGAGGTCAGCCATCTTGGATTTAATAGCCGCCATTTTGAAATGTAGGTATATTATTAATATCTCGGCTTCTAAATCACTTAGGACCCCAAACTTGGTGTCTAGGCATACATTTTTGGGGTCAGGGAATACAACCACATAATTTTCAAATGTTAAAGTTTGCAAATATACGCAGGGGGCATGGGGGTCATGACCTCCTGGCACCAAGACAATCAAATATAATATTAAGGGTCAGATAATATATATACACAAGTTTAAAATGTATTTGACTATATTCAAGGAGGGGAATGGGGTTCGTGACACCCCCTCCCCCCCGCTCAGAGCCCAAGAAAAAGTATAAATAAAAAACAATCTTCATGAATCCTTTTGTTAATTTTTTGAAATGCTTGCATAGGTAAGCTCTTAAGCTTCATACGAATTATTTTTTGGGATAAGAACTACAAAATAAAAACACACAGACGTGCAAAAACTGACGCGACGTACGAAATTATTTCATAACCTTAGTGTTACCTTTTATGAGACCATGGTAATATTAGGTTTGTTCGATGTGAGCACTGGGGGGCACTGGGTCGCCCTGAACTCGCTCTAATGTGTTTTACGTGACACTTTTTTCACCCCAGTTTATTTGCACTGTGTTCGATGTGTGTTCGGGGCGAGCACTGAACTCGCTCTTACACAGGTTTTTTCTCAGGGATAGAAATCAGAGCTGCGAAATTGAAATCAGCTGTTTGTAAAAGTTGAATGTCAAAGGGAAAGGATTAACTTTACGAATTTTTATGACGATATAAATAATAAATGTGAAATATTTTGTATACTATTTTGTTACTTTTTATTAATTTATATATTAATAAATACAATGCTAAGGAAAATATATGTATATCTAGTGCTTGCATAAAGATTTTGAAGCTGCACAAAATAGTATCCAAGCACCTCAACATTTTTATCATACAAAAGTAACACTGAGGTGTTCGATGTGAAATCAAAACCCGGGCAGCCCCCAGTTCTTTGACATTTGAATGACATTCCCCAGTGCGCCCTGGGGCAGGGAACAACGAACAAACCTATTATTCGCGAAGAATGTATGTTTTGACGTATCGAGTTTTTCTGAAAGGAAAATGAATAAGTTAAATGCAAAACAAAATGCAGATTTTCATCATCTTGGACTCCATTCAACATGAAAACAGAAATGGAAAAAATCTTAAGATATCTTATATCATATATAAATTTTAAAAATATTTCTTATAATTCTGAAGTAAAGATACTCAATGCCTTGATAAAAGATTCAATCTCAGCCTTTAGGAATCGATCCTGGAACCAAAAATTACAAGGCTTAAACAAGGGAGGTAAACCATTTTGGAATATGGTAAAAATAATAAAAAAGAAAAATGCATATATTCCTGCTCTTAAAGTAGGAAGCAATGTTTTGATTTCCAGTGCTGAGAAAGCTAATGTACTGGCTGAAACTTTCTATGACAACCATTCAGTCATTGCGGGACTCCTTCTAATACTGCAGTAGAATCCGTGGTAAGTGACTCCATACATACTATTAATTTAAGTGCTTCAATTACTTATCACGGTGATGTAGCATTTAATGACGTTAAAAATGTCCTTCTTGCTCTTAAAAGCAGAAAATCTGAAGGCTTTGATGGCATTAAAAATGTTTTTCTTAAGAACTTACCAAAGTCTGTAATAAAATATTTGCAACACCTATTCAACAGCTGTCTGAAGTTAAGCTATTTTCCTCATGCATGGAAAACAGCTAAGATTATACCAATTTTAAAGCCTGGTAAAAGTGCAAATATGCCTAATAATTATAGGCCAATAAGTTTATTAAGCTCATGAGCAAATGCTTCGAGCAATTAATAAAAACTCGAATTGTTTCTCAAGTAACAAGTAATAATATCTTACCGCTTGAACAATTTGGTTTTAGGGCGCACCATAGTACAGTCCATCAAGTTGATCGAATCACAAAACATATTAGAACTAATTTTAGGAGAGGAAAAAGTACTGGGATGGTACTGCTTGATGTTGAGAAAGCATTCGATACGGTTTGGCATAATGGGCTTTTACATAAAATGTTAAGGCTAAAATTTCCAATGTATTTAATAAAAATTGTTCAATCCTTTTTATATGAAAGGAAATTCAAAGTATCAATAAATAATTGGTTCTCTGACACATACAACATTGTAGCAGGTGTTCCTCAAGGATCGGTACTAGGCCCAATTTTATATACTATTTTCACATATGACTTCCCATGTTTAACAAACTGCGAAAAAGCTATCTTTGCGGATGACACTTGTATATTCACATCGGATTCAGTTGGTTTCAACATTGAAACCAATCTGCAATCAGCACTGAATGTGATACAAGATTATTTTTTCGATTGGAAGATTAGGGTAAATGCTTCTAAGACACAGGCTATCTTTTTCTCACGAAAAAGAAAAGCCTGTTTCTTGCCCATAAACAATTTGCAAGTAAATGGTTTAAGCACTGAGTGGCGTTCAAGTGCTAAGTACCTTGGAGTACACCTAGACAAGACTCTTACTTTTGGACTTCATATTCAAGAAGTAATTAAAAAGATCAATATAACTACCAAAACTCTATATCCCTTTATAAATCGAAAATCCAAACTCAGTAATGAAAATAAGCTCTTGATCTACAAAGTAGTTTTTCAAGCAATTATGTTTTATGGATCACCAGCATGGGGCAAATGTGCAGTTAGTCATATTCGCAGACTCCAAATTGCTCAAAACAAGGTTTTGAAAATGATCCTAAAGCTCCCATGGTCTTTTTCAACAGCAGAACTCCATGAAATTTCAAATATGGAACTGGTTTCGACAAGAATTTTTAAACTTAAGGAACGCTATACTTTATCTTGCTCATTCTCAGATAACTCGTTGATTTCCAACCTTGCTTTATAGTTATAGTATTATTATAATAGTTAATTATTATATAAGCATATTCTGTGATATTTTTCAACCAACTAATTTATTTATTTATTATTTATTATTTTCAATTTATTAATGTAATTATTTATTTATTTATTTATTTATTGATTGGTTGATTGATTTATTTATTCATTTATTTATTTATTTATTTATTTATTTATTTATTTATTTATTAATTTATTTACTTATTTATCTGTGATTTATTTATTGAATTTTATTTTTGTTTACTATTATTTATTTATTTATTTACTAATTTAATTGTGATTTATTTATTTATTTTTATTTTTGTTTAATATTATTTATTTATTTATTATTTATTTACTCGTCCATTAATTTATTTATTTTGGTGATTGTATGCATTTTTGTATTAATTTTTTTATATTTGGTTTGTATATTTTCTAATTATTTTGTTAATCAATTCTGTATATATTATCTTGTTTGTTCACAGTACATATGTATTTACTTGTTAGTCATATCCTATTATTTCTGTATCTTATTATTTATTCATTTACATTCCATGTGAAACTTAAAGTTTGGTTGAACTGCACCGCCCACCCTTCTTCTCGAAATTCTCTAATAGACCTATTTTTATTTTAATGAAGGTTTTTATGTAGCTTTTCCTTCAAAATATTTTAATTCTTGTTCTTTTGTTTATTAAAAATTATCAAATTGTCAGTAGTAAGGTAGATTTATACCAAAACTCTGTAAATTGTGCAATATAGTTTAAGAAAATAATGTATAAATATTCTGCTACAATAAACAACAATTACAATTACAATAAATTTTAAAAATTAATTTCTCTGTCAGTTGTTTTAAGCCATATGTTTTGGTTAGTATTCTAATCGACCATTTACGCAAGATTTTTTTAAGTCCCCTATTACACGATGATTCTTTGCCCGTACCAAAGGCAACAGAATTCTTCAACTCTGTACACAAGGTCATCAGGTGATGGAACTTGCCAATGAGGATTACCACTACATCCGTGTCAACAGTACGAACCATACACCTTCTACAGCCATTCTTCTTCTTTTCGAAAATAATGAAGAATGGCTGTAGAAGGTGTATGGTATTATATTGACACGGATGTAGTGGTAATCCTCATTGGCAAGTTCCATCACCTGATGACCTTGTGTACAGAGTTGAAGATTTCTGTTGCCTTTGGTACGGGCAGATCATTTAATTATATAGACATCAATGCTATATGCTACGAGAAACTGGGCGTAGAAAAATCCTTGGCCTCCCCGTATTTCACAGTTTTACGGATTGCGATACAACATCTCCATTTTTCGGACGAGGCAAGAAATCTGCGTGGGCGGCATGGAATTGTTATCCTGAGGTGACACATACCTTTACATGTAAAGCATTACATCCTTACGCAGAGCTTGATGGTGATAGTGAACATTTTAAAAGGCTAGACCGCTTCCCGGTAACATTATATGATGTCAGGAAGGAGCTGTTTTGTAAGAAGACTAAGACAATGGAGAAACTTCCACTAACAAAAGATGCACTACTTAAACACTCAAAGCGGGCTGTATATCAGGCAGGAGTATGGTGTACCTGTGAACACATTCAACAGTGCGCTTCTAGTCCGGAAGGCTGGTGCTGGTCACAGAAAGAAGAACGTGGATCATGAGTTCCTGTATAGAACACCTTACCTATAGCTTCAAGGGCATGTACTGAATTGGTGAAATGTAATTGTAATAGTCAAAAAGGATACACTGGTAGAAATGCTTGCAAAGCTGCTCGTTGAAATTGTACTGACCTTTTTAAATGTCAATGCTTGAATACGACATAAGCAATCAATATAGATAAATGCAATTCAACATCTTTCATACGTGATTTCTCTTATATTTGAATTTTATATCTATCTTTTTGGACTAAATGTAGATTATTTTTTATTTATACTTTTTTTGGGCTCTGAGGTTGGGGGGTGTCATGACCCCTATTCCCCTCCTTGAATAAATCTAGTTAGATACATGTTAAACTTGTGCGGGTATATGTATTATCTGACCCTAAATATTATATTTGATTTTTTGGAGCAAGAGGGTCATGACCCCCATGCCCCCTGCGTATATTTGTAAACTTTAACATTTAAAAATAGTGTGGTTGTATTCCTTGATCCCATAAATGTATACCGAGACACCAAGTTTGGGGTCCTAAGTGATTTAGAAGCCGAGATATTAATAATATACCTACATTTCAAAATGGCGGCTATAAAATCCAAGATGGCTGACCGCCGAGATGGGTCCTACCCTAAATCTCAAGCTATGGACCTAAGTAAATAAATAAAATAAATTGGGTGGCGCAACAGCTCGTGGAGAACCAGGGCCTAGTGACTTACAACTCACCACCATTCCTGTGTGCGTGTTTGTTGGCAGGAATGGAGGGGACCTACAGTTTTTTGCCGAGTCCGAACGGCTAAATGAGAAGCACTTTTGCATGACAAGTATACTCTTGGAGGATTTGTCAGTTCCTCGCAAGAGGCAGTACCTCGGATAAAACATTTCTGTTTTTAGGTGGCACGGCTGGGAATCGAACCCACACCTTCGGCATGACAGTCCTACGCACTAACCATCAAGCCACGAGGTACTACCTAAGACCTAAGTAGTACGTAACAAAAATTTGGTGCTTTTGTCCGCCAAAAACAGATTTTCTTGCTAAGCGACCCTACTACATAGGCATAGCCGATCGTAGTGGAAGTACAATCACAGCTGTCTCAAGAAAAGTTCTGAGAGTTTCGAAAGCAATAGATAAATATTGGAAATGAATTTATAAAATTTCCTGAAACTGCACTAACCGTTTCATAAACTAAACGTACACATTGCACGTAAGGTGGTGCCTACGAATGTTGCCTTAATTTTGCAATTTTTATTTGACTGGTACATTTCCCATAGTATTATGACATAGCAAACCATACGTAATTGGTATGATTTTAATTTCTTTCGAATCTTACGCGTGTAAAAAAGAATTTTTTAGTTCATTCTTCAAATGGTATTTGACAAATTACTTCATTCTCGAACCCGCAAAAATACTTCTATACAACATTTTGTACATAATATCGACACACTTCAAAAGTAAACACTCTCACTTAAAAATAACACTTTTGAAGGAAATGAGATCAAAATGTATTTAAATATAGGAATTGGAACGTAATTACCGGAATATGTTGCAATTTCTGGATAAATATCTTCCAAAATGCGTTTTTGGATTCAGAAAATATATTTCAATTTCATTTGCCAAAATATTTTTTTTTTGTTAACACTTTCTTAAGCTGCTGAATTCAAAGACCGCAACGGTGACTGGATACACAAACACGCTTTAATTGGATATTCCATACGCCATGAATAAAATACTATTCCCGGACATTTTTCAAAACAAAACCACGCAAAATACGTTTAAACGCAAAAATAAAACCGAAACTTATATTATTTTGACACTAGCGCAAACTGACTTGAAGTTAGTTGGAATTCAAAAGCGGTCCCTTACTATGTTGAACATAAACTTTTTCGTGCAACTTACATAGATTTAAGTATGACATAGAATCTATGTTGAACTTAGCTATGCATAAGATTAATGTTCCGAATCAGCAAATGGTTCTTAATTACCTAGTTAATAAAAACACTATTAGTGCTACCAAATAATATTTTGTTGTTATTTTACCATGAAGGGTTTCTATAGAAACGAACTGTAAGAGAAATTTAAGTTTTTTTTATTTAGAAAAATTGAGAAAAACCAAACGTACACATATGTGCCAGTATCCTTGAAGAGGTTAAACATGAACCCAATGAAAATGATAACAAGAAAACGAGATTGAACAAAATCTCAAATTTAAATTCAGATCAGTTTGAATTGAACTTAAACGAAAAAATTTAGGATAAGTTAACCTTGTGATGATGTCATTGTTATGGAAAAACTTTAGTTTCGAGAAGATGAGATACCAAAACCCAAAATAAAAATTTTTGCAACACTTGCAATACTTAATTGAGGTTTTTGGTAAGTAATATTTCTTTTTTTTAGATATTGATATGAGAACCTTTCTGCAATTGTGAAATACTGTCCTTTAAGGCTCACTTGGGTGTTTGAAGTTTTAAGCCAAACATTTATCAAAAAAAGCTAACTAGATGTCCCTTCCACATCAATCAACTGGAATACAAAAATACAATTTAGAAGCTTTATTTCACTAGTTTAAGTGTTTTTTTTTTTTTAACTATAAATTTAATATGTTTTTGCTTGACATGTTCGATTAAAGATTTTGAAATTTTCATAGACTTTTTACTATTTTCTTGTGTGTTCTGGTCAGAGAAATGGAGTAAAAATTAAAAAAATAAAATTGGGTAAGTATTTGCCTCTCTATACATGTTGACAAAAAAAATTATAGTTAATTTAAACACGAAAATGTTCAAAAAAATATAATATAATTCTATTTGAAATAACATTAAATGAAGTAAATTAAAACAAAGAGAAATATGTTCAAATCAAATAGAAAGCATATTTAATTTAAACAAAAACAAGTTTAAATCCAGTCTACGATGAATAAATACGGTTATGTTAAATTCAAACAGAAATCAGTCCCATGCCAAATCGTATGCGTTTGAGTTTGATTCAAACATGAATATATTCAATATTTTTCTCAGTGTAAGTAAAATCAAGCAACTTAGGTACATAGATATATTTTTCTCACCTAATCCGACTTCTAACTTTATGTACATTTATACTAACACACTCACAAAATTTTTCTGTTTATATAATCGAACTTTTTTATGAATAGTTATAAAATAAATAAAAATATGATTTTATAAATAAGCGGGTTTGACTGTACTATCAGGTCGGGCTATTTCGGCGGATCTTATTTTAGGAGTTTGTAGGCTGTAATAAGCAATTTTTTTTAGTAATCACGGTTCAATAAACAATAATAAAATTAAAAACAAAGTTTTATCTCAAAAACGCTTCATTTTTATTGGGTACCGGCCTGCATTTCTGCCCCTCCTCAAAAAACCAGATAATTGATTATAACCAAACTTTGCAGAAACAGATAAAGGTATATACAAAATAATCCCTGCAAATTTGAGCACAATTTATTCAGTGGTTTCGAAATCAATAGCATACATACAAAGGCACAGTGAATTTTATAAAAAAAAAACAGAGGTTGCATCGTTCAAACAGGTATGACAGATACTTTCGGCAGGCTAGAGCCTGTCATACTGAGTTTTTCTGAAAGTACATAAAATTACCTTTCAAATGATATATGTATATTATGTCCATTTCCACGAAGACGGGACTTTTAATGTCACCGGCTCCCGGGCTATTACGAAGGTTTCATTGTATTTTTGTGTACACATCTGTGCTACAGTTACACAGTGCGGTATTTTGGTCGAAAACCTGGCCAAAAATATTTGAGCACATTTTTCACATCGAATAGGTACCAAATGAGTTAAAAGTTATTTGGAAGGATACATTTTTGTTTTTTAGGTACAGTAAAACTCACTTAAGTGCTTACCCATTTACCTCCCGATTAGCCAGGAGAAACAAAAAATATTTAAAATCCAAAAAAACACAGGCAATGCTGTGCTATAACTTTTTTTTAAAGCTAATATTCTTTATTTTGTCTTTTGATTCAAGTCGTTTCATTAAATAGTTTTTGATAAACTAAGTTTTAAAGATGAAATTTAGAAAAAAAAAGTTTTTTTTTTTTTGTTTTTAATTGATTTGTTATAAAATTTTGCAATGTGAAGGACATTTTTTTTCCAATATTCAACGGCCCAATAAACTTTTAGCTAAATACTAAAAACCTTATTTCAATAAATATAATAGTTTCTAAGAAATTAGAAAAATACTGAAAAATACTTTTTTCCCTGAAATCCCCTTTTTTCGTTTTTTTTTTATGAGTGGATTTACAACTGGAAATTTTCTTAGTGCAGGTAACCAATTTTAAATACCTGCGACCCTTTAAATCCAAAATTTGAGATGTGGATTAGTTGTATATTTTATGATTACAGGTCAATTACTCAATAAACAGATTAATCTATTTTGTTTTTCCACACTCAATTTTTGTCTTATAAGAAAGTAGGTAATAAAAAAAACGACCTGGATTAATTTAATTTTCTAGTTTTTATTTTATTATTTATTCTTCATCTTTCATTATTAACATCATCATAAACATCTTCAAAAAATTCATCAAAAACATCATCATCACCATCATCATCATTATTACCATCATCATCATCTTTATCTAATAGTAGTACCTCGTGGCTTGATGGTTAGTGCGTAGGACTGTCATGCCGAAGGTGTGGGTTCGATTCCCAGCCGTGCCACCTAAAAACAGAAATGTTTTAATCGAGGTACTGCCTCTTGCGAGGACGAGGAACTGACAAATCCTCCAAGAGTATACTTGTCATGAAAAAGTGCCTCTCATTTAGCCGTTCGGACTCGGCAAAAAACTGTAGGTCCCCTCCATTCCTGCCCAACAAACACGCACACAGGAATGGTTGTGAGTTGTAAGTCACTAGGCCCTGGTTCTCCTCGAGCTGTTGCGCCTCCCAATTTATTTTTTCATCATCTTTATCATCTTCATCATTGTTATTAACAGTCAAAAATTCGAGAGCCTCCTTTGAAAACGACTGCTTTTTTATCTTATTTTTTGTTCTTAAATTACTGAGATAAGGGTCTAACGTCAATAGAAGCCGGTTAATCACATCCTCGTTGCATGCCGTCCTGGAGAATTTTCGTGAAAAGTGTTCCCTGTATTGGCGGAAATGCTTATTTCTAGGTTCTGCAGCTTCTTCGGACAACTGGCCGATTGGCAACATAGGCTTCCATGGATACAAGTTTACATAGTATTTATCAGTATCCACTGTTGGAGACATAGGCTTCCATGGATACAAGTTTACATAGTATTTAGCAATATCCATCGTGAACTTTTCGAATTTTTTAAAATCTATCTCATAACCAGAGGATACCACTTCTAATATAATTTTGAATTTATTAATTAATGATAAATCCACGCTTGTAATAGAAGCTGCTTCTTCTTGGTTATTTAAAAATCTACGAGAGGTGTTGCCTTCATTGGTGTTGCTATCACAACAAAAACATAAATGTTAAAAAAGGAGCCAAGTTCTTATGTGTACAAGAAACCTGTGCGTAAAAAGTCAGCCAAAAAAAGTAATGAGATCTAAAATATATGCCAAGTTTTAAGTTCATGAAGTTTAATATCAAATATCTTAAGTAGAGTGATATCGAAACAGTTCCAAATCATGACAGAAATTTGGTAATTAATATTTACTGATTAAAATTTGGTGGGTTCACTGGTCAAGTTTTCATACATTTTAAATTTGTGATTAAGTAAGTATTTAAGAGAAAACTTGCCAAGTAAATCCACCAAATTTTAATCAGTAATCATTAACTACCAAATTTCTGTCATGATTTGGAATTGTTTCGATATTACTCTTCTTAAGATATTTGATATTAAACTTCATGAACTTAAAACTTGGCATATATTTTAGATCTCATTACTTTTTTTGGCTGACTTTTTACGCACAGGTTTCTTGTACACATAAGAACTTGGCTCCTTTTTTAACATTTATGTTTTTGTTGTGATTTAACTCCTTTTTGCAAAGATTTATTTTGCCAGGTGAAAGTAATAGCAATTCTGATAAAGTGGGTGGATCGCACCCCCCCCCCCCCTGAATGGACAATTCCAAATTTTCGATTTTTTTCCTTTCTAAATACTTCAAGTTCTACCGACCTACCAATTTTCATCGTTCTACAACAATCGATAGTGCTCCATATAATTTATAAGAATTTTTAAGAATGTGGGTGGATGCCACGCCCCCTGAATGCAAAATTCCAATTTTTCAATTTTTCTTTCTTAGTACTTTAGCCCTACCGACCTACCAATTTTCATCGTTTTACAACAATCGGAAGTGCTTCATATAGTTTATAAAAATTTTTAAGAACGTGGGTCGATGCTACGCCCCCTGAACTGAAACTTCCAATTTTTCGATTGTGTTTTCTTCTAAATACTTCAAGGCATACCAACCTACCAATTTTCAGCGTTCTACAACAATCGGAAGTGCTTCATATAATTTATAAGAATTTTTGAGAATGTGGGTGGGTGCCACGCCCCCTGAACTGAAAATTCCAATTTTTCGATTTCTTTATTCTAAGTACTTCAAGGCGTACCGACCTACCAATTTTCATCGTTCTACAACAATCGGAAGTACTCCATATGACTTATAAGAATTTTTAAGAATGTGGGTGGATACCACGCCCCCTGAATGCAAAATTCCAATTTTTTAATTTTTTTCTTTCCAAGTACCTTAAGCCCTACCGACCTACCAATTTTCATCATTCTACAACAATCGGAAATGCTCCATATAATTTATAAGAGTTTTTAAAAAAGTGGGTGGATGCCACGCCCCCTGAATAGAAAATTGCAGATTTTCGATTTTTTCCTTTGTATGTACCACAAGGCCTACCGTTTTGCGAAATTTCAAGTTTCTATGATGTCGGGAAGTGCTCCATAATTTTGATGATCTGTCAGTGAGTCAGTGAGTCAGTCAGTTACGGTTTTTGCGATTTTTGAAGTCCTATATCTTGGGAACTACTAATGCCAAAGAGTTGAAATTTGGTGAGCCACCTGTGTTTGATCAGTTCAGCAAATACTGCGAATTTGAAGTTTCTGACTTTATTGGTACTGAAGTTAGAGGGGGGTTGAAAATCGCCTGAGTTTGTTCCTGTAAAAAGGGTGTAGTGCCGCGAACTTGGCTGGGCACTACCGTGCCCTTTGATACCCAGCTTTTGGAATATCCACCAGTAAGCCCAATTTATCGTGGAACTCTTTTTGTATCTGTCTCTTGGCCGCTTGAATTTTGTCCCGGTTACTTTTTTCTGTAACGCGTCCCTTATGCACTTCTGCTTTAAGTTTGTACGCCAGATGCACCAGAAATTCGAAAAACCTAATCCTGGAGTATAATATTGATGGCCCAAATCTGAAAGTCTCTGGATTCTCTTGTTCTGTAGAAGCTAAGTCGTTGTAACTTTTTGAAGTTTTTCCACATATGTAACAACTTAATGTAGATGATGAAATACTCGTGCATTACACACCTTTCCATCGACCATTGTTGGAAGCAGTACATGGTTGATTCTTATACTGTCGCTTACTGTTGTTGCTTGAAGATTTTGGGCCTGGTTTTCAATGTATTGAATTTCTTCATTGGTTATGTCCTTATTTTCTTTAACATAACGAATCCGTATTGGTCTGCACCATCTTGTTGATGAAGAGTGGATGTTTTGCCATTTTGACTCCCTGACTTGAGACGAAGAGACACAAGGGATCTCAAAAAAATATTTGCATCACTATTGTCGTCATCTTCAAATTTCTGCTTGTATTGGCTTTGAGAAGATCCATCGCATGCCCACTTATATACTAGCTCTAAATCTGTATCCGTGTTCTCAAGGCACTGTGAGAGTTCTGGTTCCAAATATTTACATAATCGCGATGTTGTGTGATCCTCTAAATCTTTGAGCATGACTTCGGCAACTGTCTCACTGACGCTTTTTGGTGGGCAACAGTCTTGTTTAGCTTTATACACGTAGGTATAGCATGGCCGCTATTGACTTGCAGTTAAATTAGCTTCGACGACTATCCTCAAAGCGTTTTCAGGTGTGTGTTTCTTCTTTTTCAGCGCTTTACTGCCAATCGCTGCTGCTTCCCGAAGCTTCATAGCCCTGGTTGGAGTTTTGGTCACAACCTGCATCACTTTGAATTGGCTATATCAGTATTTCCCGCCGCTTGCAGTGTGTGTTTCTTCGTTTTCAGCGCTTTACTGCCAATCGCTGCTGCTTTCCGAAACTTCATAGCCCTGGTTGGAGTTTTGGTCACAACCTGCATCACTTTGGCTATATCAGTATTTCCCGCCGCTCTTTAATTCATCTGTGCTGCGTATGTCAGTTCGTCAACAGACACACTTTTTCGAAGTTCCACTGTTTTTCGATGTTTTGTTCGGTCACTTGATTCCACGAATTCGTTGCTTGGGTGACCTTGAGACCTTCCGGGAAGTATGCCAGCAGGTAGTGTTATTTCTTCACTTAGCCACTCTTCATTCTTATCCAAGAAACGCCTTTCTGTGCTATTACAGAGTTGCCATCTTCGTTTATAATTTGGTTTGAATGCCTTGGTAAGTTCATCTATTTTCTTTGGGGGACACTTTGCTATATCCATAAGTTTTTTATCCAAATCTTCAAGTTTATCGTCAAGGAGCCTCTGTGAGCTTCCTCTAACCAACTCATGGAGCTGTTTTCTGGTCATAGACAAGCTGGAATTAAAGTCATCTGGAATAATATAAAAATCTATTATTAAGGGTCGATTTAAAGCAGTTTTTTCAAAGGCTCTGTTTTTTCTTAAGTGAAAACTTGTGAATGGTTTGGAAAGCAAAGATTGTTCTACATATCCAGCAGTTTAATTAAATATATGATATACTATGTTGCGGCGTGTTGCGCTATTTCAAAAACACTAATGTTTGGATAAAACAGTGAAAAAAGTACAAATGTTTTAAGTGAATAATTTAACTCATCGATATGAAAAAATTAAGTTGAATAAACCAATAAATTTTAGCTTAAAATACTATACATACCTTGATTAACAATATCCATATCAAATTTTTTCACTAGAATCACTTTTAAGACTAAAAAAACAACACGCCGAAAATACACTTTTTTTTTAAATCGCAGAAAAATTCGTGCTTACTCAATTAGTGCTAGTTGCAACTGATAGTGTCGCGAACGGGGGTGACCAATTTATAGATAGACTTCATTAAAGAGTAGCCTGGTTATCTACCTGTTATGACACACAAGCTTAATCCTGGGAGGGAAGATTGATTTGTGGCCACGTTTCAGGTCAAAATACCGCACTGTGAGTTGTCCAAACTAACTTTTTTGTATCTTTTTCGTTGATTTTGCTTCGGATCTTATTGACTAAAGTTTTGGTTTAACCAAAGATAATAGGCGTGTTTTATTATCATCGGGATCTGGATCTTGATTAAGTTTTACACGTAAAGCATAGTTTACAGTTCCGATACGAAAAAAAAATCAAAATTTTCAAAACGATTTTCCACCTATTCTGCGCACCAAGTTGAATAATATTCAAAGCGTTTGCTTTGGCCTAAACCACCCGTTGAGTCATTAATTTACCCTTAATTGACAAACTATAGGCCTAAAAATGAAAAATAATTATTTTTGGATGCGAAAACCATTTGCATGCAAGAAATGCCTTGAGGTGAATGTATTTTTTTTTTCGGAAGTCTAAACCGACCATCAAAAAAAAAAATATTTTATTCACCACACTTTTTTTCGCATGCAAATCAATTGCCGGTCCATTGTTTTGCATGACATTCCATGACAGCATAGTTTTTTTTGTTGCATGAAACTGTAAACCAATCATGCAAACAATTAATTTTACATTTCACCTCAATTATTTTTGACATGCGAGAATATTTGCATAGATTTTTTTTGCGCACGGGAACTGTAAACTAGGCTTAATACAAAATAAAAAAATGGGAAATTTTCTAAAATTGTTTTTGTTTAACGTGTTAAAAGTAAATGTTGATCCAGATCCCGATGATAATAAAACACGCCTAATATAACATAAAGATATCGCATCCAGTAAAGCAAACTAAACCCAAAAAATAACCGTCCGTATGTAAATCAACATGTTGCTAAGTGTTGCATTGGTCAATATTAAGAGCGATGGCGAAAAATATCTCTGGATAAATAATTTAAAACTTGATTTCTCTTCAAAATGTATATGTCTCTCTAGGAAAAATATATTTACGGAAATTAATCGGCAATTACTGGCATCAGTCCTGAGAACCAGGGTTGCCATGCCTTGAACTAGTTCCATAGCCCAATTTCAAAAATTGTGTAGCCCAAAATCGGAGCCGAATAAGTAGCCCAAATAGGCCCAATATCAATAATTTTTTTTATTTTCTCATAACTTCAATCACAAAACTTATAAAAAAAAAAAACAGAATAGAGGAAATTGAATTTGTCACAATATTATTATTTTTAATTTGTTTGCTTGCTGTTTACAGTTATTTTGTTTTTTTATTTATATAAAAATGGGAATTCTGGGAAGAACACATGACGGTGTTCATAACAAGCTTGACGTGAAACGACTCATTCTGAGTTCTGACGTCTTTTATTTGTATCTTACTCTCACCTCTGAGAAACAAAAAGAGATAGCCAAGTGACGCTGAAGTGTATACATTTTTTGAAAATTTCTGCCTCACCTCGCCATCTGTCCCTCCAATAAATAGGAATGAGATAAAAAGAGAGACGTCATAATGAGTTGCCTCATATGAAGCTGGTTGGTATCACTGATCTCTATATATAACTGGATAGCATATCCATACAAAAAAGTTGACTCCATTTGAAGAACTGTTATAAGTGGCGCTGCCTATTCTTTTTTTGTTATACTGTATGATAGTATAACATAAAAAGTGAAAACTGACATCTTCAAACGTCAAATAAGTGAAAAAACAAAAAGGTTTAACTTTTCCGAGCTTAAAATTAATATTCAAGAGAATTCTAAAACTTTATTAAAAATGCGAACTAAAACTGATCCATCTCATGTGGTAAACTTTTCCAAACAAATTTATGGCTTTTTACAAATTCATTCTTTAAGGACACACGAATTACGTCAACGATGTGGCCTGGGAGCATGACGAAGAGTTCCTTGTCTCCGTTATTAGTGACGATCATTCGTGTAAAATTTGGAGTTCAGCTCACAGCTTTGAAACTGTTACAACCTTCTGCCTGTCTTCGGCTGGTATGTCAGTGCGCTGGCATCCAGATCCAGACATTCAGACGAACCTGGCAAGTTGCTGGTGGCCGAAAAGAAGGGAATAATACATTTGTACAACGTCCGCTCTCATCAAGCCATAATGTCCTTGGAGTCACCGAAAGTTCCTCTAATGAGTGCTGACTGGTCGTTACACAATCGTTTGTTTGTGACGGCATTGCCTGGGGGAGATGTCATCACTTGGGACCTTCGTAGGACATGGTTAGTCTGTCTTGTTTTTGTTCTAGATATTGTTAGATGCTAAACAATGTTTTATTTCAGTTTAGTGAACCAGCTGATACTAAACAAGTCCACAAAGACGGAGGACGTACTGTGAGATTTTTGCCCAACAGTGAAGTTGTCTATGCCAGTATTGGTCGACCCGACATAACTCTAAAGGTATACATATCTAAATCAACTGTTCCACTTATTGAATCGTCACTTAAATTATATGGTGGAATGTCAATGTCATGAATTAAACAAGTTTTTGCTGAGAAAATGTGTTTTTATTTACGAGAATGTGGAGACTTCTAAGATCTCAGAAATATAAAAAAAATGTTTTATTGTTAAGTTTTTCATTGATCTAATAATGTTTTAATAAAATTCTATTCTGTTTTTTAAAAAATAATTTCTTGGCTTATGTTTTTGGACTGCTGAATCCGAATCTTGTAGGCATGCAAATTTTTCGGAATATAAGTTTGAATTGAAAATGGTTATAAAAACAATTTAAAGGACTTAAATTCAAACTCAGAAACGTTCCAATCATCCAAACCGACCAAATATTTTGGAAATGAGAGTTCGGTCTATCTATCAATATCAAGAAATTTCTACGAATTTTTAGAAATTTCTCGAAATTGATGGATAGACCAAGCTCTCATTTCCAAAATATTTGGTCCTTTTGGATGATTGAAACGTTTCTGAATTTGAATTTAAATCCTTTAAATGGTTCTTAAAACCATTTTCAATTCAAACTTATATTTAGAAAAATTTGCATACAAGATTCGGATTCAGCAGCCCAAAAACATAAACCAAGAACATTTTTTTTTAAAAACCCACAATTAGATATGTTACAGAATAGAATAGAGCTTGTTGTTTTCTCCCCATTTGCCTTTAGATATCAGCGACACACACAGCCCATTCACTGCATCCTACCGCTTTGTATGGACCACGGATTTACTGTACCAGCGAATGAACTTGGCGTTTATGGAGGCCACAAATGCCGCTACAAAATTGCCGTTTTTGGCTGACATCGTGGTACGAATTGATGCCGTAAATCATTAAGTTCTTTAGGGGGATATTGACACTTCACATGGTGTTTAGGGGAAATTGATACCCATGGCGCGAGCATTCCTCTCCATAAGATTGATATAAGGTTCTAAGCAACGCGGTTGTCGCTTTGGCAGTAAATCACCAACCAGTTCAGTAGATTAACAACGTCTATGTTCTATGAGGTGGAAAACTTTTTCCTGGCGAAGGAATGTAAGTTGCTCCTCGAACTGACGAGCGACCACCTCCTGGGGCACGATAGATATTTCGGCAAACCCCAGTTCTCGAGAATTTGAAGAGTTCCATTGGAGTTTCGTTCAGATTTCGACAGAACTTATAAATAAACAAAATATTTAATTTAATTTTATTGTTTTTACAAATAAATATCTTTCTTGCCTAACAAATATCATCTTTAATTGGAGTCAAAAAAACTGTTATACTTTCTATGGAATACACTATCCAGTTATATGTATATAGAGATCAGTGGTTGGTATTATTTGAGTTAGGAGCCTCATAAACTTGTGAACCGTTTATGAGTGCTCGGTGAATACCGCCCTTAGTTATTTATCCTTAGTTTCATATGAAAAATCTATTGATGTATCAAATCGTAGATTGAACAATAAAAACTAAATAAATTCATTTGCTATTGAAATCATTGCAAAGTGGCAACGCCGTTTATAAACAAAAATGACTTTTTCAACAAAATGTGGTGCAGTTCATAGTTCAATGCGTTTGTTAATTTTTTTCAAATTTCCCCAAATCTGATAGAATTGTCCCCTTTTTCAAAATTTGATAGGTTTTACACACTGTGTTCGATGTGTGTTCGGAGCGAGCACTGGGTTCGCTGTAATGCACCGCAGTTTTTTTTTTCTCGGGGAAAGAATTCAGAGCTGCAAAATTGAAATCAGCTGTTGGCAGGAGTGGAATTTCAAAGGAAATGTATTTACTTTGCAAGTTTTTATGACGATATTAATGGTAAATGTAAGATGTTTTGCAGATGATTTTGTTACTATTTATTAATTTATATATTTATAAACGAAATTCTAAGTAAAATCTATAGAAATCTAGTGCTTGCATGGAGATTTTGAGGCTGCACAAAAAAGTACACAAGTAACGTAACTTTTTTGTCATAAAAATGTAGTTCCCTTTCACACGAGGAAACTGAGTTGCCAGCAACTTTCAGTTCCAGGGTGAGAAGGGCAGGATGAAAGAGGGGTAAACAAAATCTCCCCGGTCGAGAATTTGAAGAGATTTTTTTGACATTTCCTTTCACATCTGACTAAGGTATGTTCAACCAATAGACTTTGAAATGAAATTTCAAAAATTGCCTGGCGATTTGTTTCCTCGAGTGAAAGTTACAAGAAATTTGAAAAGAGATTTAGGGTGGTATTCACCGAGCACTCATAAACGGCTCTTAAGTTTATGAGGCTCCTAACTCAAATTATATTTGTGCTATTCACCAACCACTCATAGCTCTTTTTCGAAGTTCGAAAATGAGAACAACTCTCTCTTCCCCAGGTACCCCCAAACTGTGAAATCAAACAGTTTTCAAAAATGACCGCACTTTGTCGGTACTTCTTGGATCCTTGAAAAAATGAGTGTTGCATGCACATAAATAAATTCTTTGTGACTACAGTGATTTTAATTTCTTTCCACTTATTTTCTTAGTTTTGTCTCGGGGTGAAGATCATTGCACGTTTTAGTTTGTTTCATATATGGAAATGTTTTGGTTTCGCTAATTATTTCGTTCGTACATTGTCTACTACGTTTGCGGATCCAAAATGGACTCGTTCGCTTGAAGGGGAGATAGACGTCAAACGTTGGTTTATATTAGCTGTGTTAAATTAAGAAAAACTACATCAGGGGCCCAATTCCACAAGAGTGAGTTTTTTCTGTGTACACAAAAATTCGTGTGCACATCGATTTTTGCGATTCGGCAAGAGTGAGTTTTAAGTTTTTGACAAATAACGCATGCACAATCAATCAAATTTACTTACATTTGTTTTGGGTGTGAATAGAATGTATACACAGAAAATCAGTCACCCTTGCGGAATTGGAACCCAGAACAGTATAAATGTGTGAAAACTGTCAAAACTGTCAGATTTAAGCAAAAAGTTTTTCTGAGATAAATTTTTGCTTATTATTATCCCAGACAAACAAATCAACTGGTACTGGTGTACTTCGACATTTCTCACTCACTTTCTCGACCACAAAAGTAGCTGCAGGAAATATTGTTCTTAGCTGTTCTCAAAAACATCATGGTGATAGAATGAAGAACAGCTTGGACAAGGTTTTTACTCATGGAGTACACAATCCTGTACTTTTCTGTAATTTTCTCTCCGGAACAGATTCATTATATACACCTTTTATTATCCTATTTTTTCAAATTTTCACAGCGTGAATTACAAAAAGAACTTAAAAAATTGAAACAAAAAAATAAAATTCCTGAAGACAAAAGGATTTACAATATGTGTGCGTGCGAGACTCATTTTTGTAAGGATCCAAAAAGTACCGACAAAATGAGTAAGTGAATTTTTTTGAAGGGTTACTTCGAAGGTTTTCGAATTAGTTTTCGGAGAGAGCGCTCATAACTTTATGAGTGGTCAGGACCACTCATAAGTCTTATGAGCGCTCATAAATATTCACTATTATTGCTTGGTGAATAGGTTTATGAGCCTCATAAGTTATGAGCCGTCGGTGAATACCGCCCTTAAAGAAAACGTCTAAAAAAATCACCAGCAATTTGTTTCTTTTTGTAAAAAAAGGACGTATCACTGAAGTATTCGATGTGAAATCAAACCCCGAGCAGCCACCAGTTTTTTGGCATTTGAATGACATTCCCCAGTGCGCCCTATGGGTCAGGGAACATCGATCAAACCTTTTATAACGTAGACGACTATTCAAAAGAAATAAGATATAGATAAGAACTAGCATATAAAAAAGCCAAATTAATGCTCAAGCGAGTAAAATTAAAACAAAAAGAATACTACGACAAAGAAAGTTGCCATCTTGGTAACACTTTTTAAAAGAAAAGTTGGGACATGAACAGGTTGAAATAAAAGGTATTCCCTCATATCGTACACTAACGTCCCTACTTTACTTCTAAAACACGAAACAGGACACAAATTAGAAAATAGATATTTAGGACCTTTTACTGTAGTAGAACTAAAGGAAAATAATAAATATATAATAATGTAAAAAAAGAAGGCAATAAAAAGAAAATTCAAATTGTGCACAAAATTTAAGCGCGGTATTCACTGAGCACTCATAAACGGCTCTTAAGTTTATGAGGCTCCTAACTCAAATTATATTTGTGCTATTCACCAACCACTCATAGCTCTTTTTCGAAGTTCGAAAATGAGAACAACTCTCTCTTCCCCAGGTACCCCCAAACTGTGAAATCAAACTGTTTTCAAAAATTACCGCACTTTGTCGGTACTTCTTGGATCCTTGAAAAAATGAGTGTTGCATGCACATAAATAAATTCTTTGTGACTACAGTGATTTTAATTCCTTTCCACTCATTTTCTTAGTTTTGTCTCGGGGTGAAGATCATTGCACGTTTTAGTTTGTTTCACATAGGGAAATGTTTTACTTTACTTTTTGGTTTCGCTAATTATTTCGTTCGTACATTGTCTACTACGTTTGCGGATCCAAAATGGACTCGTTCGCTTGAAGGGGAGGTAGACGTCAAACGTTGGCTTATATTAGCTGTGTTAAATTAAGAAAAACTACATCAGGGGCCCAATTCCATTAGAGTGAGTTTTTTCTGTGTACACAGAAATTCGTGTACACATCGATTTTTGCGATTCGGCAAGAGTGAGTTTTAAGTTTTTGACAGATAACGCATGCACAATCAAACAAATTTATTTACATTTGTTTTGGGTGTGAATAGAATGTGTACACAGAAAATCAGTCACCCTTGCGGAATTGGGACCCAGAACAGTATAAATGTGTGAAAACTGTCAAAACTGTCAGATTTAAGCAAAAAGTTTTTCTGAGATAAATTTTAGCTTATTATTATCCCAGACAAACAAATCAACTGGTACTTGTACTTCAACATTTCTCAATCATTTTCTCCACCACAAAAGTAGGTGCAGTAAATATTGTTCTTAACTGTTCTGAAAAACATCATGGAACACATAGTGACAGAATGAAGAACAGTTTGGGTAATGTTTTTACTCATGGAACACACAATCCTGTACTTTTCTGTAATTTTCTATTTGGAGCAGATTCATTATATACACCTTTTATTATCCTATTTTTTCAAATTTTCACAGCAAACGAACAAAAGAATTATCTTCACCGCGTGAATTACAAAAAGAACAAAATTGAAACAATAAATAAAATTCCTGATGACAAAAGGAATAACAATATGTGTGCGTGCGAGACTCATTTTTGTAAGGATCCAAGAAGTACCGACAAAATGAGTCAGTGAATTTTCTTGAAGGGTTACTTCGAAGGTTTTCGAATTAGTTTTCGGAGAGAGCGCTCATAACTTTATGAGTGGTCAGGACCACTCATAAGTCTTATGAGCGCTCATAAATATTCACTATTATTGCTTGGTGAATAGGTTTATGAGCCTCATAAGTTATGAGCCGTCAGTGAATACCGCCCTTAGTACGTAAGCACAAATTTTTGTTCGATTCATTATAAATAAAATCATAACTCGATGCGTTGTCCTCGCATCACGCAGAAACTATTGGGTATTTTGAAATGCGGTTTTTTGTAAATTGTTTTTATTAGCCCTGTGGTCATTATAGGATATATTTTATAAAAATTCAAGCTCAAGAAGGTACTCAAATGCACCATAATGATTAAAAATTGACTCAAATATGAATATAAAAATAAATAATTTCTGCTTCATTGAGAAAAAAATTTTTGTTCGAAAATTATTTTAGCTGTCAGAATTTTTAAATTTAAAAAAAAAAATGTCTTTTTTGTTTTCACAACGTTTTGCCCATGTCTATAGACGGTCGAGTTCGTAAATGTAAATATTCGGCAACACGAAAAAATCCATGTTGCATTTCTGCTGGCAAATACAGTTGAAAAAGTTGTTAGCTACTCATTTCATTACTAGACCACTAAGCTCTAAGCCATGGAGTGCCAGAGATATTCGGCCTCAAAACACCGAAAAGAACAAAAATGCAACTCAGCATTTGGAAATTGTCTTTCTACCCACCAATGTTTCTTATATACATACAGCTGCGGTCAAAATAATAGTAGTACTCCTTAATAAAAAATCAAACTTGAAAAAAAGTTGCTCCCTTAATTTTTAACAAATTAATACCCATGTGATTTTCAAATTGGTGTTTATAAGCTTTTATTTTCGAAAAAAGAAAAAATTCCAAATATAATATTTTATAAGATATTTTCAAATTTATTGAAGAACTTTTGAAGAACAGCGGTCAAAAAAATTGTAGTGCGCAGATAATACACCTTTAAATATCACAAAAAATCAAATTTAGGGCAAAATTTGTATCATAAGATTTAGTTGAGGGTTTGAACCTTAAACCATTGTATACCTATCTTATCTATAGTATTCTCATGAAACACGATTCTGTAGGTAGACATTTGGTCGATAGGTTCGCTGTGATCGCCTTACCGAGATCCCTTAACAAAAATTAGTATTACATTTGGACGCATAGATGGCCACGAGCTTTTTTTCTTCATGAGAATACTATAGAATTTATATACAATGCTTAAACTCACAGTTAGTCGCAAGTCCCTTGTTGGAAAAAAACAGCAGCACAACCGCGTTGCATCGAGTTTATCAGGTTTTCACACCTTTCTACGCTTATCGAGCTCCATGAGTGCTGTATAGCTTCCGAAAGGGCTTTATTGTTAGTTGGATGGCAGCTAGCAACATATTTATTTGCATCGCACAACAAGTTCTCAATGGGATTTAAGTCCGGAGACTGTGCGGCCAGTCCATCACATCAACTCTATTTGCCTGGAATCATTGCTTCGCAAGTTTACTAGTAGGCTTTGGGTCATTGTCTCACTGAAAGACACGTTTCAGTGGGTTTTTCATCTTCAGCATAGAGTAACATTACTTCCTGGATAATCTTAATACAGATTTCCAAATCCATGATACCTTCAATTTGGTGTATTGGAAAAACACCATAGAAGGAAAAACATGCCCGAACCATTATGCTGAGTCCTCCGTGTTTAAGTGTTTTTGCTTTGAAACGTGGATTATATTCTGTGTTTGTTGGCCTTCTTACATATTGATGAGGTCAATTTCCACCATATTGACCACAGAACATTACTCCGATTTGATGCAGGCCAGTCAAAGTGGTTCTTTTGCGAATTTCAATCTTTTTGTTACATTGTTTTTTGTCAACAATTGTACCCCTCCAGGCTGTGGGCGGCTTGAACATGTTCTCGTGACTTTCTACGAACCGTTTCATTGATGGCAATAACATAAAATATGCCTTTAATTTCAGAAGCTGGCGTAACGGGAGTGATTTTTAAATGCCTGATGACTCGTTTCATCAACTTTGGTGGCAAAAGCGGCTTCCGCCCGCCATTTTCTGACTTTGGCAGTTAAATAATGACTTTTCTTACCATTGTTGGTGAGCATTAAACTTGGCATTGAACCAGCGCATAAGTTTTGCCTTTCGATATCAGTCTTCTAACTAAGACACGCTATTCCGGTGTTCGGTGTTTGCTTCTGCCCATTGCTGGCAAAATATGACCAATTTTTCAATAAAAACTATGAAGATGTTATGGATAAACAAAAACCAACGTTTTTTTAAATGTTTAATTTAAGAAATAAGGGAGAAAAATAATATTTCTTCACATAAACCGTTGCACTACTATTATTTTGACCGACAGAATTCGTAGCTTTGATTTATAACGGTTGCTTATTTGTCATATTACCGTTGCAAATAAAAATTTATGTGTACCCGCTCATTAAGAAAATGTTATTAAGTCAAAATGCAACAGTTTGTTACTATCAGCGCAATATAAAATTTACAAAACTTAAGTTACGCAATTCTTTAACTTGTACTACTATTATTTTGACCGCAACTGTATGTAGTTGAAAAGGTTATTGCAAGAACATCTTATTGTTATAAGGCCGTTAAGCTGTAGAGGTACATAGGCAGGGCTCAACAAATCAAATACCTCCTGAGCCAATGTCCTACAATTCAACAGCCATTTTTAACAATATAAAGTACATGTAATAACCTATCAACGATGTACCACACATTGATGTTGAGAAGTAAGAAAAAGTCAAAATAATGCTCAGTTGCTTGCATTTCTGTTTTTTCGGTGTTTTAGGCCGAATATCTCTCGAATACCATGGCTTAGAGCTTAACGGTTTTATAATGAAAGTAGTTACAAGTAATATCCTTTTCAATGACGTATCGCATATTTTTGTCGAGTAGGTAGACCGGCCGGCGCACCCATTGCATTTACTGTTCTACTTGATGCCAAATATCTCTCGAGCCTATGTTTTATAAATAAACGGCCATATTACAAAATGAAGTGTACCTACGTAATATAATCACCTTTTCAAAAACGTTTGATACTATGCTGTTGAGTAGGTGGACCAGGGCCAACGCCAAAAGGAGAATTGCATTCAATTTGCCGTTTTTGATGCCAAATATCTGCTGGATAGCACAACTTTCAACGTAACGGCCCTATAACAAAATGAACAAAATTACCTTTTCAAATATGAATGACGTGTAGAGTCGTTGGATCTCTTCTTCAATTTAAAGTTTTATACAAAAATGTAGTCAATTATATGACGATTTAGTAAATTTAGACCGTTATTTCAAATATTTAAATATTTTTACATTACAGACATCAGTTATTGTGATTTGATTGTAGGCCAGAACGTGGAAAATAAATAATTCAAAATTTAATCGCGGACAAAGTCGCGGGCATCGGCTAGTTATAAATAAGTTTTCATTAATAAAAAGTTTAAAACACTAATGTATATATTAGGGTGGTCCTTATTTGTATGGAGGAAAAAAAATTGTTTGTTTTTACTGAGCACCATTTTTGTCTGTTCTTCTACATTAAAAACGTGTACCAAAAAAATTTCATGCTAATCAGATTGTATTAACACGTGCCGCAATGAGTTTGAAAATTTGAATTTTCATAAAACCGACCAAAACCGGGTGCTATTATAAATTTGATTTGCAGAATTAATAAAGTGCACTTTCAAATCTGTTATCTAACCTACTCTTGCTTCAAAATAAAAATAAAATGCACGACTGGATCGCACGTGTACACATCGATTTTTGCGATTCGGCAAGAGTGAGTTTTAAGTTTTTGACAGATAACGCATGCACAATCAAACAAATTTATTTACATTTGTTTTGGGTGTGAATAGAATGTGTACACAGAAAATCAGTCACCCTTGCGGAATTGGGACCCAGAACAGTATAAATGTGTGAAAACTGTCAAAACTGTCAGATTTAAGCAAAAAGTTTTTCTGAGATAAATTTTAGCTTATTATTATCCCAGACAAACAAATCAACTGGTACTTGTACTTCAACATTTCTCAATCATTTTCTCCACCACAAAAGTAGGTGCAGTAAATATTGTTCTTAACTGTTCTGAAAAACATCATGGAACACATAGTGACAGAATGAAGAACAGTTTGGGTAATGTTTTTACTCATGGAACACACAATCCTGTACTTTTCTGTAATTTTCTATTTGGAGCAGATTCATTATATACACCTTTTATTATCCTATTTTTTCAAATTTTCACAGCAAACGAACAAAAGAATTATCTTCACCGCGTGAATTACAAAAAGAACAAAATTGAAACAATAAATAAAATTCCTGATGACAAAAGGAATAACAATATGTGTGCGTGCGAGACTCATTTTTGTAAGGATCCAAGAAGTACCGACAAAATGAGTCAGTGAATTTTCTTGAAGGGTTACTTCGAAGGTTTTCGAATTAGTTTTCGGAGAGAGCGCTCATAACTTTATGAGTGGTCAGGACCACTCATAAGTCTTATGAGCGCTCATAAATATTCACTATTATTGCTTGGTGAATAGGTTTATGAGCCTCATAAGTTATGAGCCGTCAGTGAATACCGCCCTTAGTACGTAAGCACAAATTTTTGTTCGATTCATTATAAATAAAATCATAACTCGATGCGTTGTCCTCGCATCACGCAGAAACTATTGGGTATTTTGAAATGCGGTTTTTTGTAAATTGTTTTTATTAGCCCTGTGGTCATTATAGGATATATTTTATAAAAATTCAAGCTCAAGAAGGTACTCAAATGCACCATAATGATTAAAAATTGACTCAAATATGAATATAAAAATAAATAATTTCTGCTTCATTGAGAAAAAAATTTTTGTTCGAAAATTATTTTAGCTGTCAGAATTTTTAAATTTAAAAAAAAAAATGTCTTTTTTGTTTTCACAACGTTTTGCCCATGTCTATAGACGGTCGAGTTCGTAAATGTAAATATTCGGCAACACGAAAAAATCCATGTTGCATTTCTGCTGGCAAATACAGTTGAAAAAGTTGTTAGCTACTCATTTCATTACTAGACCACTAAGCTCTAAGCCATGGAGTGCCAGAGATATTCGGCCTCAAAACACCGAAAAGAACAAAAATGCAACTCAGCATTTGGAAATTGTCTTTCTACCCACCAATGTTTCTTATATACATACATCTTATTGTTATAAGGCCGTTAAGCTGTAGAGGTACATAGGCAGGGCTCAACAAATCAAATACCTCCTGAGCCAATGTCCTACAATTCAACAGCCATTTTTAACAATATAAAGTACATGTAATAACCTATCAACGATGTACCACACATTGATGTTGAGAAGTAAGAAAAAGTCAAAATAATGCTCAGTTGCTTGCATTTCTGTTTTTTCGGTGTTTTAGGCCGAATATCTCTCGAATACCATGGCTTAGAGCTTAACGGTTTTATAATGAAAGTAGTTACAAGTAATATCCTTTTCAATGACGTATCGCATATTTTTGTCGAGTAGGTAGACCGGCCGGCGCACCCATTGCATTTACTGTTCTACTTGATGCCAAATATCTCTCGAGCCTATGTTTTATAAATAAACGGCCATATTACAAAATGAAGTGTACCTACGTAATATAATCACCTTTTCAAAAACGTTTGATACTATGCTGTTGAGTAGGTGGACCAGGGCCAACGCCAAAAGGAGAATTGCATTCAATTTGCCGTTTTTGATGCCAAATATCTGCTGGATAGCACAACTTTCAACGTAACGGCCCTATAACAAAATGAACAAAATTACCTTTTCAAATATGAATGACGTGTAGAGTCGTTGGATCTCTTCTTCAATTTAAAGTTTTATACAAAAATGTAGTCAATTATATGACGATTTAGTAAATTTAGACCGTTATTTCAAATATTTAAATATTTTTACATTACAGACATCAGTTATTGTGATTTGATTGTAGGCCAGAACGTGGAAAATAAATAATTCAAAATTTAATCGCGGACAAAGTCGCGGGCATCGGCTAGTTATAAATAAGTTTTCATTAATAAAAAGTTTAAAACACTAATGTATATATTAGGGTGGTCCTTATTTGTATGGAGGAAAAAAAATTGTTTGTTTTTACTGAGCACCATTTTTGTCTGTTCTTCTACATTAAAAACGTGTACCAAAAAAATTTCATGCTAATCAGATTGTATTAACACGTGCCGCAATGAGTTTGAAAATTTGAATTTTCATAAAACCGACCAAAACCGGGTGCTATTATAAATTTGATTTGCAGAATTAATAAAGTGCACTTTCAAATCTGTTATCTAACCTACTCTTGCTTCAAAATAAAAATAAAATGCACGACTGGATCGCACGTACTTGCTCTTATGTTCAAGTTGTGTGGGGCTTAAGAACTTTAAAAAATATTTAAGTAATTATAGAAAAAGTATAAAAAGCATATTTAAATCGTTCTTTTAATTGTATAAACAGTCTGATAAATAACTTAGAGCTCAAAAAAAAGTATGCCATTTGATTACTTGAAAAAATATGAATATATGCAAAAAAAAAATTTAAAATCGTTGGAGCCGTTTTCTTAAAAATTAATTTTTTATATATACAATTTTTGTAACATTTTTCAAAAAAAAATTTGGTATGCCAATTTTGAGTATATATTAATATACATTTAAAACTGAAATTTCAAAATAATTCATCGACCCGTTTTTGAAATATTGAATTTTCAAAAAAAAAGTTTGAATCTTTTTTTAAAAATCCAAAATTTATTTTTTCAAAAATTTTGGTATGCAGTATTATTAATATTTTAACAAAGCTTTTGTGAAAAAATTTTTATTGAAATCGGATGAGTGGTTAATGAGAAAACCAAAAATCAAAAAAACCGTTATATGGCAGGTACCGTTAATAAATGTTTTTGGTGATTTTTTTTCTTACTAAAAGGTACACCATAACTACAATAATAGACTGATTTTTTTTTATCAAAATCGTTGGAGCCGTTTTTGAGATAATTAAGCTTTTCCTTAACGGTTGTATGGCAAGTACCGTTATTTTTTGAGCTAAAAAAAAAATTTCAATTTCCCCTCTGGAGAGTTACAAAAAAACCTTAAATTCAAAATTTGAAGAAAATCGCTTCAGTAGTTTAGGCTGTAGGTTGAGGTACATACAGACAGACAGACAGACAGACAGACAGACAGACAGACAGACAGAATTGTGCCACCCACTTTTTTCGTGTTCTCTATCATCGTAATGTCATGTTTGATTGTTATCTCGAAATTTTTTTTTTGCACGAATCCAAAACTTGCCCTATAGTACCTATATCGCAAGTAAAAATAAAAGGCACAACTGGGTCGCACGTTCTTGCTCAAAAAGTTCAATTTTCTTGGAAATTAAGAATTTTAAAAAATATTCGAGTTCTCATACAAAGCAGAATCCCAGATAAAGACGTGGCCACAGCTAAAGTACCTTGCAGCAGACCGTGAAGGATGGAGACGTTTTGTTGACGCCCTATGCCCCAGCCGGGGCATGATGATGATGACTTATACAAACATTTTTAAAATTATTATCGAAATCTTTTGAGCTGTTTTTAAAATAAATAAGGTTTTTCATAACGGTTGTACAGTTATTTTTGGAGCTAAAACAGTATTTAAATAATCCCTAACTCTCACAGGGGCATCAACTTTAAGCTCAATGCGGCACATGTTAACGTGATTTAAGAAAAAATAAAAAAATAGGGTAGTGTTTTAAGATGTCAATGAACAAAAAAAAGGGTGCTCAAAAGTTTTTAAAATAAGAACCACCCTAATATATATACTATACATATGTATATGTTTATGTACATTAGGAAATGAAAAAAACCTGTATAAAAAAGAATTTGAGAATGATCTCATTTAATAAAAAGAACAACAAGACAATTCTCAATATAGAGGAAGTGTAGTTAGTTTATGTGTGAATTATTTATGCCAACATATCCACAATATCGTTTGTATCCGGTGACGAATATCTCTCATCACTTGATACATCAGCATGATTTACATACCCTATCTTTTATTTGTACTATCTGTTGATGATTCCACTAATATATGTTGAAGTCATATGGTTTTAAATGAGATTAAGTTTTTGTTATTCATTCAATAAAGTGTATTCAAAAGAAAAAAACTGATTTTTAATTACAGGAGAAACCGCAAACAGCTTTGGCACCATGCTGCCGCCTCGCTTAGAAGAAAAACCGATCTCATTGCTATCAATTCTTAGTTTTTTTTTATTTTGTGAGGTCATTTAAATCCATCACGTAAACGAAGAAAAAAATGCACACAGACTGCGACTGACGTTTGATAAAAAAAAAATGTTTTAAGAAATCCAATTACTATCATCCCCCTCATGCCAGAACCATGAATGTGCAAATTTGCCAATCTTGAGTTAATGATGTGGGTTGATTAACCTTGGTGGTTGGATGTTGTAGGAACTGGGGGCCTCGAGCTGTATCTTTTCCTACACATCAAGTGCTTACAATACCTCCACGTTGGTAGCCGCCGGATACTGGTCTTGGGTTTATGCCTTGACTTGCTAAACTTGTAAGTGCGAATGTTGACCATGGCCCTACAGATTGGAGGTTAGTGCGTTGGGCTAACGACCCGACCACAGTAAAAAAGCCAATTGTTATGAGAGAGAGACGCGAGTAGCCTCGGATAACGACCCCCCTCAAATGGCAACCAGACCCGAACGAAAAGGGACTATGACCTACGAGTATGTACCTGTACCTGGAATGTAAGAACACTCTATACACCAGGTGCTACTCAAAAACTTGAATCTGTCCTCTCGCGGTACAAGGCAGACATTACCGCGATCCAGGAGATACGATGGATAGGATCAGGTATAACGAAAAGAAAAGATTGCGACATTTATTACAGCTGTCACCAAAGACTGCACATGCTAGGATGCGGATTCGTCGTGGGAAATCGACTCAGATCGAAAGTCATCGATTTTAAGCCGATAAGCGATCGCCTGGCTGTGATCCGCATCAAAGCTACCTTCCAAAACATCAGCCTAATATGTGCACACGCCCCTACCGATGAAGCTGAGGAGTCTAACAAGGAGGAGTTTTACGACCTCCTGGACGGAGCCTACGGAACCTGTCCGGAGTACGATGTCAAAGTCGTGCTCGGAGACTTCAATGCTAAAGTCGGAAAGGAAAACATCTTTGGCGGATTAGTTGGAAAGCACAGCCTCCACGAAACGACAACAGATAACGGCTTCCAGCTAATCGACTTTGCTGCAGCTCGTAATACGGTGATAAGTAGCACTAGGTTCCCCAGGCGAAGGATACACACAACAACCTGGCGATCTCCAGATGGTCGAACCGCCAACCAAATCGACCACGTGCTAATTGGCGCAAGGTATGCATCGAACATCTTGGACGTGCGAACTTTCCGAGGCGCAAACGTGGACTCTGACCACTTTCTTGTTGTGACAAAGTTCAGAGCCCGACTGTCCAACGAAAAGAAAACGAAGACCGCCCAAAGGAAGAAATTCAACATTGCATGCCTTAGCACATCTGAGAAAGCCAGAGACTACAGTGAGCAATTGACCGGGAAACTCTCTGCCGTATACCCAGCCACAAGCGTCAACAACTAGTGGAACCAATATCGTGACATCATTAAGGAGACAGCCGAGACCACCATAGGCTATCAACCACCCAGAAAAAAGAACCCGTGGTATGACGATGAATGCGCGGTATTGAAGCAGGAGACGGAAAATGCACGAATGCAAATGCTGCAACGGAAAACAAGAGCAGCAAAAGAGGAGTACCGTGAAAAGAGAAGGAAAGAGAAAAAAACCCTGCGTAGAAAGAAAAGAGCATTCGCAGCCTCTCAGCTCAAGTATCTCGAAGAGTCCAGCACCGCCACCAACACTCGCCGGTTCTACAAAACAGCCAAGCAACTGGCATCTGGTTATATGACTGGCACGCAAGCTCTTCGAAACAGCGAAGGGAACCTAGTCACCGAAGCACAGGGAATTGTAGACGTGTTTAAGCAGCATTTCCAGCAGCTGCTTAATGGGCATTATGTAGAGGAGGCGACAGGGGAACAAAGAAGCATTAGACCAGTCAATGAAGATCCAGTCCCAGCACCCAGTACTGAAGAGGTTAAGAAAGCCATCCACAAGCTTAAGAACAACAAATCCGCCGGCTCGGATGGCCTACCAGCGGAACTCTTCAAGTATGGAGGAGATGTTCTGGTAGGGTGCATGCACCAGCTCACCAACCAAGTTTGGGAGGAGGAAAGTATGCCCGACGACTGGTCAAATAGCTCCATATGCCCAATCTACAAAAAAGGCGATCCTATGTCCTGCAAGAACTACAGAGGCATATCCCTGCTTAATGTTGCCTACAAGATCCTATCCAACGTACTATGTGAGCGTCTAAAACCTTTCTGCAACACTATGATCGACACGTACCAGTGTGGCTTCAGGCCAGGCAGATCAACGATAGACCAAATCTTCACATTGAGGCAAATCCTGGAAAAGACCCACCACCTATTCATCGACTTTAAAGCCGCATATGATAGCATAAGTCGCCAAGAGCTTCTATTGGCGATGTCAGAACTCGGGATCCCGAAAAAACTGATCCAGCTATGCCGCATGACGTTAAAAAAAAAGCGGTGCAACGTGCAAATGGGTAACAGCTCATCCGAGTTATTCCAGACGTGTACAGGGTTCAGAGAAGGAGATGCGCTATCATGTGATTTCTTCAACTTAGTCCTGGAGCAGATAGTGCGCAAGAGTGGTGTTAACATGGAAGGCACTATCTTCAACAGGTCTTCTCAACTGCTTGGCATCGGCCGCTCCAAGAGAGCTGTACTTGAAGCATTCACAGCTATTGATGAACAGGCGAAACGGGTTGGTCTTGAAGTGAATGAGGACAAAACAAAGTATATGCTATCAACCCCATCTGTCCATCGCCTAGGACAAAACGTCACTGTTGGTAGCAGTAATTTCGAGGTAGTCAAGGAGTTCACCTACCTCGGAACAAACATCAATTCCACGAACGACACCTTAGTGGAAATCCGACGAAGAATTACCATAGCGAACCGCTGCTACTTCGGTTTGGCCAAACAAATGGGTTCAAAACTCCTCTCCCGAAAGACAAAGTGCACGCGATACAAAACGCTAATTTTACCAATTCTTCTCTACGGCGCCGAGTGCTGGACGATAAGTAAAAAAGGGGAATTGATACTGGGCACTTTCGAGAGAAAAATTCTTCGGCGGATATTTGGTCCTATATGCGAAGAGGGCGATTGGAGGAGAAGATTCAATCGTGAACTGTACGAGCTGTACCAAGATGTGGATGTAGTCCAAAGAGCTGAATAACGTCGACTACACTGGCTCGGCCACATCGAGCGAATGGACAACAACGCTCCAGCCAAGAAAATCTTTAAATCCCAGCCCCCAGGTTTGAGACGACCAGGAAGACCGAACCTCCGCTATAGGGACCAGGCGGTCACAGACGCAGCAGCGCTTGGTCTCGACGACTGAAGGGAGCGTGCGAGGGACCGCAACCGATGGAAGACCGCAATATCTCAGGCAGAGACCCTTCATGGATCGGGAGCCGGATAAGTAAGTAAGTAAGTTGATTAACCTTTCGATAGTCTATGTTTTACAAAAACTAAGAATGCCATGCATACAAGGAAACCACAGTATTTAAAAATGTCTATTAGCTACATGAATGTAGATTTCAGTCTTTGTCTTATCGTGGCACATTCATGTTTCTGGCTCCCCACTGAAAGGAATTAACAGCACAGCAACCATGAATGTCCCACATTCATGGATTTGGCATAATTGTATTTGCTAGAAAAGATACTTCAGTTGTAAAAAGCTCACATTCGTGCTCATTGTTTACTAAAGCTGCCCATATACACCACACATGTGAGCACACCTGTGTTGAAAGATTTTTGGTGTCGGTGAATCGATCGGTGTTATGTGTATGGCGAAGTGTTTCACACAAGTGACCACCAAGTCACAAGTGACCAAAAACAAAACTTTTTTGTCGCATTGTGTCGCAAAATCATCCCACGATCAAAATAATTGATCACAAATATTTTGAAACTGGTGACACAGAAATGGAATGTGATTTCATTCATTCGAAAATTGAAATAAATCAAAAAATGTTCCCGTGAACGTCCCTGAAGGATGGGCTCAAATCATATTTTGGCCCGAAGCCCCTTCTTTGGTACAATATGGCAAGTTTCGCATTCGTAAACATTTTTAGAAATTAAGATTTTGATATAATATGACGACTATAGAGAATATTAAAAAAGTATGTAAGTTCTCAATTTTGTGTTTCGGCTGTTTTTAAATGCTTTCTGACTAGGGATGGGCCAAACTGCTAGTTTGCAGTATCTGTTACTGATGTTATTGCTACTTTTCAATAACAGTTACAAATACCTGTTACAGAAATAACAGTTAAGGAAAAAAGTCGTTGAAATAAAGGAACAAAATGGACGTTATAGCTCTAATTAAACTCATAAATGAAAGTGTTTTCTGCTAAATAGTGATTCCAATTTTATCAACCCCCATTGCCGTTGCAAAATGTTGTTTAAGTTTTGTTACTTATTTTGCTTAACTGTTATTATGCTTAATAGTGATTTCAATGATATCGTGTTAAATCGAAATCTCACTGCAATAGCAAATAGTCGTCTTAGTTTTGTTGCTGATTTTCCTTAACTGTTATTCTGCTTAGTAGTGATTTCAATGATATCGTGTAAACTTGAAATCTCACTGCAATAGCAAATAGTCGTATTAGTTTTGTTGCTGATTTTGCTTAACTGTTATTCTGCTTAATAGTGATTTCAATGATATCGTGTAAACTCGAAATCTTACTTCAATTGCAAATAGTCGTCTTAATTTTGTTGCTGATTTTGCTTAACTGTTATTCTACTTAAAAGTGATTTCAATGATTTCGTGTAAACTCGAAATCTCACTGCAATAGCAAGTAGTCGTCTTAATTTTGTTGCTGATTTTGTCTAACTGTTATTCTGCTTAATAGTGATTTCAATGATATCGTGTAAGCTCGAGATCTCACTGCAATAGCAAATAGTCGTCTTAGTTTTGTTGCTGATTTTCCTTAACTGTTATTCTGCTTAAAAGTGATTTCAATGATATCGTGTAAACTCGAAATCTCACTGCAATAGCAAATAGTCATATTAGTTTTGTTGCTGATTTTGTCTAACTGTTATTCTGCTTAATGGTGATTTAAATGATATCGTGTAAACTCGAAATCTCACTGAAATTGCAAATAGTCGTCTTAATTTTGTTGCTGATTTTGCTTAACTGTTATTCTACTTAATAGTGATTTCAATGATTTCGTGTAAACTCGAAATCTCACTGCAATAGCAAATAGTCATATTAATTTTGTTGCTGATTTTGTCTAACTGTTATTCTGCTTAAAAGTGATTTCAATGATATCGTGTAAACTCGAAATCTCACTGAAATTGCAAAGAGTCGTCTTAATTTTGTTGCTGATTTTGCTTAACTGTTATTCTACTTAATAGTGATTTCAATGATTTCGTGTAAACTCGAAATCTCACTGCAATAGCAAATAGTCATATTAGTTTTGTTGCTGATTTTGTCTAACTGTTATTCTGCTTAAAAGTGATTTCAATGATATCGTGTAAACTCGAAATCTCACTGAAATTGCAAATAGTCGTCTTAATTTTGTTGCTGATTTTGCTTAACTGTTATTCTACTTAATAGTGATTTCAATGATTTCGTGTAAACTCGAAATCTCACTGCAATAGCAAATAGTCATATTAATTTTGTTGCTGATTTTGTCTAACTGTTATTCTGCTTAAAAGTGATTTCAATGATATCGTGTAAACTCGAAATCTCACTGAAATTGCAAAGAGTCGTCTTATATTTGTTGCTGATTTTGCTTAACTGTTATTCTACTTAATAGTGATTTCAATGATTTCGTGTAAACTCGAAATCTCACTGCAATAGCATATAGTCGTCTTAATTTTGTTGCTGATTTTGTCTAACTGTTATTCTGCTTAATACTGATTTCAATGATATCGTGTAAACTCGAAATCTCACTGAAATTGCATATAGTCGTCTTAATTTTGTTGCTGATTTTGCTTAACTGTTATTCTACTTAATAGCTCGAAATCTCACTGAAAATGCAAATATTCGTCTAAATTTTGTTGCTGATTTTGCTTAACTGTTATTCTGCTTAATGGTGATTTCAATGATATCGTGTAAACTCGAAATCTCACTGCAATTGCAAATAGTCGTCTTAATTTTGTTGCTGATTTTGCTTAACTGTTATTCTGCTTAATGGTGATTTCAATGATATCGTGTAAACTTGAAATCTCACTGCAATAGCAAATAGTCGTCTTAGTTTTGTTGCTGATTTTGCTTATCTGTTATTCTGCTTCAAAGTGATTTCAATGATATCGTGTTAAGTCGAAATCTCACTGCAATAGCAAATAGTCGTCTTAGTTTTGTTGCTGATTGTGCTTAACTGTTATTCTGCTTAATAGTGATTTCAATGATATCGTGTAAACTCGAGATCTCACTGAAATTGCAAATAGTCGTCTTAGTTTTGTTGCTGATTGTGCTTAACTGTTATTCTGCTTAATAGTGATTTCAATGATATTGTGTAAACTCGTGAGATTTCGAGTTTACACGATATCATTGAAATCACTATTAAGAAGAATAGCAGTTAAGCAAAATCAGCAACAAAATTAAGACTATTTGCAATTTGAGATTTCGAGTTTACACGAAATCATTGAAATCACTATTAAGCAGAATAACAGTTAGACAAAATCAGCAACAAAACTAAGACGACTATTTGCTATTGCAGTGAGATTTCGAGTTTACACGATATCATTGAAATCTGTTTTAAGCAGAATAACAGTTAAGGAAAATCAGCAACAAAACTAAGACGACTATTTGCTATTGCAGTGAGATCTCGAGTTTACACGATATAATTGAAATCACTATTAAGCAGAATAACAGTTAGACAAAATCAGCAACAAAATTAAGAGGACTATTTGCTATTGCAGTGAGATTTCGAGTTTACACGAAATCATTGAAATCACTATTAAGTAGAATAACAGTTAGGCAAAATCAGCAACAAAACTAAGACGACTATTTGCTATTGCAGTGAGATTTCGAGTTTACACGATATCATTGAAATCACTATTAAGTAGAATAACAGTAAAGCAAAATCAGCAACAAAACTAATACGACTATTTGCTATTGCAGTGAGATTTCGAGTTTATACGATATCATTGAAATCACTATTAAGCAGAATAATAGTTAGACAAAATCAGCAACAAAATTAAGAGGACTATTTGCTATTGCAGTGAGATTTCGAGTTTACACGAAATCATTGAAATCACTATTAAGTAAAATAACAGTTAAGCAAAATCAGCAACAAAACTAAGACGACTATTTGCTATTGCAGTGAGATTTCGAGTTTACACGATATCATTGAAATCACTATTAAGTAGAATAACAGTTAAGCAAAATCAGCAACAAAACTAAGACGACTTTTTGCTATTGCAAGTAGATTTCGAGGTTACACGAAATCATTGAAATCACTATTAAGTAGAATAACAGTTAAGCAAAATCAGCAACAAAACTAAGACGACTATTTGCTATTGCAGTGAGATTTCGAGTTTACACGATATCATTGAAATCACTATTAAGTAGAATAACAGTTAAGCAAAATCAGCAACAAAATTAAGACGACTATTTGCAATTTCAGTGAGATTTCGAGTTTACACGAAATCATTGAAATCACTTTTAAGTAGAATAACAGTTAAGCAAAATCAGCAACAAAACTAAGACGACTTTTTGCTATTGCAAGTAGATTTCGAGGTTACACGATATCATTGAAATCACTTTTAAGCAGAATAACAGTTAGACAAAATCAGCAACAAAATTAATATGACTATTTGCTATTGCAGTGAGATTTCGAGTTTACACGAAATCATTGAAATCACTATTAAGTAGAATAACAGTTAAGCAAAATCAGCAACAAAATTAAGACGACTATTTGCAATTTCAGTGAGATTTCGAGTTTACACGATATCATTGAAATCACTATTAAGTAGAATAACAGTTAAGCAAAATCAGCAACAAAATTAAGACGACTATTTGCAATTTCAGTGAGATTTCGAGTTTACACGAAATCATTGAAATCACTTTTAAGTAGAATAACAGTTAAGCAAAATCAGCAACAAAATTAAGACGACTATTTGCTATTGCAGTGAGATTTCGAGTTTACACGATATCATTTAAATCACCATTAAGCAGAATAACAGTTAAGGAAAATCAGCAACAAAATTAAGAAGACTATTTGCAATTTCAGTGAGATTTCGAGTTTACACGATATGATTGAAATCACTATTACGCAGAATATTAGTTAAGCAAAATCAGCAACAAAACTAAGACGACTTTTTGCTATTGCAGTGAGATTTTGAGTTAACACGATATCATTGAAATCACTTTTAAGCAGAATAACAGTTAAGCAAAATCAGCAACAAAATTAAGACGACTATTTGCTATTGCAGTGAGATTTCGAGTTTACACGAAATCATTGAAATCACTATTAAGTAGAATAACAGTTAAGCAAAATCAGCAACAAAATTAAGACGACTATTTGCTATTGCAGTGAGATTTCGAGTTTACACGATATCATTGAAATCACTATTAAGCAGAATAACAGTTAAGGAAAATCAGCAACAAAACTAAGACGACTATTTGCTATTGCAGTGAGATCTCGAGTTTACACGATATAATTGAAATCACTATTAAGCAGAATAACAGTTAGACAAAATCAGCAACAAAATTAAGAGGACTATTTGCTATTGCAGTGAGATTTCGAGTTTACACGAAATCATTGAAATCACTATTAAGTAGAATAACAGTTAGGCAAAATCAGCAACAAAACTAAGACGACTATTTGCTATTGCAGTGAGATTTCGAGTTTACACGATATCATTGAAATCACTATTAAGTAGAATAACAGTTAAGCAAAATCAGCAACAAAACTAAGACGACTATTTGCTATTGCAGTGAGATTTCGAGTTTATACGATATCATTGAAATCACTATTAAGCAGAATAATAGTTAGACAAAATCAGCAACAAAATTAAGAGGACTATTTGCTATTGCAGTGAGATTTCGAGTTTGCACGAAATCATTGAAATCACTATTAAGTAGAATAACAGTTAAGCAAAATCAGCAACAAAACTAAGACGACTATTTGCTATTGCAGTGAGATTTCGAGTTTACACGATATCATTGAAATCACTATTAAGTAGAATAACAGTTAAGCAAAATCAGCAACAAAACTAAGACGACTTTTTGCTATTGCAGTGAGATTTCGAGTTTACACGAAATCATTGAAATCACTATTAAGTAGAATAACAGTTAAGCAAAATCAGCAACAAAACTAAGACGACTATTTGCTATTGCAGTGAGATTTCGAGTTTATACGATATCATTGAAATCACTATTAAGCAGAATAATAGTTAGACAAAATCAGCAACAAAATTAAGAGGACTATTTGCTATTGCAGTGAGATTTCGAGTTTACACGAAATCATTGAAATCACTATTAAGTAGAATAACAGTTAAGCAAAATCAGCAACAAAGTTAAGACGACTATTTGCAATTTCAGTGAGATTCCGAGTTTACACGAAATCATTGAAATCACTATTAAGTAGAATAACAGTTAAGCAAAATCAGCAACAAAGTTGACGACTATTTGCTATTGAAGTGAGATTTCGAGTTTACACGAAATCATTGAAATCACTATTAAGTAGAATAACAGTTAGACAAAATCAGCAACAAAACTAAGACGACTATTTGCTATTGCAGTGAGATTTCGAGTTTTCACGATATCATTGAAATCACTTTTAAGCAGAATAACAGTTAAGCAAAATCAGCAACAAAATTAAGACGACTATTTGCAATTTCAGTGAGATTTCGAGTTTACACGAAATCATTGAAATCACTTTTAAGTAGAATAACAGTTAAGCAAAATCAGCAACAAAATTAAGACGACTATTTGCTATTGCAGTGAGATTTCGAGTTTACACGATATCATTTAAATCACCATTAAGCAGAATAACAGTTAAGGAAAATCAGCAACAAAATTAAGAAGACTATTTGCAATTTCAGTGAGATTTCGAGTTTACACGATATGATTGAAATCACTATTACGCAGAATATTAGTTAAGCAAAATCAGCAACAAAACTAAGACGACTTTTTGCTATTGCAGTGAGATTTTGAGTTAACACGATATCATTGAAATCACTTTTAAGCAGAATAACAGTTAAGCAAAATCAGCAACAAAATTAAGACGACTATTTGCTATTGCAGTGAGATTTCGAGTTTACACGAAATCATTGAAATCACTATTAAGTAGAATAACAGTTAGGCAAAATCAGCAACAAAATTAAGACGACTATGTGCTATTGCAGTGAGATTTCGAGTTTACACGATATCATTGAAATCACTATTAAGCAGAATAACAGTTAAGGAAAATCAGCAACAAAACTAAGACGACTATTTGCTATTGCAGTGAGATTTTGAGTTAACACGATATCATTGAAATCACTTTTAAGCAGAATAACAGTTAAGCAAAATCAGCAACAAAACTAAGACGACTTTTTGCTATTGCAGTGAGATTTCGAGTTTACACGATATCATTGAAATCACTTTTAAGCAGAACAACAGTTAAGCAAAATCAGCAACAAAACTAAGACGACTTTTTGTTATTGCAGTGAGATTTTGAGTTAACACGATATCATTGAAATCACTTTTAAGCAGAATAACAGTTAAGCAAAATCAGCAACAAAATTAAGACGACTTTTTGCTATTGCAGTGAGATTTCGAGTTTACACGATATCATTGAAATCACTTTTAAGCAGAATAACAGCTAAGCAAAATCAGCAACAAAACTAAGACGACAATTTCAGTGAGATTTCGAGTTTACACGATATGATTGAAATCACTATTACGCAGAATATTAGTTAAGCAAAATCAGCAACAAAACTAAGACGACTTTTTGCTATTGCAGTGAGATTTTGAGTTAACACGATATCATTGAAATCACTTTTAAGCAGAATAACAGTTAAGCAAAATCAGCAACAAAATTTAGACGACTATTTGCTATTGCAGTGAGATTTCGAGTTTACACGAAATCATTGAAATCACTATTAAGTAGAATAACAGTTAAGCAAAATCAGCAACAAAATTAAGACGACTATTTGCTATTGCAGTGAGATTTCGAGTTTACACGATATCATTGAAATCACTATTAAGCAGAATAACAGTTAAGGAAAATCAGCAACAAAACTAAGAAGACTATTTGCTATTGCAGTGAGAATTTGAGTTAACACGATATCATTGAAATCACTTTTAAGCTGAATAACAGTTAAGCAAAATCAGCAACAAAACTAAGACGACTTTTTGCTATTGCAGTGAGATTTCGAGCTTACACGATATCATTGAAATCACTTTTAAGCAGAACAACAGTTAAGCAAAATCAGCAACAAAACTAAGACGACTTTTTGCTATTGCAGTGAGATTTCGAGTTTACACGATATCATTGAAATCACTATTAAGCAGAATAACAGTTAAGGAAAATCAGCAACAAAACTAAGACGACTATTTGCTATTGCAGTGAGATTTTGAGTTAACACGATATCATTGAAATCACTTTTAAGCAGAATAACAGTTAAGAAAAATCAGCAACAAAATTAAGACGACTATTTGCAATTGCAGTGAGATTTCGAGTTTACACTATATCATTGAAATCACCATTTAGCAGAATAACAGTTGAGGAAAATCAGCAACAAACTAAGACGACTTTTTTGTATTGCAGTGAGATTTTGAGTTAACACGATATCATTGAAATCACTTTTAAGCAGAATAACAGTTAAGCAAAATCAGCAACAAAACTAAGACGACTTTTTGCTATTGCAGTGAGATTTCGAGTTTACATGATATCATTGAAATCACTTTTAAGCAGAACAACAGTTAAGCAAAATCAGCAACAAAACTAAGACGACTATTTGCTATTGCAGTGAGATTTCGAGTTTACACGATATCATTGAAATCACTATTAAGCAGAATAACAGTTAGACAAAATCAGCAACAAAATTAAAACGACTATTTGTTATTGCAGTGAGATTTCGATTTTACACGATAATATTGAAATCACTATTAAGCAGATGAAATCACTATTAAGCAGATTTACAGTTAAGCAAATTCAGTATGAAAATAATAATGCATTTAAATATACATTATGAGTATGCTATTCTCATCTTGTTATTCCTTGGAATTCTTAAGCAAAGAAAAAAAATCCAAAAATTGTGAATTTTAGTTAAAATGTATTTGAATTTTTATGCCGCCAATAAATTAATAATTGCATTATTAAAAAAAAAATTTCAGTAACAGGTATTTTCGATTTTCGGTAACAGGTTGTTATTGCTATTTGCCAATACCTGTTACTGAATACCTGTTACTATATCTTTGACCCATCCCTATTTCTGACCTTCAGACTGAACGGCTGGTCCGGTTAATATAAGATTTGGATCTAGGTGCAAGGAATGTTAATTTTCTCACGTGGTACCAAACAACAGGCATTCGGACAAAAACTGCGTGAAATTGTAAGAAATGGTCAAGATTGAATGGCTATACCTCTGTCAGTTTTCAAATAATATGGCTTTTTTAACATGTCATTTTAAAGCCTAAAAACTCTTCTTTACTTTGTTTTTGTATGTCTTGAGCGTATCTTTGTTCCAAAAAAAAGTTATGCGCTATTTAGAAGAAAATTTAAAAATCTTTGATTTTTCGTTTTTTATGTTGGTTTTTGTTAACTTTTCCATAATTTTTTTATGAAATTTCGATAGAAAATTTAATTTTGAACAAAAAGTTTTTGGTAAAATCGTCAAATTCGGCTAAGTTTCCGAGTTATAAAAGAAATATTGAAAAGTGGCCAATGTGACCATTCTCTCAGAAACGCATGGGTGAATTTATTCAATAACTAGCTGGCCCGCCCCGGCTTTGCTCGGTTAGGCAAAATTTCCGAATGACATCCTCTACATATAACCTTTCAAATCAGATTCCACATTAAACAAACCCCATTTCACACTATAAGTATTTAAATTTTGAAATGTCTTCAGTCCTTAAGCCTTTAAGAATAGCCTTCCCAACTCAAAAAGTATTTAAATCATACACCCATTTTAAATTTCTACCCCATTTCACCCTATGATTCACCCATCAGATTCGTCGTGAGAGTGTCATGGGGTGCGCATCTCATTAATATTTAAAAGCTTATTTATAAACTTACTTACTTACTTACTTACTTAACCCGGAGGCCACATGAGCGAGTATCGCTAGCGAGTTGGGTACATACATTAATTGTCAAATCACTCGCCGCTCTACTCGCTCCTCAACTGGCTTCGAAAAAGCCAAGCGAGTTGACTAGCGAGTAGGAAAAGTTTCTATGTATTTGTTACTGGCTAGCGATTACTCGCTCGTGTGGCCAGATCTTGTAGGCGATGTTAAGAAGACTGATGCCTCTGTAGTTGGTGCAGTCCAGAGGATCGCCTTTCTTGAGGATCGGGCAAACAATGCTGAGGTTCCATTCATCGGGCATGCTTTCCTCCGACCATATTTTGCAGATGAGCAGGTGCATACTCCTAACCAATTCATCGCCAGCCGCTTTGAATAGTTCAGCCGCAAGGCCATCAGCTCCAGCAGCTTTATTGGACTTAAGTTTAGATATAGCTATCCTCACTTCGTCAAGATCGGGTGGACGGAATTGTTGGCCTACGTCGTCCAAGTTGAATGGTGCAATTTGCATGTTAGCGGAATTCGGTTCGTCATCGCCGTTATACAATTTGCAGAAATGATTTTTCCATATCCTCAGCACCGACTGCGATTCCACCACGATGTTCCCCTGATCGTCTTTGCAGGCTTCGGTTCGGGCCTTGTAACCTTGGGAGGTTCTTTTTACTTTTTGGTAAAACTTCCGAGCTTCATTCCTGCAGTGGCATCTCTCTAACTCCTCGATCGCGTGCTTCTCATGCTCTTTCTTCTTCCTTCTAAGAAGCTTGTGTTCCTCTCTCCTCTTCTGCTCGTAGAGCTCGCGAGCAGCTCTGGTCCTTCTATGCAGCGCCGCTTTGTATGCCTGTTGTTTGGCTGCATGTACTTGCCGGCATTCTTCGGCGAACCAGGGGTTTCGCTGTGGTGGTCGTGCAAAGCCCAGCACGTCAGAGGCGGCATCTCTGATGGCTTCCTGGCAGTTTTTCCACTGGTTCTCAATGTTTGCAGTTGCGGGCAAAGGACTAGTTAAGAGGGCGCGAGAGACTCGCTCGGAAAAGGACCTGGCGATTTCCTGCGACTGTAGCCGTCCGACGTCGAACTTCCTCACAGTATTTCCCTGTTTTGGCTTTGGTCTGGATATCCGTAGCATTACCTTGGTTACAACGAGGTAGTGGTCCGAGTCAACGTTGGCTCCTCGGAACGTTCGGACATCCTTGATACTGGAGGAGTGCCTTGCGTCGATCGCAATGTGGTCAATTTGGTTGGCGGTTGATTGACCAGGAATTCGCCATGTCCCCTTATGTATATCGAGATGCGGGAACTGTCATCTTTCTCCTCTGTGGGGGCATGCGCGCATATCAGGCTGATGTTGGCGAATTTAGCCTTGATGGGAATTGTCGTGAGGCGCTCGTTCACATAGTTGAAACTCAAGACTTCTTGCCTAAGTCTGCCTCTAACGACGAATCCACATCCAAAGAGACGCTGCCCCTGTGGTCGGTAACAGTCACCGTAGTAGATATCGCAGTCTTTCAGTTTTCTCTTGCCCGGCCCATCCCATCGCACTTCTTGGATGGCGGTGATGTCTGCTTTGTAGCAGTCTAGGGCCTCCGCTAAATGTTCGGCTGCACGTGGTCTATAGAGAGACAGAACATTCCACGTGCAGATCCGAAGTTCGTTGTCCTTATTTCGTTTGCTTGGTTCGTCAACAGTAAATCCGTCCGTATCCGAGGCTTGTTGGTGCTTCGCAACTAAGATAGCTTTACGTGGCCGGGAAGTCACCCCGACGGCACGACCCCCAACCTGGAGGACCAGACCCTTACAATATAACTCCAAGGGCGGGGAGCCGGATTAACCGCTCCTTATAGGCCTGAGCTCCGAATATGTCGTAGTAGCCCGTATAAGGTGTTCACTAAGTAGTTCAGCCTAACTGGAACTGTAGACGCCACCGTTGATTCCATCTTGAGAATTCTTCCGCTGCCGCCTGGATGAAGGAGAAGTGCCTTAGTGGGAACACTCCTCCCCCCCTCTCTCGTTTGCTGCCCCCTAAAACCGTCCACAGGGATTGGAACCCCATCTTCAGTTAAAGGTACTATAGGCACCCGAAGTTCACCACTTGGAGGTGAGAGTAGGAGTTGATAGACAGAGGTTCGCTTTGAAAAAAAGCTTGTGGACGCTTGTGTCCTCTTGAATGCACCGTGTCTACCCTTTGAACATCATCATTATTTATAAACTTACATTTATATAAACCAACATCAAAATTACTCAATATGAATTGTTCGGTGTGTAAGGAAAAAATTGTAAAGGCTTACAAAGCCAAAGTCTCGGGCTGTGACTGTAAAAAATATTTTCACTGTAACTGCGTAAACATTCTTCAACATGATCTTGATTCGATGAAGGCAAATGGGAAAACATATCGATGCGATAAGTGCAATGTCATCAGAAGACGTCACTCTCCTTGCCCTTCAGCCCTTCTGCTACACCTAAATCAATAGTCAGTGATTCTAATGCAGACGCACCATCTACACATTACCTAGCTACGGTGGGTCAAACTGCTGGCGATGATGGTGATAATATGCAATCTTTTACTTTTCCCAATATTGCTGATGGTCAAAAAAACGGCAACCATTCAAATGGTTTATCAAAAACTTTTAAGCATGGAAATTCATCACAAGGAATACCTTCAAGCTGTAATTGAACTTCGTAAAGAGAACGCTGAGCTCAAGTCTAAATTAAATAACCTTGAAAGCAGACTTAACTGGCAGTATCAGCGTCAAAAAAAGAATTTTATTGAAATTAGTGGTGTTCCTGATGTCGAAGACTCCAACTCACATAGTGTTGCTCTCCAAATTTTTCGCAATGCATTGTCTTTAAGCATAACTGACAACGATATCGACAAATGCTTTGTAAAAAAAAGTCAAAAACAACAACAACCTCAATGATAAGAAGAGTTCGGCTAGCAATTTCAAGTCCATTGTCTGTGTAAGCTTTTTGGACCTTGCCCTAAAGCAGCATATAATGAAGGAAAAAAAGACAAAGAAGGAATTGATCAACTCAAGCATACTTGGCGATAGAAAGGGAAACATTTACATTAATGAAAGTTTGACGAAATATACTCAGGCGCTCTTAATGCGAGCAAAGACGGCTGGTAAAGAGAAGCATTTTAAGTTTGTTTGGTATTCTAATAATAAAATTCTCATGAGAAAAGAGGAAGGTATACTTAGATCGTTTGATGATCTATCAAAAATGTAATTTATATATAGGTTATTCTTTACTTTGTTTTTCACACTTAAATAACTATTTTCTTATTTTCTAATATGATTTTTGATGATCATATGGATTTAACTGATGATGTTGCTACTCTAACTCATAATATTAATTTAAATGGTGAACAAATTTTCATGAATGATTTGTATTGCAAAAATAAGCTTTTCTTTGTACACCAAAACGTTAGAAGCTTGAGAGAAAATTTTGCTTCTTTAATAACGCATTTAGATTCTTTTTTTTGCATGCCTGATCTTATATTTGTTACTGAAATTTGGATCTATGATCTGGAAGTAAGAGATTATATGTTGCCTGGTTTTAATTTTATTGCTAATACAAATGAAACTTACTGTGCTGGTGGTGTCGGGTGCTTTATTAGGGATGATTTTAATTTCACGTCTTCTGTTATAGATTTTCTAAGTGCTGATGTTTTGAAAATTTCTTTTGAAACCAATCGTGAGAATTTTTACTTCTTTTGTATTTATCGGTTTCATAAGCATAATCTATCCGTCTTTGTTGAAGAGTTTTCTAATCTTTTGGAACATGAAAAATCAAAAAATTTATTAATCTGCGGGGATTTAAATATTGATATTTTGGAAAACAGTGATGCTATCTCAACTTATTTAGCTTTACTCGCTTCTCATGGGCTAGTTTTATAATAAATGAGCCAACTCGTATTGTATCAGGAAAAAGTGCCTTGATCATATCTATGGACGGTTCAATTATAATTTTGCTAGGTCAACTGAAAATTGTGTTTTTGATTTTAAAATCACCGACCATAATTTGACTGGTCTTCTTTTAGGATCTGTTAATTTAGATAGAAATATGAACTATCATTCCGTCAGCAATAAAACTCGGATTGATTACAATAAACTCAAGGTAAGATTAAGTTTCGAAACTTGGGAGCGTGTTTATAATGAACTTAATGTATCTAAATCCTATGATTTTTTTATTGAAACACTTCGTTTGCATATTGCAAGTTGTAGTTTTGAGTCTACAGACAGAATGAAAATTAAAAAATTGAAACCTTGGTTATCCATAAATCTGTTAAAAAAAGTGAAAACCAAGAATAAACTCCGTATTAAATGCTATAAGCATCCGCACAATGAGAACTTAAAAAATAGATATACTAAATTAGGTAATGATTTAAAAAAAGAAATTCCTTTGTATCGTGATGAATTTTATAAAAATCAATTCAGGTTGTTTAAAGGCAATCCTAAACGTGAATGGCAGGTTGTAAACAATATGTATATTGAATAAGTCTTCATCTCAAAAAAATTCTATTGAACTTCGCATCAATGAAAATCTTTATAAGCACGAATTTGAGATAGTAGAACAATTTAATAAACACTTTGCAAACATTTCTGCTTTTACTGAACCAAATGGTAGCTTACCTTTTTGTATGTGTTCCAATAAAAGTGAACGTTTGAGCAAAGATAATATAATACAAAGATGTCGCATCCAGTAGAACGAAAGTGAACCCAAAAAATAATCGGCCGTAGCTGATATCAGACACGACAACGACAACATGTTGCTAAATGTTGCATTGGTCAATTTTAAGAGCGAGAGCGGAAAATCTCTGTGGATACAATTTTAAATTTTAAATCTCTTCAAAATGTATATCTCAAGGACAGGAATAGTATAAATGACGTATAGGCAGGTACAGAAATTGAATTTTTTTATGAAGCTGCGGTCGGTGGTTGTTTTTTTTTTTTTTAGTTTTTTGCTTATCCTTTATTTGTGTGTTCATGATGATGATGTGTATCTGTATAGATAGACATGCAGTAAGATTATTGTTGTTGGTAGCGATCTTTGTATAAAAGGAAGTAGTAAGGGTTTTCTTATTGTGTTTGTTTTTTGTGAGGTAGGTATATATCTATGTATATATGTACATCGAACATTGTTGGTTTGTATTCCTTATGAAATTAAAGGAAATCATTTTTAATTAATTTATTTACAAGTGAATTCATATTTCATAACTTGTGAGGTAGGTACATAGGTACGTGTGTAATGTGTATGCTCCGATTTATTTGATATATATATATCACGCATTGCTTTTTAATTTAGGCAGGCATTTATATTTTTTTGTTTTTCAATAGGTAAGTAGGTATCCCTACTTTGATAAAATAATGTATTAGGAAAAAAGTGATACGTACATAGGCACATGCAAAGATAGTTAGATATGTAGGTGCATGTAACTTGTCGTATTTTTAAGATTAGTAGATAGGTGGGTATGTTAAGATTTCAGAAAAATAATATTGCTTTCCATCATACAGATTTTGAAAAATTATAATTTTTATGACATTTTTTAATACATAGGTAGTTTGAAAATGGAGCTTCAAAATTTCGTATTTGGAAGGTTCTAAAAAACACAACAACAAAAATGTAGGATAAAAGCCAAAACAGGTCGATAAGATAGTTTAATTAAGTTTTAAATTCACTATTTAGTTTATTTGAATTAAGTTCCAGGTGTCCAGAAGCTTAAGAATTTTTTAATTTTCCATTTAAAACTGTTCGATGCCTATAAACGATTATTCGTTAGGTGATATCGTAAAAAAACGAAATTCGGTAATCACATACATCATATATGTCATATGTATATGCACAATTTTCTCTCAATTTTTTTTATTTTTAAATAATTTATTATCATGATTTAGTCCAGTAACTATATATACATTAGACCTAACGTCAGGTACGGTAGCTCTGATTTTTTGCTGAGTTGTTTATGATGATGGCCTAGTAATAAATCCGATTTTTCGACCTCGAGCGCCGAACGCAACATTGGTAAAAATCCAAAAAAACCGCGAATTTTTCGCGGTTTTTTTCACTTATTGGCCATTTTAATCATAACACCTTAATTTCCGAATAAAACATTGCTCTACGATTTCAACCTTATAAAATTTGCTTCAATTTGACTATCTTATCGACCTGTTTTGGCTTTTATCCTACATTTTTGTTGTTGTGTTTTTTAGAACCTTCCAAAAACGAAATTTTGAAGCTCCATTTTCAAACTACCTATGTATTAAAAAATGTCATAAAAATTATAATTTTTCAAAATCTGTATGATGGAAAGCAATATTATTTTTCTGAAATCTTAACATACCCACCTATCTACTAATCTTAAAAATACGACAAGTTAAGTTACATGCACCTACATATCTAACTATCTATGCATGTGCCTATGTACGTATCACTTTTTTCCTAATACATTATTTTATCAAAGTAGGGATACCTACTTACCTATTGAAAAACAAAAAAATGTAAATGCCTGCCTAAATTAAAAAGCAATGCGTGATATATATATATCAAATAAATCGGAGCATACACATTACACACGTACCTATGTACCTACCTACCTACCTCACAAGTTATGAAATATGAATTCACTTGTAAATAAATTAATTAAAAATGATTTCCTTTAATTTCATAAGGAATACAAACCAACAATGTTCGATGTATATACATAGATATACCTACCTCACAAAAAACAAACACAATAAGAAAATCCTTAGGTACTACTTCCTTTTATTCAAAGATCGCTACCAACAACAATAATCTTACTGCATGTCTATCTATACAGATACACATCATCATCATGAACACACAAATAAAGGATAAGCAAAAAACTAAAAAAAAAAAAAAACAACCACCGACCGCAGCTTCATAAAAAAATTCAATTTCTGTACCCTCCTATACGTCATTTATACTATTCCTGTCCTTGAGATATACATTTTGAAGAGATTTCAAATTTAAAATTGTATCCACAGAGATTTTCCGCTCTCGCTCTTAAAATTGACCAATGCAACATTTAGCAACATGTTGTCGTTGTCGTGTCTGATATCAGCTACGGCCGATTATTTTTTGGGTTCACTTTCGTTCTACTGGATGCGACATCTTTGTATTATATTATCTTTGCTCTAACACTGTAATAGTCCCTAGAGTAAGAACTGAACATGTTAGACGATTTTCAACCATAATAGCACCGCATATCTTCAACAAACTTCCAGCCTTTATAACCAATAGACATGCACTTAACAAATTCTTAAAAAACCTCAGAATCTGGCTATTAACAAGATAATGTGTAGAAGATTTATTTCAAATAGTTACTTAATCCAACCTCCCCATACTCCATTGCTTGAGTAATCAATGAATATTACGTGTCTCAAAACCCCTTTTGCATTTCAATTCCGAATTTTCCAAATCTTTTTAATAATTTTGTACTAGTTTTTAAATTTTTTTTCTTGTTTTCTCATTTAAATTTGCCTTCTTATTGCTTCTCTCGTCGCGGCTTTATTTAAAATAAAATTACTATTTTCCTTATAATTCACTTAACACTGGTGTTAGTAGGTACCACAAAGTGCATATTAAATTTCATCTTAATGCATATGTATAATTCTTGGTTTATAATATAATTATTATAACTTTTTCACTTATATGTAAAGTAAGATAAGGATATTGCTTTATCTATTTTGTTATTATATACATATATTACCCATTGTGTGAACTTATATTATAAATTTATTGTAGGTACCTAATTGGAATGAAATAAATCTTAAATCTAAATATGCGATAGAGAGCTTAATTTTCACTCCCATATTGACAATATCATCAATAAAGCTAACTCAATGCTTGGGTGGTTTATAAAAAGTTCGTCACAAGAATTTCCAGACCCATATGTTTCTAAAGCACTGTATAACACCTTTGTCAGAGCAAGTCTGGTCACCGCATCAAGTTAACCAAATTAAACGGATTGAAACTGTTCAGTTCTAAATTCCATAGAAAAACGATGCAAAATCTCAGACACCGTCTTTATTAACCTTGCTCTGTTTGAAGTTTACGTTTCTTGGAATTTTAAGCTTTGTTTGAGTGGAGGAAGGAGGAGACTTGCGATAAATAAATAAATAAATTAATATTTGATCATGCTGATGGTGTGTATAGTAATAATAATAATAATTTTAACTATATGCCTGTAAGACCTAAGGTCTTTTAAATGCAACCTGAATTGCACGGCACTAGTTAGAAAGAGTAGAAAGATAGGAAAGATTTGGCACAGTGGATTGAGATCAAGGTGTTTATTATCTCATTAAATCTCACGGGTGGCGTCCAGTTAAGCTGGGAGAATATAGAAAAGAATGCTGCCTAGAATGGGGCTCGAACCCACACCTCTAAGCTAGCAGTCAAGCACTACATCCACTGCACCATTGCCACCTGTATCTGTAGGTATAGATCGACAGACATGCAGTTACATTTTTGTCGTTTTGTTTGTTTTTTTTTTTGTTGTTGTTTTTATTGTGTTGTTTTTTGTTTAGTTGTTTTGTATTCTTTGTGAAATTAAAATAAAATTATACTTCACTAATTTACGTTTAAGTGAAGTGTGTAGGTATTTAATAATTAATTCGTGTCCAATTCAAATGTTAAGTGATATGTTTTAAAAGAAATAATTGTAGAAAAAAATATTTCGGGTTTATGTCCAATTGGTTTTAACTTGTTTGAGATCAGGGTTCAAATAATTGCTTAAGAATGATTTAAGTAGAAAAGCCATCTTTCTTTCTGAATTGTAATAAAATCGTGGTATTTTATTTTTCCTTACCTTAAGAATTATAAAATATTTTTTAACTTAAAATCTCGCTACACCAAAGGCATAGTTATACAGGGTGTCCCGTACCTGAGTGGAAGTATAAAAGGAAGTGGTTCCTGAGGTTATTCTAAGAAAAAAATTGTATGGGGGGAAAGTTGTATCTCCCCTCCCTGAGGCAAGGGGGGCACTTTCTGAAACATTAACTTTAAATGCAAAAAAAAAACATTAAAAATCAACGAAAACACATCTAATAATGTGCTATAGTCTTTTTGAACGTTCATAATTCATACTTGCATTTGGTTTTTAAATCAAGTTGTTTAATCGAATAGTTTTTGAGAAATTAAATTTCAAAGTCAAAATTAAAAAAAAAATTATGATTTTTTTTTCTTAAGTCGATATTTTTCAAAATTTTACGTAATTAAGGGCTTTTTTTGTGTTCAATATTCAATGCACTCATTATTTTTTAGTTCACTACCGAAAGCCAAATGAAAAAATCTTTCTTATTTTTTGAGAAATTAAGAAAAAACAAAAGGTACTTTTACCAAAAAGGCCCGAAAAAAGGGTTAAATTATGGATACTTCATGAATAAATCCATTTTTTCGGCCTTATTCGGGAAAAGTACCTTTTGTTTTTTCTTAATTTCTCAAAAAATAAGAAAGATTTGTACATTTGGTTTTTGGTAATGGACTAAAAAATAATGAGGGCATTGAATATTGAACCCAAAAAAAGCCCTTAATTACGTAAAATTTTGAAAAATATCGACTTAAAAAAAAAAAAATTACAATTTTTTTTTTTTAATTTTGACTTTGAAATTTAATTTCTCAAGAACTATTCGATTAAACAACTTGATTTAAAAACCAAATGCAAGTATGAATTGTTAACTTTCAAAAAAACTATAGCACATTATAAGATGTGTTTTCGTTGATTTTTAATGTTTTTTTTTGCATTTAAAGTTTATGTTTCAGAAAGTGCCCCCCCTTGCCTCAGGGAGGGGAGATACAACTTTCCCCCCATACAATTTTTTTCTTAGAATAACCTCAGGAACCACCTCCTTAAATACTTCCACTCAGGTACCGGACACCCTGTATATGTATGTAAATATAGTGTCCAGCTGCATTAAAATGGGTATTCAATTCATTGTTAATTCTTTTGATGTGTAAACGGGTTCAGTGAAGGATAAAACTCGATTTTAGTTGTTGAAAGCCCCACCATTTGGCCACCATATTGAAAAACGAGTTCTTAAAAGTTTCCCATGACAACTTAAATTTTATTGGTCTTAGACAAAAAACTTTGGTACAAATTTGTAGCAAATTCAATTTTTTTCAATTTACAATTTTCAATTTTTACCCTTAAGTTATGAATAAAAATGTTATAATTTAAATTTAAACATTGAAAAAATTCATATGTTTTTGATAATAACTTTTTATTTACAGCCTTAGGGATTCTTGGCCTAAATAGTCCAGTCATATAAGCCATAAAATCATCCAAATTACGGAATAAATGGCGGAAAGCTGAATTTTGGTATATAGCCTCCTCATGATATTCTAAGGAAACTGTAAAAAGTCCCCATCGATATGAGCGCCGCTAACAATTTTACAGGGGGTCAAAGGCCCCCCCCAAACCGTTTTTAAGGAATATCTCCCGAATGGTAACTCTTACAGAAAAAATTTTAAAGACAAGGTTGTAGCTTAGAAAAATTCCGACAAAAATTGTTAAGCACCTTTTTTTCGTAAGAGTAACCGTTTTCGAGATAGCTCAATCGGTAGAGTTACAGATTTTATGTTTCTGTATAAAATGTACTCTTTTACACCACCTTTGAGGAAGAGTGGCAGGTGAGTTTTTCTTGCGTTGTATCCCCTTGGAAAACTAGAAAACAGTTCAAAAAAATATACACAGGGATTTATATAATGTTTTTGGGAAAGTTCCCCATTGATTCGGGCTCCAGCACATTAATCATAAGGGGTCGAAGGTCACGAAACATGATATTTCACTTATACAGGGTGATTGGTATAAAGTGTGACAAAAAGTTAGAGCGCGTAGGGTGGGTTGATAAGGAAAAAATTGTACAGGAGGGCGGGGTTCTATTCACCCCCGTTTAGCCAGGAGGGGCAATTTTCTAAGAAATTGACTTAAAACAGAAAAAAAAATTATTAAAAAATAACGGTAACACCTACAATACCATGCTATACTTTTTTTTAAAGCCAAAAATCTCTTCTTTTATTTTCATTTTAAATAAAGTTGTTTCAGTGAACAATTTTTGAAAAATTAATTTTCAAAATCAAAATTTTAAAGAGAAAAATATCAAAGAAAATTTCAAACTTGCTTTTACATAATTAAGTGATATTTTTGTTTTCAAAATTCAATGTTTTTATTTATATCTATTCAAAAACAGAAAACCATTGAGTTTTGAAAGCAAGAAAAGTACTTACTTACATAAAATTTCGAAAAAAATACTTTAATATTTTCTTTTTTTTATTCTTATTTCAAAATTTAGAGTTTGAAAAATAATTGCTGGCTTAAACATTTTTATTTAAAATAAAAATAAAAGAAGAGATTTTTGTCTTTACAAAAAAGTATAGCATGGCATTGTAAGTATGACCATTATTTTTTAATATTTTTTTTTCTGTTTTAAGTCAATTTCTTAGAAAATTGCCCCTCCTGGCTAAACGGGGGTGAATAGAACCCCGCCCTCCTGTACAATTTTTTCCTTATCAACCCACCCTACGCGCTCTAACTTTTTGTCACACTTTATACCAATCACCCTGTATAAGTGAAATATCATGTTTCGTGACCTTCGACCCCTTATGATTAATGTGGTGGAGCCCGAATCGATGGGGAACTTTCCCAAAAACTTTAAATAATTCCCTATGTATATTTTTTGGAACTGTTTTTTAGTTTTCCAAGGGGATACCACGCAAGAAAAACTCACCTGGCACTCTACCTCAAAGGTGGCGTAAAAGAGTACATTTTGTACAGAAACATAAAATCTGTAACTCTACCGATTGAACTATCTCGAAAACGGTTACTCTTACGAAAAAAAGGTACTTAACATTTTTTGTCGGAAATTTTCTAAGCTACAACCTTGTCTTTGACATTTTTTCTGTAAGAATTACCATTCGGGAGATATTGCTTAAGAACCGTTTGGGGGGACCTTTGGCCCCCCGTAAAATTGTTAGCGGCGCTCATATCGATGGGGATTTTTTACAGTTATTTAAGAATGCCATGAGGAGACTATATACCAAAATTCAGCTTTCCGCCATTTTTTCCGAAGCAAAATGCTTAAATGACTGGACTATAAAACAAAAATCAGAAACAGACTTGGAGTTGGAGTGGATTCAATCATTGAACTAATTCATTGCAATGACCTCATTGGGCCAGCGCACACGAGATGTTTTATTTCGGGTGGAAAACCGGTTTCATACCATACTGCAAGCGCACACGGGATGAATTATTCTGGTACAAAAATGTAAACATGTACCTATTTTTACAGCGTTAGTATTTTTTACAGACCGTAAAATGAGTGTGTATTCGTTTTCTTCCTCGTTCTTCCACTCAAAACATGGTAGAGTTTTTATTCCGTTTCGTTGCCCACACTTCGCTTCCCTCTCCTAAGAACTTAGTGTTCTGGCAGAAGAATTCATCTCGTGTGCGCTGGCCCATTAAAAATCAAAGTTGTTTTGGCTTCAAAGTTACAAAGCCATACAAGTCGATAAAATTTTCAACCAATAAACCAATTTACATTACATAATTACTAAGTGTATTAAGTATGTAATTCTGTGGTGTTTGGTAGAAACATGATAACTCCATTTTAAAATTTGCGTCTTTGCGTCCACTTTACATCGACCTACAACCTAAACGGGTGAACCGATTTTCTTCAAATTTGAAACATAATTTTTTAAAGGTTATGTTCATAAGTATTCCAAATTTGAAGAAAATCTGTGGCCTCGTTTACACTCTAGCTTAATTTAAAGTGGGCGTAAAGACGCTAATTTTAAAATGGAGTTATCAGGTTTCTACCAAACACCACAGAATTTATCTGTCTATTTTTTCTAAAATATTATTAAATGTAAATTAATATTTTTAAAGCTCAATAAAAAGCAATGGAATCTCATATGTATTTTGTTACTTAAAATTAAAACATTTTTTTTTTTTCACAGTATTCTAAGGGACCAAAGAAGAACAAGCAATCTCATGATTTATTTTTGGGATCTCAGATAATTTTTTTTTTTTTAATCGGCTATACTGATTGGGTGTCACTTCTATTTATGTATTCAATTCAATGCTTTTATTATTGGAAAATAAACAAAAAAAAAAGTGAAGAATTTGAAATGGGAGTGGGTGTTTGTGTGAATGAGTGGTTCAGACAAGATATTGTGTAAAAGTAAATAGATATATATATATGAGAGGGAGAGCAGAACCACAGTGACGGTGGTGGATGGTATTTGTTGGGTAAGCGCAAGTGTATCTAGTTTTGTTGTTGGTTTTTGATTCTTATCTTCTTTTTTTTCATGTGAATGAATTTTGTGAATGTGTTGGTTGTTTACATTCATATGTATGTATCTATATGGTGAGAGGTTTCAATGATTTCTCTGTTTTTGCGTTTGAGGGTGGAGAATATATTTTTGTTTTGCTGTGATTGCAATGGTAGACTCAGTGGCGGCTGTTTCTTTTGTCATTCTTCGCTGTCAATATGCCTGCTTTCTTTTGGGCGCGTGCTTATGCTCTTTAAGGAACATTTTCTTCGTTCGTTTCGATATTGTAATAGTACGGGAGGCAACGTTGAATTTTTGGCAGTCATTTAAGCCCGAATGATTCCTGCTGTATGCGGAAGATTACAATCGAACAATCAAAAAAATGCAACTAAACTGTTCAATTTGTTAAGTCATAAAGATCTGGACAAGAAATGATTTATTACATTCAATATAAATGACTGTGTACATAAGTTGGTTACAATATAGATTATAACGGGTGATTTTTTAGCTGGTTTGGTTTTGGCAACACTGGTTTTGACAGCTGACGTGTGTTTAGTACCTTGTGTCACTGTCAAACAGCTTCAGTTTGGTTTGCAATTTAACCATGGATCGTCTTACAAATGAACAACGCTTGCAAATTATTGAATTTTACTATCAAAATTCGTGCTCGGTTCGAAATGTTCATCGCGCGCTGCTTCCATTTTATGGTCGGCATTCTCGACCTTCTGAGCAGTCTATTCGGAAGATTTTGACCAAATTTCGCACCAAATTTACTTTGTTGGACATTAAACCACCAACACGTTTACGTACTGTGCGTAGTGAAGAAAATATTGCGGCCGTATCAGCTAGTGTGACAGAAGACCGCGAAATGTCGATTCGGCGCCGTTCCCAGCAGTTAGGCCTTTGTTACAGCACTACGTGGAAAATTTTGCGGAAGGATTTGGGCGTAAAGCCTTTTAAGATACAGCTGGTGCAAGAACTAAAGCCAGCCGACCTACCACAACGCCGAATTTTTGGTGAATGGGCTCTTGGAAAGCTGGCCGAGGATCCGCTTTTTTATCGAAAAATTGTGTTCAGCGATGAGGCTCATTTTTGGTTGAATGGGTACGTAAAAAAGCATAATTGCCGCATTTGGAGTGAAGATCAGCCAGAAGCATTGCAACAGCTACCAATGCATCCCGAAAAAGCCACTGTTTGGTGCGGTTTATGGGCCGGCGGCATTATTGGGCCATATTTCTTCAAAGATGATGCGAATCGCAGCGTTACTGTCAATGGTGAACGCTACCGAGCGATGATAACAAACTTTTTTTTGCCCGAAATGGAAGTTCTTGACTTGCATGATATGTGGTTTCAACAAGACGGTGCCACATGCCACACAGCACGCGAAACAATGGCGCAATTGCGAGGCGAGTTTGGTGAACAGTTAATTTCACGTTTCGGGCCGGTCAATTGGCCGCCTAGATCGTGCGATTTGACACCATTAGATTATTTTTTGTGGGGGTATGTCAAGGCTAATGTCTATTGGGACAAGCCCGCTTCGATTGACGCACTGGAAGCCAACATCCATGCATTCATTCGTGAGATACCGGCCGATATGTGTGAAAGAGTATGCCAAAATTGGACTCAGCGGATGGGCTACCTGAGACGCAGCCGCGGTCAACATTTGCATGAAATTATCTTTAAACATTAAATTGCAAGGTTCAAACTATCGATTCAAATAAATATTTCATTTTTTTTTCGAATTTTTTGTGTTTTTTTTTTTAAGTTCTAAACCTCTTAAAAAATCACCCGTTATATAAGTAGAATGTATAACGTACAAACATGTTTATATGTATTCATAAAATAAGAATTTAATACTATAACAGGATCTTGAAGTTGTAAAAAAATAACCCTCCTCCAGTAGGGATGCCAGATTTGAAAAATTTCTTTGCGGGACAGATTCTGAAAACTTACCAACATTTTCGAAAAAATTGAAAAATCCTATAATTTTGTCGTGCAAAAAATTAATCTCATGTTATTTGGGTACATTATTGTATTGAAGTTGAGCGATGAAAGCAACCTCAATATATTTTTGATACCTACCTACCTTTGCAATAACTAGCAACAAAAGTGAGATGAAACTAGAATACCAGCTTATGGTATACTTTTGTGATATATATAAGCACATTTTATTATCCTCATGATCTGATCCGGATCAGATCATGATAAATAAAACAGACAGGATCTTAGTTATATACCCGTCCCTTTTTGCCTTATATTTGTTTATTTTTCATGTATCTGTTTTCTCTTCTCTTGGCACTATTGAGACACATTCACAACCTAGTCATTTTTGGATCATTGAATCTGATCCAGATAAAAAGCAGAATCCCATGTTGTTTTTGTAATGACGTGTTAGAAATTGATCTGGATCCAGGTGCGGAACCAGGACTTCGTTCAGGGAGGGGGGGCAATTTTCGTGAGTTTCCAAAATCTTGATGAGGTCCACAGAAAATTTGAGTACAGTTCATACCGCTCTACACGCCTGGTTACAAAAAACAATGTGAGTTGATGAGTTTGAAATTTTATGAAAGCAATTAACTCTTTCATAACTACCAGTGTCTCGAACAGCGGGTAGCTACTTTGAAAACTTTGTGAAATGAAGTTTTGCAGTTTGTAGCTATAGCATGGTATCTTTAAAGCGTTTTTGAGTTCCATCTGGATCAGCGTAATTCCAAAATATTATGCAGTTGCAGTTCTTTTGTCCAAAAAGGCAAACACAAGTTTACCTGCATTAGCATTATGTTCGATAATGCAGTTTGCAAAAGTCCCATCTTCGAAAACATCATTGAGGTGCAGTCCTGCAGTAAAAAGATTGAGTTGGCAACAAAAATATTGAGAAGACGGAGAACGTGTTCATAAACGTCAAATGCGTTTGCAAGAAAATTGAAGGACGTTGATAAAAAAAGATTATGTGCGAACAAAACCATTGCATTAATTTGAAAATAGCCGTAATTTAGCTAAACTAAAATCATAGATCAAAGCCGAGATGAAACTTTCTGACATTTAAATAAAAACAATGATTATAGTGGAAAATACAAAGAAAAAACACTCTTTTCATTTCATTTACAATATACATATACTGAGTTACAAAAGAAGTGGCGCACCTTAAAATTTTGCAATATTTTTAAGTGATTTAAGAAACACGTGTGATCTAAAAAACACGTTTTTTTAATACAGTTTTGTTTATTAACATAAAAATAAGTAATTATTCATCTAATAAAAAAAACTGAATAAAAATAAAGCTCTGTAAAAACATAGCGGCATATTATCAAAATGATAACAAGGCATCCAAAGGTACGACTGCGCCACTTTTTTTGTAACTCAGTGTACTTAGCCTTCGTTAATTTTGTTTGATATCTATCAGAACAAAAACATAAATGTTAAAAAAGAGCCAAGTTCTTATATGTACAAAAAACCTGTGCGAAAAAAGTCTGCCAAAAAAAGTAATGAGATCTAAAATATATGCCAAGTTTTAATTTCATGAAGTTTAATATCAAATATCTTAAGTACAGAAATATCGAAACAATTCTAAATCATGACAGAAATTTGGTATTTAATGATTACTGATTAAAATATGGTGGGTTCACTTGTCAAGTTTTCATACATCTTAAATAAGTAAGTAATTAAGTAAGTATTTAAGAGAAAACTTGCCAAGTAAATCCACCAAATTTTAATCAGTAATCATTAAATACCAAATTTCTGTCATGATTTGGAATTGTTTCGATATTTCTGTACTTAAGATATTTGATATTAAACTTCATGAACTTAAAACTTGGCATATATTTTAGATCTCATTACTTTTTTTGGCAGACTTACGCACAGGTTTTTTGTACATATATGAACTTGGCTCTTTTTTTAACATTTATGTTTTTGTTGTGATTTCACTCCTTTTTGCAAGGATTTATTTTGCCAGGTGAAAATCAAGCCTTACCGCTCCACAAAGTTTCATAATTCTACGACAACCGAAAGTATACAATTTTAAACTTTTCTTTTCGCGGACATTGATCATTTTAACTTATTTTAACTTTTCGGAACTTACCGCGTTAATTATTAAGAATTATTTATAAATTCTTCTTATAATTTATAAAGAATTTATAAATAATTCTTAATAACCGAAAGTACTTCATATAAATAATAGCAATTCTGATAAAGTGGGTGGATGGCACGCCCCCTGAATGGAAAATTCCAAATTTTCGATTTTTTTCTTTCTAAGTACTTCAAGCCCTACCGACCAACCAATTTTCATCGTTCTACAACAACCGAAAGTGCTCCATATAATTTATAAGCATTTTTAAGAATGTGGGTGGGTGCCACGCCCCTGAAAGGCAAATTCCAATTTTTCAATTTTTGTCTTCCTAGGTACTTTAAGTCTTACCGCTCAACCAATTTTCATCGTTCTACAACAATCGGAAGTGCTCCATATAGTTTATAAGAATTTTTAAGAAAGTGGGTGGATGCCACGCCCCCTGAATAGAAAATTGCAGATTTTCAATTTTTTCCTTTATATGTACCACAAGGCCTACCGTTTTGCGAAATTTCAAGTTTCTACGATGTCGGGAAGTGCTCCATAATTTTGATGATCTGTCAGTGAGTCAGTGAGTCAGTCAGTCAGTTACGGTTTTTGCGATTTTTGAAGTCCTATATCTCGGGAATTACTAATGCTAAAGAGTTGAAATTTGGTGAGGCACCTGTGTTTGATCATCTCAGCAAATACTGCGAAATTGAAGCTTCTGAATATAATGGTATTGAAGTTAGAAGGGGGTTGAAAATCGCCTGAGTTTGTTCCTGTAAAAAGGGTGTAGTGCCGCGAACTTGGCTGGGCACTACCGTGCCCTTTGATAAATGTTTCATATAAGCTCAAAACATAGACTGCAGAGCTGCCAGACTCAAGCAGTTCTATACAAAGCAATATGTACGTTGAAAAATGGTGATCATTTGACAATCGAATTAAGAAACAACTATACTTTCCTTAGGTGTAAAAGTTCCATCCAACTTCTCATCGGCAGGGTTTCCTGCTTTCTCTCCAATCTTCTTCGTTGGATTCGTACTCTTCGGCAGTTTAATGATATGGAACACGGAAGTTCCTAAAACGCATCCATGAAATCGACAAAATCCTCAGGAGTACTTACATTTATATCAAAAGCGTATCTTAGTAAAACACGAAAGTGGACATAGACACAGTCATGAAATAAGCTCACCAGAGGGGAAGACAGATATCCGGGAGTCGCTCTCGAGAGTTTTCTAGTGAAAGTACTTCCTCAATGGAAACGCACATTTAAATATTTATTCCAAAAAGAACTCTATCACCCGTTTAGCGTGATTTTTTTTTATATTTCTCAATAATTTTTATACATAAATGTAGTTTATTATATTAGCTTTAATTAGATATTTTCATACAATAGATCCGAACATTTGAAGCAAATTCAGAAATTTTTGAAGCTAATTAAATCGATGTATGTATTTTAAAGATTTAAATTTTTTTAAACTAAAATCAAATTTAAGATTTTTTTTTAAGATTTAATTTTATTTCAATTGATAAAGTACAAACTTATAAATAAATACAAAGATTAATAAGCATGGCTCATAGGCCGTCTGCCGGTTAGTTTTCTACTCTTAACATTGTGTGAAAAAATACAATAAAGGTATTATACGAGTTATCCAAAACAAAAGATTATAACTGTTATATAAACAAAAACAATTTCAGCAAAGATAAATCAAATGCCAGAATGTTACTTTACATAATAATAAAAACAAGATCCCTTATCATCATAGCTGGGAGCTTTATATTTAACAGATTAAAGTTTAAAAATATGTATTGGTTATATCCAAGCTTTTAGTTTAGCTAAAACAAAATTTATAATGTAATTGGATCTAAAAAGATGGACAAATGTAATAAATATTATAATCTATACATAATAATAAATTAAATAAATTTAAAGAAGCGAAAAGAAAAAAATCGAGCATAGTATAGTAAGGATAAAAATAGAATATAATACTTTTAACGAGTGTTATACAATTCTAAAGCTTTTAGTTTGGCTAAAACAAAAAAAGGGAGCAAATTAAAGGCTTGCAATATCGTATGGTGTTGGGCTTTTAGTTTAGCTAAAACAAAATTATATTAGATTTAGTTCTAACGTTGATCTAAAGAAGATTGACGTATGTATTTCGATATGAGATTGCATGTGAGAAAAACCGAATGAGAAGCCTCCAACCACATTCTCCATTCAGAACACCTAGACATTCTTCCAATGATAAAAAATTTTTACTCAAATACAATCTTCGGATTTCTTGCAAGATTGGACATAGGGCCAGAAAATGAAAAATATTTTCAGTTTGATTGAGGTTGCACAATGAACAATTGGGATTAGTATCAATCCTGTGTGGCCTATAATTGAGCTCTAGCATCTCCGTTCGGGCTTTGAATATCAGACTCATCTCCCTCACGGTAAATTCATTTCGAAAGTAGTTTGTTTCCCTCAATCTGAGGTTGAGTTTGCTGTATATTGTCCTCGACACAGACTCCCTCGCCCTATCGAGACAGCTCTGGAACATTTGGTCATCGATGATAGAAATGCACTCGTAAAGAGCAGGCCTCCAAAGATCTGGGCTATCTACAGAAAGGGTCAAGGGAAAGTTGTGCGCCGAGGCCAACTCATACCAGTCCTTAAAAGAGATCGCCAAAAGTAACGCCACCAGGGATATGATCTTCAATATCGTTTATAAAGAGTGAGAAGATTAAGGGACTTAAAACACAACCCTGTGGCACATCCGCATCAGATCTAAACTCTTTCGATTTTTCGCTGCCATTTGAAACTACAGCGGTCATGTTTGAGAGGAGCTGTTCATAAATTCGTAAAAATTTGGTTGAAAGTCCAGTAGCTGCGAGGTTAAATAGCATCGATCTTCTATTTACGGTGTCAAAGGCGGATTTAAAATCAACGAAAAATGCATACAAATTAGTTTTTTTCTCTAAAAAACGCCTAGCAATACTCGTGAGAGCAAAGATTTGGTCGATTGTTGAGAGATTAGCACGGAATCCAGCCTGGGAGCAGCTTATTTTGTTGTTTCTTTCAACCCAACTCACAAGTCTAAAGTATAGAATTTGAGTAAAAGGTTTTCGAAAAGAGCTAAGAACAGAAATGCCTCTATAGTTTTCACAAAGATTAGGGTCACCCTTTTTAAAAACTGCTGAAATGGACGAAGAATGAAAACAGTCTGGAAAATTCTCTTCATTAAACATTTTGTTGAACAACACTAAAATGTATTCCAAGAACTGAGAATTAGCGTTCTTGTAAAATTCAGCTGGTATACCATCTGAACCAGAAGCCTTATTATTTTTCATATTTTTGAGAGCAGCAAGCAGTTCTAACATTGAAATTGGAGTATCCAATTCCTCAATATATATGAACGGAAGTGCATAGCTAATAGACATTTGACTTGGGTCTACCAGAAGAAGTTTTTCAAAATGTAATGCAAGTATATAAACTCCAATGGGTGATTTAACAGACCAATTACGGTTACTTCAAATGCGCACATTAGGCCAAAAGGCTCTAGAATCACGGCTTTCAAGAAGATTAGCGGCTGATTTTCTTAAAAATTGTTCTTTTTTTTGCTTGCATATATTTTTAAAAGCATAATTAGACTGCAAATAAAGCGTCTTAAAAGCAACATCATTTGTATCTCTAAAAAGTTTTAAAAACTTGAAAGATTTCTCTCTACTTTTCCTGCAATCACTGTCATACCAACTGGATTTGAAAAGTCTTCCACTATTATTTGAGTATGTGATCATTGACTGTCTTATGGTTTGGAAAACTAAATCTGTTGCTTGATTTATTGTGCTGGTAATTTGATCTGGGAGATTAGTTGAATTTCAGGAAAGATTTCTTTTGTACAAGTCAGATTTTTTGTCATTCCAACGAAGTTTCTTAATGCCAACATTTTCATTGTAATGCCCAATACTACTTTCTTGGATAATAAACTCACAGGAAACAAAGATAGGTAAATGCATTGAATAGTTAGCAGGAAAAACTTCAAAGTCTTTGACAACGTCAAGCCATTCTCCTTTGACAACACAATAGTCAATAACCGAGCAACCTTGCGCGGATATAAACGTGAAATTACCATTAATATCACCCGTGGATATGCCATTCAGGATAAGAAACCCGAAATCTTCTACCAGATCCATCAATCGATTTCCGTTTGCATTTACACACTCATCTAATGAATTTCTCTCAAAAGAAAAATGCCCATTGTTCATAAAGGGAGAATTCTGTAAGTTTGCTATTCGGCTATTTAAATCCCCAATTATTAAAATATTCTCGTTATTTTGGCTCAAAAGAAAATTTTGGAGTTCCTCAAAATCAGAATCCCATTGGCTAAAGTTAAGGTAAATAGGTAATATTAAAAAATGTTTTGAATTAATAATCAAATCTATTACAATTTTGTTTTCGGAGGTTCTAAAGGCAATGTGATTGTTTGAGATATTTTTTTTTATGCCACATAATATGCCCCCGCTGGCTCGTCCAAGTCTATTATTTCTAATAGCTGGTATCCATTTTAAGTTAAAACCTTCAAAATACTTCAGATACTGCAATTCTTTACCATCCTCCACAAAAGTTTCTAATAGTATAAAAATATAACTTAAAATTAATTTAAAAAACTCTGGCATCAATAATTTGTTTTTAAGTCCTGTAACGTTGTAGCAAAAAATATTATAATTAAAATTATTTAAATGGCAGACGGCAACTCGATCCTATGTTGATGTTGAATGATGGTGGTGGTGAAAGCTGGGATTCAAACCGTGTTGTTGGTGTGCATACTGACTCACAGAGGGCACTATATTGGCATGAGTGTTGTTCTGGTTCGCCATGATGACGTTGTCAAAAAAACGCATTGCCTCCTCTCCAAAGGTCATTTTGACAAATGACAGCTCGTCAATTGTTGTTATTTTCAGTCCTCGTAGCGTGTCGTGTGCAAATGAAAAGTCGCCAATTTTAAGTTTTGATCCTCTAATTAAAACTTTCGCATTCGAGTTCACTTCCAAAAGTTTTCTTCTAATTTGAAAAAGCGTCCTCCTCTTATTTCGGAAAAGCAAAGATTGCTCTCTATGTACTACAATTCCGGAGTTTTTCAGTTTTGGTGCGGCCTCTATGATTTTTTGTGCGGTGTTTTTGTTGTTGAATTTTAACACCATAGTGGTTTTGTTGTTGTGTCGATTTACGAACTCCTGTGTTTTATCAAAAGAAAGCTCTGCATTTTCATTTAGATTGAGAAGGCCAAGACAAGTTTGTTTTGCAAGATTATTCATGTCTGTCTTCTCGTCTGAGGGTAAATGCAATACAAAAGACTTTTCATGTGAATTTTGGTGTAGGATTTCAAGTTGTTTCTCAAGAATTTCGCAGTAGTTCTCAACGACAGCTAAGCGTTCCGTAAGGAGCTCGTTTTGAGACCGCAAGAGCTGTATTTCAGCGGAGACAGCTAAAACGTCATCCTTAGTTGCAATATTTTTTAAATGCTCAACCAGGCAACCATCAACAATGGATTTTAAATCATTGGATTGCGAAAGTGTTTGCGCCATTATGATGTTATTTTTAGGCAGCAAAGAATCTTTATGTGGTGTGGATTTTTTTCTATTTGGTGATTTGTTTGGAGATATCTCCCCCAATTTTCTCTTCGGCTTCATATATCAGTTATACACCGACAAAAATGGCTACCTTCTGCGTGATATAAAAAAGGACTTAAATAATCATACCTTATACACAACTTTAAGATATTCCACTATTTTGTTTTAAAGTTTAACTTAGGATTTTTTTATATGTAACTTTTGTTTTAATTAACTTTTAATTACAAAAAAAATAAAAATAAATAAACTAGAGCACTAAAAATTCGACCTTTACTTTTCTCTCTCTCTATCTCTTTTCAAATCAAAATCAAATTTAAGGTTGAAAATTTAGATAAGTGCCCCTGCCACCTCTCCCGTTACATTTAACTATAAAAAAAACACGAACAAATTTGTAGAGTTGGGTTGGAGGTGGAGCAATAACTTTTTAAAACGTTATTTTTCAAACGGTGAAATTTTTCATTCAAAGCATTTTGAAAAGTGAAAATGTAATCCGTTTGGGATTCAACCTGCTCCCTAATAAATTGACTTCTCCTAAAATGTTATACAGTAATGTAGCCTGACATTGATCTTTTAATTATTAAAGACCTTAACTTCGAAGATCGGACATCTAAAACTGAAGTTATAAGCTTTCCACTCAGTCGATTTAAAAGCTTTTTGTGCATAGCGGAACTTTTCTTAACTGAACCTGTTCAGCCAGCGGCCAACGAACAACCACTCATTGCTGCCACGCTGCGCTGCCAAGAAAATTTTCATAAACGTATAACGAAATAACCTCTTTTTATTACATTTGATTAAATTCATATTTTATGCTTCGCTCGTTCTTGCCCAGGGGGGGGGGGGGGGGAAATTGCACCCATTGCCCCCCCCCCCCTGTATCCGCGCTTGTCTGGATCAGATCATGTGGATAGTTAAATGCGGCTATTGTCATCAATAAATCGCTGGATCTAGCGATTAAAAGCTTTGCACTGAATCCAACCCATTTACACAAATTTGCTTGAGCAATCTACCTCTTGAAATCTCTTGCTCACGCGTGTAAAAAAAATAAGTAAACTAAATACTTCAAGTATAAATTAAATTGAAAACTAATAGCTAGAAGAAATATAATGTAGGTAATTGTTGTTTGTTGATTCAAAACATAAAAACAGTCCTCTGATACATTAGGAGTTGATCATAGAACTAAAAAAAAAATCATAGCAGAGAAACAGGCAACAAAAAAAAAAAAAAAACAGCAAAATGAGGTTCTGCACCTTTTTTTAAGAATTTTCTCAAGAGTTTTTTTTATATGAAAACTACACTTCGCATGGATGTATAAACTAGGCTTAAGAGACAAAACCCGAAAATTCGAATGAAAAAAAAAAATACAGTTCACTAGTTAACGAAAAAAGTCGAAGTTATTTTCCTCCAGAAAAATAGGAACAATTTTCTTTTGTGGATAAAGTTGCAAGCAACAATTGCGGTTTTTGTTTAGATTATTTTATATACAATAAATTAGTAGTTTGATTAAGAAATATAGTCTAGTCAACGAAGGAAAAATAAATGCAATAAATCATCCTCTCTGGGTTATTATTTTATGTCATAGGAGTGACCCCAGGTATATAACACACTAAAAGTCCCCAGAAAAAGGCCACGAGCTTAAGGCAGGAGTTGGGGTTAAAGGACCCCTTTTGTAGTTTTCGTGAATATTTTGAAAACTTAGCGTAAAAGTGTATACCTATTACAAAATTAAAGATGATTAAATTTCCTAAAAAAAAAAGTTTTAGTCATATTAGCCGCATTTTATATCCTCATGATCTGATCTGGATCAGATCATGATAAATAAAGCAGACAGGACCTTTGTTATATACCTACACGTTTCTTTTTGCCTTAGGTATGTTTGTTAATTTTTCACGTGTCTGTTGCCTATTTTCTTGGAACATTGTCTGTCGGTAAGCCAGCTTGCACGTGTGCTAGGAAGCGGATATCAGTTTTTTTTTGTCAATACTGCTTAAGTACACAAAAGTTACGGAATTGTTAGGTTGAATGGTACAATCATGATGGCAGAATTCGAATTCAAAGCAATTTAAATATTCTTTCATTAAAAAAATAATGATAATTTAACGGTTTTTTCCAACTGTCAGCTATCAGTTCCTGGCCTGATTCCAGATTTAAATAATGCAAAGCAGAAAAAAATATCAACATTGTTAAAATTATTACTTTAGAGTATTTTTGATATTTTCGAGTTTTTGAGTAATTGAGCTTTAATTTGATTCGCTATTTGCAGTTGTCATAATTGTCAAATTTCTTTCAAATTCTATAGATTCAAGCACATATTTTTGGATATTTTCTGTTCCTAACCTCGACAATACTTTTTTTTTATTTTGAAATTTGGGATCATGTTTCGACCTATATTACGTAGCTACTGTTTGAAGAAGAAAACAAAAATAGGCAGTACCATTGAATACAGAATTGCCACATCATAAAGTTTACCAAATTTCATTAAATTGGGTATAGAACTGGCGTGGGACATGATTTTTTTCGCCAAAGTTCAACAAACGGAGCACTGTGCGCCGCCGTAGTAGATGTCGCGGTCTTTCAGTTTTCTTTTTCCCGGCACATCCCATCGCACTTCTTGTATGGTGGTGGTGCTAATTTGTAACAGTCTAGCTAGGGCCTCTGCTAGATATTCAGCTGCACTCAGTGTATAGAGAAACAGAACATTCCATCACGTGCAGATCCGAAGCTCTACTTATATTGTTGCTAGGTTCGTCAACAGCAAATTTGCCATATCCGAGACTTGATGCTTCGCATATCCTTACATGGTCGGGAAGTCACCCTGATTGTTAGACCCCAACCTGGAGGACCAGACCCTTTCAATATAACTCTAAGGGTGAGGAGCCGAATAAACCACTCCTTATAGGCCTGAGCTCCGAATATCTCGTAGAAGCCTGAATAAGGTGACTGGAACCTTAGATGCCACCGTTGATCCAATCTGGGAATACTCCTCTTGGTCTCTGACTTCAAGAATATTGGTGGCACAATTGATCCTCTATGCTGAATTCATCCGCCACACACAATACTTCTGATAGGCTTGTCTAAGGCTTCAGCCATATTATGCAGCCAGTCATCTCCGACAGAAGAATATAGCGCTGCTATTTTGTCTTTAGTTCAACACTCGCACTTGCACTTAATAGTTTAGCGAGTCAAGAACAAGACCGCAGTATCACATGGTTACACCTTGGAAGTAAAATAACCACAATTGATTTAATTTAATTAATTTTAAGTTAATTTATTTCAATCGTTTGCATCTTTTGTTCCTATTTAAGGGCCATTAACATGAGAGCTGAGAGCGACCAACGAACGACGAATAAACGAACAAAACGGGATTTACACATTTATAAACCAAAATTCTTCGAAAAAAAAACTAGACAAAAATGGAAGAAATCTAATTAACATTAATGTTGAGTTACTAAAATTTGCATTTGAATAGCTAAAATGAGAGAAATTTGATTAAACAAATTGGTCCGTCGCGAATTACAATCTATTCGCGATGATATTTTAGTAATTAAAATTTAAATTTTTGTAACTCAACATCAACTTTAATTTTGTCTAGCTTTTTCGAAGAATTTCGGTTTATAAATGTTTAAAATCCCGTTTTGTTCGTTTATTCGTCGTTCGTTGGCCGCTCTCATGTGAACGGCCAGGTAAAACGTGAACGGGGTTAATTAGAAAGAAAAAGTGACTTTGTTTGTTTTCTTAAAGAGTTGTTTTTGCTGGATGTTGTTTTTTTGGTCCAAATAATAAAAAAAAAAAAACAACCAGACAAAGTTATCTTAATCACATGAATAATCAAATTTCGTCACATTGATCTTGATCTTGAACTTTGATTGAGATTCCTATGAATATGAAATAATTTTTGAAATATGTAAATCCACGTGGAATGATTTAGTTTTGAAAAGATTTTAAAATAAGGTGCGTTTTATTGGTATTTATAGCTAGCGCAGCAATGCAAGCACCAATAAAACGCTATACTCACTTTTATATTCACTTTGTATTTTTTCTGAAGGTTGGCAGACATGCCACTTAATGTCAAAACTATGCGCCATTAAAATTTCGAACCAATCTTTACATTAAAGCAAAAGCTGCCAACCTTCGAGTAATGAATATTTGTTTATAACTTAGTTCAGCGCCGCCTTAGTTTCAACTTTACGAAACTTTATCTCAACTTTTATATTCACTTTTATACTGCCTTATTTATCGACACTTTTGGGGTTGTTGTTGTTAACCGAGGGAAATTTTACTGTGCTAGCTATAGTTTTTTCCAATAAAACACGCCTATAGAATAGAATTTTGATATAACACGAAAAACATTAAAATATATAGGTAAGGCATACTTTGCAGTTTAATAATTCTACCGTATACTCAAAACTTGTGTTCTTATAACAATTTATCATCGTAATCAACAACTTGTTGATTTATTAAATATCTAACACCTACGTTTTTAGGTATAATATTTTCTCAAGTTGGTTATTAAAACTTATTTACTTTATTCAAACCATCCACTTTCTTACTACAAACAAAACAATTTATTTAAGAAGGTTTTGTAATATAAATTCTATATACTACTGAAAAATCATAAGAGTTAGGCCTGGTTCACACGAGATTGTACCGCACGATTTCTTGCAGTATAAATCCGTGCGAATGAGCAGTGGCGTATATATTTTACATAGATCCTTTCACACGACGTTTGTACGGCAAGAAAACGTACTCAGCTAAGTACGTTTATCGAATACTCAACGGACTTATCAAAAAAAACGAATGAATTGCGACGTATCGTCTTCCAGTGGCGTATAGTTTTATATACAGTAGGAAGCACAAATGAGTACATGTTCGTAACTCGCGCACTTATTGATGCATAACAACAGAAATAATAAAGCAAATTGAAAAATTTGTTTTGCTCTGTATTTTGTGTTCAATTCTAAAGAAAACGGTATATAATACATAACGGAAAGGAGCAATTTCTAAGAAAAAAACAAATAAAACAAAAATAAATCGCATGTACTCAATTTTGCACCAAGCGTTAATCAGCAAAAATATCGAAGTTTGCTGTTAGATTTGCAAGTTTTTGGTTTGTTTATGTCTTCCTTTATCTTTTTTAGTTTGAGATATGTTTAATTGCGTATGGTTAGAACTTTCACCAGCGTATTTTAATAAATGAAATAAATAATTATAAAAATTTCATTGCTCTTTAAAATTATGAGGAAACTATCACGACAGATTGAGGACAGTATTTTAGTCATGACAAAGAGTGGTTTCTCGACGCAAATGATAGCTAAGAAGCTTAAAATAAGCCGATCGGTGGTCATAAAAGTCCAGAAAATGCGAGTTATTGTTCCTAAAGAACAAGTCAAAGGCCGCACAAAAATGCGGACGCACCTCGCAGGATATTAGAAATGAAAGGGAACAAGTGTTTAACACCAAATCATGATTCTTTAGCAATAAATAAGCCCGTTAGCCGAGAAACTGCAAGAAGAATCCTCAACGAAATTGGTTATATCTCAGCGGTTAAAAGAACAAAAGCCTGCATTGTCGGAAAAAATGCTAAGGTGTGGTTAGAGTTCGACAGAGAACACAGAAATTGGACATCTGACCACACTACACGTTGTCAATTACCTACTGTCCAATTACTGTGTTTTCTGACGAACTTTAACCACACCTTAGCATTTTTACTGACAATGCAGACTTTTGTTTTTTTAACCGCTGAAATATAACCAATGTCGTTGAAGGTTCTTCTTGCAGTTAATTGGCTAACGGGCTTATTTATTGCTAAGGAAGCATGATTTGGTGTTAAACACTTGTTCCTTTTCATTTCTAATATCCGTCAAAATTTGTATGCGGCCTCTGACTTGTGCTCTAGGAACAATGGCTCGCCTTTTCTGGACTTTTATGACCACCGATTGGCTTATTTTAAGCTTCTTAGCTATCATTTGCGTCGAGAAGCTACTCTTTGTCATGACTACCTACAATACTGTCCTCAATCTGTCATAATAGTTAGCTCATTATTTTAAAGAGCAATGAAATTATTATAATTATTTATTTCATTTATTAAAATATGCTGGTGAAAGTTCTAACCATTCGCAATCAAACATATCTCAAACTAAAAAAGATATAGGAAGTCATAAACAAACCAAAAACTTGCAAATCTAACAGCAAATTTCGATATTTTTGCTGATTAACGCTTGGTGCAAAATTGAGTACATGCGACTTATTTTTGTTTTATTTGTTTTTTTCTTAAAACTTGCTCCTTTCCGTTATGTATTATATACCGTTTTCTTGAGAATTGAACATAAAATACAGAGCAAAAAAAATTTTTCAATTTGCTTTATTATTTCTGTTCTTATATGCATCAATAAGTGCGCGAATTATAAACATGTACTCATTTGTGCTCCCTACTGTAGTCTCGTTCACACGGTTAAAATCCGCGTTGGGTATTTGTTCGTTGGCATCAAATGAGCTTCAGTGGAGAGAAAAGCCGATGTACACAAAAAAAATTAATCGACCGATATGGTTGATTTAAAAAAATTATAACTCCGGTGATACACATTGGATCTTGTAGGTTAAGGTCTTTAAATAAAGAAGAGAAATGAGGCAATATATATGCGTTTTTAGTTTTTCAAAATTATAAAAATTTTCATCAACATTTGAATTTAGAATAAAATAAATGAAATTGAATTGGGCTTTATTCACCCCTTTAGTATGAAAATTTTTGCCCCTCCTCAATGATTTTTTTCCACAATATAGCCCGTTATGTCAGCTTTCTTTAAAGACCTTAACCTTGAAGATGCAATCAGTAGAACGGGAGCTATAATTTTTTAAAGCCATCCATATCAAATTTTAATAAAAAAATCTCATGTAGATAACGGGATCTTCTCGCTGGTGGATGGTCGTGGACAATGGTCCAAGCAGGTGATTTCAATGCAATTGTTTTGATTTTTCGATCAATTTAAAATCAAGATTGTGTCGCTTATGTACCACGTAGGATAATGAATGAGGTATCAAAATAACCGTAATTTTATTTTAATGTTATATTTAAAACAACAAGAAAATTCATCAATGCACTAAACAGATATGAGTTCATATGTGAAAGTGCTAAAATAATGCCGTTATCTCAGTCCAACGGTATTTTAGGACTCTTATTTTTGTAATTTATATTTAAATCAATATTTTCTATCATTCGTCCAAATTTCAGCTTTCTAGCCCTTTCCCTTAAAAAGATAAAAATAAAATACTTCACAAATTCAAACTTTTCCATTCATTTTCATTATACTGCAGCTATTCGAGTTTTAAACGAATAAATATAAATATCGTGTGAAAACCCGATTTTTGTTCGGTAAAAACCGAATGCGATAAAAAACGTGCGGTACAATCCCGTGTGAACCAGGCCTTAGCATTAAGGATTGGAATTGTTGAATTATTGATTCAAAGCCCTCACAATGTCACTGATGAGTTCAAATGGGTAAGCCTCAAGGAAATCGGAGAGTCTCATGATCAAAACAATACAGTTTTATACAAAATCCAACTGGCTGCTGGCCAACGGGAATCGAAACGAAGGCTCGTCGAAACAGCGAAGGTAACTTGTATTCGAAGCACAGCGAATAGTAGATGTATTCAAACAGCATTTCCTGCAGCTGCAGAATCCAACTCCAGTAAATGACAGGCAACTGCACCCACTGGCCAAGAACAAACGAAGCTATACGTCCAAATGTGCAAATACAATCAACTTTTGTATATATAAACTTTATGTCGTTGATTATTTGCACTGTTTAAAGTTCATATCCAGGAGGACTACATTGCCTCAGACAAGAGTTTCATATCCTTGAAAAAAAAATTACATCATACCACATGTAGGTATTTCATTTCATTTATTCAATTCATTTAATTACTGGTGATTATCCAAAACCGGCTCGTTTTGGCTTCAAGATAAACCACTTTCCTTTTTATCGTACAATCCACAAAACCAACCGAGGATAGAATATTACCGAAATGTTCATCATTTGACACACTAAGGGTATTCATGCAACGTCGTAAGTTTACAAATTGTGTAAAATGATAAGTTTACGCAAAAGTTTGCATGAACGACCTTTTAATTAATTTGGTTAAATGCTGTGTAATTGAATCAGCTGTTCGTTAAACGTCAAATATTTGGGCGCGTTCGGCTTGGGTCGAGGAGTTGGTTTTACAGATAATGCATTATGGTTTGTTTATTTGCGTGTGTGTGTACAAATATATGTTTTAATAGATACGTGTAGTAAGTATTCCTGTTGATTCAATCCTCGCGTTCGGCAGGCTAAACGATAGGCTATCCATAATCCAAAAAATTTTCAGATACCTTGAGTTGTTTTTGCATCAGCTGAAATCAGCTGTTTTTTTACAAGGGTTTACAACAACACAAACAAATCCGGATCGCTTAAGATACGCAGCCGAACGCGCCCAATTATATTTGTTTTGCATTTGAATAAATACATCAATTCCATTAATTTTGCTGGAATCTCAATACCATTTCAACTCAACTCAAATGACAAAAAACCTGGAGCTCCCGATCCTGCTTGTAAACGTAGTAATTTTTAAATAGAGAACCTCTCCCGAACCAACGTGAAGTCGGAAACTCGGAAGGATAAAACAAAATGTAAAGCTAGAACTATTAAGGCTTTCTCAAACCAATGCGAAATATTCGGAACGACAACGAAACTTTTGCCTGTCAAAATCAATGGGTTAAAAATCTACGAAAAGTTGCTTTCCAATCAGTCAAAAGAAGAAGTGAGGAATATTCCACTTAAATAAAATTAATCATCCCTCTCTTTTTTTCGTTCCAACTTCACCAAATGTCAGTTTCACTCCCGTGAGATGAGTATGGTTTTCATGTATTCGCTCATTTTCAAGCGACCACTTCAGTAAACTATCAACAATTATTATAGTTCTACCTTAATATACATGACAATAGTCACGTTGTAAGGTAGAAATATATTAGTCGCAAGCTCACGGCAGTGGTCGGATGAAAATTAGCGAGTACAAAAAAATCATATGTCACGGCCATAATGTACTTTTCTTCATTTTCGTTAACTTTTGCTTTTGGAAGTGAATAGAGCGCCCCCGAGTACACTTTACGGAAGTGAAACTGAAATTTGTTGAGGTAGGAACGAAAAAAAGAGAAAAAGTGAATTATGACTTAGTTCTGATTTTGACAGTTCAGAAAGATACTTTGCATTGGCTAATGACATCTGTTTCTAACAGCTTCCGACTATTTAGAATCTTCCTAACCAGTGCCAATCATTCGTTGACCACAGCAAAAACATAAATACCAACACTTTGTTGTAAATGAAAACAACACGTTCTTCGTCGTCGAGAATTTGTAGTTATACCTTAATAATTTACGAAAAGTAGCTTGCCTAAAAGCTCTCCCAAACCAACACGAAATTAAAGTGAATGATCTCAATACTAAAAAACAACAAAAAACTGTCTGTGAATGCTTCGCTATAATTTCGCGTTGGTTGGGCAGAGCCTTTAATCGTTGAGTGAATGTAGACCTTCTAATTATGTTTTTTGTGTAAACTACGTTTTAATTCACAATTTTTATCACCAACTAATGTAATAATTACAGAACACATTCAGAGCTTTTTTAGTTCTCGGAGATATCATTTATATCATGTTTCTAAACATGCTTCATTCTAAAAGCCACAAACACGCCTAATTCAATCTCTAAAAGTCACAATGACGTTTGGATAAGTTTAACCAAATATTTGGTTAATTTTCCGCAACTAAATCCTTGGATAAAATTAACCAAATTGTGTAAACCATTTCCCATACAAAATTTGACAGTTCATTAACCAAAAGATAAAATTAACCAAATCGTAAACTTATCTAGTGTTTTACGCAGTTGCATGAATACCTCTACTATTTAATTCTCAATCTTTCCATAAAAAATAAATTAACATAATAGAATACCTACCTCAATAAAAAAATATCAACAAAACCAAACCAAAGCAAAATTTTATGCATATATGAATTTCATATAGGATAAACCACCCAATTATTGTAGGCCTATATTTTATTAATTAAGCGTAAATTAATGACTTGGCTTAGGCCAAGGCAAACATTATTACAATATTATAAACACAATATGTCAAAGATTATCGTTAAAATCGTAAAATGTAACGTCATTGTCATAAACTTTTCATGGCTTTCAAATTCGGCTGAACGCAACCATTTAAAATTGGCTTCGGTTTCTTTCATTAATTTCTTTGTGCCCTTTCACACGAGGAAACTGAGTTGCCAGCAACTTTTAGTTCCTGGGTGAGAAGGCCAAGAGGAAAGAGGGGCGAATAGAATCTGCCCAGTCGAGGATTTGTGGAGATTTTTGACATTTCCTTTCACATCTAGGTATAAGTGTGTTCAACCAATAGACTTTCAAAGGAAATTTGGAAAAATTGCCGGGAGATTTGTTTCCTCGTGTGAAAGTTACAAGAAATTTTTAAGGAGATTAAAAGAAAACGTCAAAAAAAAAATCTCCAGCAATTTGTTTCTTCGCGTGAAAAAGGTCGTAGCACCGAAGTGTTCGTTGTGAAATTAAACCCCGAGTTGGCACCAGTTTTTTGACATTTGAACGACTTTACCCAGTGCACCCTGCGGCAGGGAACATCGAACAAACCTTTTATAACGTAGACGACTATTCAAAGGATATAGATTAGAACTTGCATAAAAAAGAGCTAGACTAATGCTCAAGCCAGCAAAATTAAAACAAAAAGTTTGAAGAAAGTTGCCATCTTGGCAACACTTCAAGACAGGTTAGATTGAAATGAAAGACATGCCATTATATCGTGCACTAACACCCGCGCCCCTTACTTACTTACTTAAGGTGGCGCTACAGTCCGGGGTGGACCAGGGCCTCAACCAACAAGCTTCTTCCAGCCGGCTCGGTTTCTAGCTAGCTGTCTCCAGTTTCACATGCCAAGTTGGTTGAGGTCCTCTTCCACTTGCGTGCGCCACCTTTTACGCTGTCCACCTCTACTGCGTTGTCCCACGGGGTTGGATTCGGACTTTCCGGGCCGAAGCATTGGTGTCCATTCGCTCTAGGTGACCCAGCCATCTTAGTCGTTGGCTATTCACTTTTGTGGCTAGGTCAGTGTCGCTGTACAGCCCATACAGTTCGTGGTTGTATCTTCTTCTCCATTCCCCATCTATGCAGACGGGACCAAAAATCACCCGGAGAATTTTCCTCTCAAAACAGCCTAACGCGTTCTCATCCACCGTTAGCAGTGTCCATGCCTATGCACCATACATCAGGACCGGGATGATAAGCGTCTTATATAAGGACAGTTTAGTCGCTCGAGAGAGGGCTTTGCTTCTCAATTGCCTTCTTAGCCCAAAGAAACAGCGATTGGCAAGAGTAATTCTTCGTTTGATCTCAGCACTGGTATCGTTCGCTGAATTTATAGCGGATCCTAGGTAGACAAAGTCTCTGACCACCTCAAAATTATAGCTGTCTATAGTGACGTTCTGTCCTAGACGTCGTTGTTGGGTGTCCTTTCTTGTTGACAGCATATATTTCGTTTTGCTTTCATTCACCGCTGAACCGATCTTCTTGGCTTCCTTCTTAAAACTCACAAAAGACCCACTGACATCACGCTTGGTTCGTCCGATTATGTCAATGTCGTCAGCGTAAGCGAGTAACTGGACGGACTTTTGAAAGATTGTGCCTCTAGTGTTGACGTGAGAGTTTTGCACAATTCTTTCAAGAACGATGTTGAAGAAGTCGCATGACAGCGCGTTGCCTTGCCTAAAACCTTTTTTGACATCAAAGGTGTCGGTGAGGTCTTTGCCGGCCTTGATGGAGCAGCGTGCATTCTCCATCGTCATCCTGCACAAACGGACGAGTTTGGCAGGGATGCCAAAACTAGACATTGCTCTATATAGCTCGTCTTTATAGATGCTGTCATACGCGGCCTTGAAATCGATGAAAAGGTGGTGGGTATCGATTTGAAACTCCTGGGTTTTCTTCAGATCTGCCGTAGTGCGAATATTTGGTCGATGGTGGACTTCCCTGGCCTAAATCCACCTCTGTAGTTGGTGCACTCCAGAGGATCGCCTTTCTTGAGGATCGGGCAAACAATGCTGAGGTTCCATTCATCGGGCATGCTTTCCTCCGACCATATTTTACAGATGAGCTGGTGCATACTCCTAACCAATTCATCGCCAGCCGCTTTGAATAGCTTAGCCGCAAGGCCATCAGCTCCAGCAGCTTTATTGGACTTAAGTTTAGATATGGCTATCCTCACTTCGTCAAGATCGGGTGGACGGAATTGTTGGCCTACGTGTCGTCCAGGTTAAATGGTGCAATTTGCATGGTAGCGGAATTCGGTTCGTCATCGCCGTTATACAATTTGCAGAAATGATTTTTCCATATCCTCAGCACCGAATGCGATTCCACCACGATGTTCCCCTGATCATCCTTGCAGGCTTCGGTTCGGGCCTTGTAACCCTGGGAGGTTCTCTTTACTTTTGGTAAAACTTCCGGACATCATTCCTGCAATGGCATCCCTCTATTTCCTCCATCGCACGCTTCTCATGCTCTTTCTTTTTTCTTCTTAGAAGCTTGTGTTCCTCTCTCCTCTTCTGCTCGTAGAGCTCGCGAGCAGCTCTGGTCTTTCCATGCAGCGCCGCTTTGTATGCCTGTTGTTTGGCTGCATGTACTTGTCGGCATTCTTCGTCGAACCAGGGGTTTCGCTGTGGTGGTCGAGCAAAGCCCAGCACGTCAGAGGCGGCATCTCTGATGGCTTCCTGGCAATTCGTCCACTGGTTCTCGATGCTTGCAGTTGGTGGTATAGGACTATTTAAGAGGGTGGGAGATACTCGATCGGAAAAGGACCTGGCGATTTCTTGCGACTGTAGCCGTCCGACGTTAAACTTCCTTACAGTATTTCCCTGCTTTGGCTTTGGTCTGGATATCCGTAGCATTACCTTGGCAACAACGAGGTAGTGGTCCGAGTCAACGTTGGCTCCTCGGAACGTTCGGACATCCTTGATACTGGAGGAGTGCCTTGCGTCGATCGCAATGTGGTCAATCTGGTTAGCGGTTGATTGACCAGGAATTCGCCATGTCCCCTTGTGTATATCGAGATGCGGGAACTGTGTACTTGCTACCACAACATTTCGCCCCGCAGCAAAGTCGATTAGCCTGAGTCCGTTATCGGAGGTGGTGTCGTGCAGGCTATATCTTCCGATTGTGCCACCAAAGACGTCTTCTTTTCCTAGCTTGGCATTAAAATCACCCAAGACAATTTTAATGTCATAGCTAGGGCATTGCTCATATGTCTTGTCCAGGAGCTCGTAGAACTCATCCTTGGTGTCGTCATCTTTCTCCTCTGTGGGGGCATGCGCGCATATGAGGCTAATGTTGGTGAATTTAGCCTTGAGGCGCTCGTTCACATAGTTGAAACTCAAGACTTCTTGCCTAAGTCTGCCTCTAACGACGAATCCACATCCAAAGAGACGCTGCCCTTGTGGTCGGAAACAGTCACCTTAGTAGATATCGCAGTCTTTCATTTTTCTCTTGCCCGGCCCATCCCATCGCACTTCTTGAATGGCGGTGATGTCTGCTTTGTAGCAGTCTAGGGCCTCCGCTAAATGTTCGGCTGCACGTGGTCTATAGAGAGACAGAACATTAGACGTGCAGATCCGAAGTTCGTTGTCCTTATTTCGTTTGCTAGGTTCGTCAACAGTAAATCCGTCCGTATCCGAGGCTTGTTGTTGCTTCGCAACTAGAAAAGCTTATAAGGTGTTCACTAAGTAGTTCAACCTAACTGGAACTGTAGACGCCACCGTTGATTCTATCTGGAGAATTTTTCCGCTGCCGCCTGGATGAATCAGAAGTGCCTTAGTGGGAGTACTCCTCCCCCCTTCTCTCGTTTGCTGCCCCCTAAAACCGTCCACAGGGATTGGAACCCCATCTTCAGTTAAAGGTACTAGGCACCCGATGTTCACCGTGGGAAGGTAAGAGTAGGAGTTGATAGACAGAGGTTCGCTTTTAAAAAAAGCTTGTGGACGCTTGAATGCACCATGTCTACCCTTTGAACATCACACCCGCACCCCTACTATACTTCTAAGAAATGAAACAGGACACAAATTAGAAAATAGATATCTAGGATATTTTACGGTAGTAGAACTTAAGAAAAATAATAAATACATTATGTAATAAGCCTTCTAGCCTATTGAATAGACCGGAAAATGAGAGGTGTAAAGGAACAATTACGTGCAAGGGTTTTTATTATTGAATATGTTTGTTTGGCATGCTTAAAACCAAAAATGCTACGAAATTCACCCATGCGTTTCTGAGAGAATGGTCACACTGGCCACTTTTCAGTATTTTTGGTATAACTCGAGAACTAAGCGGAATTTGACAATTTTACATAGATATAATACTTTCTGTTCAGAATTAAATTTTCTATTGGAATGGATAGTTCAAAAAATTTTACGAACAAATTTAAGCAGGAAAAGTTAACAAAAACCAACTTAAAAAAAATCAAAAAATCAAGGATATCTAAAATTTTTAATAAATTGTGCATAACTTTTTTTGAAGCAAAGATAAGGTCAAGACATGCACAGACAAAACAAAGAAGCGACCAAAGGCCTTAATATGCCATGTTCAAAAATTAATATTTGTTCAAAATTGACAGAGATATTCCCATTCAAACCTTATCATTTCTTATAATTTTTCTCAGTTTTGGCCCGAAAGTCCCTTTTTCGGTACAATATGGCAAATTTCACTTTCGTAAAACTGTTCGAAATCAAAATTTTGATAAAATAGGACATTAGAACTATAGAGAATTTATAAAAAGGATGTAAGTTCGCAATTTCGTTTTTCAGCTGTTTTTAAATGCGTTCAGACCTACAGACCGAACGGCTGATCCGATTAACATAAGATTTGGTATTAGGTGCCAGGAACGTTAAATTTGTCATAAAGTACCAAAAATTAGTCTTTCGGGCAAAAACTGCGGAAAATGATAAGAAATGGTAAAGTTTGAATTGCTACATCTCTGTCAATTTTTAAATAATATGGCTTTTTTAACATGTCATATTAAAGCCGTAAGACTCCAGTTTACTTTGTTTGTGCATGTGTTGAGCGTATCTTTACTCCGAAAAAAGTTATGCGCAATTTAGAAAAAAAATTTCAAATCTTTGATTTTTCGATTTTTTTTATGTTGGTTTTTGTTTACTTTTCCTGCTCAAATTTTTTTAAGAAATTTTCCAAACTATCTATTTCGATAGAAAATTTAATTTTGAACAAAAAGTATTAATTGTAAAACTGTCAAATTCAGCTTAGTTTTCGAGTTATACCAAAAATACTGAAAAGTGGCCAGTGTGACCATTCTCTCAGAAACGCACGGGTGAATTCAGTAGCATTTTCGGTTTTAAGCATGCCTATGGGCCAAACAAACATATTCAATAATAAAAACCCTTGCACGAAATTGTTCCTTTTTAAAAGGTCTATTCAATAGGCTATTCTACAAACTGCTCAAAAGATAGATTACAAAATTTATCGTTAGATTGATCGATTTAGTATGTAACACATTTAGTCCATAATCACACATTTTTGTTCGATTCATTATAAATAAGTATTCATTAATATAAAGTTTAAAACACTATATATATATGCATATGCATATGTTTATGTACATTAGGAAATGAATACTGACGTATAATGTGAATTCATTATACAGCCTGGAGAAGAGGACGTCATTTAACTTGTTCATGAAGAGGAACAACCCGGATATCGCCCTAATCAGCGAGACCAACGTTACTAAATGCAACAACATCGACATCATTGGCTTCAAAACCTTCCGTAAGGATAAGGGCGAAGGCTTTAGAGGGACGGCAATCTATGTAAGGAAGAACATCTGCCCCAACACCAGCGAAACCATTATCACAGGTCTCCTTACCAGCGAAGCCACCGCCGTCACCATACAACTGGGAAGAGAAACCCTCACTATCATCAGTGTCTACTTCAAATGCAAATCCAACATGAGAAACATCCACAAGGATCTTCACGTTTCTCAACAACATCTTAAGGAGAACCACATATGGACTCATCGGTGGGGATTTCAACGCAAGGCATCACCTTTGGCTGGATACCGCTATCACCAACGAAGGCAAAGCTATTGCTGACTGGCTGGATACCAACAGCGATCAACATTCATTGGTGGTTATTTCCCAACCCCAACCAACCTTCCCCAGGACACCATCAACATTAGACTTTTTTCTATCATCATCTAATTTTATTCATATTCTTCCAGAAATCAGCAACTTCACCTGTACAATAGTACCCAGTGACTCGGACCATGAAGCTGTTCAACTAAGCATCAAATTCCACCAAGCCATCTTCCTAGCGACAGAACCAGTGGAGCATTTCATCAACTACAGAAGACTGGATACAGGCAGGCTACAAAGAGACGTAGAAGACAACATAAGACTTCCACCGCAAAACAGGAACCTGCAGAATATTGAAATTGACAAAGCCATCGACTGTCTGAAATTAGCTGTAGCAAATGCACTGGATAACCAAAAGCAGCCCAAGACGTCAAAGGATAGATATCAGCATCTTCCCCAATATATCCAAAACCTATATGCACATAGGCAACCACTCAGAAAACGCCTGCAAAGGATCCACCAACGAGAGCTAAACACAACCAGACAGTGCGGAGTGAGCTTCAGTGCGTCAACATTATGTTCGGGAATTCTATTCAATACCACAACAACAACCAATTCCAGAAGAGACTGCAGTCAATCAAACCTGGACCTGATGCCTTTAAGAACATCAACAGACTGATTGGTCAAAAATCACCAATGCCTGAGACGATCATCACCAACAGTGGAGAAGCAACAACGATAGAGGATAAAGTTGAAGCCTTCGCTTCCCAATTTGAAGGAAACTTCACGGCCAGCCCATCTGAAGATCCAATCTTCCTTGGCGAAATTGAGGCATCCATCCAGCAGACAATGATGCCCAACTTGAATAGAGCAACGTTTAGTGACAGCAATCCTGCGAGTGATCCAGTCGACAACCCGAACTTGAGCACCCCAGAGGAGATAAATGCGATTATTAGCAACTCGAAACCAAAGAAGTCGGCTGGGCCAGATGGGGTATCCAACTTCATCCTAAAGAAACTTCCACAAACAGTAATGGTTTTCTTGGCCATCATCCTCAACAACTGCATCAACAACAGTTATTTCCCCCAGAAATGGAAAACTGCAAAAATCGTGGCGATTCCAAAGAAAGGTGCTAGGAACATGGTTACCAACTACAGGCCGATATCCCTCCTCAATAACCTAAGTAAGATCTTGGAAGAGCTGATACTCAGGAAGCTCAAGAAGTTCTGCGAAGAGAACAACATCATCCCAGACATGCCAGCATCAACTCATCCAAATCGGAGCTTGTCTGCTTCAGACGACCAGGAGGCAGACGAGGCCGCTCAGCTGGAAATTGCAGAAGCATCACCCTAGCACTCCCAGACGGAACCAGATTACCAGCCAAGCGCAGCGCCAAGTACCTGGGCATACACTTCAACGAGCTGCTGAGATTCAACCCACATTCACGGACTGTCCTTAAAAAAGCAAACTTTTCCTTCCATCGCCTCTACCCGCTGATGAAAAAAAGAATTGGGCTAAGCCAGCACACAAAAGTTCTAATGTACAAGCAACTTCTGAGACCAGTCATCAGTTACAGCTTCCCAGTTTGGTTCACTATCTCCAAAACAGCCATGAAGGAACTACAAATATTCGAAAGGAAAATTCTGAGGATATGCACTGGGCTTCATTTCGATCGTCAGCGGGGCAAACATTTCAAGAACGAGCAACTCTACTCTGAAGCCAAGGTAGTCCCCCTGGACAAGTACTTATTGCTATCTGCAGATAAACTGGTTAGAAACATCGCCAACCACCCTAATCAACTGATGAGAAGGATGATAAACCAACAACGACATCCGGAACCAAGGTACCTAGGCGTCAAGGAAATTCTGGATATAACTATAACAACCAACGATGAAGCAGGACACTTCTACTCTGACCCAGGGTCAGCACATTACCGTGGCTAAACGCCAACTCTATCCCCCATCCTATATAAATGCACTGCCACTGGACAACCGGGACTGAACAACCCGAGGACGACAAAGTCAAACCGACTTTTATATTAAGTTTTCACATATTATAAATCTTATTTGTATTCAAAATTTTACCAATGTATACCGTTAGGCCCCTTATGTGCTAACAAAATTTTATTATTTATCAATGTATCTAATAGTTATAAATTATTTTTAAGCCAATTGTAAATAGAAATGTTCAATAAAGAAAAATTGAATTGAATTGATTAGGAAATGAAAAAAACTTGTATACAAAGAATTTGAGATTGAGAATGATCTCATTTAATAAAAAGAACATAACAAGACAATTCTTAGTAAAGGGGGAGAGGTGTAGTAGATATGTTTATGTGTGAATTATTAATGCCAAAATATCCACAATATCGTTCGTATCCGGTGACAAATACTTCTTGTCACTTGATACATCGGCATGATACACCCTATCTTTTATTTATTTGTATTATTTGTTGATGATTCCACTAATATATGTTGGAGTCATATGGTTTTAAATGAGATTATGTTTTGTTAATCATTCAATAAAGTGTATTCAAAAGAAAAAAATTGATTTTTTTTATTACACAAGAAACCGCAGACAGCCTTGGCACCATGCTGCCGCCTCGCTTAGAAGAAAAACCGACCTCACTGCTAAAAATCAGGTTTGAAAACGAAGTAGACAGTGGAATTAGTTGCGTACATCGTTCTTCTTTAATTTCATTGAACAAGAAATTAAGATCAGACAATTTAATTATTTGCAAGGCAGATAAAGGTAACACTATATCGATTCTTGAGATAGATGACTGTATTCAAAAGATGAATGTGTGTCTGCAGGGTATGCAAATTGAAGAATCAAGAAATTATCCGACAGATAAATATTATGTGCAAGTTTATAAGTGTCTTAATTCAGCTAATCTCATTTTTGACCAATACGAGAAAAAATCATTGGAAAATAGTAGGTAACCCATCTATTTCGATTTTATACGGTTTGCCAAAGCCCCACAAGGGAAATATACCTATAGTCCAGTCGTTTAAGCTTAAGTTTAAGTCAATTTCTTAGAAAACTGCCCCTCCTGACTAAACGGGGGGAATAAAACCCCCCCAACCATAAGATTTTTTTGTTTATCAACCCACCCTACACGCTCTAGCTTTTTGTCACATTTTAAACGAATCACCTTGTAAAAACGAAATACCATGTTTCGTGACCTTCGACCCCGCATAATTATTGCAGTAGGGCCCGAATCGATGGGGGACTTTTTCAAAACCTTTAAATTAATCCCTTAACACATTTTTTTGAACTGTTTTCTAATTTTCCTGGGGGATACCACGCAAGAAAAACTCACCTGGTACTCAACCTCAAGGGTGGTGTAAAAGAGTACATTGTATACAGAAACATAAAATCCGTAACTCTACCGATTGAATTATCTCGAAAACGGCAACTCTTATGGAAAAAAGGTACTTAAAATTTTTTTTTTAGGAAATTTTCTAAGCTACAACTTAGTCTTTGACATTGTTTCTGTAAGTGTTACCGTTGGGGAGATATTTTTTAAAACCGTTTGGGGGGGCCTTTGACCCCCCGTAAAATCGTTAGCGGCGCTCATATCGATGGGGACTTTTAAATTTTCCTAAGAATGCTATGAGGAGGCTATATACCAAATTCAGCTTTCCGCCATTTATTCCGTAATTTGGTTGATTTTAAGGCTTAAATGACTGGACTACTATGCGTCCAGTATCCTAGTCATTCAACACTCCTTTTCAGCTGATTAACAAAGTACAAAACTTGGTTTTACCTCCAAATGCTAAATTTTTATGTCAAAAACTTATTTCCATCTGTTCCAACTAACAACTTGAAAGGACTACTCTTTGACTCAATAAATCTTTCTATTGAAGATAAAACTTAATGTTCTCAACTAAAGCAATTGATATTTATATTCTTGGAACAGAACTATTTCCACTTCAATGGAAAAAACTAGAGTCAATTATCTGGACTAGCAATGGGATCTTCTTTTTCACCATTAGGAGCAGAATTTTATATGGATAATTTCGAAAATATACTTTTTTCTTCTGGCAACCAACTTTTAAAGTACGTGTTCTACTGGGCCCGATATGTAGATGACATATTTTGTGTTTGGACAGGCACAGAACGGAATCTATCCTGATTCTTTTTGAATGATGTCCTCAACAACCTTGATCAAAATATTCAGTTCACTTCGGAAATTGTTGAAAAATCATTAAATTTCCTTGATCTCAATATTTTCTCAATGCAAAACTCTCTCGAGTTTGACATATATGTATATAAAAAACACTTACACAGATATTATAATACTTATGAATTCAGCGCACCCGTGGTCTATAAAAATGTCGTCGTTCCAATCTTTAATTGACCGCCTTCTTCGTGTTCCGTTGAGTTCCTCAAACTTCAAGAAAGAATTGAAAACTACTTATAATCAAAAAAGTATTGCAAGTGTTCATTACACTAATTGTATTACACTTTTGTATTTAGTTTAATTTGGTTTTTATCACTTGTTAAACGATTCGAAATTCCAAAACACTTTCCTTAGCTCGGCAAAATGTCAGATGAATTTCATTTTTTATTTTTATTTTTCAAGGAGTGAAGATAAGTATAGCCGTATTCTTTTTTAACAGCAACTTTTTCAGTACTATAATATGTAATTCGTTCAAAGGGTTTGGACGGTTTTAATATTATTTTATGTACAAAGTAGATAAACATAATGCAAGAACATGCATATTTTAAGTTAACTTCATAGTTTTCTGACATATGTACAAACATACCAGCATGAAATTGCTACGGAAACAAATTATTTTCTGTTGGGATTTTAACAGTGATATTTCTGTTCCCGCCAACTTAAAAGATATTTTTTTAAGGGATCAGAGTACTGTTGTTTCCACTGTTTTTTTTTCAGAAAATGTATCCTTTTTAATTCCAATAAAATATGAAACGACGGACTTTCTGAATTCATACAAACTTTACCAAATGACGCTATATTATGCGAAAAGATTTTTAATACATTAATTTCTCTGACAAGTAATCCTAAGAATGACTACGTATGTTTACGTGTATAGGTGTGCTCTCTGACAAAAACACTCCCAAAACATAATTGTAATGAACGAAGCCACTGGAAGACTTTTGGAAAACAGAAGGAGTTAAAAAGGACTACAAGAAGTGACCAACGAAAAACGACATGATTGACAATCATTTTGAAGTTTGTCTTGTTATGTTTTTGACAAGACGTTTGTGGAAATATAAATATACTTTAAAAATATTCAAATGGATTTGATTAACTAATATAATATGGGTATTCATGCAACAGCGAAAAGTCGTCGTAAACGTTGTAAAGTTTAAAACTTCGTAATTCTGTCACAATTTGTATGGGAAATTTGACAGATTTATGAAGTTAACAACTTTACCACGTTTACGACGACTTTACGCTGTTGCATGAATACCCTTACTGTTAAATAAATAAAAAACTATGAAACAAATTCTGAAAACTCAAAACAAATCCTTTCCCGTTCAACACAAAAAATTACTTTTTAGATATACGTAATTTGGTATGCAAATATATACAACGAAATCAAAAAATTATGCTCATATTCAACGTAAATGCAGACGTACTAAATATTTATGAAAAAAATAAATAATAATTTTCCTGTTGCAATACATAAATATTGTAATGACTTTCCATATTTGAACTATAACAACTCCGAAAAGCAAACAAACGGACACAATAAGGCTTACGGTCGCAGTCTAAACATACCCTTATAAGCTATAATTATAGCAACTCTCAAAGGAAAGAAGCGCCATCTGCCGGATTATAGCAGGCATACCAGCTGTCAAATAAAAGCTTTTGGAAGGGAAATTATTAGGAAATTTCCCCTACGGAAAGCTCTGGAAGCAGAGATCAGAACCTTCTACTACTTTCCAGAGTTTGTGAAACAAGTAAAAAAGGCACATGTTTGAACGGCAGCGACACAGTTTGTTTTTAATCGTGATTGAATAAAGTTGGTTATAATAAAAGTGAAAAGTAAAGTTGGTGAATTAATTTCAGTGGTGAATAATAAATCGTTTTGTTTGTAGTAAGAAAAGTAGTGTTTTATTTTGTGAAATAAATAAGTGGACGTTTTAAATAAAGTTGATAATTTTTATAAACGAACCTGAGGAAATATTACAATATACAGGGTGTCCCGGACCTGAGTGGAAGTATTTCAGGGGGTGGTTCTTTGGGTTATTCTAAGAAAAAAAAATTTATAGGGGGAAAGTTGTATCTCCCCTCCCTGAGGCAGGGAGGGGCAGTTTCTGAAACATTGACTTCAAATGCAAAAAAAAACATTAAAAATCAACGGAAACACATTTAATAATTTGTTATAATTTTTTTGAAAGTTAATACTCCATTCTTGTATCTGGTTTTTAAATCAAGTTGTTTAAGCGAATAGTTTTTGAGAAATTAAATTTCAAAGTCAAATTTGTTTAAAAAAAATGTGATTTTTTTTTCTTAAGTCGATATTTTTCAAAATTTTACGTAATTAAGGGCATTTTTTGTGTTCAATATTCAATGCCCTCATTATATTTTAGTCCATTACCGAAAACCAAATGTAAAAATCTTTCTTAGTTTTTGAGAAATTAAGAAAAAACAAAAGGTACTTTTGCCACAAAAGCCCGAAAAAGGGTTAAATTATGGATAATTCATGAATAAATTCATTTTTTCAGACTTATTCGGGAAAAGTACCTTTTGTTTTTTCTTAATTTCTCAAAAACTAAGAAAGGTTTTTACATTTAGTTTTCGGTAATGGACTAAAAAATAATGAGAGCATTGAATATTGAACTCAAAAAATGCCCTTAATTACGTAAAATTTTGAAAAATATCGACTTAAGAAAAAAAAAATCACAATTTTTTTTTTAAATTTTGAATTTGAAATTTAATTTCTCAAAAACTATTCGCTTAAACAACTTGATTTAAAAACCAAATACAAGAGTAGAGTATTAGCTTTAAAGAAAATTATAGCACATTATTAAATGTGTTTCCGTTGATTTTTAATATTTTTTTTTGCATTTGAAGTCAATGTTTCAGAAACTGCCCCTCCCTGCCTCAGGGAGGGGAGATACAACTTTCCCCCCATAACATTTTTTTCTTAGAATAACCCAAAGAATCACCCCCTGAAATACTTCCACTCAGGTCCGGGACACCCTGTATAAACAATAAATAAAGTACTTCTAGATAAAGTTCTTCTTTTTCACTGTTAAACAATGATCTGAAGATTGAAACCAACTCATGAAAATACCTATTGAAATCTACCTGATAACTTGGGAATAGATTAAATTATTAAATACAACTTAAAAACCATAAAACAGCACTAAGGCAACACTTTTTATTTAGTGTTCGACTTTAAACATGGATTTCCATGTATTAAATTTTGACATATTGCTATAACGACTAAACTGGAGATTAAATTCGTAATTGGTATGCGGATTTTCTAAAATCTGGAGATTTTCTTTTAAGCTTAGCACTAAATTTGATTATTAGTAAGGCCCAATGACAACAAGATACCACCAAGTGCCAACGAAAGGCTCCATAGAGTCCATCATATCAAATTAGCTGTAAAGCTTACATATGAAAGCAAACTTTATTTTTCCGTTACTTTATTTTAGAAAGGCGATCTTTTATCATTGCAATGCATGGAGCTGCCCTACTGTGCGATGGCTTAGAAATGCGATTGGCGACGCGTCGTGACGGCAAAACATACATACATGCATTTTTTATCATCGCTAAATGTAATACCCAAAATATAGCCAAAATTGGGAGGCCATAAAAGATGACACAAATCCAAATTGTCTTCGCTCCTAATTTGTGGGAGTTAACTCCGAAATATAAGATTCTATATTTTTATTTTTGGTCCCTCCCATGATGCGATGTTTTTTTGTGCATGTATGCATTAAATAGTTAAGCTGCGGCTAATGGTCCACAAGCAAAGATTACTTTGGATAAGCAAAAAGACTATAAGAATAGGTATGAGAGGTGCGAGGTGAGGCTACAGCCAGATACAGATATGACCACGAAGATCCCTCTATGATCATTGATCAACGAACTCTAACTGGACCAATGGAAGATCAGATGAAGAGTCATTGCAGCGTCTATGCAGAGGTTTCGTTATGGCAATAACGAATTTATATTTGAATTCCCATTTTGAAAGCCGAGTAGGTAATTATTTATTTATTTTCAAGATGAGAAAAACAACCAAGTTTTTTTTTTAATTTTTTCATTGCTATTGATTTCGCTATTATTGATGGCTTTCTTTTGGTTAGTCTTTTGGTTGCATCCTTTACGGCAACTTTTGGATTTTAACTTCGCTACTCTTTGACTGCGGGCAGTGGCGGATCCAGAGGGGGGGCTTTAGGGGCTGAAGCCCCCCCCACAGTCGATAGGCACAATTAATTAAATAGTAAACTACAAAACATGATGATATTTCAGTTTTGGGCTCGTTTTCAAACCTTAAATTTTTAAAAACACTTGATGAAAAAAAGAATGATCTGTAAATCATAGATATAATATTTGTGTTTTTTGTGGTATTCATTAAAACAAGGTTGGGACTGAAAAATTTGCATGAAAGTTGGTTTTTCTAAGCCCCCAAAGGAACTGGATGAAAAAACGATGATTAGACTAAGCAATTTGAATCAGAGTTGGGGCTAACCAATTTACGCCAAAAATTTATTTTTCCAAGCCATAAAGGAACTGAAAAAGAATGAGAATGGGGCTAGCAAATTTGCATGCTGGTTGTGTTTTTTTCCCAAGAATGACAAAAATGCGAAGAGTTTGGGGCCTTACAATTTTACATGTAAGCCGTTGTTTTCCCAACCTTCAAGGAAACTGAACGAAAATATGATGCTGGGGCTAACAAATTAACATGTTAAATGCATTTTTTTAAGCCCCTAGGGAATTGGCCGAAAAAAAAGGTATAGATGAATGATATGCTGCGTTTTTGTTTAATTCCGTAGAGGCGTAGAGCATTGGGCGAAACAAATGAGGTTAGTTCAGAGGTTTACATGTTCAATGCAATTGAGGAGCTTATGGACAAAACCTCATATTTTCATTTAATAATTTGTTTTAGAAATTGAAAACCGAAATTCAAATATAAAGGTGTCTGTGTTGAGTGAAAAATGTAACCATTTGCCTTGAAAGTTCCTTTTCAAGTAAAATTATGATTTGAGCATGCTTTCGTTTTAAACTAAGGATTTCGATAGAATTCATCATTAAGGATCCTATTGAATCTAGAGCTTATAACTCTAAAAACTATTTTTCCGAGGCAAAAAAATAACTTTGCATGAAATGTTTTCGAGCGACCGAATCAAACAATTATTGTTTAATACAGTGTCCTCAAAATGGAAACTGAAGATTTTTAGCTCGAAGATTTTTCGACGATTTCATATGTTTCCTGAAAAGGATGCGATTTTTAATCTAAGTTTCTATTTTTTTGGCTTTCTTTAAAACAATAAATAAATAAAATTAAATAAATTAATAAATTGAAAAAAAAAAATCATTAAATATTTATGGTAAGAAATGGTAGAATCATTCAAACGAAATTGCGTGGCTGCAAATGGTTGCTTTAGCCAATATCAAAAACATGTTTAAGCCAATATCTTTGGAACACGGTCAAATTTTGCTCCCAAAAACATTCTCCCCAAAATTTTGCTTAGTATTTTGACTGAGGGGTATGCAACTCAAATCAAATTTTCGTTTCTTGTAGTACATGACCAAGATGCCTGCCAAAATTTAGTGCATGAAATAATTGTTCGCCACATTATTCTCGAGATCAATTTGTACAGTTTATTTTATTCATGAGATTAAGGTGGACTTTACTTTGTTAAATTTAAAATCAAAAACGTGAAATATTGGAGAAAAACTCATTTTATTTTTTCAGATTTACTTTAAATATTGAAAAAGCAACATTTGAAATTGTTGAGTAAAATTTGTTTTCAGAGAATGTGATATTCTCCACAAAAATTTTGTGTTAAAATAGAGCTAGCATTTTAGCTGGTGTTTGGAAAGAAAGGGAGCTTAAATTCAGAACGACCTGCGTACTGCCTCAATGTATAAATTCTACAAAAAATATTCAGTATAAAAAGAAAGACATTTGAATTATCCTAACAACTTTATGTAGAGTGTCTGTATATTTATATCTTTGTAATTATCTACAGATGCTCCTTTTTCAATGACAAATTTTTTCATTATTTATATTTTTTTAATATGAAACAATTGTTTGAATCTGTTGACTGGCCTACATTTTGAGAAAAAAAATTGAGAGGTGTCTAAAATAGGAGCCTCGAGCCCCCCCCATAGCCAAATCCTGGATCCGCTACTGACTGCGGGATTTAATCGATTTTTCCTTCTTGTTTTGCAAATTGTCCTTGCAGCAAAAAAAGTGCTTCAAGGGAAAAAAAATCAAAGTCAAAAAAATTGATAAGGTATTACAAATTGATTCTAAATACAAACACTACAACGAATCCAATCATAATAATTTAATCCAACCTGCTTCCCAAAATTACTAGTTAGTTTTCGGTTAGAAAAAAAAAAAAAAAAAAAATTATAAAACCATCCAAAAAAGTGTGCTAAAAAAGCAGCGATTCTATGATGACTAAGATGACAACGTCGACGAAGCATCTATACACTCATACCAAACAGAAATCTACAATGGATCACAAAAAACGAGAAAGAAAATTCCATGAGTAGTCAAGTGGTGACGCAATAGTTCAATAGCTATAAAAAGTACTGTGTTTCTTACACCAATTGGAGAATAGGTTATAAATCCACAAAGTTCAAACAAGAAACGCCCATGCGTTGTTCGCCATTTTAAAAAAAAGCTTTGAAAAGCATCAATTCGATTTTCTCGGCTCCTATCACATGGAGTTATATTTTATTTTTAGTTTTGTAGCTTAAAATATCTTCTACAACTTTTATTTATAAAAAAAATTTGAAACTTCTTACGAAAAAATGTTAACGAAAAACTGTCGAAGTTTATAAATAAAAAATGTTTTTTAGGTAACTTTTATCTCGCCTCACGTTCATCTGATCGAAAATATATTTAAATAAGTTTTAGTAAAATACTCTACTTCCTAGATTTTGATACAAGCGTCGTAAAACTAAGCAACGAAATTTGGTTAATTTGAATAAAGGCAGTTGTGAAATTACTTGCATTTGCAATATTTCCCGAGAAAACTAGTGCAAAATTATACATAGTTCAGTAAAGTTAAAGTGTAATAGATAAATTTTTATTAAAAATGGGAAGAGCAAAAATTTTAAATACAGCCGAGAAGGCAAAAATAGACGTTTACCACGCGGAAGGTTATTTAAACCGCCAAATTGCAAAAAAAAATTAGCGTAGTGCAATTTATGTTGACGATTATTTAAAAGATACAATTTCCTGTGGAAAAGAATTCAATCATTCGAATTGCCTCCAACTCCAGCTATTTCACCTCAAAATTCAAATTCGAAGCAGGGGTAAATGCAAGCAAATCGACTGTTCGGCGTGTTATTCTTGGTACTGGACATCTGAAGAGGTTAAAGCTGACAAAAACAAACCTGAATGCCGTGCGTAAGGAGCTTCGACTTAAGTTTGCGAAACATCATGTGGCTTGAACTACAGGCCAGAGCCAGCTTAAAATGATTGGCGAATGGCTGTCTTCACGAATGAAAAGAAATTTAATTTAGATGGCCCGGATGGCTACAATTTTTATTTTCATGATTTGCGGAAAGAGGAACGATTTTTAACACACCATCATCGCGAGAGGGTGGAGTAATGGTCTGAGGTGCGATCACCTATGTATTATGGAGCCCTGGAGCTTAATGTTCAAAGCACAAAATTGACGGGAATAACCTACAACGAAGTATTGGAATTAGCTTTTCCTAAGCTGAAGGACTTTTTTGGACCTTTTCCATGTATTCTTCCAATCCATACTGCTCGTTTTGTAAAGTCGTATATTGCAAGCGAACAAGTTGAAGTGATGAATTAGCCACAGTATTCACTTGACCTTAACATTATCGAAAATGTCTGGGGGTGGCTTACCCGCAAGGAATACGAAGGAGGGAGGCAGTACGAAAATTAAGAAGGACTTATCCATGGCATAAAGTCTGCTTGGGCCGAAATATCGCTGAATTATATAAAATCTTTTTATGACTCAGTTCCAGGTCGGATTTTTTAATTAATTTCAAAAAACGGAGGTCATAACCACTACCAAATTATTTGTTTTATTATTGTTTATAATAATAATTACCACAAAAAAGAATCAATAAAATCAAAATGTTAAACTTTTCCACAATTTTTGCTGTTGCCTTCATCTTCCAGTAAATTTTCCAAGTAAAAGCATATTAAAGAACAATTCAGACAAGATTTGCGATAGCCACAAGCTCGACCATTGCATGGCCTGTTTTGTGTCTTGATCCTGATCAAACATTTTCACCAATATCATCAACGTACCAGTTTTGGGAGGGGTCTCATGGTAGTAATTCAAAATGTTTCCCTTTCATTGAACAAAAAACAAAACACCCTTTCACCACAAATATTTTTGTAGTCTTTTTTGATTCTTGTTGCTAATGACCAGGGATAGACCAGTGCCGAACCGGTTTTCAAAGACCAAAAGTTGGAAAAATGATTAGAAGTATATGAGTGATGGGGAAAATTAGGATCAATAGTATATTAAAAAGGGGAATAATTAATTGCCCCGCAGCAAATGACCGGAAGTGGGGTGGAGGTGCGAAAAAGTGGGGTGGGGATGTGGTATTAGGATTTTTTACGATTTCTGGCAAAAGTAGACATCTTATCGAAAAAAATTATAACCAAAAGTTGTAGTTAATTGAAAGACCTATAACTTTTATTCGGATAATTTTTTCACATAACCTCAGAAGTATGTATTGAGACAATCAACCAAAAACCAATTTTCCGTTTTTTTATTTTTATCTTCCACAAAAATAATTCCATTTTGATGAAATTTGGTGAAAACGTAGATAATTGCATCTCAAGCAAAAGCAAGATGTAATTTTTTCAAGGTGAAATATAAATTTTTGGATTTTTTGTGAATTTAATTTGAAAAAATTGACTAATTTTCAATCAAACAAGTTGCAAAAAAATTTATAAATTTCGAAAATTTTAGGACGGCATTCTTTTTGTTGAAACTTCTACTTTAAGACGGTTTTAAAATAAAACACACTATTAACTATAGTTGTGAAAAAACATAGTCAAAAATGGCAAAAGCCAAAAAAAGGTTTTTTCAAGTTCGATTTTTCTGTAAATGCCAGTAATTGTTAATTGTTCGTTTAAATGAAGTGTTGAAAGTGATGGAAATAAATGTGATTTATAATAAAAGAACCTTAATTAACCGTTTAAGATTCTATTTACTGAAATCCCAAGTGTTTAAACAATAATTGTACCTAAGAAGCTGCTTACAATGACAATTTTACGCAAGAAAAACATATTTTTTAATTCCCTCTTTATTTTTTTTTTTTATAATCTTCAAAGCTTGCCGACCCAACAATTTTCCGCCCTTGGCCATGGCCCCTATGGCTAATCCAGCACTGTGTATTAATGTACAAAGCATCATATCAACATCTGGATTAAATTTTAGCACGTGTTACAAAAACAATTTCGAACTTTTCGCATTATTTTGTTTTTGTATTAACTACGTGTAAAAGTTAATCAAGATCCAGATCCCGATGATAAAACATGCCTAACATTATTCCTGCAATACAAAATTGAAAACCATATAAAAGCCCTTAAAAAGACATTTGTATGTACTTTTAACATTGATAGGTAAAAACAGTCTTCATAAGGTCTTAAAAAGTTCTTGTGGAAAGCTTATTCAAGTTTTCATAAGTATCCTTGAATTTAGTACATCGTCATTATTTGCTGTCTGGTCCTACTCTTTGACCTATCCTATTTGGTAAGGATTCATTTTTCTAACGGTTTCTTTTATCAATATAATAATATTATTCGATTTAATACATTTTCAGGTAGGTTTAACCACTCGTCCACCAAAGCACGATTGGATTTGACTGGGAATATCAAATCATCCTTACTATCACAGTTGGAGCTGGAATTTTGATGTTAATTTCAGCGATTCATTGGAACTTTTAGCTTTTTTTACCAAACAAAAAAAGGGTGCTGCTGAACTAGGCCTGTCCAAGAACTGGGTGTATGGCAGTAACCCAGAAGGCGGAATTCCCATCCCCGATCGAAAGCCACTGAGAACGCTTTTGGAAATGCATTTACCGTCTAGGTAACCTAACAATTGCAAATTCTAACAGTTGACAGATTTAATCTTTTCGCACATGGATGATGAATAAATTCTTTTATAATTTTTGATCTGTTACCAATTCTCTTAAATTCATTTTCTTTTCTTTTTATATTTGAGCTATTTTGGCTAATTTAAATTTGTATGCAAATAAAAACAAATATGGACATAAATTTTATCTCAGCATCTTCAGGGGCATTTTATTTATCTTCACACAAGTATATATAAGTAAAAACAATTTGTTTAAATTTATTTTTTTATTTAAACTTAGGTACGTTATTTTTTTATTGCATATTTGGTTTTAAAAATTGGATCGTCCCAACATTGAAACAAAAACAAAGGCAATGACAAAATTTTTGATTGATAAATAAATAAAAAACGTTGAAAATTAGTTTTAAAATCAAATTAAACACTTTAACACACAACATGAATAAAACGTGGGCATAAAATTTATGTATTTGTTTTAGTTATCCACAGCTGAATATGTGCAGATATTATTGAGATATTATATTCATACCAAATTAAAATGATCTCTTTATTCAAATGATTTAGTTTACTAATGACCAGACTAGACGATTTTGTTGAAATCAAACAATTATTGTATATTAATATTTATATTATTCTAATGAAACTGATATTTATGCTTCAATACATGGTCTAAGTGACGCACGCTGACAAATGTTGGAGATTATAGGAAATTGATATTAATTCACCGTATTGGATAAAAATTTATGTAAACAAAAATAAAACATTTAAAAAAACTCACTCTGTAAATGTAGCTTGATTTTCTATAACATAAGCTGTCACCAGCAACAACAATAAGATTCTTCTTTGACAAATCATTTTTTTTTTTCACTTTTTAATCAACTTCCTTAACATGAATGGTATTAACGCCAAAATTTTATTTGAACTGGAGACAAGATAATTTCACTGATTGCTTCCAACCTTCACCTTAGAAGGTCTATAATGCACTGCACTAAACACTGGAAGAACACAAATGGGAATAGGTAATTTATATATACAATGAAGATGAGCAATGTTACCCTTGTATATTAAAACTATAGTTTTTATATACAAAGATGTTACTCATTAGCAGTATTGCGAACTCGAACCAGAATTCAGTTAGCTGAGAAATACTGTAAGAACTTTTATGTGACTAAAAATGTGTATAGCTTGTTTAGTAAAAATATTTATGCAAGTTTGATTTCAAAAGGACAGAAAAAATGGAATACATTTTCGTAGCAGTTTACGAGTTTTAATGATGAGTCTAATTATTTATAATTTAAAAAAAATTGTCAACCAATAGATTTTTATTTTACGAACTAATTTTGTGAGGCCTAAGTTCACTTGGCAATATTGTTGAATCTATGCCATGCATCATTTAGGTTAGGTTAGGAGGGGCGTGCACAGCGCAAAGGCTGTTGCGTACACGGGGGCCTATTGGTCCATTGTGATCCCCTTACGAAAAGAAAGCAGAGATGCTCCTAAACTAATTATTCAAGTAGACTGGCTCATTTGCAAACCAGCCTGTGCTCTCTATGAATTTCCTCATATTTGCCATTGGGACCTGCGCTAGATCGTCCAGTTCTCCAACAAACCTGTTTCCGAAGTAACGGAGGCGATTTGTTTGGAGGTTTGGACAATCGCAGAGCAGGTGTTTAATGGTTTCTATTTCTTCTACATCCTGACAGCTCCTACAGAAGTCAGGTGCGAATACACCCAGTCTGGTGGCCATTGTGCCAATGGCGCAATGACCCGTTAGTACACCTATCAAGATTCTAATGTTCATTTTACTCAGCGATAGAATATACTGAGTTTCCTTTTCATTAATTCTAGGCCATAGACTTCTAGAGATAACGCAATCGTTCCTGGTAATCCAGGATTTATTGATTTGCTCTTTCGTTATTAGGTCTATTTTCGTTTTAACCACACCGATCGGGATGTCTAGTCCCATATCTAATTGGTTACTACTGTTTCTTACTGATAATGACCCCTTCCTTGCCAGTTCATCTGCTATATCATTCCCTTCTATATTGCTATGTCCAGGAACCCAGCAGAGTTTGACTCGGTTAGTGTTGCAAATTTTATTCAGTATGTCTCGGCATTTTGTCACTGTTTTGGATCTTATAGTCTCACTGGCTATCGCTTTGATAGCGGCTTGGCTGTCCACGAAAAATGTGATCTCCGACGAGCTCAGTTTTTTCTTGTGCACCATTTCTGCCGCTTTTTCAATAGCATAAATCTCAGCCTGAAAGACGCTACATTCATCTGGGAGTTTATATGATTCTCTAATATTAAGGGCTTCACAGAACACCCCAGCTCCTGTCCCTTCTTCCATTTTTGACCCGTCAGTATAGAAGGGGATACCCTGTTCACTAATAAGTGAGTTGGGTTCCCAACCATGTCTTTCGGGTATTGAAATAGAGAAGTGTTTGTTAAAATCTATTTTCGGTGGTATGTAATCAGTCGTCACATCAAGTCCGACCACTGTGTCATACCTTTGTAAGATAGACCCGTGACCATAGGTGCTGTGCTTCCAAGAGCCCAGTTCTTTGAGTCGAAGTGCGCTTTTGGCTGCTGTGCATCTAATGTGCTCGTCTAGGGCTGGAAGATTTAAAATAATTTCCAACCCTGCTTGTGGCGAAGACCTCTGTGCCCCCGTTATTCCTATACAGGCTAGTCTCTGTACCTTGTTCAGGTTTTTGAGATAGCTAACTTTTTCAACAGCCTTCCACCACACGATAGAACCATAGGTAAGTATGGGGCGAACAATCGCCGTGTACATCCACTGGATAACCTGCGGTCGCATACCCCAACGTGTACCGAAGGTTTTTTTGCATGTGTAGAAAGCGCCGAGTGCCCTTTTCATTCTTTCCTCTGTGTTTCTTTTCCATGTTAGCTTGGAATCAAGGACTACTCCAAGATATTTAGCTTCTTTGGAGAGTTTCAGAGGAATATCATTAAGCATAGGAGGAGTAAAGTCCCCTAATTTCTTTTTATTCGTGAACAGAACTAGTTCAGTTTTTGTAGGGTTAACCCCGAGACCGTTTTGTGCTGCCCAAGAAGATAGTTCTTTAAGTGCGGATTCCATAATATCTTTGATGGTGGTAAGATACTTACCCGATATCAAAATTACTATGTCGTCCGCATATGCCACAATTTTAATGCCCTGATTACTAAATCTTGTAAGAATTTTATTAACAACTAGGATCCAAAGGAGAGGTGAAATTACTCCTCCTTGTGGTGTGCCTCTTGTAACAGTTTTCTCAACGAAAGCATCTCCCAGTCGGGAGTTTATGATTCTACCATTGAGCATGGTATAAATCCAGTCCACAATGGCAGGCTCAACTCCGATCTCTTCCAGAGCAGATTTAATGGACTCCGTTTTTACGTTGTTAAACGCTCCCTCAATGTCCAAAAATGCTGCCAGGGTGTGTTCTTTGTGCTCGAGACTTTTCTCAATTTGTGAAACGACTTCATGCAACGCAGTCTCCACTGACTTACCTTTAAGGTAAGCGTGTTGGTAGCTGCACAAAATGTTTGGGTTGAGAAGGTCTCTAACATGCAGATCAATAATTCTCTCCAGTGTCTTGAGGAGGAACGAAGAGAGACTTATTGGTCTGTAATCTTTTGCGGTCGAGTGTGTCGGTTTTCCAGCTTTTGGAATAAAGACAACTTTAACCTCTCTCCAGCTGATAGGGACGTATCTAAGTTTAACACAACTTTTGAAGATTACCCTAAGCCATGGGGTGATTATCTGTAGAGCATGCTGAAGAAATGCCGGAATAATCCCGTCTGGTCCAGCTGATTTAAAAGGTTTGAACGAGTTTATTGCCCACATAATCTTCTGCTCTGTGATAACCTGATCCAATTCTGGTGCTGATTGTAGAGCTTCTAAGGAGTCTGGTTGTTTATAGCCTGAGTCCTCAGGGCTCTTACAGTCAGGAAAATGTGTTTCCATAAAGAGTTCAAGTGTTTCTTGGCTCGAGTTCGACCACGATCCGTCGGGATGCTTAATATATCCCGGAGTCGTGGGGTTATGGGCAAGGACCTTTCGAAGTCTCGCCGCCTCACTTGTGTTCTCAATGGATTCACAGTGTCTAGCCCATGAATCCTTTTTGGCCCTTCTTAACTCTTTGGTGTATGAGTTAAGTGCGGCTCTATATGAATTCCAATCTACTTCTAATTTGCTCAGTTTGGCTTTATTGAAAAGTTTTCTGACCCCTGTTCTTCGTTTCTTAAGTTCACTGTTCCACCATGGTGGGTTAGTGGGTTTAATGTTACGAGATATAGGGCAGTGTTTTTCAAAGGCCGTTCTCATTTCACTAGTTAGGTTTTGAACAACAGTGTCAATGGTAGAGGTGATCGAAAGCGTTTCTTCCTCAGGTGGGTCGATAGCGATACGCTCGTTCAACCATTTTGTGTACTCTGTCCAATTTGTTCTAGTTGGGTTCCTAAAAGGTTTAGTATCATTTTGATTCCTGTCTAAAGAAAAGAGTATCCTAAAGTGATCCGAAAAGGATTCTTCAGGTGAGACTCTCCAGTTTCCTACAGAAATCTTATCATTATTACTCATGAGAGTGAGATCAAGAATTTCTTCCCTGTTTTTATTCCGAAATGTTGGGTGATTACCCTTATTACATAACATGAGGTTAGAACAGAGAATGTATTCAAAAATTGACTCACCCCTTTTGTTGATGTCCTTACCGCCCCATTGAGTGTGGTGTGCGTTGGCATCACAGCCCATCACCAAAGGTGTCCCTCGTGCTGTGGTGTAACCCACAAGGTCGCGGACCGTTTTTGATGGTGGGTCTTCTTCCTCGTACGGCATGTACGTTGATGCCAAGACGAAGTTGCCTTCCTTGGTCTCAACGCTGATTGCCACGTTGTCTCTGTTGCTGTACCTAGATAAAAAGAAAGCATTAATTGATTTTTTCACTAGAATACAACTTCTTATTTCACCTTCAGACGTGGAGTGGAACAGGTTATAGTTTTTTGACCTCAATCCTTGTACCTGATTCTTACGAATCCATGGTTCTTGGATTAAGGCCACATCCACGGCCTCTTGAGACATGAAGAGCATCAGGTCGTGCGTTGCTGCTATTGCGTGATGCAAATTAATTTGCACCACCAGCAGCTTTTGACTCCCCTTTGCCATCATGCCTCCTTACCCTTACGGTTCCGAGACCGTATCTCAACACGTCCCCTTTCTCTTTGAGGAGAAGGTCAGATGTCTTGTCAATTATGAACAAGAGGTCCTTCCCTTCCCCGCTGAAACTTTTCCTGGAATGCAGAAGCGTCCATTCGAGTATGGAGAACTCCTTATTCTGTTTCGCCAGCAGTTTAATTATGGATGAGTCCTCGTGCGTTGCAGGAGGAGGAATCCATATATTAACCTGCTGTCGAAGCGGAATAGATGTGACGGGAAGAATTCCGAGAGAAGCCCCCTCCCACAGTTCGCCAATATTGGCGATTGTTTGAGTGAGAAACTCCCGGGATTTCTGGTCCCCACAGCAAACCACTTTTACTCCTTTCCGCCATCCAGCCCCATCAAAGGTGTAGTCGTCAGAACTATCATTCTCTGATGTCGCCATCATAGCTTTGAGGATTTCATTCTCCACAAGTAACCAATTTTTTGCCGTGATTTTCCCATCCGGGTCGTCTCGACTTATTATGGCCACCTGCAGATCGATCGGGGTGGTGTCAAAACTATTGGTTTTAAGCTTTTTAGAACCATCAGTCTTGGTTGCCTCCTCCGATCTTGCTCTCTTAGTTGAACCTGGCTTCGTTCCAGAAGAGTTGCCTACCTGTGCTATCTCATTCCTTTTCAGGTTTGATTTAGCGTTGGTCTGCTGTTTCTTACTGGAGGTCGCCAGATTCGAATTTGAGCCAGTACGAGCAGTAGAGTTGTTGCTAGCCTGTTCGCGGTTTATCTTTTTAGGGATAGACCTAGATGTGGCAGCAATTACTTTTCCGCTGTCTGGCTTTTTAGCGTTCAATTGTGGTTGGGAGGAAACAGTGGGTGTAGTGGCGGTCGTTGCCAACTGACGTTCATAGTTCTTCACCAACTTTCTATGCTTTTTCAAAAGGGCCTTGTCTCTCGCACTGAGAGTGTTTGGATCCTTTTTCTCGGTAGCACTCACGAATCTTTTAGAGGATCTGTAGTTACTGCGTTGCCTCGAAACTTTGAGGGGTGCAGTAGGCTTCAGCGTTGTCTCTTCTTGACTCGAGTCTTGCAACAGCTCATCCTCGGTTTGACTTCCTATAGAGGGAGGTCTGTTCAAGGTTCCCCTACTGTCAATAGCCAAGCTATCTAGAGCAGGAAGAAGAGATGTTGCAAGGTTGAGCGCATTTGGTTGTCTAGTTAAGACGGGTTTGGTCGGTTCCTTGTATACATTTTTTGTCACTGGCGACTTAGCCTCTTGCGAAGCCAAGCCCTCGCCGACAGCCGTGACCTCTGCCGACACTTGAGCGTATATCCCCGCTCGGATTTCTTTGCTTTGTATACTTTCCATAATTCCAATTTGTTTGGATGAACATCCCTGTTTTTTATTTGGTTTTTCTTAGTTGTATGCCCCTGCAGCTGGATTGCTGGAGGGTCATAACGTAAGCCCCCTCGCCAACGTCAAGGCGAAAACCACGAGGGGGGTGCATCACTTACGAAGGTTTCATTGTATTTTTGTGTACACATGACATTGGGGCAAAACGACCCAAAAGCTGGCAATAATTCAAAAATGAAAATTAAAAATATCCTCAATTTTTTTTTATTTTTCGATTAAGTAATATCCAATTTATTAAAAAATAATAATCATTTCTTTTTAGATATCTCTTATTCATCACAGCGCAGCTTAATTGAAGCTTGATTTTTACTCTTCTGAAAAGGAAAAAAAAATAGTAAGGGTATTCATGCAACTGCGTAAAACACTAGATAAGTTTACGATTTGGTTAATTTTATCTTTTGGTTAATGAACTGTCAACTTTTGTATGGGAAATGGTTTACACAATTTGGTTAATTTTATCCAAGGATTTAGCTGCGGAAAATTTACCAAATATTTGGTTAAACTTATCCAAATGTCATTGTGACTTTTAGAGATTGAATTAGGCGTGTTTGTGACTTTTAGAATTAGGCATGTTTAGAGACATGGTATAAATGATATCTCGGAGAACTAAAAAAGCACTGAATGTGTTCTGTAATTATTGCATTGCAATTAGTTGGTGATAAAAGTTGTGAATTAAAACGTAGTTTACACAAAAAAAAAAAATTAGAAGGTCTACATTTTCTCTACGATTAAAGGCTCTGCCCAAATTATAGCGAAGCATTCACAAAGACAGTTTTTTGTTGTTTTTTAGTATTGAGAGCATTCACTTTAATTTCGTGTTGGTTTGGGAAAGTAGCTTTCCTACTTTTCGTAAATTATTAAGGTTCAACTATAAATTCTCACCCGAACCAATGCGAATCTTTCGTTGACGACGACGAACTTGTTGTTTTCATTTACAACAACGTGTTGTTATTAATGTTTTGTTGTGGTCAACGAATGATTCGCACTGGTTCGGGAGATTCTAAATAGTCGGAAGCTGTTAGAAACAGATTTCATTAGATAGCTAATGCAAAGTATCTTTCTGAACTGTCAAAATCAGAACAAAGCCATAATTCACTGTTTCTCTTTTTTTCGTTCCTACCTCAAAAAATTTCAGTTTCACTTCCGCGAAGTGTACTCGGGGGCGCTCTATTCACTTCCGAAAGCAAAAGTTAACGAAAATGAAGAAAAGTACATTATGGGCGTGACATATGATTTGTATGTATTCGCTGATTTACATCCGACCACTGCCGTGAGCTTGCGACTAATATATTTCTACCTTACAACGCGACTATTGTCATTTATATTAAGGTAGAACTATAATAATTGTTGATAGTTTACTGAAGTGGTCGGTTGATGAAAATCATGAAAACATGAAAATCATACTCATCTCACGGGAGTAAAACTGACATTTGGTGAAGTTGGAACGAAAAAAAGAGAGGGATGGTTCATTTTACTTAAGTGGAATATTCCTCAATTCTTCTTTTGACTGTTTGGAACGCTACTTTTCGTGGGTTTTTATCCCATTGATTTTGACAGGCAAAAATTTCGTTGACGTTCCAAATATTTCGCATTGGTTTGAGAAAGCCTTAATAGTTCTAGCTTTACATTTTGTTTTATCCTTCCGAGTTTCCGACTTCACGTTGGTTCGGGAGAGGTTCTCTATTTAAAAATTACTATGTTTACAAGCAGGATCGGGAGCTCCAGGTTTTTGTCACTTGAGTTGAGTGAATGGTATTGAGATTCCAGCAAAATGAATGGCATTGATGTATTTATTTCAATACAAAACAAATATAATTGAATTAACAGGAGTACTAACTACACGTATCTATTAAAACAAATATATATTTGTACACACACATGCAAATAAACAGACCATAATGCATAATCTGTAAAACCAACTCCTCGACCCAAGCCGAACGCGCCCAAATATTTGACATTTAACGAACAGCTGATTCAATTACACAGCATTTAACCAAATTAATAAAAAGGTCGTTCATGCAAACTTTTGCGTAAACTTATCATTTTACACAATTTGTAAACTTACGATGTTGCATGAATACCCTTAGTGTTTTTTCGTGTTTCATCATCATCATCATCATATAAATAAAATCGTAACTCGATATATACACGTTGTCCTCGCATCACGCAAAAACTATTGGGTGTATTGAGACCAGTGGCGTAGCTAGGATATTTGCCGCCCGGGGCAAAACAATAATTTGCCGCCCCTTCGGTTTAACAATACTTTATAAAGAAATTTTGTGATATATACCTTCATATCATCGGTCTTAAAGTTGCAGACAAAATTTGAAAATATTTTTTTATAAATGCAAGGAATTACATTCTGCGAATTATTGATACACGCCACTTTGCCGCAATATCTGCTGAATGAATTTGTTTTGTTTTTGACCTACTGAGATTTAACTTTAAACCGACTGTATATAGTATAGACACATGAGACTTGAAATTTTTTAGTGTTTCTTTTCGTCCAAAAATAGTGAAGCTCATAACTGTTCATTAGGCGTGTCTCACCAAATAAAATCTCTGAGAGCTCAGAGATTTTTAAAGTGGGGCAAAAAATCTCACCTGAGCACTGAGATTTTCTTCAGAGATTACTGAGACGAAAATTTTTTGGATTCATTTCTCAATGTTCTTTCTCATCTAAAACTATTCATTTGACAGCCAAATTGCAATTTATCGGCGATGGGCAAATACAAAAATGATACCAAAAATACAAACTAGAAGTTAAATGTTAATAAACAGGAAAAATAAATTGATCTTAGTATTTTTCATTCATTTTATAAAGTTTTGTGCTTTAACATTTAAATATTTAAAGCAAAGTTAAAATTTTGTTTCCAGTACCATTGAACAGGGAATCTTGTTCCACCAAAACATTCCGCCTACGTCAACTTGATATGGAGCGCTCGGTGAGATTTTACTGGGTGAGACACGCCTATTGCTTCATCAGTACTCGACATCAAAACTGAGAAATTGCATACTGTTCATATTTCTCAGATCCAATGATCAATGAACATGAGAGGGTCAAAACCACGGCTAATTCACTACTGAGTGTCTGATATCAGAGTTATTACTTCACTGAGATTGTAGTAGATTTTTGATCTAATGCATTTTTTCTCAAAATAAATCTGCTGCAAAATCTACATACTGCACTTCATTTAACGAAAAAAAATTAATCTTCGCAAAAAAAACTCACATTTTTTTTTATTCTTTGTGTTGAATTCAGCCATTATGCATTATTTAGAGCTTTTTTGTTTGCTGGTTTTATGTTAAGAAAAAAATAATGTAATTTTTTTTTTATCTTTATTCATTTATCAGTTTTGTTTAAATAATATTTATTTAAAAAAAAAAACAAAAACAAATCATCTGCGAAAATATTCAATCTACAGCATTTTTTTTTTTCAAAAATTTTTCTGAGAAAGGTCAACCCCTCTGATCTCTAAATTGAGGGAATCAACAGACACGTACCTATATGTAAGGCTATAAAAGAGAATGGTCATTACGAAAGCCATCATTTTGTTTCTAAATTTGAAAGAATTGTTAATTTAAAAAATTAACTTTTGTGTTTATTACCTACTTGTATAATGAGCAATGGTCATGATTAGGCTGCCCCTAGTGATTTGAACACAATGAAAAATTGTACGTTCATATACCTATTCAAATGTAATAGAATTTTTAACTTAAGAAAAGTAATACTTTTTTGTTTATTTCCAGCTTCTGTAATAAACAACGATGATGATTTGCGCCCCTCTTGATAAAATAAAAATAAAAATTGATTGATTTATTTATTAAACAAAAATTAAACTTGTGTTTATTTCCAACTTCTCATGAACAACGAAAATGATTTTACCACCCCTAGAAATTTGAATACTATAAAAATTGTATGTTTTCTGATAAAAATTTAATAAAATTTTCACTAAAAAAACTTTTGTAGCTAATTGGTTTACAACATCCCATGAACAACGAAGATGATTTTCCGATTTGCCGCCCCTAAGTCCTGGCGCCCGGGGCGACCGCCCCCTTCGCCCCCCCTTAGCTACGCTACTGATTGAGACGCGGTTTTTTGTAAACTATTTCTTTTAGGTCAGCGGTCATTATAGGCGTTTAATTAATGTTTAAAAACATTAAAACAACAGGAAGGTACTCTAATGCAATAAAATTAAGTTAAATTCACTCAAATACGAATATAAAAATAAATCACTTCTGCTTCATTGGGAAATATGTTTTATAAGAATTTTTAAATTTTTAAATTTTCAAAAATAAGTTTTAGAGTTAGGAATATTTTATACCAATATAAATTTTGCTGGCGTACTATTCGCATCAAGGCAAACTATTAATGTATGTTACCAATATGGCAGTGATATCGTGGCGAAGAGCGAAGTTCAAGATTCAAGTGTTTTTCACCGGTCCACATTTTTTGATTTGGAAACATATACATACACCCCTGTTCTGAATTCCGATTATTTAAAAAATCCTTTCGTTTTTAAACTCTGTGTTTTGAAATTCTTTTCGTTTTCAATACTTGCGGAATGAGTGTGTTTTGATTTTCGGGTGGATTGAAAACTAGCTTGACATTTGGAATTAATTTGAAGTTTAATCTTTTCATGAATTTAAATAATTTAAAAAAACTTATTTTTTGTTGTAAATACGGGCAGACACACCACTAGATTTTCACTAAAAAGCCACGGACCACGATTCCACTTATATTTTTGATGTCGTTTATAAAATTAATGTATTTTTACAGATTTTTTTAATATATTTGGCGTTTCGAATTTTCTTTTTAAGGATTTCGAAACAAAAATAAGGTTTGAATATCGACTATTGCGGAAGTGAATTTGTACTAAATTCAGAACATGATTTTTGAATCCTTTCGGAAATCAATTTCGTGAACGGATTTGATTCCGAGTGGAAATCAGAACAGGGGTGATATACATATGTACATACATACATATGCATGTATGTATGTATGTTGTACATATATGTACATATGTACGACCAACCTGGCAGTTATACATGTAAGGTGCCCCTTTGACCACCAAAAAAGCAATTAAAATGCAAAATCAAAAATAAAAGTGTTTAATTGTTTATTTAATATTCGGTCGAATCTTTAAATTCTCTTACATACTACAAACTGATTTCCCGCAAAAAGGCGCGGACCAAAGATTTGTGTAGCCTTGCCAGCTGTGCTGGGATCAGAAATTGTTTCTAGAGTTTCCACAATCTTGATAAGGTCTACACAGAAAATTGGAGTACGCCTTCATGGTCACACAAAGCGATGTGAGTGCACTGAGAAAAAAAATGAACACATTCGTATTTAAATCAAACTCAAACGCATATGATTTGGCATGGAAGCGATTTCTATTTAATTTAAATAGAATCGTGTTAATTCATCGTTGAAACGATTTGAACATGATTTTGTTCAAATTGACTGCTTTCTTTTTAACATAAAGATATTTCTGTTTGTTTTAATTAACTTCATTTGATGTTGTTTCAAACAGAATCATATTAATTTTTTTGAATATTTCCGTGTTTGGGTTGAATATGTTTTCTGTTTAAAATAAATGATTTCAATGTTAGTTTTTCCAAATAGATTCTAGATCCTTTAAATTTAATACAAATATATTCTATTTGTAATACATACATAAACATATCGTGTCGGTTCAAAGTTAAAACTCACTTACTAACAAATTACACTTTTGAAAGAAATCAGATTGAAACAAACTATAACTATAACTATAAACCATTTAATTCATTTAAAAAAAATCGGATATGATTCCCAGTCATTTGTTCTAAGCATAAACACCACAATCTTGTCGGTCCGATTAACAGAACTCAAGATATAACCATTTTACGTGAACTTTATCATCCCTTTTTTGGAGATTTTCAGCAAAACAGAAAATCAACAAATAAAGTCTCCACAAAAAACGCTAATAAGGTCTGCTTAAAAAGGTTAAATCATGGGTCCTATTTATCGGATCACCAAGATATAAGTCTTCAGACTTAGGGAAAATGACAGAGCATCATATCCTATCTTTTAAAAGTGAATTGAAGTGTTAATGACCCTATCATATAAAGAGGGAACCAAGCGGGCTTTAAACCCCCACCCCCACCAAAGGCTGAAAAAAAAATCTGCCAGACTTTCATATTCCACATCACGATACATGTACCTATAATCCCTCATACTCTGATTTTGGTTATACCTCCACTCCCAAAATTTGCTGTCGGCTCTTGGTCTATTACAGTTATGTTTTGTATTCCATTGAGTTCAATTTAAATTGATTCGAGTTTAAATTAAACATTTTTGTTCAATCCCTTTCTCTTCTTACTATTTAAAGTGCATTTATATTTGAAACAAACTCGTGTATGTTAATTTTATGTTAAACATTTTTAAGTGAGTAAAATAATTTAACAGGTTTTTCAAAAATCAAACTCAAATAGGCTTAAATTCATGTAAAAAGTTACGTGTATCTTCAAATGACATAATTAAACATGAATTACTTTGATTTAAATAGATTTTACCCAAAATAATAGTATTTTTGAATTTGACTAGATAAGAGGTAGATTTAAATTGAATTCTGTTTGTACTAATTTAAACATACAGTTAAACATGCTTCTGTTTAAATAACTCATAGTTCAGTTTTCTCAGTGTGGATGAGTTTAAAATTTGAAGAAAGCAATTACCTCTTTCATAACTGCCTCAAGGTTTTCAATACCGGGTTCTTTGGATTCGAACTTCATGAAATAAAGTTATGAAGTTTGTGGCTGTAGAATGTTGTCTTTAATGTGATTTTGAATTCCTTCTGGATATTCGTAGCATTCATTCGAATTTCGAAAAGCATAATGGCACATGACGTTTGAGATCAAGTGAAAATTTGGACAATGGCCTTGCCAGTTAAAGGACATTTTCGAAAACGTCATCTGCGTACTGCGTAAAAGATGCATTTGCAAATTGTTGTCAAAAGAAAATTGGTAAAGTCCTCTTTTCGAAAAGGCAGATACAAGTTTTCTGCATAAGCATCGTGGTCGATAATGCAGTTTACTAAAGACACATATTCGAAAACATCGTCTGCAGTGCAATTATGCGAACAAAAAATAGAGTTGATGACAGAAATATTGAGAATCCAGAGAACGTGTTCGTAAACGTCAAATGCGTTTGCAAGAAAATTGACTGACTTTGGTCAAAAAATATTTGTGCAAACAGAACGATTGCATATTTGACGAAAGCAGTATTCGAGTCAGAAAACTGGCAATCAAACTGAAGTTGACTTGACGTTTTCAAAAACGACCAAAGAAAATAACTATTCTTAGTTGTAGAAGTTCCATCCAATTTTTCTTCAGAATGTGACTGCAGTAAGTCGTTTTCTGGTTTCTCCACAATCTTCTTCATCTTTTTCGTATTCTTCGCCAGTTTAATAATACAGAAGTTCCTAAAACGCATCCAATAAAGAGACAAAATCCAAACGAATATTACCATCAGAAACGTCTTAAAGTAAGGCTCAGTTGGAAAAGGTGTGTATATCGGTTGTTTCATCAAAAAATATTAAATATTTTCGTGAAAGGGAAAATCAAGAAAATGCAAACATGTAGTCCTCTTTTTTTATTCGCGGACGAAGTTAAGTTGCGGGCATCAGCTAGTTTTGAAATATTAGTATGGAACCTTCAACTTGATATGTAGCAATGTGCAAAGCACAAGAAAAAACAAAAAAATAAAAAAATGTGTTAATAAGAGGTGAAGTTCTGTGATCAGTTTTAATATACGTGTTTTTTAGGAAGTTCTAAAGTCCCGTAGATTAAAAGTTGTGTTCCGGGTGAGTCCGGGTTATAATGTATGTGTCATTAAAATGTGCGTTATGTGTACTCTGTGTTTCTGAAAAAAAAATCCTGCTACTTTTCTGAACTTTTTGTTATATTTTGATTTTTGTGTAGTGACACTTTTTTTCGTTATTTTAGGACTTTCTTCAAACACAATTGTTTTTGACTAGAAAAGATTTAATTAATATAATGAGACGGTCTGGGAGTATTGTAATAGAGGAAAAATTCAGTTTCTTAAAAGAAGAATTGATCAAAATGACGAATAGCTCTGAAAAAAGCCTAATTAAGGCTTTGACGAATAAATTTTCGCATTTCAAAGCGGATTTTAAAACGCGGTGGGTTAAAGCTTGCAGGACCGAGGAAAAGTTTTTAAAACTAATGAAAGTTGGCTTAACACATCTCTAGCTTTCTGTAGAGCACCCGACTCAGCTAAGAAACGAGGTCGTAGAAGAAGTAGAGTTTGAAAATTCTTCCCAACGATCGAAAAGGGAAAAACCCGCGACCTGAGAGATTCTGTACCTCTTGTTGTCCTCAGTTATGCTACCCAAATGAGTCTACGAGCTTCCGGACTGATCCAAGCCTCAAAACTTTTAAAAGAAATGAGTGTAAGCCCCACTCGGGCCGAAAAATACAGGCGAGCTTTTGAAAAATGACAGTCGAACGAGAGAAGTTGTATGACGGGAGAAGATGCTTTGGCGGTATTAGTTGCAGCGAAACTATCACGGCATCAATATAACATAATAAGAATAAGTGCCCCAGAAAAATTTCCACCTTACAAAATTGTGCAAAATGCAAAGAAAGCTTGCTATCCAAACAGAAATGCAGTGAAAATCGCAGCTGCCGAAGTGAGTCTTCAAGCTTTGCTTGATATAACATCAAAACGACTTATTTCTATGTTGGCATGTTTTTGACGCATTGGAAGACGAAGAGCTTGAGAAATGTTATTTAATATCAAAGTGGGATATCGATGGAAGCTCGGGACATAGCTCATATAAACAAGCTTTTCACGGTCGAGAAGCAGACAATTCTTCTGTTTTTATAACCTGTTTAGTCCCTATTCAGCTAGTAAGTGATGTGCATATAGTCTGGCAAAACCGTCGTCCAGCTTCGACAAATTATTGCAATTAATTGAATACACTTAAAGAGTCAACTGATGTTTAAAAAACCGAAAAAGCTCGAGTGGATGCAGAGATCCAAAACCTTCAACAAACGTCCATGTTCATCGGTAATAGGTGTGTTAAGGCTCAGCACTCATTAATTTTTTCAATGATAGATGGTAAGGTTTGCAATGCTTTAACTGAGACCACATCAACACATAAATGCTATTTGTGTGGCGTGACTTCGAAAAACTTCAACAATATCGATGAATAAAAACAGAGCACCTTTCTTTTGGAAAGTCTATTCTGCACGGTTAGATACGAATGTTTGAATGCCTTGTACATCTAGCGTACAAATTACCCATTAAAAAATGGCAAGGGCGTGAAAGTGACAAAGAAGTCGTGGCAGCAAATAAGGCTCGAATTCAAAGAGAGTTCCGAGAACGTTGTGGCTTAGTTGTGATAAACCAAAGCCGGGATTTGGTAACACAAATAACGGCAACACTGCTAGGCGATTTTTTCAAAACCCTGAACTTTCAGCCGAAATAACTAAATGAGACATTGAACTCATTAAAAAAATGCACACAATTATGATCGTTGTTTCCAGTTGATATGAGATGGATGTTGAAAAGTACAGGGAATTTGCGTTTGACACAGCGAGGTACTTCGTCAATAAATATTCCTGGTATCGTATGCCTCCAACTCTACATAAATATTTTATTCATGGCCCAGAAATTATATCGTCTGCACTTTTGCCTATCGGACAACTTTCGGAGGAAGCGCAAGAAGCACAAAACAAAGATTTCAAAAATTTCCGTGAGTTCGATTGTGATGAGGATGACAGTGAAGATGACAGCGATGATTTTTAATTATAGATACATATCTTTGTTAAAGTTTGTATTTAATGTCTCAATAAATAAAAATTTAAACATTATTATTACTTTGTTTTTTATTTTTTTTAGAGAGGCACAAGTTGGTGAGTAAGTTAAGTCTAGTTGACAAAAAATAGATCTTAAACAAAAAATTCTTTTAAGTCAAAAAATATAAATTAGCACATTTAAGAAAAGGGGGCGTTTTAGTGGGCGTGGCTGGGACACGGGTCTTAAAATATCTTTTGCTTGGGCTCAGAAGTCATTGTGCAAAATTTCAACTTTCTAGCTCTAACGGTTGATTTGATGCCACGTTTTAGGTCATTCTGCCCCACCGTGCGACGATCTGTGCTACATTTGTCTAAACTAACTTTTTTGTATTTTTTCGTTGATTTTGCTTCGGATCTTATTGACTAGAGTTTTGGTTTAACCAAAGATAATAGACCTGTTTTATTATCATCGGAATCTGGATCTTTATTAAGATTTACACGTAATACAAAAACAAAATAATGGGAAATTTTCTAAAATTGTTTTTGTTACAAGTTTGTATCTATAGATCCAGATCCCGATGATAATAAAACACGCCTAATATAACATAAAGATGTCGCATCCAGGACGAGCAAAGTGAACCCAAAAAATAAACGTCCGTATATATAAGTCAACATGTTGCTAAGTGTTGCATTGGTCAATATTAATAGCCATTCCACACTATCCCACTGAGTATTAACACATGTCAAAAAAGTGTGAAGAAATCATGTATAATAGTGTGGAAACAAAATATGAAATTTCATCACACACAACTTGACAGCGCATCCGACACGATTTGACATGTATTAATACATGAAAATATTTAGGATTGGTTCTAAAACCATCACACTTTCTATCCCACTTGGGCGTTTGAGGTTATGGTGAAACTGATTTTTGATGCAAGTGTGGAAGGAAAATATGAAAGTCAGTTACATCACACAAATTTGGCAGTCGTATGAAATTTTTTCCCACTTTATTCTGACATGTGTTTATACTTTGTGGGATAGTGTAGAGGCACTTTAAGAGCGATGGCGAAAAATCTCTCTGGGGATGGGGATAAATAATTTAAAACTTGTTTTATCTTCAAAATGTATTACGTATCTCTAGGAAAAATATATTTACGGCAATTAATCGGCAATTACTGGCAACTGGCATACTCAAAAGTTTTGTTTTCAAAAGTTGTCATGCTATCTTTACGCGGCTAATATTTGTTGTTTTTTGTCTTTCGCAGGAAATGAATGAATGACGCCAGTTATAAATTGAATTTTTTATGAAGCGATGCTAGCTTCTTTGGCGTGGAGGAAGTAGGAGACCATAGATAAACAAATAAAGATGGGAAACTTTCGTACGTGTCACCCCCCAAAACCCATTTGCTTAAATTGTTGTTTTTGTAATTTCACTCGTGTCGATGAATAGATGTGAATTACAACAACAATGTAATGAGGTGAGTTTGATTTGTTTTGACAGTTCGATTTATTTTCCAAACTTTTGTAGGTACTTTTATTTTGGTTCGTCGTTGTTTTCAATTGTTTACTGCATTTATTGAGTATTAAAGACAATTTATTTATAGTTATGGTTTCGAAATTTCGAGCCACGCCAGTTGTTTGAATAACTAAGCCGGCACTGCGTGTGCAGACATAGAAAAAGATCCAAGAAAAATCAGCGGGAGTCAGTCGGGTCAAATGAAAATTTTAATTTTATTATTGATTTTGCTGCAGCCTTTCTTGCGAACCTCCTGAATGCAGCATTGGATTCTGTAAAATTATACGTGGTGGATGCTGGAAGGATCTCCTGTATAAAGTAGTGCTAACAAGAATTATCAAAAGTGAAACTCTAAATGAGCGTCCAAGGTGGCAGGAGAACTCACTCAATCAAGTCAAAGAGCAAAGCAACTGCATAACAAAACAACGAAGATGCTCAGCAAAAATAAAAGAAATTGGAGCGACACACTAAGAACGCTCTTGTGTGAATGTGGCCAGTATTCCTAACTTTATTCCACGAAAGAACCTCATGACCAAGTATGAGCTGCGCGGTCTCCTCTCCTCCTGGTTGGAACATTTGGAGTCGTGATTGAAACGAGGAGTTGTTGCTTAGTGTCCTTTGACATACTAAGGAGCTTTTAACATAAGTCATACATAAAGAATTATAGGTACATTTTTTTTTATAATAGTGTCTTCACTTCTCTTAATAAGCTTCCTTTGTAATTTTTCTATTTTTTTAATCAATTGAAGATTAAAGACATTAAAAAATTTTTAATTTTGAAAATAAAATAATACATATAAATTCGTTATAGTACCTACCAACTTATTTCGCTTTTAAAGAAACTTTTCGTAAAAAATGAAAAATAGTTTTGTCCTTCCATCTTTCATGGTAAGTCCGATAGGTACATCTTTTTTTTTAAATACAAATACAAAAATGAAAAAATACCTATTTCGTTTGGGATGAAAATTCAATTCAATCGAAATGATAAAGAAATTACAGACAACTTTGTATTCCTTTCGATGTTTTTTTAAATATTGGTTCTAAAGCAGTTTTCCTTGTTTTTTTATATTTTTTATCTATGATAGAGAGATAGGGTAATTGTGGACACAGGCTGTAGAGCCACATTACAGCTAAAGATATTGTTTATTCCCAGCAAACATTTATGTGAACGTTCAGTCAACATTCAGTGAAAATGAAGGATAGGTATATATTCCAAAAAAATTCACTTCAGTGAATCAAATCTGAGTATACTCAAAAAGCCTATCACTTTTACCTCATACAGGGGTAAGGGGACTTGTGCGGAAATTTTTCAGGATACAAAATGATCGAAATTCTATTTACCTTCACATAATATGAATACAAGTGGGTGTGCACAAGTAATCATCGAAAGAGGTAAGACTTGGTTGCGTCCATTTTTATTCACATTAATGTTCTTTGCATCTTTTTTTTAGAAGCCATAGCGGGATCAAGTCTGAAACAAAAGTTACGCAATGAGAAAATGCGTCAATTTCATTAAGTGATTTTGTGAGCTGGGACCAGTTTTTTTTTGGCAATGAAATTTATTCAAATTAAGTTGAATTAATTTAAAATAAATATAAATTTATTAGGTGCGACTGTGACAAAATTGAAATTCAGGCTAGGATTGAAAGATAAGTGATAAAAAGACTTAGTTCAAATAAATTAAATAAATCCAATTTATCTTCATTCTTATGAATCATATATGTCCCATTTAAATGTTTCAAAAATGAATCATGAATTGTTCAGTAAACGGAATATATAAGCATCCTATTTACACTACATAAGTGAAGAATTACTTCATCATTAATGAACCATAAAAATGATTCGAATTCGAAGTAATGCTACCCAGGAAATTTGATCCAAACCGGTTTAGTAATGAATTCAAATGTGAAGATTTATTTCACTTCTGTGAATCATTTATAAATCATTTCTGAAGGGAAATGTTTGCTGGGTATCGTGGCGAGCGAATGGTAAACATTTTGAGCGTTTGTGTGAGACGTAAGTACCCAGCAAACATTTCCCTTCAGGAATGATTTATAAATAATTCACAGAAGTGAAAGAAACCCTCATTTATGAACATTTTTATGTTTCATTGATAATAGAGTAATTCTTCACTTTAGTGAATGTAAATAGGACGCTTATATATTCATTTCACTGAACAATTCATGAATCTTTTTTGAATCATTTAAATGAGACAGATTTGATTCATTAATTTGAATATAAATTGGGGTTTCCTCATTCAGTTTAATGAATATAAATTGAATTATATTTAATTCATAATAATGATTCTTTAATAATCCGAATGTATACTATAGAGCTGAATGTAAATATTAGTTCAGTGTGGTTATACAAAATGCTATTTTATAATGGTAAAATTATCTGCATAAACAGTTTGATTTCCCTAGATTTATCAAATGAAACTTATGATAAATTTTGCTAAAGTATAATGGAATATTCGCGGCTATTCTGATATTCGGTCGAATTAATTCCGTACGGAAAGAAAATGGAAATCAAAAAGATACTCCAATTGAAAAAAGTTAAAACAAATGGATTATTGTGCTTCCATTCGTTTTGCCGAACGTCTATGAATCGTAGATTTGCGACTAGGTCCCGTTATGGCTTTTCAAAACAAAATGAAAGGGACATTCAGTTTATGTGAATAAAAATGGACGCACCCAAGATATACCTCTTTTGAGGATTGCTTGTGCGCGTTCACTTTTATTCATATTATGTGAAGGAAATAAGAATCTCGATATTTTTATTATCCCCTTCCCCGCGTATGAGGTAAAAGTGATGGGATATTTGAGTATATTCACATTTGATTCACTAAAGTGAGTGTTTCTCGAATATATATTCTTCATTTTCACTGAATATTCAATGAACGTTCACAAAAATGTTTGCTGGGTAGCGAGGTCCTTAGAAATTGTAGAAGGAGAGATATTTAAGGTTTCGTGGAAGCGAACATATGTTTTGTTTAGAGCGGCTGGGTCAATTGGAAGGCTTTCTTTTTGTATAGATACCAAAACATTCATTTTGGTCTTGCCGTTAATACAAACGTTATCAGACTTGTTATAAAGATAGGAAAGGTAAAGATGAAAATATTCGTAAAGTTTACTGTCGCGTAATCTAGCCAACAAATATCGACTATCAAACTCATCACTGTTAGCAATAGGGGCAGCAAGTTTAGTTGTGAGCTTAGCAACGGGAGAGAACATTGGATAAAAAATTGGAGGAGGTAAATGGTCAACCGTAGCATAAGGGGGCCTGGGAGTCCTAGAAGAAGAGCGGGGGGTGAGGGACACAGGTGTGGGGTTAATGGTGTGGAAATGGAGAAAATTGGAATAAAGGCCATCAGTATCAGTGTTGAAAGAGACACGTTTTTGCTGCGGAATTGTGGGTTTTTTAAATATATTGGAAGTAGAATAGTATTTGGGAGTGTGGAAGAATTGGAAGAAGAAAAGTTGTTCTTAGATCTATTTACAATTTTTTTCTTACTACTAATTACATTCGGCAAGGTAGTTTTAGGGGATAATTTAATTTAAGTATTTGACCATTTATAAATTTTTATATTATCTTGCACATATATGGGTTTATTATTAGTAGAACAAAACAACCATTGATATTTGGCTGGAATATAAATTTTAAAGCTTGAAGAGCTGATCTTGCGGCAGTCACCAATAGTGATTTTGAATTTACGCATGAAAAGATTCTGGATCCAGAGGCATTCGACATTTATCGGCGTATTATATACAAAATATGGGTCGAATTCATTGAGGGTTTTCAATTTGTTTAGCCTATTATTCCACTCGTCAACAGTCCATGTGTTGTTAAGGCGAATGATAGTAGGCACGGGCGAGGTAGGACATTCAGTCTGGGTAGAAATAGTAGTTTTTGAAGCAATGTTGATTGAAGGAGGATTGAGTGAGAGAGGAGGATTGAGAGTGGACTCGGTTATTTCGGCAAGTATCGATGTATTATAATTGACTTCGATCGGTTGAGTGTTCATTGGAATCTCATCAATTTTGCTCGAGGTTATTTTTAATGCGTCGATTATATCTTCAAAAGAAGTGCGTGTTACGGTTGGTTCACTATTAATGTCATTTATCTTTGATATTAGATCGAGAAGGATTAAGTTTAGTTGATAGGAAGCTGAAGATGCAGAGTTCGATGTGGATTGTAGGGGTGTTTCGAGGGCGGACCGGATATTGATAACATGATCAAATAATTTATCAAGAGGATATGAATTTAAGATGGAAGCGAGAGTAGAACGAATTTCATCTTTAATATTGTCGAAGCGGCAGTGAGAGTGTTCCGATCGCGAAATAAGAGTCTATTCTATTGATGATATGTACATTAGGGTGTTCGTTAAAAAAAAGGTCATCCCGGATGGGCCCAAATCGTCTCTTAATGAAGACAAAAAAATTCCCTAATTTTTTCAGATTTTTATTTTCATCCCCTATAGTCGCTGTAGGGGTAAATTAAATTTCCCCTTTTTTTTTGCATACTACAAAATTCGCGTAAGATCTTCCAAATAAAATGCACGACTGGGTCGCACGTACTTGCTCTTATGTTCAAGACACTGCGAGTTTAAGAAAATTGTATATACAAACATGGAAATTATGAAAGAAAAATGTGGAGAAGCATGAAATACGACATTTAAATAAGCTTAAACAACTCTTTTGACAGTTTGAGGTGAAAAAAAAGTATGCCATCTTAATTCATGATGGAATATGATTGTATGGGAAAAGAAATTTTAAAATCGTTGGAGTGGTTTTTTTTTTAATTAATTTTTTATATATAAAATTCTTAAAACATTTTTAAGAACAAATTTTGGTATGCAGATTTAAATTATATATTTATGTGTATATAAAAACAAAATTTGAAAAAAAATTGTCAACCCGTTTTTGAGATATCGAATTTTCAAAAAAAAAATTGAAACTTTTTTTAAAAATCCAAAAACGTTTGCAATATTATTTAATCTTATCTGAAATTTGTATATAAAAAAAATCATTTAAATCCGTTAAGCTGATAACGAGAAAACTCAAAATAAAAAAATACGTTCTATGACAGGTACTCCTAATAGTTGCTATGTGCAAAATTTTATAATTTTTGATGGTAGATCGTACTAATTTAAGTATATGAAAAAAGTTTAATCAAAATCGTAGGAGTCGTTTTCAAGCAAAAAATATTTTCCTTTGTGGTTTTTTCACTTTTGTATGGAAGGTACCGTTATTTTTTCATTAATGTAAAATTTTTTCTAAAAATATTTTAGAGAGTACTAAAAAAGTCTAAAATATCGAGTTTCAAAAAAATCTATAATGCCATTTTCGAAATATTTGATTTTCCAAAAAAAATTTTGAAATATTTTTTAAAAATCCAAAAAATATTTTTTCAAAAATGTTGGTACACAAAACTATTAACATTTCTTGGAAGCTTTTGAATAAGAAAAATAAATGAAATCGGTTATACCATTTTGAAGAAAATCAAAAATTAAAAAAATGGTTCCTTGGGAGGTACCATTAATAACCATTTTTGAAAGATGGTTTTCCACCCAAAGGAAGCCTTTACTAAAATAAATTTATTGAATTTTTTTTAAGAAAAGTTGTCGAGCCGTTTTTGAGAAAAATACGATTATGTAAATTTGCCAAAAAAAAAATGTATGACAGGTACCGTTATTTTTGGTTCTAAAAAAAAATGAAAAAAACGTGTCGGCAGAATCACCAAAAACCACTAAGTACCAAGTTTGAAGAAAATCGATCGAGCCGTTTAGGCTGTAGACGAACAGACAGACAGACAGAATTTTGCCACCCACTTTTTTCGTGTTCTCTATCATCGTAATATCATGTTTGATTGTTATCTCAAAATTTTTTTTTGCACGAATCCAAAACTTGCCTTATAGTACCTATAATCGCAGGTAAAAAATTCAGAGCATGTAGGTGGGAACTAGACAAGAAAAAAATCCTACTGGAGGGGGGTAATATCTCCTCCCGCTTAAACGGGAGGTGCAATTTAATAAAATATTTGCATAAAATAGAAAAAAAATTATTAAAAACAACGGAAATACTTACAGTAATGTTTTGCCGCTCTTTGAAAAGCCAGAAGTCCATTCTTATGGCTTGTTTTTAAATTAAGGTTTTTTGATGAACTGTTTTGGCTAAAAATTGTTTCAAACTCAATATTTTGAAGAAAATTTTTTTTTATTTTTTTTAATTATAGGTTTGAAAATAGATTTTGCTGAAATTGTTTATTCAAAAAACTTTATTTAATAATCAACTATTAAAATGGACTTCTGGCTTTCCAAAAAGCCACAAAACATTACTGCAAGTATTTCCATTGTTTTTTAACTTATTTTTTTCTATTTTATGTAAATATTTTATTAAATTGCCCCTCCCTTCCAAGCGGTGGGAGATATTACCCCCCTTCAGTAGGATTTTTTTCTTGTCTACTTCTCACCTACATGCCCTGAATTTTTCGGCAAATTTTATGCGAATTTCCAAAAACAAAGGGGAAATTTAAATTACCCCTACAGCGACTATAGGGGATGAAAACAAAAATCTGAAAAAATTAGGGAATTTTTTTTTCTTCATTTAGAGCTGATTTGGGCCCATCCAAATAATAAAACTAAAAAAAAACCATTATAACGACCACCCTAATGTACATAGTGTTTTTTCCAAAAGACATAGGTTAGAGATAAAACGTTTAGCGAGGGTCTCGATAGAACATTCCAAGGTTTCAATGCTCTTAGAGAAGTCGTCAAAGTGATGAAATTGCGCTAGTACGTTGTTATGGAACCTATTATTGTCAGTTAAAATAGTATTTGTAGAGTCACTAACACATTTGACGGCGAGAAGAACGTGTGAGAGTGATATTTCGGAACATTGTTCGCAGAGATAAACGAAATAGTTTTAATATTCTTTGAGATAAGGACATGATTTTTACTTGCGATATAGGTACTATAGGGCAAGTTTTGGATTCGTGCAAAAAAAAAATTTCGAGATAACAATCAAACATGACATTACGATGATAGAGAACACGAAAAAAGTGGGTGGCACAATTCTGTCTGTCTGTCTGTCTGTCTGTCTGTCTGTCTGTCTGTCTGTCTGTCTGTCTGTCCGTACCTCAACCTACAGCCTAAACCACTGAAGCGATTTTTTTCAAATTTTGAACTTAAGGTTTTTTTGTAACTCTCCAGAGGGGAAATTGAAATTTTTTTTTTAGCTCAAAAAATAACGGTACTTGCCATACAACCGTTAAGGAAAAGCTTATTTATCTCAAAAACGGCTCCAACGATTTTGATAAAAAAAAATCAGTCTATTATTGTAGATATGATATACCTTTTAGTAAGAAAAAAAATCACCAAAAACATTTATTAACGGTACCTGCCATATAACGGTTTTTTTGATTTTTGGTTTTCTCATTAACCGCTCATCCGATTTCAATAAAAATTTTTGCACAAAAGCTTTGTTAGAATATAAATAATACTGCATACCAAAATTTTTGAAAACATAAATTTTGGATTTTTAAAAAAAGATTCAAATTTTTTTTTTGAAAATTCAATATTTCAAAAACGGGTTGATGAATTATTTTGAAATTTCAGTTTTAAATGTATATTAATATATACTCAAAATTGGCATACCAAATTTTTTTTTGAAAAATGTAACAAAAATTTTATATATAAAAAATTAATTTTTTAGAAAACGGCTCCAACGATTTTTAATTTTTTTTTTTGCATTTATTCATATTTTTTCAAGTAATCAAATGGCATACTTTTTTTTGAGCTCTAAGTTTTTTATCAGGCTGTTTATACAATTAAAAGAACGATTTAAATGCTTTTTATACTTTTTCTATAATTACTTGAATATTTTTTAAAGTTCTTAAGCCCCACACAACTTGAACATAAGAGCAAGTACGTGCGATCCAGTCGTGCATTTTATTTACTAAGCCCGAGACAGAGAGGATGAAAAGATTTACCGCAGAGACCCCGACATGGAATTCGCGGAGTATATTTGCTGTCTAGAAGGCAATCACTTGCGTCACACTGGTTATCCATATTTTATTCCGAACTAATAATTGTTGACGACGAAACTTTCGATGACATCAAATGTAAAAACAAACTTAATTACGAACAGTCCCAACCACGGCAGCCAATGGACAGAAAACAAATTAACGAAGAAGGTGAGCCAACGAACCAATAGAAAGAAAAAGAACAATGGTGAGAAACGACAAACGAGAATACAAAAGCCAACATCAATTTTAAAACACGTTCGAATAAATGTAAAAGAAGTTATAATAAAGTAAATAAAACAAAGTATCAGTAATTTAGAATTTTTATTTGTGGTCACATTAGTTTTTAAAATTGTTGCCTCGATTTGTGTTACCTATACATTATCAAAAAATATATTTTCGCCAATTTGTTTCTGCAATCAAAGAGACGCCACCGACGCCATTTTGTAAAATTTCTTTTATTTAGAATTATATTTTAATAAAATATGACCGACAAATCATCTGGAGTAGACAAGTCAAATGAAAACTCAGAGGATGAGCTGGACAACACTATGGTGGAGATGGATACGCCATCACCATCGCATGCACAGGTATGCATTTCTAGTGAACAGTTCACTTCACTCATTGCAGGGATAAACACATTGCCAAGTTCAGTTGAAGAGTTGCGTAATGAAACATCTCGAAGCCAAAATCAATTGCAACAACTTCAAGTAAAAGTTAATGCCAACAATTTCATTAAAACCATTGAGTTTATATACATAGAGGAACCACTTCGATAAAATGAAAGTACTACGTTAAGGCGACTTCAGATGTCGCCTTGTGCATCCAAGGACTACAACCATTTTACTCATAAAAGAAAACTAATCTGTGGATCATGTTGCTAGATGTCACCTTATTTGTCCTTATACTTGAACCCTTTCATCATAAAAACAAAAACAAAAAATTGTGGATCCCATGAAATGTGGGAAGCAAACACCTACCTATACCAACACAACATGAACAATGAATAGAGCAGTGAGCATGAGCAGGTTGCAGGTAGAAATTCAATTTTCTTTCTTTTGTGGAATGGAAATGTGTACTTTTTGTTGTTTTTCTTTGTTGTAACCATCAATGTATCTACATCTACCTATACGCATAAAGGGCTAGCTTTGGTATTTGGTATTTGGTAGACATGGCAAGGTTCAAATCTCAGAAGCAAAATTTCGGAGCAGATTTGTTGAAAATGCGGAGTAGGTAGCTAGGTTTATAGAAAATTTTGAAAACGAAGGAAAAACTCAAGTTGTCAAAACTATATTTTCAAACAAAAATAAATAGGTATTTTTAACAACAAAAAATATCATAAATCACGATATGATCGAGATCGAGAAACGACGAACAAGATAAGAAACACAAATGATTCCGTTTAAAATTATACTTTCAGATGTAAACATTCAGATTTCAGAGTCGGAGATGGTTGGAAAATTGAATAAAACGGTGTTGTGATTTAATTTCATGTTGTTTGACAAAAGAATTTTTTAGTGTTGAAAAAAGAGGTAGATTTCAAATTAGTGGAGTTAGTTAGTTTTTGTTAATCCTCAAAATTGGAGTAAATTTGCTCCGATTGGAGTAAGGTCCAAACGCTGGATATGAGCCATGCATGAGCACTTAACAGGCAGACAATAATTTTTTTTGTTTTTGGATAAGAGAAAATAAAATGTACCTTTTTTTACTGTATTTTTCTTTTCGGAAAATGAAATATAAAGCCGTTTGTTTGGGTTTTGTTTTTTATTTTTCATTTTTCCAAAAATAATTCAATTTAAATGAAACTTTGTGAAAATATCTGTGGTGTTTGGTAGAAACATGATAACTCCATTTTAAAATTTGCGTCTTTACGCCCTCTTTAAAAAGTGCTAGAGCCTAAACAAGTTTACCGATTTTCTTCAAATTTGAAACATTAATGGTCATAGTCTTTGAAAATTTATGTTTCAAATTCGAGAAAAATCGGTTCATCCGTTAAGTCTGTAGCTCGATTTAAAGTGGAGGAAAGGAGGCAAATTTTAAAATGGAGTTATCATGTATCTACCAAACACCACAGATATATATTGTTGTGTCCTCAATTAGTAAAATTTTTTACAAGCATAACCATTGATCAGTTTTTGAGAAATTCAATTTTGTTTGCAATAAAATACTTTTTTTCAAATGAAAAATGTACTTCAGAAAATCATCGTACCGAGTTCATTTAAGGATCATTAGTTTTGTTTTTAGATAAACTTGTATATAAAATAACCAATTATGACAGTCTGATATATGAAACTCAAGATATAATCATTTTTTGCGGACCTTATCACCCCTTTTTTCAAATATTTCAAACAAAACAAAAATCAACAAAATAAAGTTTCCAAAACAAACCGATAAGATTTTTTTGAAAAGCTAATATCATTGATTGAATCATCAAAGTAAAAGTCTACAGGCTAAGGGAAAATGACAGAGCATCATTTCCTATTTTTTTTAAAGTGCATTGAAGAGTTATTGACCATTAAATTTAAATAGGAAACCAAGCTGGTTTTGAACCTCTATCCCCACCAAAGGCTGAGAAAAAAACCTGCCAAACTTTGGTATCAAATATCAGAATACATGTACCTTAAAACTTCATACTCAGATTCTGGTTATATGTACCTACATCTGCTCCCAAAATTTGGTATCGGCTCCTGTACTATTATTTTTGTTTTTCATTTAAAACTGTATGCATTGAAATGAATATTTCTAGCAATATCGTTGCGGCATCGGCATAAACGTTTGTCTGGGGTGAAATAATAAAACAATGTTTTATGTAATTTTTTTCTGTAGAAAATTCAATGGTGTGATTAGTTATTGCATTTTCCAAAAAATTTTAACAATTTATCAACCATTATTAAAAAATACTTGATGCAAAATGATTTTTTTGCTTTTTTCGCATTTTTGTACGTCGTTACTATATGTTCTCATTATTTCATATAAAAGCAAATTTAAAAACAAAACTAATGATCCTTAAATGAACTCGGTACGAAATACATTTTTCATTTGAAAAAAAGTATTTTTTTTCAAACAAAATTGAATATCTCAAAAACTGATCAATAGTTATGCTTGAAAAAAATTGTCCTAATTAAGGACACAGCAAGATATATTTTCACAAAGTTTCATTTTAATTCAACAATTTTTCGAAAAATGAAAAATAAAAACAAAAACCAGAAAAAAATACGGTTTTTCGCCAATATCTCGGAAATTTTGGGGTAACGTTAAAAAGATCTACAACATTTCTATCGAACACTCTTCATATTGGGGTCAACTTTAGTCGGAAAATGCAATAATACAATTCCCCCCCTCTTTTTTACCCCTCAAATCCCCCCTCCAACTCCGCCTCTAGGAAATAGATTTTTTGTACATACTTTATAGCCCCCTTCACCATACTCAATCGTTAAACTGCTGTTAACAATTTTTCTTTTTTTCGATTAAAAATATGTTAATAAGCCTGCACTATAAGGCCCTTAGGGGCCAGTTATTGCGATCAGGAAAACGAAACAGGAACAATTTTCGAATGGCTTATTTACTATGAAGAATTTTGTTGGCTAATAAAGCTTTCGCCAAGTGTACGATAATTCAGGCGACAAGAAAAAATAACGGCTTTTTGTCGAACAATTAGATACGAGCAATTTTTACTTTAGGAAGGGGTCTATCTCACCCTATTTTTAAAATGAAAAGAAAAATATTTAAAAATAACGGTGATACCTAAAATTAAGCATTGCACATTTTCTTAAAACCTAAAGTCTATAATACTGTCATCTAGTTTTTAAATCAAGTGAAAACCAGATGGTTTTAAGTCTACTAGTTTTCGAGAAAATTGAAAAGTATCAAACCTATTTTTTATTAAATTTTTATTTATGGACATTTTCACTATCGACTGTGTCAATTTCATTGAAATCGCCCAAGGAACAACGAAGTTGCAAAATGTTGTAATTTTTTTGAAATACCCTGTTTTAAAAATATTTGTTTCTATTGAAATTCTATCTCAGCTATCCCTGTGTCAATTTTATTGAAATCACTCAATGAACAACGAAACGAAGTTGCAAATTGTTGATATATTTCTGTTGTTTTCGAGAAGAAAAAACTGAAATTTATCTAAAAAATGTTCACCCTGTCTAAATTTAAGCGGCTTTAAATTTTTAAGACGTCAAAACAAAGCTCATGATTTTTTCGTAGTTTTGCCATTTTTGTCTGATTTTCCTGGGCCAGGCTAATCAAATTGCACAGAAAAAAAGACTTTCTATCCAGGTGGGTATGTACCTATGTACCTAGATAGACACAGTACAAATTTATAATTTTCGTTTAGAAAACAGATCTTCGACCTCTGTGTACAGTAAATATTTATTTACACCATAGGAACACAGTCTTGTAACTACCTACCAAAAAGTTTCTGATTCCAAAGAAATAGAAACAAAATAAAGAATATCTTTAAAGTATAAAATCAGGACCTAAACTATTAACGTAATGAATGCACATATGTATGTACATTTCCCAGCCTTTTATTTTTAAATTGACGCGACCATCACCGATCGACATACAAACGCACAAATTACATACATAACTCGTCCCTATACGCTTTGAAACAGATATATAATATATGTACCTACCTATAGATGTCCCAATATGCACAAGCGCCTGTGCCTGCACACAAAAAAGCTGAAAAGGGATATTGCATAAGTCTGCATACATAAGCCACAAAATAACAAAAACAGACCCCCCTCGTACACCTTCTCTCTTTGTCATGGCACTCCTTGGTGAGCTGCCATTTGCTTCCCTTGATTTTTTTTACAATCAATGCGTTCCACAAAATTTAAAATTCTCAATTTAGTGTATGTGGCGACACCTTCGGGGGCTTTAACGCAAGATTTCGTGATTCCTCTATGTATATAAACTCAATGTTAAAACTCAAAATCCAATGTCGCAACAGCTGTCGTCTGCCGCCCCTGCTGGGTTGATGCCTTAATCGATATGACATCACCTCTGCTATCCGAAAAACAGCTTCAGTCATTGCCGTCAACGTCTTTATCATTTTTACCTCCACCATCAGTGTCTCAGCAGCTACCAGTTGTGTCTCCTACCGAACAAGTGCTGCAATGTATCAAAGCATCACCATTGTTATCTTCTGAAGCAACACATCCAATGCCAGCAAAAACTTTGATGTCCAATCCGATAAATATAGCTCAACAAATGTCTATGCCAAAACATCAGCTACAGCAAACACTTCCGAGTGTGCCAAATTTGGATAATTTCACAACAAGGCCTTCACCACCCGAGCAAACAACCTCCTTTGCCAGACGTGTAACAACATTTGTCGACGATCCTGCAGCCAATCTATATCCCTTGCCACCATTTAGTGGTGATCCTGAAGAATGGCCGTTGTTCTTTGCCAACTAAAAGGATACCACCATTGAGTTTGGATATATCGATCGTCAAAATATCATGCGTTTGCAAAGGGCGTTGAAGGGTAATGCTAAGGAATCAGTTTCATCCATGCTCAATGCTACGTGGACAACTTGCCACATATTATTGAGGAACTTCATTTTAACTTTGGACGTCCAGACCTACTTGTTGATGCGCAGTTAACTAAGGTGCAACAATTTACAGCCATTAGTGAAAATCACCTAGAACAGATCCTACCTCTATCAAACCGGGTTCGAAACATGGTTGCATTTTTTAAATCCGCAAACTGTGCACATCAACTAGCAAATCCCACTTTACTTCGAGAACTCATAAACAAGTTGCCTCCTTAAAAACAGTATGAATGGGCGAAACATGCCGCCACTATTTTACCATTTCCAACTATAGAAACATTTGCAGAGTGGATAAAAGATCTTGCGCGAGTGGTTAGCCTAATGCCATTGAATAACTACAAATAGAAGGGACATCGGGCAAAACGTCCACTAGGTGGCCTGGTTTGGCAGGCTGTCGCTGCAATCGCTCTATCAAATACAACACCCCTTTAATAAATTTGTTCCTTAAAAGTTTGTTCCTTTTGGGAAATTTCCTTAATTGCCGAAGAAGAAAGGGAAGAAATGTTTTTTTTTTGCACAGAGCATGAAAATGAACAACAACAACGATTTGAACAGCCGTTTTAGTTTTGCTTTTGAGGTATTTTTTTCAATGCCATTCGAGGACTCAAGGTTAATGAAAATATGGGGTAGAGATGAAAATTATATTTTCTTTTCTGGGTTGTGTGTGTGTTGTGTTGTCCAGTAAATGAAATTTGTTGTTAGTGTTTTGTTGCAATTTGGGATGTTAACGATGATGGCATTGTTTTGTTTTTTATATCTTGAGATCCATAGGCAAGGAATAATATTTTTTTTTTTAAATTTGAAAACATTAGTCTCAAGTGGTACATACACACAACACAAGTGTGCACTCTTTGATTTTTGGTGTAGTGGGTCGATCGGTGGTATATGTGTGGCGGAGTGTGTGCACACTTATGTGCTGTGAATGGGTCGTTTTATAGGTATATGCAGGAAGGTACCTGTTCCATCTTCTTTTAAATTTTTCGTCGATTTTTACGGATCCTTATGTTCTCATTTATTGTTTTTTCAACGATTTTGGTATAAATGTAGGTACATACATACATTGTTATTTTTAAGATTAGAAAAATAAATATTATAAGTATTATTATGTACTTAATAAATCAAAAAAGAAACTAAAGCAACCAGTGATAGTAAAGATGTAGTTTTTTTTAATTAAAGTTTTGTTTTTACTGTACCCAAATGAAAAATGTTTGAAATTTAAAACTAAAACCGTGAAACAGGGTGTAGAACACATTTGAAGGTATGTAGGTATGTAACTCCCTTTTTTTAGTAACTAAGCGATAAAAATCTTATGTTTTTCTTTTAAATAGAAGGATACACTTTAAGTGTACTTTTGAGAGGAAGATATTCTGATTTGAATTTGGCCATAATTTAATTTAAATTAAAAAATCGCATGTATGTACACTAGTTAAGAAAAATTCTAGGAACAAGATTTTGAATTTTTTTGTCAGTGGTTTTTGTTGTATGTGTGAGATGAGACAGAAAGCTTTTTTTAATTTTTAAAGGTTGTAATTTTCTCGGAACTTTTATAAGTCAATCAAATCTATCGGTTATGACTTTATTCAACTATAAGTTACTAACCTTTTTGTTGTTGCCGTTGTTGTAAAATTTTGTTCTGCCTGCGATATCTGACTTTTAATCGAAAAACTTTGTTTTGATCACCAAAATCACACCTAATAATAAAAAAAACGACTTTTTGTGATCCCTTCGTAGGTACATATATGTTTATCTGTTGCTTCTTTGCAAATATTAATTGCATGGTAAATATAAGTATGCAAATTTGTAGATTAACATATTCTTAACATTGCTGAACATTTTTATATTGAAAAAAATTTAAAAAAAACTTTAAGTCTTTTTTCTTGTCCAAGTAGTGCGTGACCAATACAAAATTGTAAATAGTTGAAAAGAATTCGTTATTTTTGTTTTCATTTCGATGGTGATTACACAAATGTTTAGTAAAAACACAATTTGTTATTTTTAAAAATGTTAAGAATATGTTAGTCTTCAAATCTGCATACTTATATTAACCATGCAATAAATATTTGGAAGGAAGCAAAAGATATACATACCTACGAAGAGATCACAAAAAGCCATTTGAACTTTTTTTCTAAAATAACGGTGAAAAGCCACAAAAACAAATAGTTTCAATAAAGTCTAAAATGATCATTATAAGTTGGGATATTGGTGATAAAAAAATATTAATCAATGAAGCTTGAAGATCACATATCTCAGGTAAAACTAAATATTACAACAAAAACAAGGTGACTTAAAGCTGAATACACAAGTCACCTAACTAAAGTTCCGAACAAAAAGTTCGGAGATTTTCTCACTTTGACAACCTTCAAAAATAAAAAAATGCTTCGTGTTTCATCTTATACCACAACTTAGTACCATGAATACAAAATTATAAACAAACATTTTGTTTTCCTTAAATTTGTTTGAATGGTTGAAGTTTGACGTCTGAGTCCGAACATTAGAATTGTATTTATTTAATTAATTAAGAACAAAAAGTAGTTTTTAAATTATTTTATAGATTTTAAAGTTTAGTCTACACATAATAAAAAAAATAAAGAATACTTTTTGAAAGTGAGCGGTAGTTTGTTCTTAAGCTTAATTCAAACAACAAATACAAGAAATTATTTAAATCTAAGTATAGATAACATACAGGGTGTCCCGGACCTGAGTGGAAGTATTTTAGGATGTGGTTTTTGGGGTTATTCTAAGAGAAAAAATGTTTGGGGGGAAAGTTGTATCTCCCCTCCCTGAGGCAGGCAAAAAAAACATTAAAAGTCAACGAAAACACTTCTAATAATGTGCTATAGTTTTTTTTTTTAAAGATAATACTCCATTCTTGCATTTGGATTTCAAATCAAGTTGTTTAAGCGAATAGGTTTCGAAAAATTAAATTTCAAAGTCAAAATTAAAAAAAAAAAAGTGGTTTTTTTTCTTAAGTCGATATTTTTCAAAATTTTACGTAATAAAGTGCTTTTTTGTGTTCAATATTCAATGCCCTCATTATTTATTTAGTCCATTACCGAAAACCAAATGCAAAAATTTTGGTAAAAGGTACTTTTACCAAAAAAACCCGAAAAAATAAATTCATTCATGAATTATCCATAATTTAACCCTTTTTCGGCCTTTTTTGGTAAAAATACCTTTTGTTTTTTCTTAATTTCTCATAAACTAAGAAAGATAATTACATTAAGTTTTCGGTAATGGACTAAAAAATAATGAGGACATTGAATATTGAACACAAACTTAAGTACGTAAAATTTTGAAAAATATCGAGTTAAGTTCAAAAAATCACATTTTTTTTTTTAATTTTGACTTTGAAATTTAATTTCTCAAAAACTATTTGCTTAAACAACTTGATTTAAAAACCAAATGCTAGAATGAAGTATTATCTTTCACATTATTAGATGTGTTTTCGTTGATTTTGAATTTTTTTTTTGCATTTGAAGTCCCTGCCTCAGGGAGGAGAGATACAACTTGCCCCCCCCCCCCCTCCCCCCATACAATTTTTGGAATAACCCCAAGAACCACACCCTAAAATAAATCCACTCAGGTCCGGGACACCCTGTATATTACAGAAAGAAAAGAGGTCCACAAATTCGAATAGCTGTACTTCAAATATGTCTCAATATATCTAGTTTCTTTACACTTTAGCCTGGCATTTATAATTTTAATTTTAGCTCTTATTAATACCTTTAAAGTATGATTTAATAAAACTTGTTTATGATCAGTGGATGTACAGGGGTAATAAACTTGGGCATCGCATATATTTAAAAAAGATTGTAGAACAGTTTGTTGGAAACAAAGCTGATCAAAATTTTCTTTGAAACATTTTACAATAATATCTATGAGCTTGACAAATGATTTTGAAGGAATTATCAAGCCTCCATTTGTGGTCTTTTCATGACTATGTTGAATTTACATATTTCACAACCGGTTTTTTTGAGGACCGACTTTGCGATGTATCCAGCAAAATATGTTGTAGACATTTCTGAAATATTTGACGGTGTATTTTGTTCAACTTCATTGTCTAAGGATGCCTCGTCATCTGAATCGTCAAACTCACAAATATTGCTTTCTTCACATTTCACATGTTAAGTTGCATTTATAATGAAAAATTTTGAAAAAAAAAAATCTTTAATGATATCTTTTAAATGATATTTATATGTGCCTGCATAATATGTAGATTTTTTCTTAAGAAATACTCACGTTTTCCTTTTTTTTCATTTAAATGATTGATTTATAATATCGTTTTATTAAAAAAACAGACCTTTTATTTGTAGGCAAAAATTTGCTTGGATGATTAGATTATCTATGTAGGAAAAAGTTTGGCTCTTTTAATTTTAATTGGATGTCAGGATAATAACTGTAAATAAGTTTAATTTTTAACAACACTGGGAGTGAGAAATTAAAACTCACCTGCTGATAATGGAATAGAATTAAAATTAAATAAAAGAGAAACCGTTTTGTATCTGCTGTATGGCGGTGAGACGGACACCAAACACCAATATATTCAAAATGCACCTATGTGTACCTACATGTGCGTTCATTCACAAAAGAAAATCAAAGCACAAATTGAAGAAAAAAAATATGTATCCTTTCTTCGCTGTATCTACATATCTACTCGTATGTATCTATATCTCTAAGAAAAATACAAAAGGATTTATTTGAGACTCACTTAGCCGAGAAGAAAACCAATTATTGTGTGAAAAGGAAATTATAGCTTCATGGGCGGCCACTGGATTCGATTGGTGCGACTGTCGTTTGAGCAATGCTCGGTGTCCCCTTCTATTTGTAATTATTCAATGCTAATGCCTATTAAAAACATCAACAATTGCATAGCCAGTCAGCCATCACCGATACTTTATCGCCAACACGCAAGTCACAGTCGTCTAACTACATCATCTGATTTGTCCCGAAGAGTATTGCATAATACCATTGTATATAAATCTAATAGTATTATCATCAGACGAAATTTTTTCTCGACTCCTTCACAAACCAGATGGCGTATGATCGCTTCTCAGAGAAAGGGAAATTAAAAATTCCCTTACTCAGAGAAAAAAACAACTAAGCAAACAGCAAAAGAGCCCATACCAAATGGCAGATAAAAACAAGAAAAACTGGTTCCAAACAACAACAAACGACAGACAAAAACAAGAAAAACTGGTTCCTTTTTCGATTTTCTTGTGTTTAGGAATAAGGGAGAGGAATAGGATAGGAACATTGTAGTATGTAGCATGTAGGTATATCTGCGCTATGAGCTATTTTTCATGCACTCTAAAAGGAGTTGGGTATCTGCCTGCCTAATTGGAGTTTTGAATGATTTCTTTGCTGAAATGTGTTGCCAATTAAGATCTATAATTTTTAGCTATTGATGTGGGTGGACAGTTATTTTTCGTTGAAATCATGAACCAAGAATTTATTTCATCTTAAAATTGTCGGGGTTTAGAGTAATTTAATATTTACAAATTTAAATCTTTGTGGCCACTATTTTTTTTTTCTTGCAAGATTGTTAGTTTTTTTCTTATAGTTAATTAGGTACATAGGTACCTACTCCTGTGTTTCTCGTCTTAAGCGATCAAGGTAAAATAAAAGGGAGCTCCAAAATATCAATACAAACGTTGCATTATGAAAGTTAACAAAAAAAATAAATTAAGTATACCTATGTATATCTATTTTTGTAGACACAAATCTAAGACAAAAAATTATTTTTCTTGTAAATTTTGAACTTCACACACTTTATTCCAATTTTATTTACAACGGTTCAAAGATTATCGATAGAACTTTCGAACTAATGTTCAAAGTGTTTTATTTAATTTAATTTTATTTTATTTTATTTTATTTTATTTTATTTTATTTTATTTTATTTATATAATTTATAGGCTTCGTAAAGCAATCATATTGATAGTTTTTGCATTCTGTTTAATAGAAGGTCCCGCCATAGGACGGTAGGTACCCTCATAAAGGTACCAGAAGAGCGGTATACAGTTTTGTAGACAGTGTCTTAAAAAACAATTTGCGCATGGGTTGCCTGTAGAAAAATGGTCAAGGCATAGGGCTACCAAGCAATTACTCTCAATTTTTGGAGTTTTTCAATTATCTGCCCCAGCTAAGATGGTAAGCCTAAAGGATATACAAAAAATATCATATAAAGAATAATCTACCGATCGCAAAAGAAAAAAACTTCCTATCATTTTTCCTTTGGAAAATAGATTCTTTCTTTTCTCTTTGTTTACCCACATTTACCCTAATGAAATTTCGAATTTCAAAAAATCACGTAGTTTAAAATTTTTAAATAAAATTTTCTTTATATGATATTTTTTGTATATCCTTAAGGCTGGACCCTTTTATGAATTACGAAATGAACGGCAGAAAGTACGAAACCCAAAGAAACGATATTCATGGCATAGAGCGATAATAAGGAACGAATATGGAATCAAGAAAATAAATATCATATTTTATACACTTTTCACAATTATATTTAATACTAGCCTTACCCGCAACCTCATTCGAGAATAATACAAAAAGTTTGTATAACTGTAACAAATAACAATTATTCCCTTTACAGATTTTTTATTTTATTCAAAATTCTGAAGTAACGGTCGAGAATTATACAATTTCTAGTCTCCTAAGCTTCCATCAACACGACTAAAATTGACTGGCAGAACATCCAAATTTAAACTTCATTTTAATTGAACATTTTTGTCAAAACTGTATGACTATGATTTCAATCTTTTTTTTTAATACAGAAGCTTCCAAAAAATAAAACAGTATTGTATATACCAAAACTTTCAAAACAATTTTTTTTTTTGATTTAAAAAAAATGTTTCCATTTTTTTTTTAAATCAAATATTTCGAAAACGACATGATCGATATTTTTGAAACTTGATACTCAAGAGTTTTTTAATACTTTCCAAAATATTTAAAGAAAACATTTTACTTTTATGAAAAAACAACGGTACCCTACATACAAAAGTTAAAAAATGGTTAAAGAAAATATTTTTTTCTCAAAAATGACTCCTACGATTCTATTTAAACTTTTTCCGTATGCTAAAACTATCAAAAATTATAAAATTTTAATCTTAGCAACTATTAGTAGTACGTCTCTTACAATGGTCCAGTGTTTTTTTGTTATTTAATGTAAAATATTCGTATATATTTTTGGTTTGAATTGTGTAAATGGCTATTTATTACAATCTACATTCGATATCATGACCCAATTTGCTACTCCTTCAACATGGTTGGGAAAGTGTAGCATAAAAGTCAGTACCGTGACATGCCCGTTCTTTGTTTTTCCGATTGAATCTACTTTTTTCTAATGAAATACTTCATTGAATTGAAATGTTGTCCGTAAAAAAGTTTGAGTGCAATACTTGCTTGACAAAATAATGCAAAAATTAAGTCAGAATACTTATTGCTGAATAAAATAATCATGAACTAAGGTTGTCCGAGGTTTAAGTTCTATTTTTGAATTAAAAGATTTCCCGCTCAACCGCCATTTTGTTTAAGCTTTAACACGTATGTATTGTGGTTTTCTAACGGATAAACAGTCATTTTAATTTTTGAACGTTGTTGTACTTTAAGAGTGATATGTTTTCATGGGATGAAAGTATGTCACAAATTTATTTGTCAGTACCGTGGTAGTATTTTTAAAGCATGTTATAACATGTTTTTGGCTGGTTATCAGAATTTTGTATTCCTTTTAACGGCATAAGTTAAAATTGTCCTGGAAATTATTTTTCTCGTTAGCATAGAGAAGTTAGGTCACATAAACTGTCTAAATGTACCGTGGCATTTAAGTACTTTTTGAACTTTAATTAAATATAATTAACTAATTTCTTGCAATAATATTTTTTTCTACCAATTTTCTTTGTAAGAACGGTAGCGGACGAGCCAAACAAAAATCATTCTGTGCAATAAAAACTAAGTAATAACCCAGCACAAGGAAAAGGGTTGCGATTCAGAGAAACAGACTTCAAAAACGAAAAAGAGATAATTTTCTAAAGAAAAAAAGTGAAGTAGAAATGTCAAGAAGTCAAAACGTATTAGACAATCAAGAATCTCAATAAAAATATGGTCAAAAAGAGGGAGAACTAAAAACAAAAAAACAAAAAGAGTTTCATTATCGTCTATACTAGTTTTAGTACATTTCACTATATTTTTTTTTCTTTAAAAGTTGTAGCAAAAAGCTTTTACTGATATGATACTCTGATTAAATGAAGCCACACAAACACAAAACAAAAATTGTTTGAAAATATTCTAAAAAAAGAATCACAGTTGGCAGAGAATCTCCATATATGTACATATTTCAATTAAGTTCAAATAATATTGCACATCAAAATTTTCAAAAAACTTATTTCTGGACTTTTAAAAAAGTTTCAAATTATTGTTTTAAAAATTTGATATCTTGAAAACGGGTTCAAAATTTTTTTTGGAAATTTAATTTTTAAATGTACATAAATAAATACTTAAGATTTGCATGTCAACATTTTTCCTTTAAAATGTTGTAAGAATTTGATATATAAAAATTAATTTTTTTAAAAACCGCTCCAACGATTTTAAGTTTTTTTTTATACAATCATATATGAGGCTGTGAGTGCAAAAGCGGTTTAACCCACTTTTTTCTTGATCATGTTTTTCGATTTGAATCGATTTTTAATAATATTTTTACTGAGATTCAAATAGTATACGTCACATTTTTGGAAAGCTTTTAGAAATTAAAATTTTAGCTTTGATGACTTTTTATGCATAAATGTAAAAATACGAGAAAAAATATCAACAATGCTAAAAAATAGGTTACACCACTTTTGCACCCACGGCCTCATATTGCTTTGAATTAAATTTGAGAAACTCGACGCTCCACATCAAAAAACCACTTAGAAAGCGATAAAAAAATAAAAAACCTGTTTCCACCTACGTACAAGAAATTAAGAACGAATACCTACGCAAATAGACATCAGTTTCTAATTTTCATTCCAATCTATTTTAAAGGCTCCCTACAAGTAAGGCATTTTCGGTGCTTTTTCTTGGTATAGAACAGTCATCGAGAACAAAAGAATTTATTTCTGAATTTAGTATTACTTCTGGCTTACAGATCCTTATGTTCCTGAATGCAAAATTACAAAAAACAAACAATACTTTGGTAAACGACCTTTTCAATCAAAAACATATAGATGCAAAACTTAAAATGAAACTTTACTGCTCTGCAGCCCTGGCACCACGCCTATATGGATTACCAAAGATTCATAAAACTGATCTTCCACTTAGACCAATCTCTTCATCAAATAATGTTCCGTGCTACCAACTCTCCAAGTATATAGGTGAAACGTTAAAAACCATCATATCCGAAAAATACAACATCAAAAAAAAGTGAAGTAGAAATGTCAAGAAGTCAAAACGTATTAGACAATCAAGAATCTCAATAAAAATATGGTCAAAAAGAGGGAGAACTAAAAACAAAAAAACAAAAAGAGTTTCATTATCGTCTATACTAGTTTTAGTACATTTCACTATATTTTTTTTTCTTTAAAAGTTGTAGCAAAAAGCTTTTACTGATATGATACTCTGATTAAATGAAGCCACACAAACACAAAACAAAAATTGTTTGAAAATATTCTAAAAAAAGAATCACAGTTGGCAGAGAATCTCCATATATGTACATATTTCAATTAAGTTCAAATAATATTGCACATCAAAATTTTCAAAAAACTTATTTCTGGACTTTTAAAAAAGTTTCAAATTATTGTTTTAAAAATTTGATATCTTGAAAACGGGTTCAAAATTTTTTTTGGAAATTTAATTTTTAAATGTACATAAATAAATACTTAAGATTTGCATGTCAACATTTTTCCTTTAAAATGTTGTAAGAATTTGATATATAAAAATTAATTTTTTTAAAAACCGCTCCAACGATTTTAAGTTTTTTTTTATACAATCATATATGAGGCTGTGAGTGCAAAAGCGGTTTAACCCACTTTTTCTTGATCATGTTTTTCGATTTGAATCGATTTTTAATAATATTTTTACTGAGATTCAAATAGTATACGTCACATTTTTGGAAAGCTTTTAGAAATTAAAATTTTAGCTTTGATGACTTTTTATGCATAAATGTAAAAATACGAGAAAAAATATCAACAATGCTAAAAAATAGGTTACACCACTTTTGCACCCACGGCCTCATATTGCTTTGAATTAAATTTGAGAAACTCGACGCTCCACATCAAAAAACCACTTAGAAAGCGATAAAAAAATAAAAAACCTGTTTCCACCTACGTACAAGAAATTAAGAACGAATACCTACGCAAATAGACATCAGTTTCTAATTTTCATTCCAATCTATTTTAAAGGCTCCCTACAAGTAAGGCATTTTCGGTGCTTTTTCTTGGTATAGAACAGTCATCGAGAACAAAAGAATTTATTTCTGAATTTAGTATTACTTCTGGCTTACAGATCCTTATGTTCCTGAATGCAAAATTACAAAAAACAAACAATACTTTGGTAAACGACCTTTTCAATCAAAAACATATAGATGCAAAACTTAAAATGAAACTTTACTGCTCTGCAGCCCTGGTACCACGCCTATATGGATTACCAAAGATTCATAAAACTGATCTTCCACTTAGACCAATCTCTTCATCAAATAATGTTCCGTGCTACCAACTCTCCAAGTATATAGGTGAAACGTTAAAAACCATCATATCCGAAAAATACAACATCAAAAAAAAGTGAAGTAGAAATGTCAAGAAGTCAAAACGTATTAGACAATCAAGAATCTCAATAAAAATATGGTCAAAAAGAGGGAGAACTAAAAACAAAAAAACAAAAAGAGTTTCATTATCGTCTATACTAGTTTTAGTACATTTCACTATATTTTTTTTTCTTTAAAAGTTGTAGCAAAAAGCTTTTACTGATATGATACTCTGATTAAATGAAGCCACACAAACACAAAACAAAAATTGTTTGAAAATATTCTAAAAAAAGAATCACAGTTGGCAGAGAATCTCCATATATGTACATATTTCAATTAAGTTCAAATAATATTGCACATCAAAATTTTCAAAAAACTTATTTCTGGACTTTTAAAAAAGTTTCAAATTATTGTTTTAAAAATTTGATATCTTGAAAACGGGTTCAAAATTTTTTTTGGAAATTTAATTTTTAAATGTACATAAATAAATACTTAAGATTTGCATGTCAACATTTTTCCTTTAAAATGTTGTAAGAATTTGATATATAAAAATTAATTTTTTTAAAAACCGCTCCAACGATTTTAAGTTTTTTTTTATACAATCATATATGAGGCTGTGAGTGCAAAAGCGGTTTAACCCACTTTTTCTTGATCATGTTTTTCGATTTGAATCGATTTTTAATAATATTTTTACTGAGATTCAAATAGTATACGTCACATTTTTGGAAAGCTTTTAGAAATTAAAATTTTAGCTTTGATGACTTTTTATGCATAAATGTAAAAATACGAGAAAAAATATCAACAATGCTAAAAAATAGGTTACACCACTTTTGCACCCACGGCCTCATATTGCTTTGAATTAAATTTGAGAAACTCGACGCTCCACATCAAAAAACCACTTAGAAAGCGATAAAAAAATAAAAAACCTGTTTCCACCTACGTACAAGAAATTAAGAACGAATACCTACGCAAATAGACATCAGTTTCTAATTTTCATTCCAATCTATTTTAAAGGCTCCCTACAAGTAAGGCATTTTCGGTGCTTTTTCTTGGTATAGAACAGTCATCGAGAACAAAAGAATTTATTTCTGAATTTAGTATTACTTCTGGCTTACAGATCCTTATGTTCCTGAATGCAAAATTACAAAAAACAAACAATACTTTGGTAAACGACCTTTTCAATCAAAAACATATAGATGCAAAACTTAAAATGAAACTTTACTGCTCTGCAGCCCTGGCACCACGCCTATATGGATTACCAAAGATTCATAAAACTGATCTTCCACTTAGACCAATCTCTTCATCAAATAATGTTCCGTGCTACCAACTCTCCAAGTATATAGGTGAAACGTTAAAAACCATCATATCCGAAAAATACAACATCAAAAATTCATATGAGCTCAAACAGAAATTAGCAAACATAAACTTGGAAGAGGATGATATTTTGGTATCCTTTGATGTTATATCTCTATTCACAAATATCCCAACGTATTTGGGAATAAAACATATAATGAAATCCTGGGACAAGATAAAAGAATCAACACAGATTCCAAAAACACAATTCTTAAAAATACTAGAATTTTGTCTAAGAGACAACAATTATTTTAAATTCGATGACAGAATATACAATCAAACTTTTGGAATGCCAATGGGTAACCTTCTTTCACCAACTGTAGCTGACATTGTACTTGACAACCTACTTCACAGTACTATAGAAGATCTAAAAAAGTTGAACATCGAAATCAAATTTATCGTTAAATATGTAGATGATATTTTGGCAATTATTAAAAAACCTGACGCAAACAAAATTCTTGAAACACTTAACAATTATCATAAAAAACTACAATTCACCATAGAAATAGAAAACAACAACAGCATACCATATCTTGATTCCAGAATTCACAGACAAGAGGATAAAATAATTTTAGACCGGTACACAAAGAACTCATCATCAGGTAGGATGATAAACTATCACTCAAATCAACCGATGAGTCAAAAAATTAATACAGCTAGGAATTTCATAAACAAAGTATTGGATATTAGTGATGAACAGTTTCACAGCAAAAATATGGATCAAATAAGAAAAACACTAAAAATGAACAATTTCCCTAACAACATAATAAATGAGCTAATACACGAAAAAATAAATCAGAGAAATAATAAAAATAAAAAAAACAATAACAGAAAACAAAGATGGTTACGCCAAAACATTCTTCAGAATCCCCTTCATACCTAAGCTTACTCATCATCAACAACTTCATCAGACGATCAAAAGGGACAATGTAACATTTGCATATAGAGCAAATTGCACACTAAAAAAACTCTTTACCAATACAAAAAGACCAATTGACAAAGATCAACAACACAACGTTGTATATGAAATCGGGTGTAAGGGGGATGGACAAACAAAATGTGAACAGGTCTACATAGGAACAACAAAAAGAGCTTTAGGAGTTCGAATAGCCGAACATCAGGCAGACATACGAAAGGGAAAGACGACAACTGGACTAGCACAACATATAGACGACACAAAACACACAGCTGACTTTGAAAACGTCAAAATTCTAGACAAGGAGGAGAAGGAGAACACGAGGTATACATTAGAAAGCTTAAGAATCCAACAAAAGCTGACAAGAGCGATGAATACCAAAGAAGACAAAGACAATATCAACAACAACTATAGTGTGGCAGTAAAAAATCTGTGATATAGATATTAAGGTTCTTATTTTAGTCAACAGTAGTGTCCAAAGCTTGTGAGTTGTATTTATTTATTTATTTATTATTATTGTCAACTTTTGATTTTCCATCAACAAGTGTTTAAATTAAATGTAATCATGTAAGTTAACTTTTAATACTAAAAGAAAAAAAAAAAAAAAAATTGTCATTTTATTAATCTTATTTCAAAAACTTTGTATTCTTATAATAATTCAGTTAACGATACCAAAATAAAATAACCCTGAAGAAGTTGGAAAAGACCCAACGAAACGTTGGGAACGGAATGAAATAATTCGTTTTATTTGCATTCAGAAACATAAGGATCTGTAAGCCAGAAGTAATACTAAATTCAAAATTTTTTTATCCAGTGCCGAGATTCAGCTATTTCAGCGAGTGAGATGAGATGACTCGCCTTACTCGCCGACTCATCTCACTTCACTCGCAAAAGTGATTCAGCTATTTAAGTGAAATGAGTAAGTTCGAATTTAGTTTCGAACATGAGACAAAGAAAAAATATAAAAGAGCTAAATTCTACCTCCTTGTCACACTCGTTACTCAAAACGAAATGAAATAACAAATACAACAATGTAAACATTGGAATCTTTAATAATGGAGTTTGGAGTAGGTATCTTTTGTTTCAATAATTTTTTTGTCATAATTAAAGTTTAATGCGAGTTTTACCCTTGAGAAATAAAAAGTTTAAAAGTGTCGAAAGGGAATAGAATATAAATTTATTTAATGTTTATATGTGCATATGATAATAAAATAAAATCAAAGAATCAATAAAAGGGTAGTTGTTTTTATCTACGTTGTTGTTTTTTATTTCGTTTCCTATCCATGAATAGGAGTTCTCACATACCTATCCAAAACTGGAAATTTACCAACACATACACCAAGTCACTGCGGAAATATCTGGCGAGTAATCTGACATTTCATTTCACTCGCTCACTCACTCCCTTTTGCTAACTGAATCGATTTTCGACGAAAAGTGACTCATCTCACTCACTCCCTGCGGCTTCGAATTAGCTGAATCTCGGCACAGATCTCCAATCAATTAATCCGAATTTGTTTCTGTTTAGAAAATATGCGATGTGTATTGAACCTTTATGTAACGATAAAAACTTGTTTTGATCCTCTTTTTTTATTTCCTCCTCTCCTCAATGTCTGTACCAACGTATGTATGTATGTAATGTACATACATACATACCAATTCATTCTATATTTTTTTTCGGCAGTTTGTTTTGGTTCTCTTTTTTTGTTCCCTTCTCGGTCTCGTATATTGGCACTGCTGTGACGTGAGGAGAAAGAAGATAATTGCCTTCTCTCATTGTAGTGAGGAAATAATGTATTTTTTGATCTTTCGTCTGCTGTGAGTTGGGTGTGAAGCAATGATGAGGGAATAATACACTTCTTGCTTCAGTCGTCTGTAGCGCTAGTATCTTTTTCCTCAAGTAATACTACTAATAGATTTATATACAATGATAATACTGAGCCTGACCGAGTGCAACACTTGTGTATCCATTGTAGTCAACAACATAGGCTAAGCGAATGCCAACAATTTAACGCTATCGACGTGAACGATAAATGGAATCGAGTCAAACAAAATCGTCTTTGCTTCTCATGCTTACAGAAGGGGCATAATTTGACCAACTGTCTTCGTAGGAAACCTTGTGGTATCAATGGATGCACTCGATTACACCATCAGACGTTACACCAAGAATCAAGGAATTCATCAAGTGAGACTCGAACAAGTTTTAAACTGCCGCCAGGATTCACAGTGCAGTCAGTTGTTTAAAATTCTCCCCGTAGTACTATCAGGGCCACTCGGGAGTGTTACTGCCCATGCCATGTTTGATGAAGGATCGTCTGTTACGTTATTGGAAGAAAACATCGCTAATACTTTGGGACTTAGAGGACACAGCCTTCCACTTACTCTGCAATGGTACGGTGACAAAACAACAACAGAACCATCCAAAAAGGTTAAGTTTTATATAAGGGGACAGAATAACGATGCCGAAAGTTACACCTTAAATAACGTACACACGGTCCTAAATCTAAATTTGCCAATCCAATCATTTCAAAAAGAGGATTATATTCACATGAAGGATGTTCCAATCATCAACTATGAGAATGCAAAGCCAGTGCTTCTTATTGGCCTAGATAATTGCTACATAGGAGTTCATAAGGATATCGTCGAGGACGGCCCAGAAAAGCCCATTGCAGCTGGGCCGAAGTTAGGTTGGGTAGCATATGGACCAATTAACGCAGTTGTAGATGCTCAGCCACTGGTGCTTCATGTTCGCCGCTCCGAAGCACTACAAAGAATTGAGAGACTTGTAGAAGAATATTTTCTCATTAAAAATTTTGGTGTGAAGACAAACGTTGTGTTGGAATCTGATGATGATATGCGATAAAAAAAAATTCTTGTTGAAACAACAAAAAAGATGGGACAATACTATGAAACCGGTCTTTTATGGCGTAAAGATAACCCGGAGCTACCAACTTCATCGAGTTTCACTATGGCAAAGCAGCGTCTGTTAAATATTGAAGCCAAAATGAGTAATCACCAAACATATGCCGACACCTATAGAGCTGAAATGAACAAATACATCGTCAAAGGGTTCAATGGTGATGAAGCCAATGATTTAAAAAAAAAATTTCCAGCTACAAAAATCTTCTCAATTATGTATATGTATATAAGAAATATTTTCTAAAGCCTTAACTATAGACGTCTGTGACAGTGACCGAAAAGTGCTTTATAAAAAAAGTACACAGCAAATCTGATCACCACGTGTCGAAACAAAAATCATTGATATGTGTTCGTTTCTCTAATCTAACAACAAAACAAAGAATTATGAGCGCAAAGACAAAATTAAAAAAAAAACCTCAGCTCTTTTGCATCGAACTCCGATGACCGCATCAACAACAATGGTAACAACAACAATAGCAGCAGCAGCAGTAGCAGCAGTGACAACAGAAGCAGCAACAGTAATAAGAATGTTGCGGGGATCTTTATAAACGAATCTCTAACTAAGTATAGCTACTCAAGCTTTATTTATGAAAGTTAAAGAAACCTGCAAACAGAAGGGTGTAAAATATGTTTGGTATAAAAATAAAAAAATTCTGGTTAGAAAAATTGAGGGAGAAAAAGTCATCTCTATTAAATCGTTTAACGATCTTGCTCGTATTTAGAGCCTTAATTTAATAAATTAAACATAAACTATGGATGAACATAATTATTTAATCGATGACTTTTCTTTCCAAAATAATTCAAATATTGACTAAACAATTTTTTCTGATAAATCATATTTTAATAGCAAATTTTTTATCGTGCACCAGAATATCAGGAGCCTTAGAGCAAATTTTAATGAATTAGTAACTCATCTTGAGTCTTTTTGTTGCATGCCAGATGGGTGCCGTGACATAAGGCCAAATTTGAATATTTGGTCTTATGTCACTTAACAAAAGTGACATAAAGCCAAATTTTAAGAGTTAGCCTAGTGCCGCTTTTAGAAAGTGACATAAGGCCAATTTGGCCTTGTGTCACTTTTAATACTATCGTACTTGTTATTTTTTTTCATTTTTCATTGAAAAATTTCATTAAATCCAGTTTCTTTAAATGCATACGAAACTTTGCATACACCCATTTTTGCACCCACCCCAAATCCTATCATGAGCCCAAGCAGGGGGGTTGCAGGGGGGCAGCATGCCCCCCCATCCATACCTCACTGTTTATTTGAAAATGTTTATATTTCACAAACCAAATAAAAGATAGGTTTTATTAGGTTTGTGAAATTTCAAAATTCGCAATAAACAGTGAGGTATGTATGCAACCCCCCTGCTTGGGCTCACTATAGGATTTGGAGTGGGTGGGAGGTTGGGTGTATGCAAAGTTTCTTTTCCAAAAATTACTGTTTTTTTCACAAAACATTTGACGTTTGGCCTTAAGTCACAAACAAATTTGGCCTTATGTCACTTTGTAAAAGCGATATAAGGCCAACTCTTAAAACTTGGCATTAAGTCGCTTTTGGAAAGTGACTTAAGGCCAAACTTTTAAATTTGGCCTTATGTCACTTCGTCTTATGTCACGGCACCTGCCAGATGTAGTTTTTGTTTCCGAAATATGGACTTATAGCTTTGAAATTAACGATTATAATTTGCCTGGTTACAATTTTATTGCCAAAACGAATGATAATTATGCGTCTGGGGGCGTTGGGTGTTTTGTTAAAGATGAATTCAAAATATCTACTTGATTTTATTTGTGTAAACTTTAGATGTGCTGATATTTTAAGAGTTTCCATTGAAATTAATCGGGATAAGTACATGATACTTTGTTTGTACAGATTTCATTCTTTTAATGCACTTGTTTTTATGGAAGAATTTTCAGCTTTGTTAGAGAGGGAAAATTCGAGAAATTTAATCATATTAGGATACTTTAATATTGACATTCTTGCCACAAATGAATTTACTTTCAATTATTTAACACTTTTAGCTTCTCATGGCCTTTTTTCTTTCATTAATGAGAGAGACTACTCATGTTTCATGTAGTTGCTTAGATGAATGGTGAATGTGAATCATTTTTGTTAGATTTTAGAATAACTGATCATATTATGACAGGTATTCTTATTAATAATGTATATAAGAGGCAAAATAATTGTGAGCCCTCGGATAGTCCTGCACGTAAAATTGATTTTATTAAATTAAAAGATGTTCTACTCTTCTACTGTATGAGTTTTGGGAAGATGTGTACTCGTGTCCTAATGTTTCAACTTCTTATACGATATTTATTGATTGCCTTAATCGTCACATTTTTAACTCGTCAAATTTGACTCAACCACGTAAATCATTATATAAAAGGTTGAAACCTTGGATGAACACATATTTAATGAATAAAGTCAGAAACAAAAATAAATTAAGACATAAATGTTATAAAAACCCAAGTAATACTTTACTAAAACGTAAATATAAGAATGTATGTGCCGAATTGAAAAGAGAAATCCCAATTTGTCGTGATAACTTTTATCTAAATCAGTTCAACTCTGCAAAGGGCGATTTAAAAAGGGAGTGGAAAATAGTCAACAGCATACTTACTTAACAAATCTTCAATAACAAAAGTTCCGGATGCTTTTAATTTTAATGATTGCGTTGTTAGTGATAAACTATTGATCGCTAATGCTTTTAATGAATATTTTATTAGTATTGCTAGTAGATTACAACCATGTCCATATGAGCCTTTTTTTGAGATTGACAAAACAACTGAAAACAGCAGTTTTGTTTTTGAATCCATTTCATCTCATGAAATTATTAAAGCTTGTACAAGTTTAGGTAACTCTAATTCATCTGGTGCTGACAATATATCCAATGCGACTGCGACTGTTAAAAAAATTATGTATTTAATTTCTGATGTCTTAGCTTCCATCTTTAACCGCTGTGTTTTCTCAGGCGTTTTTCCTGAGTCTCTCAAATGTGCTGATGTTGTTCCATTTTTTAAAAAAGGTTCTACTTCTGATATGTGTAACTACAGGCCCATTTCCCTTCTTCCTGTATTTAGCAACAATTTTTAAAAAGTAATTCAAACAAGAATGACCAGTTTCTTAGTTAGGAGTTTTTAACCCTGTTCAATTTGGTTTTCTAAATGGAAAATCTACTGAAGATGCTTTAATGCAGTTCTGTGATCAAATTATGCTCAATCTGGATAGAAAAAAAATCAACAGCTGGTTTGTTTGTCGAATTTACGAGAAACAAAAAAAAAGGTGAATAAGAGAAGAAATAAAATACAAACAAAAAAATCACAAAATCTATTAGTGGTGAGCATATGCTTCGGGAAACACAATTTTCATTTTAATGTCAATATCTTCCTCTTAACCTTAACAAACTGCAGCGCGCCGGCAAATTTGCGCTTTTTTTAATTTTAACGATTTTGTAGGCTTAGCTCCATTATTCAAAAATGATGACCTATTGCAAACATGGATTGAAAGTGAGAAGTCGGCGAAATTAGTTGCCGTTGCTCCAAAATTTAATGAATAACTAGGCCTAGAAGAGTCGAGTGAAGATGTTGAGCTTCAAACTCAAAACACTTCTAAGTATAACTGTCTAAAATTGAGGCAAAAATGGGAACATTGCCAAGGAAAATGGGATAAGTTCATGCAAGTTAATGAACTTTGGCTTAGCCTTACTTTGCCGTTACCAGCCCATTTGCTAAATTGTGTAAGTATGACAGATAATCCAAGTTTACCAGGGACGAGCAACTATCTTGACGTTAAAATTAGAATAAATAAAGCTCGCGCTGCCTTCGGTACTCTGTCCCCAATTTGGAAATCCAGTCAAAACTCCAGTGTCAAATCCGTGCTGTTATATGCTTGTGAAACCTGGAAAGTCACGTCTACTATTTCGAAGAAAATGCAGGCTTTTGTGAATCGTTGTCTTCGCCACATCCTAAGGATTCGCTGGCCACAAATAATATCAAATGAGGAATTGTGACGCAGGACAAGTCAAGAGCGGCTGGACGTCGGCATAAGAAAGCGTAAATGGCGTTGGATTGGTCACACACTGAGGAAACCAAACGATGAAATTGCAAAGCAGTCCTTTGAATGGAATCCTCAGGGTGCACGGCGGGTTGGAAGACTAAGAACAACATGGAAATCAACTGTCTTAGCGGAAGCAGAATCCCAGAGAAAGACGTGGCCACAGCTAAAGTACCTTGCAGCAGACCGTGAAGGATGGAGACGTTTTGTTGACGCCCTATGCCCCAGCCGGGTTTACAGGACACGATGATGATGATGAAATGTTAATTTGTGTTTTATTTTACTTTTATTTAACAAGAAGATTTACGAAATGCGTTATTTAATTAATACTTTTGATAAAACTTTCTTCACTATATTGCTCTTTTTATTTATTTTATTTAATTTATCTATTAAAAATTGGAAACTTTTGAGAGCAGCAAAAAGTACGTCTATTCGTAATCAGACATTACTCTCAATCATCATCATCACAATAACAAAAACTAACACATTATGAACAACTTAAACATATACTACCAAAATATTAATAGAGCTGTAACTAAAACACAAGATATCAAACTAGCAGTATTATGTAATGATTTTGATACTATTTGTTTTACTGAAACTAATTTTAATGATAGTATTCAATCCAATGAAATTTTTCCTCTAAATTATAATGTATTCCGGAAAGATAGGAATAATGAAATATTCGATTCGTGTGGGGGAGGTGGTTGTTTTATTGCGGTAAAAAATCATATACCAGCGATTAGAATCAGATTTGTTATAACCACTGTTCTGTTTTTCAATCACTGCTAACAAATTCAGAAGTAATCTACCTGGGCGACTTTAACGTCCCTACAATTACATGGATTTTTAACTCAATCTCTAAAAGCTTAATACCAAATTACTTTACGTCTCGCAAAGCCGAATCGCTTCTTATATCTAAAGTGTTTTGTAACTTTTCACAATTCAACGCAATTAAAAATTGCGATGACAATTCACTTGATTTGGTTTTTTGACACTGCGCTCTCCAAATATTACTGTCTCTTTAACCAACAACGTTCTTTCTAAAATTGACTCATATATTATAAATTTAAATGTCCCACTTAAAAAAGTACGTAAATCATATTATCCTTAATGGTATTCAGTCAATCTCATTAATTCAATAAAAGAAAAAAATAGAATGCTTCATAAGGTTCGTAAATTTAAAAGGCCAGATGATATAACAACTTTTAAATATTTGCGTACGTTAGTCAAGAAGCAGATCTTACTTACTTACTTAAGGTGGCGCTACAGTCCGGGGTGAACCAGGGCCTCAACCAACAAGCTTCTTCCAGCTGGCTCGGTTTCTAGCTAGCTGTCTCCAGTTTCACACGCCAAGTTGGTTGAGGTCCTCTTCCACTTGCATGCGCCACCTTTTACGCTGTCCACCTCTATTGCGTTGTCCCACGGGGTTGGATTCGAAAACTTTCCGGGCCGGAGCATTGGTGTCCATTCGCTCTAGGTGACCCAGCCATCTTAGGTGCCAGTTATAGCTATCATTGAAACACATCATTGAAAATTTTAATGATTTTATTTATTATTTTGATGGACCATCAAAGCTTAAGACTTCATTAATATTTCTAGTAAAAAAAAAATTTCAAATAGGCCCAAATTTCCACAAAAATTGACTTTTAATTTTTCAATGATCATTGGTAAGGTAGTTCAATCATTGAAATAAGAAAAGTCTTTTTATGTGGAAAGTTGGGCCTATTTGAACAATTTTTTTGGTTAAAAATATTAATTAGGTCCTTAGCTTTATTTTTCCATCAAAAGAATAAATGATTTTACTTCCTAAACGTCTCAAAATCAATCATTAAAATTTTCAATGATAGCTATAACTGGCACCTTAGTCGTTGGCTTTTCACTTTTGAGGCTAGGTCGGTGTCGCGGTACAGCCCATACAGTTCGTGGTTGTATCTTCTTCTCCATTCCCCACCTATGCAGACGGGACCAAAAATCAAACAGAGAATTTTCCTCTCAAAACAGCCTAACGCGTTCTCATCCTCCGTTAACAGTGTCCATGCCTCTGCACCAGACATCAGGACCGGGATGATAAGCGTCTTATACAGGGACAGTTTAGTTGCTCGAGAGAGGGCTTTGCTTCTCAATTGCCTTCTTAGCCCGAAGAAACAGCAATTGGCAAGAGTAATTCTTCGTTTGATCTCAGCACTGGTATCGTTCGCTGAGTTTATAACGGATCTTAGGTTGACAAAGTCTCTGACCACCTCAAAATTATAGCTGACTATAGTGACGTTCTGCCCTAGACGTCGCACAGTGGACCGTTTCATACACGCTAGACGCCAAAAAGTCAGCTCCGAATTTTCGTTGTTGGTGCAATTCTAAAATGTAACGATAACCCACTGACCACAAAAGTACAATTAAATAAGCTTTAACTTGAATAAGTTGGAAGTTATCGTACAACAAAGACAACCTCCGATTTTCTGTTTTAGGTAAATACCTAGAAGTGAATTTTTAGCTTCATAACACTGTTCATATAATTTAAAATTATTCGTAAAATTACAAACAAAAAATACGGAAATCTTAAAGAACGTATGTACTTTATTATTAAATTGTTTGAAAACCCATAGCATATTCTATAGATATGAAAAAAATACAAAGAAGAATGACGTTTTTTAGTGTACGTTAAGTGTTGTTTAAAGTTATTTTGGATAATCTAAATTGGAGTATATCATTATGTCATGATGAAATATGTGTTTTTGTAAAGCTTGTCATGTCTATTTAAAGGAAATACCTTCCTTTCATTTCGCACGAATTTGCATGGTATATTTTTTACACTAAAATCATTTTCTTAACTATTTTTACGTATGCTGTCATAAATTGGTAACCGCTAAGCTAATTAACATAAACTGTATATTTTTAGAATGGTATGATTTGTCTCTTTCTGACAATGTTCCATTTGTGTTAATAGGATTGATATTTATTAAGTTATCGGAGGTCAAAGCTACAAAAACTAGAATTTTTGAAAAATTTCTAGATTTTGGTTGCTCTTTACGGGGAGATAAATAATGACAAGACATATCCTTAGAAAGGTTTTTTTATGAACTACAACAGTAACTAAAAGAGCTCATTTCAAATCACTATGTGAAAAAACTTATTTTCTAGTCAAGACTTTTTTTCATACCGAAATGTACTGAAACATAAAATTTGCCTAGCGAATAACTTTTTTTCACACAGTGATTTGAAATGTGCTCCTAAGGTTATGCTGTCGGAAGGACACACATCGACATTAAGAAATATACATTTTATGTTCATTAGTTAAGCCGTTAGCGAGATTTATGACAGTATCTAAAAAAATAGCTAGGAAAACTATTTTTGCGCTTATCTCGAAAACGCGTCTTTGGAGAAAAAAAATGTGTATTTTCGTATTCAGCGACCCACTACGATGGCTTAAAATTATGTAAGCTGTGAAATATGCACAAAAATTAATAGTTTTGAGAAACTGAAATGTTGGTGGCTTAGTAAAAGAAATTTTTTTGATTTATATTTAATTTTAAATTTGAAAATAATTTTTCAAAAACTATTTACAAAACCAACTTTATTTAAAAAGGAAATTGAAGAATGGATTTTTGGCTTTTAAAAAAGCTATTGCACGAAATTGTGAATTATGCCGTTGTTTTTTGATATTTTTTTTCTATCTTAGGTAAATGTTTTAAAAAATTACCCCTCCCGCTTTAAGGGGGAAATAGACCCCCTTTCCCGTACGATTTTTTCTTGTCTTCGTCCAATCCAAAAGGCTTTCTATCCTTTTGTCACATCTCGTATTTAACATCCTGTATAGAAATTTAAAAGGAAATTTAAAAAATCTGCTAAATTAGTCATTTTTTCAGCAAAAAATATTTGCCTTGAGTATTTTATGCTTAAATTAGAAAAAAACATTCATTTGGAACAAAATTATAATTTTTGACGTCTAGCATGTATGAAACGGTCCACTGTGCGTCGGTGTCGGGTGTCCTTCCATGTTGACAGCATATATTTTGTTTTGCTTTCATTCACCGTTAGACCCATCTTCTTGGCTTCCTTCTCAATGCTCACAAAAGCACCACTGACATCACGCTTTATTCGTTCGGTTATGTCAATGTCGTCGGCGTAAGCGAGTAATTGGACGGACTTTTGAAAGATTGTGCCTCTGGTGTTGACGTGAGAGTTTTGCACTATTCTTTCAAGAACGATGTTGAAGAAGTCGCATGACAGCGCGTGTCGCCTTGCCTAAAACCTTTTTTGACATCAAAGGTGTCGGTGAGGTCTTTGCTAACCTTGATGGAGCAGCGGGCACTCTCCATCGTCATCCTGCACAAACGGACGAGTTTGTCAGGGATGCCAAAACTAGACATTGCTCTATATAGCTCGTCTCTATAAATGCTGTCATACGCGGCCTTGAAATCGATGAAAAGGTGGTGGGTATCGATTTGAAACTCCTGGGTTTTCTCCAAGATCTGCCGTAGTCCGAATATTTGGTCGATGGTGGACTTCCCTGGCCTAAAGCCACACTGATATGACCTATGTATTAAATAGTCTCGATACTATCAAAAACGCCGGGCCTGATGGTATTCCAAACTTATTTTTACAAAAACTGTCAAGCATCAATTGCTACACCACTATATGTAGGTACTCTGTTCAATAAGTCTTTGGAAGATAAAATATTTCCAACATGTCTTAAACATTCATTTGTAACTCCAATTCTAAAAGATGGTAGTCCTTTAAATGTTAAAAACTATCGTCCAGTTTCAATATTACACGTTTTGTCTTTAATTTTTTTTTTAAATGCATGTACAACTCTATTATATCTAACATCCTTCCACATCTAAGTGATATAGTCAACACGGGTTTGTTCGAGGCCGGTCGACGGTGTCAAACCTTGTTTCTTTTTCACATTCTGTGGCGGATGCAATAGATAAAGGCACACAAGTCGATGTGGTGTAAACGGACTTTTCAAAAGCCTTTGACAGGATAAGTCATACAACATTGGTCCTGAAATAACGGGAATTTGGATTTCACGAAAGCCTCGTAATGTGGTTTAAAACTTATTTGTCAGATAGACAATATAATGTTGTTCTTAATTAAGTATCTTCTAGACCTTTTTACCCTTCTTCAGGTGTACCGCAAGGATCAATTTTGGGACCATTACTTTTTAATATTTATATAAATGATATAACTGAAAATTTGTTTTCTATGTCATTAGCTTACGCAGACGATTTTAAAATTTTTAAAGTTATTAATAATGTGAGAGATTGTATTTTGCTTCAAAAAGACCTTAATGCATTATTTGAATGGTGTATTAAAAATAATTTGGATCTAAATATAAACAAATGTTCAATAATGTCTTACTCAAATCGTCTTTGAATATAGGATAAACACCAACCAACTAAAGAGGGTAACGAAGCATAGAGACCTTGGAATTATATTTGATTCAAAATTCATATTCAAATTCCATTATGACTACATTATTAAAAAATCGTCAAAAGTCATGGGTTTCATTTTCAGAGTTGGCAAGTTTTTTTAAAAAACCCGAATCTTTTCTTCTGTTATTTAATATGCTGTGTAGGAGTATCCTAGAATATGGAGCTGTTGTATGGTCTCCTATTTATAAAACTCACAATGATACAATAGAAAGGGTCCAGCGTAAGTTTACCAGATTCCTTCAGTATGAATTATATGCAGATCATAGTGTTTACGAAGATAGATTGAAGCTTTTCAAAGTGCTTTCATTATCTTATCGCAGGTTAATAATAACCGAAACTTAATTGAGGCAAATAGTAATAGGTAGTGTACGATCTTCATTATTATTGGCTGAAGTATACATAAGATGGCAATCTCGGCCCAACCGTTACGCAATGCAAACGTTTCAACCACCTTGTGCACGAACTAATATATTTATAAAGTCACCTATCATCCGGATGCAAATCTATCATAATCATTACTTCCTGTCGTTTGATATTCTCAATTTTGAAATCAATGAAAGTAATGAAAAATCAAAGTTATTGAGTACCTTCTCATTCTTCCTCATTGCCATCTTCTTACTCTTAATATTTCTAAATCTTTAGTTTGCCTTTGTTTTTCTAAATTATTATTATTATTTTTTTATTTTTTATTCCTTTCCTATCAACTTTGTTTTCTTTTTTGTAATTTCATATCTTTTCACATTGAATTTTTCATTTCAAACTTTAAATATTTTTCTACAATTTTTATTTACGATTGTATGTTTTTCATTTTATTTTAAGGCAGATAGAATTATATAATACTATACAAAAATTGCATATTTAATAATAGTACAGTCAATTCCGGTAACTGCACTCCGCTTAACTTAAAACCTCGCTTATCTGAAACAAGAAATTTATGACGGAGCCTTTTTGAGCATTTTTTCACACAAACTAACGGGTGATTTTTTAGCTGGTTTGGTTTTGGCAACACTGGTTTTGACAGCTGACGTGTGTTTAGTACCTTGTGTCACTGTCAAACAGCTTCAGTTTGGTTTGCAATTTAACCATGGATCGTCTTACAAATGAACAACGCTTGCAAATTATTGAATTTTACTATCAAAATTCGTGCTCGGTTCGAAATGTTCATCGCGCGCTGCTTCCATTTTATGGTCGGCATTCTCGACCTTCTGAGCAGTCTATTCGGAAGATTGTGACCAAATTTCGCACCAAATTTACTTTGTTGGACATTAAACCACCAACACGTTTACGTACTGTGCGCTGTGCGTAGTGAAGAAAATATTGCGGCCGTATCAGCTAGTGTGACAGAAGACCGCGAAATGTCGATTCGGCGCCGTTCCCAGCAGTTAGGCCTTTGTAACAGCACTACGTGGAAAATTTTGCGGAAGGATTTGGGCGTAAAGCCTTTTAAGATACAGCTGGTGCAAGAACTAAAGCCAGCCGACCTACCACCACGCCGAATTTTTAGGTTAATGGGCTCTTGGAAAGCTGGCCGAGGATCCGCTTTTTTATCGAAAAATTGTGTTCAGCGATGAGGCTCATTTTTGGTTGAATGGGTACGTAAATAAGCATAATTGCCGCATTTGGAGTGAAGATCAGCCAGAAGCATTGCAACAGCTACCAATGCATCCCGAAAAAGCCACTGTTTGGTGCGGTTTATGGGCCGGCGGCATTATTGGGCCATATTTCTTCAAAGATGATGCGAATCGCAGCGTTACTGTCAATGGTGAACGCTACCGAGCGATGATAACAAACTTTTTTTTGCCCGAAATGGAAGTTCTTGACTTGCATGATATGTGGTTTCAACAAGACGGTGCCACATGCCACACAGCACGCGAAACAATGGCGCAATTGCGAGGCGAGTTTGGTGAACAGTTAATTTCACGTTTCGGGCCGGTCAATTGGCCGCCTAGATCGTGGGATTTGACACCATTAGATTATTTTTTGTGGGGGTATGTCAAGGCTAATGTCTATAGGGACAAGCCCGCTTCGATTGACGCACTGGAAGCCAACATCCATGCATTCATTAGTGAGATACCGGCCGATATGTGTGAAAGAGTATGCCAAAATTGGACTCAGCGGATGGGCTACCTGAGACGCAGCCGCGGTCAACATTTGCATGAAATTATCTTTAAACATTAAATTGCAAGGTTCAAACTATCGATTCAAATAAATATTTCATTCATTTTTTCGAATTTTTTGTGTTTTTTTTTTTAAAAAAGTTCTAAACCTCTTAAAAAATCACCCGTTACATACTTCGCGTAACTGAACTCCGATTGTATGAAAACTTCGCATAATTGAAACAAATATTTTCGTCTCTAATGCTAATTTTGCACCTATTCAACTTCGCATTAGTGAAACTACCATTGAACGCTGTCACTAAATTTTGAATCGAGCACACCCCTCGAATTTTTTTTTTATTCTTGATTTTGTAGTTCGCATTCCATTTCCAATTCCGAGTTGTTGACAAGTTTAATTTGGTTTTTCTTTTTCTCCTTTATTTTCTGTTTTGAACCAGAACGAAGCTACATTTTTTTTAGATTCTTGACAAATGTTTGCTTTGCTTAAACTTTTTCTTTATAAGAATATGAAGAAAAAAAAACACAAAAAATAAGAGAATTATTGTTTTTATTTTTATTTCAATTCAATTTATCGGGCGTTAACCTTCAAAGACGCAATATTTTGGTCGATGATTATCAACGCCAAAATAATTTGCAACACAAAAAAAACTGAAAATTATATTTTTCGAGGGGAATTTGTTTAAATTCATGCATAAATGAATCTAACTAAAGTAGATACGGATATGAAAAAAGACAAACACAAACAACAAGGGAATTATTGTTTTTGTTTTTATTTTTATTTATTGTTTGTTATCAATAAAGTCCACAAAAATAAAACAAAAACAATAATTCTCTTATTGTTTGTGTTTTTCTTCTTTATAGGTAAGTATAATTTTTGTATAGGTTTCATCGATGTAAGTATTTCTTTTCTTTTGTTGATGGTAATATTTGTTTAAAATCTCAAAATGATACAGTTACAATTATTGTTGGATATATGTATAGGATAAATTCAAAGTTTCTTTGACATTTGACTCCAGATTCTTTAATTGCAAAAGAAACTTTGCATACACCCAACCTCGCTCGCACCCACCCCAAATCCTGTTTCATTGCGAATTTTCAAAATTCACAAACTCAATAAATCCTCTCCTTTATTTGGTTTGTGAAATTTAAAAATTCGCGGAAAAACAGTGAGGTATGTATGCAACGTTATTTATAATTATGTGCATAACGTTATTTATTTTATTTATTCAATTAAAAACAAAACACACAAATTTAGGTAAACAAGTATTTTTGTAAGAATTTAAACTAAACTAATTAATAAAAAAAAGTTAAATCTCTAATCGTTTAAATTTCTTTGACTTCATTATCATCTTGAGCAAGTTGTAGTTTCTATGCAAAAATATCTAGGTGTAGGTGTCTAGTAGCTTGGGGAAAATCTTGGACACATTTAAATGTGTCTGGCTGGTATTAGGTTCCACTGTTGCAGGTGTCTGGCAGGGAAATATCCTAAAACAATTATCCATAAGACAAATATAAAACTTAGCTTTGATGCTATACCTAACGTGATTTAATGATTTGTTGACATCTTGAAAGGTGTCTGGCTGGCATTGGGTCCCCATTTAGGTGTCTGGCAAGTGTCAAAATAAGTTTATCATAGCTCTTAAAAAATCAGCTCTGATAAAATAACGTAATTTTGCATCAATTTAAGCACTTAATATCTCCGAAACGCACCTGAGTTCAAGGTTCGTAGTATCCATTCGTTAATACCTCCCGACACCATGCAGTCTTTGGCCACCCTCTCTTTCATTTTCCCGGAATACAGCATTCTCGTTTGTCCAGTGTCTGATCTGTATTCAGCTAGAATAATAATTATGGAAATATGTTGGCCAAATTAAATTGGCCGTTGATAGCTTGGCATGTCCACTTTTAACTAAATATTCGTTTTGGAATATTTTCACTGCCACATTCGTCAGTCAACATTGAAAGAATTTTTTCAAAAGTAACCTTACCTAAGGCCAAGGTTACACATGTAAGTTTTACTTTCGTAAGTTACTTACTGAAGCAACTTTTGATAAAATTACAAGTGTTAACAGCTCTGTAAGTGACTTACAGTAAATTTATCAATTTACGTAAGCTGTAAGCAGTGGATCTACGATTTTTCCTAACTGGGGCAAAACTTGATTTTGGCGTACTTGCCTTTTTTGATAAAATTAAAAAAAAAAAACACATATCTGCTTGGTTGGATTTTTTGTCACTGAGAGAATAAATTTTTGTAATGGATGTGCAGCCCATACCTATTCAGCAACTTATTACTATAGATAAGAAAATTAACAATGCCTAAACAAAGACGACACAACCAAGGCTCGTAGAACGATTAAATATGATTCGTTCTCTCGTGAACAATTCAAAAGAATTTTGTTTTTGATTCGATCACGAATCTTATTTCTTGGTTCCTAGTAAAATTCGTTTTCATTCGAATCAAATCTGCAAGGATCTGTAAAATATGGTTCGTTCCCGAATTTATCATGAGAGAACTATTGAGGATCCATTCCCTGAACCGAAGAAAGATAAAAGGTCAATTTACGACAGGACACAATTTCAAAAAGCCAAAGTTACGCAAGATAAAGTATCGAAGTACAAAGTTCCGAAAAAAGTTTTTAAACCATCGGGACATCGTTGTTCCTTGAGCGATTTCAATGAAATTGACAGAGGTGATAGCTGAGACAGAGTTATAGCAAAAAAAAATATTTTCAAAATAGGATGTTTCTAAAAATATGTCAACATTTTGCAACTTCGTTCTCCCCTGAGAGATTGCAATGAAATTTACTCAGGTGATAGCTGATACAGAATTGTAACGGAAAAAAAATATTTCACAACAGGATCTTTCAAAAAATGTTAACATATTATAACTTTGTTGTTCCTTGAATGAATTCAATGAAGTTGACACACACAATTTCAAACCTTAATAGTACGAGAGCTAAGCAACGTCAAAATACAATTAATTCTAGATTGGCTGATTCTGCGATACGCGTGAGAGCAGTCTGGGGGGGGGGGGTGTTAATTTTTGTGTTTTCCGCCATTTTGAAAAAGGGTGTTGAAAAAAATTGAAAAAGGGTGTTGAAAAAAATAAATCCAATTTTCTTGGAGAGTAACATGTTTTATTTGATTTTGTAAGTTAAAATATTTTTTTTTCAATTTTTTGTTTCCAAAAATTATCGACATCATGAAAAATTGTTGTCGAAAATTGTAAAAATGGTTTTCAGCGTTTATCTCACTTTTTGTTCATCTGAACGAAACAATTTTTACTGAACAGTTTTTTTAGAGCACCTGATTTCCTACATTTGTGGGTATTAAGATTTTTTGTGAATTAAAAAAGATCTGAAATACAGTGTAATAAAGTTGTCAGTATCCAGAAAATAATTCTTTAAGCAAGACTAGGATTTGTACGGCTTGTAGCGACGCTTGTTGAAGACACAGTTCAAATGTTTATTATTGAAGAAGTGGGATCTATCTCCTACAGTTTAGGGAGGAGGGAAAGTTTTGTAAAAATACACTTACGTATACAATGCAAAAAACTATTGTTAAAAAACATCAGAAAAACTTTTAACAATGTATTATAGCTCGTTTCTCTTTTTAATTTTTAATTTTAAATTATTTTAAATAGAAAAATAATAATAAGAAACTGCTGATAGATTTGGCGCCCTTGTAGGCTACCGCCCGGGGCACAGGCCCGGGTTTGCACCCCCCTTCGATTCGGGTCTGGCAGTAAGTTGAAAGAGAAACTAACAGGCAGAAATACTTTTTTTTTCCAACTTACGGAATTCTCACAGCTTACTAAAGCGGCAGTGATAAGTTTTCAAACTTACGAAAGTATTTTTTACCATAAGCTCATCTGTAATGTAAAGCCTCTTGTAAGTTGCTTCTGTAAGACTTACATAAAAGGTTAAAATAAAAACATTTTTTTTTTGTTCACAGTATTCTAAGGGAACATAGAAGAACAAGCAATCTCATGATTTATTTTTGGGATCGCATGATAATTTTTTTTTTTTAAATCGTCGTCACTGATTGGGTGTCACTTCTATTCATACCTATTTATTCAATTCAATGCTTTTATTATTGGAAGAAAAAAAAAAAGACGAATTTGAAATGCGAGTGGGTGTTTGTGTGAATGGTTCAGACAAGATGTTGTGTAAATAGATATATGAGAGCAGAACCACAGTGAAGGTGGTGGATGGTATTTGCAGGGTAAGCGCAAGTGTATCTACTTTTGTTGCTGGTTTTTGGTCAGGTATGCATTCTATCTTTTTTTCCTGTGAATGAATTTTGTGAATGTGTTGGTTGCTTACATTCATATGAATGTATTTATATGATGGGATGGGAGGTTTCGGAATTTTTCTTTGAATGATTTCTGTTTTTTGGGAGGTATTTTTGTTTTTGCTGTGATTGTAATGGTAAACCCGATGGCGGTTGTTTCTTTTGTCATTTTTCACTGTCAATATGCCTATCTCTATATATTATAGGTATATCTAATTACACTAGTCAACGAAATTAAAGGAACACATTTTTTTTTCAATTTTTGTTATAATTCATCTAAAAAAAATAGGCAGTACACGTCTTATGGGAAAGCTTTTTTCAAAATCAGTAGCGTGCCATATTTTTGCACCATACTAAATTGTAAAGAACTCGTCCATAAAAAAGTGTTTTCCCATCCGTAAATTTCTGATTGAAGCTGACGCAGACCCGACCGACGTCCTATTGAGCGCACATCCGAATGTGTGCGATTAAAAAAATCAAAGTCTTGCAGTCCACAACTGGGGGGCCTTTGCGAGAAATAGTGCATCGAAAAAATTATGAATGCAACTTCGAGGATAATCGTGTTATCCGAAATTGGTTTTCACCCCTCCTTAGATAAGCTCCGCGGATCCCATATCAAGGAATCTGAGATCATTTGAGAGTTTAATTCGCCCTGCCAGAATGTTTAAGAAAACCGTTTTTCACTTAGAATTTTGAATTTCTTAAACGGTCTGGTAGGGCGAACTATACACTCAAATGGTCTCAGATTCCGTGATATGTGATCCGAGTAGCTTATCTAGGGAGGAGTGAAAACCAATTTCGGCTAACACGGATATCCTCGAAGTTGCATTCAAATTTTGTTTTCGATGCACTGTTTCTCGCAAAGGCCCCAGTTGTGGACTGCAAGACTTTGATTTTTTAAATAGCCTTTAATGAAGCTTTCGACGACTATACTTCTTTTTTTGCTATCATTCACACCCAAAATCTGCTGTGGGCTCTCGCTCGGTCTATTATGTGAACAATTCTCAAAAAAGCTCCATAATACTAATTTTGTTTCAGATAACCAAAGTTTTCACTTTTAGTTGAGCGGTGTGCAATTAAGTAGAGTTGAGTTGAGTAGAGCAAAGCAAAACCGATTGAACAAATTAATTTATTTTAGTCATTTGCATCTTTTGTTTCTATTTAAGGGTCCTTAACATAGCAGCGACCAACGAAGGACGAATAAACGAATTGTGTAAACAAATTGGTCGTCGCGAATTAAAATCTATTCGAGATGACCAATTTGTTTACCTACTCAAATTGTTCTTATTTTAGCAATTAAAATTCAAATTTTAGTAACTCAACATCAACGTTTTTTGCGAAGAATTTTGGTTTATAAATGTGTAAATCCCGTTTTAATCATTTATTCGCCGTTCGTTGGTCGCTCTCATGTGAATGGCCAGGTAAGACGCGAACGGGGTTACTTAGAAAGAAAAAGTGACTTTGTTTGTTTTTGCTGGATGTTGTTTTTTTTTGTTCAAATAATAAAAAAACAAAACAGTCAGGCAAAGTTATCTTAATCACATGAATAATTAAATTTCGTCACATTGATCTTGATCTTGAACTTTGATTGAGATTCCTATGAATATGAAATAATTTTTGAAATATGTTAATCCACGTGAAATGATTTAATTTTGAAAAGATTTAAAAATAGAATAGAATATTGATATAATACGAAAAACATTAAATTATATAAGGCATACTTTGCAGTATATAATAAATCTGTCGTACTCAAAACTTATGTTCTTATTACAATCTTTCATCGTAATCAACAACTTGTTGATTTATTAAATACCTTACACCTAGGTTTTTGGGTCTTATTTAATATGATTTATTCAAAGAAGATACAAATTAAAACGGCCTCCGACTAATAAACTTCTCAGAACCTCGTAACACGGTGATAAGTAGCACTAAGATTCTACACCAACCGCAACCTGGCGCTCTTCAAATTATCGATACGCCATCGCCATCCAAATCGACCTTATGCCAATCTACGGTAGAAACGCCTCAAACATCTTAGACTTGCGTAGTTTTCCAGGGGAAAACGTCGAATCTGACCATTTCCTTTTTGGGGTAAGGTTTAGAGATTGACTGTTAAATAAATAAACTACGAACCGCTCTAAAGAAGACATTCCACGTTGATCGCCTTAGCATACCTTGAGACTTGAGCGAGAAAGCTCTCCGCTGTGCATTCACATGCCATAGAAATCAAAGAGGCAGCCGAAACTACAATGGGCTACCAACCACTCCCGAAAAAGATCGCGTGGTATGATGATTAATGCGTACACCAGAAAAAAGTGACCGAAGATGCACATGCAAATATGCTGCAGCGGAAAACAAGAGCAGCGATAGAAGAGTATCGTGCAGGTAGTAGTAAGGAGAAGAAGATATGGCTGTTTTACAATGCCGCGTTGGGCTTTGCGTTGAAAGATTTGCCTGTCAACGCAAAAGTTCAGGCATAGGAATATCTGTTTAGTGTTTACAATGACGCGTTGAGCATTATGTTACGATTTTGCCCATTAGTAGGTACACAAACCAACGTAACGTAAGCGGCTGCGACGCGAAAGTAGAGATTATTCAACTTTTGCGTGCGTTTTGACATTTCGATTTCAATTTAGGTATATGGCCATCTTCTGTTGAAAAAAGTTTGAATTTTTTTGCTCGATTTATCTTGACGTGGCCGTAGCGCTTGTTAAATGTAACGTACGCATCGCGAACGCGAACGCGTCATTGTAAATCAGCCAATACTGCGTAGAACGAAGAAGGCGTATGCTGCCTCCCACCTCAAGGAAATCGAAGAGTCTCGCGATAAAAACAACACAGTTTCATAAAAAACCCAACTGCCCTGCGTTTCGTTTCCTGTTGGAAAACGAAACGCAGGCTCTTTGAAACAACTAAGATAACCTTGTATTCGAAGCGCAGGGAATATCTAGTAGTTGTATTCAAGCAGAATTCTCTGCAGCTGCGGAATCCAACTCCTGTAAATGACAGACGCGTATGCGTCTCTCATTTATATAGTGATGTCCCAGTTACATGTGTCTTTTATATGAAGGACTGCATCTCATATGTGGTCCGGTGTTTCCTCGTTGATAATGCAGAATCAGCAAATTGCACTTCGCTCAAAGCCGCTTGCAGTTCTCTGTGTGGAAACCCGTTATTTTTCTAACTATGTTCCTACTTAGAAACCTATACAGGATGCGTAACAGACTTTTTTCCAAGCAGTAGTTTGGCCTGCCTCATTTTGGTAGTTCTAACCAGATCTTCGATCATTTGGCCTCCTCCTCTGATTTTGATTTGATTGTATATTTGATCACGTTTTCACCTATGTACACCGCAATAGGGCTCAGGCCTCATAAGAGGGTCAGTTAATCATTTTTGGCTAAGGTTTCAGCTTCCTCGTTACCATGAAGACCAACGCGTCCTGGCACCCAATAAAGTTTGACAGTGTTATTTAATCCAAATTTGATCAACCGTCCCAAGCACTCCAAAACAAGTTTAGAATTAATGGCTTAAGAGCCTATAGTGCTTTAAGTGCAGCTTGGCTGTCTGCCATAATGGCACGCATCAGACAAAGCTTTGGTTCAGGATGTCGTTGATGGTTTTTCATCGCTCTCATCAGTTCAATTGGGTGGCTGGCGCTGTTTCTTACCAGTTTATTTGCACTGTATTAAGTACTTATCCAGGGGGACTACCTTGACCTCAGAGTAGAGTTGCATATTCTTGAGAAAAAAAATTACATCATACCACATTAAGGTATTTCATTTCATTTATTCAATTCATTTAAAAGAAAACTGGCTTGTTTGGCTTCACGATAAACCACTTTCGTTTTTATCGTTCAATCCACAAAACCAAAAGAGAATATATTACCAAAATTTTCATCATTTGACACACTTTTTAATTCTCAATCTTTCCAAAAAAATAAATTATCATATAGAATAAATAAACCAAATGTAAACAAAACCTAACCGGAGCAAAATTGTATGCATATATGAATTTCATATAAGATAAACCACCCAATTATTGGGACTTTAAAAATACTTTCCAGTTTCCGGTAAATAAAAAACAGTTAAGATTAATATTATTAGCACATATATAAACGTAACGTTATGAGATTTTACTACCGACTAGAATTACTAATTTTTTTGTTTATTTTTGTATTAATACTTGATTTGATATTGGAGATTTTCAACGTGTTTTTTTGATGAAATAAATAAAAGATATTATTTTGAATAACTTAAAAACACTTATTTTATTTATTTATTTACTTAAATGCATTGCTTCCGAAAGAAGAAGAATTTTTATTTTTTGTTTATTCTGAAACAATATATGGATTCAGGCGCGGATCCAGGATTTCGTTCAGGGGGGGGCAATTTTCATGAGTTTCCACAATCTTGATGAAGTCTACAGAAAATTGGAGTACACTTTATACCACTCTCTACACCTGGTCAAACAAACCGATGTGTGTTTGAAATTTGAAGAACGCAATTACTTCTTCCATAACTGCTATACAGGTGTCTCGAACAGCGGTTACTTTGGAACTTTGTGAAATGAAGCTAAGCACTTTGTGGCTGTAGCATGGTGTGTATGTAGCGTTTTTGGAATCTCTCTGGATCTCTGTAGCACCACCTCAAATTTCGGAAAGCATAATGGCACATTGGTATGTTACTATTCCCACTCATTACTTTCTAGTTCTAGTGAAAGTTTTAGCCTCCTCTTTAGCTGTGACAAGATAATTGGCCAATGGCTTTGCAGGTAAAGGCCATTTTCAAAAAAATCATCCGCGTCAAAACGCATTTGCAGAATGTTCTCAAATGTCGTTTTGTTCGAAAATTCAAATACAAGTTTGTCTGCATACGCATTGTGTTCGATAAGACGGTATCCAAAAGTCACATATTAGAAAACATTATCTGCGGTGCAATTCTGCAGTAAAAATTGATCTGACGACAAAAATATTAAGAAGACAGAGAACATGTCAAATCTACTTGCAAGAAAATTGAGAGAAGTTGATAAAAAAGACTTTGTGCAAACAAAAGCAATATTCACGTCAAAAAATAACAATCATTTAAAATACGAACTGACGTTGGCCGTTTTCGAAAAGGTCAAAGCCAAGTCAATGTGATCATCAAATGATCGTCATTTTTTGACGCAGATTGCAATCGTCATATGCAATTGTCCTGCTTGCACAAAATTGGTTTGATTAACGTCATTCAACTTGCTCGCAAAAGCATTTTATGTTTACGAACACGCTCTCTTGTTTCTCAATTTTTTACTTTCAACTCGATTTTTTTACTGCACAGCTGCACCGCAGATGATGTTTTCAAAGATGTGGCTTTGGCAATTTACCTTAAAGATCAATCTGCAAATGCATTTTGACGCAAATGACTTCATCGAAAAAGGCCGTTGACCTGACGTTTGTAAAAATGGCCAAAAACAACTATCCTTAGGTCTAAAAGTTCCATCCAACTTCTCTTTGGCAGTGACTGCTGTCATTGTTTCCTGGTTTCTCTCCAATCTTCTTCATCGGATTCGTACTCTTCGCAGGTTTAATAACACGGAACATGGATGTTCCTACACCGCATCCACGAAACAAAATCCTCACAAATTCTACCATCAGAAACGTATCTCGCAAGAGGACACAGTCATGAGATTAGCTCACCAAATATCCAAGAGTCACTCTCGAGAGTTTTCTATGAAAGTACTTTCTAAAATGTAAATGCACATTTAAATATTTATCATAAAAAGGACTCAATCAACCAAAATTTTTTGATATTTCTCAATAATTTTTATTCACAAATGTAGTTTATTGTTTAAGCTTTTTATAATCCTGTAGAGCCTAGCAAAGCAAACTTTGATTTTTCTACAGCTTATTAAATCGACGTATTTTCAGGGTTTTGTTATGTTTTTCTTAAATTAAAATCAATTTTAAGGTTGAGAATTTTGATAAGTGCCCCTGTCATTATTTTTCAATTGCACCCATTGCCCTCCCCCTGTATCCGCGCCTGTATGGATTTATATGTAAATATAATAAGGGTATTCATGCAACAGCGTAAACTCGTCGTAATCGTTGTAAAGTTTTAAACTTCGTAAATCTGTCAAATTTTCCATACAAATTGTGACAGAATTACGAAGTTTTAAACTTTACAACGATTACGACGAGTTTACGCTGTTGCATGAATACCCATAATATGAAAAAACTAATGTTTTCACTCAATAGACTGATTTGAAATCCCTGATTCACTGTGAACCATGAACTGATTCACTGTATGTATGTATGTAATTTTTTTAGTATCTCAACTGTAATAAAGCTTTTAAATTTTATTCTTAGATTAAGCTTAACATATTGAAAAAAACTGGGGAAACAAAAATCATGGCTACTATTATAAATGCGAGCTCAACGGAGCAGAAGTAAAAATTGATCCACTCTTGACACCTTTACCCTACCTATGCCAAGATTTTTGCATGTCAAAAACTATAGAGGTGATATATAAATATTTTTTTTCCATGATTGGTTAACAGTTTAATGCAAAAAAACATTGCTGGCATTTTATCTGAGGTACTGCCTCTTGCAAGGAACTAGCAAATAGTAAGCTTGTCTAGAGAAGAGCAAAAAATCATGACCTGTGAACTGTGAGCGCCTTAAATGTGATTTGATATGTGAAAAATCACAGTGCTAAAATCACAACGAACAGAAACAATTCACAAATCACGAAAAGAACTGTGGTCGTGATTCATTCTACGCAGTGAACAAAATCACGACCAGAATAAAATCACAAGAGAAATTAAAATCGCACAGATCAAGACGAAAGTATAAAAAATTAGAACGATGCGTGATTTTCTTTGCAGTTTATGGGTGATTTTTTGATAGATTTTGCTTTCCAATTTGGTAGAATTTTAAACTGGAGATTCTGAATTTGACCAGCAAGGGAAGTGCGGATTTTTTGACACCCACCTACTGTCACACCAACTTTTCTTAAATTTAAGTTAGTTCCTTAATCCGTTGCTCTAGAGTCTAGAGAGCTGAAATTTTGCAATTAAGTTGCTTAAAACCTAAAGAACCACATGCATTTTTGGAAATCCGCCCACCGCCACGCCTTCTTTTCTTTTATTTGAGTTTTCCCCTAAAAACGGTGCCCTAGAGAGCTGAAATTTCGGGAATAAGTTGTCTAGAGCTTAAAGAACAACACATACATTTTTGGAAAACCGCTCACTGCCACGCCTTCTTTTCTTATATTTGAGTTTCACCCTTAATGCGTTGCCCAATGGAGCTGAAATTTTTTAAATAAGTTGTCTAGAGCCTAAAGAACAACATATCATTTCTTATAAATCCACCCACTGCCACGCCTTCTTTTCTTATATTTGAGTTTTACCCTTATACTTTGCCATTGGGAGCTAATATTTTGTAAATAAGTTGTCTAGAGCCTAAGAAACAAGATAATATTTTGGGAAACCCACTCACTGCCACACCTCTTTTTCTTATATTTGTGTTTTCTTCTTCATACGTTGCCTTAGAAAGCTGAAATTTCGTAAATAAGTTGCCTAGAATTTAAAAAACAACATACAAAATATTTAGGAATCCACCGACTGCCACGCCTAATTTTCTTGGATTTAAGTTGTATCCCTTTTCAGTTTTTCCAGAGGGCTTAAATTTTTGTCAATAAGCTGTTTAAAGCCTTAACGTTACCTACATATGAAATTTTTTGAAATCCACCCACTGCCACACCTACTTATTGGAGAGCTGACATTTTATAAGTAGCTGCCTAGAAATTGAAATTTGTATTTTCATACAAATCAAGATACATTTATCATTAATGTAAAAATATGATAAATCTCTACAAAATAATTTTAGTTAAAACTTTTTTATTTTAAAAGATACTTGTTTTTTAGCTCTTTTTCAATAATAAAGTGTGCAGTAAAATGAGTCAGTATAGCTTATTCCGATTTTCTAATATATCTTATTTTTAATTCACGAATCACAATCACAGGTTAAACTCACACAGCCAAATTAAAAAACGCGGAATAGCGAAGGGTTAGCCTTATTCCATGTATTAAGTGCAAAATGTTACTAATAAAACAAAATTTCTGCTATGTGACGTTTACTATGCTAAACCACCGAAGCCGATGGTTTAGCGAAGGAATAAGCAGCAGACTCTTTTTTTTTGTATTGGTGTTGGTATCAAAAGATTTACCTTTTCAATTACATTTTTGTTCTATGCACAATGATTTCACTATGTTCTGAAGAATATAAGGCAAAAGGTTATTTATAAATGGTTTGGTTTATTTTTATGAGCTTAATTTGTCTTTGGTGCTCCAACTCTCGCTTCTTTTTCTTTTTTAATTAAATTTAACAAAATACCTACTAATAATTTAGATAGACATAAACAAGAAAATTCTTAGGTGTGTTTGTTTACTTGAAATTTTAAGATGTCAAAACCCATACGGAAAAAACCCAAGCTTCCGAAACTTGGTACAAATTTCAAGATACTTAACAGGCCTTGTACGGTAAACGTCACTTTACTATTCCACGAATATAAATTTTTTTTTAATGAGAAATTTTAACCCGTGGCTTAACTCTTATTCCGTGGTTTAGTAAAATCGTGGAATAAATGTAGAATAAGCGTTTTTTATTAATAGCGCTGACAGTGAATTGCAAATCACGACTTAGCTCATCTCTGAGCTTGTCATGAAAAAGTGCTTCTCACTAAGCCGTTCGGAATCAACAACAAAAAAAAGCTGTAGATCCCTCCATTCCTGCCAACAACACGCACACAGGAATGGTTGAGAGTTGTAAGCGCCACCATTATTCTCGTTTTAAAATACATTTCATCTTGATACCTTAATGAATAAAAAAATTCAAAAATAATATGGTAAAGCCTCTCTCGTAGGGATGATTTACATGGGGATGGGGACTGTTTGCCAGGTACCTAATTATTTAAGTCAGTTAATAAAATAAATAATATCTATACATTTAAAAAACTTTTAACTTGAATTATACATATAAAAAAGTTACTAAACATATTTATTAATTCAATAGTACTAAAAATAAGCGAAGCAATTTTATTGCGACTACTCTTCTAAATGGACTCGCTTTTGGTAAAAGCATCTCTACTGCGGCTTTGCCAATGGTTAACGTAACCCATTGGGTGGGTTTGCCATTGGGAAATGTAACTTATGAAGTAGATTTGCCATTGGCAAAGGGAACCAACGAAGTGGCTTTGCCATTGGTAAAGACACCCCATGATGTGGCTTTGGCAATGGCAAAGCCAAGTCGTGGGGTGCCTCTGACAGGCGAAACCTTCACTCGAAAAATTGGCAAAGGCTTCCCACTAGAAGCTTTTTTGAACATTTATTTATAACTTTTTTTTCTTTTCGGAGACTTATGTAAATCAATACTATTTATCACAAGAAATATACTAACAAAAGCTATTTGTAGCGAAAAGACATTTAAAAAGAAATTAACGAATTTAAGTATGTAGCAAATTTACTTCATAAAAACAAGACACACGTCCAACTCAACTCGGTTGGCGTCTCGCGGAGAACTGACACTGACATACTCATACTGACAAATTTTCTCAGAAGATTGCATAAGTGGTGGGGGTGGCGAACTATCGTATCGATAGCCCTATCGATTATAATCGATAGATTCGACTATCAGAAACAGTCGATAGTTTTTAACCGCTATCGATTGTTTTCGATAGTCATTCAAGCTAAAAAATTGTAAAATAAAATTCATAGTAGTTCTACTTTCGAATCCGAATTGTTTTATCCAGATGTTCGCAACTAAAAAGAACTTAGATATTCAAATAGTCTATATTAACACGCTTGAGTCGAAGCTAGCTTCGCAGACAAACTCAAAGGCTATTTTTGATATGACTCACAACTTTATGCATATGACTTGAATTTTTAAGTCGTTGGCTCTATTAAAAACAAAAAAAATTAACGACCAATCGAATGAATCACAATCACAAACGTCATTTCAAATTTCATAGTATGTACCTACATATCTAAAAGTTGTATTTCTCGTAGAACGAAATGAAAAATAATGAACACAAATACAATCTGTCATTTTGTTAACTAAATACAAAAGTATTTGTGATAATTATCTGTAATTGTAGTGTAAATACCCTCATTTTATTGTATTGTATTATTTTATTGAGCCAACATTTTAATAGCTTCGAGAGCAAGAGCTAGTTATATTATTTTTTCCAAATATATAAAAGAGAAGCCATTTTTGCTTTCGATTTAAAAGTAAAGAACTAAGCATTCGAGGTATTAAAAGAAAAATAGTCTCAATAAAAATAAAATGCACGACTGGGTCGCATGTACTTGCTCTTATGTTCAAGACACTGCGAGTTTAAGAAAATTGTATAGGTATACAAACATGGAAATCATGAAAGAAAAATGTGGAGAAGCATGAAATACGACATTTAAATTAGCTAAAACAACTCTTTTGACAGTTTGAGGTGAAAAAAAAGTATGCCATCTTAATTCATGATGGAATATGATTTTAAAAATTTTAAAATCGTTGGAGCGGTTTTTTTTTTTAATTAATTTTTTATATATAAAATTCTTAAAACATTTTTAAGAACAAATTTTGGTATGCAGATTTAAACTGTATATTTATGTGTATATAAAAACACAATTTGAAAAAAAATTGTCAACCCGTTTTTGAGATATCGAATTTTCAAAAAAAAAGTTTGAAACTTTTTTTAAAAATCCAAAAAAAGTTTTTTGAAAATTTTGATGCCATATTATTTAATCTTATCTGAAATTTGTATATAACAAAATTCATTGAAATCCGTTAAGCTGATAACGAGAAAACTCAAAATAAAAAAATACGTTCTATGACAGGTACTACTAATAGTTGCTATGTGTAAAATTTTATAATTTTTGATGGTAGATCGTACTAATTTTAGTATATTAAAAAAGTTTAATCAAAATCGTAGGAGTCGTTTTCAAGCAAAAAAATATTTTCCTTTGCGGTTTTTTCACTTTTGTATGGAAGGTACCTTTATTTTTTCATAAATGTAAAATTTTTTCTAAAAATATTTTAGAAAGTACTAAAAAAGTCTTAAATATCGAGTTTCAAAAAAATCTATGATGCCGTTTTCGAAATATTTGATTTTCCAAAAAAAAATTTTGAAATATTTTTTAAAAATCCAAAAAATATTTTTTCAAAAATGTTGGTACACGAAACTGTTAACATTTTTTGGAAGCTTCTGTATAAAAAAATAATTGAAATCGGTCATACCATTTTGAAGAAAATCAAAAATTAAAAAAATGGTTCCTTGGGAGGCACCATTAATAACCATATTTGAAAAATGGTTTTCCACCCAAAGAAAGCCTTTACTAAAATAAATTTGTTGAATTTTTTTTAAGAGAAGTTGTAGAGCCGTTTTTGAGAAAAGTACGATTATGTAAACTTGCCAAAAAAAAATGTATGGCAGGTACCGTTATTTTTGGTTCTAGAAAAAAAATGAAAAAAACGTGTGGGCATAATCACCAAAAACCACTATGTACCAAGTTTGAAGAAATTCGATTGAGCTGTTTAGGCTGTAGACGAACAGACAGACAGACAGACAGAATTGTGCCACCCACTTTTTTGGTGTTCTCTACCATCGTAATATCATATTTGATTGTTATCTCAATTTTTTTTTTGCACGAATCCAAAACTTGCCTTATAGTACCTATAATCGCAAGTAATAATACATACGTACCAGATACCTCAGAGTCATACAAGCTGGCGAAGAAGCTTTAATTTTTGTTATAAAATTCATAAAATTCGCTTTATTAAAAGCTTTGTAATATATAAATAGCTTTTTCAATTTCATTATGTTATTTTGCTCCACAGGCGCGATAATCTGTATAGGGTGATGGCACTTAGTCACCCCTTCAACTTTATTCTTATGATAAACTGGGCTTCAGAAATTAAATATTCAAATTGTTGAATAGAGTGTTTACTTTATCTGATTGGTTGGAATGTGTAGGTTATTAAATTATAGGCGTATTTATTAACGTTATTAACAAAAATTGAGCTGTAAGTGCGATTCTTGTGAGGTCGGCCACCATAGTTCACCAGTTGTTGGAGACCTTTGTAAAAATCGTCACAATCAAACATTTGACAAACTTGAAGCAAACTTCAATTTTTAAACCGAAAACCATTTATGCTATGTTTCCACCAAAGGTTTATCTCAGATTAGATTAAATAAATCTTTTTGTTGTTTCCACCGCACAAAAAGATTAATATGACAGCACCTTCAAAAATGCAAATGGCGTTTCAATTTTTCTTATGAAGTGCGAATGAGACAGAATGTTTGATTCATGTCATACAATGAAGAAATACATACATATATGCGAGTTTCGAATGAATCGTTCAGCACCATGTAAGAATAGGTTAGTTCGATTTGTAAATCTATTTGTCCGAGGAAGATTTAACAAGATTAATTTCTAATCTTCAAGATTTACGGAATAAATTTGTATGATAAATCTTCGAGATTTGAAGGAGATTTAAGGTAAATCTCATTAAATCTCAGATTAGCGCTAGGTGGAAATGTAGCATTATACGAATAATAAGGCTTTTTAAAAATATTTTTTTTTTTTTTCCAAAAGTAATAATACTACGTTTTCATTAGAGTCGAAATGAGGTAATTTCGCAAATCACAGAATTGTTTGACAGCTCATTTCTTTTTTGAATTTCAACTGGCTGTTAATCGCTTTTTGTTGTTGTTTTCTTTTGTTTCCTTCCATTGCGCTTTTACATTTTCATACAAAACCAATTCAGAGCTCATCAAACTGTGGGTAATACCATGTGTTCGTTAGGTTTTGACTTAATTTCCAACCTAATTTAGTGCAAATTTGGTTGAAATTATCTCATTTCGAAATGTGAATTTGTGTGGGAAATGAGATGATTTCGAATCGCATTTGGAAATTTTCAACGAAATTACCTCATTTGGCCTAATGAAAACGCAGTATAAGACAAAGCTTTTAGTATTTAATTTGTTTTTTTTTTTTTGAGTTAAAGTTTCATGCTAGAATAATTGTCATTTTTCTGAAAAAAGTAAAAATAAAAAATTTGTATTAGAATAGTTTTTTTTTTTCACTACCCTGAAGCCACACGAGCCAGTACTGGCTAGCCAGTCGCAATACACTCACATTTTTTTACTAACAGATACAAACCTGAGCTCGTCAACTGGCTTGCCTTTTTCGTAGCCAGTTGGGAAGCCAGTAGAGCAGCCAGTAACAGGGTTCGGCAGTACTATTTCGTAGCATATTTGGAAAAATAGGACCAAAACTTAAGTTAACTCCCATTTTCTTTCACAAATTATTAATAAAATAAAAACTAAAAGTCCATGCACAATCCTTAAGAACTCAAAAGTTTATAAATTTGCTAGCGATCCAAAAAATATTTAAAGATGAATAAAGCCGTAACCACACTTATTTCGTCTGGTGTGTTGTAGGTAGGGTATTATTTTCGTTCAAGAAGAAAGTCAAAAAAACTGCCGAATGAATTGATTAAAGGTTCTCCCAAACCGTTGCGAAACGTTCACCGATGCGGGTTTTTTGTTGTTGTTTTAAGCCTAGTATGCAGATCGAGCAAAGACAAATTTTATCTCTACATTTTTTTACTCGAGACAAATTCTGAAGGCGTAGAGATAAAAACAAAAGTCAAATGAGAGCAGTAGCGTAGTTAGAAAAATTTGAAACTTTTTCATGTACAGAAATCAAATTCCTTCAAAGCATTTCCAGAACAAGCAAAATTGATTGCATGCGCTTAATGGGGAACAATATAATGTGGATGGATGAAAATACTTTTAAAAGGTCTGAAATTTTCAGCTTATACTTCTCTGGAAAAAGTCGATTTTAGGGCAATTTGGTTACATTTGGATCAAAATACACTTTCTCCGTCAAAATATAGTTTGTCTCCCATCTATCAAGTCATCACCTGTCAAAATATATTGAAGGATTGCTACGATACTTACTTACTTACTTAAGGTGGCGCTACAGTCCGGGGTGGACCAGGGCCTCAACCAACAAGCTTCTTCCAGCCGGCTCGGTTTCTAGCTAGCTGTCTCCAGTTTCGCACGCCAAGTTGGTTGAGGTCCTCTTCCACTTGCGTGCGCCACCTTTTACGCTGTCCACCTCTACTGCGTTGTCCCACGGGGTTGGATTCAAAGACTTTCCGGGCCGGAGCATTGGTGTCCATTCGCTCTAGATGACCCAGCCATCTCAGTCGTTGGCTTTTCACTTTTGTGGCTAGGTCGGTGTCGCTGTACAGCCCATACAGTTCGTTGTTGTATCTTCTTCTCCATTCCCCATCTATGCAGACGGGACCAAAAATCACCCGGAGAATTTTCCTCTCAAAACAGCCTAACGCTTTCTCATCCACTGTTAGCAGTGTCCATGCCTCTGCACCATACATCAGGACCGGGATGATAAGCGTCTTATACAGGGACAGTTTAGTTGCTCGAGAGAGGGCTTTGCTTCTCAATTGCCTTCTTAGCCCAAAGAAACAGCGATTGGCAAGAGTAATTCTTCGTTTGATCTCAGCGCTGGTGTCGTTCGCTGAGTTTATAGCGGATCCTAGGTAGACAAAGTCTCTGACTACCTCAAAATTATAGCTGTCTATAGTGACGTTCTGTCCGAGACGTCGGTGTTGGGTGTCCTTTCTTGTGGACAGCATATATTTTGTTTTGCTTTCATTCACCGTTAAACCCATCTTCTTGGCTTCCTTCTCAATGCTCACAAAAGCACCACTGACATCACGCTTTGTTCGTCCGATTATGTCAATGTCGTCAGCGTAAGCGAGTAATTGGACGGACTTTTGAAAGATTGTGCCTCTGGTGTTGACGTGAGAGTTTTGCACTATTCTTTCAAGAACGATGTTGAAGAAGTCGCATGACAGCGCGTCGCCTTGCCTAAAACCTTTTTTGACATCAAAGGTGTCGGTGAGGTCTTTGCCGACCTTGATGGAGCAGCGTGCATTCTCCATCGTCATCCTGCACAAACGGACGAGTTTGGCAGGGATGCCAAAACTAGACATTGCTCTATATAGCTCGTCTCTATAGATGCTGTCATACGCGGCCTTGAAATCGATAAAAAGGTGGTGGGTATCGATTTGGAACTCCTGGGTTTTCTCCAAGATCTGCCGTAGTGCGAATATTTGGTCGATGGTGGACTTCCCTGGCCTAAAGCCACACTGATATGGACCTATCAGGTTGTTGACGAATGGCTTCAGGCGTTCACAAAGTACGGCAGAGAAGATCTTGTAGGCGATATTAAGAAGACTGATGCCTCTGTAGTTGGTGCAGTCCAGAGGATCGCCTTTCTTGAGGATCGGGCAAACAATACTGAGGTTCCATTCATCGGGCATGCTTTCTTCCGACCATATTTTACAGATGAGCTGGTGCATACTCCTAACCAATTCATCGCCAGCCGCTTTGAATAGCTCAGCCGCAAGGCCATCAGCTCCAGCAGCTTTATTGGACTTAAGTTTAGATATGGCTATCCTCACTTCGTCAAGATCGGGTGGACGGAATTGTTGGCCTACGTCGTCCAGGTTGAATGGTGCAATTTGCATGGTAGCGGAATTCGGTTCGTCATCGCCGTTATACAATTTGCAGAAATGATTTTTCCATATCCTCAGCACCGACTGCGTTTCCACCACGATGTTCCCCTGATCGTCCTTGCAGGCTTCGGTTCGGGGTTTGTAACCTTGGGAGGTTCTTTTTACTTTTTGGTAAAACTTCCGAACTTCATTCCTGCAGTGGCATCCCTCTAATTCCTCGATCGCGCGCTTCTCATGCTCTTTCTTTTTCTTTCTGAGAAGCTTGTGTTCCTCTTTCCTCTTCTGCTCGTAGAGCTCGCGAGCAGCTCTGGTCCTTCTATGCAGCGCCGCTTTGTATGCCTGTTGTTTGGCTGCATGCACTTGCCGGCATTCCTCGTCGAACCAGGGGTTTCGCTGTGGTGGTCGTGCGAAGCCCAGCACGTCAGAGGCGGCATCTCTGATGGCTTCCTGGCAGTTTTTCCACTGGTTCTCGATGTTTGCAGTTGGCGGCAAAGGACTAGTTAAGAGGGCGCGAGAGACTCGATCGGAAAAGGACCTGGCGATTTCTTGCGACTGTAGCCGTCCGACGTTGAACTTCCTGACAGTATTTCCCTGTTTTGGCTTTGGTCTGGATATCCGTAGCATTACCTTTGCTACAACGAGGTAGTGGTCCGAGTCAACGTTGGCTCCTCGGAACGTTCGGACATCCTTGATACTTGAGGAGTGCCTTGCGTCGATCGCAATGTGGTCAATTTGGTTGGCGGTTGATTGACCAGGAATTCGCCATGTCCCCTTATGAATATCGAGATGCGGGAACTGCGTACTAGCTACCACAACGTTTCGCCCCGCAGCAAAGTCGATTAGCCTGAGTCCGTTATCGGAGGTGGTGTCGTGCAGGCTGTATCTTCCGATTGTGCCACCAAAGACGTCTTCTCTTCCTAGTTTGGCATTAAAATCACCCAAGACAATTTTAATGTCATAGCTAGGGCATTGCTCATATGTCTTGTCCAGGAGCTCGTAGAACTCGTCCTTGGTGTCGTCATCTTTCTCCTCTGTGGGGGCATGCGCGCATATCAGGCTGATGTTGGCGAATTTAGCCTTGATGCGAATTGTCGTGAGGCGCTCGTTCACATAATTGAAACTCAAGACCTCTTGCCTCAGTCTGCCTCTAACAACAAATCCACATCCAAAAAGACGCTGCCCTTGTGGTCGGTAACAGTCACCGTAGTATACATCGCAGTCTTTCAGTTTTCTTTTGCCCGGCCCATCCCATCGCACTTCTTGGATGGCGGTGATGTCTGCTTTGTAGCAGTCTAGGGCCTCCGCTAAATGTTCGGCTGCACGTGGTCTATAGAGAGACAGAACATTCCACGTGCAGATCCGAAGTTCGTTGTCCTTATTTCGTTTGCTAGGTTCGTCAACAGTAAATCCGTCCGTATCCGAGGCTTGTTGATGCTTCGCAACTAAAATAGCTTTACGTGGCCGGGAAGTCACCCCGACGGCACGACCCCCAACCTGGAGGACCAGACCCTATATATATAACTCCAAGGGCGGGGAGCCGGATTAACCGCTCCTTATAGGCCTGAGCTCCGAATATGTCGTAGTAGCCCGTATAAGGTGTTCACTAAGTAGTTCAGCCTAACTGGAACTGTAGACGCCACCGTTGATTCCATCTTGAGAATTCTTCCGCTGCCGCCTGGATGAAGGAGAAGTGCCTTAGTGGGAACACTCCTCCCCCCCTCTCTCGTTTGCTGCCCCCTAAAACCGTCCACAGGGATTGGAACCCCATCTTCAGTTAAAGGTACTAGGCACCCGATGTTCACCGCGGGGAGGTGAGAGTAGGAGTTGATAGACAGAGGTTCGCTTTGAAACAAAGCTTGTGGACGCTTGTGTCCTCTTGAATGCACATGTCTACCCTTTGAACATCGGATTGCTACGATGTCAATAGATTAAAAAAAAAAAAAAAAAAAAAAAAAAAAAAAGCAATGCAAGCAATGCTTGCACGGTGTGACTTGTACCTGCAAGCAGAGAATATGAAATAAAGAAGTCAATCCTCAGCTGATGTCAATTTGATTTGCCTACAAGCTGGAAGCGAACAGCTGATGTATTAGATTTGCAAAGTATTAGTGAAAAGCAGTGCAAAACGCACACGTAGAATCAACTAGTCATTCAGCACATCATTCAGCACAGGGCTGGTTGTTGTTGCGATTCACATCTATTTCTTCGACACGAAATGAAATTACAAATACAACAATGTAAACAAATGGGTTTTGGGGGGTGAAACGTACGAAGGATTGGCTTCTTTATTTGATATTCTCTGCCTGCAAGCACTTGCAAGCAAGTAAAACACTTGAAATCACTTGCCGCAAGTACTCACCACTTGCAGGATTTGCGCAAGCAGGTTTCTTAGTTGCTTGCAAGCGAACGTATGTTTTTCGATCAAAATGACAGAAAAAATCGTCTTCCTCTGCCCAGAAGTCTCTCATCAGTGTTGTAGAGTACGGATTTTCAGCGCCACGTTCAAAAAAGGGACATACCAAAATGATTTATCTTCGATCAGCCGCATTTTGTGCTTTCAAATGCTTCAACATAGAACACGGTCTCGTGTCATTTTTGAATGCATGCTTTTTGATAATAATAATAGTAACGACTGGATCGTACGTAATTGCTCTTAATTTTCAACTTACTTCGAACTTCAGATCTTTTAAAAATATTTGAGTAATTAAAGAAAAATGCAACGAAGCATGAAGCTCTTTCTATCAATTGTAAAAACAACTCGGTAGAGTAAATAATGACAAAGTCAAAATAAAAAAAAATTTACCTATATGAAAGGTACCACTAATAATAGTTTTTAGTAAATTTTTTATCAGAAAGTTCAACTCGTTTACAATCAAATCACTCTCTGCAAGCAATTGCATATTATTATTACTAATAATAATCTACAAGAATCAATTGCCTCGATTTCAACAAATCTTTTCCATTATTTCCTCGTATACAATTCTTCTTTCAAATCTGGATTATCCATTTAGATTTATTTCTAAAGAAATAATAAACCAAACTGAGCTGAAATAGCAAGACCACACTCGTTTACACGTGCAAGTACTTTTAGAAACTAATTTCAGCAATTACTTGCAGCAAGTACTTTCAGCAATTAATTTCAGCAAGTACTTGCTTGCTCGGTGTGACGACCTGAAAAGTACTTGCAGCAAGTTTGTTTTGCAAGCAAGTAAAAAGTAGTTTTAGCTTACAATTTACTTGCCTGGTGTGACTGCTCTGTGCAAGTACTTGCACGAATTTTTCAAAATCGAAATTTTTGAAACAATTGCTGCAAGTACTTTACTTGCACGGTGTGACGGCACCTTAACTTTTCTTATTCTTCACAATTTAGCTTTAATCGTTCCAATATCTCTTTTACTTTTTGAGAGAAACCAACCCATTTCCGGCCAACGCACAGTGGTCGGAAATCAACATTTAGAGCGAACTAAATCAAAAATTGAAGGTCCAAATCACCATGACTAATGTAATCTATCGTAGGTGGGAATACATCCGCGTACCCACTGATGACATTGGTTTTTTATTACAGGTCGAAAATAATACTAAAAGATCCGTAAGTTGAACGATTCAACCAATATTCGCAGCAGGAAATGCCAAAAATGTCAAAAATTGTGGCCTTTTGTGACGATTCTAAAATGAATTGTAAAAGATGAATTAGCACGTAAATGCACTTTGTTTTTGTACTATCTTGAAAAGAAACGACACCCTAACGATATTAGAGCAGTCTTAACACTTGCAAACATTGGCGATTTTTCTATGCTTAACTCAAAAAAATAATGACCAAAAAATCCTTTTTAATTTGTTCCTAACTTTACAGCTTTTTAAATTTATTAAAAAAATATTTACCGTTATATACCTTATGTTTGGTTTTAAATTATTAAAATAATTTTAAGTTGAATTTTCACACCCATTACAAATGATAAACAATTCAAAATTAGCTTACCATACTGCGAATAATGGTTGCATCGTTCAACTAACGGGTCTTTTAGTAACATCTTCGACCTTTAATAAAACACCAAGGTCATCAGTGGGTACGCGGATGTACTCTACGTACGATAGATAAAATTTGTCATAGTGATTTGCACCTTCAGTTTTTATTTTAGTTCGCGCTAAATGTTGATTTCCGACCACTGTGCAACGTTCCGAAAACACAAAGTCCTAGGTTTTAATGCCTGGTGGCTCCCTTATGATGAATTTCGGTAAATTAATTATTGATCCTGAAAGTTTAAATGATTGTCTATCAAACTGTTTTTGGATTTTTTTTTTTTGAAAATTTTGTAGCCTGTTAAAATTCAATAATTTCGAGATTTTTGAGGCAGCATTTTTGAACTTTCCCAAAATATCATTAGAATAATAATTTTTCTATTAAACGTCAACTATAGATTAAGAAAATATCAAATTATATTCTAAAATTCATTTCAAACCATTTCTGTCATCTAGCTGCTTTCCAGGAGAAATAAATGCACTGATGCGCTTTCGCAGTGTTTGTCGAATGTAGTAGCACTATAATCGAAAAACAACATTCGAATTCGTTACGTTTACACATCACTTTGAAAGTTTTTTATCGAGTTGTATTTTGTGTGTGTGTGTATAATATGCCAGTTTAAAAAAAAATAAAAACAAACTAATTTTTATTTTTATTTCGATATTCTTCGTAAGAGTAATATTCTTTATTTTTAATTCTTAGAAAAACAATAAATTAATACCTACAAGCCTGTTATATATTATGTTGGAAAAACCGATTACGAAAAACCTTGTGTATGTATTCTTAGAAATCATTAGTAAGTACAATCTGCTTATAAGAATCGTCAAAAAATTAGGTCATTTTTCTTATGAAGTCTAAAACTGTACTCAGATATTTATAAACGTGGTTGCAATCTAATTCCAAAAAAAAAGAAACACTTCATGCTCTATAGGAAAAACCCATCATTATACTTATACCCGTGTGTATGAGTTTTTAAAAAGTGCACTCTTATTGAGTTTCACTTATAAGCTGTGAATTGTTCAATATGTGCACAAATTTTTAAAAAATTCCCAAAAGAACTAGCTGGCAGAGTCGGGTTTGAAGGTACATGTTGATGATTTGTGTTGCTCAAAACAAGCCTTATTAAAATAGAATTTGTAAAGCGTAGTTTACCGAGGCAAAAGTCATGAAAAATTGGTCGAGCTAATAAAGCAAGCAAAGCGGTTTGATCGAATAAAGAGAAAGCTCTCCAACATTCCTATTCCAAAAATCCAAACGCAAGTCGTGAATGAATAAATGACAATGGGACAATGCATTGCATTTGTAAGACATTCTCCAATGAAACACCAATGCCTCAGCTCGAATCAAAAATTCTACCACTTTTTGCTTATCCAGAACTAACAAAATTTTAAATTCAAAGACAATCCGATCATTCATGACAAAAAATCCCAAAATTTTTCAGTAGAAAAAAAAAATCCTGTGAGTTTATGTCTCTATGTACTTACCTCAATGCACCATTGGAATTATTTAGAACTGATTTCTTTTCGAAATAGAAATCTAGTAGATTTTTTCAAAGCTTGTGTCATACAACTTTGTTTATAAAATTTGGGAAAAAGGGGAAACTGTGCGCTGTGCCCTAGGAGCATTTCATGATACGCTTTCCTGACATGTTTTTTGGTTTGAGTTTTGATCACCACATTCAAAGCTTCAGTGAAGAAATAGATTCAGAAATAATAGAACAAAAATTACTAAAAATTGTTTTTCTTTGATCTTATCACATAGGTACATATGTATATTAAACTTATGAATTAAATATTCTTTGTCAACTTGCTTAAAAATTGTGATACACAAAACATAATTTAAATTTCTATCACACGTGTGCGTGTTTGTGTTAAGAAGTTAGAATTTGGCAAGTTAAAGTTATCTGTACGTGAAGCCTAGCTTACAGTTTCCGTGCGCCAAAAAAAAATCTGTGCAAATATTCTTGCATGTCAAAAATAATTGAGATGAAATGCAAAGTTAATTGTTTGCATGATTGGCTTACAGTTTCATGCACAAAAAAACATTGCTGTCATGGAATGTCATGAAAAATAATGGACCGGCAATTTTTTTGCATGCGAAAAAAGTTTGGTTTATACTTTAAAAAAAAATCACCCGAGTACAGAATCCGGCGAATGAGATGCGAAGGGAATCAGAATCAGACTCAATGTTGTACATTTTAACTTCGAGCGAAACGTCGAAATTGAGTCTAGCTCCCTCCGCAGCTCATTCGTCGGGTTCTGTAATCGGGGTGAATATAATATATTCACATCAAAACATTATTTGCATCGAAAAATAATTATTTTCCATTTCTAGGCCTACAGTTTATTAATTAAGGGTAAATTAATGACTTAATTGGTGGCTTAGGCCAAGGCATACGTGTTTTGGCTTGAATATTATTCAATTTGGTGCACAGAGTAGGTGGAAAATCGATTTAAAAATTTTGATTTTTTTCTCAGGGAACTGTAAACTATGCTTTAACACACCTTCACAGTTACTTCTGAAAGCAATCTTTGATAAAATTACAAGTATAAAAAGCTCTGTAAGTGACTTACAGTAAATTTACCAACTTACGTAAGCTGTAAATTGAAAGAAAAACTTACAAGTAGAAATACGTTTTTTTCCAACTTTCGGAATTCTCACAGCTTACTCAAAGTAAGTAAAGTGATACGTTTTCAAACTTATGAAAGTAGTTTTTACTGTAAGTTCATCTGTAATGTAAAGCCTCTTGTATATAAGTTGCTTATTTAAGTCTTACATAAGTGGTAAAAGTAGAACTAATATTTATTAAAGAATTACAGAGGTATAGCCATTCAAACTCCACCATTCTTATAATTTTTCGCAATTTTCGCCCGAAAGATTATTTTTTGGTACTGCATCATTGTATATCCACTCTATAGTATTCTCATGAAACACGATTTTGTAGGTTGACATTTGGTCGATAAGTTCGCTGTGATCGCCTTACCGAGATCCCTTAACAAAAATTAGGATTACATTTGGACGCATAGGTGGCCACGAGTATTTTTTCTTCATGAGAATACTATAGAATTTATATACAATGACTGCATGACAAATTTAACATTCTCTGCACCTATTACTTAATCTTATGTTAATCGCACAAGCCATTCGGTCTGTAAGTCTGGATTCTGGAAGCATTTAAAGAGAGCCGGAAAACAAAACTATCATTTCTTGCAGTTTTTGCCAGGAAGTCCGTTTTTTGGTAGAAACTACATGAAAAAATAAGCTATCCTTGTACCAAGTCTTATAATAATCGGCCCAGCCGTTCAGCTTGTTGATCTAGAAGAATTTAAAAACAGCCTGAAAACAAAAATGTGGGCTTAACTACTTTTTAAATATTTTCAATATTCGTAATGTCATAAATCATCAAAATCTTGAGTTCGAATATTTTTACGAATATGAAATCGTGGTTCAGCAATTTTAACTCACCGACTTCGGCGAATGGACAGATGTTCAACATTGGTTCAAGCATTAAATTGGCTACTATGACATACTTGAACCTTGAACCATCGTTGAACCTCAGTAATTCCACCGAAATCAGCCATTAAAAATATTTGAACCACAGATTAAACTTTAAACCACGTTTGTACAATGGGTCCTAAAATATTGAAAAGTGGCCAGCCCAATCTGCCCATTCGCTCAGAAACGCATGGGTGAATTTAAATTTAGTTGCATTTTCGGTTCTAACTTCTAAACATGCTTATGTGCCAAAGAATTATATTCAATAATGAAACCCTTGCACGTAATTACCCCACATTTTCTGGTTTATTCATTACCTAAATATATACGTACCTGGATTTAGAAAAAGTAATTTCTTTAGAAATACAAAAAATGCAAGTTCGTGTTATTTGAAAAGTTTTATTATGTTGAGAACAAAAAAATTTAACACATAATCGAAAATCGATCGCAATTATTAGTTGAAAATTTGCCCGTTCCTGCCATCAGGTAGGGATAGGGATTTGTATGCATTACACGTGATCATATTTATTATTTCTAGTCATAAAGTTAACCAAAAACATGCCATATACAATATACATATCTCATTATCTTTTGTTCTTGAGTTGCTGTTGCTAAATTCTAGTAGTTTTGAGTACGATCCGTCTGAAAAAGAAATTAAAATAAAAAGTTTGTATTAGTGCTGCTATAGTTATTTTTTTTACTTTCATTATTTTATTTTATCACTTTACATAATACTAAACAATAATGAACAATCTATTTTAGTCCGAGTGCCGACCGTAAGATTACCTATCTGATCCATAGGCGCACGGGGGGCAAGGAGACAGTTGCCCTCCTGGCTCTGGACAATACCACACAACTAAGAAATTTTTCAGTTTTTTCTTTGAATTTTAACAAATACTTTGCCTTCTCTCAATGATTTGCCCCCCCCCCCCTGGCTCTGGATCATACCAAAAGTACCTAAAAATATCCTTAGTTTCGATATTTATGGAAATATGGATACTTTCTTTAGGTGCCAGTTATAGCTATCATTGAAACTCATCACTGAAAATTTTAATGATTGATTTTGAGACGTTTAGGAAGTAAAATCATTTATTCTTTTGATGGAAAAATAAAGCTAAAGACCTAATTAATATTTTTATCCAAAAAAATTGTTCAAATAGGCCCAACTTTCCACATAAAAAGACTTTTCTTATTTCAATGATTGAACTACCTTACCAATGATCATTGACAAAATTAAAAGTCAATTTTTGTGGAAAGTTGGGCCTATTTGAAATTTTTGTTTGACTAGAAATATTAACTTAGTCTTAAGCTTTGATCGTCCATCAAAACAATAAATGATTTTACCTCCTAAACGTCTCAAAATCAATCATTAAAATTTTCAATGATGAGTTTCAATGATAGCTATAACTGGCGCCTTACAGCCTGGCATTACCACATTTTTGCATGGATCATGCCAAATGCATCTGAAATTATCCTTAGTTTCGATATTGTTGGAAAATATGGATATTTTTTTCACAGCTTGAAGTTGGAGTGGAGTGTATCTATTTGCTTCCAAAATAAAAACAATTGTGAGTTACTTTAATGTCATAAGAGCATAACTCATAAGTTTGACGTTTATACTACGTTTACGTTTACACCGAACACTAAACCGGGATTTAATAAGATTTACCTCAAATCTTCTTTACCAAACAAATTTAGGTATGTCTTAAATCTTGTAGAGAAGCATGAAATACGACATTTAAATTGGCTAAAACAACTCTTTTGACAGTTTGAGGTGAAAAAAAAGAATGTCACTTTAATTCTTGATTGAATATGATTGTGTGGGAAAAAAAATCTAAAATCGTTGGAGCGGTTTTTTAAAAATTAGTTTCTTATACATATATAAAATTATTAAAACATTTTTAAGAGCAAATTTTGGTATGCAAATCTAAAGTATACATTTATGTGTATGTAAAAACAAAATTTGAAAAAAAATTGTCTACCCGTTTTTGAGATTTCGAATTTTCAAAAAAAAAAAAATTGAAACTTGTTTTGAATATCCAAAAACTTTTTTTTGAAAATTTTGATACGCAGTATTATTTAATCTTATCTGAAAATTGTATATAAACGAAACTCATCTAAATCCGTTTGGCCGATAACGAGAAAATTCAAAATAAAAAAATACGTTCTATGACAGGTACTATTAATAGTTTCTAAGTGGAACATTTTATAGTTTTTGGTAGTAGATCGTACTAATTTTAGTATATGAAAAAAATTTGATCGAAATCGTAGGAGTCGTTTTTGAGCAAAAAAATTTTTTCCATTGCGGTTTTTTAACTTTTGTATGGATGGTACCGTTATTTTTTCATAAATGTAAATTTTTTTCTAAAAATATTTTAGAGAGTACATAAAAAAATCTTAAATATCGAGTTTCAAAAAATCGATTATATTGTTTTCGAAAAAAATTTTGAAATATTTTTTAAAAATCCAAAAAATATTTTTTCATAAATGTTGGTACACAAAACTATTTATATTTTTTGGAAGCTTTTGTATAAAAAAAAATAATTGAGATCGGTCGTACGTTTTGAAGAAAATCAAAAATTACAAAAATGGTTCTTTGGGAGTTACCATTAATAGCCATTTTTGAAAAATGGTTTTCCATCCAAAGGAAGCCTTTAATAAAATAAATAAATTAATTTTTTTTAAAGAAATTTTATCCAGACGTTTTAGAGAAAAATATGATTATGTAAAATTGCTAAAAAAAATGTATGACAGGTACCGTTATTTTTGGTTCTAAAAAACATTAAAAAAACGTGGGAGCATAATCACCAAAAATCACTAAGTGCCAATTTTGAAGAAAATCGATCGAGCCGTTTAGACTTTAGACGACAGACAGACAGACAGAACTGTGCCACCCACTTTTTTGGTGTTCTTATCATCGTAATATCATGTTTGATTTTTATCTCAAAAAATTTTTTTGCACGAATCCGAAACTTGCCTTATAGCATAGTTTACAGTTCCGAAAAAAAATTCAAAATTTTCAAAACAATTTTCCACCTATTCTGAGCACCAAGTTGAATAATATTCAAGGCGAAAAACGTTTGCTTTGGCCTTAACCACCCATTGAGTCATTAAACAAACTGTAAGCCTAAAAATGGAAAATAATTATTTTTGGATGCGAAAACCATTTGCATGCAAATAATGCCTTGAGGTGAATATATTTTTTTTTTTGAAGTATAAACCAATCATCAAAAAAAAAAATATATTATTCACCACACTTTTTTTCGCATGCAATTCAATTGCCGGTCCATTGTTTTGCATGACATTCCATGACAGCATAGTTTTTTTTTTCACTGTAAACCAATCATGCAAACAATTAATTTAACATTTCACCTCAATTATTTTTGACATGCGAGAATATTTGCATAGATTTTTTTTGCGCACGGGAACTGTAAACTAGGCTTAAAGTACCTATATCGCAAGCAAAAATGAAACCCCGTTTCTGTAAGTAATGAACAAGACAGGTATATACATACAGTTGCGGTCAAAATAATAGTAGTACAAGTTAAAGAATTGCGTAACTTAAGTTTTGTAAATTTTATATTGCGCTGATAGTAACAAACTGTTGCATTTTGACTTAATTACATTTTCTTAATGAGCGGGTACACATAAATTTTTATTTGCAACGGTAATATGACAAATAAGCAACCGTTATTAATCAAAGCTACGAATTCTATCGGTCAAAATAATAGTTGGATATAGTTTACAGTGGATTTTCGTTGAAAAATTCATGTAAGTTGAACTGAACTTAATATAAATTGCGTATGACAAAGCCCTCACTATGTCACTGATGAGTTCAAGTGAGTAAGCCGAACGAAACGCCAATTTATAGGACTAAAGGCCATAAAAAGCTATTTTGAATCAATAATTCAACAAGTCCAATCCTTAATGCTAAGTCTTCTACTTGGCTGATTTATTTCAGTAGTATATAGAATTTGTATTATAAAACCTTCTTATATAGAAACTATGCCTGGCCCAGGGCAAAAAAACTTCCAGCTTAATGATTAGGAATTCTAATCTTGTTGGATATAGTTTACAGTGGATTTTCGTTGAAAAATTCATGTAAGTTGAACTGAACTTAATATAAATTGCGTATGACAAAGCCCTCACTATGTCACTGATGAGTTCAAGTGAGTAAGCCGAACGAAACGCCAATTTATAGGACTAAAGGCCATAAAAAGCTATTTTGAATAATAGTAGTGCAACGGTTTATGTGAAGAAATATTATTTTTCTCCCTTATTTCTTAAATTAAACATTTAAAAAAACGTTGGTTTTTGTTTATCCATAACATCTTCATAGTTTTTATTGAAAAATTGGTCATATTTTTGCCAGCAATGGGCAGAGGCAAACACCGAACACCGGAATAGCGTGTCTTAGTTAGAAGACTGATATTGAAAGGCAAAACTTATGTGCTGGTTCAATGCCAAGTTTAATGCTCACCAACAATGGTAAGAAAAGTCATTATTTAACTGCCAAAGTCAGAAAATGGCGGGCGGAAGCCGCTTTTGCCAACAAAGTTGATGAAACGAGTCATCAGGCATTTAAAAATCACTCCCGTTACGCCAGCTTCTGAAATTAAAGGCATATTTTTTGTTATTGCCATCAATGAAACGGTTCGTAGAAAGTCACGAGAACATGTTCAAGCCGCCCACAGCCTGGAGGGGTACCATTGTTGACAAAAAACAATGTAACAAAAAGATTGAAATTCGCAAAAGAACCACTTTGACTGGTCTGCATCAAATCGGAGTAATGTTCTGTGGTCAGACGAGTTCAAGATTGTTTTATATGGTGGAAATTGACCTCATCAATATGTAAGAAGGCCAAAAAACACAGAATATAATCCACGTTTCAAAGCAAAAACACTTAGACACGGAGGACTCAGCATAATGGTTCGGGCATGTTTTTCCTTCTATGGTGTTTTTCCAATACACCAAATTGAAGGTATCATGGATTTGGAAATCTGTATTAAGATCATCCAGGAAGTAATGCTACTCTATGCTGAAGATGAAAAACCCACTGAAACGTGTCTTTCAGTGAGACAATGACCCAAAGCCTACTAGTAAACTTGCGAAGCAATGATTCCAGGCAAATAGAGTTGATGTGATGGACTGGCCGCACAGTCTCCGGACTCCGGGTGTGCTGCTGTTTTTTTTCCAACAAGGGACTTGCGACTAACTGTGAGTTTAAGGTTCAAACCCTCAACTAAATCTTATGATACAAATTTTGCGGTGCAGGGAATTAACTTCACGGGAACTATCTTCACATGGGAATTTACTTCACCAGTAGTGGGAATTAATTTCACCTTTTTTTTGTGAAGTAATTTCCCCCTAAAGGTGGGAAATTATTTCATCCGAAAATTGTGTGAAGTTATTTCCCACCTATGATATGATAGAAATTAAAAAAATGTAAAATTGTGTTTCCTTAAATTCCGATTCTTTAAATTCAAAAGAAATTTGCATACACCCAGTCCCGCACCTACCCCAAATCCTATAATGGGCCCAAGCAGGGGGGTTGCAGGTGGGCAGCCCCAAACATACCTCACTGTTTATTCGCCGTAATGCTTGCTCCTAGCATAAATACAGTGCTAGCAGCAAGCATAAATACAGTGCTAGAAGCAAGCATTACGGCGAATAAACAGTGAGATATGTATGGGGGGGCATGCTGCCCCCCTGCAACCCCCCTGCTTGGGCCCATTATAGGATTTGGGGTGGGTGCAAGGCTGGGTGTATGCAAAGTTTCTTTTGCATTTATTGAATCTGGACTTAAAGAAACGCACAGTAAAGTGAAATTAATTCCCACAAAAAAGTGAAACTATTACTCACTTTCAGTGGGAAGTAATTTCACTTCAAAAAAGTGAAATTAATTCCCATTAGTGGTGAAGTTAATTCCCATGTGAAGGTAGTTCCCGTGAAGTTAATTCCCTGCACCAAATTTTGCCCTAAATTTAATTTTTTGTGATATTTAAAGGTGTATTATCTGCGCACTACTATTTTTTTGACCGCTGTTCTTCAAAAGTTCTTCAATAAATTTGAAAATATCTTATAAAATATTATATTTGGAATTTTTCTTTTTTCGAAAATAAAAGCTTAAAAACACCAATTTGAAAATCACATGAGTATTAATTTGTTAAAAATTAAGGGAGCAACTTTTTTTCAAGTTTGATTTTTTATTAAGGAGTACTACTATTATTTTGACCGCTGCTGTATGTATTATGCCTGTTTGGTAATGTGAAATTTTCTCCAAGTTTCCCAAACTTGGGTTTTTTGCTCCTATGGTTTTTGACAGCAAATGTACGTAGTAAAGCCTATTGGTTGTACTCAACTAACCTAGGTGTGAAAGGAAATGTCAAAAAAATATCTTCAAATACTCGACCGGGGAGATTTTGTTAACCCATCTTTTCTCTTGCTCTTCTCACCAAAAAATATCAAATAAAGAAGCCAATCCTCAGCTGTCAATTTGATTTGCCTACAAGCTGAAGCGAACAGCTGATGTATTAGATTTGCAAAGTATTAGTGAAAAGCAATGACAAAACGCACACATCGAATCAACACAGGTCTTGTTGTTAGGCGTTTTCTTTTGGAGGTGGCAAAGTACTTTGCTAGCTTTTTTCAATGGAACACATCAAACTGCTTTCCCATGTAAAATGTATCTACTCGCACATTAGAGCATGTGCAGTTGGTAGTACTAGATTAGGCACGATTCACACAGAAGTGGCTTATGGTGCTGGTGTGGTTCTGGCCTGCTACGGGCGTGGTGTGGTTGTGGTGAGCTTTGTTCACACAGAAGTGACAGGGAATGGTTATTTCACAGAAAAGCAATAGATACACACACAAACACAGAGGAACACTTCACAAGAAAATGGCTTCTACACAGAAAATAAATGAAATATAAAAAAAAAACAATTGCCTTGAATTGTTGGGCTATTTTTTGCCATGTTTGGTTCCTGTTGCAGTAATTTTGTCCTCCCGTAATTACATAAATCTTCAAGTATTTGCATTTCATTGCAAAATTCAGTTTTTATAAATTTTATTGAACTCATAATCACATTTAATTTTTTTAATGCCTGACAATTTGACATTTGACTGAGAGTTTTCATTGTGGCGTGACGTTTATGTAGGCCACTGGAGTTTTCAGTATGGTGTGGCGATGGCATGTGACACCATCTCGTCATCTGTGTATGTATTATCTCATAAGAGAACATGTGAATTCCACAACGTGGAATATGCATGCAGCACGCCAGAACCACACCAAAACCTCAAGCCAGTTCTATGTGAATTGGGCCTTAGGGTTTTCATCTACTCACAAGTACTTTGCCACCTCCAAAGGAAAACGGCTGTTGTTGTAATTCACATCTATTCTTTGACACAAAATGAAATTACAAATACAATAATATACACAAATGGGTTTTGGAGGGTGAAACGTACGAAGGATTGGCTTCTTTACCTATTTGATATTCTCTGCTTCTCACCCTGGAACTGAAAGGTGCTAGCAACTCAGTTTCCTCGTGTGAAAGGGGCCTATAGTGCCGGAGAATTTATTATTTTTTTGTATGGTCGGCTTACACTTTAAAAAAAATATATTTACCTCAGCATTAATTTAATTTTTTTTAAACACCGAGGCCACACGGGACACGGGCAAGTACTCATACAAACTCATTTGTTCACAAACACATACAAACCCAAGCAACTTGCTCATCAACTGGCATGGAATTTTTGAAGCCAGTAATGAAGCAAGTTCGGAGACAAGCAAGTGGAAAGCAAGTGGAATGCAAATTACGAATTTGACAAGCAGTGTATGTAACCAACTACTTGCTTGCCAGTACTTGCCTCCGGGTAAATGCGTTCTAGGCAAACGCAAATATGGATGAGTATGAGTAGGATATTAATGGCCTTTTCGATTGGCAATCCAGAAGTGCTCGGAATGCGTGTAAACCTTTCTGAAAGTATTTTACTGGCATTTAGAATGACAGTTCTTCTCCTGAAAAGAACAGAAAACGATTCTGGATTTAATTTCAGAATCGAGACTAGAACTACTCACACATTCAAACACATAGTTGTCAAAGTGTTGTCAAATATTGCAAAAAATAAAATTTTAACTAAAAATAAGTAAATTTCACACATTTTACTGTTTCTAAGAAAAATTATTTTCCGTTCAGAATATTATTTTCCCATTTTCTTTATTGAAAATTATCATACTCGTTCATATTTGTGTGCGCCAAGTTTCCAAATGTGAACAACTATGAACTATCCGCATGCGAAGTTGCACAAATACAGGGATACCAACACTTCAGAATCAAACTGCATGTGCCCGTTTGTTTTATTGGCGTTCCGGATCGGAGAGTTCTTCCGAATTGCCAATCGAAAAGGCCATAAGGTTATTCATAACGTAGTAAAGTTGTAAGCTGCGTAAGTCTGTCAAATTTTCCATACAAGTTTTGACAGATGTATGAAAACCCATTTTTTCTACAGAAAATGGAAAAGTACCTACTACATCTTCGTTGTTGTGTTGTGTGAAAGATTTCAATGAAATTGACACAGGTGATGGCTTTTACAGAACTAAAAAAGAAAAAATATTTTCAAAACAGGGTGCTTTAAAAAATGTCAACTTCGTTGTTCCTTGAGTGATTTCAATAAAATTGACAGGATAGCTGAGATAGAATAATAACAGAAACGAATATTTTCAAAACGGTGTTTCAAAAAATGGCACCATCATCACCACGACATGTGGCAATTTCATTGAAATCACTCAATTCAATTTCATTGAAATCTATCAAGGTCAAAGGATTTCGAAACTTTTTTTTTGAAACTGTCCTTTTTCCTTTTGTAAAATTACATTTTTATTTCTCATTTCAAAGATTCGTGAATGGATTTTCAATAACTCTCGCATAAAAAATTCGGAATGAACCATATTTTATAGATCCACATCTTAGCATTTTTGGTTCGATCGTGAAAATGAATTTTGTTTAAATCGAATCAAAATAACAATCCCTTTTGATTTTTTCACGAGTGAACGAATAATATTTTATTGTTCTATGAACCTTGCTTTTTATACAAAAACTTCCAAAAAATGCCTGTGTGGTTAAATAAGTGCGGTCTACTATTAAATATAAAATAATTTTACGCTGGATAACTATTAAGAGTACCTCCCATAGAAGGTAGAACGTTATTTTGGATTTTTTCATTATTGACTGAAGGATTTAAATGAAATTATTTATAAAAACTTCCAAAAAGCTCAAATTATATTGCCTATTAAAATTTAAAAAAACCCATTTTTTTCGAAAATTCGATATGTATCTCAAAATTAGTTTGGTGTCCGCCTGAAGCTTATATATAATTCATCCCTTACCTATACTTTTTTTGGACTACCCTTATTTTGAAATCTTTCTACTTCGATAATTTGTTTTTTCCTTATTTCGATGTTTTAATTAATTTTTTTTAAATTATTTCATGAAACTATTTTTTTTTTCAGAAACAAATTTTTGACGTTTTATATTTTTGATGTTTAACAAACAGCTGATGCATCTACACAGCTACGGCATTTAACCAAATGAATAAAAACGTCATTCATGCAGACTTTTGCTTAAAGTTATCATTTTATAATTCAAGTACCTTAGTGTCCTTAACTTCAGCACAAGGGATTTTAAATGTAGAGGGGCAAACGGCTACGCAATCAGGTGGATAATTCACTGCTGTACATTGGGGTTTGTTTCTGTGAAAGAAAAAAAAATAATTTAATAGAAATTAGTTATTATTTCCATCCATTATGCCTTAGAAGTATTAGAATGAGACCCCACCCAGCAAATATTCATGTGAACGTTCAGTCAAAATTGAATGAAACTGAGGGATATACACTGCACGTCACTTGTTTTAGGCCACTATTTTCGCAAAAGTTTTTTCTCCTTAAATATCTGTGCGAAATATTTTTCCTAGAAACATTTGATACCTGTGAGTAGTTAAACATATTGTCCAATAAAAATGGATACCATTGGAAAATCTATAGGATTTTCACAAGTCTTATGAATGAACTGCTAAAAATGGGTATAAAAAGTTGCGCCACTTGATTAAGGCCATTGCAAATATTGATTTGCAAAAGTTAATATCATTATTTTTTTCTAAATAAAAGTTTAAAATTTTTAGGATTAGCCGCGTTATAAATATTTAATATTTAGCGAGTTCAAAACTGTACTCACCCCGAACGTGAACTGTGAGTTTCCCGGTGACCACGCTCGATGCGTGAGTACAGTATTGAACTCGCTAAATATTAAATAATTATAACGCGGCTAATTCTAAAAACTTAAAAAATGTCGAATGTAAACAACCGCGAAAGCCTTAAAAGTTATAAAGTTTAAAATATTTGAAAAAGGGCCGAAAGAAAAAAAATTGGGCAGTAGATGATTTCAAGGAACTAAGGCTTTCAGGCCGTGAGATTTGCATGGAGATTTGAAAGAAGTGATAAGGTTGCGCAAATTATCTGGCAGATACAAAACACTATGGTAAAAAATGAAAAAGATGCAGAAGCAAAGCAAAATCATCCAAGAAAAGTGGTAAATTCTGCAGAATACCTTGAATTATGCTCTATTATTGCTCAGAATATGGTCAAAAAGTGATATATTATCCAGTATTTTTACGGTTTTGAAGATAATTTAAGCCAATGATAACATTCAGCGTAAGAAAATGAAAAAAAATACAAGTCTTACGGCAGTGACATAAGGAACATTTCGCCATTGTTACTTGGAGCAACGAATGGAAATGATGTCTCTTTGGATGAAAAAAGGTTTAATATTGACCCATCCGATGGTTAGAATTTTTATTTTTATGATTTGAGAGAAGTGGAACTTATTTTTACAAGTATTCATTAGTGGTGGTATGGGGTTCAGCGCTAATATCTCTTATTATGGAACAATTATATTGAAGTTTATAACTATAAAAACTAACTGAATAGTTAAAAACATCTGTTAGAATAGGCAAGGCATATCTAAATATAATAGACATTGCTGAACATGTACCTTGAATTTTACAACAAGATAACACCCATATTCACACATCGAGTATAGCTAGAAGCTGGATTGAGTCGAAAAACGTATAACTTTTGCCATGGCTACCCTATTCACCGGACTCAAACATCATCGAAAAGTTTTTGACCTGGCTTTTGTGTAACATTTTATGAAGCTGGTAGATAGTTTGAAAATAAAGATGCCTTAATCGAAAGCGAAACTATCTGAGATGCTTGGAACAAGATTTTACTTGATTTAATAAAAAAAACTAAATGACTCAATTAAAAACCGACTTAAGGCCCTAATTACAAATAATACTGGGCGTACTCATAACTTATTGACAAAAAACAATGAATGTCAAGTTAACAAAGCATATTTGACGACTCGAAAAATGGTTAGTTGGATAATTTTCCATTAATTAGGCGTTAATTAGTTGTGATAAATTCCGAACTTGTCGTTCAATGTTTTCTATATTTTGCTGTCTGTCGAAAATCAGTAAAAACTTCTTATACCTGATGGTTTATGGCTTAATTGTTTGCCGTTAATTAGTCGTTAATTAGTTGTGAAAAATTAAATTTGATCGTGCAATGTTTTCTATGTTTTTTGGGTGCTTTGCTAACTTGATATCAAATAAGGAAAGCAACTCTAACGTATCAAAAGATTGATAGGTCCATAATTTTTCGTAAGTAAGTCGTTAATTAGTTGTGACAATTTCGAATTTGTCGTTCTATGTTTTCTATGTTTTTTGTTTTGAAAAGTGGTAAAAACTTTTAAAATTTAATATTTTAGTGCTTGATAATTTGCCGTTAATTAGTTGTGAAAAAAATCAATTTTGTCGTGCTATGTTCTCTATGTGTTTTTGGGTTATTTGTTTTCTATGAGTGTCAAGCTAGCAAAGCAACTTTGACGAATTTAAAAATGGGTAGGTGGATAATTTGCCGTAAATTAGTCGTTAATTAGTTGTGACAATTTCGAATTTGTCGTTCAATGTTTTCTATGTTGTTTTGGATGCTTTGCTAACTTGACACTACTCGAAAAGCTTGAAATCCTTCTTATACTTAATGTCTTTATGGCTTAGTAATTTGCCGTTGATTAGTCATTATTTAGTTGTGAAAAATTGAATTCAATCGTGCAATGTTTTCCATGTTTTTTTTTAATTTTTCTTTAGCTTCGTGTCAAGTTAGCAAAGCACCACCTTGAAAAGGTATTAAAACTGCTAATACCGAACTGTTTATAGCTAAATAGTTTGCCACAAGCTAGTCTTCAATTAGTTGTGACAATTTTGAATTTGTCGTGCACTGTTTTCTATGCTTCTTGGGTTCTTTGGTAGCTTTGGCATCAAGTTGGCAAAGTACTACCTGAAAATGGGGTAAAAACTGTTTATACCGGATGGTTTATGGCTTAATAATTAACCAATGATCGTTTATTATTCGTGATAGTTTTGAATTTGTCGTTTTATGTTTTCTATGTGATTTTTCGAAAAGTGGGAAAAACTTCCAAAACTTAATATGTTATTCCTTGATAATTTGAAATTAATTAGTCGTTAACTAATTGTGAAAAGTTCAAAGTCATGCGATGTTTTCTATGTAACAGGGTGATTTTTTTTTCTATGAGCGTCAGGTAACCAAATTAATTTTCACTAATCGTAAAATGGATAGGTGGTTAGTTTGCCGTCAATAATAATTTTTTGTTAATGCTTATATTAAACAAATCACCCAAATTTACATAGAAAACATCGCATGACAAAATTGAATTTTTCACAACTGAAAACTCATAAAATATGAACAGACCCTTAAGAAAAATCCAAAGCAAGCAAGGTAAATTTCATTTAATATAAAATTTGACATTTGAAGAGAAGTTCAGCTTAGTGTTCATTCTGACATTGAGTTTGTTATTCGTTGTGTTTTTGTTCTTTTATGTTTCTTATTTCCGTATAAGAAACTTATTTCTTACATCCGTTCTAGGGATATAAGATAAACTCGGTTACAAGGCACAGTACACATATTAAAGGTAATATCATTAGAGTTTTGATTTTTGTTTCTTCTGCGCATATATCAAAATTTATGTCAAATGTCAGTATTTGTTGTTGTTTTTACGTGTATTTAAATCATCACACTCCTAGCCATTTTTATTTCTGACAATTTAAATTTAAATTTGTTGTTGTTTTTACGTGTGTTTTCTTCCTCACGCTCACAGCCATTTTTTATTTTCGACTGACAACCTGCGCAGTATAATACCTTAGATTTGTGTACTGTGGTTACAAGGGACAAAAATTGTGCAATTTTTGAGTTTCTTATAAGCGTTGTGTACTATATTCTCGCATGTCAAAAATAATTGAGAAAAAATGCAAAATTAATTGTTTGCATGATTGGTTTACAGTTTCATGCAAAAAAAAAACATTGCTGTCATGGAATGTCATGAAAAACAATGGATCGGCACTTTTTTTTGAATGCGAAAAAAGGGATGTTTACATTTTAAAAAAATTTCACCTTATGGCATAATTTGCATGCAAATGGTTTTGCATCCAAAAATAATTATTTTCCATTTTCAGGCCTATAATTTACTAATTAAGTGTAAATTCAATAGTCATTGAGTGGCTTAGGCCAAGGCAACGTTTTTTGGCTTGAATATTATTCAATTTGATGCACAGAATAGGTGGAAAATCGTTATGAAATGTTTGTTCGCAGGGAACTGTAAACTATGCTTTAACGCACCTCACAGGCTATTACACAACAGTTAATATGAATTACAAGTTGACAAACTTATAAATGCTAGCGCGTTGTTAGCCGCCGTTTATTAAAATGGGGGATACCGATGTTTTATGCCCCTATACCTACAGGCACAACATTTCGGTAGGTATTGCCACTTAATCCCGAATATCAAAAAAATGAGAAAATCCCGAATCCAAAAAATCTTGGATCCTAAATGGACAAAATACCGAATACATTCGGATGCAAATTTCGAATTTCAAAACTTTTTTCAGGACTTTTCCCTTACTTTTAATGAAACCTTACTGTTTTTTATTGCGCTGTCATAAGGAAATAGCGACCAAGGGAAAAGCGCTTGGATCAATTGGAAATTTTCTAACCATTCTAACCAGATAAAGCTTATCCGATCAGTAGTTTTGTAAATGTTTGGACTTAAGCTATCAGTTGGCATCCTTTTTTAGTGGGGACGCGATGAGATAGGTAATCTTGCAGTCGGCTCTCGGACTAATATTCATTAAGATTATTTAAGCTGATGCTATACTAGGCCAAGGTTACAAATGTAAGTTTTACTTTCGTAAGTTACTTCCGAAAGCAATCTTTGATAAAATTACAAGTGTAAACAGCTCTGTAAGTGACTTACAGTAAATTTATCAACTTACGTAAGCTGTAAGTTGAAACAAAAACTTACGAGCACAAATACGTTTTTTTCCAAATTTCGGAATTCTCACAGCTTACTCAAACGGCAGTGATAAGTTTTCAAACTTATGAAAGTATTTTTTTGACTGTAAGTTCATCTGTAATGTAAAGCCTCTTGTAAGTTGCTTATGTAAGACTTACATAAGTAGCCTTAAAAAATGTCAAAAAGATAAACAATAAACTCTTACTTTGCCTAGCAAAAACCAAAAAAAACTTTTGTTTATAATAAAATTAGTTAATTTTATGGATGCCACTAAAGCTGACGGCAGGTTTTGCAATTCCAGTATGGATTCATGTTTTAAATTAAAACCATTGAAATTTTAAATAAATTTTGGTTGAGTAAAAATTTAGTCTCATCTACTTCTACTTACCTGGAGGCATCTGGTATTTTTCTATCTTCATCCTTTCCATGGAAGTGGGGACGAATGCTGAAATATACAGTTAAATATTTATCATCCGTGTTGTAAAATAAATTGTTTTTGTTTTATAATTATTTAACTTTTAAAAATACATATGTAATGCGCATATGAGGCTAAATTCGCCAGCATAAGCCTTATATGCGCATGCCCCCACAGAGGAGAAAGATGACGACACAAAGGATGAGTTCTACGAGCTTCTGGACAAGACATATGAGCAATGCCCTAGCTATGATATTAAAATAGTTTTGGTTATTTTAATGCCAGCTAGGAAAAGAAGACGTCTTTGGTGGCACAAGCGGATGATATAGCATTATAGCCTGCACGACACCACCTCATATAACGGACTCAGGGATGTCCGAACGTTCCGAAGAGCCAAAGTTGACTCGGACCACTACCTCGTTGTAGCAAAGGTAATGCTACGGATATCCAGAACAAAGCCAAAACAGGGAAATACTGTGAGGAAGTTCGACGTCGGACGGCTACAGTCGCAGGAAATCGCCAGGTCCTTTTCCGATCGAGTCTAACGCGCCCTCTTAACTAGTCCTTTGCCGCCAACTGCAAACATCGAGAACCAGTGGAAAAACTGCCAGGAAGCCATCAGAGATGCCGCCTCTGACGTGCTGGGCTTTGCACGACCACCACAGCGAAACCAATGGTTCGACGAAGAATGTCGGCAAGTGCATGCAGCCAAACAACAAGCATACAAAGCGGCGCTGCATAGAAGGACCAGAGCTGCTCGCGAGCTCTACTAGAAGAAGAGGAGAGAGGAACACAAGCTTCTTATAAGGAAAAAGAAAGAGCATAAGAAGCTCACGATCGAGGAATTAGAGGGATGCCACTGCAGGAATGAAGTTCGGAAGTTTTACCAAAAAGTAAAAAGAACCTCCCAAGGTTACGAGGCCCGAACCGAAGCCTGCAAGGACGATCAGGGGAACATCGTTGTGGAATCGCAGTCGAACCGAATTCCGCTACCATGCAAATTGCACCATTCAACTTGAACAACGTAGGCCAACAATTCCGTCCACCCAATCTTGACAAAGTGAGCCAAATCGAAACTTAAGCCCAATAAAGCTGCTGGAGCTGATGGCCTTGCGTCTGAGCTATTCAAAGCGGCTAGCGATGTATTGGTTAGGAGTATGCACCAGCTCATCTGTAAAATATGGAGGAAAACATGCCCGATGAATGGAACCTCAGCATTGTTTGCCCGATCCTCAAGAAAAGCGATCCTCTGGACTGCACCAACTACAGAGGCTTCAGTCCTCTCAATATCACCTACAAGATCTTCTCTGCCGCACTTTGTGAACGCCTGAAGCCATTCGTCAACAACCTGATAGGTCCATATCAGTGTGGCTTTAGGCCAGGGAAGTCCACCATCGACCAAATATTCGCACTACGGCAGATCTTGGAAAAAACCCAGGAGTTACAAATCAATACCCACCACCTTTTCATCGATTTCAAGGCCGCGTATGAGCGCATTTATAGAGACAAGCTATATAGCGCAATGTCTAGTTTTGGCATCACTTCCAAACTCGTCCGTTTGTGCAGGAGGACGATGGAGAGTGCACGCTGCTTCATCAAGGTCGGCAAAGACCTCACCGACACCTTTGATGTCAAAAAAGGTTTTAGGCAAGGCGACGCGTTGTCATGCGACTTCTTCAACATCGTTCTTTCAAAAGTCCGTCCAATTACTCGCTTACGCTGACGACATTGACATAATCGGACGAACAAAGTGTGACGTAAGTGGTGCTTTGTGAGCATTGAGAAGGAAGCCAAGAAGATGGGCTTAACGGTGAATGAAAGCAAAACAAAATATATGCTGTCAACAAGAAAGGACACCCAACACCGACGTCTAGGACAGAAACGTCACTATAGACAGCTATAATTTTGAGGTGGTCAGAGAATTTGTCTACCTAGGATCCGCTTTAAACTCAGCGAACGATACCAGTGCTGAGATCAAACGAAAAATTACTCATGCCAATCGCTGTTTCTTTGAGCTAAGAAGGCAATTGAGACGCAAAGCCCTCTCTCGAGTAACTAAACTATCCCTGTTTATCATCCCGGCCTGATGTATGGTGCAGAGGCATGGACACTGTTAACGGTGGATGAGAACGCGTTAGGCTGTTTTGAGAGGAAAATTCTCCGGGTGATTTTTGGTCCCATCTGCATATAGGACAAGACGATACCACAACGAACCATACGGGCTGTACAGTGACACCGACTGAGATGGCTGGGTCACCTAGAGCGAATGGACACCAATGCTTCGGCCTGGAAAATCTTTGAATCCAACCTCATGGGACAGCGCAGTAGAGGTGGATAGCGTAAAAAATGGTGCACGCAAATGGAAGAGGACCTCAATCAACTTGGCGTGCGAAACTGGAGACAGCTGCCTAGAAACCGAGCCGACTGAGAGAAGCCTGTCGGTTGAGTCCACCCCGGACTCTAGCGGCACAATAAGTTAGTAAGGAAGTAAATATGTGTGGGTGACCAATCGCTGAAAATAGCTGATTTTTTGGTAACCCCGTTGTAATAAATTAGAAATCACACAAATGAGGCGCCAAAAGTTTTTTTGTGACCTCGAACGAATTTTTAAAATTCATAGAAAAAAAATCTTGCTGACCAACTACTGAAAATAGTTGACCTTCACCTTTCGATCGTATACATTTTTTGTAAGGCTCCAACATATGAGGTGCCAAAAATCACGCGGTAACTACAAGTTATCTAGGGCTGACCAATTTCTTGGACTAATTAACCTTTTCTGACCAAATACTGACCAATTAGATGATATTTTTTTTTTTTAATTTCCCATTTATGAGTTGCCAAAGGTCCAGAGCCAAGGTTTTTTTCGACACATTCCATTCTTATTTCTCTCTGAGAAATCCTTATTTAAAATCTATGAATTATGAGGCCAGATTCGATATCAGCCATCACTCTTAGTAATGTTCAATGTTCATGTTAGAGACGTAACATTCAAATTTTGTCGCACAACGTGATTAATTAGTATTTTCGAGTGGAATTCTCAGAAGCAGTAAAAATACGTCAATTTTTAACTATTGCTTGAGTCCAAATGGATTTCCCGAGAAAAAAATCTTAGACAGAGAAATTGTGTATACTTTAAATTTTACTTTGATGAAATTTACGAATAATTAATGGTTTTCGAGCCATAAGTAAAAATTTTTCAAAAACTGCATTTTTGCATCATTTTCTGCATTTTGTTTCCACTTTGGTAACGAAATTTTAGGCGCAAACCTCAGATTCGGATTAAGAACTCCCGAAAACATAAAGCTGGAATAAAATCAAACCTACCTCACAACTTGCACAGTAAAAACGCAATATGGCCGAACCAATAGTAGTCCAGTCAAAATAGACATAAAAATGTGCAAACCTAGCCAAAATTCCGATAAGGCTGAAAATTGGTATAGATCTTCCTTTTGATATAACAAATCAGTTGCGAAAAGTCCTTGTCAATCCCACACGAGCATAAAAAGTAATTGAAGGTCAAGTGTCGAAAAAAATGGTTTTTCACCTATAACTTTCAAACGGTAAATGCTATTGAAAAGTAGTATGAGTAAATTTTATAGATCAGGTAATTTTCTACAAAAAGTATTAAAACACATCAGTACCAATCGGCACTTTGAAAGCGTAAGACGTGTTTTCTATTCTGTGCGGTATACATACAAACAATAACAAAATTTCTAAACGAAATCGTATCCCTAATGGTGAAGACACCATGTCTTCACTAAGTAAAAATCCACGAATGACTTTTAAAGATCAAAATCGTTGGATACCATTACAAACCCATCCGGATACCGACAATGACATTGTTGACATTGAAGTTGATGAAACTATCGAACAACAAGTTTCAAATAAAAAATCAAAGATTCCCTCAGTTTGTGTTTTGCAAAAAACTAGTGAAAATGTTCATACTCTATTCCGTGAACTTAAATTAGACCAATATAGTGTTAAAAAAATGACCATTGGTATTAAAATCAATTGTGAAAATGAAGACGTTCATACTAAACTCTGCAGTGCCCTCACGACAAAAAACTGGCAATTTTTTTCTCATGACTTTCCATCAGCTAGGTCATTTAAAGTAATGCTATATGGCTTGCATGAAATTAAAACTGATGAACTTCAAAAAGAGCTGTCATCACTCGGACTTAAATGTTTAAATGTTAAAATGATCAAAAAGAACTATGATAGTTTCACAGACATTTTTTATCTTATTTATCTCGAGTGTGGTTCAATTAAATTAAATGAACTTAAAAAGCAATATAGATCTGTTTTCAAAACCCAAGTTAAATGGGACTTTGCTCGACGACAACGAAATAAACTCACACAATGCTACAACTGCCAAATGTATGGACACGGAGAGAAGAATTGCCATATAAAAACACACTGCGCTAATTGTGCAGAAAATCACGAAACCAAAAATTGCACTTCGATAAATATTAGATGTGCAAACTGCAACGAGACCCATAAGGCCAATGACCCTGTATGCATAAGCCGAAAAAGCTTCTTTAGTATTCGAGAGAGATTATCATCGCGCAATAGAGGAACTGCTCTGATGACTCATAAGCATACTGCGGTCCAACAACACTCTGAATACACACCTAATATTTCAGACTTCCCTGCACTCCCCTTCAAAAAGAAGAACAATGTGATGAACTTGACTGCAAGCGTAGCTCCTCATGCTAACATTATGGAAAATAATAACAACAACAATTCTAATGCATGGACAAACACCACGAGCAAAACCGGTTTTGCTGGGACCAATGACCTTTTCTCGATGGAAGAAATCAACTCCCTCACAGCCGAGATGATTACACTGCTTGGACGATGCAAAACCAAATCTGAACAATTCAATACGATTGCACAATTAGCTGTTAAGTATTTATACTCAGGTAAATAATGATGAATGCTAACCTTAAGATAAATTGTTGGAATGCTAGAAGCATTCGAAATAAAACTTTAGAATATTTTGCTTTTCTAAGCAAACATAATATTGATGTTAGTCTAATTAGCGAAACATGGTTAGATTCAAATGTAAAATTAACAAATAAAGACTACAAATGTTATTGTTTAAATAGAGATGAGAGAAGTGGGGGCGGTGTTGCCGTCGTTGTAAAAAAAGTAATCAAGCATAAAGTACTACCTATAATAAAAACTAAAATAATTGAAAATATAGGAATTGAGGTACCATTTGAAAATGGACGTTCGATTAAAATTTTTTCAATTTATTTTCCAGGTGGAAATACCACGCCAAGGAAAAGATACGACTATACAAACGATTTACGCAAATTAATATCGATTAATGACATATTTCTGATAGGTGGTGATTTCAACAGCAGGCATAGGAACTGGGGTTGCATAAGAGCTAACTCATGGGGTAATATACTGTCTGATCTAAATTCTAGACACCCGTTCAATATACTTTATCCCCCTCAGCCTACTTGTATACCCCCAAACAATAGAACAAACCCTTCTACGATAGATTTATTTCTAACAAACATGCCTGAACTGTTCGATCAGCCTAATGTTATGAATGAGCTTAGCTCAAACCATCTTCCTGTTGTTTTAAACACCTACTCCATACCTGTTGAACAACAAAATAGATACTTTGATTTCCAAAATGCTAATTGGAAGAAATTTAAAAAACATATTAAACTGAGACTGAGAGCTATTCCAGAAATAAATCTTGATAATGTCGAAACTACACAAATAGACGAAGCCATTAAATTTTTCACAGCTTCAGTACTAGAAAGTGTAGATCAATCAGTGCCAAAAAAGTAATACAAAGAAATAACGGTAATTCTCTTCCTGCTAATGTAGTAGAAGCAATTAAATTAAGAAATAGATACAGAACTTTGTGGACTAGGACCAGAGACCAGCAATTCTTTCGTGAAATGAAGGTGCTGAACGAGATCATTAAATCTTCGATAGTAAGATTTAGAAACCAAAGGTAAAGGTAGTAAGCCATTTTGGAATATAGTGAAAGTAGTAAGAAAGAAAAATGTACATATTCCTGCTTTTAAAGTTAATAATACAGTTTTACTTTCTAACGAAGAAAAAGCAAATGCATTAGCTCGTGAATTCTGTGCTAACAATTTAACAACCCGTAATCTCACAAGCAATATTCAAATAGAAAGTGCTGTAAATCAATATGCAATTTCTTTTTTCTAGTTCTTTTGAAGTATTGAATGATTTCGTATCAGTCAATAATATACAATATATTTTACAAACTTTAAAAACCACTAAATCTCCTGGATTTGATGGAATAAAAAATCTATACCTAAAGCAACTTCCTATTATAGGCGTTAGGTTTCTTAGAACGTTGTTCAATGGATGTTTCAAACTAGGATATTTTCCAAATCAATGGAAAACGGGAAAAATAATCCCTTTACCTAAACCTGGGAAAAATGCCTGCATGCCTTGTAATTACCGACCAATAAGTTTATTGAGTTCCTTGAGCAAGTGCTTAGAAAAATTAATTAAAATGAAACTAGTTACACATGTTGAGGAAAATGACATCTTACAACCAGAACAGTTTGGATTTCGTAGTCACCATAGTACTGTTAATCAAGTTCACAGAATAACTAGAGACATAAAAGAAAACCTTGCAGCAGGAAACAGCACAGGAATGGTCCTTCTAGACATTGAAAAAGCGTTTGACACCGTATGGCATGAAGGGTTGATCCATAAACTTATTTCTTTAAGGTTTCCCTTATATATTGTAAAAATAATACTGTCCTTTCTTACAAATCGAACCTTTAAGGTTTCTGTTAATAATTGGTATTCTGATGAAATAAATGTTGTGGCCGGTGTTCCCCAAGGTTCTGTTCTTGGACCACTTCTGTATGTTATCTTCACAAGTGATTTTCCAAAACTTCGGAATTGCGAAACTGCTATCTTCGCAGATGATACCTGCATATATTCAACAGATTCAATTGGTTTAAATATAGAAACCAATTTGCAATCTGCTCTCTTTTCTGTCCAAACCTATTTCAGCAGTTGGAAAATAAAGATTAATGCTTCCAAGACTCAGGCTCTCTTTTTTACAAGGAAAAGAAAGCCCTGTTCTTTGCCAAGCAACGCACTTTTATTGAATGGTGTCCAAACAGAATGGAAGTCCAGCGCAAAATATCTTGGGGTACACCTGGACAAAACCTTAACATTCAGTATGCACATTCAGCAAACCATTAAAAAACTTAATATTGTGATACGAACTCTTTATCCTTTTATAAACCGAAAATCTAAATTGAGTGTTGAAAATAAATTAATTATTTACAAAACAATTTTCCAAAGTATAATGTTATACGGTTCACCTGTATGGGGTAAGTGTGCAATAAGCCACATTCGTAGACTTCAAATTATGCAAAATAAGATATTAAAACTAATGTTAAATCTACCTTGGCACTTCTCCACAGAAGATCTTCATAATAAAGCACAAATAGCAAAAGTACCATATCAAATTTCGAAGCAATATGAAAGATATATATTAGCATGCAGTTGCTCAGACAATGAATTGATCTCAAACTTAGCTACCTAAGGTGTTGTTAGTGTTCCCATTAATATGTTTATGTATATTTTGTAAAAAACTTTACATTTTGTTTCTCATTTATTTAATTGATTAATAATGTTTATATTGTTTATAATTTATTTATTTATTTATTTTGTATCTATTTATATACTTATTTGTTTGTTCATTTACTTTTGTTTCTTCCTATTTATTTGTTTATCTGTTTATTTATTTATTATTTTTGTATTAATTTATTTATTTGTTTATTCAACCATATATTTATTTAATTTGAACATCTGTGATACATTTAATTATATGTTTATTTGTTTGTTTATTAATTTATAAATTTATTTACTTATCTATTTACTTAATTATTAATTCATTTATTTACTTGTTTGTTTTTCTATTTATTCATTTATTTATATTCCTACATATTTATCTAATTAACATCTGTGATATATTTATTAATTAATTTATTTATTTATTTATTTAATTATTTATTTATCTATTTATTTATTTATTTATTTATTTATTTATTTATTTATTTATTTATTTATTCAATTTATTTATTTATTTATTTATTTATTATTGTTATAATTCATTTGTGAACAACATCTTTTGTCAGTTTCCTGTGCCGGTGCCCCACTTCTCTCTTCTCAGGGAAGTTAATGTAATTATTTATTAAATGGAGGTTTTTCTAGTAGCTTTTCCTTCTACATAACCTTTTACCTGTGATATTATTTAAATACAAATTGTTAGTTTTCAGTAGTAAGGTAGAATCATACCACATCTCTGTAAATTGTGCAATCTAGTTTTAAGAAAAAATGTCAAATTTGGCTACAGTAAAATCTAATCTAATCTAATATTAAAACACATTTTTTCGTAAGACAGATGGTTTAGGAAATAGAGCTGTTTGAAAATTGGTAAATTGACGAAAATATCGGTTTTTCGGGTATATCTCCTTAACGGTAAATAATTTTGGAAAGTGTTTCAAGTAACGTTTGTAGCCCATTTGACACTTTACAAGAAAATATTAAGAAAAAATCCAAAAATGTACCGTTAAAAAGATATAATTATTTTAAGAACTTGGTCAAACCCCAAAAATAACGGTTTTCTGATTATTACTCGTAAATGACAAAGTTGCTCAAAATTAATGTAAGCCCAATTTGTAGACGTTAAAATATTCTGCCTCAAAGATTGTTACACTTTTTCCTTATGACTAATCGGTTACAAGATATTGCGATTTCAAAATGGCCAAATGTCGAAAATATAGAATTTTCACGTATAATTCTTAAACGGTAAGGGCTATCATAAAGTACTATATGTAGAGTATGTACATAATGTGGTGTTCTACAAGCAAAAAAAAATTTTTTCCTAAAATGTATTAATCAATAGATATGGTTATTTTATGAATTTGGTCAAAATTCAAAAATAACGGTTTTTTAATTTTTACTTTTAAATGGCTAGGTCATTCAAAACAATTTTAGATTGAGTTTGTAAAGATTGAAATGGACGACCTAATAAAAAGTAAAATTTTGTCTCATACGAGTGATTGGTCAGAAAATATTACGATTTAAAAAGGGCCAAATGTCGAAAATATAGGATTTTCATCTATAACTCCTAAACGGTGAATGTTATCAAAAAGTAATTCGAGCTAAGTTTGTAGATAATGTTATACTCTACAAGAAACAAAAAAATTTTTTTTCTAAAACTTACAATTTAAACGATATAATTATTTTAAGTTTTTATAAAAAGTTAATAACACTGATTTTTTCCCTTTTACTCGAAAATGACGAAGTTGTCTAAAATCAATATATGCTCAGTTTGAAGACTATAAAATTGCCTACAAAATTAACTCTACCCAAGCAATAATGCACAAGGTATTGAATTTTAAAAAATTAAAAATAATCATTTTCTGCATGATATACACCATATCATTTCATTTAATTTTTTAAAATTCAATACCTTGTGCATTATTGCTTGGGTAGAAATAATTTTGTAGGCAATTTTATAGTCTTCAAACTGAGCATATATTGATTTTAGACAACTTCGTCATTTTCGAGTAAAAGGGAAAAAATCAGTGTTATTAACTTTTTATAAAAACTTAAAATAATTATATCGTTTAAATTGTAAGTTTTAGAAAAAAAAAATTTTTTGTTTCTTGTAGAGTATAACATTATCTACAAACTTAGCTCGAATTACTTTTTGATAACATTCACCGTTTAGGAGTTATAGATGAAAATCCTATATTTTCGACATTTGGCCCTTTTTAAATCGTAATATTTTCTGACCAATCACTCGTATGAGACAAAATTTTACTTTTTATTAGGTCGTCCATTTCAATCTTTACAAACTCAATCTAAAATTGTTTTGAATGACCTAGCCATTTAAAAGTAAAAATTAAAAAACCGTTATTTTTGAATTTTGACCAAATTCATAAAATAACCATATCTATTGATTAATACATTTTAGGAAAAAATTTTTTTTTTGCTTGTAGAACACCACATTATGTACATACTCTACATATAGTACTTTATGATAGCCCTTACCGTTTAAGAATTATACGTGAAAATTCTATATTTTCGACATTTGGCCATTTTGAAATCGCAATATCTTGTAACCGATTAGTCATAAGGAAAAAGTGTAACAATCTTTGAGGCAGAATATTTTAACGTCTACAAATTGGGCTTACATTAATTTTGAGCAACTTTGTCATTTACGAGTAATAATCAGAAAACCGTTATTTTTGGGGTTTGACCAAATTCTTAAAATAATTATATATTTTTAACGGTACATTTTTGGATTTTTTTCTTAATATTTTCTTGTAAAGTGTCAAATGGGCTACAAACGTTACTTGAAACACTTTCCAAAATTATTTACCGTTAAGGAGATATACCCGAAAAACCGATATTTTCGTCAATTTACCATTTTTCAAACAGCTCTATTTCCTAAACCATCTGTCTTACGAAAAAATGTGTTTTAATACTTTTTGTAGAAAATTACCTGATCTATAAAATTTACTCATACTACTTTTCAATAGCATTTACCGTTTGAAAGTTATAAGTGAAAAACCATTTTTTTCGACACTTGACCTTCAATAACTTTTTATGCTCGTGTGGGATTGACAAGGACTTTTCGCAACTGATTTTTTATATCAAAAGGAAGATCTATACCAATTTTCAGCCTTATCGGAATTTTGGCTAGGTCAAATGCCTATTTTGACTGGACTATAGTCTATGCAATTCAATTCGTGTGCTCATACTTAAAGGGTATTTCCTCAGTGCACAGTGCCCCGAGCTTTTCATTTTCCCAAGAATTTGGAGCAAGTTCTTTTAATTTAACCCACCCATTGTATAATATTTTACACTATATTTATAAAAACTCACATGGCAAATAATTGTGCAGCACGATTCTCCAAAACTAAAACTAAAACTAACAAAAACAAAAATATTCTTTTTAGAAAAATCATTTCACTTCACTTTTTTCTTATCGATTGTCTTAAGACTTTAGGAAGGTATTATAGAAATTCGACTTGAGGCGAAGGAAAAATTATTTGACCGACTACAATAAGACTTCAGTTGAAATACTGTTTGATATCCAAGCTATCGAAGCAGCTCGATAAATAAAAACAATTCGTTCCAATTTTAGTGAATAAGAACTGAACAATAAATTTGCTTTGTTATCAGAGGGGTTTATATACCTAGGGAATAAGATGTTATCAACACGTTTTTGATGGGAAATACCAACAGCAGGGGATAAAAAAAAACATTATCACATCACTATTATCACTAGCATCAAAGCAATCGAAAGAACATCAACATCTCTGACGCCATAATATCTAGCCTTCACAGTCACGGTTGCCACTTGAAATTAAATTCGTGTCCAAAATTGAAATAAAAATAAAAATAAAACTCATAATTTATTCATCACAAAAACTGTTAGATATACAAAAAATTGAACTTGAACTCTTTTTCAGTCACAGAAAATATATTTTTTACTCTATATCCTAGACTTTTGATGCTCTTAACTTCAATCTGACCTCAGATTTGCTCTATCACGTCAGGTTTTCCATATATTTGACCTTAGAGTACCAAAATATTTGAAGTAATTTTACGCAGCGAAATTTGTCTCTAAGAAGCTAGTAAAGAAAATAAATTTGGTGGCGCAACAGCTCGTTAAGAACCACAGCCTAGTGACTTACAACTCTCAACCCTTCCTATTGCTTATTGTTGCCAAGAATGGAGGGGATCTACAATTTTTTGGCGAGTTCGAACGGCATTACAAGTATTCTCTTGGAGGATTGAATGAATTATAATTTTTGGGTATAAGTGCACTGCGACCTTTGAGATCTATGATGCACCCAATTTCGGAGCTGGATGAGTTTTCTCAAGCTACATCGTATTCTCCAAGTTTAGTTTCTTTTAGAAACTTGATTAAGGGAGGGTAGTTTTCTCTCCTCTATTTAGTGTTTTCTCAGATGTCTGTGTCTTTGGTGCATGAGTGCATCACAATCACAATTGCCCAATATGTGGTCCGGTGTCTCCTCATGTGTGTCGCAGAATCTGCACGTGGAACTGCTCACTACTCCAAGGATGTTGAGATGTCTTTTTAGTTTGCAGTGTCCAGTGAGGAGACCCGTTATTATTCCGAGTTTGTTCCTACTTAATCTGTAGGATAAGTAACGTTCTTGGTTTTAATTCCCAAGCAAAAGTATAGCCTGTCCCAGCTAAGGGAGTTGGTTCTAGATTCTTAATCTTTTGGCCTACTCTTCTTCTTTGATTTATTTCTTAGTCACGTTTTCTCCAATCCCGCAATAGGGCTCTGGTGCTGTGAGGTGTGACCTCGCTCCTATTCTAGCTAAAGAATCTGCCTCTTCATTTCCAGGTATGCTAACATGGCCCGGTTCCCAGTAGAGTGTAACATTGTTTTTCTGCTCCAGTTTGTTCAACCTGTCCACGCACTCCCATACCAGTTTTGAATCGATGGTAAATTTGATTTTGGCTGTCTGATATGATGGCAATATTTTCTGCACATTTTCCTATGGCATTTACTTTTACCTGGAAGATGTTGGACTGCAAATCGAGTTCCTTTCTCTGAGGCTAATGATTTTTCCAGTTCCAGTTCCCTCTTTGGCAAATCTTAATATAGCTCCCTTAGCAGCACTCTACGGCCACGTGTAGTGGCGTCAGGTGAAGAATTACCTCCATTGCTGCCGTGAGGCAAGTTCTCATTGCTCCGGTAATGCATAAGCATGCGAGCCTTTGTACTTTTTCTAGTGATTTCATAGTTGTGATTAGTTCGGTTTTTTGTGCCATACAACGACGCAACTTCCCCACATTGTTGGGGGTCCCGGGACAAAAAAGAATTCAGTACGAAACTTGGTGAAGTTCAACTATTTTTATGTAAAAACCCAATTTTAAATGAAAATCACAAACAATTTCAAAAAGAGGCCAATTGATTGATTTTTAAAAAAGTGGGGGCCACGGGTTCCGAACGCAAAAAAGGGGCCATCTGGCCACCAAAGGGGCCAAACGGCAACGTTGCCGCCCCATAGGTAATAATGGGTCTTACTATCATGGTGTACATCCATCTGAGGATGTTTGCTTTGTGGCCCCATGGTTTCCATTCGATTTGCATATCATAAGGACCTTTGTGGCTTTCCCGTCTGCCAACTCGACATGTTTGTTCCAGAGAAGCTTGCTATCTAGTGTAATTCCTAGATATTTAACCTCTCTCTGAGTTCTCTGGATTATGTCGCAAAGAGTTTCTTCAAATTTCCCTAAGGCTGTGAAAGCGATTTCATCAGCGAAGACAATAACAGCATATGCCTTGGGATGTTTAATATTCTAGCAGTTGATCTACACAAGAGTGTAGTACCCCTCCCTGAGGACAGCCTCTTTGTCTGATGATTTTGTGTATATTGGGTCCTGCTAGTGCCTCGGCTGTTCTCGAGCCTAACATTTCACTGATCCATGGGGTTATGGTGATGGGTAAACACCTCCATACAAAAGTTCTGTTTATGGCTTCAAGGGATTTATTGTCTAACACTCCTTCTAGGTCTACGGCTGGACTTACACCTTTGTTGTAATTGTCAGTGTACGTTGTTAATTTTTATCCGTACGCGGAACAACGAAGGTGTAAATGAATTTTGAATTTTGGATGAACCTAACTCGTTGTTCGTTGTTTGTGCGGAACAACGTTCACCAATGAAGAACGAAGGTTTAAATCCAGCTTAAGAAGACGGCCAATGCAATTTCTCTTGCCTCCAGAGTTTTTTGCGAGTTATTCTTGAGTTCAAACAGGGCGGTTTCTGGCGATCTGCCCGCCCTGTAGGCACGTTGGCACGTATTGAGAGACCTACTTGTTAAAACTTCCGGTCTTATGAAGTTATCTACATATTATTTTTTCTAAAGTTTTCAGTATGAAAGATGTTAAGCTTATCGGCCTTGAAGACTTCGGATGGTTGATGAAGATAACTTTAGCTCTCCTCCATAGTGCTGATATATACCCAAGAGCAAAGAGCAAACACGGAAAATACTAATGAGATAAGGCATAAGATTTTCTTCACCCTTTTGTAAGAGGGCTGGGAGGATGATATCTACGATTTAAATTGTTGAAAGGTGCTGATCGGCCAATCTATCCTTCTATTTGAGCAAATAGTTGCAGCTATCTTCCAGTCTTCTCTTATAGGCTTAGAGAATTGTTCTCTCTAACAAGTTTTCTACTAACGGTAGACTGCCTGGAAAATGCGTGTTAAGCAGCAGCTGCTTTGCAATCAGAAATACTGTTTTGAAGAATATTGCAAATAAAATAAATGGTTCTTTGGGAGGTTCCATTAATAACCATTTTTTGAAAAATTATTTGCTATCCAAAGGTAGCCTTTACTAAAAGAAATTTATTGAGCTTTGGTTACGAAAAGTTGTGGAGCCATTTTTGAGAAAAATCAGAATTTGTAAAATTGAAAAAAAAAAATAATTGTGTGGCAGGTACCGCTATTTTTAGTTCTAAAAATGTGACCAATGTGGCAACCGTGATCACAGTCGCTTTGCAAACACCAGCAGCGTCATAGCATTTAATAATTTCAAATCATTAATAATTCTTCAATGGTCATAGGAAACAGTTGTACGACCTGCATCAGAAACCAGAAACGTAATGAATTCTAGTAGCAGCATCGCCCACCTCAGTAGAATTTAAAGCAACCGTGATAAGAATAGCCTCAAATCCAAAATTAGGTATGTACAACAATATTGTTGTTTTTTTTTTTCTTTCTTAACTTTTAGTTAACTGTCTGACGCACTCATTCATTCATCTAACTCAATTGTACAGCTTATACTAGATATGTTAAAATTTTTTTGAAAATATCTAAATATTAGAAATTGTATGTAGGGGTGTACTAGTCGTTAATAAATAAAGCAGGTTTTCAGAGGTATCTGTATCATTAATTGTTAGATTCGGTTATGACGAGTTTAAAATTGTTGAAAAATTGCAAGTTATTCTTGAGTTCAAACAGTGCGGTTTCTGACGATCTGCCCGCCCTGTAGGCAATTATCAATTATGAAATTGAGTCATCATCATCATCAAGTTCTGTAACCCCGGTTGGGGCATAGGGCGCCAACAAATCGTTTCCATCCTTCACAGTCTGCAGATAGATATTTTAACTGTGGCCACGTCTTTCTCTTGGAGTCTGCTTCTGCTAGAACTGTTGATTTCCATGTTGTTCTTGGTCTTCCAACCCGCCGTACACCCTGAGGATTCCATTCAAAGGACTGCTTTGCAATTTCATCGTTTGGTTTCCTCAGTGTGTGACCAATCCATTGCCATTTACGCTTTCTTATGTCAACGTCCAGCCGCTCTTGACTTGTCCTGCGCCTCAATTCCTCTTTTGATATAATTTGTGGCCAGCGAATTTTTAGAATATGGCGTAGACAACGGTTCACAAAAGCCTGCAATTTCTTTGAGATGGTAGTCGTGAGTCGTGACTTTCCAGATTTCGCAAGCATATAGCAGCACGGATTTGACATTGGATTCGAAGAATCTCAATTTTGTGCGCAAGGAGATTTGACAGGATTTCCAAATTTGGGAGAGAGAACCGAAGGCTGCGCGAGCTTTATTTATTCTACTTTGAACGTCCAGATCAGTACCACCATTTGCTGAAACAATACTTCCAAAGTAGTTAAATTGTTCAACCACTTCAACTGGCGTCTCCTGTATTAAAATATGCTGATGTGTGGAGCGGCCTGTGAGCATTATTTTTGTCTTTTTGCTATTTATTTTAAGACCACTCGACTCTCCTTTTACCTTCAGAGCTTGACACATCCCGTTCAGCCCGCTGATGTTATTTGCCAAGAGACATATATCATCGGCGTAGTCTAAGTAAATAAGCCTTTCAAACGGTCTCCATTGAATGCCCTGCCTCTCTTCTCTGCTGTTCCAACGCTGGCCGTCAAAACATCGTCAATCGCCAGTAGAAAGAGAATTGGCGATAGAACATCTCCCTGTCTCACACCCTACCGCACTTCGAAAGAGTCGGATAGCTGCCCATTTTGTAAAACAAATCATCTTGCGTTGTTATAGGACTCTCTTATAATAGGCGTTTTCCTTTGGAGGTGGCGAAGTAGTTGCAAGTACTTTGCCAGCTTTTTTCAATGGAACACATCAAACTGCTTTCCCATGTAAAATGTATCTACTCGCGCATGCACGGAGAGAACTGAAAAATCACCAAATGCAAAATTTTCAGTTGCAATTGGCAAAACATGTTTTTATAGTAAATTATGGCGTTTTTATGACAGATTGATTCAAAAACTGGTGAATTTACAGTCAAAACATAGCAAACTAGAAAATTAATCTCGTCAAGATTTACAATTAAAATCAATGATTCAAGCTTGCATTTTTTATAGTAAACTACAACTTTTTTGGCGTAATTTATTCTCCAAAAGAATGATCTCAGCTTAAAAATTGATTTGCGATCACTTTTTAGTAATTTACATTGCACAATCACTGATTTGCAAACCACCAAATATTACCACTTTTTTCTGTTTAATAATTTGAAACTCCATTAGAATGGTTCCAAATCACAAAATATTTTTTCCCAATCACGACTTTCCTGTCACAATTTACTTCTGCGGGAAATAAAGCACCACAACATGGCATGTTTCTACTTCTTAATTTCTGACAGCAGTGTTCTGTATTGCCAATTGGCCTAGTGGATGCGTGCTGGCTCAGTAACTGGAGGGATGCGAGTTCAAATCCAAGTAGAGGAAATCAAAGTATTTATCTCAAATCAATAAAATAAAATGTGTACACATTCAAAATGAAGGGTAGAGCAAGATTGCTCTTTCAATTGGCAAATCACGAAATGAAATTGGTGTGATCACAACAAACCTTTTTAGCAAATTAACAAATAATCAACTGAGTAATATTTGGATCAAATTGCGATTTGTTGGTTGCAATTTTTGTTTTCTCTCAATCGAATAATTGATAATTAATAGCTTTGATTCATGATTATTGAACGGGTTGGGTACGGGAGCCCGTTTTTGAGAATCCTGTTTTTTAAAATCCCGCCTTTAAAATCCCGTTTTTCTTTATACCGTTTTTTAAAATCCCGCTTTTTTAAAATCCTGCTTTTAAAATCCCGATTTTCAAAATACCGTTTTTTAAATTCCCGTTTTTATAATCCCGCTTTTCGAATCAACACAAAGTGTTTTATTTTAAAAATCGCGCGATTTTTAAAATAAAACACCTTGTGTTGATTCGAAAAGTGGATCTAAATATATACTGCAGCCAAATGCTCTGGATGGTGGGGTGACATAAAGTGTAAAGGACATTATGTTCATGGGCGTCAAGTCTTAAGAAGAGAGAAACAAAGCAAACAAATATTTGATCAACAATTTTTATTGATTAACGAAAACAACAAAGCAACAAATAAAGAACATAACAAAAAAGCAATTTCAAAAAAGAACATATATTTTACAAATAAGAAGAGACTACACTAAAGTTTGATATTGTGAGCTATACGGCGCTGGAAATCCGTTTTACTTATTGCTTTTCTATTTTTCATAATTTTTGATATTGCTCTTGATTTTAAAATATTAGTTTTTTGAAAAATTTGTCTTCTCCATTTTTTATTTTTTCTCTATCTGATTTAACAACAATACTTTCTCATTTTAAATCTTATGATTTTATATAAACCTACACTTTTGCGTTCAACTTATACCTTCAATCTTCGATGCCATGCTTCAGCATTATTTTCAGTTCGTGGAAACTGTTGTATTGCACTGTCTGAAACAGACCAAAAGTCAGGAGAGTATTGAATAACTCTACTCCCATTACGAATATAGCTTATTTTGAACCCCTCAGCAAATGTTAATGCATCTTCGTTATCATTCAATTAATCTTGCAATGCGTCAAAATAGGAAGAGACCTCTTCGGGTGGTACAAACGCCAAACTCTTAATCATAATCATATAGGAGTACAATACCTAGTGAGTTATACATATGTATCTAATTACGAAACGGGCTAAGCGGGATTAAACGGGATTTTAAGAAGCGGGCTTTACAGAGACGGGATTTTATTTAAGCGGGATTATTAAAAGCGGGATTTCAAAAAAACAGTATTTTCGAAACGGGATTTTAAACATTTTTTTTTCGGGATTTTAAGAAACGGGATTTTGAAATACGGGCTTCCGTTACGCTCCCTTATTGAACATCAATATCTTAATTTTGCTTTGATTTGCAAATTGCAAAAAAATAGTTGTAAATTACTAAATCCCGAGCCAAGGTATGAACCGGGATTCATTTTTTGTGATTTGCAGCTCATTTCTCTTGATCTGATCCAAGAATTCTTTCCGTGTGAGAGCGTGTGCAGTTGGTAGTACTAGATTAAGGTTTTCATCTACTCGTAAGTACTTCGCCACCTCCAAAGGAAAACGGCTAATGGCAACAATTTTTGGGGGAACTCCTCTACCAAGAAGTGATCTCCATATACATTCACTGTTGACTCGGTCAAAGACCTTCTCAAAATCCACGAACATGAGGTAAAGCGGTGATTGAAACTCCGCAGACTGCTCAAGAACGATACGCAGAGTGTTGATATGGTCGACACAAGACCGCCGACTGCGGAAACCAGCTTGATGCCTCTTGAGTGTAGACTCGATTCTAACCTTTATCCGCTCCAGAATGATGGTTGCCATTAATTTTGGAAAAACGGACAAAACTGTAATACCTCGCCAATTGTTGCAATTCTTAAGATCACCTTTCTTTGGCAACTTAACAATTACACCATCCTTCCAGTCGCTGGGATAGATTTTGTTTTCCCACACAGCTTGTATCAACGGTTGTAGGATACTAGCCGATCTGACAGGGTCAGCTTTCAGGAACTCGGCTGGTATACCGTCAAGTCCAGCTGCTTTGTTGTTTTTGAGAAGATTTATCGAAGATTGAATTTCCAGTACTGTAGGGGGTTCGAAGTCAATACCTCTATATGATCTACGCATCTCGTTAAGCTGGGGCACTTCAGCACTCTGCTCGACAGAATCCTCATTAAGCAAGGCACAAAAGTGATCCTTCCACCTGCGCAGCTGATCCTCGATTGATACCAAAAGTGTACCATCCACATCCATTACAGGATGATTGGTGTTGCTTTTCTTCCCGACAACTTCCTTGGATATTTGGTACAATTCCCTTATATCTCCTCTTCTTGCAGCGTTTTCCGCATTTTCTGCGAGACCGTCTAACCTCACCCTCTTGTCACGTCTCACACAGCGATAGACCATCTTATGTGCTAAGCGATACTCTCTTCGCAATTCATCCTTTCGTTGAGCATCCGCTTCGGCATTTATTTGCATCTTCAACGATTTGCGAAGCTCGATTTTATCCCAGGTGTCTTGGGATATCTAAGAGTCTCTAACTCTTGACTGCTTGGGTACAGTTTCGGATCCAGCATCCATAAAAACACTTTTTATATCACCCCACATCTCATCAATTATTGAATGTTGTATTCCGTTCAGTGACGAAGCTCTGTCGTTAAGGTTGGTGACATAGTTACGACATATGTTGGGATCACTTAAAGCATTTGTATTGAACGTCGAATTCCTTGCTGCACCCTGTGATTTACGTTGTACAGCTGCAGTTCGTAGCTTGAGACTCATGGGAACCAAATGATGGTCGCTTCCTATGTCGGCATTTCTAATGATTCGAACATCGCACATTTACTTCCTCCATCGCTGATGAATCATGATGTGGTCAATTTTGTTTTCAGTTTGACCATCCGGATGTACCCAGGTGATTTTGTTGCAAGTCTTATGTTTAAACACATTCCCACCCAGTACAAGACGATTAGCGTTACAAAAATCGACCAGCAAATAGCCATTTTCATTCCGTGACCCCAAGCCATTTTTCCCCATGACGCGTTTCAGACCGTAGTTGTCTGATCCACCTTGGGCATTGAGATCTCCCATGACAATTATGATGTCGGCTCTTGGAACACCACTGTTAACTGAGTTAAGATGAGTGTAGAAATCGGTTTTGTCTTCCTCGGTCGCTTCAATTGTGGGGGCGTAGCACTGAATTATTGTGACGTTGCGAATTTTTGAACGGAACCTTGCTGTCATTATTCTTGCAGAAATGGGCGCCCAGGATATAAGACTACGCCTCGCTTCTTCGTTCAACATAATTCCGACACCATGCAGCCTTTGGTCACCCTCTCTTTCATCCTCCCCGGAATACAGCATTCTCGTTTGCCCAGAGTCAGCTCTGTATTCGGCTCTTCCTCTCCACCTAGTTTCGCTGATGCCCAGGATACTGATCTTAAGGTGAAGCATTTCACGCTCAACCTGCTCGTATCTACCTTCGCCGTACAAGGATCGAACGTTCCATGCTCCGATTTTCGTACGTATGCGGTAGCCAAAAGTATCATTTGCTCTTCTTAAAAGACTTCTTCTATTTGTTAACGATTCATTTATTGTTATGGCGTCTTGATTGACGCTGGTACACGAAAGATGCTGCACCCCCAAATCCGATGTGCGGTTTACAGCAGCCGAAATTGAGTGCCGTTCTTTATTATTTGGATCTTAAATGGGGGCATCTTTTATAACAAAAATTACATCAAGAATGGCTGCGGATATTAAATTTAAACATCTTTGATCGGTTAAAAGGAATGACAAAGTCAAAACAACAGCTGTTCACATTGTTATGATAAGATTAACCTAGTTTTTAGTTCCCGTGCCAAAAAAAAGTAGGTATGCAAAATTATTTGCATGCTAAAAACTATTGCAGGAAGTGAAACACAAAAATATTTGTTTGCATGATTGGTTTCCTATTTCATGCAACCAAGACCCTTTGCTGACATGGAGTGCCAGCAATTGTTTTGCGTGCGAGATAATTGTGTGGTATGATCGGCTTTCACTAAAACAAAATTATTCTTCTCACAGCATTATTTGCATGCTAATCTCAGAAGCTTTCTGTCCGATTAAACAATGCAATTGGCATAGCTAACTGCTAACGGTATAAGTTGATATGCTATCCTAGGAACGAAATGTTCTCAAAGATTTCTATGATACATTTGTTCTGATGAATTCTTTAACTCTAACTTATTGCTTTTTCTCAGAAGCACAAGCAATTAGTGTTAAATTGTAATTCCATCACTTAACTTTTGAATAAATCCATTCCATTTGCATGGTGAAATTGTTTCGTTTATGAGATAATAGATACAGATTGATTTGAATTATTTTGTTTATATGTATCTACTAATGAACTTGTTTCGTTTTAAGATATACGAGTGGATTGGATAGACACAATTTATTTATTTAATTATTTTCTTTTATTTATAAAAGGATGAATCAATTTATTGGAATAATATTTCGAACAAAACGTGACATATTCGTCTTAAAAAGATAATTTGTTAAATAAATTTTTAATGCAATAAAAATAATAAATAGGAAAAAAGTAAAAATCATTTTCAAGCTAAATATATTAATTTATCATAACGAAATCATAGAATACAATACAACATGGCTTCTTTCCGCTCTATTATCTAATTTGGGTGCGGTTAGGTCTTATATTAAGTTGGTTTACACTCCCATTGTCCAAAAAGGAAACGTATATACAGATTTCAATCAGTAAGCATTAAATACCAAATTTCTGTCAACAGTTGGAGTTGTTTCCATATTACTCTACTTAAGATATTTGATATTTTAAACTTCATGAACTTTAAACTTGGCATAATTTAAGATCTCAATACTTTTTGTGACTGACTTTTTACGCACAGGTTTTCTTGTACATATAAGAACTTGGCTCTTTTTTTTTAATATTTATGTTTTTGTTGTGATGTTACTTCTTTTAGCAAAGATTTTATTTTTCCAGGTGAAAACCTTTTTGCAAAGTTTTTATTTTTCCAGGTGAAAACCAAGCCATACTACTCTACCAAATTTCATCATTCTACCACAATCGTAATTGCTCCATATTAATAGTAGAAATTCTAAGAAAGTGGGTAGTAACGCCCCCTGAATGGAAGATCTCATTTTTTTTATTTTTCTCTTTATATGCTCGTCAAGCTCTTACTTACTTACTTACTTAAGGTGGCTCTACAGCCAGGGGTGGACTAGGACCTCAACCAACAAGCTTCTTCCAACCGGCTCGGTTTCTAGCTAGCTGTCTCCAGTTTCGCTGGAGGCTATTGATTATGTGCTAAAAAATAGGGCAATAAGGAACTAAGACGTTCATGGGATTTTATTGTAACAATCTTCAAAGGGGTCATTGAAGATGAGAAAACCGCGTAGATCTATTAAATGAGAGGGTGCATTTTGGAGAGGGGGGTGCAAAAGCACCCTTTTTGGTTTTTTGCATATAACTCGAAAACGGAGAAAAAATTTCGAGATAACTCTGAAAATCATTTTTGTAGAGAATAAAATTTACCATCGAAATGGATTTTAGAAAAAAAATTTAAAAAATTTTTAGTTAGCTAAATTAAAAAAAAAAAATCCTTGCAAAAAAAGTGTCGAAAAAACGTTTTTTTAATGCTTTTTCATATATAATTATTTCGAAATGGCTTTTATCTCAGGAACTTCTTATTCCAGGGAGATGAAATTAAGTGACCCGACTTTTATTTACTAGCTCCGCATACTTTTCGAATTTTAAGTTTCTTTATTAGCTCTGAAGTTAGAGGGGGGTCGAATGACTGAACACTACCGTGCCCTTTGATACAAATTTTATTTCACTTCTTACATGTGAAACAAAAAGCAGCTGCTGATGCTATGAATCACCACAGAGCTTCCACTGATGACGCTGATACTCACTGGCCAGACAGAATGGTCTAGCTGTAGCTGTGGCATATAGTACTGTCAAAGTAGAAAGATACGAAAATAGTATCGTCGACTTAGAGTGAAAAGCTGCTAACTCCACATTTTTACTTGCGATATAGGTACTATAGGGCAAGTTTTGGATTCGTGCAAAAAAAAAAATTCGAGATAACAATCAAACATGACATTACGATGATAGAGAACACGAAAAAAGTGGGTGGCACAATTCTGTCTGTCTGTCTGTCTGTCTGTCTGTCTGTCTGTCTGTCTGTCTGTCTGTATGTACCTCAACCTACAGCCTAAACTACTGAAGCGATTTTCTTCAAGTTTTGAACTTAAGGTTTTTTTGTAACTCTCCAGAGGGGAAATTGAAATTTTTTTTTTAGCTCAAAAATTAACGGTACTTGCCATACAACCGTTAAGGAAAAGCTTAATTATCTCAAAAACGGCTCCAACGATTTTGATAAAAAAAAATCAGTCTATTATTGTAGATATGGTGTACCTTTTAGTAAGAAAAAAAATCACCAAAAACATTTATTAACGGTACCTGCCATGTAACGGTTTTTTTGATTTTTGGTTTTCTCATTAACCACTCATCCGATTTCAATAAAAAATTTTTCACAAAAGCTTTGTTAGAATATTAATAATACTGCATACCAAAATTTTTGAAAAAATAAATTTTGGATTTTTAAAAAAAGATTCAAAATTTTTTTTTGAAAATTCAATATTTCAAAAATGAGTTGATGAATTATTTTGAAATTTCAGTTTTAAATGTATATTAATATATACTCAAAATTGGCATACCAAATTTTTTTTGGAAAAATGTTACAAAAATTGTATATATAAAAAATTAATTTTTAAGAAAACGGCTCCAACGATTTTAAATTTTTTTTTTGCATATATTCATATTTTTTCAAGTAATCAAATGGCATACTTTTTTTTGAGCTCTAAGTTATTTATCAGACTGTTTATACAATTAAAAGAACGATTTAAATATGCTTTTTATACTTTTTCTATAATTACTTAAATATTTTTTAAAGTTCTTAAGCCCCACACAACTTGAACATAAGAGCAAGTACGTGCGATCCAGTCGTGCATTTTATTTTTTATCATTAGGTATAGACCACTTCAAAAATTGCTAAAAAATACAAAAATCTATCAAATCCTTTCGATTTTACTGAATTTAGCAATAACAAGTGTTGAAAAATACTGAATGTACTTTTGGTTTTATTAAAATAATGCGAACACTTTTTTTAAATATTTTTTTGTAAAAAATGCAAAATAGGAGTTAGCTGCTCTTCACTCTAAGCCGACGGTATCATTGTATATAAACTCCGAAGTATTCTCATGACATCATGAAGCGAAAAATCTCGTGGACATCTACTGGCAAAGGCAACATGTAATTCTGATTGCAGAATTCAAAAATATTCAAAATTTGAAAGATAGGACGGTTACAAAGTAAAAGGAAACAAGAAAAGAGCTTTTTCTGTGTTAATCAAAATTCAACGTTTGCTAAAAGCTGCAAGGGGTATCTAACTTTAAACTCAATCTCTGCCGATGTCGTTAACATGTTCGATGAAAGTTTTCGTGCTTATAATACAAATACTTCAATAACCATTAGAGAAGGAGAAAGAGATGATCAACGGGAACAAAAATAGTATAGTCATCGCCCTAAGATAAAAGAAAGTGACCCTTCTTAGTCTTACATAATTATGCCAAGTTTTCGGGTTGTTTACATCTGTCTCGTTTTGAAAACAACACATCGGGGCATCCAATCAAAGCTTATGTTTCATATCAGTTCAAATAAACTTGGTATACCACCTACACAAGTTAACTGCTTAAAGCTTTTGAAGAAAGACACTGACATACCTAAACCAAAGTTACATTTTAAAATCGCAATTAAAGAGATTTTCTCTACTTATCCACTCTATTTGGCCTTTGGAACTATCCAAGAAACCAATCACGCCACGCCTATGTAATTACACACATACCTGGGCGAAACGAATTTGAATTCAAAGTCATAAACATCTTTTCATTTGAATTATATTCAATAGTCCACAAAAACAAAAACACAAATAGTAAATTATCTATTATTTGCGGTTTTTCTTCTAATTCTCATACCAGCCAGACGACGGACTTTCACTTTACCATCATAAAATTTATTCTAAGCGTCTGCATTAAAAAAAAAAAAAATCCCCTTGAAAAGTATAATGCTTTGGTGCTGTATATCTATATATATCTATGTACTACGATGTCATCGCAATCATAGAAACTTGGCTCAATCATAATCATCATCATCACTCAGACGAAGAGTTTAATAATTTTCATATCAGTAAAGGTAATGTCTTAAGCAATGATCGCTGTCCTCGCAAAACCGGTCTAGTTAAATTAGACAGTAGGGGAGACCGGGCCAAGTTCACTTAACATTTTTATTTTATTTTGTACAAGCAAAACGGAGGCAGGTATCAACAACAAAAAAAGTAAACTCTCATAGATATATAAATCTCTTTACCTTTCTTAATAAAATATTACCATTTAAATAAGTGAATGATAAGAATCATTTCTCCCAAATTTAGGGATGACCTCTAATGGACGAACTTGCCCCGAAACCAGAGAATATTGGCTAACACTTGTCATTTTCCTTTGGAGGTGGCAAAGTTCTTATGAGTAGATGAAAATCCTAATCTAGTACTACCAACTGCACATGCTCTCACGTGCGAGTAGATACATTTTACATAGGAAAGCAGCTTGATGTGTTCCATTGAAAAAAGCTAGCAAAGTACTTGCAAGTACTTCGCCACCTCCAAAGGAAAACGCCTACTATCAGTCCAGTAACTATATATGTACATTAGACCTTGCGTCAGGTCTGGTACTTCTGATTTTTTGCTGAGTTGTTTATGATGTTGGCCTAGTCATAAAATCCGATTTTTTGACCTCGAGCGCTGAACGCAACATATGTAGGTGAAAATCCAAAAAACCGCTAATTTTTCGCGGTTTTTTCACTTATTGGCCATTTTAACCATTACGCCTTAATTTCCGAATAAAACATTGCCCTACGATTTTAACCTTACTAAATTTGCTTCAGTTTGAGTCCAAAGCCGGTTCTGTAGGCAAAACAGTTTCCAAGGGACGGCTTTTCAAAATATAGCAATACAAAATTTAAAACAACAAGTAGTAGGTATATAAAACAGCATAATAACAAAAACATGGTCTTTGACAAATGCTGCATCAAAGCAATAGAGCGTGTAGATTGGACCAAAAGAAGGAAACAATAGTACTGGATGGGGGGTACATATCCCCCCGTTTATGCGGGAGGGGCAATTTTAAGAAAAGTTGACTTCAAATAGAAAAATAACTTTAAAAAAACAATGGTAATATCTGGACGAAAATTCTTTTGCTCATCTTAAAGCCAGAAATCCATTCTTGAATGTTCTTTTTAAATAAAGTTTTTTAGTTGATAGTTTTTGAAAAATTTACTTTCAAACTCAAAATTTTGAGAAAAAGACGATTTTTGTTGTTAATCTATTTTTTTTTTATTTTATGGTATTAAATACTATTTTTGTTTTTGATTTTCAATGCCCATTAATTTTTAGTTAAAAACTGAAAAGCAAATGTTAAAATGACTTCTAGTTTTTGAGTAAACAACTAAAAAAACTTTATTAAAAAAGAAAATTCAAGAATGGATTTCTGGCTTTAAGATGAGCTAAAGGATTTTTGTGCAGATATTACCATTGTTTTTTTAAAGTTATTTTTCTATTTGAAAGCAACTTTTCTTAAAATTGCCCCTCCCGCATAAACGGGGGGATATATACCCCCCATCCAGTACTTTTGTTTTCTTCTTTTGGCCCAATCTACACGCTCGATTGCTTTGATGCAGCATATGTCAAAGACCATGTTTTTGTTATTATGCTGTTTTATATACCTACATACTTGTTGTTTTAAATTTTGTATTGCTATACTTTGAAAAGCCGTCCCTTGGAAACTGTTATGTCTACAGAACCGGCTTTGGACTCAAAATTAAGCAAATTTAGTAAGGTTGAAATCGTAGGGCAATGTTTTATTCGGAAATTAAAGCGTAATGGTTAAAATGGCCAATAAGTGAAAAACCGCGAAAAATTTGCGTTTTTTTTGGATTTTTACCAATTTTGCGTTCGGCGCTCGAGGTCGAAAAATCATATTTTATTACTAGGCCAACATCATAAACAACTCAGCAAAAAATCAGAACTACCGGACCTGACGCAAGGTCTCAGTACTATGAAACTATAAGGTTAAGCTAGCCCTAAACGACGAACATGCTCGCCGAACTTGTTCGTGCTCGCTATATATTCGTCGTGTAGGGGATGGTTCGCGAACGGCTCGCTGTTGGCGAAAAATTTCGATTTTGTCGTGTTTGTTGGCTTCGATGTTCGCCATGTAGGGCCATGTTCGCGAGCAAACCTCATTTTTGCTGTGAAATTACAACAACGCAACGACTTGCGCTTCTTTATCGCACATGCTTACGCTTTGAAAAATCAACACGAAATGAATGTTCGCCAAATGTGTTCGTCGTGTAGGGGATAACGCAAAAGAACAAGTTCGGCGAGCATGTTCGTCGTTTAGCGCTACCTTTACTGGACTCTTACCTAGATTTAGAAAAAGTAATTTCTTTAGAAATACTAAAAATGCAAAGTCATGCTATTTGAAAAGTTTTATTATGTTGAGAACAAAGAAAAATAGGGTGATTTTTTAAGAGGTTTAGAACTTTAAAAAAAAAAAAAAACACAAAAAATTCGAAAAAATGAATGAAATATTTATTTGAATCGATAGTTTGAACCTTGCAATTTAATGTTTAAAGATAATTTCATGCAAATGTTGACCGCGGCTGCGTCTCAGGTAGCCCATCCGCTGAGTCCAATTTTGGCATACTCTTTCACACATATCGGCCGGTATCTCACGAATGAATGCATGGATGTTGGCTTCCAGTGCGTCAATCGAAGCAGGCTTGTCCCTATAGACATTAGCCTTGACATACCCCCACAAAAAATAATCTAATGGTGTCAAATCGCACGATCTAGGCGGCCAATTGACCGGCCCGTAACGTGAAATTAACTGTTCACCAAACTCGCCTCGCAATTGCGCCATTGTTTCGCGTGCTGTGTGGCATGTGGCACCGTCTTGTTGGCTGGCTTTAGTTCTTGCACCAGCTGTATCTTAAAAGGCTTTACGCCCAAATCCTTCCGCAAAATTTTCCACGTAGTGCTGTAACAAAGGCCTAACTGCTGGGAACGGCGCCGAATCGACATTTCGCGGTCTTCTGTGACACTAGCTGATACGGCCGCAATATTTTCTTCACTACGCACAGTACGTAAACGTGTTGGTGGTTTAATGTCCAACAAAGTAAATTTGGTGCGAAATTTGGTCACAATCTTCCGAATAGACTGCTCAGAAGGTCGAGAATGCCGACCATATAATGGAAGCAGCGTGCGATGAACATTTCGAACCGAGCACGAATTTTGATAGTAAAATTCAATAATTTGCAAGCGTTGTTCATTTGTAAGACGATCCATGGTCAAATTGCAAACCAAACTGAAGCTGTTTGACAGTGACACAAGGTACTAAACACACGTCAGCTGTCAAAACCAGTGTTGCCAAAACCAAACCAGCTAAAAAATCACCCGTTACATAGTTAAAAGCTTTTAATTTAATACATAATCGAACATCGAATCGGAATTCTTAATTGAAAATTTGCCTGATCCTGCAATAAGATAGGAATTTGTATGCATTTCAATAAGGCAGTTGTTGCAAGGTGCGGACGTGATCATAATCATTATTTCTAGTCGATACACAAACATGCCATATACATATCTTATCATCTTTTGTTCTTGAGTTTTTGTTGCTAAATTCTAGTAGTTTTGAGAATAATCCATCTGAAAAAAAAATGAAAATAAAAAGTTTGTATTAGTGCTGCTACAGTTATTTTTTTTACTTTCATTAGTATGTAATGAATCCCCAATCAACCGGGGGGAGCAATTTTCTGAAAAAAGTACTAAAATTAAAATAAAAAAACATTTTAAGCAAATGGCAACACTTAAAAAAAAGTGCTATATTTTTTTGAGATTTTCAAGTTTGTTCTTTAATTATTTTTTCAAAATAAGTTAAAGTTATTCCTGCCAATAGTTTTCGAAAAAAATGCCTTCAAACCCAACATTAGAAAAAAAAACTGAAAAAAATAATACACATAGGTACTGTTTTTTTTTCAAAATATAAAATCAGGAATTATATTAGTTTCTTTTATACACTTTTCCTGTAATTTTTAAATGAACACTGAAAACCAGATGGTTTTCTCATAGCGCAAGCCAGATTTGTGTGTAGACTTTTGCACTAGTATTCCTTATGAGAAAATTAAGATTATTGCGCTTAAAAATTTTATCTTGGAATTTTTCCGAAGTGGTAATGCATTTTTCCTAGATATAGGTACTACCATTGTATATGAATCTAATAGTATTATCATCAGACGAAATTTTTTCTCGACTCCTTCACAAACCAGATGGCGTATGATCGCTTCTCAGAGAAAGGTAAATTAAAAATTCCCTTACTGACGAAAAAAAAACAACTGAGCAAACAGCACAAGAGCCCATAACAAATGGCAGATAAAAACAAGAAAAACTGGTTCCAAACAACAACAAACGACAGACAAAAAAAAGTAAAACAGGTTCCCTTTTCGATTTTCTTGTGTTTAGGAATAAGGGAGAGGAATAGGATAGGAACATTGTAGCATGTAGCATGCAGTGTTGCCCCCCCAACTGATTGAAAGTGTAGTGTTTAGGAAAAAAAGTGTAGTAAAAACGTAGTAAAAAAAAAAAAAAAAAATAATTTAACAAAATTTGCAATCCTTTTATTCACTTTTAAATATACATGGGTAACATAAACTATTATGCATACACAACTCATAAAATATTCTTATATAATATCTAATAAATAAACTATGTATTTACATTTTTACAAACCAAAAATATACATTTAAGGATTAATAGATAACTTAAAGCATAATACATATTTATATATACATGAATCGAAACAGCATTAAGTTATTTTTTACTTGGGTTTTTTATAGATGAAAAATATTTTTTCATATTAGCACACGATTTTGTGCAACTACTTCAAATATTGGAGATTAATTTAAAAAAACAGTTCACATTGCAATTTCAAAACGGTACATTGTGAAACTGAAGTAGAAGTATGAAGAATATACATTTATTTTAGAAAGACAAAACCAATATGATCTGTCAAACTGTGGATTCCATTCCAGAAAAGGATTGTGGAATTGAGAATGTTATGTTCTGGGTCTACACAGAAAGTATTGGTTAAGATTTAAAGCTACAAACACACTATTAAGAATACAAAGTCTCTGATGTAAAAAAAAGTGTAGTGTTTGGAGGAGCGTGCGTAGTGTGTGCTTTTGGAAAAAAAGTGTAGTAAAAACACTACAATTGTAGTAGGGGGGCAACGCTGGTAGCATGTGGGTATATCTTCTTGCGGCTACGATAAGTTTTTTTTTTAGAAGTCAATGTAAAAAAAACTGAAAGTATGAGCAGAGCATACAAAAAATGACAGAAAAAAACTTGTTTGTGGTTTCGGGTTCGATTTGTTTGGTCTCTCTTGTCTGAACTCTGGTAGTTTAATTTGAAGTAAGAAAATGTATACTTATAAAAAATTGAGATAGAGAAACTCATTCGAAGGTAGTTTGAGTTTGGTTTTCTTGTACCAGAAGTTTTTGCAATTAATTTATTTTCAATATTTCAAGCTATTTTTCATGCACTCTAAAAGGAGTTAGGTATCTGCCTGCATAATTGGAGTTTTGAGTGATTTCTTTGCAGAAATGTGATGTCAATTAAGATCTATAATTTTTAGCTATTGAAGTGGGTGGACAGTTATTTTTCGTTGAAAACATGAACCAAGAATTTATTTCATCTTAAAATTGTCGGGGCTTAGAGTAATTTAATATTTACAAATTTAAATCTTCGTGGCCACTATTCTTACTTGCGATTATAGGTAGGGGAGATCTGCTTAAGATGACATACTTTTTCTATAAAGCTGAAAATAAAAAAATCTAGTACTCATAGCAATAAAAACAAGGTCAATTAAGTTTATTTATTTATTTATTTATTTATAACAAAAAAAAACTTCAAATTATGGAATTCAGACACATATTAGTATTTTTAAAAATGATTTTAAATTTGGTTCACAGCCCTGTATAAGATGACATATCTTTGGGTAAGATGACATATTGCCTTTGGATAAGATGACATACCCCTTTTTATTAATCTTCATTGCAGAGCTCGCAAATGAATTGTTTTGTTTTGTGATCAACACCGGCACACAATGCATGGCATCATTTAGTGCATGTCTGCCAACATAGCCAATGCTCTTCTGGACGTGAAATGCTGAACAGCTCATTGCAGTAAATGCAAGACACATCGTCATCATCTTCTGAAAAGTCCTGCGGAGCATTACGTCCTGTAATATCGACTGTTTTGTTATTTTTCGAGCTCTTTGACTCTTGCGATTCTCTTTTTCATTTTTTGCCTGGACTTGAGCTTTAACTTCACTAATATACGGGCTTGAAGTGAGAACTTGAGATCCTGTAGCTGTAGTCTTGCTTTATTTTCTGGCACTTCCTGTCGAAACAGATTTTGGAAGGGTGGCTTGCGGCCAAAAGCCAACTACACTGTTTGTTTTTGACATCTTCAATGGCCTTATCCATGTTTTCTTTTGACGAAGGAAGCCTGGTTGATTTCCTTTTGTAGTTTGCTGGCATACTGAAATAAAAAAATTCTAAATTAATTTTATATTTGTTTTTTTACTACCTTCCGGGTAAGATGACATATGTCAACTTGGACGGATGGGCGCCATGTCATCTTGCCCGGCACGATCGAAAATGGTTTCAATGTTAAAAGCACAAAAACTACACGATCTGGCACTTAAATAACACAAAAACTTCATAAAATACTAATAACTGCATTCATAAAACACTTCAGAACAACATTGTACTTCCCTTAACGGAAATATCTTCGATAGAACTTTTGAGTTAAACAAAATTTTTGTGAGCAAAACTCTTGTGTCTGCTTCTGAAGAAACACTATTGCCAACTGAAAAAAGCTACAATAATTGAGAAACTGACATTTTAAAGCTGCACATTTTGGCGTGTTTAAAAGAACCGTTAGACTTATGGTTACTGAGAAAATGCGACTATGTCGTCTTGTCGACCATGTCATCTTAAGCAGATCTCCCCCACCTATAAGGAAAGTTTTGGATTCGTGCAAAAAAAAAATTTTGAAATAACAATCAAACATGATATTACGATGATAGAGAACACCAAAAAAGTGGGTGGCACAATTCTGTCTGTCTGTCTGTCTGTCTGTCTGTTCGTCTACAGCCTAAACGGCTCGATCGATTTTCTTCAAACTTGGTACTTAGTGATTTTTGGTGATTCTGCCGACACGTTTTTTCATTTTTTTTTTAGAACCAAAATTAACGGTACCTGTCATACATTTTTTTTTTTTTGGCAAATTTACATAATCGTATTTTTCTCAAAAACGACTCGACAACTTTTCTTAAAAAAAAATTCAATAAATTTATTTTAGTAAAGGCTTTCTTTGGGTGGAAAACCATTTTTCAAAAATGGTTATTAATGGTACCTCCCAAGGAACCATTTTTTTAATTTTTGATTTTCTTCAAAATGGTATGACTGATTTCAATTATTTTTTTTACACAAAAGCTTCCAAAAAATGTTAATAGTTCTGTGAACCAACATTTTTGAAAAAATATTTTTTGGATTTTTAAAAAATATTTCAAAATTTTTCTTGGAAAATCAAATATTTCGAAAACGGCACCATAGATTTTTTTGAAACTCGATATTTATGACTTCTTTAGTATTCTCTAAAATATTTTTAGAAAAAATTTTACATTTATGAAAAAATAACGGTACCTTCCATTCAAAAGTGAAAAAAACGCAAAGGAAAATATTTTTTTGCTTGAAAACGACTCCTACGATTTTGATTAAACTTTTTTCATATACTAAAATTAGTACGATCTACCATCAAAAATTATAAAATTTTACACATAGCAACTATTAGTAGTACCTGTCATAGAACATAATTTTTTTATTTTGAGTTTTCTCGTTATCAGCTTAACGGATTTAAATGAGTTTTCTTATATACAAAATTCAGATAAGAAAAAATAATATTGCATATCAAAATTTTCAAAAAAAAAGTTTTTGGATTTTTAAAAACAGTTTCAAACTTTTTTGAATTAAGATGGCATACTTTTTTTTCACCTCAAACTGTCAAAAGAGTTGTTTTAGCTAATTTAAATGTCGTATTTCATGCTTGTCTACATTTTCTCTCCTAATTTCCATGTTTGTATATACAATTTTCTTAAACTCGCAGTGTCTTGAATATAAGAGCAAGTACGTGCGACCCAGTCGTGCATTTTATTTTTTCTTGCAAGGTTGTTATAGTTTTTCTTATAGTTAATTAGGTAGGTACCCACTCCTGTGTTTCTCGTCTTAAACGATCAAGTTGAAATAAAAGGGAGCTCCAAAATATCAATACAAACGTTGCATTATGAAAGTTAACAAAAAAAAATAAATTAAGTAGGTATACCTATGTACATATACCTATTTTTGTATACACAAATCTATGACAAAAAAAACTATTTTTCTTGTAAATTTTGAAGTTCCCACACTTTATTCCAATTTATTTACAACGATTCAAAGATTATCGATAGAACTTTCGAACTAATGTTCAAAGTGTTTTATTTAATTTAATTTAATTTAATTTTATTTTATTTTATTTTATTTTATTTTATTTTATTTTATTTTATTTTATTTTATTTTATTTTATTTTATTTTATTTATATAATGTATAGGCTTCGTAAAGAATTATACAATTTCTAGTCTCTTAAGCTTCTATCAACACGACTTAAATTGACTGGCAAAGCATCCAAAGTTGAACTTCATTCTAATTGAACATTTTTGTCAAAACTGTATGACTATGATTTCAATCTTTTTTTTTAATACAGAAGCTTCCAAAAAACAAAACAGTATTGTATACCAACATTTTCAAAACAATTTTTTTTTGATTTAAAAAAAATGTTTCCATTTTTTTTTTTTAAATCAAATATTTCGAAAACGACATGATCGATATTTTTGAAACTTGATACTCAAGAGTTTCTTAATACTTTCCAAAATATTTTAAGAAAACATTTTACTTTTATGAAAAAACAACGGTACGCTACATACAAAAATTAAAAAACGGTTAACGAAAATATTTTTTTCTCAAAAATGACTCCTACGATTTTAATTAAACTTTTTCCGTATGCTTAAACCATCAGAAATTATAAAATTGTAATCTTAGCAACTATTAGTAGTACCTCTCATACAATGGATTTTTATATTTTGAATTTTCTTATTATCAGCAGAACGGATTTAGATTAATTTTTATATATGGGTGATTCCGTCTCAACTGTGATTCTTTGTGTCCAGTGCTTTTTTTGTTATTTAATGTAAAATGTTCGTATATATTTTTGGTTTAAATTGTGTAAATGGCTATTTACTACAATCTACATTCGATATCATGACCCAATTTGCTACTTTCTAATGAAATACTTCATTGAATTGAAATGTTGTCCGAAGAAAAGTTTGAGTGCAATACTTGCTTGACAAAATAATGCAAAAATTAAGTCAAAATACTTATTGCTGAATAAAATAATCACGAATGAATGTTGTCCGAGGTTTTGGTTCTATTTTTGAATTAAAAAGATTTCCCACTCAACCGCCATTTTGTTTTAGCTTTAACACGTATGTATTGTGGTTTTCTAAAAGATAAACTAGTTATGTATAGTTAACAACAGTCATTTTAATTTTTGAACGTTGTTGTACTTTAAGAGTGATATGTTTTCATGGGAAGAAAGTATGTCACAAATTTATTTGTCAGTACCTTGGTAGTATTTTTAAAGCATGTTATAACATGTTTTTGGCTGGTTATCACAATTTTGTGTTCCTTTTAACGGCATAAGCTAAAGTTGTCCTGGAAATTATTTTTCTCAAAAGCATAGAGAAGTTAGGTCACATAAACTGTCTAAATGTCAGTACTGTGGATGTCAGTACCGTGGCATTTCAATATACTTTTTGAACTTTAATTAAATATAATTAACTTATTTCTTATAATAATACTTTTTTCTACCAATTTTCTTTGTAAGAACGGTAGCGGACGAGCCAAACAAAAATCATTCCGTGCAATAAAAACTAAGTAATAACCCAGCACAAGGAAAAGGGTTGCGATTCAGAAAAACAGACTTCAAAAACGAAAAAGAGATAATTTTTTAAAGAAAAAAAGGGAAGTAGAAATGTCAAGAGGTCAAAACGTATTAGACAATCAAGAATATCAACAAAAATATGGTCAAAAAGAGGGAGAACTAAAAAGAAAAAAAGAAAAAGAGTTTCATTATCGTCTATACTAGTTTTAGTACATTTCACTACCGCTCCAACGATTTTAAGTTTTATATAAGAAGATTTTATAATACAAATTCTATATACTACTGAAATAAATCAGCCAAGTAGAAGACTTAGCATTAAGGATTGGACTTGTTGAATTATTGATTCAAAATAGCTTTTTATGGCCTTTAGTCCTACAAATTGGCGTTTCATTCGGTTTACTCACTTGAACTCATCAGTGACATAGTGAGGGCTTTGTCAGACGCAATTTGTTCTAAGTTCAGTTCAACTTACATGAATTTTTCAACGAAAATCCACTGTAAACTATATCCAACAAGATTAGAACTCCTAATCATTAAGCTGGAAGTTTTTTTGCCCGGGGTCAGGCATAGTTTCTATATAAGAAGATTTTATAATACAAATTCTATATACTACTGAAATAAATCAGCCAAGTAGAAGACTTAGCATTAAGGATTGGTCTTGTTGAATTATTGATTCAAAATAGCTTATTATGGCCTTTAGTCCTACAATTTTTGGATTTTAAGTTTTTTTTCTTCATACAATCATATATGAGGCTGTGAGTGCAAAAGCGGTTTAACTTTTTTTTGATCATGTTTTTCGTTTTGAATCGATTTTTAATAATGTTTTCATTGAGATTCAAATAGTATACGTCACATTTTTGGAAAGCTTTTAGAGATTAAAACTTTAGCTTTGATGACTTTTGATGCATAAATGTAAAAATACGAAACAAATATATCAACAATGCCAAAAAATGGGTTACACCACTTTTGCACTCATGGCCTCATATTGCTTTGAATTAAATCTGAGAAACTCGACGCTCCACATCAAAAAACCACTTAGAAAGCGATAAAAAAATAAAAAACCTGTTTCCACCTACATACAAGAAAATAAGAACGAATACCTGTCAAAGAAATTCAAGATGGCAGCCTTACGTGACCTCATCCGCTGTATTACAACAATAACAAAGAAAATAAACACAAAAGGATAATTTAAATAACACTAAAAACCAAAAAGAAATGTTGTTTGCATGACAAAATAATGTTAATAAACATTAAAAAGCTTGAAACAATTGTATTTGCTAATAAATAAGTAACAAATGAACACATACCACACAACAAATTTTTGATGTTTAACGAGTTGGGGTCACGGGATTCGCCATTTTCCACTGATTTTGATGGATGCGCAGAACTGAACAAAAATGAAAACGCTAATGATATTACCTTCAATATGTGTACTGTGGTCTGTACCTACGTATGTATGTATGTACATACATACATACCAATTCATTCTTTATTTTTGTTGGCAGTTTGTTTTTGTTCCCTTCTCACTCTCGTATATTGGCACTGCTGTGACGTGAGGAGAAGGAAGATAATTGCCTTCTCTCATGTAGTGAGGAAATAATGTATTTTTGTATCTTTCATCTGCTGTGAGTTGGGTGTGAAGCTATGATGAGGGAATAATACACTTCATACTTCACCCTTACCCTTATTAAGGGTATTCATGCAACGTCGTAAGTTTACAAATTGTGTAAAATGATAAGTTTACGCAAAAGTTTGCATGAACGACCTTTTTATTAATTTGGTTAATTGCTGTGTAATTGAATCAGCTGTTTGTTAAACGTCAAATATTTGGGCGCGTTCGGCTTGGGTCGAGGAGTTGGTTTTACAGATAATGCATTATGGTCTGTTTATTTGCATGTGTGTGTACAAATATATATTTGTTTTAATAGATACGTGTAGTAAGTACTCCTGTTAATTCAATTATATTTGTTTTGAATTGAAATAAATACATCAATGGCATTCATTTTGCTGGAATCTCTATACCATTTCAACTCAACTCAAGTGACAAAAAACCTGGAGCTCCCGATCCTGCTGTAAACGTAGTAATTTTTAAATAGAGAACCTCTCCCGAACCAACGTGAAGTCGGAAACTCGGAAGGATAAAACAAAATGTAAAGCTAGAACTATTAAGGCTTTCTCAAACCAATGCGAAATATTTGGAACGACAACGAAACTTTTGCCTGTCAAAATCAATGGGTTAAAACCCAAGAAAAGTTGCTTTCCAAACAGTCAAAAGAAGAAGTGAGGAATATTCCACTTAAGTAAAATGAATCATCCCTCTTTTTTGTTCGTTCCAACTTCACCAAATGTCAGTTTCACCATTGTATATAAATTCTATAGTATTCTCATGAAGAAAAAAAGCTCGTGGCCATCTATGCGTCCAAATGTAATACTAATTTTTGTTAAGGGATCTCGGTAAGGCGATCACAGCGAACCTATCGACCAAATGTCTACCTACAAAATCGTGTTTCATGAGAATACTATAAATTGGATATACAATGGTTTCACTCCCATGAGATGAGTATGGTTTTCATGTATTCGCTCATTTTCAGCGGACCACTTCAGTAAACTATCAACAATTATTATAGTTCTACCTTAATATACATGACAATAGTCGCGTTGTAAGGTAGAAATATAGTAGCCGCAAGCTCACGGCAGTGGTCGGATGAAAATTAGCGAATAGAAACAAATCATATGTCACGCCCATAATGTACTTTTCTTCATTTTCGTTAACTTTTGCTTTCGGAAATTAATAGAGCGCCCCCGAGTACACTTCACGGAAGTGAAACTTAAATTTGTTGAGGTAGGAACGAAAAAAAGAGAAAAAGTGAAGTATGGCTTAATTCTGATTTTGACAATTCAGAAAGATACTTCGCATTGGATAATGACATCTGTTTCTAACAGCTTCCAACTATTTAGAATCTTCCAAACCAGTGCGAATCATTCGTTGACCACAACAAAAACATTAATAACAACACGTTGTTGTAAATGAAAACAACACGTTCGTCGTCGTCAACGAAAGATTCACATTGGTTTGGGTGAGAATTTATAGTTCTACCTTAATAATTTACGAAAAGTAGCTTTCCTAAAGGCTCTCCCAAACCAACATGAAATTAAAGTGAATGATCTCAATACTAAAAAACAACAAAAAAGTGTCTTTTTGAATGCTTCGCTATAATTTCGCATTGGTTGGGCAGAACCTTTAATCGTTGAGTAAATGTAGACCTTCTAATTATTTTTTTTGTGTAAACTACGTTTTAATTCACAACTTTTATCGCCAACTAATTGCAATGCAATAATTACAGAACACATTCAGAGCTTTTTTAGTTCTCCGAGATATCATTTGTATCATGTTTCTAAACATGTCTAATTCTAAAAGTCACAAACACGCCTAATTCAATCTCTAAAAGTCACAATGACGTTTGGATAAGTTTAACCAAATATTTGGTTAATTTTCCGCAACTAAATCCTTGGATAAAATTAACCAAGTTGTGTAAACCATTTCCCATACAAAATTTGACAGTTCAGTAACCAAAAGATAAAATTAACCAAATCGTAAACTTATCTAGTGTTTTACGCAGTTGCATGAATACCCCTAATGTATTTTTTGATCTTTCGTCTGCTGTGAGTTGGGTGTGAAGCAATGATGAGGGAATAATACACTTCTTTCTTCAGTCGTCTGTAGCGCTAGTATCTTTTTCCTCAAGTAATACTACTATTAGATTTATATACAATGGTACTACAAAAAAAAAAAACATTTAATAAAAAAATAGTTTTCTTAGTTTACAATTTTCTCGAAAACTAGATGGCATAAAACCATCTGGTTTTCAGTGTTCATTTAAAAATTACAGGAAAAGTGTATAATAGAAACTAATATAATTCCTGATTTCATATTTTGAAAAAAGAACAGTACCTATATTATTTTTTTCTAAATTATATCCTTATTCGTGACCTTTTTAGTAATATAATAAATTCCTATGTGAGCTGGAGGTCAGTTTTTGTTTTTATTTTTATCAAACTGCGACGTTTCGGGCGTGGTTACACCCTTCTTCAGACAATTTATAAAGAGTAATATCCAGAAATAACTTGTTTTGCTATTTTATAATTTTTTGAAAATCTTTAAAAAGACAATTCAAAAAATGTTCAATCAATTTGAATTTAAATATTCAAATTGATTGAACATTTTTTGAATTGTCTTTTTAAAGATTTTCAAAAATTATAAAATAGCAAAAAAAAACAAATATAACAGTTATTTGTGGATATTACTCTTTTAAAATTGTCTGAAGAAGGGTGTAACCACGCCCGAAACGTCGCAATTTGATAAAAATAAAAACAAAAACTGACCTCCAGCTCACATAGGAATTTATTATTTTTTTCTGTTTTTTTTTTTAATGTTGGGTTTGAAGGCATTTTTTTCGAAAACTATTGGCACGAATTATTCATTTTGAAAAAATAATTAAAGAACAAACTTGAAAATCTAAAAAAAAATATAGTACTTTATTTTAAGTGTTGCCATTTGTTTAAAATGTATTTTTTTTTAATTTCAGTACTTTTTTTCAGAAAATTGCTCCCTCCGGTTGATTGGGGGGAGATAGACCTCCCCCTCAGTATTAAAAAATGTTTGTACTATGTCTCTATAAAAAAACCCTATTATTGTTTTATGTCGCTGGGCGAATCATTTTGGGCCGGAAAAACCAGCATTTTCGAAAATTGATACTTTTTGAAGTCTCAATATCTTTTTATTGGGGCCTTATATCGAAAAAGCCTTCATAAAGTTCCTATAGAGAATATTATTGTATATACAAAAAGTATAAATTATTTTTCAAAAACTTCACCATTTAAGAGAAAACCGCAAAATACCGTTATTTTTTACTTTTGTGCATTTTATATAAAATATTATATCTTTTAAATAAGCGCAAAAAAAAAGTTTTGTATTTTCTTGTAGAAGGGTAAATAACCTACAAACTGTGTAAAAATAAAATTTCTAACATATACCGTTTAAGAGTGGTAAGCGAAAAATCTGTATTTTCAATACTTAACCTTTTTGAAGTAGCAATATCTTGTCACTGGTCACTCGTGTGGAAAAAAGTGTGTTAATATTTTTTGTAGATTTACATTGTAATCTATAAGCTGAACATAAATTATTTTATGACAATTTCGTTATTTAAGATTTAAAAGCAAAAGTCTGGAATTTCAGGTTTTTGACGAAATTTTTCAAATAATTTTATCTTTAAAATTATCACTCTTAGAAATTTTTTTTTTTAATAGATGGTAACATAGTGTACAAACATTGTCTATAAATGTTTTCAATAACACTCGCCATTTCTGAGTTATACGAAAAAAAGGGATATTTTCGTCAATTTACGTTTTTTGAAACGCCGATATCTTCTTAACCATCAGTCAGAGAAAAAAGTGTGTAAACATTTCTTGTAGATAATCACATTATCTACAAGTTTTGGCTGCATTACTTTTTAATACCATGTACCGTTTCAAAGTTATACGTAGAAAACCGGTATTTTCGACTTAAACCTTGAATAACTTTTAACGCAAGCCAGTTTCGTTTGTAGACTTTCGCATGCGTATTCCTTATGCACAAATAAAGATAATTGCATTCAAAAATCTTCACTTCGAATTTTTCCGCAGCGAAAGTACATTTTTCCTGGGCTATAGGCGTTTTTCTTTTTAAGTTCTGAGAAAAAGTCTGATCGAACGAAGTAAATTCTGGACAGAGTATGATTAGAGCTCTCCGATTTGATAATGAAACACACTTGAGCACTGCACTGTCACCCGATTATTCATTTTCAGAAAAAAATATTTCATTTGTTATTTCTCAAAATATTTTACCTTCTGCATCAGCGCGAATAGTCTCATCTACCATCATTTTAATTGTTTTTGGTATTTTTTTTAATTTCCACCTGTCAAAATGTCAAATCTTTTGTGTTCAGCATTTTACTCCGTTTACTCTAGGCGTTTTTCTTTTTTAATTCAATTGTCGAAAGAAACATTGTGTTTCTTTTTTAGCTCTGGTAGGTAACTAGTTCGTCCAGCCCTCGAAACTCGAGTGCTGATAACACTATCGTCTAGTTGGTAAAATTCTAGAAAATCGTTCAAGACAATCGATCCAATTTGATCCAAATTTAAAAACAATAAAATTTGGATTGATAACAAAAGCTCAAGCCATCAACTGTCAAATTCCATTGGATGGCTACGATGTCGATGGATTAAAAAAAACTCTAAGAATTCACAAATTTTTGATGAATTTTTACTGTTCCAGAAAAAGTTGATTTTAAGGCAATTGGGTGACACTAGGAGTTAAGCTTAGCGAATAGAATTCTCGGCACTTCACTAAAAAGCGGATAAAAACTGGGCTACCGGCAGCGTGTAGTAGACACTAAAATTTTACTTGTTAACGCGTTGACATTATTTAGGATCGGTTCTTAAACCATCACACATTCTATCCCACTTGGGCGTTTTGGGTTATGGTGAAACTGATTTGTTTTGATGCAAGTGCGGAAACAAAATATGAAAATCATTTTCATCACACAAATTTGGCAGTCGTATGAAATTCCTTTCCACTTTATTCTGACATGTGCTAATACTTAGAGTAGAAGGCACTTTTATCGATTACAAAGTACGAATGATGAAATCGGTCAAAAAAAACGTCACCCAGATTACCGACGCCATTTCAGAAAAAACATGGAGTTTCCAATCAAACTATCGATAACATGTATGTAATTCATTCCGCTAAGACAGTTTTTCTCTGTGCTTAAGTTAAGCACCGTAAATTGATGAGCACTGACATCGTTTCTTTCATCCAGTTCCCATCAGACTTGCAAAAAAACAGAGCCATTATCGATCACGTATGAGATTCCGCTGACTGCCAGTCAGTCCGATAAAAAAGTGTAACAATTTATAGCGAACATTGACGTTTACATAAAATTTATCGGTAACAAAATGAGATAGGTTTTTTGCATACGATTTTTTGATGTACTCCAACAATAAGTTCTTGAGCGTCGAGAAGAATTGAACTACTTTTCTGCAACATTGAACGCTGCCATCGGACATTCCAATAATCTTTCCAGTGCTTGAAAATTGGTTGGTTGGTGGGTGGACAAAATCAGACTAAAAATGAAATAACAAATAAAAACAAAGGAATAAAATAAAACAAAATTGTAAGGACATCTAAAGTACTTGAGAGTGCTAGGACGCCATATGGCCCTAGGCTTAATGATAGGAAAATCCCTATGCACACCTCCGCGTGGTAGAGGGCGGGTAACGCTAACTTGCAGGGGGACCGAATGGATGCCGGGATAAGCAGACAACCCAGCGTTGCTGGTCAGGGCACAAACTTGTCCTTGGGATGGTTAAAAGCCCCCTTAAGACGGATGAACTGCAGGTAGCGGTCAACGGCATGATAGTCTGGTGGTGGAGGAGCTTTTTTTGGTAAAAGGCCAACGGCAGCAGCAGGTAGCGTCTATAAGCCATATTGGGCTACAAAAGGCGTCTGTTTTCCCATAGTGGGCGGCCTCGAGAAGTTATGTGTTTGACCATACAAAAGGCGGGTGTGCCTGTCAAATCTGAGCTTATGTATGTTATTAATCGTATCTCGGAAAACACCATGGTGGAAGGATATATGTATGCAAATACATGAATTATGACAACAAATGGAAATGAGTCCCCAAGAGGTAATCTTTTTATAGAAAATCCTTCTGTAGCTTCGGTTGCAGTAAACCGCACATCGGATTTGGGGGTGCAGCATCTTTCATGTACGAGCGTCAATCAAGACGCCATAATAATAAATGAATCGTTGACAAATAGAAGAAGTCTTTCAAATCCGTGCTGTTATATGCTTGTGAAACCTGGAAAGTCACGTCTATCATTTCGAAGAAATTGCAGGCTTTTGTGAATCGCTGTCTTCGCCACATCCTAAAGATTCGCTGGCCACAAATAATATCAAATGAGGAATTGTGGCGCAGGACACGTCAAGAGCGGCTGGACGTCGACATAAGAAAGCGTAAATGGCGTTGGATTGGTCACACACTGAGGAAACCAAACGATGAAATTGCAAAGCAGTCCTTTGAATGGAATCCTCAGGGTGCACGGCGGGTTGGAAGACCAAGAACAACATGGAAATCAACTGTCTTAGCGGAAGCAGAATCCCAGAGAAAGACGTGACCACAGCTAAAGTACCTTGCAGCAGACCGTGAAGGATGGAGACGTTTTGTTGACGCCCTATGCCCCAGCTAGGGTTACAGGACACGATGATGATGAAGGATCATCATCATCATTTAAGAAAAGGGGAAGCACGAATCTTAATAAGTGCTGTGAATTTTAAAGTGAAAATGTAAAATAATAAAGTGTCGTGAACAAATAGGTACTCGGTCTCGCTCTGGCTCTCGTCGCACTTATTGTGCAATTTTCTTTGATTGTTTTTTAGTTTTTGTGGTGCAATTATTTAATAATTTTTTTGCATTTTGCACTACTGTGCAAAAAAAACTTTTCAACGATATATAATTTATATGCCTTCGGCTTTTGTAGACCGCGTAAATTGTACCACAAAATTCGTGTTTGCCGTTGTATAATATTGTAATATTTTCTCAGGTTCGTTAATAAAACTTATTTACATTATTCAAAACGTCCACTTATTTATTTCACAAAATAAAACACTTTACTTTTCTTACTACAAACAAAACGATTTATTATTCACCACTGAAATTAATTCACAAACTTTACTTTTCACTTTTATTACAACCAACTTTATTCATTCACGATTAAAAACAAACTGTGTCGCTGCCGTTCAAACATGTGCCTTTTATACTTGTTTTCCAAACTCTCGAAATAAGGAGAACGTTCTAGTCTCTGCTTCCAGAGCTTTCCATAGGGGAAATTTCCCAATAATTTCCCTTCAAAAAGCTTTTATTTGACAGCTGGTAAATCTGCTATAATTCGGCAGATGGCGCTTCCTTCGTTTGAGAGTTGCTATAATTATAGCTACTAAGTTTATGTTTGCACTGCGACCGTAAGCTTTATTGTGTTCGTTTGTTTGCTTTTCGGAGTCGTTATAGTTCAAATTTGGAAAGTCATTACAATATGATGATAGATATCATTAGCGTTTTCATTTCTGTTCAGTTCTGCGCATGCAGCACTTCGTTGTTGTTGTAATACAGCGGACGGGGTCACGTAAGGCTGCCATCTTGAATTTCTTTTGACATTTCTCATTTCTGACAACCTTCGCAAGATAATACCTTAGACTATGTTCATACCAGCTTCACGTGAGGCGACTCATTTTGATGTCTTTAATTTTTATCTTACTCTCATTCTCATCTCTTGGAAAGAAAGAGAAGGCCAAGCTCAAAACACACTTGTTCAGATGATGTTCAGAACATGCTCTACTTGCTTGGACTCTTTTCAGAGCTCTATTCTGAATCAAAAAAGAAAAAACGCCTTCTATTAAATTATTCTGAGCTCATGGAGCGCGCTTAGGCCAGGAAAAATAGGTCTCGAGGTTAAAAAAATTAATTCATGCAATTTTAAAATTGGAATTGATGTAGAACTGCCACCTCTATAACATATCCAAAGTCCCCCGAAATCCCTTGATTGGCTTTTTGTGTAGATGAGTTTTAAGAGGTGCAGACGGGGGGAATTTATAGGTCTATTAAACAAAAAAATTTGTTTTGGTACAACCCAATCATATGATACATGTTTTAAAGGTAGCTTTTAACGCTGAGTGATACCACCACCCAGAAAAAAGTTATAGTCCTTTTTATTTAATGATGACGTTTTTTCAAGTACAACAGGTAAAATATTACCGAAAACCCTTTTAAAATGAAGGTATGTCAATGAAACTTGGAATAAATGTTCCACTTGTCATACGAACAACGAATCAAAAGAGTCCCTAAAAATGTTCATGGTGAAAAAGTGTTTTATTGAGGGGGAGGGGCTAGTGTGGGATTATTACCATAACACCCACGACAAAAACATTACATTCATGAAATTTCCCAAAAATGTTTAATTTCTCATGGCAACGAAGAATCAAAAGAGTTCAAAAAAATATTTAAGGCCTAAGGGTGTTTTTTTAGGGGAGACGTGGGGAGGTGAAGGTTTATCGAAGCGAAACAATATTTTGGTTCAACCTAGGCATATGACACATGGTTTTAGGGTAGTTTTCAACGCTGGATCCAAGGAGACCAAAATCGAAACCATCCAACCACCATAAAAAAAAAGTCTTTTCATCCTAAGCATGAATGTATTTTCAGTATAGCAGGTGTGTTGTGGTATTTTGTGTGGATGGGTGGTCTAGGCGGTGTTGTGGGTATTGGTGTTTAGATTGTAAGATAATACTACTCCATGATATTTTCATTGCAAATTCTAGTTATATAAATTATACAGTATTTTAATAAAAATGAACTAACATACAAACAATAGCAGCCCTTTGTCCCCCTGTTGAAGAAGTCCCGCCAGATGTCCGTAACGTAGTTGATGGTGGAATGCTTCTGCGGGCTTTGGTGTGGCCACGACCAGCTACTTACTTTGAAATCTGTTTGGCCTACCAAAAGCACGTTATTCGGCGCTATGGGACATCAGCAACAGTCGTATTTGATGGCTACTCTGAGTCCCATCTGTCAACAAAGGCCGAAGAGCAGCGCCGCAGGTGTACCACTAAGACATCACCAACGTTGACAATTAGACCAGACATCACTGCATCAGCTACCCAAGCAAACTTTCTGGGCAACGGCAATAACAAGACTAGCCTCCATCTGCCTATTGACTCCAGTTCTCGAAAGCGCAGGATTAACGGTGCTACATGCAGATGGTGACGCAGACAGACATATTGTAGAGGAAGCATTACGACTTTCGGAGCTGTACGGGCGTATAGTTGTAGCTGCAACTGACACTGACATCTTAGCCATGCTGATTCAAAGGTCAGTTAAGTACAATTCGTACATATACATACATATATCTTGCACCCGAAATTGTTTATATGTATGTAAGTTACAAATACGTTTTTTCTCTTCAAGATGTCCAACGGAATCTGAAATACTCCTTCACGCACCTGGAACATGTGGCCGTCCACCTAAGGTCTACAAAATTCCCGAGACGCAAAAGTCTCTTGGGTCAATAAAGGACTTAATTTTATTTATTCACGCCGCAACAGGATGTGACACAACATCTGCGTTGTTTGGAAAGGGAAAACAGCTGCTCTCCGACTCCTTCAAGTCAATGCTGATTTTCGCGAGAAAGCAAACATTTTCATGTATTATGTTATTTGATCTTATATGAAGTATAACTTTGTAATTATTGTTGTTTGGGCTTTTATGATCATTTAGGTAGATGCAATTAATTAAAACAACTAATTCATATTTTACCCTACGTTTCGCCTGGTTATTTTCCAGCATTTTCAACATTTTCAACAACCCAGTCGCAATTATCGAGGATGTTATTTCAAATGGGGAAAATGTTATAATTAGTATGTACAATGGTACTCAGAATTCTCTTGAAGAGCTTAGGTACACATTGTATAATAGAGTGGCTTCGAGTAAGAAGAAAGATTCAGATTTCCAGCTGAAAACCTTACCACCAACCTCTGCTGGTGCAAGGCAGCATCTACAAGTATGATTTGGGATACTTGAGACGAAGTACAAAAGTAATTAACTTTACATCTTTCCCTTTTGCAGGTTCAGGAATGGCTTGGTAACAAACTAGAGGTAGGTAATTATGGCTGGAAAATGGAAGGAAATCCATCTCGATTAGTTCCAGTCCCATCGGAGTTGCCGCCTGCACCCGAATGTCTTCTGAAGGTAATACGATGTAACTGCAAAAAGGGGTGTGGTGGCGCAGTGTAAGTGCAGGCTCAGTGGACTACCCTGCCGTCCCATGTGTGGGACATGCAACCGAACAAACTGCACCAACATGGAGCCCGCAGAAGAAGACGAGGATACGAACGATCTTGCTTAACAATAGTAGAATTACTTTGGATATGTTATAGAGGTGGTAATTCTACATCGATTCCAATTTTAATATTTCATGAATTATTTTTTTCAAGGTTCCCCATACGATTTGAGCTATTTTTCCTGGTCTAGCTGTGAACATGTTTAGAACTAAAAAAATACAAAAATTTTAAGCTTTGAACGTTCGGAGCTAAAACAGAAACTCAATTTTTTGACAGTTCAGACTCTGCTGTCTGCTCTGAACTAAAAAAGTAAAACGCCTAATGGTTAAAAAATGTACCTTTCATGTTGCATTTTTGGCTAAAAATAAGCAAAATATAAGCAAATTTTATAATCGGGTTACAAAATGAAAGGTGAGACTGTCCAATACCAATGGTCAGTACACATATTAAAGGTTATATCTATCTTCCCAGTTTTCATTTTCGTTCAAGTTCGCGCATGTGTCAAAATCTCAGAGACCCCTGTCAGTTTATTGTTTGTGTACTAAGGCATGTTCAACACTTTCCAAATCTTACATTTAGATTTTCAGCTTTCTCAATTTTCCAAGCATCTGATTTGCCAGAATTCAGAAATCTGAAGATTCAGTACTGAAATTGAAGCATTGAATGTACCCATTGTCAATTTGACAAGTTCTCTGAGAGTTAATTGTTTTTTTTTTTTTTTTTTCAGTATCTGACAAGCGATTTTTGACAACATGCGCAATATATTACCTTTAATATGCGTACTGTGGGTCAGATGTTTTATGTTCAGTTTAGCGTATAAAAGTACTGGAGAGTGCTAGGACGCTTCTACGGCCCTAGGCTCAATGAAAGGAAAATCCCTATGCACACCTCCGTGCGGTAGAGAGCGGGTAACGCTTACGTACAAAGGGACCGGTGCTGGTCAGGGCACAAACTTGTCCTCGGGATGGTTAAAAGCCTCCTAAAGGCGGATGAACTGCAGGTGGTGGTCAACGGCATGATGGTCTGGTGGCGGAGGAGCCTTTTTATTGAAAGGCCTACGGCAGCAGCCAGTAGCGTCTGCAACCCATATTGGGCGGCTACGAAAGGCGTCTGTTTTCCCATAGTGGGTGGCCTCGAGCAGTTATGTGTTTGACCATGCAAAAGGCGGGTTTTCCGGTCAAATCTGAGCTTATGTATGTTATTAATCGTATCTCAAAAAACACCATGGTGGAAGGATATATGATTATACACGAAATATGACTATAACTGGAAATGAGTCCCCAAGAGGTAACCATTTTATTCTGCAGCTTCGGCTGCTGTAAGCCGCGCATCGGATTTGGGGTGCGGCATCTTTCGTGTACCAGCGTCAATCAAGACGCCATAACAATAAATGAATCGTTAACAAATAGAAGAAGTCTTTTAAGAAGCGCAAATGATACTTTTGGCTACCGCATACGTACGAAAATCGGAGCATAGAACGTTCGATCCTTGTACGGCGAAGGTAGATACGAGCAGGTTGAGCGTGAATGCTTCACCTTAAGATCAGTTTCCTGGGCATCAGCGAAACTAAGTGGAGAGGAAGAGCTGAATACAGACCAGACACTGGACAGACGAGAATGCTGTATTCCGGGGAAGATGAAAGAAAGGGTGGCCAAAGACTGCATGGTGTCGGAATTATGTTGAACGAAGAAGCGAGGCGTAGTTTGATCTCCTGGGCGCCCATTTCTGCGAGATTAATGACAGCAAGGTTTCGTTCAAAAATTCGTAACGTCACAATAATTCAGTGCTACGCCCCCACAAATGAAGCGACAGAGGAAGACAAAACCGCGTTCTACACTCATCTTAACTCGGTTTACAGTAGTGTTCCGAGAGCTGACATCATAGTCGTTATGGGAGACCTCAATGCCCAAGTCGGTTCAGACAATTACGGACTGGAACGCGTGATGGGAAGAAATGGCTTGGGGTCACGGAATGAAAATGGTGACTTGCTTGTCAATTTTTGTAACGCGAATCGTCTTGTGATAGGTGGGACTGTATTTAAGCATAAGACGTGCATCAAAATTACCTGGGTGCATCCAGATGGTCAAACCGAAAACCAAATTGATCATATCATGATTCAGCAGCGATGGAGGAAGTCTATGTGTGATGTCCGGAGTATAAGAAATGCCGATGTGGGAAGCGACCACCATTTGGTTCTGATGAGTCTCAAATTACGAACCGCTGCCGTACAAAAACCAGCGCAGGATGCAGCAAGGATTCATTACTAATGCTTTGAATGACCCCAACATATGTCGAAACTATGTCAATACCCTTAACGACAGAGCCTCGTCATTAGATGGAATCCAGCATTCAACAATTGATGAGATGTGGGGTGAAATTAAAAGTGTTTTTATGGAGGCTGGATCCGAAACTGTACCCAAGTGAACGAAACGTAGAGACTCTTGGATATCCCAAGACACCTGGGATAAGATCGAACTTCGCAAATCGTTGAAAATCCAAATAAATGCCGAAGCAGATATTCAACGAAAGGCTGACTTGCGAAGAGAGTACCGCATTGCACATAAGATGGTCTATCGTTGTGTGAGACGTGACAAGAGGGTGAGGTTAGATGGGCTCGCAGATAATATGGAAATCGCTGCCAGAAGAGGAGATATCCGGGAATTGTACCAAATAGCCAAAGATGTGATCGTGAAAAAAAGCAACACCAATCATCCTGTAATGGATGTGGATGGCACACTTTTGGTATCAATTGAGGATCAGCTTCGTAGATGGAAGGATCATTTTTGTGCCCTGCTAAATGAGGATTCAGTTGAGCAGAGTGCTGAAGTGCCCCAACTAAACGAGATGCGCAGGTCCTATAGGGGTATTGACATCGAACCCCCGTCAGAATCGGAAATCCATACATCAATAAATCTCCTCAAAAACAACAAGGCAGCTGGACTGGACGGAATACCAGCTGAATTCCTGAAAGCCGATCCCGTAACAGCGGCTAGTATTTTACATCCGTTGATACAAAGCATTTGGGAAAACGAATGCTATCCCAGGGATTGGAAGGATGGTGTGATTGTTAAGCTGCCAAAGAAAGAACTGCAACAACTGGCGTGGTATCACCGTTTTGTCCGTTTTCCCAAAACTAATGGCAACCATCATTCTCGAGCAAATAAAGGATAGAATCAAGTCTACACTCAAGAGGCATCAAGCTGGCTTCCGCAGTGGTCGATCGTGTGTCGACCATATCAACACCCTGCGTATCGTCCTCGAGCAGTCGATGGAATTTCAATCACCGCTTTACCTCATGTTCGTGGATTTTGAGAAGGCCTTTGATCGAGTTAACCGAGAATGTATATGGAGATCGTTGCTTGGTAGAGGAGTTCCACCAAAAATTGTTGCCATCATTAAAGAGTCCTACAACAACGCAAGGTGTTTTGTTTTGCACAATGGGCAGCTATCCAACTCCTTCGTAGTGCAACAGGGTGAGATACAAGGGGATGTTCTTTCGCCAATTCTCTTCCTGCTGGCGATGGACGACGTATTGACGGCCAGTGTTGGTACAGCTGAGCGACAGGGCATTCAGTGGAGACCGTTCGAACGGCACAGTCATTTAGACTATGCCGATGACATATGTCTACTGGCAAATAACATCAGTGGGCTGAACGGGATGTGCCAAACGCTGCAAGTGAAGGGAGAGTCGAGTGGTCTAAGAATAAACAGCAAAAAGACAAAAATAATGCTCACAGGCCGCTCCACACAGCAGCGTATTATTCTACAGGAGACGCCAGTTGAAGTAGTGGAACAGTTCAACTACCTTGGCAGTATTGTTTCTGCAAACGGTGGTACGGATCTGGACGTTAAAGGTAGAATGAATAAAGCTCGTGCTGCCTTCGGTACCCTGTCCCCAATTTGGAAATCCAGTCAAATCTCCTTACGCACTAAGTTGAGATTCTTCGAATCCAATGTCAAATCCGTGCTGTTATATGCTTGTGAAACCTGGAAAGTCCGTCTACTATTTCGAAGAAAATGCAGGCTTTTGTGAATCGCTGTCTTCGCCACATCCTAAAGATTCGCTGGCCACAAATAATATCAAATGAGGAATTGTGGCGCAGGACAAGTCAAGAGCGGCTGGACGTCGACATAAGAAAGCGTAAATGGCGTTGGATTGGTCACACACTGAGGAAACCAAACGATGAAATTGCAAAGCAGTCCTTTGAATGGAATCCTCAGGGTGCACGGCGGGTTGAAAGACCAAGAACAACATGGAAATCAACTGTCTTAGCGGAAGCAGAATCCCAGAGAAAGACGTGGCCACAGCTAAAGTACCTTGCAGCAGACCGTGAAGGATGGAGACGTTTTGTTGACGCCCTATGCCCCAGCCGGGGTTACAGGACACGATGATGATGATGGAAGGTACCGTTATTTTTTCATAAACGTAAAATTTTTTCCAAAAATATTTGAGAGAGTACTAAAAAAGTCTTAAATATCGAGTTTCAAAAAAATCTATGATGCCGTTTTCGAAATATTTGATTTTCCAAAAAAAAATTTGAAACATTTTTTAAAAATCCAAAAAATATTTTTTCAAAAATTGGTACACAAAACTATTAACATTTTTTGGAAGCTTCTGTATAAAAAAAATAATTGAAATCGGTCATACCATTTTGAAGAAAATCAAAAATTAAAAAAATGGTTCCTTGGGAGGTACCATTAATAACCATTTTTGAAAAATGGTTTTCCACCCAAAGAAAGCCTTTACTAAAATAAATTTATTGATTTTTTTTAAAGAAAAGTTGTCGAATCGTTTTTGAGAAAAATACGATAATGTAAATTTGCCAAAAAAAAATGTATGACAGGTACCGTTATTTTTGGTTCTAAGAAAAATGAAAAAAACGTGTCGGCAGAATCACCAAAAACCACTAAGTACCAAGTTTGAAGAAAATCGATCGAGTCGCTTAGGCTGTAGACGAACAGACAGACAGACAGACAGAATTGTGCCACCCACTTTTTTGGTGTTCTCTATCATCGTAATATCATATTTGATTGTTATCTCAAAATTTTTTTTTTGCACGAATCCAAAACTTGCCTTATAGTACCTATAATCGCAAGTAAAAAATACAAGTCTTACGGCAGTGACATAAGGAACATTTCGCCAGGGAGCTTGTTGCTTGGAACAACGAATGGAAATGGGTTGTCTGTTTGGATGAAAAAAAGGTTCAATATTGACCCATCCGATGGTAAGAATTTTTATTTTTATGATTTGAGAGTAGTGGAACTTATTTTTACAAGTATTCACATCAGTCGGTATGGGGTTCAGCGCTAATATATTTTATTATAGAACAATTAAATTGAATTTTATAACTTCAAAAACTAACTGAAATAGTTATAAACTATTATCTGTTAGAATAGGCATATCTAAAAATAACAGACATTGCTGAACTTGTACCTTGAATTTTACAACAAGATAACACCCTTATTCACACAACGAGTATAGCTAGAAGCTGGATTGAGTCGAAAAACTTATACCTTTTGCCATGGCTACCCTATTCACCGGACTCAAACATCATCGAAAAGTTTTTGACCTGGCTTTTGTATAACATTTTATGAAGCTGGTAGATAGATAGTTTGAAGATAAAGATGCCTTAATGGAAGCTATCTGAGATGCCTGGAACAAGATTTTACTTGATTTGATAAAAAAAAATTAAATGACTCAATTCAAAACCGTTTTAAAGCCCTAATTACAAAAAATACTGGGCGTACTCATAACTTATTGACAAAAAACAATGAGTGTCAAGCTAGCAGAGCAACTTTAACGAATCGAAAAATGGTTAGTTAATCAACGAATAATTAGGTTAATTATTCGTTAATTAGTTGTGACAATTCCGAACTTGTCATTCAATGTTTTCTATGTTTTGTTGGGTGCTTTGCTACCTTGATATCAAGTAAGCAAAGCACCCTGTCGAAAATCAGTAAAAACTTCTTATACCTGATGGTTTATGGCTTAATAGTTTGCCGTTAATTAGTCGTTAATTAGTTGTGACAAATTAAATTTGATCGTGCAATGTTTTCTATGTTTTTTTGGGTGCTTTGCTAACTTGACACTACTCGAAAAGCTTGAAATCCTTCTTATACTTAATGTCTTATGGCTTAATAATTTGCCGTTGATTATTCATTATTTAGTTGTGAAAAATTGAATTCAATCGTGCAATGTTTTCCATGTTTTTTTTTTTATTTTTCTACCTGAAAATGGGGTAAAAACTGTTTATACCGGATGGTTTATGGCTTAATAATTAACCATTGACCGTTTATTATTCGTAATAGTTTTGAATTTGTCGTTTTATGTTTTCTTTGTTATTTTTCGAAAAGTGGGAAAAACTTCCAAAACTTTATATGTTATTCCTTGATAAATTGCCATTAATTAGTCGTTAACTAGTTGTGAAAAATTCAATTTGCCATGCGATGTTTTCTATGTAACAGGGTGATTTGTTTTCTATGAGCGTCAGGTAACCAAATCAATTTTCACTAATCGAAAAATGGATAGGTGGATAATTTGCCGTTAATAATAATTTTCCTGTAATGCTTATGTAAAACAAATAACCCAAAATTACATAGAAAACATCGAATGAAAAAATTGAATTTTTGAATTTTTCGCGTTATGTACCTACTATATTCTCGCATGTCAAAAATAATTGAGATAAAATGCAAAATTAATTGTTTGCATGATTGGTTTACAGTTGCATGCAAAAAAAAACATTGCTGTCATGGAATGTTATGAAAAACAATGGACCGGCACTTTTTTTGCATGCGAAAAAAGGGTTGTTTACACTTAAAAAAAAAAAATATTCACCTCAAGGCATAATTTGCATGCAAATGGTTTGGATCCAAAAATAATTATTTTCCATTTTCAGGCCTATAATTTATTAATTAAGGGTAAATTTAAATAATCAATAGCCGCGTTTTATTATCGCTCATAACCCATATGGTTCACCTCGTGAAAATAAAACGATGTGGGTTAGTGCAAAAGCAGTGCTGTATATCAGTCTCTTTTTTTCTTATGTTTATTTGTTTTTCATGTAAGCACTTGTCTCTTTTCCTCTCTATTCTTTATACTGCTGAAAAATCGCTGACATCCATTCACAATGGTAAATAGCCCTCTGCCGGCCAGAGTGAAAACCTCTATCTGGGTTATTGAAATTAACCTCGATAGAAACCTAGATCCCATGTTGTTTTTGTAATGCATGTTAAAAGATAACCTCGACCCAGACCCAGAGATAATAAAACGCAGCTAATGGGTGGCTTAGGCCACGGCAAACGTTTTATGGCTTGAATATTATTCAATTTGATGCACAACTGGAACTGTAAGCTATGCTTAAACGCACCTCACAGGCTATTACACAATAGTTAATACGATTTACAAGTTGACAAATTCATAAATGCTAGCACGTTGTTACCCGCCGTTTATTAAAATGGGGGATACCTATGTTTTAGGCCCTTACCTACACGCACAAGATTCAGTCGTGTCGTAAGGAAATCGCGACCAAAAGTAAAGCGCTTAGAGCGATTGGAAATTTTCCAACCATTCTCACCAGATAAGGCTTATCCGGTCAATAGCTTTGTAAATGTTTGGACTAAAGCTATCGGTTGGCATCTTTTTTTAGTGTGGACGCGATGAGATAGGTAATCTTGCAGTCGGCTCTCTGACTAATATTCATTAAGATTATTTGAGCTGATGCTATCTTAGGCCAAGGTTACAAATGTAAGTTTTACTTTCGTAAGTTACTTCCGAAAGCAATCTTTGATAAAATTACAAGTGTAAACAGCTCTGTAAGTGACTTACAGTAAATTTATCAACTTACGTAAGCTGTAAGTTGAAAGATAAACTTACAAACAGAAATACGTTTTTTTCCAAATTTCGGAATTCTCACAGCTTACTCAAACGGCAGTGATAAGTTTTTAAGCTTATGAAAGTATTTTTTACTGTAAGTTCATCTGTAATGTAAAGCCTCTTGTAATTTGCTTATGTAAGACTTACATAAGTGGTAAGAAGAACTTACATTTGTGTATTCTTGGCCCTATAAAATGTCAAGAAGGTAAACAATAAACTCTTATTTTGCCTAGCAACAACCAAAACAACTTTTGCTTATAATAAAATTAGTTAATTTTATGGAGGCCACTAAAGCTGACGGCATGTTGCAATTCCGCTATGGACTCATGTTTTAAATTAAAATCATTGAAATGTAAAATTTATTTTGGTTGCGGAAAAATTTAGTCTCATCTACTTACTCAGAGGAATCTGGTCTTGCTATATATTTCGGTTTTCTATGCTGGAATTGGCGACGATTGCTGAAATATACAGTTAAATATTAATCATCCGTGTTGTAAAAAAATATAAATAAATTGTTTTTACTTTATTATTATTTAACTTTTAAAAATACATATTACATAATGCGAATATGAGGCTAAAATCGCCAGCATAAGCTTCATATGCACGCATACCCTCATAGAGGAGAAGGATGACGACACCAAGGATGAGTTCTACGAGCTCCTGGACAAGACATATTATGAGCAATGCCCTAGCTATGACATTAAAATAGTTTTGGTTATTTTAGCGCCAAGCTAGGAAAAGAAGACGTGTTTGGTGGCACATTCGAAAGATATAGCAAGCACGACACCACCTCCGATAACGGACTCAGGCTAGTCAACTTTGCTGCGGGGCGAAACGTTGTGGTAGCTAGTACGCAGTTCCCGCATCTCCATATACATCAACCGCTAACGAGATTAACCACATTGCGAACGACGCAAGGCACTTCTCCAGTATCAAGGATGTCCGAACGTTACGAGGAGCCAACGTTGACTGGGACCACTACCTCGTTGTAGCCACTGTAATGGATATCCAGACCAAAGCCAAATACTGTGAGAAAGTTTGAGGGCGGACGGCTAAAGTCGCAAGAAATTGCCAGATCCTTTTCCGATCGAGTCTCTCGCACCCTCTCAAATAGCCATATGCCGCCAACTGCAAGTATCGAGAACTAGTGGAAGAATTGCCGAGAAGCCATCAAAGATGCCGCATCTGACGTGCTGGGCCTGGCACGACCATCATAGGGAAAACCCTGGTTCGACGAAAAATGTCGGCAAGTACATGCAGTACATGCAAACAACAGGCATACAAAGCGGCACTGCATAGAAGGACCAGAGCTGCTCGCGAGCTCTACGAGCAGAAGAGGAGAGAGGAACACAAGCTTCTAAGAAGGAAAAGAAAGAGCATGAGAAGTGCGCGATCCAAAAAGTAAAAGGAGCCTCATATTTTTTTTTCGATGCACTGTTTTGTTTAATCGCAAAGGCCCCAGTTGTGGACTTCAAGACTTTGATTTTTCGAATAGCCTTAAATGAAGCTTTCGACGCCTTTACTTCTTTTATTGCATCACTCATACCCAAAATCTGCTGTGGGCTCTTAGTCTAGACTCTAGAACTATACGGGTTGTACAGTGACACCCACACCGACCACAAAAGTGAAAAAAGAGCGACTAAGTTGGCTGGGTCACCTAGAGCGAATGGAAACCAATACTCCGGCCCGGAAAGTCTTTAAATCCAACCCCGTGGAACAGCGCAGTAGAGGTGGATAGCGTAAAGGGTGGCGCACGTAAGTGGAAGAAGACCTCAACCAACTTGGCGAAACTGGAGACAGCTAGCTAGAAACCAAGCCGGCTGGAAGAAGCTTGTTGGTTGAGGCCCTGGTCCACCCCACCCCTGGCGCACCTTAAAGCATAATACGCAGCTGAAGTGAAACGAAAATTCTCATACAGAAAATGAAACAACGAAATCATAAACGAAAAATTTCGTATTGATTTTTGTTATGTAGTACGCAGCTCGACAGTGAAATGTCAATAAAACAGAAAATCCTAGCAGATACTCGAACCAAGTCTCCACTTATTTTTCGTATACAATTAATTGTTCGGAACATTATTTCAGACGAAAATTTGACAGTTTGTTATATTTTGCTGTTGAATTTTATTTAAAAATGAAAATGGAAGAAAATACCGTCGAAACGAACTGCAGAACACAATTATTTGGAACCCTTAGCACCACAACGAACGACACGAAAACAAAAAAAAAAACAAGAATTCACATCAGACGAGAAAAAAAATTGACTAAAGATTTTAAACTGTTTTATTTTTGTATTTATTTTGACATCTTTCTGATAAAACTCTCCATATTTTTTTCGCAATCACTTCGTTTCTGATTTCGTTCTCGAGTTGGAGACCCCAGAAAATTTTCGTTTCACTTCAGCTGCGTACGAGGCTTAAGTAAGTAACAGATCTTTCAGATGGCATTAATTTTCTGCAAATTTCCTATAAATGAGGTGCCAAAAATCACTATAACCTTGATTTTTTTTTTACCAACTCATAAAAACTTCATAAAAAAATATGTATGGGTGACCAATTACCGAAAATAGTTGACCTTTACCTTTCGATCGTATACATTTTTTATAAAGCTCCCACATATGAGGTGCCAAAAATCACGCGGGACCTTGAGAAATTTATAGCTTTATCTTATCTTATCTAGGGCTGACCAATTTCTAGGACTAATTGACCTTTTCTGACCAAATACTGACCAATTAGATGATATTTTTTTTTCAAATTTCCCAAATATATGATTTGCCAAAGGTCCAGAGCCAACGTTTTTTTCTGCACATTCCATTCTTATTTCTCTCTAAGAAATCCTTATTTGAAATCTATGAATTATGAGGCCAGATTCGATTTCAGCCATCACTCTTAGTAATGTTCAATCACAGATACTATAGTTAGGTTAGGTTAGGTTAGAAGGGGTGGTGATGTGGTGGCCCACATCACCTCACTCGGATCTCAATGGATCCATTGCGCTCCCCAGGATATGTAAGATGTAGGTAAATAAAGGGTAAGGGGAGGGAGTTAGTGGGAGTTATAGGAAGGTGGTGCCTCCCTGAACCATCCTGAATTCTGAATGAATTTTAGGATGCTTTTAAGTCGCAAAAATGAAATATTCTCCGAGGGCTGATTTTCTAGTTCTGGCTAGGCTGGGGCATTCACAGAGGAAGTGGGATGAGCCCTCCTCCACCTCTTCGTCCTGACACCCTCTACAAAGATCAGATGAGCTGATGCCCATTCTGGTCATGTGGGTTCCCATTGAGTTGTGACCCGTTAGGATTCCAACCAAGAGAGACAGTTGAGGTCTGCTTAGCTTAAGTAAATACCTTGTTTTTTCTTTGGAAATATCTGAGATTCCTCGAAACCCGACACGTGTCAATTGCTGACCATCTGTCGTTAGCGGCCTTGAGGAAGCTTTGATGAATTCTATTTTTTTCCTGTTACAGTGGCTAAAGTACCCAGGGTACAGATTGGCTCGGTTCAAGCGATGAACCGTTTTTGGCCAGTACATCTGCCATTTCATTACCATAAATGTCACTATGTCCCGGGACCCATCGAAGGGTGACTGAGTTTGATTCACCGAGCAATCTCAACTCACTACGGCAACGATCAACCAGATTTGACTTTGTGACAATTGCTAGCACTTCCGCTTGGAAAACACTGCAAAAGTTTGAGAGCTTTATCGATTTGTTTAAGGGTGGGTTTACTGAGAAGATACCTGACGATACTATAGTTAGATAGATATCGCACGCAGAGCAAATAAAAATTACTGCTTTTTTATCGTGGGACGTAGAGCTACATGCTACATCCCAGTTATATCAATATTGTATGTGCGTGAAGTTAGCACCGCCATTTTCGATTTTCAAAAAAAAAAAGTTGTGCTGTAATGTGCCCAACTTGTGCTGCTATGTGCCGTATTTTTTAAAAAAATCGTACTAAGGGTTTGGTTTTTAGAGGGTACCCAATTTTTTAGCGTGAAGTTAGCACCGCCATTTTTGATTTTCGAAAAAAAAAGTTGTGCTGTACTGTGCTCAACTTGTGCTGGCTTGTGCCGTAAATATTTTTGAAAAATTCGCAAGTTTGCAAATTTTACGAATGAAATTTTTGCGAAATCTCAAAATTTCGTAAAAAAAAAGTTGTTCTGCATTGTGCTCAAAAAATGATACTAAGAACCAAAAAGAAAAAAACAAAAATTCGCATAATTGCATCTTTTATGGCCAAAACTAAACTTTGCGAAGGGCGGTAGCGTGAAGTTAGCACTGCCACTTTCAATTTTCAAAAAAAAACTGTGCTGTATTGTGCTCAACTTGTGCTGGCTTGTGCCGTAAATATTTTTAAAAAATTCGCAAGTTTGCAAATTTTACGAATGAAATTTTTGCGAAATTTCTGCTGTTTTGTGCGCAATTTGTGCAACCATATTCCAAAGAGATAAAAAAATTCGCATTTTTGTGACTTTTATGCCAAAAATTAATTAATAATTTTTTTTTAAGTTTTACATTTTTCTTAAAAACTAAAATGTGCTATTTCGGGCTCAGTTTGTGCTGCCATCTTCCGAAGAGATAAAAAAAAATCACATACAGTCAAACTTCTTTATAACGAACCCTCAAGGGACCAAAAATTTGGTTCGTTATAGAGAAATTTAATACAAAACTCGCAATAAAGAATTTTTCTGAAATTATTGAAAATATTGTTTTTTTTTAATATCATATAAAAACAACAACCTTTTTTATTTTCACAAATGGACAATTTTAACGGAAGTGCAATAACTTTTCGCTTCGACATTTTAAAAGAACTCAGAACAACGCACTTGAAATGCACAGTTGGGCTGTACTTGGCTGTTGCTGCAGTTTTTCAACGCACAAAAAATCTGAAGAGTTCTAGAGCGTAGAGGTAGCAAAGATGTGCAAAATCGAGGAATTCGCAAAAACCGAAATGGTTTTATTTGCAGAAAATTGTGAAAAAACTTTGTTCGGAATTTCGTTATAAGGAAACAACTATGATGCTGGGTCCCAAAAATTATTTCCTTATAAAGAGAATTTTGTTATAAGGAAATTCGTTATATGGAAACACATTTATATAGGTTATTTATTTAAGGGGACGGGGACAGAGTGGCAGTTCGCAATAAAGAGATATTCGTTATAAGGAAGTTCGTTATAAAGAAGTTTGACTGTATTTGTAACTTTTACGGCTAAAAAACAGTTTTGCGAAGCGTGAAGTTAGCACCGCCATTTGCAATTTTCAAAAAAAAAAATTGTGCTGTATTGTGCTCAACTTGTTTTGGCTTGTGCCGTAAATATTTCCAAAAAATTCGCAAATTTGCAAGTTTTACGAATGAAATTTTTGCGAAATTTCAAAATTTCTTAAAAAAAATAGTTGCGCTGCATTTTGCTCAAAAAATTTCACTAAGAACCAAAAAGAAAAAAAGAAAAATTAGCATAATTGCATCTTTTAATGCCAAAACTAAACTTTGCGAAGGGCGGTAGCGTGAAGTTAGCACCGCCATTTTCAATTTTCAAAAAAAAAATAGTTGTGCTGTATTGTGCTCAACTTGTGCTGCCTTGTGCCGTAAATATTTTTAAGAAATTTGCAAATTTGCAAATTTTACGAATGAAAATTTTTCAAATTTTGCAATTTTGTAAAAAATTAAAGTTGTGCTGTTTTCTGCGCAATTTGTATACCATGTTCCGAAGAGAAAACAAAAAAAGTCTACATATTTGTAACTTTTACGGCCAAAAAGCAGTTTTGCGAAGCGTGAAGTTAGCACCGCCATTTGCGATTTTCAAAAAAAAAAAAAGTTGTGCTGTATTGTGCTCAACTTGTGCTGGCTTGTGCCGTAAATATTTTTAAAAAATTCGCAAGTTTGTAAATTTTACGAATGAAATTTTTGCGAAATCTCAAAATTTCGTAAAAAAAAAGGTGTTCTGCATTGTGCTCAAAAAATAATACTAAGAACCAAAAAGAAAAAACAAAAATTCACATAATTGCATCTATTATGGCCAAAACTAAACTTTGCGAAGGGCGGTAGCGTGAAGTTAGCACCGCCATTTTCGATTTTCAAAAAAAAAAAGTTGTGCTGTATTGTGTTCAACTTGTGCTGCCTTGTGGGAATTTTTTTGTTTTCTCTTTGGAATATGGCAGTACAAATAGCGCAGAAAACAGCACAACTTTAATTTTTTACAAAATTGCAAAATTTAAAAAAATTTCATCCGTAAAATTTGCAAATTTGCAAATTTCTTAAAAATATTTACGGCACAAGGCAGCACAAGTTGAGCACAATACAGCACAACTTTTTTTTTTTTTGAAAATCGAAAATGGCGGTGCTAATTTCACGCTACCGCCCTTCGCAAAGTTTAGTTTTGGCCATAATAAATGCAATTATGCGAATTTTTGTTTTTTTCTTTTTGGTTCTTAGTATCATTTTTTGAGCACAATGCAGAACAACTTTTTTTTACGAAATTTTGAGATTTCGCAAAAATATCATTCGTAAAATTTGCAAACTTGCGAATTTTTCAAAAATATTTACGGCACACGCCAGCACAAGTTGAGCACAGTACAGCACAACTTTTTTTTTTCGAAAATCAAAAATGGCGGTGCTAACTTCACGCTACCGCCCTTCGCAAAGTTTAGTTTTGGCCATAATAGATGCAATTATGCGAATTTTTGTTTTTTTCTTTTTGGTTCTTAGTATCATTTTTTGAGCACAATGCAGCACAACTTTTTTATTTAAGAAATTCTGAAATTTTGCAAAAATTTCATTCGTAAAATTTGCAAATTTGCGAATTTTTTAAAAATATTTACGGCACAAGGCAGCACAAGTTGAGCACAGTACAGCACAAGTTTTATTTTTTCGAAAATCAAAAATGGCGGTGCTAACTTCACGCTAAAAAAATGGGTACCCTCTAAAAACCAAACCCTTAGTACGATTTTTTTTAAAAATACGGCACATAGCAGCACAAGTTGGGCACATTACAGCACAACCTTTTTTTTTTGAAAATCGAAAATGGCGGTGCTAACTTCACGCACATCAATATTGTGTGAGTTGAGTTATGGACCACATATGATGTTTAAAGACATAAATTCAAAACGTCAACAACAAGTCATCCGTAGTTTGATCAACCGACTCGATTTAAGAGGACGAAACAAAAGAGCTTGCAATCACAAAATATTGAAAAAATGGTCATTTTTATTTGTACTGGATGCGATATCTATGTAACTCTAGTATCTGTGGTTCAATGTTCATGTTAGAGACAAACATTCAAACTTTGTCGCACAACGTGATTAATTAGTATTTTCGAGTGGAATTTTCAGAAGCAGTAAAAATACGTCAACTTTCAACTATTGCTTGAGTCCAAATGGATTTCCGGAGAAAATAATCTTAGACAGAGAAATTGTGTATACTTTCCATTTTACTTTGATGAAATTTACGAATAATTGATGGTTTTCGAGCCATAAGTGAACATTTTTCAAAAGCTGCATTTTTGCATCATTTTCTGAATTTTGTTTCCACTTTAGTAACGAAATTTTAGTCGCAAACCACAGATTCGCATTCAGTCACTAGCCTTTAAATTTGTGTGCTCATATTTAAAGGGCATTTCCTCAGTGCCCCAAACAACCCGCTTTTCATGGTTCCAAGAGCTTTGGAGCAAGTTCTTTAAATTTGACCATCCCTATTGTATAATATTTTCAATATATTCATAAAAACTCACGTGTCAGTTAATCTTTGAGCACGATTCTCCAAAACATAAACTAAAACTAACAAAAACAAAAATATTCTTCTTAAAAAAATGATTTCACTTCACTTTGTTCTTATCGAATTTTTCAAAACTATAGGTAGATATTGTAGAAATTCGACTTTAGACAAAGGAAAAATTATTCGACCGACTACAATAAGACTTGAGTTGAAATACTGTTCGATATCCAAGTTATCTTAGCAGCTCGATAAATAAAAACAATTCGATCCAATATTAGTGAAAAAGAACTGAACAATAAATTTGCTTTGTTATCAGAGGGGTTTATATACCTAGGGAATAAGATGTTATCAACACGTTTTTGATGGGAACCACCAACAGCAGGGGATAAAAAAGCATCATCACATCACTATTAACACTAGCATCAAAGCAATCGAAAGAATATCGACACCTCTGGTGCCATAACATCACGCCATCACAGTCACGATTGCCACTTGAAATAAAATTCATGTCCGAAATTGAAAATAAAAATTACCAATCGCAGCTAAAAATTACCGAAATAAAATTAAACCTGAAATTGTTTTTGTAGACGCATAATTTATTCATCACAAAAACAGGTAGATACAAAAAAAATTTTATCTTGAACTCTTTTTCTGTCAAATATACCGTATACTCTATACCCTAGGTTTTTGATACTCTTAATTTCAATAGGCGTTTTTCTTTTTTAGCTCTGAGCAGAGCATGGAGTAGAGCTTGAGCTATCGGAGTTAGCTCTGAGCAGAGTATGATCAGAGCTCTCCGATATAATTTTGAAACACACCTGAGCTCTGAAATGTCATACGATTGCGATGCATTCAACTCACCACAGTTGAGTAATAACTTTATTTTCATCAAACAGCTGGCCAATCAAAAACTCGAAAAATTCAAAATTATAAACTGAAATTGATGTGTTGAACGCGTCCACTTGAAATGAGTGAAAAAAAGAGTGAAGTTGGATGCGCTCAGCTGTTTGCCCCATTCGCTCGGTCTTTTTATCCTGAGCTCATGGACTCCGAGCTAGCTCTGATTTAAAAAAGAAACGGAAGTTGAGCGCTCTGAGTACACGGAGCTAAAAAAGGAACACAGATCTTTTTTGACAGCTCAGTGCTGTGCTCGGAGCTAAAAAAGAAAAACGCCTAATCTGAGCTCAGATTTGCTCTATCACGTCAGGTTTTCCATATATTTAACCTTAAACCAGAGAATATCAAATAAAGAAGCCAGTCCTCGGCTGTCAATTTGATTTGCCTACAAGCTGAAACGAGCAGCTGTGATGGTTAGATTTGCAAAGTATTAGTGAAAAGCAGTGCAAAATGCACAAATAGAATCCACTAGTCATTCAGCACATCATTCAGCACAGGTCTCGTTGTTGTTGCAATTCACATCTGTTTCTTCGACACGAAATGAAATTACAAATACAACAATGTAAACAAATGGATTTTGGGGGGTGAAACGTACGAAGGATTGGCTTCTTTTTTTGATATTCTCTGCCTTAACCTACCAAAACTTTGAGTCCGAACAGTCTTTGGTGCATGTGTGCATCACAATCACAATTGCCCAATATGTGGTCCTGTGTCTCCTCATGCGTGTCGCAGAATCTGCACGTGAAACTGCTCACTATTCCAAGGATGTTGAGATGTCTTTTTAGTTTGCAGTGTCCAGTGAGGAGACCCGTTATTATTCCGAGTTTGTTCCTACTCAGGCTAATGAAGGATAAGTAACGATCTTGGTTGTAACTCCCAAGCAAAAATTTTGCCTGTCCCAGCTTAGGGAGTTCGTTCTAGATTCTTAATCTTTTGGCATACGTTTCTTCTTTGAATTTTCTTTTATTCACGTTTTCACCTATGCTGGAATAGGGCTCTGGTGCCGTGAGGTGTGACCTCTCTCCACATCGGTATGGAAAGTTTGGTTCTAGGCCCAAAAATTCCAGCACCCAGTCTCTCAAAAAATTCTCGATCCTTTTTACTACTTAATTCTGTTTTAAAATTTTGGAATTTCTAGGTGGTATGTTTCCGTTGGATTGCAAATCGAGTCCCTTTCTCTGAGGCTAATGATTTCCTTCCTTGGGAAATCTTAAGATGGCTCCCTTAGCAGCACTCTCAACGGCCACGTGTAGTAGGGTCAGGTGAAGAATTACTTCCATTGCTGCTGTGAGGCAAGTTTTCATTGCTCCGGTAATGCATTAGCACGCGAGCCTGTTGTACTTTTTCTAGTGATTTCCTAGTTGTGATTAGTTCGGTTTTTTGTATCATGCAACGTCGCAACCGCCCCATAGATAATGATGGGTCTTACTATAATGGTGTTCATCCATCTGAGGAAGGATGTTCGGTTTGCGGCCCCATGTTTTGCCTGCGAGTCTTTTCCCGACTGCCAACTTGACATATATGTATTTGTCCCGGAGGAGCTTACTATCTTGTGTTATTTCTAGATATTGGACCTCTCTCTGAATTTCAATTACTTCGCCAGGCAACCGGATAGGTTTCATGTGTGGCAGAAGTCACTTTATTGCTGGGTTAATGTTTAATCCCAATGATAGACACCAATTTCTTTTTAATATTCAGTCCTTTTTGGATTATGTCGTAAAGAATTTCTTCAAATTTCCCTAAGGCTGTGATGAAGATATCATCAGCGTATGCCTTGGGATGTTTAAAATCTAAAACAAGACTCCACAACAAGAGTGATAATACCCCTCCCTGAGGACAGCCTCGTTGTATGTTGAATTTCTGTATATTGGGTTCTGCTAGTCCCTCGACTGTTCTCGTCAGGTTATGGTGGTGATGGGTACACACTTCCTTACAAGAGCTCTGTTTATGGCTTCATGGGACGTATTGTCTAAGCCTCCTTCTAAATCTAAGAAGGTGGCCATTGCAATTTGTCCTGCCCTTAGAAATTTGTGCAAGGTATTCTTGAGTTCAAACAGGGCAGTTTCTGTAGGCATGTTGTAGGCCCGCCCTGTAGGCATTTTGGCACGTATTGAAAGAACTACTTCTTAAAACTTCCGATCTTATGATATTATGTATTATTTTTTCCAAAGTTTTCAGTATGAAAGATGTTAAGCTTATCGGCCTTGAAGACTTCGGATGGGTTGTGTCCATTTTCCCGATTGCAGGAATGAAGATAACTTTAGCTCTCCTCCATAGTGCTGGTATATAATATACCCAAGAGAAAAGAGCAAATACGGAAAATACTAATCAGATAAGGCATAAGATTTTCTTCACCCTTTTGCAAGACGGCTGGGAGGATGCCATCTACGCCTGGTGACTTAAATTGTTGAAAGGTGCTAATCGCCCAATCTATCATTCTATTTGAGCAAATAGTTGCAGCTATCTTCCAGTTTTCTCTTATAGGTTCGAGAGATGTTCTCTCCAACAAGTTTTCTACTAACGGTAGATTGCCTGGAAAATGCATGTTACTGGCTGAACAGAATGGAGACGGAGCTTCAACTGGAGCTGCAACTGGAATAGCTGTCAAAATTTTGAATACACACAAATTCAATGATGCGAACAGAACACGACGCAGCTGTAGACGGAGCTGCAGACGCAGCTGGACAAGTTGGCCAACTTTTAACTTTTGCTTGCAGCTTTTTTGACGTTTAAAAATTGTGAGCAAAACGAAGTGTTTACATGTGGGTTAAAGTGATTTTTAAACTCTTTTCAATCACTCATAAAGACGTAAAGCAATTTAAGCTTCTTTTTCATCATTATTCAGTTTTATTTTTGTTTTCATTTTTATTTTCGATACTAAAATGTCAGAAAGCTGTACAGCTACATTGTGGGCGCGTAAAAAAAAATCACGTACGACACTTTTTGACAGCTATTCCAGTTGCAGCTGCAGCTCCAGTTGCAGCACTCTATTCTGTTCAGCCAGTTAAGCAGCAAAGTGAATCTCTTCTCTTCATTCTAAATTTATTAAAATTCTTAAAACATTTTTAAGGAAAATTTTGCTATGCAAATCCTAAGTATTTATTCATGTGCCTATAAAAACAAAATGTCAAAAAAAAAACTGTCACCCGTTTTTTTAGATCTTGAATTTTCAACAAAAAAATTGAAACTTTTTCAAACATTCAAAAACTTTTTATTTACAAAGTTTTACAAAAAATGTATCTAAATCAAAAACTAGCCGATAGTTCTATGAGAGGTAGTATTAATTGTTGCTAAGTGTAAATTTTTATAATTTTTGGTATTAAAACGCACTAATTTAAGGATTCCTCTATAAACAGTTTAATAAAAATCGTAGGAGCCGTTTTTGAGAAAAAAAAATATATTTATTCCTAAACGATTTTTTAACATTTGTATGGAAGGTACTATTATTTTTTCATTATAGTAAATTATTTTTCGAAAAAATAATTAAGAGTGTTAAAAACCCTTAAACACCGAGTTTCATAAAAATCGAAATAAAAATCAAAATATTTGATCTTCAAACAAATATTTAGAACATTTTTTAAAAATCCAAAAAATTTGTTTTTGGATATTTTGTTAAAAAAATACTTTTTATTTTTTTTTTTTTTTTTTTTTATAATATACGCGCACTAAAGGGGTTGTGACTACCCTTAAAATGATTGAACACAGTGCGAGCATTAGGAAAATAGGGAAGGATTTGAAAGGAGATACCGATGCACATTAGTTTTGAAGTTCTGAATATCAAAATGGAAGGGAAAAATAGAGCCGGGTAAGGCATTCCACATTCGTGTTGTTCGGCTGAAAAAAGAATCTCTGTACTTTACAGTACGTCCGAAATTGGGCTCAAGAGTAAACTGATGCGCATTCCTGGAAGTGCGAGTATTGCGGTGGAATTGTTTTAGGGGAGGAATGCAACTGGCTATTTCACTAGAACACTGTTTATAAAAATAGCGATAGAATAAGCAGAGACATGAAACATTACGACGGTGTTCAAGAGATGCGAATGTTTCAGTTATATTACAGTCACCTATCATTTTAAGAGCTCTTTTTTGGATTCAATCTAAAAGGCTTAAGTGAGTTATTGGAGCACCTGCCCAAATATGAGAATTATATTCAAGCTTTGGACGAATGAAGGCTTTGTAGATTACAGCCAGATCAGAAGGGGAGAAAAATTTCTTGCATCTTCGAAGAAAACCTAAACACTTCGCAGCATTTTTGGCGACATTGAATATGTGTTCATTCCACAGAAGGTGATCTGAGATGCACATACCCAGGACTGAAAGCTGTTCGGTTTCCTCGATGCAAGTGCCACTCATGGATAGTGGCATTGGGGGTGGGTTCTGCTTTAGAGACAGCAAACAGCATTGAGTTTTTGAAGCATTAAATTCTACACGGTTTCTTATTCCCCACTGAACAATGCTGTCAAGATCAGAATTTAATGAGCTTATCATACGCTGCCGTTCAAGTTCCACAACCGAAGGACAAGGATGTGAATCAAGAAACGAATATGAAAAGCTGAGGGTGCTGTCATCAGCAAAACAATTTAATGGATTAGAAGTTTCAGACAAGAGATCATTAATGAAAATGAGAAAGAGAGTCGGAGACAAAACGGAGCCCTGGGGCACACCAGCATTTATTTTATGAATATCAGACTTGAAACCATCCAGTACAACTTGTATTGAACGGTCCGAAAGGTAATTTCTAATCCAACGAAGAAGAGATTCATCAATTCCAAATGCACGCATTTTCGATAAGAGAGCTTGATGCCAAACTCTATCAAACGCTTTTGAAATATCAAGTGCAACAATCTTACTTTCTCCAAAACGATGTAAAGATTTGTTCCACTGCTCGGTGAGATATACCATCAGATCACCAGTGGACCTATTGCTACGAAAGCCGTACTGCCGGTCATTAAGAAGCTTCCGTTCTTCAAGATATTTCTTAAGCTGATAATTAATCAGCGTTTCCATGACCTTAGAAAGAAGGGACGTAAGTGCAATTGGTCGATAGTTGGAGGGAGACGAAGATTCACCTTTTTTAGGGACTGGCTGGACAAATGCTGTTTTGCATCCACTCGGAAAGAGACCAGTAGAGTAGGACAGATGGAAAAGCTTACGCAGTGGCTTTGCCAGCGTTGAAGAACACCGCTTCAGAACAATTGGAGGGATACTATCCGGGCCAGCGGATTTGTGTACATCAAGATCTTTTAGAACTCTAGCTACTGTACGAGTGCAAAAGAAGATTTGCCCCATAAAATCATTACCGCTCTCAAGTACAGGCGGAGTCATGACACTCTCTGGCAGCGTCGAATTAACAGCAAACTGTGCTGCAAGCAAATTGGCTTTTTCTAGTGAGCTGACAGCAGGAGTATCATTGAAGACGAGCGTTGGAACCGAAGACGAGGTAGAATTACGTACGTTTTTTACAAATGACCAGAAATTTTTACTACCTTTGGGACATTGTAGTATTTTTTGCCTTAATTTCTGATCATGCAAAAATTTGGTTCTTCGAATATGAACGTTACCGGTCTTTCGAGCATGTTTGAACTTATTCCGGTTTTCCTCAGTGGGGTTGGCTTTGTATCTTCGGAAACTTACTTCTCTAGCCCTGATAACCTCTTTACAGCTCGAATCGAACCATGAATTCTCTTTCGGTTTGATGGATTTTATACTGTTCGGAATAAAATTTCTCATACCGTGAAGAATTAAATTTGTAATCATATCTGCGCTGGAGTCAACGTCACTACCGAGGAAGCATAGTGACCAGTTAAAGTTCCTGAAGAAATTATTGAGACCGTCCCAGTTGGCTTTCTCGTATTGCCAAACAGTTCTCATAGGCGTTATCTCTCTAACTGGATTGATTTGGCACGAGAAATTAGCAGATATGACACAATGGTCCGATGTGCCTAGAGGCGATAGTACACTAATAGTGTATTTATCAGGGTCAGAGGTAAGAAACAAGTCTAAAGTGTTGGCGGATTGACCTGGAACGTCAGGGATACGAGTTGGCTCGTCAACAAGCTGAGTTAGTTGGTTTAACTCTGCAAAGACCTCAACATACCTTCCTTCGGGTGTTGTCTGGCCAGAAAAGCGAAGCCACGAAGAATTGTGTACATTGAAATCGCCCGCAATGACGATTTCAGTGTGAGGATAATGGGCGACAATTCTTTGTATGGAGTCGGACAGAGAATCAAATTCGTTAAAAGTTGAATTTCTGTCCAAGTTTGGGCTCTGATAAATGAAGCAGGTATGAATGATGCGCTTATTCACCGAGAATTTTAACCACACGAAGTTGAAATTTGTGTTTGAGCACAAACCATATTGTGGTTGGAGTTGGTACGCAACATCATTTCTTATGTAGACGGCGAGACCATGATGGGAAAAGAATAATGGCACTAAGCTATACCCATATAGATTAAACTCTGAAAAATCAGAATTTTCCCCTATCTGAGTTTCACTTAGTGCCAAAACAGCTGGCCTGTTTTGTACAGTATAAACGTACACGGCACAGAAATTTTTTCTCAACCCACGAATGTTGGAAAAATCGACTCTAAACTTACCAGCCATTTTAAAATGCAAAACTAGATCAAAACCAATTCAGACAACTATCTAAATTAAATCTCTAATTTGAATCCCAATTTGAACTTTTCAATAACAATCTATCACTAGTGTTATGCCTTAGTGACAGAATTGTATCGATCCGCCCCTGGTTACCCAAAAAAGACAATTAACCATACATCTGAAATCGTTAGCCTAATCCCGCTACACTATGTGGAGAGCTTCATAGTCCACACACAATGTAACAGCTATTAAGCTAACACGACTGAGAGAGAAGAAGGGGAAAGGAAAAGAAAGGAATAGACACTCGTTGTGCTCTGTTGTGTTGCATTTTGTTGTTATTTTCACTTGCACTGGACTTATTATGATGTTTTTTTTTTTTTTTGGCTATGGATTTTTTTTGCTTATTATTGCTTTTAAGTTGACGAATAACTATGGTGTTGTTGTTGTTGAAGAATGGATGCACAATCACTGGCACTGATTTAGGTGTTTCGCGGCACGAGGAAGAGATTTATTTGGGTTTTGTTAATTATGATAATTTGTTATACTATTTAATTGTAGGTGGATTTAGTGGCATTTAATTATAAGTTTTTATAGAAAAAGTAATAGGAACACATGGACAAAAGAACAGATTTCACGATAACGAGGGGACTTGTACTTCCGACGAAACTCTCACAAGACGTGTGCTGTTGACGGGATGCAGTTCGGCACTCTATATTTTGTCGAAGCTTCTGTATAAAATAATAATGCAATCAGAAATACTGTTTTGAAGAAAATTGCAAATAATATAAATGGTTCTTTGGGAAGTTTCATTAATAACCATTTTTTGAAAAATTATTTCCTATCCAAAGGTAGCCTTTACTAAAAGAAATTTATTGACCTTTTGTTAAGAAAATTTGTGGAGCCGCTTTGAGAAAAATTAGAATTTGTAAAATTGTTTGAAAAAATTTTATGGAGGTACCTACCGATATTTTTAGTTCTAAAAATATGACCAAAGTGGCAACCGTGATCACAGTCGCTTTGGAAACACCTACAGCGTCAGCATTGAATAATTTCTAATTTTTAATTATTATTCAATGGTCATAGGAACCAGTAGTCATACAACCGGTTGCAAAACAATATTGTTGTTTTTTACTTGCAATTATAGGTACTATAAGGCAAGTTTTGGATTCGTGAAAAAAAATAATTGAGATAACAATCAAACATGATATTACTATGATAGAGAACACTAAAAAAATGGGTGGCACAATTCTGTCTGTCTGTCTGTCTGTCTGTTCGTCTACAGCCTGAACGGCTCGATCGATTTTCTTAAAAATTTGGTTCATAATGGTTTTTGGCGATTCTGCCGACACGTTTTTTTTTAATTTTTTTTTAGAACCAAAAATAACGGTACCTGCCATACAATTTTTTTGTCAATTTTACAAAATCGCTTTTTTCTCAAAAACGGCTCGACAACTTTTCTAAAAAAAATTCAGTAAATTTATTTTAGTAAAGGCTTCCTTTGGGTGGAAAACCATTTTTCAAAACTGGTTATTAATGGTACCTCCCAAAGAACTATTTTTAGGACCGATTTCAATTATAATTTTTATACAGAAGCTTCCAAAGAATATAAATAGTTTTGTGTAAAAAAAATTTTAAAAAAATATCTTTTGGATTTTTAAAAAATGTTTCAAAACACATTTTTGTTTCATAATATCCTACTACAGCTACAGCCCTCTTCATCTTCTACTATAAAAATCATAGTCGGTTGAGAGTAGCTGCGATCTGTGACTGTGGGGTGTGATGTCGTCGTTGTGTATTTGTGTGTATATTTATGTAGGTATCTATCTTTTGTTCGGCGCGGTAGCTTCTGTATTGTTTTTTTTATGGTTTTTGCTCCTTTTTTAAGAAATCTCTTTTGTTTATTACTGTTGGCCTTGGCGGTAGAACAAAAGCTTAGGAAGAAATGTTCAGCAGAGAAGGCTTGCGTGATCGGTAAAGGGGTAGCGTGGTGGAATGAAGGTTCCCAGCGGGAAATATCGTCCTCAATGAAATTTATTGCTGAAATAATCAATGAATTCACTTGCCAAATCATAAGAGAAACGACATGCAATGATTTAGTAGGTGAAGAGTAATGCAAAGTTTCCTCAGTTCGTAGCTTTGATTCCACTTTCTGCTTTGTGTTTATGAAACGACCCTTTATTTCGGTGAATTTAAAAGGGAAAAGTATGGGATGAAAAAGTTGTGAAAAAGTTATGTACAAGATCATCAGTTCATGGTTTGAATCCACTCATCTGCTTTGTAAAGTGTTCATGGCGAGAACAAAAAAAAAAAAAAACAAATGTGAGTGAAACTCAAGGTGAATTGTAATCGATGATTCCAACGATGAATAGTAATGCACAAAGTTGCTTATAATTATTTGGCAACTATAAATTCTCATTTTGTTGGATACAGTTCACAGTGACTTTCTTTAAAAAAGTCCATGTAAGACGAACTGAAGTCAATAGAAATTGCGTTTGCCGTAACGCTTAATATTTTTGATTTGAAATGGAAACAACATTTTGGTTTGTTTTCATTTTAAAATAAAGGGTGCATTACCTATGGGATTTAGTAAACAATACAAATGGGAGGATTTTATTGATGAAAAAGAAACTACCACTAACCTGGTGATTTCATAACTGAATTTTCATTCGATTTTTCATCGAAATTATTGAACTGATGAATAAGCTAAATACCCGTATGTAGTGAACTCACAGATTAAGCAATCACCATGTTTTTCATCACCTGGGTCGGTGAATAAACAACTTCCATTGAAGTAGTGAATTCGTTAGTGAATTTTCATAGGAAAAGTGGCATGTGCTTCCCGCCAATGACACGCCCATGTTAAATTCATCAAAGGAATAAGCTGAAAAGTGGCAGGTACAGCTTCCATTCCTCAAGGAAAAAGCAGGTTTTTCCTCAATGAATTTTTTAATTTTTCCCGCTGGGTTAGCTTTGGCATATACATACATACAAATACATACATAGGTATTTATTTTTTTGGATCGATGCTTACATTTATTGCTTTGATGGAACATGAACAACTGATTTTTGGAAACTGCCACCCTCACCATTAACTGCAAAACTATTGGCTTTCGACGAGAAAAGTTAAGAATTCAGAAATGAACAATTATTTTGACTTTTTTCTCTTTGAGAAATATGAATCGAAAATAATTTTGACAAACATTCACATAGTATCTACAAGTTGCTTGGTAATTTAGAGAATTTATATTATGAAAATAGGTGTGCAAGTTATTATAGAAAAATGTAACGAAGATTTAAGCTCGTTCATTTAATTGCTTAGATCTCAAAAATAAGAACTCTGGTAATCTTATGTAATGGTAACGAGTAAAGAATAAGTATTGTACATATACATATATGTACATATATGCAAACAGAAATTTTAAATCGTAGGAGAGGTTTTTTTAAAGGTGTATTTTTTTATAAATAAAGTAGGTAGGTAAGGCAGTTTCTAGTATTTATTAATGTACGAATATAAGTATCAATAGGTACATTCAATTCAAACTCTAGTTTAAAAAACATTTAAGTAGGTTCTGCATATTTTTACTTGAAAAATATACGAAATTTAGATCAAACATATCTTGCGATGATAGGGAAGATAAAAAAAAACATGGGTCTCGTTTCTCGCAATTGGATGAGAAACCATTTAGCTTTTTTCAATTATCTTAAAACTGTTTAGCTGATTTGAATCATATTTTTTCATGGAAGAGCTTACAAAAAGTTAAGGTAATGTAAGTAAAAATATTTTTTGGATTTTCAAAAAAACTATCTTTTAATTTTTTTGTTGAAAGCTCAATATTTAGAAAACAACTAGGAAGGTTTTTTGAAACTAAGTAGGTACTTAAAGGTTTTTTAACACTTAAGAATACATATAAGCAAAAATTTCTCTTTTATGCACAAAAAAAACAAATGTTAAAAAAATTGCTCCTACGATTAAGATAATTGTAAATGTTTCCATGCTTAAAAACTTAAAAGGAGCGCTACGATATCCCACAAACCAAAATCTCGAATAAAGAAATCTCGCAAATTAAAAATCTTGTTTTTCATAATCTCGCAATTACAAAATCTCGCTTTTTACTATCTCGCATTTACATCTCGAACCTAAAAATCTCGAAAATTTCAACCAAAATCTCAAAAATCGAAATCTCGCAAATTCAAATTTAAGAGCAATGAGTCGCACAAGGCTTTTAGAAATGAATCCATGGATTATAACTTCTATAACAGTTTGGTCTAAAAGAACTCAGACACTGGATTATATATTTTGCAGTAGGTAGAATATCTCGCAAAATTGAATTGCATTGCAACAAAAACATTTTTTTAATCAAAATCTCGCAAATTTAAATCTCGCGCGAGATTTGAATTTGCGAGATTTTGATTTTTGTTGCAATGCAATTCAACTTTGCGAGATTTTGATATGCGAGATTTTAGTTTGCGGGATTTCGTTATTGCGAGATTATTAAAAGCGAGATTTTATAATCGCGGGATTATAAAAAGCGAGATTTTGTAACTGCGAGATTTCGCTATGCGAGATTTTGATTTGTGAGATTACGTAGCCAATCAAAACTTAAATGGTCTACCAGTTTTTATACAAAAACATTTTTTATCTTTTTTTTGAAACAAAGCCACCCATAGAAGGTTTTTTTCTATTTTTATTTTCTCATTATCATTATCTGCTGAACGAATTTTAATTAAATTTTGTATTCGAAAACCTCCAAAAAGTTAAAATAATCTTGCACATCAACACTTTCAAAAAGTATTTTATGAATTTAAAAACCAAAATTAAAATATTTTTTGAAAATTCGAATGTTATTTCAAAATCGGGTTGATTTTTGTTTTTAAATATAATATTTATCTATATATTAATAATTACTTAAAATTTGCATTCCCAAATATTTTCTTCTCGTTCCTCGCTTACTTTAACTAGCTTTAATTCTTTAAACTGTAATCCTTTTGCTAAGAATTAAATCTTTTTCTTTTATAATTCAGTCGTCACGTAGTAAAGCCGTTATTTCATCAAATCCTTAATTAAATTAAACTTAAACTACTTGAATTTAAACATTTTAGACTAAGAGCCCACAGCAAATTTGTGGGTGTGAGTGAAAGCAAAAAAAGAAGTATTGGCGTCGACAGCTTCATTAAAGGCTATTCAAAAGATCAAAGTCTTGCAGTCCGCAACTGGGGCCTTTGTGATTAGACAGTGCATCAAAACAAAAAATAGGAATGCAACTTCGAGGATAATCGTGTTAGCCAAAATTGGTTTTCACCCCTCCTACAGTTTAAACTGAAGGAATATGTCTGTCTCTTTCATATGTTAATAATAATAGTTTGGATTATTAAAAAAAAATTATGCGCAGGTACTTGGTGCAGTACCTGCATTTATAACGAAATTAAAAAAAAGCCCTTTGAAAAACTCCATACAAATTTAGCAGTATTTTAAGCCACTTTTAACAAAAACAATACGTCTGCCTCTTTGTTCTGTGAATTATTTTATCCTATTTTACCAAGAAAAAATTATAGCTGACACCCGGTGCAGTACCTGCATATAAAACGGAATTTTAAAAAAAGGCATTTGAAAAACTCCATACAAATTCCTCTGTATTTTAAAAGCAAAACAAAAAATATTTTGACTCAAGCAATATATCTGCCTCGCTTATATCTTAGTTTTTATACTCTTATTATAAAAAAAATTATAGCAGACACCTGGTGCAGTACCTGCATTTATAACGGAATTTAAAAAAAAGGCCTTTGAAAAACTCCATAAAAATTAAGCAGCCTCTCCGTTCTGTGAATTTTTTACCTTATTTTATTGAACAAAATTTACAGCACACACCTGGTGCAGTACCTGCATTAATAACCGAATTTCTAAAAAAGGGTTGAAAAAAGATCTGCTATATTTTAAAGGCAAAAAAGTGCTTTTGGTAAAAGTGGCTTAAAAATACTGCTAAATTTGTATGGAGTTTTTCAAAGGGCTTTTTTTTAAACACCGTTATAAATGCAGGTACTGCACCAGGTGTCTGCTATAATTTTTTTCTAATAAAAAAGAGTACAAAAATTAACATATAAGGGAGGCAGATATATTGCTTCAGTCAAAACATTTTTTTTTTTGCTTTTGAAATACAGAGGAAATTGTATGTAGTATTTCAAAACTTTTTTTTTTTAATTCCGTTACAAATTCCGGTACTGCACCAAGTAATATAAATAAAAAAAATATATGTAAGACTTTGATTTTTTTAGCAGCTTTTAATGAAGCTTATGACGCCTATACTTCTTTTTTTTGCTATCACTCACACCCAAAATCTGCTGTGGGATCTCAGTTTTTTTAAGAAAACCACTGGTCAAAGAAAAATTTAAGCATTTCAAAAAATATATTTTTTTAATTTGTTAATTTCACAAAAAAAATATATTTCAACTCAATATCATGCCCTTGTATACGCACTTAAAATTCTATTAATTGTTCCTACCACCTCTCCTATTAAATTAACCCTAACATTATTAAGAAGGGGTTTCGGTAATTACCTTGCTGAACCTTCATATTATTTTCAAATAATAAAATTTTTAGTCATTTTTTGAGAACTATTCAAAATTATTTTTTGTACCCCTCTCGTCTACGTAAGTGTTTTTTTACCAACAAAAATGTTTACCTACACTAAAATGTATTCTGTTCATTTTTCTTCTCAAATGCCTTTCTCTTATCCAGACAAAATGTAGCCAACCTTCATAAAGAAGTATTTCATACTTACAGTGATACAGCGTTCACATTTCACAATGCAATATAAAATATAAATACATACACATAAAAAACTTAGGTACCTACATTTAAATACTCAACCAAAATAAACTAAAAACAGGAACAAACACACACAAAAAAAATAAAACACAACAAGCAACTTGATACTCAAACACAATTTAAGGTAACATCAAGTTTAAGTATTATTCACACGAGTTCGATCAAACTGGGACGTAGAGGTACGTCCCAGTCGTTTGAAAAATTGTTTTTTTTTTCTCTGCGTGCGATATCTATGGAACTATAGTATCTGTGGTAATATCATTATCGTTTTCATTTTTGTTCATTTCTGCGCATATCTCAAAATCAGTGGAAAATGGTGGATATCGTGATGTGTGTCTGAAATTTGTTATGTGTTATGTGTGTGTTCATTTGTTACTTGCTAAGCAAATAAGATTTTTTGGAGCTATTTACTGTTCATAAATATTATTTTATTATTTTGAGAGAAAAAAATGTTTTTTTAATTTTTTTGATTGTAATTGTTTGTTGTTGTTGTAATACGGTGAACGGCATCACGGTCATCTTTAATTCCTTCTGACAGTTCTCATTTTTGACAACCTGCGCAGGATAATACACCAAAAAAAAACCTTGGTAGAATCAAGCATAAACCTTGTTTGTTTTTGCGTCAAACACGAACATACATACTTCATTTGAACAAGCTGGTATTTTCAATTTTTGTGTTTAAAGGATACAATTATGATTGCTCAGATCAACAACGCCATTGTTAATTTCGTGATTAATCACTAAAATAATAATAACATGAGCAGAAACATGGTTAATGAACGAAGTTTGTGATACTATAGAGATATGAATATCGTTTTTCCTTCAAAATAAAAATGTTGGTGCAACGATTTTTGTGCTCGAATAAATATGAAATTGAGCACAATCGTTGTTGATTAACAACGTTTATGATGTAAGAAACATGAAAATCATGTTTCCTTTATAATAAAAATGTTGGTGGGACAGTTATTGTGCTCAATTCAATATGAAATTGAGAACGATTGTTGTTCATCAACAACGTTTATTATGTAAGAAACATGAAAATCATGTTTACTTAGAAATAAAAATGCTGGCGTGACAAGTATTGTGCTCGAATTATTTCGAAATTAAGCACAATCGTTGTTGACCAGCAACGTTTATGATTACAGAAACACGTACAAATCGTAACAAAAATTGTTTATGTGATAATTATTGTGCTCAAGTTAATACTTACTTACTTACTTACATAAGGTGGCGCTACAGTCCGGGGTGGACCAGGGCCTCAACCAACAAGCTTCTTCCAGCCGGCTCGGTTTCTAGCTAGCTGTCTCCAGTTTCGCATGCCAAGTTGGTTGAGGTCCTCTTCCACTTGCGTGCGCCACCTTTTACGCTGTCCACCTCGACTGCGTTGTCCCACGGGGTTGGATTCAAAGACCTTCCGGGCCGGAGCATTGGTGTCCATTCGCTCTAGATGACCCAGCCATCTCAGTCGTTGGCTTTTCACTTTAGTGGCTAGGTCGGTTTCGCTGCACAGCCCATTCAGTTCGTTGTTGTATCTTCTTCTCCATTCCCCATCTATGCAGACGGGACCAAAAATCACCCGGAGAATTTTCATCTCAAAACAGCCTAAAGCGTTCTCATCCACTGTTAGCAGTGTCCATGCCTCTGCACCATACATCAGGACCGGGATGATAAGCATCTTATACAGGCACAGTTTAGTTGCTCGAGGGAGGGCTTTGCTTCTCAATTGCCTTCTTAGCCCGAAGAAACAGCGATTGGCAAGAGTAATTCTTCGTTTGATCTCAGCGCTGGTGTCGTTCGCTGAGTTTATAGCGGATCCTAGGTAGACAAATGGCGTTTTTCTTTTTTGGCTCTGAGCAGAGGCTGAGCGATCAGAGCAGAGCTCCGAGCAGATTATGATCAGATTCCTCATATTTAATTATGAAACACACTTGAGCACTGAACTGTCATTTCATGTGTTTTCGTTAAATTTCATGAAATTTCTTGCAATTTTTTAACAATTGACGGGCGACTGTCCGAGGACTTTCTTGGAAATCCATTTTAAATTATGTATCACTAAAAAAATAAGTGAAGTTGGCTTCGCTCAGCGTTTCGCTCGATTATCCTGAGCTAATTGAGCAAGCTCTGAGCTAGCTCTGATGGAAAAAAGAAACACACTTTTTATGCTCTGATATGTCTGAGCTAAAAAAGAAACATAGAATTTTTGTTTGACAGTTCCGTGATCTGCTCAGAGTTAAAAAAGAAAAACGCCAAAAGTCTCTGACTACCTCAAAATTATAGCTGTCTATAGTGATGTTCTGTCCGAGACGTCGGTGTTGGGTGTCCTTTCTTGTTGACAGCATATATTTTGTTTTGCTTTCATTCACCGTTAGACCCATCTTCTTGGCTTCCTTCTCAATGCTCACAAAAGCACCACTGACATCACGCTTTGTTCGTCCGATTATGTCAATGTCGTCAGCGTAAGCGAGTAATTGGACGGACTTTTGAAAGATTGCGCCTCTGGTGTTGACGTGAGAGTTTTGCACTATTCTTTCAAGAACGATGTTGAAGAAGTCGCATGACAACGCGTCGCCTTGCCTAAAACCTTTTTTGACATCAAAGGTGTCGGTGAGGTCTTTGCCGACCTTGATGGAGCAGCGTGCATTCTCCATCGTCATCCTGCACAAACGGACGAGTTTGGTAGGGATGCCAAAACTAGACATTGCTCTTTATAGCTCGTCTCTATAGATGCTGTCATACGCGGCCTTGAAATCGATAAAAAGGTGGTGGGTATCGATTTGGAACTCCTGGGTTTTCTCCAAGATCTGCCGTAGTGCGAATATTTGGTCGATGGTGGACTTCCCTGGCTGTAGTTGGTGCAGTGCAAAGGATCGCCTTTCTTGAGGATCGGGCAAACAATGCTGAGGTTCCATTCATCGGGCATGCTTTCTTCCGACCATATTTTACGGATGAGCTGGTGCATACTCCTAACCAATTCATCGCCAGCCGCTTTGAATAGCTCAGCCGCAAGGCCATCAGCTCCAGCAGCTTTATTGGACTTAAGTTTAGATATGGCTATCCTCAATTCGTCAAGATCGGGTGGACGGAATTGTTGGCCTACGTCGTCCAAGTTGAATGGTGCAATTTGCATGTTAGCGGAATTCGGTTCGTCATCGCCGTTATACAATTTGCAGAAATGATTTTTCCATATCCTCAGCACCGACTGCGATTCCACCACGACGTTCCCTTGATCGTCTTTGCAGGCTTTGGTTCGGGCCTTGTAACCTTGGAAGGTTCTTTTTACTTTTTGGTAAAACTTCCGAACTTCATTCCTGCAGTGGCATCTCTCTAACTCCTCGATCGCGCGCTTCTCATGCTCTTTCTTCTTCCTTCTAAGAAGCTTGTGTTCCTCTCTCCTCTTCTGCTCGTAGAGCTCGCGAGCAGCTCTGGTCCTTCTATGCAGCGCCGCTTTGTATGCCTGTTGTTTGGCTGCATGTACTTGCCGGCATTCTTCGTCGAACCAGGGGTTTCGCTGTGGTGGTCGTGCAAAGCCCAGCACGTCAGAGGCGGCATCTCTGATGGCTTCCTGGCAGTTTTTCCACTGGTTCTCGATGTTTGCAGTTGGCGGCAAAGGACTAGCTAAGAGGACGCGAGAGACTCGATCGGAAAAGGACCTGGCGATTTCTTGCGACTGTAGCCGTCCGACGTCGAACTTCCTCACAGTATTTCCCTGTTTTGGCTTTGGTCTGGATATCCGTAGCATTACCTTTGCTACAACGAGGTAGTGGTCCGAGTCAACGTTGGCTCCTCGGAACGTTCGGACATCCTTGATACTGGAGGAGTGCCTTGCGTCGATCGCAATGTGGTCAATTTGGTTGGCGGTTGATTGATCAGGAATTTGCCATGTCCCCTTATGTATTCCATATGAGAATACTTAATGTATATAAAGTTAGCAGGACACTTTTGGAAATTCATATTAAAAACTATCCTATCATTAGTTGCTACTTAATTGCGAATTAGTTACGCAAAAAAAAATTAATTGCTTCTTTGGTTTAAGAAAAAATGGGTGTCCTGCTCACTTCATATGAACTTAGCAGGACAACTTTCTCAAAAAATGAGATAATCGAGCTGAAAAAACTTGGTTATTGAGAACTAATTAATTGCGAATTAGTTACGCAAAAAAAAAATTTGATTGCATTTTTGGTTTGCGAAAAAATGGATGTCCTGCTAACTTCATATGAACTTAGCAGGACAACTTTCTCAAAACTAAAGATAATCGAGCTAAAAAAAAAGGTTATTATTGAGAACTAATTAATTGCGAGTTGGTTACGCAAGCAAAATTTTATTACATTTTTGGTTTGCGAAAAAATGGGTGTCCTGCTAGCTTCATATGAACTTAGCAGGACAACTTTCTCAAAACTAAAAATAATCGAGCTAAAAAAAATTTATTATTGAAAACTAATTAATTGCGAATTAGTTACGCAAAAAAAAATTTGATTGCATTTTTGGTTTGCGAAAAAATGGATGTCCTGCTAACTTCATATGAACTTAGCAGGACAACTTTCTCAAAACTAAAGATAATCGAGCTAAAAAAAAAGGTTATTATTGAGAACTAATTAATTGCGAGTTGGTTACGCAAGCAAAATTTTATTACATTTTTGGTTTGCGAAAAAATGGGTGTCCTGCTAGCTTCATATGAACTTAGCAGGACAACTTTCTCAAAACTAAAAATAATCGAGCTAGAAAAAAGTTTATTATTGAGAACTAATTAATTGCGAATTAGTTACGCAAAAAAAATTTTATTACATTTTTGGTTTGCGAAAAAATGGGTGTCCTGCTAGCTTCATATGAACTTGGCAGGGCACAAATTTTTCGCAAACCTAAAACGCATTACAAATTTTTTTTGCGTAACTAATTCGCAATTAATTAGTACTCAACAACCAAATTTTTTCAGCTCGATTTACTTCATTTTTGAGAAAGTTGTCCTGCTAACTTCATATGAAGTTAGCAGGACACCCATTTTTTGAAAACCAAAAATGCAATCAAATTTTTTTTTTGCGTAACTAATTCGCAATTAATTAGTTCTCAATAACCAACTTTTTTCAGCTCGATTATCTCCTTTTTTGAGAAAGTTGTCCTGCTAAGTTCACGTGAAGTTCGCAATACACCTATTTTTCGCAAACGAACAAAAAATTCATTTTTTTTTGCGTAACTAATTCGCAATTAATTAGTTCTCAACAACCAAATTTTTTCGGATCGTTTATCTACATTTTTGAGAAAGTTGTCCTGCTAAGTTCATATGAAGTTAGCAGGACACCCATTTTTTCGCAAACCAAAAATGCTATAAATTTTTTTTTGCGTAACTAATTCGCAATTAATTAGTTCTCAAAATATTTTTTTTTTTAATCGTTTATACAAATTTTTGAGAAAGTTGTCCTGCTAAGTTCATATGAAGTTAGACGGACACCCATTTTTTCGCAAACCAAAAAAGCAATTAATTTTTTTTTTGCGTAACTAATTCGCAATTAAGTAGCAACTAATGATAGGATAGTTTTTAACCTGAATTTCCAAAAGTGTCCTGCTAACTTTATATACATGAATACTTACACTTTTGATTTTCCACCTGAGAGATCTGGGAATAGAAGAGATACTAATCAATTTTCATTTTTTACTTTTATTAAAAATAACAGATTAACAGAAATTATTTTTTTAATTACTATTACACATAACAGAATTTTTAATGCAATATAATGTAACAATATACATATTAGATATTTTTTTTGTTAATTTAGTAAACAAAATATTATTTTAAGTACAAAAATGGTAATATACTTTTTCGAAAGTAAATTTTTGAAGTGATGCTTTTTGAGGCGCAATTTCATAGTAATAAAAAATGTATGAATTATCGTAGATGCAAAACACTAAAAGTGGTTGTAAGCTTTGACCCAATTCTCTAGCCTTGCTTACCATACGGTCTATTGCTGGATTTAAATTATGTGGTTCATTCACCGACAGAATCATGGATTGTTGGGAGTCCTTTATAGTGGGCTTGAAATATTTACGTTCTCGGGATGATCCTTCTTCCTTTGGAACTGCAGATTACCTGGATGATGGTGGGAGTATTGCATGAAGCAACGGAACTGATCTGAAAATAATGCAAACATAAAGTGTATGGATAAAAAAAAACGTTTAATTTAAAATGATTGTAATTTTAAAATGCAATTAAATAGATAGTTAAAGCATAAATTAAGATTCATTATTTTGTATAATAGTGCAAGCTTATTAACATATTTTTACTCGAAAAAAAGGAAAAATTGTTAACAACAGTTTAACGATTGAAAATGGTGAAAGGGGTTATAAGGAATGTATAGAAAAAATCTATTTCCCAGCAGCTGAATTGGTGGGGGATTTGGAGGGGGAAATGGAAGGGGGGGGGGAAATTGTATTATTGCGGTTCCGACTAAAATTGACCCCAAAATGAAAAGTTTTCAATGGAAGTGTTGTAGATCATGCAGACATCTACAACTTTTATACATATCATGTGCTCTGTACGCTGATTTTCGAAGTACATTTTTCCAAACAAAATTTGTATTTGTATTTGTTTATTGTAGCCAAAATGTTACATTACTAAATCTTAAAAACTATATTGCACAATTTACAGAGATTGGTATATATCCTACCTTACTACTGCCAAGTTATATAATTGTTTAATCAAAAAAATAGAAAAAGCTTTAAATAATTCATTTGAAGGAAAAGCTACTATTAAAAACCTTCGTTAAATATAGACAAAAAAACAAAGCAGGTTGCTGCTTACAAAAAGGTCTGAGAGAAGGGGTGGCCTTAAAACGAAAACGAACAAAAAACTGTTCAAAATTGCTTTTACATTGTAGTTGTATAATAAAAATAAATAAATAAATAAATAAATAAATAAATAAATAATGAAATAAATAGTGAATAAATTATTGAATCAAAAAATAAATATGTGTAATAACAAGCAACATCAAAACTATTTAAATAAATAAATAAGTGTAGAAAAAAAAAAAACGAATAAATAAATAAATAAATGAAAAATTAAATACCTAAATAAAAAAATAAATAAATTAATAATTTAACAAATAAATACAAAAATAAATAAATAAATAAATAAATGAATAAATAAACAAATAAATAAATAAATAAATATATATATAAATAAATAAATTAATTAATACATACAAAAAAATAAGTAAATATAGACTGATAAATAGATTTATACAAACACAATAAATAAATAAATTAAGTAAGCAAATAAATAATTAAATAAATAAAAAGTACAAATGAACATAGATCAGTCTTTGGCAAATAGATTAAAAATAAATATACATAGATACATTTAATACACATAATAATTCAACTTAAATTTATTAAGTTTAAGAAGCTAAATTTGAAATGAGGGAATTGTCCGATGATATACAGGAATAGTTATATCGTTCGCTTAATTTTAAAATTCTGTTCGAAACCAGTTCAATGTTTGTTAAAGTGTGAAGGTCGCTTGTGGAAAAGCGCCATGGAAGATTTAACATCATTTTCAGAAGTTTATTTTGTGAAATTTGCAGTCTACGTAAATGACTCCTTGCACATTTACCCCAAGCAGGTGACCCATAAAACATTATTGCCTGAAAGATAGCTTTATAAATTAGTAATTTGTTATCAGTACTCAATTTTGATTTCCTATTTATGAAGGGATAGAGAATTTTGATCGTTATGTTAATCTTTTTTATGATTTCTTGAACGTGTGCCCCAAACGTCAATCTCTTATCCAGGTGGACCCCGAGATATTTTGCACTTGACTTCCAATCAGTTCGAATACCATTGATTAAGAGTCTATTGCTTGGTAAGAAACAGGGTTGCCTTTTTCGGGTAAAAAAGACAGCCTGAGTCTTAGAAGCATTTATCTTAATCTTCCAATCACTAAAATAGCTTTGTGTTATATTCAAGGCAGATTGTAAGTTAGTTCCGATAGTGGAACCAATAGAATCTGTGGAATATAAACATGTATCGTCAGCAAAAATAGCTGTTTCAACGTTTTGAAGTCTTGGAAAATCTGATGTAAATACATTATAGAGAATTGGACCAAGAACTGAGCCCTGGGGGACCCCTGCATCACAAACGAATATTTGAGAAAGACAATTGTTGACAGACACTAAACATTTTCTTGAAGACAGAAACGATTGTATAATTTTAGTAAGGTACATTGGGAAATTAAGAATTAACAGCTTATGAAGAAGTCCTTCATGCCAAACAGAATCAAAAGCTTTTTCCACGTCCAGTAAAACCATGCCTGTGCTCTTTCCTACGTTAAAATTGCTCTTTATATGTTTTGTTATTCGGTGTACTTGGTGGACAGTGCTATGAAATTTCCGAAACCCAAACTGCTCAGCAGGCAAAATATTGTTTGATTCAATGTGTTCTATAAGTTTTTTTTTAATCACCTTTTCAAAACATTTGCTAAGTGAACTTAGCAAACTTATGGGTCTGTAGTTAGAAGGCATGTTAGCAAGCTTTCCAGGTTTCAAAATGGGAATTACCTTAGCTATTTTCCATTCATTTGGAAAATATCCCAAATTGAGACAAGAATTAAAAACTGCTTGTAGTAATTTAATGTCCAGTTTTGGCAGATGCTTTTTATATTGTCAAAGCCCACAGACTTTCTTGGATTAAGTGAATTTAGAACTTTGTTAATGTCTTCAATGGTGATATATGATTGCTCCAAGTTCATTTCACTCGAGTTAATTATGTTGATGGAATGAGAAACAACTGGTTCTATACTATTACTAATAGAGGTACTACTGGCTATCAACTGGACTTCATTAAAAGTGGATGCTAAAGCATCTGCCTTTTCAGGTCCTGACATCGCTAGATGATTTCCTACCACGGTTGCCGCTGTGCGACTTTAGTCGCACTTTGACCCCTTTTATTGCCTCATGCGACCATGAGACGACTTTTTAAAAAACTAGCTCTTTTTACCCGTTTTTAGAAATCTTGCGACTTTTTTGACCCCATCTCTAGAAAATTGTATGGACAAGGTTAAGTTCTTGGTTTATTCTTAAAAAAAAACTTTCCGATTTCCATTCAAATATATGTAGAAAAAAAGAGTGCCGATCTGTCTACCATCGAGTGCACACTTGTCTCTGTAAAAGTCTTGTCGAAGGAAAAAGTTCGTCTCGTCCCCACCGTGTCTGTGTCTTCTTTTATTTTATTTGTGCTATGTCTCACACCCCCAAATATTTTAAGTTAATAAATTTTACAATAAAAAATTAAATTAATAAATTAAAAAAAAATAATCAATATATATCAAAAGCAAAAACTAATACAACATACAAAAAAAAAAAGTCTCGCGCCGCAATCCAACACAATTCAGTGCAAGTGCAATCAATAAACAACAACAATATCCATACTATGTGCAAAAAAAAAATCAAATCAACACATCACAACGAGCGGTAATCCTTCTTTTCCTTCCTCTTGTATTGTAATTGAATTGAAATCCTCTTGTATTCTTACGCCGTCCATTTGATTTGATCATTGTAGCATTGCGTGGGGATTCTCTCGCAGTGCATGCAGTGATCAAGTTAAATTGGTTCTCGGATGGATAGCTGTTTGTCAACTTAGTAACCAGGGGCGGATCAAAACATTTTATTGCTAAGGCATAACACTAGTAATAAATTGTTTTGTGAAGTCAGATTGGGACTGAGATTGACACTCATCTTAGATAGTTGTCTGGGTTGGTTTTTGTTTAAGTTATTGAATATTTTTAAATGGTGGGTAATTTTAGGGTCGATTATTGTAACATTCGTGGGCTAAGAAAGAATTTCTGTGCTGCGTATGTTTATACTGCGTTAAACAGGCCAGCTGTTTTGGCACTGAGTGAAACTCAGGTAGGAGATAATACCGATCATATGGAATTTAACCTACATGGGTATAACTTAGTGCCATTATTCTTTTCCCATCACGGTCTCGCTATCTACATAATAAATGATGTTGCGTACCAACTTCAACCACAATATGGCTTGTGCTCAAACACAAACTTCAATTTCATGTGGTTTAAATTTTCGGTTAATAAGCACATCATACATACCTGTTTTATTTATCGAAGTCCAAACTTGGACAGAAATTCAACTTTTAACGAATTTGATGCTCTGTCCGACTCCATCCAAAGAATTGTTTCCCATTATCCTCACACTGAAATCGTTATTACGGGCGATTTCAATGTACACAATTCTAGTTGGCTTCGCTTTTCGGGTCAGACAATCCCGAATAGGATAAAGTCTATCAAACCGAAAGAAAATTCATGGTTTGATCCGAGCTGTAAAGAGGTTATCAGGGTTAGAGATGTAAGTTTCCGATGTTATAAAGCCAACCCTACTGAGGAAAACCGGAATAAGTTCAAACAAGCTAGGAAGACCTGTAACGCCCATATTCAAAGAACCAAATTTTTGCATGACCAAAAACTACGGCAAAAAATACTACAATGTCCCAAAGGTAGTAAAAATTTTTGGTCATTTGTTAAAAACATTCGTAATACTACTTCATCTTCGGCTCCAACGCTCGTCTTCAATAATACTCCCTACGTCAGCTCACTAGATAAAGCCAATTTGCTTGCAGCACAGTTTGCTGTTAATTCGACGCTGCCAGAGAGTGTTATGACTCCTCCTGTACTTGAGAGCGCTAACGATTTCATGGGACGAATCTTCTTTCGCACTCGTGCAGTTGCAAGAGTCCTTAAAGATCTTGATATACACAAATCCGCTGGCCCGGATAGTATCCCTCCTATTGTTCTGAAGAGGTGTTCTTCTACGCTGGCAAAGCCACTGCGTAAGCTTTTCCATCTGTCCTACTCTACAGGTCTCTTCCCGAGTGGATGGAAAACAGCATTTGTCCAGCCTGTCCCTAAAAAAGGCGAATCTTCTTCACCCACTAATTATCGCCCAATTGCACTTACGTCCCTTCTTTCCAAGGTCATGGAAACGCTGATAAACTATCAGCTTAAGAAATATCTCGAAGAACGGAAGCTTCTTAATGACCGGCAGTACGGCTTTCGTAGCAATAGGTCCACTGGTGATCTGATGGTATATCTCACCGAGCAGTGGAACAAATCTTTACATCGTTTTGGAGAAAGTAAGATTGTTGCACTTGATATTTCAAAAGCATTTGATAGAGTTTGGCATCAGGCTCTCTTATCGAAAATGCGTGCATTTGGTATCGATGAATCTCTTCTTCGCTGGATTAGAAACTACCTTTCGGAACGCTCAATACAAGTTGTATTGGATGGTTTCAAGTCTGATATTCATAAAATAAATGCTGGTGTGCCCCAGGGCTCCGTTTTGTCTCCGACTCTCTTTCTTATTTTCATCAACGATCTCTTGTCTGAAACTTCTAATCCATTAAATTGTTTTGCTGACGACAGTACCCTCAGCTTTTCATATTCGTTTTCAGATTCACATCCTTGTCCTTCGGATGTGGAACTTCAACGGCAGCGTATGATTAGCTCATTAAATTCTGATCTCGACAGCATTGTTCAATGGGGAATCAAAAACCGCGTAGAATTTAATGCTTCAAAAACTCAATACTGTCTCTTGTCGTTAAAGCGGAACCCACCCCCTATGCCGCTATCCATGAGCGGCACTTGCATCGAAGAAACCGAACAGCTTTCAGTCCTCGGTATGTGCATCACAGATCACCTTCTGTGGAGTGACCACATATTCGACGTCGCCAAAAACGCTGCTAAGTGTTTGGGTTTCCTTCGACGATGCAAGAAATTTTTCTCTCCTTCTGATCTGGCTACAATCTATAAAGCCTTCATCCGACCTAAGCTTGAGTACAACTCTCACATCTGGGCAGGTGCTCCTATAACTCACTTGAATCTCTTGGATAGAATCCAAAATAGAGCCTTAAAAATGATAGGTGATTCATCAATAACGCAATCAATAACATCTCTGAAACACCGTCGCAGTGTTTCATGTCTCTCATTATTCTATCGCTATTTTTATAAACAATGTTCTAGTGAAATAGCCAGTTGCATTCCTCCCCTAAAACAATTCAACCGTAATACTCGCGCTTTTGGGAATGCTCATCAGTTTACCCTTGAGCCCAACTTCGGACGTACTGTAAAGTTCAGAGATTCTTTCTTCAGCCGCACAACAAGAATGTGGAATGCATTACCAGGCTCCATTTTTCCCCCCCACTTTAATATCCAAAGCTTCAAAACCAATGTGCATCGGTATCTCCTGTTAAACCCTTCCTCACTTTCCTAACGCTCGTACTGTGTATTATAATCATATTAAGGGTAGTCATAACCCCTTTAGTGCGCGCAAAATATAAAAAAAAAAAAAAAAACACATGTAGTTATATGATATGATTTGAAATCGGCTTGGTTCATCGGGATCGCAGACGGTCAGTGGAGTTGAATCAAATCTTGCTACCTCTGTATTTTGAAAATCCAGTTCGATTTTTCTATGTTCTGCATATAAACGTACAGTAACTGTCCAGTAATTAAGTTTTGAAATAATCCGCACATTTTTTATATTTTCCTGTATGGCACGAATGTTCAGAGGAAAAAAAAATTGAGGTAAGTAATAATAAAATATGTCATTACGATGATAGAGAACCCCAAAAAAGTGTATGGCACAATTCTGTCTGTCTATTTGTACCTCAACCTGAGCCCAAACCACTGAAACGATTTCTTCAAATTTTGAAGTAATGATTTGTTTGTGATTCCCTAGAGGTTTCGATTAAAAATATCGTTACTTGCCATACAATCGTTAAGAAAAAACTTGTATATCTCAAAAACGGCTCTAACGTAGGGTTACCGTCCCCCTTTTGGAGCGACTGTCCCAATTTTTAATCTAAAAAAAAAAACTATTTCCTCCCCCAAAACTGAAGATGTGGGAGGAGGACACAAGTGTCTTTGATTTTCTCATTAACGGCCCCAACGAATTTAATCATATTTTTTTAAAGAACATTTAAGATGTTAATAATATTGCATGTCAAAATTTTGAAAAAAAGAAATTTTGGATTCGCTAAAAATTATTATTTTTCTGCAATATTCAATACGATTATTTCAATGTTTTTCTTTTCTATAGTTTTTTTCTTACTTTGCCATTTTCCAAAGTTCTTAAGTTCCAAGCAGCTTGAACATAGGTGCAAGGTGTTTGGTACAAATATGATACGCAAAACTCACGTCCATTTTACATCAAGGAACAGAATTTCTTCAAAATTAAAATAATTATGAACAAAATATGCATAAGGTTTGAAGAAAATTGGTTAACGGTTTTAGGCTCTAACTCTATGTAAAGTGAACCGTGGATGTGAAGAAGCAAATTAATTTTTAGACTTAATATTTATACGAAAACTACAGATTTAAATTTGTTTATAAAGTTAAATAGAATTTGATTAAATATAAGAACTGATTTTTTGTTATGGTCAGTTATCAGATTTTCTTTTTCTTATTTATCAAAAAATTTCTTAGTGCGACTTTTTTTTCCTCGTGACCCTTTTTTATGCGACCTTTTCAAATTCCTCAGCGGCAACACTGTTTCCTACCTTCATGGCAGGAATATGAGAGTAAGGTTTTTTTTATAACTTTAACAATATTCCAAAATGGTTTACTTGCTTTATTCATCCCTAACAATTTTTGATTCCAAGTCCTATTTCTGAAATTAGCTATTCCTTCTTTTATTAAGGTATTTAGAATATTCATTTCAGTTAGATAGAAATTATTTCTTGTTCTTATCCACCTAGTTCTGTAACTATTTCTCACTTTTATAAGTTGTATTAAATTCGGTGGCAAAACGTTTGCGCTGTTAAGATTGATTGTTCTTTTCGGTACAGACTGATCGACAAAGTGTCGATGATGGCTGATGTTAAGGATGCAATCGTTTGATCAATCTTTAGTTGGTCTACGTTAGAAGTTAGATTTTCAGAAAGATTTACCAACTTTATTTTCAAATTTCTTTTAAACCTAGGCCATTTAGCGTTTTTAAAATCAAAAAATTCTTTAGTTCTATTAAGAGGAGATATTAAAGTACTAATGACCACAGGTAAGTGGTCAGAGCTCAATTCACTAACTGATACAGGTTCACTAAAAAGACCCGGAATGTTGGTTAGGAATATATCTAGAGTTGACGGATTTGCCCTATTATTCGCAGGAAAGTAAGTTGGGTGAGGTGGAAACAGAATATCAAAAGAATGTCGTGCATTCAGATTCGAAAGAATATTTCCCCAAGTGTTAGCTCTCAGACAACCCCAATTTCGGTGCCTACAGTTAAAATCACCTCCAATCAAATAATTATCGTTAAGACTTACTAACTTTCGTAAATCATTACTCAAATCAAATCTTTTTTGAGCCGAAGTAGGGCCACCTGGGAAGTATGCAGCAAAAATTTTCAAAAAAGAACCATTAGTAAACGCAATTTCAATGCCAACATTTTGTATTATTTTCGTATCCACAATGGGTATTATTTTATGTTGAATAGTTTTTTTCACTATCACAGCAACACCACCACCCCTTCTCTCGTCTCTATCTAAACGATAACATACATAATCTATATTAGATAATCTATCATTTGAGGTGAGCCATGTCTCAGACACTAATGCAATATCAATTTTGTGTTTGCTTAGAAAAGCAAAAAATTCTGTATATTTACATCGAATGCTTTTAGCATTCCAACAAATTATTTTCAATGATGTTTTGCTCATTATTTGGACTTATATAAATACTTAATACATAGCTAATTGTGCAATGGTATTGAATTGATCTGATTTGTTTTTACATTTACCGAGAAGGGTTATCATTTCGGCTGTGAGTGCGTTGATTTCTTCCATTGAAAAGAGTTCGTTGTCTTGTCCAGCATTGCTGTTGATGTTATTGTTGATGTTGTTGTTGTTATTTAATGCCCACATATTACACTGATTTGGATTTGCATTCACTTGTGTAGGCTCCAACAAAGGATGATTAGGGTTCCTTCGGCGAGGAGGTAGAGGAGGGAAATCAGCAATTGCAGGTACATACGTCTGATTCAGTCTTCTCGCAGTCGTCACCGTTAACTTTGTTTTATTCTTCGAGGAGAGTTTCTCTCTTATTTCAAAGAAATTTTTTCGACTCGGGCAAGTAGGGTCAGTCGATGCATCATGCATGTGTTTCGTTGCAGTTAGCGCATTTAATATTATTTGAATTGCATTTACTGGTTTCGTGGGCTTCCGAACATATCGCGCAATGTGTTTTTATGTGGCAATTTTTCTCACCATGCCCGAACATTTGACAGTTAAGACACTGTGTAAATTTTTGTTTTTGCCGTCGTGCAAAGTCCCATTTTATTTGCGTTTTAAATAAAGATCTTACGTTCTTTTTGAGATCAGACAGTTTTATGGTACCACTTTCGAGAAAGACTATGTAAAAAATGTCAGTAAATTGTTTATATTGTTTTTTTTACCATTTTAACATTTTGGCAACTTAGACCAAGAGTAATAAGTTCAGTTTTTAATGTCTCAATTGGAACTTCCTCGAGTCCAAAGAGCACCACTTTGAAAGATCTGACAGATGGTAGATCATGTGTAAAAAATTGCCAATTTAGGGCTTTTAAATGAGAACAAATTTTTTTATGATCATCACTAGTTTCAGGATTGATTTTAATGCCTATTGACATTTTTTTGATGCAATAATTTACAATTTTTATTTCATTTAGAACTGAGTGCACTTTTTCACATGATTGTTGCAATACACAAATAGAAGGTATTTTAACTTTTCTGGGTTGAGGGGCAACTACCACATCATCACATTCAATGTTATCATCTCCAGAGTCTGGAAGACATTGTAATGGGGTAAAACGCCCAAACCTTTGATCGTGCAAATTCATTTTGCGATTTTTAAAGTTTAAAGATAAATTAATGTCTTCAACAAGTGTGGGAGAACGTATTCTTTTATTAATGTTTATTTTTGTTTTGTACCGCACAGAGAGAATGTCTGATCAGATCAGATGGCAAGAACAAACTGATCCAAACAAAATTGAATATCTCAAAAACTAATCAATGGTTTTGGCTGAAAAAAATTGTGATTATTAAAGATATATTTTCACAAAGTTTCATTTAAATTCATGTATATCTGGAAAAATAAAAATAAAAAACATAAACCAACAAAAAATACGGTTTTTGCCAATATCTCGGAAATTTTGAGGTTACGTCAGACAATGATATGTATAAAAGTTGTAGATTTTTTTTTTTTAACTTTTCATTTTGATGTCAACTTTACTCGGAAAACGCAATAATAAAATTTCCCCCTCTTTTTCACCCCCCCAAATCCTCCCTCCAACTTCGCTGCTGGGAAATAGATTTTTTTACTTTCCTTTTAACCACCTTACCATTTTCAACCGTTTAACTGCTGTTAACAATTTTTTTTATAAATGTGTAAAAAGACTGCACTGTAAAATATATTTTGTTCTTAATAGTGGGGCTGTTAGTGAGACCAACCTTTCATTTTGACTTGACGGGTTGAGGTTTAGTATACAAATAGTCCATGTCCTAACTTTATTTTAAGGAAGTATTGCCAAGGTGGCAACACTGTCAGAAGGACAAGAGAAGGGTTGCCACAATCCCGAAATGTTGCTTATAAATTGAAAACCAAGGGTCGCACGATGACCCGAGAACTCCCATTGGATTCAGCACCCTTGAAACCATAGGACCACATTATTGTGTTTCTCCCACTCCTCCCCTTGCACGAAAAAAAAGTCGTTTTGGAGACAAAATTTGAACAGCCAATAAAAGTTATAAAAATATTTTTATTAATAAAATTTAAAGATGGTGTCGACGCAGAATTTCACAATCTGCAACATTACATCCAGAGTTGATTGAAAACCTTCTTTGGTTTTTTTAAAAAGCCACTTTCAAAGTGCCGGGGAGGGGTGATATGAAAGATTAACAAACTTAAATATTTATCTTGGTATAATATAAGCATATTACACACTAAAAATTCAGTCATCATTTATAAAAAGGCTATAACTTTTTTGAAGATAGTTGTATCGAGTTCATTCTGATTTAGTAAGATTGGGCATTAAAAAATACCCTTGAAACATGTGTCATATGCTTATATTATACCAAGATAAATATTTAAGTTTGTTAATCTTTCATATCCCCCCCTCCCTGGCACTTTGAAAGTGGTCTTTTAAAAAAACCTAAGCAGGTTTTCAATCAACTCTGGATGTAATGTAGTAGATTGTGAAATTCTGCGTTAACACCATCTTCAAATTTTATTAAAAAAATATTTTTCTAACTTTTCTTGGCTTTTCAAATTTTGTTTCCAAAACGACTTTTTTCCACCCTCTACGTGCAAGGGGAGGGGTGGGAGAAAAACAGTAATGTGGTCCTATGGTTTTAAGGGTGCTGAATCCAACGGGAGTTCTCAGGTCATCGTCCGACCCTTGGTTTTCGATTTATAAGCAACATTTCGGGATTGTGGCAACCCTTCTCTTGTCCTTCTGACAGTGTTGCCACCTAAGCAACACTTCTTAAAAGTAAAGTTAGGACATGAACTATTAGTGTACTAAAGCTCAACCCGTCAGGTCGAAATGAAAAGTATGCCCTCATATCGTGCACTAACGCCCCTACTATACTGCCGTGTTAAGAAGAAAAAACGTAAGTGTATTTTCGACATTTCGAGATAAACAGCTTTTTCTGTTTTTATCTATATCTATTTTGTTTTGTTTTTAAGTGTTTTTCCGTCGTATTTACAAGTAAATCATTTTTTTTTGCCTTGATTATTTATCAGATGTACAAATGCTTGTATGGTAGTCACTTTTTTTTTCTTAAATTGAGTGTTAAAACGTCAATTTTTCCTAAAGAAAGCATGGTTCTTTGAACGAACGTCATTTTTCTTAAGCGTTTTAAGCCATTACGAAAGCAAGTAAGAGCTTTTATTTTTAAAGAATAAAATAGCAAGCATATCAAAGATGTCAAAACTGGCCCTAACTCAAAACAGCCAAAAAGTCAGTTACGTAAAGTCTCTATCACTAGAGCTGTGTCAATCGTGATTGATTCGGTCTTTGTGACCCGTTTTTCACAAAGAATGATTGATTGCAATCACAGCAGACCAAATCCATCGATCCCAATATCAATCATTTAAGTTTTCAAAAAGCGAGATATGTTTCGTTCATTCCACTCATTCTCAATCAATCCATTTCCACACCAGAATACTGAACAAAACAAAAAACACATAGGTACAATCTCAATCTCTATTTGCGTGAATGTAAAAACACACCACAGGAACATAAATTGATATACATATCCACATCTACGATTAGCTTATGGCTCTATCGACTATGAGCAATACATATTTGGTTTTGGAGATATTATTTGATTGAGATAGAGATTGAGTTGAACGATATAGTTCATTTCGTTCATATCGTTCATACGTTCATTTGAGATTGATTGGAATTGAGATCCATTGTGGACCAAGACCAAATCAATCTCATTGTTAATACTAGAATTATGGTTTTTCGAAGATGATATAATTAGATTGTATGTAGATGAAAATAGCACGCCAAAACAACAACAAAAATATCGTGCAAAAATTCGATTGCTCCATTTTCGAAACGTCCCTTTTAAATGATGCTTAAATATAACTAGTGGGGTCGCTTAGCGTCAAATTTCGAGATGATGTGTTTTTGCCGGACAAAAGCACCAAATTTATTTTAGGTACTCCTCAGGTCCATAGCTTGTGATTTAGGGTAGGATCCATCTCGGTGGTCAGCCATCTTGGATGTTATAGCCGCCATTTTGAAATGGAGGTATATTCGTATATTATTATAATATCTCGGCTTCTTAATCACTTAGGACCCCAAACTTGGTGTCTAGGTATACATTTTTGGGGTCAGGAAATACAACCGCATAATTTTTAAATGTTAAATTTTGCAATTATACGAAGGGGGCATGGGGTCATGACCCCCTTGCACCATGACAATCGAATATAATATTTAGGTTCAGATAATATATAAACACAAGTTTAAAATGTATCTGACTTAACTTATTCAAGGAGGGGAATGGGGGCCATGATAGCCCCCCCCTTTCAGAGCCCAAGAAAAAGTATAAATAAAAAACAATTCTCATTTAGTACAAAAAGGTAGAAAAGAAAGAATCCTGTTGTTAATTTTTTGGAATGCTTGCATAGGTAAACTCTTAAGCTGCATACGAATTATTTTGGGATAAGAACTACAAAAAATAATTCTGAATTCCCCCAGAAATAAATACTCAGAAGTCCAAAAACTGACGCGACGTACGGCTTGCCGAGATTATTTCATAACCGTAATGTAATCTTTGTAATATTTTTCGCGAAGACTGTGTGTTTTATCGTATCGAGTTTTTCTGAAAGGAAAATGAATAAGGTAAATGCAAATATAAAATGCAAATTTTCATCATCTTGGACTCTATTCAACATGAAAACAGAAATAGAAAAAATCTTAAAATATCATAACGGGTGATTTTTTAGCTGGTTTGGTTTTGGCAACACTGGTTTTGACAGTTGACGTGTGTTTAGTACCTTGTGTCACTGTCAAACAGCTTCAGTTTGGTTTGCAATTTAACCATGGATCGTCTTACAAATGAACAACGCTTGCAAATTATTGAATTTTACTATCAAAATTCATGCTCGGTTCGAAATGTTCATCGCGCGCTGCTTCCATTTTATGGTCGGCATTCTCGACCTTCTGAGCAGTCTATTCGGAAGATTGTGACCAAATTTCGCACCAAATTTACTTTGTTGGACATTAAACCACCAACACGTTTACGTACTGTGCGTAGTGAAGAAAATATTGCGGCCGTATCAGCTAGTGTGACAGAAGACCGCGAAATGTCGATTCGGCGCCGTTCCCAGCAGTTAGGCCTTTGTTACAGCACTACGTGGAAAATTTTGCGGAAGGATTTGGGCGTAAAGCCTTTTAAGATACAGCTGGTGCAAGAACTAAAGCCAGCCGACCTACCAAAACGCCGAATTTTTGGTGAATGGGCTCTTGGAAAGCTGGCCGAGGATCCGCTTTTTTATCGAAAAATTGTGTTCAGCGATGAGGCTCATTTTTGGTTGAATGGGTACGTAAATAAGCATAATTGCCGCATTTGGAGTGAAGATCAGCCAGAAGCATTGCAACAGCTACCAATGCATCCCGAAAAAGCCACTGTTTGGTGCGGTTTATGGGCCGGCGGCATTATTGGGCCATATTTCTTCAAAGATGATGCGAATCGCAGCGTTACTGTCAATGGTGAACGCTACCGAGCGATGATAACAAACTTTTTTTTGCCCGAAATGGAAGTTCTTGACTTGCATGATATGTGGTTTCAACAAGACGGTGCCACATGCCACACAGCACGCGAAACAATGGCGCAATTGCGAGGCGAGTTTGGTGAACAGTTAATTTCACGTTTCGGGCCGGTCAATTGGCCGCCTAGATCGTGCGATTTGACACCATTAGATTATTTTTTGTGAGGGTATGTCAAGGCTAATGTCTATAGGGACAAGCCCGCTTCGATTGACGCACTGGAAGCCAACATCCATGCATTCATTCGTGAGATACCGGCCGATATGTGTGAAAGAGTATGCCAAAATTGGACTCAGCGGATGGGCTACCTGAGACGCAGCCGCGGTCAACATTTGCATGAAATTATCTTTAAACATTAAATTGCAAGGTTCAAACTATCGATTCAAATAAATATTTCATTCATTTTTTCGAATTTTTTGTGTTTTTTTTTTTTAAAGTTCTAAACCTCTTAAAAAATCACCCGTTATAATCATAAATAAAATTTAAAATTTAATTTCTTTTTCAGCTGTTTTAAGCAATATGTTTTGGTTAGTTGTCTAAATACGACCATTAACGCAAGATTTTTCTTAGTCCCCTATTACACGATAATTCTTTGCGTCTGACTCTTTTGGAACATAATGAAGAATAGCTGTAGTAGGTGTATGGTTCGTAGGTACTGTTGAAACGGACGTGGTCGTAATCGTCATTGGCAAGTTCCATCACTAGATGACCATGTGTACAGATTTGAAGATTTCTGTTGCCTTTGGTACGGGCAGATCATTTAATTATATAGACATCAATACTATTTACGAAAAACTGAGCGTAGAAAAATCCTTGGCCTCCCCGTATCTCACAGTTTTACGGGTTGCGATACAACATCTTAATTTTTCGGACATGGCAAGAAATCTGCGTGGGTGGCATGGAATTGTTATTCTGAGGTGATACATACCTTCACATGCATAGCAATACATCCTTATATAGGCTTGATGGTGATAGTGAACATTTTAAAAGACTAGAACTCCTCACGGTAATTATATGATAAATACAGTAATTCCGACAGTGTGAATGATGTCAGGAAGGAGCTGTTTTGTCAGAAGACTAAGACAATGGAGAAACTTCCACCAACAAAAGATGCACTACTTCAACACTCAAAGCGGGTTGTATATCAGGCAGGAGTATGGTGTACCTGTGAACACATTCAACAGTGAGCTCCTAGTCCGGAAGCCTGGGGCTGGACCCAGAAAGAAGAAGGTGAATCATGGGTTCCTATATGAAACACATTACCTATAGCTTCAAAGGCATGTACTGAATTGGTGAAATGTAATTGTAGGAGTCAAAAAGGATACACTGGTAGATATGATTGCAAAGCTAATGGAATTGACTGACCTTTGTAAATGTCAATGCTTAAATACGACATAAGCAATCCATATAGATAAATGCAATTCAACATCTTTCATATGTGATTTCTCTTGTATTTAAATTTTATATGCGTATTAATATGTATGTATGTACATAAATCTTATTTCATTTTCAACCTTATATCTTAGAATTTAATATTTTTGTCACGCGATTTAATAATAGGATAGTTTGTAATTAATATATACTTATACAGCCTAACTAATAAAAATATATATTTATATAATACCTCCCATAAAAATTGTTAAGTTGTATTCCCTGACTCCAAACATAAAGGTTTACTAGAAACACTAGGCTATTCATGTAGGTACAGGGTGTTCTTCTTGTTTTAGTCATTTTCATGAAGCTGAAGAGTTTATGCAAGCATGCTAAAAAATTAACGATAGAATCATTTCTTGTCCATCTTTTTGGGCTAAATGAAGATTGTTTTTTATTTATACTTTTTTTTGGGCTGTGAGGTTGGGGGGTGTCATGACCCCTTTTCCCCTCCTTGAATAAATTTAGCCAGATACATGTTAAACTTGTGTAGGTATATATATTATCTGACCCAAAATATTATATTTGATTGTCTTGGAGCAAGGGGGTCATGACCCCCATGCCCCCTTCGTATATTTGCAAACTTTATGATTTGAAAATTATGTGGTTGTATTCCCTGACCCCAAAAATGTACACCTAGACACCAAGTTTGGGTTCCTTAGTGATTTAGAATCCGAGATATTAATAATGTACCTAAATTTCAAAATGGCGGCTATAAAATCCAAGATGGCTGACCACCGAGATGGGTCCTACCCTAAATCTCCAGCTATGGACCTAAGTAATACCTAAAAAAAATTGGTGCTTTTGTCCGGCAAAAACAGATTTTCTTGCTTAGCGACCCTACTAAACATGTTTTTGATACTTAAGGCAGCATGCGGCTTTGTTTATTTGAATACGAAATGTTGTTTGTTTTAAGCAAAAACGTGTTGCTTTAATCTCAATCGTGTTTATGTTCAAATGAATTGTCAATTAAACACGTTTGTTAGTGATGAAATATAAAATTAACAATAACGTTGTTGTTTAAAAATAAGAAAATATTCAAATCAACAATCCAACATGCTTTAATTAAACATGTTTATAATATTTTCTTTTGAAAATAATTAACTACGACTGATTCGTTGATTTTACTGTCAAGGTTTGTTTACTTCAATCACGAACATGTTGTTTCAGTCAAAAATGTGTTGATTTTCATGATTTTTAGTTGAATTGTAAATTCATCATGTTTGTTGTCATTTAGTATAAAATCAACAATGACATTGTTGCTTGAAAGTAAGAAAATATTCAAATCAATTTCAAATATACTTAGGTAATTTAAAAATATTTATGATACTTACATATCTTAAAAAAAAACAAATTAATTATGGTGTACCTTCTATTTATGTACTGTGGATCTCCGGGCTCCGGGTAAAGCCAAAATTTGTTCGGATTTGCTACGTTATTAGTTTGATTGAGGAATAAATAGGAATACATTTTACTCTACCTGAAGATTAAGGTCAATTTTATTCATTGAAAGGTGAACATACATAGGAGCTTGGGATTTTTATTTTAAACTTTTGAAACTCAAAGTTGACGTTTTCAACTTCCGATTTTCAACTCAAGGCGGTGTTCGTACGAGCTTCACGGGAGGCAACTCATTTTGACGTCTCTAATTTTTACCTCAGTCTCATCTCTTAGAAAGAAAGAGATGGCCAAGTGAGGCTGAAGTTTTTAATTTTTTGAAAATTTCTGCCTAACCTCGCCATCTCTTTCCTTCCACTAAATAGAAATGAGATAAAAAAGAGAGACGTCACGTGAAGGTCGTATGAACACCGTCCAAGAGTTGATCAACTTCAGTTTTTCTCAACTGCCGGAAAAAGTAGAAGTTGGAAGAGCAAACTTGAGAGTTGACATAAGAAAACTGTTTTTTCTCTTGAAAATGCATATGCAAACCATTTGTTTCAGAATTTTGTGCTCTTCAGTTATCAAAAACACAGAAAAATAAAAGAAAAAATCGCTTCATGATAATGTGGGAGTAAAGGAACAAAATAGATTATGAAAAACCTAACGGTATAAGTTGATCTTAGGAACGAAATGTTCTGACGATTTCTATGATACATTTGTTCTGATGAATTCTTCAACTCTTACTAATTGCTTTTTCTCAGAAGCAATAAGTTATTGGTTAAGTGGAATTCCATCAATTAATTTTTAAATAAATCCATTCCATTTGCATGGTGAACTTGTTTCCGTTAATAGATAAAAATACAGATTTATTTGAATTATTTTAATTATATTCACTAAAGAACTTGTTTCATTTTAAGATATACGAGTGGATAGGATAGGACACAATATATTTTTTGAATTATTTTCTTTTACGTATAAAAAGATGAATCAATTTATTGGAATAATATTTTGTACAAAACGTGACATATTCGCCTTAAAAAGATAATTTGTTAAATACATTTGTAATCCAATAAAAAATAATATATAACTTAAAAAAAAAAGGTAAACACTTTTTTCAAGCTAAAAGTATTAATTTATCATAAAGTAATCATTGAATACAACACAACATGGCCTCTTTCCGCTCTATTATCTAAGTTGGGTGCGGTTAGGTCTTATATTAAGTTGGTTTACACTCCCATTGTCCAAAGTGGAAACGTATATACAGATTTCAATCAGTAAGCATTAAATACCAAATTTCTGTCAACAGTTGGAGTTGTTTCCATATTACTCTACTTAAGATATTTGATATTTTAAGCTTCATGAACTTTAAACTTGGCGTAATTTAAGATCTCATTACTTTTTGTGACTGACTATTTCACTCTTTTTTGCAAAGATTTTATTTTTCCAGGTGAAAACCAAGCCATACTACCACAGATACTATAGTTCCATAGATATCGCACGCAGAGGAAAAAAAATGACAATTTTTCAATCGAATGGGACGTACCTCTACGTCCCAGTTTGATCGAACTCGTGTAAATAATACTTAAACTTGATGTTACCCTAAATTGTGTTTGAGTATCAAGTTGCTTGTTGTGTTTTCTTTTTTTCTTGTGTGTGTTTGTTCCTGTTTTAGTTAATTTTGGTTGAGTATTTAAATTTAGGTACCTAAGTTTTTTTTATGTGTATGTATGTATATTTACTTGCGATTATAGGTACTATAAGGCAAGTTTTGGATTCGTTTCTTAAAAAAAAATCAATAAATTTATTTTAGTAAAGGCTTTCTTTGGGTGGAAAACCATTTTTCAATAATGGTTATTAATGGTACCTCCCAAAGAACCATTTTTTGATTTTTGATTTTCTTCAAAACGGTACGACCGATTTCAATTATTTTTTTTACACAGAAGCTTCCAAAAAATATAAATAGTTTTATGTACAAACATTTTTGAAAAAATGTTTATTGGATTTTTAAAAAATGTTTCAAATTTTTTTTTTGAAAATCAAATATTTCGAAAACGACATGATCGATTTGTTTGAAACTCAATATTTAAGAGTTTTTTAGTACTTTCTAAAATATTTTTAGAAAAAATTTTACATTTATGAAAAAATAACGGTGCCTTCCATACAAAAGTTAAAAAACCACAAAAGAAAATATTTTTTTGCTTAAAAACGGCTCCAACGATTTTGATAAAACTTTTTCTATATACTAAAATTAGTATGATCTACTACAAAAAAATATAAAATTTTACACTTAGAAACTATTAACAGTACCTGGAATAGAACGTATTTTTTTATTTTGAATTTATCGTTATCAGCTATACGGATTTAGATGAATTTTTTTATATACGAATTTCAGATAAGACTAAATAATATTGCATATCAAAATTTTCAAAAAAAAAGTTTTTGGATTTTTAAAAAAAGTTTCAAATTTTTTTTTTGAAAATTCGATATCTCAAAAATGGGTTGACAATTTTTTTTTCAAATTTTGTTTTTATATACACATAAATATTTACTTAAGTTTTGCATACCAAAATTTTTTCTTAAAAATGTTTTAAGAATTTTATATATAAAAAATTAATTTTTTAAAAAACAGCTCCAACGATTTTAAATTTTTTTTCCCATACAATCATATTCAATCAAGAATTAAGATGGCATTCTTCTTTTTCACCTCAAACTGTCAAAAGAGTTGTTTTAGCCAATTTCAATGACGTATTTCATGCTTCTCTACATTTTTCTCTCATAATTTCCATGTTTTTATATACAATTTTCTTAAACTCGCAGTGTCTTGAACATAAGAGCAAGTACGTGCGACCCAGTCGTGCATTTTATTTATATTGCGTTGTGAAAAATGTGAACGCTGTATCGATGTAGGTATGAAATACTTCTTTATCAAGGTTGGCTACATTTTGTTTGGATAAGAGAAAGGCATTCGAGAAGAAAAAGGAACAGAATAAATTTTAGTGTAGCTAGGTAGGTAAACATTTTTGTTGGTAGAAAAACACCTACGTAGAGGAGAGGGGTACAAAAAATAATTTTGAGTATTTACCTTATGTTACTCTCAAAAAATGAAAAATTTTATTATTTAGAAATAATGTGAAGGTTATTACCGAAACCCCTTCTTAATAATGTTAGGGTTAATTTAATAGAAGAGTTGGTAGGAACAATTAATAGAATTTTAATACGTGCGTACACAAGGGCGTGCAAGTCGGGGTCTAGTTACTCCTAATTGAGTTGCAATATATTTTTTGTGAAAGTAACAAATTAAGAAAATATATTATTTTGCAATGCTTGAATTTTTCTTTGACCAGTGGCTTTCTTAAAAAAGAACTAAAAATCGAGCGGTTCACTTCCAAATTCTGTACGACTTAAAAAGATGTGATAAATAAATGTAGTGCACAGGTTTTTGTTTAATTTTTACTGTTTATGGATGTGCCTAGGGAAAGACTACTCGTCAACCCCTAATCTATACTGATCCTACATTTGTTATGATGAATCATAACAGAACCTTGAAAAATTCAATATTTCAGAAGTTGAACTTTTTCTTTCACTCTTGTATTTCTTACAAAAAAAAGAAAACATTTTTTTTTTAAATCTTTAAATCTATAGTAGGTATATAGATTTATTCGTATTCAAAAGCTGTTTAAATATTTATTTTTCTTACAGTGACAAACTTTTTTTTTTGTTTATTTATTTACCAATACATATTTATTAGTTTGTATTCTAAGATGACATATCTGCCTAAAATACAAAATTATTTTAGATAATTTGGAAAAAAAAACGAAATGTGATCAAATATTTATACAAGACCTTCTCTCGGTCATTCTCCTCTTGTATAATTTTTTGAAAGACTCTTTAAAAGTCCGGACTGCACGCTCAGCTAACCCATTTGATGAAGGGTGAAAGGGTGCTGTTCTAACATGTTCAATAGAATTAAGCATGCAGAACTTTTTGAACTCGGCTGATGAAAACTGTGGACCACTGTCGCTGACAATTGTACTTGAATCTACAACAATTAACCACATCCGAGAGAAAAAAGGACTTGCGAAATCGAAGTGGATTCTTTCCAACGGTGCAGTAGCCTCAGGCCAGGATGAATATTATTGCTTGGGTTGACTTGCGTGTAGACAACAGATTGTAGTATTGGTAGTACCTCGTGGCTTGATAGTTAGTGCGTAGTCGATCTCGTACTGTGGAAGTGTGTAGACGTTTTCGGCTTCCCAGTTTATTCAATTAGTAGCATATCGGAGTGACTTAGTCAAGTTTCATTATAACCAAGCTATTTTCAATAGCTAGTATAGCTCAGTGGAAGAGGTGGCGGACCGAGAATCCGACGGTAGTGGGTTCGAGTCCCAGTCAGGGAACAAAATTTTATCCGCTTTTTTTTATAATCGCGAGGTTGAAAATATCATCGCGAGGGATAAGCGGCATCCGGAACCAATTGAAACGGCGGGGACATCGGAAGGTGTTCCAGCAGCAACAACAACAATGAAGAAAGCTATGGCACCACCAGCCTTAGCAACTGCAAGTGCAGCAGCACCAACAACAACAACGAGAGCGATGGCACCACCAGCCATACCGTCGTCTAGTGCCGTACCAACAACGGCAAGTACAGCAACGGCACCAACAGCCGATACAAAAAATAAGAGGAGGAAGAAGATACGGTGTGCGCCGAACTTGGTAAAGCGGCGCTCTACCAACACTCCAGCAGAGCTGCCAGCTGGGGGGAGAGGGGCGTCGCGAAATGCCAAAACATCAGCAGCAGCCAATATACAACAACAGCTGAATTCGTCGCCCTCCGACGAGGAGCTAATTGAATATATGTCCGAAGGGGGAGAGGGACTATATACGACGGGTGAGAGCAACACGTTCATAGACATTTCCACTCCAGAGGCGTCCTCAGACGAAGAAGTTGAGGCGCAATACACTAAAAATGCGAATAATGAACAGCCTAAAGATAAAGAAGAGCAGCAAATCAGTGAACAAATAGGAGCTATAGAAGGGGAGATGATGCGCCTCAATGCCCAACTTGCTACACTGGTGCTAGCTCTCAAGAACAAGCAAGAGGCTCGCCGAGAAAAAGAGAGGCTGGAGCAGGAGAATAAAAAGGCATCCCAGGCGCCGAACAAAGTGGCGCAAGAGCAACTAAAACGGCCAGAAGTAAGACAGCAGCAACAAGCACAGCAGCAGCCGATAGCAAAGCTGCAAGATCAACAGCCACAGCAGCAGCCAATGCCCAAGGAGCAGAGGCAGCAAATAACACAGCAGGAGAACCAACAGCAGCAGAAACAACAGCAGCAGAAACAACAGCAGCAGAAACAAAAGCAGCAGCAAAAGCAGCAGGAGCGGAGCGGACAGCAGCAGGGACCACACCAGCAGCAGTCACAGCCGCCCAAAAGCAAGAAAGAAAAGGTGCCGCCCATCAACACCTATAAGATGGAATTGCAAGAAACCATAGACTTATGTAAGTCGGCCATAGGCCAAAACTTTTTTATTAAAAGACTAAGCAAAGATAGGCATGCTATACACTGCTTCACAGTGGCAGATCATAAAATTATTAAAAACTTATTGAAAGAATCCACGACTGAGTTCTTCAGTTTTACCCCCAAAGTGGATAAATGTCAAACGGTCCTCTTGAAGGGCATAGATTCCTGCACGGAACCAGAGGTGCTCTATAAGGAGCTCTGTGAAAAAGCGAGCGGCGATCTCGAGTTTATCGGGGTCAAGCCGTTCACAACAGTCAGAGCCAGACGGGAGAAGCGGTCTTTGCCATTCTTCTTGGTTCAACTTTCGCCCAGCAGCAAACTGGATAGTTTGAGGAGTATCTCCGTCCTCAACTACCAGGTTGTAACTTGGGATAAATTAAAGAGACGCGGCGACATGCTTCAATGCATGCGCTGCCAAAGGTTCGGCCACGCTGCAGCAAACTGCGAAATGCAGTCACGCTGCGTGAAGTGTGGTGAGAACCACATTAAGGGGGAGTGTAAACTCGGTGAGGAAAGGGTCGATGATATGACCCAGCTTAAATGTGCACTTTGCGGAAAGGAGGGGCACCCTGCTAATTATCAGGGCTGCTCAGCCTTTCAGCAAATCCGTACCAACAAAGCGGCTAGGCAAACAGCGGTAGAGATACGCCCATCAACGCGTGCTCCTACAGCAACGCCCGTCAATCCCCAAATTTCCTACGCCCAAATGGCGGCAGGAAGGGGAAAAACGGTACAGCCTGCAGCTAAGGTAGCCCAACCGGCCCTCGTGCCTAAGGCTCCGGACGCGCAGGCCGAAATAAGAAGCATGTTGCTGGCAATTCAAAGCCAGTTGACAGGACTTCAAAAACAGATAAGTGAGCAGGCGGCTAGGGTAGATCATCTCTACTCTGTTTTGCCTGGCCATCGCATTTTAGAGGTTAAAGGCGCGCTGTCGGAGAGGCCTCTTAGGATCCTTGCTGTGAATGTAAATTCACTGATAAGGACCGAACGTAGAGCTAATCTTTTCCAATTGTTGAAAGACCAAAGTCCAGATGTGTCTATGGCCAGCGAAACTAAGCTGAACCAGAAACATAAGTTGACTAACAGCAATTACAATATCGTTAGAAGAGATCGACCCAACTCCACTCAAGGGGGGGGCGTCGCAATCTTCATACGAAAAGGCATTAATCATAAAGTTATATATAATAGTGAACTGCGCAGATTTCGGCTGTTAGAGGCGTGCATCGTGTGCATTCCTCTCCAACAGGGGAAGCGAATGTATGTGATCGCGGCTTATGCACCGGAATCACCTCAGCCAACTGATTTTATGACAGAGCTTGAAAAACTTTTCGAATGTCTACGCTTGAGCTTGGAAGAAAATTACTTTCTCATGGCCGGTGATTTGAATGCCAAACACCTAGATTGGGGAAATCAAATACAGAATCCAAGAGGTATTCATCTTTTTAATTGGATGAGTCGATATAACACTGAATATCGTGTCGACTTGCTGGCTACGGATCGGCCATCGTTTCCAAGAAGCGGTGCCTATCTGGATCTATTGCTAATAGACTCAAGACTGACAATTACTGACACTGTGGGTCAAAGACCAAGAAACTGTTTACGAACGATCGAGTACGACAGTGACCACTGCGGACTCGCCGCCGTAATACAGCTTCCGAACGAGCTCGTGGAGTTGGATGAGTATGTGCCTGTGCATACTTACAATTACAGTAAGGTGCGCTGGCCACGCTTTACCAACGCCTTATCGAGCGAAATCAGTTCGAATAATATATCCCCACCAAATGACAGGAATTTGACAAATAACGAAATAGACCAATATCTTGAACAAATGGACGAGACAATCAAACGAACAATGGACAGAACGATACCAAAGTACAAACAACGGGACGCAACCGACATGTACCGGAATACGACCATTGACGCATTACACAGACAAAAAAGTGGACTGCTGACAAGACTCAAACGCTTGTACCGACGGTTTACTGACCCAAACGATCTGGAGATTAGGACATTGAAGTCTTCGATCAAGAACATCAACCAGCTTACTAAGGAAAATTATCGGTTGTCGATTAATTTGTATTGGGATAACAAAATTCGGGCTGATAATTCTAGCGACCCGAGTATGTTTCCCCAAATTAACAAGATATTTAGAAGGAATGATCAGAACGACCTTCCGTGTCTTAAGCTCCAGAGAACGACAGATAACAGAGACGTACTTCTGACAGCAGGAATTGATCCAGAGGACGCCGTCTTGGACGATGACCTCTTTATTGTCGAGGATCCGCAGGAGAAAGTGGAGGCTGTGGGGGCTGCTTTCCAGCAAGTGTACAAGGTGAATGCATGCATTCGCCCAAACCATGACCTGGAAAACAGAGCCTTGCTCCACCACTTCTACCTTCGGAATGACATAACGCAATGGCGATCAGAGAACCTCGGTTTCACCGGGTTCAATGAAGATCATTTGGCAAACGCCATAATCGCCGAGCGAAATGGGCCAAGTTCCCTGTTAATTACGAAGGTGGAGCTTCAGCTTATCTTCGATTCATTAAAGAAGAAGAAGTCAGCAGGAGTCGATGGCATATCCAACGTTGTACTTCGACATTTACCCCAAGAAGCAGTAGACATTTATACCACACTGTTTAACAACGCTCTGAATAATGCATATTATCCAGTGCGGTGGAAGACAGCTGTGGTGCATCCTCTCCCGAAAAAGGGAAAGGACAACTCCAATCCGGCGAATCTCCGGTCGATAAGTCTTCTTCCGAGTATCAGCAAGGTATTCGAAAAAGTTATTAATAGAGCTCTGTCTAAGTGGGCAGAGGACAATAATATCATACCGGATAATCAGTTCGGTTTTAAGGCAGGACATGACACCATTCATGTCGCGTCTAAACTCGTTTCTGATGTCCAATGGAACAAATCAAAAAAGCAGTGTACGGGTGCCTGTCTGGTTGATTTGGAGAAGGCCTTTGACACCGTATGGCTAGAGGGTCTTTATCTAAAGCTGACCAGACTAGGCATTAGTAAACCACTATTATATATGCTTTATGATATGCTCAATGGTAGAAAGTTTGTTGTCAAGAGTGGCAATGTGACTTCTGCCACAACCTTTAATATTAAAAATGGTCTTCAGCAGGGAGCGGTCAACTCACCGATTCTATTCAGCATTTACACCAGCGATCTGATAAGTAGTCTAACTCAGGCAATTGCGTATGCCGACGATCTAATTGCGTACAGAACAGCTCCAAAAGTCGAGGTCATCAGAATTCTTTTGCAGCGTGACTTCGAGAAGATTCAGCGATATTGCGATGACTGGAAGTTGAAAATCAACTTCCAGAAATCAGAAACTATCTTGTTTAGGACTCCGTTGCATGGAGCCACAAGGGATACGAGAAAGAACTGGCGTAAGCTGGTGATCGTAGGGCCAAATGGACAGCCACTGGCGAGTAAAAGTGTAGTAGAGTACCTTGGCATCTGGATGGATCAGTATTTGTATTTCGACAGACATATAAATGCTGCTCTGTCCAGGGCTAGGGGAGCTTTTGCCCTGACGAAACGGTTGTTCTATAGCAGCCGGCTTGACAGCAGAGTGAAGGTGATTTGCTACATGGCCCTAATACGGCCGATGATTGCCTATGGGTGCCCGGTTTGGTTCAACGTTGCCCCATCTCAAATGGAAAAGATTCGGGTGTTTGAGAGGCAGTGTCTTAGACGCTGCCTTGGATTACACAGAACACCAGAGTCGGAGTACAAACATTATTATTCTAACCTGGTTCTATACAACGGCGCCAACATAAACAGGATAGATAATTTCTTGCTGAAGCTTATTCGAGGTCACATTGCAAGAGCAATGTCCTCGACCAACAGCTTAATTTTTGGGGCTTATTACCCTAAAAACGACTATTACGAGAGTGTGCGTCTTAACGGCTTTATTCCGCCCGATGCATTCTTCTATTTAGACAGTCGAGGGCTGATCCAGGATAGAGCGGCGGTTCCGCTAATCTACCACGTCGGCCGTAGAACTGTAGATCGGCGGCTCCTTTATGACCGAGACGTCCTCGCACAACACGGAGCGGAGCACCTTCGGTTCAGTAGGACTGTGTCCGATCGGGACCGAAGAGATAGGGTAAAGCAGGAGAACCAGTTCTGGTGGTTGAAACCTGAACAAGAAGATTCTTCGGATATTTAAAAGTTGACTGCATTTTTCTATGCCATGGCCGACTTACATAGGTTTAGGTAGTTAGTTTTAAGCAGGGACAGTCAGGGTGGCACAAAAAAAAAAAAAAAAAAAAAAAAAATATAAAACCAATAAAACACAAAAAAAAAAATTATAAACCAATAAAAACACAAAAAAAATCACAAAAACCCGAAAATGCTTGCTGTGGCTGTTCTAGTTTGTAAGTAGTCTGTAAGTAGTTTGTAAGTAGCTTTAAGTAGTTTTATAGTAGTTTTAAATAGTTTTAATTAGTTATAATTAGTTTTAATTAGTTTTAATTAGCTTTAATTTAGTTTTATTTAGTTTGTAAGTTTTATATAAAACAAAAAAATAAAGATAAAGATACCGAGTTTTTTATAAATTCTTCTCGGTGAAAAATAAAACCGATATGGATTCTAGTTTTAAGATAGTTCTTAGGCCGAAAGGCATTAGCATTAAGTTATTAGTTTAACTTAGAGCGCCCGAATGGGGCCAGTAAGTTAGTTGTAAGATATTGATAAGTAGGCTAGTTTTTATGAATTTTTGTCTAGCTTTAAGATAGTTTTAAGATGAATGAAAAATAAAAATGAATTAAAAAAAAAAAAAAAAAAAAAAAAAGTGCGTAGGACTGTCATGCCGAAGGTGTGGATTCGGCAAAAAACTGTAGGTCCCCTCCATTCCTGCCAACAAACACGCACACAGGAATGGTTGTGAGTTGTAAGTCACAAGGCCCTGGTTCTCCACGAACTGTTGCGCCACCCAATTTATTTATTTATTTTAGACAACAGATTGAACAAGCTTCTGAAGAATGCTGGATCGCTTGGTCAATGTTCGGCAACCAAAAATATCTGCGCGCAAGTTGTTTCATGCGAGTTTGGCCCCAATGGCCATCGTGAAGCATTTTAAGAACCTGGTCTTCGAGCGATCTTGGCATAACAACACGAGTGTGTTCTGTTTGAAGGAGCAAAACTCCACTCTGAAGAGAAAAAGCAAGCTTTCGATTAAAGTAGGGAATTAAATTTACCTGCGATGTTGGTAGCTTCTGTGGCCACCCGTTTTCGATGTAGTGTGTAACGCGACTGAGAGTGTCGTCTGTCTTGGTATGTGCAGCGATGATGTCTGCACTGATCGGAAAAGGTAGAACTATAATAGTCGGAAGGGCACTGAAGCTAATGTCAAAAACCAACGAAAAGTAGCTTTCCGTACCGAAAAAAGGGGAACACACCCATAATGTAACTATCATCTATCTCTTTTTGGCACTCCTATTTCACCAAATGTCAGTTTTACTTAAGTGAGGTGCGCTCCGGAGCGCACCTCACTTCCGTAACCAAAGTTGAACGAAACTTGACGAAACGCTCCACTCCGCAATTATAGTCGTTTCATATGCTTTCCGTGTATTCGCTTGTTTTCTTCCGACCACTTAAGTGCCCCTCCGAGCATTATAGTTCTAGCTAAAGTCACTCATAGATCTGGTCAACTGTGAGCATCTCTTTCTCTTTGTTATCAAATTCGATGTCACTCCCATTGGCAGGCGAGATAAAACGTCAGCATTAGCATGATGTTTTGTGTTGCGGTAGTGAATCGAATACGTGTAGGCCTGCAGAATAATTACCCAACGCTGAAGCCGATGAAGAGTCATAACAGGTAGTTTTTTTGATGGATGGAAAAGAGTAATTAGTGCTTGATGATCAGTGAGCAGATCGAAGTTTCTGCCGTAGAGATACTGATGATATCTTGTCACGCCGAAGATTATTGATAAGGCTTCTCTTTCAAATTGCGAGTATTTTGCCTGATTCTCGTTCAAGGTCTTCGATGCAAAAGAAATTGGTTTTTCGGTACCGTCTGGATAACGGTGTGAAAGAGCAGCTCCAATCCCCGTTTTTGATGCATCAGTTGCTAGAATGAGAGGGAGATTTTCGTCAAAGTGAACTAATTGTACAGCTTTGATGATGTCATCCTTCAATGAATTAAAAGCTGTATTTTGTTCTCTTCCCCATGTGAATTGTCTGTCTTTTCGTCTTAGTTGATTCAAGACTGAAGCCTTTGATGAGAAATTTGGAATGAACTTGTTATAATAATTTATTTTTCCGATGAATGATTCTAATTCAGTTATGTTTTTTGGGTGTGGCATTAACTTTATTGCTTCTATTATTTTTTCAGATGGTCTGATACCATTTGCATCAATCTCGTGCCCAACATACTCTATTTGTTTTTGCGCAAGGTGACACTTTTCTTTTCTACATTTAAGGTTATGTGCTAAAAGGCTTTCTAAAAGTGTTTTGACATTATTTCGGTGTTCTTCATTATTTTTACCAGTAATTATAACATCGTCAAGATATACTGCACATCCAGGTATACCAGCTACTATACCTTCCATAATTCTCTGGAAGATGCCAGGTGCGCTCGCGATTCCGAATGGCATCCTTTCATATTGAAAAAGACCAAAAGGGGTGCTGATAACCATTAACTTTTTTGCAGACTCTGTGAGTTCAATCTGAAGATAGGCGTCACTTAAATCGATTTTAGTAAACAACTGTCCACCACTGAGTTTATGGAACAGCTCTTCAATTCTTGGAATTGGGTATCGATCGATTTCAATTTGAGGGTTTACAGTGACCTTAAAATCAGCACAAATTATTATTTTTCCATTGGGTTTTTGACTACCACAATTGGAGCAGCCCATTCACTTGAATTCACTTTCTTGAGGATATTTTGGGATACCAATCGGTCAATTTCATTACGTACGTCATCATAAAGTGCAAAGGGTAGATTGTATGGCTTGCAAAACTTTGGTTGAGAATTTGGTTTCAATACGATATTTGCTTTATACGTGGAACAGAGTCCAAGTTTCGATGAAAATGTGGATTGAAATTCATTTTTGAGGGCTTCAAGTTCTACTTTGAGAGATTCCTGGTCTACATTGAAACATTGAGGGGTTAAAGAAGTGCATTCGTTGACTACTTCGATGATCTTTGGCATCTGTATGCCAAATTCCAATTTTTGAAACCAATCCATGCCAAGAATGTTGGATGCACTTTGACTGTCAACAACGATCAAACTCAAACTTTTATTATGTAAACCTAAGGCTACGTCAACTAATATTGTGCCTTTCAATGGTAAGATATTACCACCATACGCTCTTAAGATTTTCGTTGTAGGTGTACACAATGGTGTGTTCAGTTTCTGAACTCCTTCAAAGCCAATAAGTGAACACGAAGCACCTGTATCTATTTGAAATTTGAGAATCTTTTCATTGACGCTTACATCTACGTATAGCTTATCTGAGGGAACATAGCTATGGTTGACTTCAATATGTGACACTAGTGAATCAAATAGATCAACAGTACTTACAGTTTCAAATGGTTTAATCTGATTAAAAGTTTCCTGCTTTTTGCTCTGCCACTTTGGAACATCTTGTTTCTGACTATACGACTGGGATGATCGATGTTGCTGATATGACTCTGGGGCTTTTGATGACATGCATACGGCTGCAATGTGCCCAACTCTGTTACATTTTTTGCAAATTGATTTGTTTTTATAGTGAAAGCACTCCGACCGCTGATGAGCGATGTCGCATCCAGGACACGACTTATTACTTTGTCTTGCTGCATTCTTGCTACCTGTATAGTTGATATTTACCCGCTTACCTCTTGATCGATGTTTTATTGATTGATGGACAGCATTCACCTCTGCTCCGCTTTTCTGTTCACCCTTAAGCTCACTGCATGTTTTCATAGTTTCTTCGTAGAGTTGTGCAATCTGAATAACCTCATCCAGTGTTGGATTTTCTTTTTGTAGAGCAGTTGACCGAACCTTCGAATAATCATATCCCTTATTTTTGAGTCTACGTACGACTCTCCACATCCAGCTTTTCCACAGATGAACATGCATTCTTTGGCCGTATCACGCAGCTCTGCTACCCAATCACAGTACGTTTGGTAAGGTTGCATAAACGTCCTATAGAACTTGAATCTAGATGCAAGCATATGAGGCTTTTTTTCAAAATGATTAGTGATTTTTTCAATTAATTGATTAAATGGTACTTGCGCGACCTTTTCTTTGTATAATTTTTGAAGTAGATCCAGTGACTCACCACCAATCCAACTAAGCAAACAAGCACGCTTTGTGTCGTCTTCACACGGAGAGAATTGAAAAATCACCAATTGAAAAATTTGCAGTTGCAATTTACGAATCATGTTTTATTCATAAATCAAGGCATTTTGTTCCCAAATTAATACAAAAACTGGCAATTTAACATTCAAAACGTAGCAAATTACAAAATTTGTTTCTTCGTGATTTGCAATTAAAATCTATGATTCAAGCTTGTACTTTTCATAGCAAAATACAACTTTTTTGGCGTAATTTACTCTCCAAAGGAATAATATCACAAACAGCATTTGAAAATATTGATTTGCGAGAAAAATTTAGTAACTTACATCATGCACAATCACTGATTTACGTTTTTTCTGTCGCAATTTGCAACTCCATGAGAACAGTCGCAAATCACCAACAAAAAAATCCTAAATCACGACTTTCTTGTCGCAATTTACTTCTCGAAGAGATAAGCACCACAACACGGCAGGTATCTCATCATCAATGTGTGACACCAACGATCTGTAATGCAAATTGGCCTGGTGGTTGCATACTCGCTCCGCAACTGGAGGGTTGCGAGTTCAAATCCAAGTAGAGTCAAGCGTAAAGTATTTATTTCAAATAAATTAAATTGAATGTGTATACCTGCAAAATGAAGGGTAGAGCAGGATTGATCTTTCCAAGTGGCAATATCACGAAATAAAAGTGGTGATCACAAATCTTTTTTGCAAATTTACAAATTGTGCAATTGAGGAATATTTGGATCAAATTGCGATTTGTTGTTCGCAATTTTGTTTTCTCTCGATAGCGTAATTGATACTTAAAGAGGGTTGATTTACGATTTTTGAGTATCAATATCTTCATTTTGCTCAGATTTGCAAATTGCAAACAAATAGTCGTAAATTACGAAATCCGGAGCCAAGGTATAAATCGGGATTCATTTTTCGTAATTTGCAGCTCATTTTTCGTGATATGATCCAAGAATTCTTTCCGTGCAAGGACGTTGTTTGCAATGAAATGTTGTTCCAGCTGGAGAAGATATTATGTGGCCCACGTTTCTTTAGATTTATGGAAGCCTTTGAAAGAAGAAACGAATGTTTGTTTAATGGGCTTTTGATCCAGCATGGTCTTGAGGAATTCCTGGTTGGATTCTTGAAGTTTTTTGAGAATTAATTCAAGAGTTTTGACGTCCATACTCGTAAAGTTCGTTTCTTTCCTCGTCGCCAAATGTTGTGATTAAAAAAAATGATTTAAATAACTCAACATTAGATTTTATTCAAATTAAAGCTTATGTATAAAAAGTACAAACAAGAGGTTAGCTAGGTTTTAAGGTTGGATCAAGAGAGACAATATCAAAGATGACAATTAAAAATACCATCAGTGTTGCCAACAAATTTTTAAGTGTAATAGACTGGTAACTTTAAAGATGTTATTACATCACAAATATTAAAACTAAAAAAAAACACTATAACGACCACCCTAATGTGCATACTGCACTTATGAATACTTACTTATACATATGCATGTACCTATTAATAGAAAATCAAGAAAATATTTGGGAATGCAAATTTTAGGAATTTGTTAATATGTAGATAAAAATTAAATAAAAAAAAACAATCCGATTTTGAAATAACATTCGAATTTTCAAAAAATATTTTGATTTTGGTTCTTAAATCCATAAAATACTTTTTGAAAGTGTTGATATGCAATATTATTTTTACTTTTTGGAGGTTTTCGAATACAAAATTTAATTGAAATTCGTTCAGCCGATAGTGATAGTGAGAAAATAAAAAATAAAAAAAAGGACGTTCTATGGGTGGCTTTGTTTCAAAATGCCTAATAAAAAATGTTCTTGTATAAATAGTGGTAGACCATTTAAGTTTTTAAGCATGGAAACATTTCTGTGGTGTCTGGTAGAAATATGATAACTCCATTTTGAAATTTCCGTCTTTACGTCCGCTCTACATCAAGCTAGAGCCCAAACGGGTGCACTGATTTTCTTCAAATTTGAAACATGATTCATCAGTGGTCATGTTCATATAATTTATTCCAAATTTGAAGGAAAGCGGTTCACATGTTTGGAATCTAGCTCAATGTAAGGGGGCCGTAAAGACGCAAATTTTAAAATGAAGTTATCATGTTTCTCCCAAACACCACAGATTTATATCTTAATCGTGGGAGCCATTTTTTTAACATTTGTTTTTTCTTTTGCGTGAAAGTAAAATGTTTGTATATATATTAAGTGTTAAGAAACCATTAAGTACTTAGTTTCAAAAAACCTTCCTAGTTGTTTTCTAAATACCTATTGTTTTTGACAAAAAAAACTAAAAGGTTTTATTTTGAAAATCCAAAATGTGTTACCTTAACTTTTGTAAGCTTTTCCATGAAAAAATATTATTTAAATCAGCTATAAGAAAATCGAAAAAAGCAAAATGGTTTCTCGCCCAAATGTAGTAGGTGGGCACCGTGAGCACATTTATATTTACTTAAAATAATTTATTAAAAATTTTTAGACAAATATGTGACGCCGCACAGTGGCCCGTTTAGGCAAACGCAAAAGTGCTTGCGAAATTCATTTTTCGGGTGGGTTTATAATGCAAAACTTTTACATTTTCTGAATTAACAAATGTTTGGAGCTCAAGTAATCGAAAAAATTATTTCATTTGTATGATCGGTTCGGCTTGTAGAGCCAGTCAAGGTTGACAAATATTTAAAGTGAGAAAAAAACACTTTTTTTTTTATTTTTTTTTTAACTTTGAGTGTAAAAACTAGGAAAAGAGTACAAGTTAAATTTGTTTGTTATTTTTACTTGATATATGTGTTAATGGCTATGATCAGAAATAAAAATAAAAAATTATAAATTTTTTAAAGTACCAAATTTAATGTTTTTTGAAAAACCACTTTTAAGGCACTTTTTCAACTTTACATTGAGTAGAAAAAAAGTTTTTAAAAGTTGTCAAGCCAAAATGGACGGATAATAAATTCTTATATATCACTTTATCTACAACCAAAAACTCAGTTGCATAAAGTTGCATAACACTGAGCTAGAGAGATTTGATTTGAAAAAGTCATTAATTTTGTCTGAGTTTTTTTTTTCAAGTGCAAAAAAAAAAAAAACATGCAAAATATTATTTCCTTGTTTTGCAGGTATGAGTCTTAGTTTTAAATAAAATTGTTTTGTAATTTAGAAGGAAAACATAAATATTTTATGCTTAGCATTTTAAAACGGTTTTAAAGCTTATTTCGTGCAACCCCTAATAAAACTTTTAAGTATGAATGTTTTTGATTTCGGGTATGATTAATTATTGTCAGGTACTTTGATGGATAAGGGTTCTTAACTGGATTAGACTATTTTTAGGTAGGTAAACAGATTACCTTATTGGGGTCTCATAAAATTGAATATTTTAAGTACAGGTACTTAGTTTTAAGGTATACAAAATAAAACATTGGGATGGAATTATCATTTCAAATTTGAACGAGCGATCGAGCAGTTGTATATGGAAAAATTATTTAAAATGGATATACCATACAATATCTCTCTGATGCATCATTAGTAATAAGGTATAATAAAGACCATGAAAAGGCGAAGAGTGATGTGATCAAGGCAATTTCTACCGCAAGTCCACTTCGAGTCAAAAGAGTCAAGGAAAGCATTCCTACTCCACAAAAGGATCCTAAAAAATATACTTATGAAAATGCATTAGCTTTGTTTATGGATTTGGGTCTATCAAAAGAAAAATATAAAATACTGAGAACTTCGTTGAGGAAACACAATATAGATATTCTGCCATCCTACAACACAATTACAGCAACGAAAAAAGTTCCAGAAAACAGCGAAGTCACGGAAATATCAGCTGTTGTAAAATTTCAAGACATGATGGATCATACTGCAAGGCGGCTTTTAAAAGCAAAACAGAGGAACAAATAATTGCACTCCCAAGAAGTTTAACCTTACAGAGTAAATGGGGCTGCGAAGGATCATCTGGACAAGGTGCGTTAAAGCAAAAAATTAATACATCAGATGGTGAAACAGACGCAAACATGTTCATGGCATCAGTTGTTCCACTCAGGCTCAATAGTGTAGACTACGAACATTTGAGGAACCCTCGCCCATCATCAACTCATTTCTGCCGACCCATAATGTTCCAATATGCTAAAGAAACTAGTGACCTCATAAATACAACAGTCAACGATTGGCGTTTTTCTATTTTATCTCAGAGCAGATCAGATCAGATTCAAAACACAAAAATAATTGAATCAGAGGGCTCAGATAATAAAATTTTCAATTTCTGAATCTGATCTGATCTGCTCTGAGTTAAAAAAGAAAAACGCCAGATATAAAAAGGCAAATAGCAGATATTCAACCAACAATGTATAAAGTTAATGAAGATATAACTATATTTGTGAAACACGAGTTCCTTTTAACTATGATTGACGGTAAAGTTTTAAACGAATTAACAGAAACAAAGTCTTCGCGGTCATGTCCGATATGTAAAGGAACTTCAATAGCCATGATGAATTTAATAACGACGAACATAATTACGAATATGGAATCTCGCCATTGCATCCTAGAATCAGGTGCATGGAATTTATTTTGAAAGGGAGAGGAATTTGATGAATCTATTGGGTTCAAAGAGGCAGAAATAAGAAGAAAACGAGAGATTCAAAGGCGTTTTCACGATGAGCTTGGACTTGATGTGGATAAACCAAAGCAAGGATTTGGAAATAGCAATGATGGAAACACTTCAAGGAGATTTTTTAAACAATCGGAGGCAACCGCTCGAATAACTGGGGTCAATGAAGAGGTTATAACTAGGATCAAAATAATACTTAATGTTTTGAATTGCAGGGAAGAAGTGAATACAGTTAAATTTGGAGAGTACACCAAAAAACCGCAGAATTATTGAAACAAAAGTACCCTGAAAAACTACTAACACCTACTCTTCATTAAACTTTGGTCCATAGTCAAAATATAATCAAATACCAATCTCTACCACTTGGAGAATTGTCAGAAGAAGCCCAAGAGTCCAAAAATAAAGACTGCAAGAAATACAGATGTCAAAATACGTGCAAAATTTCAAGAATTCGGCAGAATGAAGACTTATTAAAACATGCTAGCAATCTTATCCGATCCACTTATTTCTTCCTTGAGGCATGTAAGAGCTCAAAAAGATCTGAATGCCGAATACTCAACAGAAATGATAAGTTTGTTACGCATTTCCCCGGACTTAGGTGATAGTTTCCAAGAAATTTAATGCTTGTATGAATTTTTTGGTTCCTTTAATTTTTCTACTTTTTGAATTGTAATCTATTAATAAAATATTTTATAAATACTTATAAGGACTCTCTTACAAAAAAAAAATAAAAAATAAAATAAAAAAAATCAATTAAAAAAAAAAGATTTTTTTTGACACATTTTCACTCAATTTGGGTTGCTTTCTTTTTTCCCCACTGTTTTACTTGAATTACACTCAAATTATTTCATAAATTGACTTTCAACCTTTTTAGAATTAAATACCAACTATGTAAACCAACTTAACTTAAACTTCTTACTTCAGCAGCAGATTCTGAAACACCCTGTAAATATTTTTTCTTTAAATTCTCAAACTTTATAGCCTTGGAAATTTCCTTTAAGATAAAAAAAAAAATGTGGTGATATCTTTATTCCTTTAAGAGATATGATTTTTGCAACCAAAAAAGTCAATTCGGGCCACTGTGCGCCGCGCCGCCCGTATTGGAATAAAATGAGATTTAAACGACAATTTCCTTTATTAAAAAAAACTGCAAAACGTGAAAATACTTTTTGCCGACTTGATAGAAAATTAATCTTACCTATGTTTTTTATCTTCCCTAGCATCGCAAGAGATGTTTGATCAAAATTTCGTATATTTTTCAAGTAAAAATGAGCAGAACCTACTTAAATATTTTTTAAACTAGAGTTTTAATTGTATGTATTGGTACTTATAGGTACTCGTATATTAATAAAAAAAAAATTCCTTTTTTATGCATAATAAACTTTATTAAAAAGAAATACACCTTTAAAAGAACCTCTCCTACGAATTAAAAATTTTGTTTGCATATAATGTATGTACATATGTATGTACAATACATATTCATTACTCATTTCATTACTTAAGATTACCAGAGTTCTTATTTTTGAGCTCTAAGCTAATTTATGGGTTGCTTAAGCAATTAAATGAACGAATTTAAATCTTCGTCACATTTTTCTATAATAACTTGCACACCTATTTTCATTATATAAATTCTCTAAATTACCAAGCAACTTGAACTTCATACATACATTTATGAGTATGTGTCAAAATTATTTTCGATTCCCATTTCTCAAAGAGTTATTTACTAGCTCCGCATACTTTTCGAATTTTAAGGTTCTGACTTTATTGGCTCTGAAGTTAGAGGAGGGTCGAATGACTGAGCACTACTGTGCCCTTTGATACAAATTTTATTTCACTTCTTACATGTTAAACAAAAAGCAGCTGCTGATGCTATGAATCACCAAAAAGCTTCCACTGATGACGCTGACACTAACCGGCCAGACAGAATGGTCTAACTGTATATGTGGTATTTAGTACTGTCAAAGTAGAAAGATACGAAAATAGTATCATTGTTTATAAACTCTGAAGTATTCTCATGACATGAAGCGAAAAATCTCGTGGACATCTAGTGGCAAAGGCAACATGTACATTAGGGTGGTCCTTAAATTGGACATTGTCTTGGATAGCCCTCATTCGATTCAAAACATTGAAAAACAATTTCCCTAATTTTTTCAGATTTTTATTTCACCCTCCTGGTCTCCCTTTTTTCACTTCAAGGTACAAATAATGGAGTTAGGGTGATTCTTATAACACGCAAAAAAAAGTCTGAACTTATAGATTAGATTCAGACGAAAAAAAAATCGTATCGGAGGGGGGGTCTATTCCCCCCCCGTTCAGGCAGGAGGGGCAATTTTCTAAAAATTTGACCAAAAATAGAAAACATTTATTAAAAAACAACGGGACCACTTACAATGTCATGCTATAGCTTCTTTTAAAAGCCATGAATCCAGTCTCTAATATATTTTTTAAATCAAGTTTTTATTGTGAATAGTTTTTGAAAAAATAATTTTCAAACCTTAAAAATAAAAACAAAAATAATAGTTTTTTACGTTTGAAAATTTTTTTTTTTTCAGAAACTATTTACAATAAAAACTTGATTTAAAAAATATATTAGAGACTGGATTCATGGCTTTAAAAAAAGCTATAGCATGCCATTGTAAGAGGTCCCGTTGCTTTTTAATATTTTTTTTTCTATTTTGGGTCAAACTTTTAGAAAATTACCCCTCCCGCCTGAACGGTTGGACATAGACCCCCCCTCCGATACGATTTTTTCTTCGTCTGAATCTAATCTATAAGTTCCGACTTTTTTTTTTGTGTGTTATAAGAATCAGCCTAACTCCATTATTTGTACCTTGAAGTGAAAAAAGGGAGACCAGGGGGGTGGAATAAAAATCTGAAAAAATTATGAAAATTTTTTTTCTCCACTTAGAGTCATTTGATGCCTATCCAAGTTGGATTTTCAAAAAAACCCAAAATAAGGACCACCCTAATGTACATATTTCTGATTGCAGAATTCAAAAATATTCAAAATTTGAAAGATAGGGCGGTTACAAAATAAAAGGAAACAAGAAAAGAGCTTTTTCTGTGTTAATCAAAATTCAACGTTTGCTAAAAGCTGCAAGGGGTATCTTACTTTAAACTCAATCTCTGCCGATGTCGTTAACATGTTCGATGAAAGTTTTCGAGCTTTTATAATACAAATACTTCAATAACCATTAGAGAAGGAGAAAGAGATAATCAACGGGAACAAAAATAGTCTAGTCATCGCCCTAACCTTCTTAGTCTTACATATTATGCCAAGTTGTCGGGTTGTTTACATCTGTCTCGTTTTGAAAACAACACATCGGAGCATCCAATCAAAGCTTATGTTTCATATCAGTTCAAATAAACTTGGTATACCACCTACACAAGTTAACTGCTTAAAGCTTTTGAAGAAAGACACTGACATACCTAAACCAAAGTTACATTTTAAAATCGCAATTAAAGAGATTTTCTCCACTTATCCACTCTATTTGGCCTTTGGAACTATCCAAGAAACCAATCACGCCACGCCTATGTAATTACACACATACCTGGGCGAAACGAATTTGGATTCAAAGTCATAAACATCTTTTCATTTGAATTATATTCAATAGTCCACAAAAACAAAAACACAAATAATAAATTATCTATTATTTGCGGTTTTTCTTCTTATTCTCATACCAGCCAGACTACGGACTTTACCATCATAAAATTAATTCTAAGCGTCTGAATTTAAAAAAAATCCCCTTGAAAAGTATAGTGCTCTGGTGCTGTATACCTATCTATTTTATTGGTAAACAGATGTAGATTGAAAATTATGCAACTTAGAGGGGTACAACAGCATCTAACTGATGAGCCCAACTGTTGAACCTGGCCGAAACGCACCTGATTTTGTCATTGATAATCTCAGGCTTCGCCACATAGTTATCGTTTCTATATTTTATAAACTGAGCGCAGGTGGATTAAGAACAAAAATACATGAATTGCTATTGTTTTTCTCTTCAATGCACTACGATGTCATCGTAATCATAGAAACATCGCTCAATCATAATCATCGCTCTGCCAAAATGTTTAATAATTTTCATATCAGCATAGGTATTGTTCTTCGCAATGATCGCTGTCCTCGCAAAACTGGTCTAGATAGAGTTTTATGTTCCATCATCGTTTTTTGTACGGAATTTCCAAAGTCATCATAAAGTTTAACAAACCGTTATGAAATTAATCAAATTATTGTTCGTGTTAAATTAGATAGTAGAGGAGACCGGGGCAAGTAGTCTAAACATTTTTATTTTATTTTGTACAAGCAAAACGGAGGCAGGTATCAAAAAAAAAAAATTAAACTCTGATAGATATATAATCCTTTTACCTTTCTTAATAAAATATTACCATTTAAATAAGTGAATGATAAGAATCTTTTTTCCCAAATTTAGGGATGACCTCTTATGGACGAACTTGCCTCGAAACCAGGGAATATTGGCTAACATTGTGGGATGAGTTGACAATTTCAATTCAATTTTTGTTTTATTGAACATTTCTATTTACAATTGGCTTAAAAGATAATTTATAACTATAATAAGATACCTTGATAAATAATAAGATTTTGTTGGCACATAAGGGGCCTAAAGCTATACATTGAGTCAATATAAAATACATTTATAAAACGGCAAACACGAATCTTGTGGTACAATTTACGTGGTCTACAAAAGCCAAAGGCATATGAATTATATATCGTTTGAAAGGTTTTTTTGCACAGAAGTGCAGAATGCAAAAACCTATTATAGTTTATCCAACAAAAATGTGAAGTACAGGCAAGATAGGGCGTTTGCCTCGCATTCTGCCTATAGTAGATTGCATAAGTCTGTCCTTCATTAAAGCTCTCTCAGGGTTGTCGTAGCGTTTTTTTTACATGAACCCAAATATAAAAGAATAGTATGTAGGGTTACCGCACTTTTTTTATATAGAAATTTTCATTTAATGTTTTATTTATAAAAATTTGGTTTGTCACGTCAACAATTTCTTTTTTCTTTTCGGAGCTTAAGTCTTTTGAAGTCTTCGAAGCCATTTCGAACAACTTACATAAAGCACCAAATACACGAGTTATAAATACAAATTGCACAAAACTTATACCCGTCTTAAAATTACAAATTGCACAAAACTTAAAAAATACACCTTTTAAAAATACAATTTACATACAAATTTTACTTTACCTCGTGTTACGAAAATCTATACAAATAATAATCTCCTTCAAAGAAAAGAGCTTAAAATTTTGTAACTGCATTTTAACGTATTTTTCACACATTAAAATAAATGCAAACGATGAAAAACACTCCACGATAACACTCATCATTAAAAACTTTTTTTAAAGCTCTAAAATCAAAAGCACCTCAACAGAAACTCAATGAAAAAAAGCTGAAGGATTTACTAAATAGACAAGGGTAACTCTGAATACACATCAATACTTTGATGGGGGTTGAATAGCAGCAGCCATAGGCCACAGCAATTCAGTGCACTTGCACTCTTAGATGTGCGCTCAATAGGACGTTGGGTCTGCGTCAGCTGCAATCAAAAACTTACGGGCGGGCAAACACTTTTTTATGGAGGAGTTCTTTCAATTTGGTATGGTGCAAAAATATGCACGTTACTGATTTTGAAAAAGCTTTCCCATAAGACGTGTACTGCACATTTTTGTTGGATAAACTATAGTTAATTGCACCACAAAAGCTCAAAAACAATAAAATAAAATTACACAATAATTACGAGCGAGAGCCAGAGCGAGACCGAGTATTTGTTCACAACACTTAATTTTTTGATATCATGACATTTTTACTTTAAAACTCACGACACTATTGTTTTCTATATATTTCACAACATTTTTCTTTTGTGCACGGAAAGAATTCTTGGATCATATCACGAAAAATGAGCTGCAAATTACGAAAAATGAATCCCGATTTATACCTTGGCTCGGGATTTCGTAGTTTACGACTATTTGTTTAATTTGCAAAACTGAACAAAATGAAGATATTGATACTCAAAAATCGTAAATCATCCCTATTTAAGTATCAATTATGCTATCGAGAGAAAACAAAAATTGCGAACAACAAATAGCAATTTGATCCAAATATTCCTCAATTGCACAATTTGTAAATCTGCAAAAAAGATTTGTGATCACCACTTTTATTTCGTGATATTACAACTTGGAAAGATCAATCCTGCTCTATACCCTTCATTTAGCAGGTGGTATAAACATTTAATTTAATTTATTTGAAATAAAAACTGTACACTTGACTACTTGGATTTAAACTCGCAACCCTTCAGTTGCAGAGCGAGCGTGCAACCACTAGGCCAATTTGCATTATAGATCTATGGTGTCACAAATTAATGATTAGATACCTGCCATGTTGTGGTGCTTTATTTCTTCGAGAAGTAAATTGCGACAAGAAAGTCGTGATTTAGGAATGTTGGTGATTTGCAACTATTCTAATGGAGTTGCAAATTACGACAAAAAAAACGTAATTCAGTGATGATGCAATGTTAATTACTAAATATTTATCACAAATCAATATTTTTAAATGCTGTTTGTGAAATTATGCTTTTGGAGAGTAAATTACGCCAAAACATAGTTAAAATTATTATTATTATTATTATTATTATTATTATTATTATTATTATTATTATTATTATTATTATTATTATTACTACCAGTTTTTGTATTAATTTGGGATTGAAATGTATTCATTTACGAATTAAACATGATTCGTAAATTGCAACTGCCAATTTTTCAATTGGTGATTTTTCAATTCTTTCCGTGTGTTATTTGTTATTATTCTTATCTTTTCTGTTCTGGGGTTGAGGTTCCGAACCCTGTTCTTGATCTATTTGGCTGTGTTAAATACTTCTGCGATTAATATTTAACTTTTTTTTAAGTAATTTTTAATCATTAAATTATCAAACTGTGTTAATTTTTCAACTGAACACTTTTCTTTGTGACTTTTTAATTTCACGCGAGTGGTTTTCCACAGATAAAATAGTTTTTTGCTTTTTATTTTTTTGGTGAAATCAAACATTTGATCAAACCATAATTGAATAATCTGTGCCTTGCCCGCCCTGGAGACATATCATCGGGCCTTATCTCACTCTTTTGCCTGAGGCTGGTTGCACATGCTCTGTCTCATCTCCCTTGGTGAGTGCAATTTTTGTACCCGTATATGTTCTACTAGCCGAAGCATAACCTTTTTTAATACTACAAAAACGAAAACTGCTTTTGTTTTTACTCATGATACAATCACTGGCATTCTTATCAACCGCTTGAGCGAGTATTCGCCTATCATATATGTTTTGCACCACATCTGTACTGATCTCGTATCTGGCTACCTACATCATTTCATCCCCAGCTTATCATCGAAAAAAGTTTAAACATCTATTTTTGTTTATATCTCTTGTCTCATCTGTCCCGGTGAGTACAATATTAGCATATGTTCTGCCTGGCAGTAGCTTTATTTGTTACTACATACATCTTTACTTTTCTTTTGTTTTTACTCATCTGCCTACAAAAACAATAACATATTGGAATTGAGATCTATGTATATATAAAAGCTCTTTTACACAACGCTAGTGGAGACTTAAACCTCTTTTTAAGCTTTATCCAATCACACAACCAGTTTTGCAAGTGAGCAACTTAGAGCTTTATATACAAAGCTAAGAACAAAAATTTATACACTGAAAGAAAATCAGCTGGAACAAAAAGTCAAAAAAGTACAAATCAAAAACTTAAATTAAATACATTCTGTATTTTTTATTACACTACATAATCTAATACACTTCGTAACTGAAATGGAGAAATGTGGAAACATTGACTGTTCTTTTAGTGAAAAATCAACTGAATGGGTAATTTGTAAAGGTATATGTGGTAAATTTTTCCACCCTGTATGTACCGGCTTAAGCAGAAGTGCCAAAGTTTATCTGGCTGAATACTCACTTCATTTCAACTATTATTGTGATGAGTGCAGAGGCATTACGATCTCACACATCATGCTCGCACTTAAATGTAACAACGAGCACATCGACCAACTTACTGAAGCTGTCGTAGAGCTAAAAAATGAATTTCGCAATAGCTGTTCAAAAACTAACGAGCTTATCGCAGAGAACAACGAATCTACAACAAAAAGTCTTGAAAATCACCACTTTATATTTACTAAACAACTTTTAAATATAGAAAATCTATCAAAACAGGCCCTCAATACATTTTCAGAATGCGTTGATAACATTAATTTAGTTCCAAATCACCTGAACACACAATTTGTAAAAATAAAGAACGCCATTGCTGCTGTTAGTCCCTCTCAACAACTATCAACCTGCACCCAATCTATAAACTCGATGCAAGACAGTTTGTCAATGATCGAAACATCTATAAACAAACAAACGAATGCATTTAAATCAATTGCAATGGATTATACAGCCACTTACAATAAAATTATCAACGATTCACTAGCGCTTGCTGATGTTTTAATTAAAGAATCCACTGCAACTCGTATAGCCATCTCCAATATATCCGAAGAAATGAAACGAGTACCAAGCAAAAATTGCCCACCGGAACCTCAACTAATCAATAGCAACAAATCACTTCACTTAGAATTTCAAGACCTGGACCTGGACACCTCTCTCGAATTCACTAGCGTGGCCTCTAAAACTCCATCTCCACCAGCACCGTCGCCTAACATCACTCAACCAGCACCGACGTCCACTATTACTTCTCAACCATTACGTACAATTTATAAATTTGGCATGAATTGGACTCCCACCGAATGGAACAGTCGCCTAGAAAAAATAAAAACTCCTCGAGCACCGTCACCTAACATCACTCCAGTACAGTCGTCTACCATCACTTCTCAACCATTACGTACAGTAAATAAATTTGGCACAAGTTGGACTCCTGCCGAATGGAACAGTCGCCTAAAAAAACTAAAAAGTAATCAACCGTCATACATTCCAATTTCAACGTACATCGTCAAAGGTGCACCAACATTTGCTAAAGAACCCTGGCTTGTTCACTACTTCAATAACAACTATAGATTTTTCCCTGTAAAGTGTAATCGTCAAAAACCTGGTATCTTCAAAATCTCTATACCCATTCTTATGAGTGGCTATTCTCCCATTCCAACTTCAATTTAAAAAATAGCTTTATGAAGATGACCCTTTGCATTGAAAAAACAGATACAACTAAGAATGTTCAACCTAATTTTAAGTCTTATCATAGGTTTAATTATAAGTCTAATAATAAGGCTAATATTAAGTCTAAGTCTTATCTTGAGCATAATCCAATGTTTAATCCTTATCCCAATTTCAAATATCCCCCTTCAAATGATTATCTGTCAAAAAAGTCACCCTCTCCTAATAAAGTATCTACCTAGTAGCTCCAGTTCAAAATACCCAAATTTCTCTCTATCACACGTTCTTAACTGGCTGAACAGAATGCAAGACGCAACTGGAATAGATGTCAAAAAAGCTGCAGTAGATGTCAAAAATGCTGCAGTAAAAGTTAAAATTTGTTCAACTCTTGCAGCTCCGGCTGCAGCATTTTTGACATCTATTCCAGCTCCGTTTTGCATTCTGTTCAGCCAGTAATCCAGCACCTACGTCAAGCAAATGTATTAATCTCCCTTCAAACTACGCTCCCCCCAATCGTGAGAACGGATCCCACTCTTATACCAATCACTTAAATTCCCCCCTTAGCTCTAACTCCATTAAGAACGCACCTCAATAACTTGACCCGCTTTTCCCTCCTAGTGTTAAAATGACAATGCAAGCTGGTGACTCGACAGTATCACGTTACACGATGGCTAGATTACGAGACCGCCGCATTTACGATAATGTTCGACTCTAAATAGCTTACCTGCATAATAAGTCCGATTTTGTCTGTTTCGAGGGTAAGACCAAAACTAATGTCATGTTATCTATTCACCAAGAAGGTCTCCCCACCAACACCTCCACCCTTCGAAAAATCTTTGATTCCTATCATGAAGCTTTCAACAGCTGCGTTTTATTATCTCTGGGTCTGGGTCGAGGTTATCTTTTAACATGCATTACAAAAACAACATGGGATCTAGGTTTCTATCGAGGTTAATTTCAATAACCCAGATAGAGGTTTTCACTCTGGCCGGCAGAGGGCTATTTACCATTGTGAATGGATGTCAGCGATTTGTCAGCAGTATAAGGAATAGAGAGGAAAAGAGACAAGTGCTTACATGAAAAACAAATAAACATAAGAAAAAAAGAGACTGATATACAGCACTGCTTTTGCACTAACCCACATCGTTTTATTTTCACGAGGTGAACCATATGGGTTATGAGTGATAATAAAACGCGACTAACGTAACAAATAAAATGGTTTCGGACGACTTGGCTGCCTACGCTGCTTACGTAAGCTCAAAGAGCACCCCTTATCGCCAACGTAGTCGTCATGACAGTAAGTTTTTTCTTTAACACCGTTTACCCTTGTCCTAGTTCCTTAAAAAACCATCAAACATGTCTTACTATCTACTACCAAAACGTTAGAGGCCTTCGTACAAAAACGTCAACTGTCTTCTTGAATTCTCAAAAATTGCCGTATGATATTTTTGCATTGACTGAAACTAACCTGACTCCTAACTTTCTCAGCAGCGAACTATTTACTTCGGACTATGCTATATTTCGGTGTGACGGTCTTAATAAAAATAATGACTCCTCTGGCCGAGGGGTTTTAATAGCAGTTCATAATAGATTAGATGCCACCTTCATTAAGTCTTCACAAACCACCAATTTTGAGTTTACATCTATAAGAATTAAATTAAATGCAATTATTGTTAATTATGGGTAAAAAAAAAAAAAAAAATTACCTCTTCGGAATATATATATGTGGGGGAGGGCAAGGGGAACACAATAAGAACACAGTAAAATTTAAGTTTCAATTCATTTAATTAATCAAAAAAATAAAGTAATAGGCACTTCAGATATAATTAGGTTAATTAAGTTTTCAATTTAAGTTTAGTTTTAAGTAATAAGCTTAATTTTAATGTAGTTTAAGTTTTACTAACAATCACTAGTTTAAGATTTAATTTTAATGTAGTTTAAGTTTTATTAGCAAACACTAGTTTAAGTTTTTAATTTAATTGAAATGAAAAAAAGTAAAGGTAAGAATTCGTGGCTTCGTGGCTTCGTAACGTTCGCTTGTTTTATCGTTGCGTGCTGATCGTTGCGCGTACTAACTTCGTGTGTCCTGTTCATCGTCTTTCTGTTGCTCTCGCTACCTTCTCTTGTTATGTGTTGAAGTTCCGTTGATCGTTCGATTACGTTAGATTATATAATACTGATGATTACGTTAGATATGAAGATGATGATGATGGATACGGACTTAGGGACAGATTAGAGCATTCTAAGCCCACATATATTATGTGTTGCTATATTCGCCCGGCACAACCAATAAGCTCATATCAGCTCGCTGTTGACGCGATAGATTTTCTTTTTGAAGCCGCGGGCACAAATGATGATATTATCTACCTGGGCGATTTCAATCTTCCTCACATTCTATGGTCTCCATCTGATGATGCAACTCATTTTTACCCTACAAATGTGAAATCTGAAAAAGAAACCTTGTTCACAGACTGCTTACATGATTGTAGCCTCTTTCAAGTGAAGGGCGTCACCAACAACCTGAATAGGCAACTTGACCTTGTTTTTACATCCGACCCAGGCAACACCATTGTGATCGAGAGTGATCAATTACTTTCTACGCTCGACCGTTTTCATCCACCCCTGCTTACCTCTTTCTCTTACGATGCATCGTATAATAATATAGACCTCGAATATAGTTACAATTTCCGCAAAGCTAATTTTCATAAACTTAACATCCTTCTAAGCCAAACCAACTTTACCATCTCCCATAGGTCAATTGAAGATGAATTGACAACCTTTTATACCAAAATGTTCAGTTGTTTTGACCAGTCTGTTCCTTTTCTGCCTCAAAGAAATTATTCCTCTTCACCACCTTGGTACAATAAAGAACTAAAGTCTCTTCGCAACGTCAGAAACAATCTTTGGAAAAAATACCTGAAATCTAAAACGGACTTCGATTATCAAATGTTTTCTACCGTTTTTTCGCAATTTTCGGCTCTGTGTGAACGTCTGTATAAAGAATACCTTATCTGCATGCAATCCTCGATAACGTCCAATCCTAAACGTTTTTATGAATTTATAAATGTAAAAAGAAAGTCCGATGGCTACCCTCCTTCCCTCTCTTATTTGGATAACTCTTCATCTGACCCTGCATCAATTGCAAACTTCTTTGCAAGTTTTTTCAAAGAATCGTTTACGGCTTGTGATACTGAACCGGATGCACAATACTTTGACTCAGTGGCGTAGCTAGGATATTTACCGCCCGGGGCAAAACAATAATTTGCCGCCCCTTCGGTCTAACAATACTTTATAAAGAAATTTTGTGATATACCTTCATATCAAGTTGCAGACAAAATTTGAAAATATTTGTTTATAAATGCAAGGAATTACATTCTGCGAAATATTGATACACGCCACTTTGCCGCAATATCTGCTGAATGAACTTGTTTTGTTTCTGACCTACTGAGATTTAACTTTAAACCGACTGTATGTAATATAGGCACATGAGACTTGAAATTTTTTAGTGTTTCCTTTCGTCCAAAAATAGTGAAGCTCATAATTGTTCATTAGGCGTGTATCACCAAATAAAATCTCTGAGAGCTCAGAGATTTTTAAAGTGGGACAAAAAATCTCAAATGAGCACTGAGATTTTCTTCAGAGATTACTGAGACGAAAATTTTTTGGATTAATTTCTCAATGTTCTTTTTCAGTTAAAACTGTTCATTTGACAGCCAAATTGCAATTTATCGGCGATGGGCAAATACAAAAATGATACCAAAAATACAAAATAGAAGTTAAATGTTGATAAACAGGAAAAATAGATTTATCTTAGTATTTTTCATTAATTTTATAAAGTTTTGTGCTTTAACATTTAAATATTTAAAGCAAAGTTAAAATTTTGTTTCCATAATTTCAGTACGATTGAACAGGGAATCTTATTCCACCAAAACATTCCGCCTACGTCAACTTGATATTGAGCGCTCGGTGAGATTTTCCTGGGTGAGAGACGCCTATTGTTTCATCAGTACTCGACAGCAAAACTGAGAAATTGCATACTGTTCATATTTCTCAGATCTAATGATCATGAACCATGAGAGGGTCAAAGCCACGGCTTAGTCACTACTGAGTGTCTGATAACAGAGTTATTACTTCACTGAAATTGTAGTAGATTGTTGATCTAATGCATTTTTTCTCAAAATAAATCTGCTGCAAAATCTACATACTGCACTTCATTTTAAGATAAAAAAATAATCTTCGCAAAAAAAACTCAAATTTTTTTTTTATTCTTTGTGTTGAATTCAGCCCTTATGTATTCTTTAGAGCTTTTTTGTTTGCATAAAACCAATGTTAAAAAAAAATAATGTAATATTTTATTTATTTTTATTCATTTATCAGTTTTGTTTAAATAATATTTATTTAAAAAAAAACAAATCATCTGCGAACATATTCAATCTACAGCATTTTTTTTTTTAATCTAACGCGAAAAATTTTCTGAGAAAGGTCAACCCCTCTGATCCCTAAATTGAGTGAATCAACAGACATGTACCTATATGTAAGACTACAAAGGAGAACGGTCATTACGAAAGCCATCAATTTGGTTCTAAATTTGAAAGAATTTTTAATTTAAAAAATTAACTTTTGTGCTTATTACCTACTTCTATAATGAGCAATGGTTATGATTCTGCCGCCCCTAGTGATTTGAACACAATGAAAAATTGTACGTTCATACCTATTCAAATGGAAAAGAATTTTTAACTTAAAAAAGTAATACTTTTTTGTTTATTTGCAACTTCTGTAATAAACAACGATGATGATTTGCACCCCTCTTGATAAAATATAAATAAAAATAAAAATTGATTGAATTATTTATTAAACAAAAATTAAACTTGTGTTTATTTCCAACTTCTCATGAACAATGAAAATGATTTTACCGCCCCTACAAATTTGAATACTATAAAAATTGTATGTTTTCTGATAAAAAATTAATAAAATTTTCACTAAAAAAACTTTTGTAGCTAATTGGTTTACAACATCCCATGCCATGAACAACGAAGATGATTTTCCGATTTGCCGCCCCTAACTCCTGGCGCCCGGGGCGACCGCCCCCTTCGCCCCCCCTTAGCTACGCAACTGCTTTGACTACATGAAAAACTCTGTACAAACATCTTTTACATATATCAACATTCTACCCACTATGGTTAAAGAAAAAATTGATAAGCTTAAAGATGATTACTCCTCAGGACCTGATGGCATTCCTGCTATTGTCCTTAAAAATTGCTCAATATTTTTGATTCAGCCACTTACTGCCCTCTTTAATCTATCTCTTAAGCAAGGTGTTTTTCCCCAGTCATGGAAAGTATCCTATATAGTGCCGATACATAAAAAAGGTCCAAAGAATAATGTTTCAAATTATCGCCCGATAGCTAAGCTTTCATGCATACCGAAAGTTTTCGAAAGTATTGTATACGAAGCACTTTCTTTCCATTGTAAACCAATTTTATCTCCTGTTCAACATGGTTTTCTAGCCTGGATGAAAGGGCTGAAGTTGATGTTATTTCAACTGATTTTAGCAAGGCCTTTGACAAAATGTCTCACAAAATCATCATTTTCAAATTAAAGCTACTCGGTTTCTCAACCCTTTTCATCTCATGGGTTGAATCGTATTTAAAAAATAGAAGTTTTATAGTGCGTTTCAGATCATCTCTTTCCCTACCTCTCAATGCACCTTCCAGTGTTCCACAAGGCAGTCACCTTGGCCCTTTGATGTTCATTTTAGCAATTAATGATGTTTCCTTGATTTTGAAATGTGAACTTTTGATCTATGCAGACGATATGAAAATATTTAAACGCATATCTTCTTTAGCTGATCCTTGTTGTCTGCAAGACAACATCGATAAATTTTCTCTTTGGTGCCAAAAAAACTTTCTAGAATTAAATGTTAGCAAGTGTCATACAATAACTTTTTCCAGGAAACGCCAACCCAGCCCCGTGACCCAGTTCCTTATGTTACTTCCTTGCAAGACTTAGGGGTCTTATGCGATAGTGAGCTCAACTTTCACTCCCATATTGACAACATTATAAATAAAGCAAATTCAATGCTTGGCTTTATAAAACGTTGGTCCAAGGAATTTTCAGACCCATATGTCTCTAAAGCACTATACATCACCTTTGTAAGACCAATTCTGGAATACGCTTCCCAAGTTTGGTCACCGTACCAGGTCACCCAAATCAAGCGAATTGAAGCTGTCCAGCGCCGATTTCTTCGTTTTGCTCTACGTACTCTTCCTTGGGACGATCATTTTCAACTGCCTCCATACGCTGACCGTTTGCAGCTTATCAATCTTCAATCTCTAGAAAGACGACGTGACACCTCAGACATCATATTCATCCACGACTTATTAACTGGAAGCATGGATTGCCCTGCATTATTGAATGCGATCTCCTTTAACACCAATGCCCTTAATGTTAGGTCAGTACCTCTTTTCCGCATCCCTTATCACCGTACTAACTACTCTTTTTACAATCCTTCGTAATGCTAATAAATTTTCCAATGTATTTGACTTCAACATTTCCAAATCTACCCTCCGTAATAACCTCCTCTCAAATCTACGTCAATAATGCATCCTTAACCCCACCTCCATCTTTTGCTTTTTGTTTTTCTTCTATATATTTTAATTAATTTTTAATGCTAATTATAATTTTTTTTTTTAATTTAATTTTAGTTAATGTTATTGTTTAAAATAGGAACCTATTTTTAATACATTAATGTTCTCTAGTTTTAAGTCAGCTTGTACTAAGCGTTAAATAAATATAAATATAAATATTCACTTTGAGTTTGTTTCTATTTGTTGGTGACGTTTTGATTTTGTCACCCACCAACCAACCAACTTTCCAGCACTGACTGGAAAGATAGTTGGAATGTCCGATGCAGGCGCGGATACAGGGGGAGGGCAATGGGTGCAATTGCCCCCCCCTGGGCAAGAACGAACGAAGCATAAAACATGAATTTAATAAAATGTTATCAAACGTTATACGTTTATAAATTTTGTTCTTTGAAGCGCAGCTTGGAGCAATGAGTGGTTGTGCGTTAGCCGCTGGCTGACTAGGTCCAGTAAAGAAAAGTTCCGCTATGCACAAATAGACTTCAAATCGACTAAGTGGAAAGCTTATAACTTCGGTTTAAGATACCCGATCTCCAAAGTAAAGGTCTTTAAATAAAAAATTAATGTCAGGCTACATTAGGTAATATTAACATTTTATGAGAAAAGTAAATTTATGTTATAAATACTAGGGAGCAGGTTGAATTCCAAATCGATTTGATTTTCACTTTTCAAGAAGCTGTGAATGTGAAATTTCCAAATTTTTATTTTTTATATTTTAAAAAATTATTACTCCACCTCCAACCCTAAATTTGTTAGTGGTTTTTTATAGTTAAATGTTACGCGAGAGGCGACAGGGGCACTTATCTACATTTTCAACCTTAAAGTTGAGACGTCGATTTAATTAGCTTCAAAAATTTCTAACTTTGCTTCAATTGCTCGGATATGATAAAGATATCTAATTGAAGTTCAAATAATAAACTTCATTTGTGCATAAAAGTTATTGAGAAATACCAAAAAAATTTCATACTAAAAGGGTGATAGAGTTCAAATAAAGAAGTTTAAGTGATAGAGTTCTTTTTATGATACATATTTTAATGTGCGTTCTTTCGCTAGAAAACTCTCGAGAGCGACTCTCAGATATCTGTCTTTCCCTCTGGTGAGCTTATTTCGGCGCTGTACGCAGCGATGCGTGCAGACGTGCTGCGCATTTGTTTTAGCCTTAAGATACGTTTTTGATGTATGTAAGTATTCGTGAGGATTTTGTCACTTTCGTGGATGCGTTTTAGAAACTTCCGTGTTCTATATCATTAAACTGTCGAAGAGAACGAATCCAACGAAGAAGACTGGAGAGTTATATGGAACTTTTACACCTCCTTCAATTTTCTTGAAAACGCATTTGACGTTTATGAACACGTTCTCCGGTTTCTCAATATTTTTTTTGCCAACTCGATTTTTTTTACTGTAGAATTGCACCAGCCAGTGTTGCCGCTGAGGAATTTGAAAAGGTCGCATAAAAAAGGGTCACAAGGAAAAAAAAGTCGCACTAAGAAATTTTTTGATAAATAACAAAAACAATCAGAATACGTATAAGGGGCTTATTGCGAGAGTCTATTCAGAATAGAATTAAAGTCGAATAGACTTAAAGTCTACTGTCGGTATTGTGAATCTCTATTTGAATAGATTTTTTTCTACTTGATAGAATTTGTATTTCTATCAATAATTCCTGATCGACTTTCTTCTGATAATACGTAGTTTAAGAAAAAAATGGATAAAGATAAGTAAGTAATAGTGGAATAAAGTCTCAAAATGCAGTAAACTCTACCCTTTAACTTTTTGACGAGCATGGTGGTTGGCGGCACAATCCAATAGCTCAAACCAAAGAAAATTTAGCCACGCAAAAAGAGGATACCAACCGATAGCTTTAGCCCAAATATTTACAAAACTACTGGTCGGACAAGCTTTACCTGGTTGCAATGGTTAGAAAATGCACTTTTCAGATTGCATTTTTGGCAAAATTAGGGATTATCTTAATACTTTGATAAAAATGGACAAAAAAATGGTAAATTCTTCTTTCTTAACTATTTGATGTGATTTTCCCTAATAAAAATAATAGCAATGTTAAAAAAGACAATTTTTTCTATAAAAATGGTCGGAACTGTCGCAACAGCCAAAAAGAGTCTGTCCGACCATTAGTATCGTGTAGATAGAGAACAGTCTTAGCTTTCACATAATACCACATTTATAGAAGTTGCTTTTATAGGTAGATACACTTAGCCGAAAATGCAACCCGAAAAGTGCATTTTCTAACCATTGCCAGCAGATAAAGCTTCCGACCAGTAGTCTTGTAAACGTTAAGACTAAAGATATCGATTGACATCCTCTTTTTGTGTGGCTGCGATGAGATAAAATTAAGTCTTCCAGTCCTCCCAAACTATTAGTGCAACCTGCTTATCGCAAACAAAATTGTCAAAGATTCGTTGAACCAAACTTATTTTCAAAAATTCGAAGGATATTAACGCAGATTTGACATTTCAATTGAAATTCCAGCTGAGAGCTTTATTATTTTTTTGTTTTTGAAAGTCGATTCTATTTCAATATTCTACTGTGTAAGGCAATACCAGTTTAGAGTTTAATAGAATAGAAAAAAGTCGAATAGACTTTTTTCGAATAGACTCTCGCAATAAGGCCCTAAATAAATCGAAAAGAAAGTAAACAACTTTTTTTTTTAGTTCTCTTTCTTTGAAAATTGACCATAACAAAAAATCAATACTTATATTCATTCAAATTTTATTCAACTTCACAAACAAAAATCTGAAGTTTTCGTATAAATATTAAGTCCAAAAATTGATTTGCTTCTTCACATCCGCGGTTCACTTTACATCAAGTTAGAGCCGAAAACCGTTTACCAATTTTCTTCAAAATGTATGCATATTTTTCTTAAGAACATGTTCATAAATATTTTAATTTTGAAGAAAATAGCTAACTCGTTTAGGCTCTAGCTTGATGTATTTTACATCGGATGTGAGGTATCCTTATCATTCTTGTACCAAACACCACAGCAAAAATATTTAATATTGCAAAAAATATAATAATTTTTAACAAATCCAAATTTTCTATTTTTCAAAATTTTGATATGCAATATTATTAAGACCTTAAAGGTCTTTAAAAAACTTCTTCGTTAAAATCGTTGGAGCCGTTAATGAGAAAGTCAAAGACATTTGTTTTTGTGTCCCCCTTCCTAATTTTCAGTTTTGGGGGACGAAATCGTTTTTGAGATAACAAAAATTGGACAATCGCTCTTTCTGAGATTTACAAGTTTTTCCTTTACAGTTGTATGGCAAGTACCGTTATTGTGATTCAAAACCTCTAAGGAATTACCAAAAAATCTTTACTCCAAAATTTGAAGAAATTGTTTCAATGGTTTAGGTCGAGGAAGAAATATGTAGACATACAGAATTGTGCCTTAAACTTTTTTAGGGTTCTCTATCATCGTAATGACATTATGTTTTCTTCATATAAGAAATCTCTAGGAAATAACCAAGATTTTAACCTTTTCCATGCAATTTTTTAAAGATGAGGTCAAAAAAGTCGCAAAATTTCTAAAAAAGGGTAAAAAGAGCTAGTTTTTTAAAAAGTCGTCTCATGGTCGCATGAGGCAATAAAAGGGGTAAAAATGCGACAAAAGTCGCACAGCGGCAGCCGTGCACCACACATGATGTTTTCGAACATGTGACGTTAGTAAACTGCATTATTGAACACAATGCTTATGCAGTAAAACTTGAATTTGCCTTTTGTAACAGAAGACTTTTGCAGTTTGCGTTTTACAACATTCTGCAAAATGCATTTTTGACGCTGATGACGTTGAAAACAACCCTTTACTGGCAGGGCTAGGTTAGGTTATCCCAGCTAAAGAAGAGGCTGGAATTTTCAATCTAATTCGAACATCATGTGTCTGAATAGGAACATACCACTGTGCCATCATGTTTTCCGAGCATAATTGTGGGGTTACGCAGATCTAGAGGGAACTCAAAAACGCTGTAAAGACACCATGCTATAGCTACAAACTGCAAAACTTCATTGCACAAAGTTCAAAGTACCCGCTGTTCGAGAACTGTCGCAGCTTTTCAAACTCATCAACTCACATTGCTTTCTTTGACCAGCCATGTAGAGTATGAACTATGAAGTGTACTCAAATTTTCTGAAGACCTCATAAAGCTTTTGGAAACTCTCTAAAATTGCCCCCCCCTGAACGAAATCCTGGATCCGCGCCTGGTCCGATGGCAGCGTTCAGTGTTGCAGAAAAGAAGCTCAGTTCTTCTCGACGCTCAAGATAGCTTTTAAACGATGCAATTATTCTTGCGATTTTTACTTATTGTTGGAGTACATCCAAAAATCGTATGCAAATACCCTGGTTCATCGAAAAATCGAAACATTTTATGCAAACGTCAATTTTTGCTATAAATTGTCACACTGTTTCGTCAGGCTGAATGGCAGTCAGTTAACTTAAGCTTGGAGGAAAACTGACTTACCGGAATGAATAACAAACATGTTATCGATAGTTGGAATGGAAACTCCATGTTTTTTCTGTGATGGCGTCGGTAATCCCCGGTGTCGTTTTTTTCGACCGATTTCATCCATGCTTGCAAAAGAGCTATAAGTCGTCAACATGCTTATAACTTAAACGTTTGTTGTGTTATTCACATCGGTAGCACAGTTTTCTCCGCATTTAAGCTAAGCGCTGATAGTAAAAATTACTGAAGCAGTAAAAATTAATCAATTTTGATTTTTTAGAGTTTTTTTTATCCATCGACATCTTAGCCATCCGTCAATGGAATTTGACAGTTGATGGCTTGAAATATAGGGGACAAACTACATTTTGACAGAAAAAGTTTATTACGATCCATATCGCTATCCGTCAAAAGAATTTGACAGTTGATGAAGCATTAAAAAATCATCAAGAATTTCAGATTTCTTAGAGGCTTTTTAATCCATCGACGTCGTAGCCATCCTTCAATGGAATTTGACAGTTAACGGCTTGAAATATAGGGGGCGAGCTATATTTTCACAAAAAAAGTATATTTCGATACAAATATCACCCAATTGTTTAAAAATCATCTTTTCCTGGAGCACTTAAAATTAATCAAAAATTTCAGCTTTCTTAGAGATTTTTTGAACCATTGACATAGTTTATACCAGCTTTACGTGAGGCGACTCATTTTGACGCCTCTCTTTTTATCTTATTCCTATTTATTGGAAAGAAAAAGATGGCAAAGTGAGCGGAAAATTTCAAAAAATTTAAAAACTTCTACCTCACTTGGCCATCTCTTTCTTTCTAAGAGATGACAGTGAAATAAAAATAAGAGTCGTCAAAATGAGTCGCCTTTCGTGAAGCTGGTATGAACACCTTCATTGACATATTAGCCATTTGTCAATGAAATTTGACTGTTGATGGCTTAAAATATATGGCCTTTTCGATTTGTAATTCGGAAGAACTCTCCGATCCGGAACGCCAGTAAAATTAACAGGCACATGCAGTTTGATTCTGAAGTTTTCGTATCCCTGTATTTGTGCAACTTCACATGCGGATGCCGCGAAATAGTTCTTCACGTTTCCAAACTTGGCGGACACGAATATGAATTTTAATAATTTTCAATAAAGAAAATGGGAAAATAATATTCTAAACGGAAAATAATTGTTCTTAGAAACAGTAAAATGTTTGAAATTTACTTATTTTTAGCTAAAAATATACTTTTTGCAAAATTTGACAACACTTTGACAACTATGGGTTTGAATGTGTGAGTAGTTTCGATTCTGAAATGAAATACAGAATCGTTTTCTGTTCTTTTCAAGAGAAGAACTGAGGCCGTGAGAGCCATAGTGGCCTAACTGCATTTTTAATTATTTTCAGTAGAGCAAAAATAATGAGAAGAATAATTTTAAACACTTGTAGTTTAAAAAAATTTCAAATACTTGTCGTTTTAAAATAGTGCAAAAAGTCCTATAACTATGGCATGGAGCCATCAATTCAAAAAATTTAAATGCAGGAATATTGTTTAGTAAATACAGATTCAATTTTTGTAATAAACTCAATTTCGATAAAATTGCAGTTAGGCCACTATGGCTCTCATGGCCTCAACTGTCATTCTTAGTGCGAATAGAACAATATCAGAAGGGCTTACACGCATTCCGAACGCTTCCGGATTGCCAATCGAAGAGGCAAATAGTGGATGAACTATATTTTGACAGAAAAGGTTTATTTCGATCCAAATGTCACCCTATTGCCTTAAAACTACCTTTTTCTGGAGCAGTACAAATTATTTAAAAACTTCAGATTTTTGTAGAGGGTTTTCAATCCATCAACGTCGAAGCTATTTTTCAATTGAATTTGACAGTTTTTGCTTGAAATATATTGGGGACAAACTATATTTCGACAAAAAAGCACATTTTGATCCAAATGTCACCATAGGCCTTCTGCACACGAAACGTCGCCTCATAGACGTGTACACGATTCGTCATGCTGCGACGACTCCTCTTTGCCAAATTTTTTGCACACGAAGCTTATCGTCAAACAACATTTTATGCAGAAATTTATTTGATTTTGCATTTTATGTCATGGCATGGCATGCTTTACCATGGAAGTGGAACTATTTTATATAAACAAATAGTAATAAATAAGATCAAAATAAACACAAAAAGTTTATTTTTATTAAACAGACCTGACCATTGCATTTGTTTTCCAATTGTTGCCCATGCTTTTCTGTCACGTCTTTTCTGGAGAATTCTTGCAATGTATTATTATATAAACATTCATAGTTCTCCACCAATAACACAAACTTTTGCGATGAATCTGATATTTTAAGCAAAGTGCCCATACACAAAATTTAACATCTACAACCGGCGTCATGGAAGATACTGACACTGCTGTACGACAGGCGATTTGCTGCTTGTGTGCTCTGACGACTATGTGTTGCTTACGCCTCGTGTGCAGTTATTCATTGAAATCATTGTGGGCTGCACATAATCTGAACAAAAGCGTAGTACGTGTCTATGACGAGACGCGTCGTGTGCAGATGGCCTTAATTGCCTTCAAATCACGTTTTCCTTTAGCAGTAAAAATTCAACAAAAATTTCCGAGGTTTTTCAATCCATTGACATCGTAGCCATCCGTCAATGAAAGTTGACAGTTGATTTCTTGATGGATAAGAAGTGTATTACGATCCAAATGTCAACCAATTGACTTAAAATCACCTTTTTCCGGAGCAGTAAAAACTGCCCATTTCATATTTTTTTTGAGCTTTCCAAATTTTATTGTTTTTAAATTTTGATCAAATCGGATTCGGTACAGTATGGAATTTTAAAATAGGAGAGATTTAATTCCAGCAAAATCCAAATGCAAAAAATTGAATCGGAAATAAATTCAGTGAAATGAAAATGATCGAAAGATCGATTGATTGAAATAATCGAATCATTTTGGTGATCGATCCTTGAACGATTTTCTAGAATTTTGCCAACTAGACGAAAGTGTAATCAGCACTCTAGTTTTGAGGGCCGGACGTACTAGTAAGATTTATAATATTATGATGCTTTTTCGTTTCCAGCTGAGGTAGGTCAGCGGGGTCCAGGGTATAACCATAGAAAGCAGTAAGACTCGGTGTATAAAAGTTCGGAACTCCAGTTAGTGTTTATTATAAGGTCTCTTAATTCTACTTTTAACAGCGTATTTCATATGTTTACAGAGGTTGTAATGCTTAACTATATGCTAACACGGTATTTCAACACAGCGTAGGTTGGGATGTGTTTCCTAGTCGTGAAAGCGGCGGCAGAACGAAGTTTGTATTCGACGGAGAAGTTGTGAGACGGGTTCCCTAATCTGACCGGAGCTCAGGGGGTCAATTCTCGATCTGTGAAACTGTGAAATGAAAACAAAGTTATCATTTCAGTTTTCACAGAATTTTATCATTTTATCACTTCACAAACACGCGCAAGGCGATTCCCGAACTCGTTATGAAAAACAGCTGTCAAAGTGAGTACTAAAAAGTACTAACATGAAAAATGGTACCACTTGCTCATAGAAAAAGATGATTGTGACGTCATAGAATGACCAAGATGGCGACTTGGGTGTTTCAAATGAGTACAATTTGTTTGTGTTTATCATTTTTCTTTTCACAGTTTTTCACAGAATGAAATGATTGTGATAAACGAATTATCATATGAAAACATTTTGGCATTTGTTTTCATTTTTTCACACTTCGAGAGTCGCATTTGGCGTGAAGGCGTTATCATATTTATCACTTCACAGTTTCACACATCGAGAATTGACCCCCAGGACAACGTAGGTTGAGACGTACTCCCTAGTCTTAAGAGCAGCGGAAGGACGAAGTTAGTATTCGGCGGAGAAGCTGTGTAGTCTGACCGGAGCTCAAGACAACGTAGATTGGGACGTACTCCCTAGTCTTAAAAGCGGCGGCAAAACGAAGCTTACAAGGAGGCTAAAGGGGGGGCGGTATTTCACGGCGTAAGCCAAAAAGCTTCTAACTGGTACACAAGAGTAGCCAGCAGCGTACTTCTTTATTAGTTTTACTAATAAAAGCGAGACTGTTCTAGTGCAAGAAGAATCTGATTTCTGGTGGATTTCCCACCCTTACTATTCAACTTTGCTGGCATAACCAACTGTGAACTGTAAAAACGCTAATGAACCTCATTTGCTGACGTAACCAACCGCCAGTTGGTTTTCTCTTGTTGCTGACGTCGCAGCAGCCAGCAAATGCGTATTCTCTTCTGTACTTTATATGGGGACTGGGGACCTCGGTTGTATGCAATGCTCGTTTATTATTTGCTACGGGTGATTGAGGGCATAAAATATGTGACTTTGTTACAATATAGATGTAAAAACTTAACATAAAAGGCGGTTTGACTTTGTCGTCCTCGGATTGTTCAGTCCCGGTTGTCCAGTGGCAGTTAATTTATTTAGGGTGGAGGGTAGAGTTGGTTTTTAGCCACTATAATGTGCTGACCCTGGGTCAGAGTAGAAGGGTACTGCTTCATCGTTGGTTGTTGGACTTTGTTCTGTATCGTTGTTTCTTCTCCATTGTTGGTGATGATCGTCTCAAGCATTGGTGATTTTTGGCCGATTAGTCTGTTAATGCTCTTGACAGCGTCAGGTTCAGGTTTGATTGACTGCAGTCTCTTCTGGAACTTTGTTGTTGTGGTATTGGATGGAGTTCCAAAAAATAATGTTAACACACTGAAGTTCACTCCACACATGCATATTTTGGGCCAATTCATGCTACAAAAGAAGTTATGCGCAATTTGTTAAAAAATTTAGAAATCTTAAATTTTTGATTTTTTTTGTTGGCTGATTTTTGTTAATTATTCCCGAAAAAAAATAGGAAATTTAATTTTGAGCAAAAATGTTTAAAAGTTAAATGGTCAAATTCGGCCTAGTTTCCGAGTTATACCTAACATATTAAAAAGTGGCCAGTCTTCCTATTCTCTCATCAGAAACGCATTGGTGAATTTAGTTGCATTTTCGGTTCTAAATTCTAAACATACTTATGGGCCAAGGAATAATATTCAATAATTAAACCCTTGCACGTAATTACCCCACATTTTCCGGTTTATTCATTACCTAAATATATATACGTACCTAGATTAGGCGTTTTTCTTTTTTCCTTCAGAAGAAAGCTCTGAACAGAGCTCGAGCATGTTGAACAAACTCTGAACATACTCTGAACTGAACGAGCTCTGAGCGCTCAGATATATTTTTGAAATATAATTTGAGAGCCAAGACGTCAATAAATGACATTTGTCAGTTAAGCTGTCAAACTCCACGAAGCAAACAAAAACAAAGAAAGAACATTCAAGTACCCAAAATTAAAATGGATAAAGTAATAATTATTAAACAAGCCTTTGATTTAATCTTCGAAGACAGTGACGATGAAGATATATATCAAGATGGTGTACACATCGTCAAAAATAAAAATTACGCGGAAGAAGTTGTTCCGAGATTTTCTGACAAGACATTTAAAACGCACTTCCGAATCAATCCCGATGTATTTTCGATGTTGTGCGGCCAAATACACAGCATTACAATAAAAAATTATGGACCTGGAAGGGAGTCTATCTCAATCGAAAAACACATCATGATAACCTTGTGGTATCTGGGAAACCCGGAGTGTATGAGGTATGTAAAAACCTGAATTCTTTGTACCCTATAACTTTTTGTATATCATAGATCAATTGGAGACAGATTTGGAGTCTGCATTGCGAGCGTCAGTCGAATTGTATCCAGCACCTGCGATGCTCTTATAAAATTAAACAGGCTCCACAAGTTCATCCGATGGCCCACTGCAGAAGAAGCTAGTAGAACGACCACCCATTATATTAGAAAAAGTCGCTTACGAGGTAGAAACATGATTTGATTATTCTTAAATCCGATTAAAATACTGATGAATTCATTAAATACAAAAATGATAGGTGTGATTGGATCAATTGATGGCTGCCATATACCTATACGAGCACCGATTGAATCCCACAATTCTTACATCAACAGAAAAGGGTTTCATTCGGTGCTTCTTCAAGGTATATGCAACCATAAAATGGCATTTATACACTGCTATACTGGTGAGGCAGGCTCTATCCATGATTCACTTTTGATGAGACGATCTGGATTACCGAACAAAATCAATTCAGGTAGTTAACAAGCCCATACAAAAGTTTGTACTTAATATGCTTCTTTTTCCTTTCTAATAAAAGTTGTTATCTATCCCAAGCATGAACCCTCTTCCTTCCTCTCCCTCTCAATAATACAGTGTGCAAAAAACATTCTAATATACATACCTGCTCGCTTCAAACTTTCGAACCGACGACGATGTGACGTACAGACATACATACATACATACATACATATATTTTTATCTTTTTTTCATTTGAATCTATTTCCCACTTATCCCACTAACAAAGCGTACCAAAGTTACATCATGATGATTTACATCAATCATGATTTTCTTAATCCACAACATGCCTTAAGAAGAACAACCCCCAAAAGTCTAGTTCCTTAATTAAATCATATTTCATACCAGCATATTATCTTTTTAGGGGATTTCAATATAAGTGAGGATCAACATCTCTTAGGGGACTCAGCATATCCTCTTAAGCAGTGGCTTATCACCCCATACAAAGACAATGGCCGACTAAGAGAGCAGCACAGAATTTTCAATAGAGTTCATTCTAAATGCAGAGTCACTATTGAACGTGCATTTGGTCTCCTTAAAGGGAGGTTTCGAAGACTGTTTCATATTGACTCATTGAAACCAACGTCCATCGTGAAGTATATAATCGCTTAATGCATACTACATAACATATGCATTCAGAGCAACGATGTCGACGAAGAGTTCGTAGTTCTTGAAGACAACGACGATTTCGAGGATGACACCGACACAGATTCCAGTGATTCGAATTCTGCACATTCAAAAAGAGAAAGCCTGTTGAATTCCATATTTTAATGAAACCAATTTATGTTTATTAAAAAACAAGATAACTTTATTAAATTCTATTTTTATAAAAAAAAAAACAGTCTTCATATGTATGTAGGAACTTTTCCATCACATTTCGTTTTTAAGAAACATAAAAACACATAGGTATGTAACTCAAAACGTAAAAAAAACTTAAACTTAAGAAAAAACTCCATGCTAACAAAAACAAATCATATTAACTAGAAATATTAACTTCATAATTTCTCTTCATCTTAAAAAAAACTTAAACTTAAACAAAACTCCATGCTACCACAAACAAAACAAAAAAAAAATTATATAAAATTTATCACATTTTATCCACCATTTGTTGGAACAAATCCAAAAATTTATTCGTGGCTTGCATTCTTTCCTTGTGCCTTTTTTCAACAGGATCATCAGCATTATTTTGCCTTCTTCTCTTCCTTGCGAAATTCGTTTCAAAGTTTTGAATTTCCTGGAGATTTTCATCTGTACTTTGTTCCTGGGGTTCGATAGCTTCTTGAAGTTGAACCTCCACATCTTCTGACGACAGGGTAGCTGGTGGATTAACTTCGGGTGCTTTGAAGAGAATTTCATCCATTTTTTCATAAAAATCCCAAAACTTCCTCGACTGCCCTGTTGTCCGATTATCCTCTTTTATTTTTTTATATGTTTTCTTCAGACCTTTCCACTTTGAATCCACCTGTTCGTAAGTTAAATTGGTATTGAAAGCTGCATTTATAGAGTTGGCAATTTTTTGATAAGCCGCTTTCTTTATTCCACCCTCTAATTCCGCATAATTTTCTTGAACTTTTGCTAACAAGAACAAAATCATGGGCTTGGTCCATTTGAACACTGAAATAAGTGTTTATGCATTAAAAATAAAATATTTCATTGAAATTAAATAAATAAAACTTACATTCTGCGCGCGTGCCGACCGCTTCATCCGCCATTTTAATTTGTTTTGTTTGTTTTCTTTTTTTTTTGCTTTTTTTCGCACATGACGTTTAGTGTTCAGCTTTTTACTCAGAATGTTCAGTCTATTTTTTCTGAGCTCGTAGTTCGGGCTCTGAACAAACTCTGATCATTCTCTGAACGAAAAAAGAAACACAACTTTGAGACTCTGAACGCACTGAGCAAAAAAAGAAACACAATATTTTTTTTGACAGTTCAGACTCTGTTCGGAACGGAAAAATAAAAACCCCTATTTAGAAAAATTAATATCTTTAGAAATACAAAAAATGCAAAGTCATGTTATTTGGAAAGTTTTATTATGTTGAGAACAAAGAAAAATAGTTCAAAGCTTTTAATTTAACACATAATCGAACGTCGAATCGGAATTCTTTATTGAAAATTTGCCTGATCCTGCCATAAGATAGGAATTTGTATGCATTTCAGTAAGGCAGTTGTTGCAAAGTTCGGACGTAGTCATAATCATTATTTCTAGTCGATAAAGTTAACCAAAAACATGCCATATACATAACTCTATATCTTTTGTTCTTGAGTTTCTGTTGCTAATTTCTAGAAGTTATCAGAATAATTCGTCTGAAAAAAAAATGAAAATAAAAAGTTTGTATTAGTGCTGCTATAGTTATTTTTTTACTTTTATTAAAATAAATAAAAAAAATAATAAATAAAATAAAATATCAGTTTTCATAATACTTTTCAAACAATAATGAACAGTTTATTTTAGTCCTAGGGCCGACCGTAAGATTACTTATCTGATCGGGGAAGGGCCGTAGCTGCGGTAGGGCATTGTGGGGCAATGCCATACCTTAAACGAGTTTGAAGGCAATGGCTCATATATTGATTTCATGTCAAACAAATAAAATGCACGACTGGGTCGCACGTACTTGCTCTTATGTTCAAGACACTGCGAGTTTAAGAAAATTGTATATAGAAACATGGAAATTATGAGAGAAAAATGTAGAGAAGCATGAAATACGACACTTAAATTAGCTAAAACAACTCTTTTGACAGTTTGAGGTGAAAAAAAAGTATGCCATCTTAATTCATGATGGAATATGATTGTATGGGAAAAAAAATTTAAAATCGTTGGAGCGGTTTTTTTTTAAATTAATTTTTATATATAAAATTCTTAAAACATTTTTAAGAACAAATTTTGGTATGCAGATTTAAACTATATATTTATTTATACATTTGCGATCTGTCAAATAGCTGTGTGAAATAAAGAGTTCCTGGTAAAGTTTGTTGAAATTTAAATAAATAAATCGTTAAAAAATCATAAGTGTGGCCTTATTTGGACTATAAAAGTTGCTACTCAAGAGTGAAATAAAAACCTGAGTAAGTTATAAAAATTAAGGCACAAAATCCACAAACAAAGTTTTAGCTTTAAAGATAACCTAACCTTAATGAACAACCATAAACGAGGAATACTTGAAACTTCCCCTGATCAAATAAGTACCGACAAACGCCACTCCAGCTATAATTTAAGTAAAATGGGAACGGACCAGATAACAGGCTTGAGTATCGATATGTTAAAACAAAAACTGGATGAAAAAAATAAAGACCTCTGCAAGGAACTTGCCTCAAAGGCTGATCTCCAGTTACTCGTCGACGAAATATCTGGTCTCAAAATGAAACATGATGAGATGAACAATAAATTTAAGCAACTGGAAACGAGAAATAGGCAGCTAGAATTGCAAATCGAAAAAATTATGCAAAAAAACACCGAGACAAATCTAATCGTACACCTACATAATGAAGAAAACACCGACATGAAGGAGAGGGCAAAGTCCATATGCACTGATCTGCTTGGTAGTAGCAGTGTAAATGAAATTGAAACTGCTTATAGCATTCCAAGTCGAGACCCACGTACAAAATCAGTAATCGTCAAAATGAGATGTAGAGAATCTGTCTGGGCAGTTCTTCGGAATAGTTCAAAGCTAAAAGCAACTAAAATCCGCATAAGTAAGGACCTGCCATACAACATGCGAAGATGGAGGGCCAAGCTGGTAGCGATTATGAAAGCTCTACGTGAAGAAAATCCACAGATGAAAATGGCTCTTAGAGACGACAGACTTATTATTGAAGACAAAACTTTAACATGGGACACTGCAGTGGGACTTAGATGTGGTCAGGAAAATGGAATAAGTATTTTAAGAAGTGCAATTGAAATTATCATGCCTGCAGGCTTGGAAAAATTAATGAATGAATTACTAAATCAAAACAATGTGTACGAGATGTCACACAAAAGTGAAGTCAAGATCAAACACCAACAAATCAGAGTTCAGGCGCAATCATCAAAAAGTACATTCAGCCATCAAAAACAGCCGCTGTACAAAGGGAGAGAAATGATGATCGTTTACACGAGGAATCCAATTGAAATTTACACGTCTATCAGATTAAAGAAGAAGTAAATGAAGTAGTATTTAGTAATGTTAAAATATTAAGTTATAATGTCGCTGGACTGAAAAATAAGTTAGAATTTGATGATTTTTTTAAATACATTTATGAATTCGATATTATTATTTTATTTGAAACTCATGTATTAAATAAGGAAGAGAAAATGTTTAAAAATGCCTTTGTAGACTATGAAGTAAAATGGACATGTGCAGTAAAAACAAGTATGTTTGGAAGAGGCAGCGGTGGGGAGCTTTTTGCCTATCGGAAAAGTCTGAAAGCAGTAAACTTGGATTTCAAGGAGATTGGTGAAGCCTGCGTGATTAAAATGGAGAGCAACAGTAGTATTCCTTACGTAATACCTGTCTACTTGAACTGTAGCCATTGGGAATCTGACTTCGATAAACTGAATGATTTGCTGATAAATCTTAACTCATCAGACTTAATGATCATCGGTGATTTCAACGGTAGAATAGGCCTATCACAAAACAACTTTTCGAGTGGGTATGGACTCTTCCAGTCAGCTATACAAACGAGTCGTATAACAAAAGATGAAACTGCCGATAGGAAGGGTGCTAAAATTATGGACTTAGCAGATGCTTTTGACTGTTTAGTGTTAAACGGAAGTTGTGAAGGCGATTGCAACGGAGAATTTACTTTTGTTCGTGGTACAGCATGCTCAGTAATTGATTATTGCTTTATCAGTGGATCTTGGAGCTCGCTAGTTCATGATTTTAAAATAGGATTACAAAACTTTTCTGATCATATGCCGCTGGAAGTAATGATTAAAGTAGAAAGTGCTTCAAATAATATAGGGAAGGGAGTGAGAACATACTTAATTTGTTGCCAAAGATTTATTGGAGTGATAGAAATCTTGAAATATATCAATTTAATTTGAACGCTGAATTGGAGATTCTTACACGAACAAATGTTTCTGTTGACATCGAAGCTCTGACAGAAATTGTTAAAAAAGCCACGCCATCAAAGCCAAGTTTCATAAATGCAGAGAGAAAGAGGAAACAAGAATGGTTTGATAGCGAATGTATGAAAGTAAGGCAGAAATCATTTGCATATTTGAAGCTTCTGAGGTCGCACAACACCGATATTTTTAAACATTTGTATGCTGCGGCGAATAAACAATACAAAAAACTTTGCTGTACAAAAAATCTAGCTTTTGCGCAACAAAGGACTCTCGCGATCAGTTGTGCTAGTTCCTCCGCGGATTTTTGGAAAGCCGTAAGAAAGTTGAATGGAAGAAAACTCGTCATCGCTCCAAGCTTGCAAGCCGATCAGTTAAGACATCATTTTGCGAATCTTCTAAATACTGAGCAAGTATCCTTAAAACATCAATATGCAGCTCCTCATTTTATAGACAACGTTTTAGATGCTCCATTCACCGTTGATGAAGTTCAAAAAGTGATAAACAATGCGAAAAATAATAAGGCCCCAGGTGAAGATCGCATCCCATATGAGTTTTACAAAAATTGTACAATAGAATTTACTCTCGCTCTTACGGAGGGATACAATAAAATATATGAAACTGGGAGTATACCAAACAGCTTTCGAAAGTCTATAATATTTCCTTTGCACAAGAAAGGAGACTTAAACGATCCGCAAAACTACAGAGGAATATCTTTTCTTAATACAACAGCTAAATTATTTGGTGCTTTACTCTTTAATAGACTTACCCAATGGGTAAAAGAAAGAAGGGTCTTACAAGAATTTCAAGCAGGATTTAGGGAAGGATATTCAACAATAGACCAAATATTTTCACTTGTGAATATCGCCGAGCTATATATGAAAAGGAACAAAAAGTTGTTTACTCTATTTGTGGACTTTCGAGCAGCTTTTGATTCCATTCCACGTGAAGCTCTAATTTATAAGCTGTACATGATAGGAATTTCAAGTAAAATGATAAATATTTTGAAATCGTTATATGAAAACAATCTAGCGATAGTATGGGACGGAATATGCGTTTCGGAGGAATTCCCCACAACAATGGGGGTGAAACAAGGATGCATCCTAAGTACGCTTCTTTTTGTGATATTCATTTTTATTTTTATTTTATTAGAATAAATTCGACCTATATCCCTGCACTTATGTTTGCGGATGATTTTGCTATCCTTGCTGAGACTGCTAACAGTATGCAGCTAATGATTAATAGGCTGGAACTTTACTGCAAGAAATGGAACTTAAGCGTTAATTTGGCGAAGACAAAAATGATGATATTCAGGAATGGTGACGGGAGGTATTCAAGAAACGAACAGTGGAAATATGATGGAGAACAAATAGAAGTCGTTAGGGAGTATAAATATCTAGGAGTATTGATCACAGCGAATCTTAATATAAAGAAACATTTTGAAGCCAAGCTATCTGAAGCTAAACGAGCAATCGGTTCAGTATGGGGAAGATGTATTGGAAACAAATTTTTAAATCATGACTCAAAACAAAAAATCATTCAAGCAACTGCGACCTCTATAATGTTATACGGAGCTCAGGTGTGGGGATCAGGGTTACCTCTGAAAATTTTCGGAAGGAGTCAAAAAAAGGAGTCCTGGCTGAAAAAAGGAGTCCCATCAAAGCTTCAAGAAAAACATCGTAATTTATCACCGTTTTAATTCAACGTAAACAATTAATAATTAAACAAAACAATAAATAAATATTTGTATTTCAGAGAAAAACAACTCAAACTTGAAAAAACTTCCATCTTTTCAATTTTTTAGTAGATATTGGTTAATCTCAAGACAAAACCATCAATTACCTAAGTTTCTTTAAATAAATAAACAGTTGCTCTTCTTAACAAAGCACTTACCTAAGGAACATCGTTCCTATATTTTTGAATTGAAATTGAATCAGGAATCCAGTCTTCTAGTTGGTTATAATCTAAATCTAATAGATTAAGTGCAGGAAGCATTGATATGCACACTTCAACTTTTAGGCGGTTTGTAAGTTTTTTTTTTAATTAGAGTTAATTTATAAAAAAATTATTTCTGTGCAAGGGCTGCTATGGCCAATTTTAGAATCTTAATAATAATATAATTTTTTTTTTAAATACCTATTTAAAAAAAAAAACCCAATTGGTTATTTAAACTGCCCACTTCAAACCAAAACTTTCAATGTCATTAAATTTATAAAATTTATTTTAAAACGACTCTCTTGGGCTTTTATTTCTAGTAATTTTAATTCTTCAATAACTTTTACTCGATGAAGGGTAAAGTTGGGATATTCAGATATTTACGAATGATAGTTAAAATCTTTTTGTATTTTAATTACTTGCCTTTGAATATAATATTTAAGAATTGAAAGCTTGTTATCATTGAAAATAAAATGCGAGATTATTTGATTACAAATAATTTTGTAATATGTTCTAAGAGTATTTCTTTCAATAGTATCACAGAAACTAGTGTTATCTAGATATCGCATCCAGTACAAATAAAAATGGCCATTTTTTCAATATTTTGTGTTTTCAAGCTCTTTTTCTTCTTCCTCAAAAATCGAGTCCGTTGATCGAACTGCTGATGACTTGTATATGACGTTTTGTATTTATGTCTATACATGTACCTAAATTTATCTTTTTTAACATCATATAAAGTCTAAGGCTCACACAAAATTGAAATTACTGGGACTTAGCTCTACGTCCCACGATAAAAAAGCAGTAATATATCGATATCTATGTAACTATAGTATCTGTGATAGTATGTTTTTCTTCATCCGCTTTGAATAGCGCTGTGAGCCGAATGCCGTATGTAATGAGAGAACATCTTTTATTGACGAAAGAAGATGTATAATTTGAGATGAATCGCTCTGAAATTTTTTATTTTATTTCTTTGTTTTTGAAATTTTGGCAGAACTACCATCGAATTGAGCCCTTAAATGTCGGAAAGGAACCCATTGCTTAGTTATTCTTTTTGTATAACTAGTAGAAATATTTCACAAAATGAATAAAATTCTGAACCATTTTTACAATTTTTCGCTGGTAATATTACAACTAAAAAATTTGTCTTGAAGAATTTTGAATTTTAGCACTTTTGTGAACAACAAATTTGTAATTACAATTTCGTAAGATGGTGCAATGGCCACAGGTGCTTTTTTCCAATACAAATCGTGTGGATACCCTAAACCTGCGATGAGGCATGTCTAAACATGAATAAAGCTCAAATTTTCACAGACTTCTTTTTTCGCTCAACTGAAACTTTTGAACCTGTTTGAATGAAACAATTTTTTTGAAACTGTCTAATGTAAACAAAGGTTTGAATTGAGCTTCAAGCGATATTGAACTCATTAATATCATGGAATTCTATAAATCTTTGTGCGTTTATGAAAAAGAGTCCTAAAATTGTAAAAGGAGTCAAATTTCAATCATTTTTAAAAAGAGGAGTCCTGGAGTCCCAGCGTTTAAAAGGAGTCAAAATGACTCTAAAGAGTCCCGAAGGTAACGCTGGTGGGGATACCGCTCATTTTCTACTGTAGAAATGTTTCTACGATACTGCATTAAAAGAGTATTCAAGTTACCAAGTAGTACACCTAACTACATGATCCACCTGGAGACAGGAGCACCAACACTTTTTCTGGAAACATTAAAGCTACACTTTGATTATGTAGTTAAAGTTTTGGGGATGGATGATCGAAGACTTCCAAAAATAGTTCTCTCTCACTTGATCTCAACGAAAAGTAATTGTGTACACGAACAGTTGTGGTTTAGATACAAACTTTTCAAACTTTCACACTTTTACAGCCACAGTTCTTAGGAGCAAATTTTATGAAATACTGGAGAAAACGGGTAATTTTCTTTACGACTCGTATATCAGCGAAGCTCAATCATCACAGTATCGATCGTACTATAGGAGGCTTAACTACAATCTTCAAGAAAAAACATATTTTTTGAACACGAGCTCAACTGAAAAAATTAACACGATATTTAAAATAAGAGGAGAACTCACAAATTTAAATTACATACCGCATCGACGAGATCTTGAAATAGAATGTAATCTCTGTAACCTTAGAGTGAGAGAGGATGTATACCATTTCATCGCAATATGCCCTCTCTTATATGAACTACGAAGAACGTACTTTGGATCAAATATTTTAGATATTGAGGAGGCATTGTGTATTTTAAATGGAGAACGAGGATGGGACGTGTTATACAAGTACACCGTGAATTCATTACGCTACAGAACACGTATTATTGAAGGCGACTTTTGAAACACCTATTAATTTTTTATTTTTTTTTTTACTTTTATTTAATTATGTTAAATTTAAACTCTTTAAGAATGTTTATATAAAATGTCACTCTGGTAGACGGCTTATTGCCAAGCCATATAGACTATAAGATAATTTGGTAAAGAATGTACATGTATATTTTAATATTTAGTCAATAAAAACTAACTAAAACTATTTATGTGTATATAAAAACAAAATTTGAAAAAAAATTGTCAACCCGTTTTTGAGATATCGAATTTTCCAAAAAAAATTTTGAAGCTTTTTTTTTTAAATCCAAAAACTTTTTTTTTGAAAATTTTGATATGCAATATTATTTAATCTTATCTGAAATTTGTATATAAAAAAATTCATTTAAATCCGTTAAGCTGATAACGAGAAAACTCAAAATAAAAAAATACGTTCTATGACAGGTACTACTAATAGTTGCTATGTGTAAAATTTTATAATTTTTGATGGTAGATCGTACTAATTTTAGTATATGAAAAAAGTTTAATCAAAATCGTAGGAGTCGTTTTCAAGCAAAAAAATATTTTCCTTTGCGGTTTTATCACTTTTGTATGGAAGGTACCGTTAATTTTTCATAAAAGTAAAATTTTTTCTAAAAATATTTTAGAGAGTACTAAAAAAGTCTTAAATATCGAGTTTCAAAAAAATCTATGATACTGTTTTCGAAATATTTGATTTTCCAAAAAAAAATTTGAAATATTTTTTAAAAATCCAAAAAATATTTTTTCAAAAATGTTGGTACATAAAACTATTAACATTTCTCGGAAGCTTCTGTATAAAAAAAATAATTGAAATCGGTCACACCATTTTGAAGAAAATCAAAAATTAAAAAAATGGTTCCTTGGGAGGTACCATTAATAACCATTTTTGAAAAATGGTTTTCCACCCAAAGAAAGCCTTTACTAAAATAAAGTTATTGAATTTTTTTTAAGAAAAGTTATCGAGCCGTTTTTGAGAAAAATACGATTATGTAAATTTACCAAAAAAAATGTATGACAGGTACCGTTATTTTTGGTTCTAAAAAAAAAATGAAAAAAACGTGTCGGCAGAATCATCAAAAACCACTATGTACCAAGTTTGAAGAAAATCGATCGAGCCGTTTAGGCTGTAGACGAACAGACAGACAGACAGACAGACAGACAGACAGAATTTTGCCACCCACTTTTTTGGTGTTCTCTATCATCGTAATATCATGTTTGCATTGGCGTAGGAAGGAATTTTTTCTAAGGTGGGCAACCAGTCCAAACCAAACCTAATCATTAAACAATTTTTCGGTGCAAATGATTCTTCAATAACTATGTATTTATTTGGGCTTGAGCATTAAATTAATTCCCGAATTTGTTCAAAAGAGATCTGATGAATGAAGCCGACAAAGACGTCAACAGTAAAGCAAATTAACAGTCATTAGAAGTGCTTCCAAATTCAACTCTGCCACAATGTCTTACGATGCATCTATATTAAAAAAGAATGGTTTTGGGTAAAATAAGTTCTGAACCAAGTTATTATCCGCCGCACTGCCGATAAACTTCTTTTACAATTGGTGCAATTAACCAAAAGCGGTAATGCGGCCTTTTGCAGTTTGTACATACATTAGAAAATTTCCAATATGTTTTTTTTTTTTAATTTTCAAGGGTTATTTCATAGCTCTTTAATTCGAATATATTTTTTCATAATCTAGACTTCGGCACTCAGTGCTATATTGAATTCATTTTAAAACATCTTTAAAGTAATTGATAAAATTTGTCTGCACTACTCATATATCGTCCCCTGATTGCAAGAACTAGGTAACTAAATTTTATAAATTTTGGAGATAGCAACGTTCATAGATGCCTTACTTCAGAACGAGGGAAAGTTTAATTTGTATGTTTCTTACATTTCAGAAATATTCTAGAATAGAAAAAAATTGGACGAAACATTTTGAAAACAATACTAAATAATACAGTTATTTCCGAGATATTTTAAAAATTGAAAATTGAGTTACCTAGTTCTTGCAATCAGGGGACGATATAATTTGACGAAGGCGGCTAATGAATGGGCCAATAGAACATTTTCAAACCGCCTTTTGAAGTTGACATAATATGTTATCCATCACCTTAGTCGAAAAAAGAGCTATACGGTCGTATTTATAAACTTTGATAGCTGTCCTACTCCAAAAAGTTCTCTAAAAACTTTGTTCACCCTTGTCCTAAAGTTATCTTAATTGGACAACGGCATCGGATTTCTAATATTTGACGAAATTTGAATTTTATTTAATTAAACAAAGCAAATTTCCAACTATTAAGAACTTTTAGAAACCGTCTTACTACTCAACCGTCAAATAAATTTAAATTCAGAGTATAAACATTATTCAATTTGATTTTTCATTAAAACAGAGTTTGTCTTTTGAGCCATTTATTGCAAAGAAAAATAAATTTATCCACTAAAACTTTGATCGCATTTTGAAAAGAAACTTCAAAATATGAATTTAAATACGATACCATTAAAAACAAATCAAAGCTGCATTGACAAAATAAAAAAACTTGATTAAAAAATCTGCCTGGGTACAAATTATAATATTTATTCTCCAACAATCTTCGGTTTCGATATGGGAAGCCAAATCAAGTGTATTGCTTTCGCCACAACTGTTGCTGGAAAGTTAATTTGTTTTACCTGACGTCTCCTTTTTGATACTCGTATAGGTTTTAAAGGAATCTCATACTTCTGTGAAAATGTTTCTATTTCAAACCAAATTTAAAAATCATTCCTTAAGAGTGTTCCGAACTGAACAAAACCAGTCATTTGCCAACTTATTTTTTGCGTATATAAGACCGGTTTTGTTCATTTTCACCAGATACTTTGTTATATAGTTATGTCACAGACATCACCCTTAGCCTTACCATATAATACACCACCACTTAACGTGATGAGCGGATATAGTCGCCGCCTTAAATAAACATTAATTCCCGTCAGCATACCGTTGACCATTTCATGGGAATTACTTAAACCTTAATGCATTTAGCATAAACAAATAAACATTAGATCCCGTCAGCATACCGTTGACCATTTCATGAGAACTATTAAATTATGATACATTTTAATATAAACAATTATTTCCCGTATCAAATCTTGCATAGTTGCAGATCTGCCAATACGATCGATTCGTCACCAAGATCCCGTTGTATCTTGCACGAATCATGTGTGTATTTCTTTTGACTATAAATAGCCCTACTCCAATAATTACAGTTCAGTTCTCATTCACGTTTTCATTCCGTTGTCGAGTTGTTCAGTAGTAGTTATTAAGTTCTCCAGTTCTCGTTCTCATTCAAGTTTTCATTCCGTTGTCGAGTTGTTCAGTAGTAGTTATTAAGTTCTCCAGTTCTCGTTCTCATCAAGTATTCATAAGGTTAAATTCTCAGTTTAAGTTTGAATATTACAATAAAGTGAACTATAAAAAATAATAAAGTGTTTTTTTAAATTGGAAACTAAACTCCCAGTGGTCGGGAGTAGAAAAGTCTTTTTTTCTCCATTCCGGGAAATAAGGACATAATTGGCGCAGTCAGAAAACGTGCTCCTTGGACACGCTGCAAAACAAATATTGAAAAAAAAAATTTTCTAAAAATTTGAAAAAAAAAAAAAAAATATAATAAATAAGTATCCATATAAAAAAAAAAAAGGAATAAAGTTAAATATTCATTTAAACTAATGGCACTTCTTCACAAACAAAAAAATATACCATTAAATTTACCATTAAATTTGCTAATAAAATGATGCCAAATCAGGTATCAAATATACAACAACAACAAAAAGCTCTTATTGAAAGAGTAAATAAAATTAAAAAAGTTATTAAAGATCATGAGGACGATGTGAAAAATAATAACGTTTAAAAATAATAAAAAAAAAAAAAAAAAAAAAAAAAAAAGAAAAGAAAAGAGTTTTACTACAACTGGTGCAGATAAAAAAAAAAAAAAAAATATATCATCCCTAATCAAAAAGAAAAAAAAAAAAAACTGTACAAGAACTTGAAATATAAATAAATAAAATAATAAATACCAGCAAACAACTTTAGTGAAGGAAAATTGCAACTTTAATCAACTGTACTCATCATTCAGCCAGAATCAACAATTCAAAAGTTCAACTTTAACAGTGAAGGAAAATTGCAACTTTAATCAACTGTACATACTCATCATTCAACCAACTATACTCATCATTCGGCCAGAATCAACAATTCAAAAGTTCAACTTTAACAGGTATAATTTTTTTTTAAGTATTGCAATGTAATAAAAAAAAAAAATAATAAAAAAAAAAAGAAAGGAGTATTAAAGGAATAGGAAAAAGAAAAAGTTTAAACCCCTTGGTTAATAATAACAGATATTGTTTTCAGAATATAAAAATAAGCAAATTTTGAAAAAAAAAAAAAAAAAAAAAAAGAAGAGAGATACAAAATGTTGTTGTACAAGCTTTTACATACATAACATTTTATAAAAAAAAAAAAAATGGATTTCACAAGAACCCCAGATATACTCAAGAGTCTTCCTGAATTTGCAGGTAAGGTAACTGAGTTAGATAATTTTATTAAAGCTGTTGACTTAGTGTGGAACGCACTAAGGGCGATTGAAAATGCACCACTCCAAATTTGGATGCAAGTAATTAGAAACAAAGTAAAAGATTCAGCCTCGGAAAGGCTTCGCCTTTACGGCAACCCAGAGACCTGGGAAGGCATAAAAGATGTCCTTCAGAGACACTTTCAGGATCATAGAGACGAAAGGACTCTATATAATCAGTTAAGCTTAATAAGACAAACAAGTAGTTTGTCCAAGTTTTACGATGATGTTCTTGAAATCATCACGGCACTTAACGTGTGAATAAGAAGAACTGAAGACGATGTGGACTTGCGCGCAAGAATGATGCGTAGGAATATAAGGGAAGGTCTAGACACTTTTGTCAAAGGACTAAGAGATCCTTTTAGAACAATAGTTATGTCAAGAGACCCAGATAGCTTAGAGCAAGCTTATGAGATTACTCTTGGTTTGATAGAAGCCAACAGAGGATACTCCTCAAATTTTAGTAATAATAATAATCAAAGAAATAATAATTACAGTAATGCGAATAGAAATAATTTCAATAATTATAATAATAATAATCAGGGAAATTATTTTAGAAATAATAATAATCAGGGAAATTATAATTTAAACAGAAATAACAGTAATAATATTAATTATAATAATAATTATCAGAATAAAAATTATAATAGTAATTTCAACAACAACAATAATATTAACAGAAACCATAATTTCAATAATAATAACAGCATAAATTTTAACAGAAATAATAATAATTACAATAATAACTATAACAGGAACAGGAATTATGAAAATAATTCTGCAGTCTATAGAAATTCGGGACAACAGAGGTACAATAGAGTTGTTCCAATGGAAGTCGATCCAAATCCTTCCACTATTCAAAGAAATTTGAATAGAAATAATAATAACAATAGACCAAACGAGGTTTATTGTCAAGAAAATTTTCGGCCCAGAGCCTCGGACTAAATACACTTCCATATGTAGAAGTAAAAATAAATGAGATTAAAAAATTAAAAATGTTAATAGATACTGGATCATCAAGTTCAGTACTTAGTCCAGAAGGTATAAATACGAAATTTATTATAGATATAGAACCAAGGAAAGCTAAATCATTTAGCGGGGAAACAATAATTAGACAAAAAATCGAAATGACTTTATTTGAGGAATTTGGGTCGGACTGCCCAAATGTTACGTATTATTTAAACAAATTCCATGATTACTTTGACGGTATAATTGGAAACGATATTTTAAGCAAGCATAGAATAAATGTAGATTACCAAAACGGAGAACTCACAAGAGGGAAAAATAAAATTAAAATACAATTTAAACCAATAGTTAAAACCTATGAATACGAGTTAGGGCCGCAACAAATTATTTGCACAGAAGTCCCCGTAGATAAAAAACGAGGAGACATTAAAATATTAGAACGAAACTTAGGCAATGTTGAAGTCTTAGACGACGTATACTGTTCTAAGAAATGGTTGGCGAAGTTAACGTTGAAAAACACAACAAACCACCCTCTAACTTTTAGAGTTCAACAGCCATTAAAAGCCGAACGGCTTAACGGTCTAGAGAGCAATTTTTGCTTAGCAGCTAAAAATTCCCTAGATGTCAACTTAGCAGTTGACCAGTTTCCTAATATTGAAGCAAATAATGAGAATGAAAATGAGAATGAGAATAGGAACGAGAACAAAGGTAATAACGAAAATAGTAAAAGAAAAAGTAAAAAAGCATTCAAAAATAAAAATTATATTATGAGTAAAAATCTCAATAAAGGAAGTAATAACGAAGTCGGATTGGACCCCGATGATGAAGAAATTAGTAGTACCGGAACTATTGAGACCCAATTTAAGGAAATTAATTCGAATTTCCGATGTTGCAGTATCAAAGTTGCTGAGAAACTAAATGAAAGTGAAAATAAAATTAAAAATAAAGAACCTTATGTCATAGTGACAGGCAAAGAGCCAGAAATAAGTGAATCAGAAATTTTAATCGGATTGGAACCCGAAATTTTAAAAAATAGCAGTACTTCAATAAAAAAAGAAACCAACAGGAATACAAAAAAAGTAAAAATTAAAAAAATAAATAACGAAATAAAAGAAGAAATTAATTTTAACGGAATCAGCAGTCAATCAGAAAACATAAATGATTTACTATCTCAAGTTGAATTTAGTCATTTAGATATGAAAAGCCAAGAACAATTAGTAGACATTTTAACAGAATATGCAGATATATTCAAGAGGGAGGGACAGAATCTTACCTTCACAAATAAAGTAAAACACGAAATTAAAACTACAGATGAACGCCCAGTTTACGTGAAAAATTATAGGCATCCCTATGTTCACAAAGAAGAAATACAAAAACAGATAAAAGAAATGTTAGAATCAGGAATAATAAGACCAAGTAGTTCACCATGGTCTTCACCGGTTTGGATAGTACCTAAAAAAGATGATGCTTCAGGAAATAAGAAATGGCGATTAGTGATAGATTTCAGAAAGGTAAATGAAAAAACAATAGATGATAGATATCCAATACCAAATATTCAAGAAATATTAGAAATGTTAGGTAAATGTTCCCATTTCACCACACTAGATCTCGCATCAGGCTTCCACCAGATTGAAGTAGATAAACGAGATACAAAGAAAACAGCATTTTCAGTTAACAATGGTCATTACGAATATACGAGAATGCCATTTGGTTTAAAAAATGCGCCGGCAACATTCCAACGTGTAATGGACGAAATATTAAAAGAATTAATCAACGTTATTTGTTTTATTTATATGGATGATATAATAATATTTTCCCAAGATTTCAATGAACATATTCAGAATTTACAACAAGTTTTCAAAGCATTGAGAAATGCTAATTTAAAAGTTCAAATAGAAAAAAGTAAATTTCTCAAAGAGGAAGTAGAGTTCCTTGGTCATGTGGTAACAAAAGATGGTATAAAACCTAATCCAAAAAAAATAGAAGCAGTTGAGAATTATCCAATACCGAAAACTCAGAAACAAATAAAACAATTTTTAGGATTATTAGGATATTACAGGAGATTTATAAAGGATTTCGCAAAAATGACAAAACCAATGACGGACAAATTAAAAAAGGGTCAAAAAATTGATATAAATAATGAAAAATACGCTAAATGTTTTAGGGATTGTACAAGTATGCTCACATCAGAACCAATTTTAGCTTACCCAGATTTTAGCAAGCAATTCATTTTGAGTACAGACGCATCTAATTATGCTATAGGAGCTGTGCTATCTCAAATCCAAGAAGGACTGGAACATCCTTTATGTTACGCAAGTAGAACTTTGAACGATCATGAGAAAAATTATTCAACCATTGAAAAAGAGTTATTAGCCATAGTTTGGGCCACTAAATATTTCAGACCATACCTATACGGTACCAAATTTAAAATTCAAACAGATCATAAACCATTGAAATGGCTTATGAATTTAAGAGAGCCAAATAGTAAACTTGTAAGATGGAAATTACAAATGGAAGAATTTGATTATGAGATAGATTACAAACCAGGGAAAATAAACAGTAATGCAGATGCTTTAAGTAGAATTAATATTGAAGTTAATCATGATGAAATAATAACAACAGGTGCTACAATTCATAGTGCAAGTGAAGATGATCACGGATATATTCCAATTTCGGAATCCCCATTAAACTTATTTAAAAATCAGTACATTATAGAAAAATTAAGAAGTGGTGCTAATCAAATTAGAACCAAAAACATTTTTAATAAAACAAGGAAAATTATTAAATATAAAAATTTTACGGAAGGAGACATAATCCAAATTATAAAAAATCATTTCAATCCAAAAAGTACAAATGCTATATAGGTAGAAGATCTTCAATTATACCTTCAAATACAAGATGTATTTAAAAATCATTTCCACAGATCAAAACGATTTAAAGTACTTAAATGTACAAACATTTTAAAAGACATTGAAAGCGAGCAAGAGCAGGATGAAATTATAATAAATTCCCATAAAGAAAACAATCATAGAGGTATTACAGAATCTTTTGAACGCATTAGAAGAGAATACTATTTCCCAAATATTAAAGAAAAACTTACTAAATACATAAATAATTGCGAGATTTGTCAAATCGAAAAATATGATAGGAATCCTTCGAAACCAAAATTTGAAAATACTGAATCACCTAAGAACCCTTTAGATATAATACATGTAGACATATTCTTTTTACAAAAAGGTAAGCCCATAATAACGATAATTGATAAATACAGTAGGTATGCATAAGCATACGAACTGCAATCAAGAAATTCAGTACATTTAAAAGATGCTATACTTAAATACATAAGCACTTTTGGAAAACCAAAGCTTATGGTGATAGACCAAGAAAAAGCAGCTACTTCAATAGATTTTCAGGAATTTTTGAGAAATGAAAGAATAGATTTACATTTTACGACAGTTAGTAATTCAAATTCCAATTCCCCAGTAGAAAGATTTCACTCAACATTTTTAGAACACTTGAGAGTATTGAAAAATCATAATAATATTACAACAGATGAAGCATTGTCAAGAGCATTATTTGCATATAATAACTCGATTTGTAGTGCTACGAAATATACACCCTTTGAACTATTTTATAGAAGAATACCAGAGCCATTAGAAGAAAAAGCTTTTATGGAAGCATGCATAAGGAAAAATCAAATAATAGAAAAACGTAATAGTAAAAGAAACGATCCAAATGAATATAAAGAAAAAGATAGGATATACCATAAATTAAGATATTCAAGAAAATTACAACCAAGATTTAGAAAATATTATACACATAAGGGTAATAAAGTAACAGTTTTAGCTACTAATAATAAACAATACCATAAATCAAAAGTAAAGAAACCTCGAAAATTTCAGCAACAACATGGAAGCAACTAAGACAGTACCTTTACTAATTTTGACATTAAAAACGATACCAGGACAAGAACTAGACACAGACAATTACGGAAAGACAGAACAAAGACTGGAAATACACGACTTAAATTACGGACAAGGATATATTTTAATCAGAGACAAAGAATTACAGGTTATAACAAGCTATAAGAAAATTCTACACATAATAAATATGAATAGTTGGGAAGAAAATTTAAGCATAATCAAACAAAACATTTTAAACTTAAACTACTCGGATCATTATCCAACAATGTTACACAATTTTAATTCACTAGAAACAGAAATTCTTAGCTTAGTCCCACATAATAGGAATAAAAGAGGTTTAGTTAATATAATAGGGAAAGGATTAAAAATTATAGCAGGAACTATGGACTCAGATGATGAGTTGGAAATAAAGGAAAAATTAGAAAGTAATGAGGAAAATAATAAAAATATTATAAAGAATCTAAATGATCAAATAAAAATAAATAACGAACTAAATAACGCGATGAAATCGGTAACAGACCATATAAATAGACAACAAGGTATAATAAATAATCAAATTTCAAATATATCGGTACAAGTAAAATCAGACTTGCTAGAAATTGAACACATTCAACACATCTTTCAGATTCAGTACGACATACAACTCTTAAGAGAACAAATAAAAAGGGTTAAAGAAAATTTAATGTTATGTAGATTAAATGTTTTAGGAAGAGATATTCTTACAACTGAAGAAGTAATACAAAATAATATTACTATTAAAACCTTAATGTTCATAAAAAGTTCAGTAATACTATACGAAAATAAAATTATATTCGTAATAATGATTCCAAATTATTCAAATCAAAAATTTTATAAAACTTATATTGAACCAATTCCAAATAAGAATAAATTAGAACTAGATTCAAAATATTATACTGTAATTTTAAGCAATACAACATTTTTTGAGTATGAAGAAAAAGAAACGTTGTTAAAGAAAAAATTAAAAACTATAAAAGAAAACTGTATTTCAAATTTATTGAAAGAAAATGCAGAATGTAATTATAAAACTTTTGAAGAAAAATAAATAAAGCAATTGACAAGTAATATAATCATTGTAAAAAATTTAGAGAGAACAAAAATAATCCATAATTGTAATTTATATGATGCTGTCATAACAGGAAACGCATTAATAAATTTTGAAAATTGTAAACTAAAAATTAATGATGTAAGTTATGAAACAATAATTGTAAGAGAACATTTTGTTATACCAAGTTTCAACGAAGTAAAAATTAAAAATATTTCATTAAACATTTCAATGCCAGAGTTGCATTTTAAAAGTATCGAGAACAGACAAATCATAGAGGAAATAAAACACATTCATTCAGTTAATTCAAAAATTTCTTTCAGCTTTATAGCTGTTTTAACATTCATAATTATAATAATATTCTTCATCCTTTGTAAATGGAAAATTTCCAAGAAAGAAACCCATGATACAAGGGTAAACATTGAATTTAAAAATTTGGATTCTCCGGAGAAGAATCTTAAGGGGGGGGGGAGTTATGTCACAGACATCACCCTTAGCCTTACCATATAATACACCACCACTTAACGTGATGAGCGGATATAGTCGCCGCCTTAAATAAACATTAATTCCCGTCAGCATACCGTTGACCATTTCATGGGAATTACTTAAACCTTAATGCATTTAGCATAAACAAATAAACATTAGATCCCGTCAGCATACCGTTGACCATTTCATGAGAACTATTAAATTATGATACATTTTAATATAAACAATTATTTCCCGTATCAAATCTTGCATAGTTGCAGATCTGCCAATACGATCGATTCGTCACCAAGATCCCGTTGTATCTTGCACGAATCATGTGTGTATTTCTTTTGACTATAAATAGCCCTACTCCAATAATTACAGTTCAGTTCTCATTCACGTTTTCATTCCGTTGTCGAGTTGTTCAGTAGTAGTTATTAAGTTCTCCAGTTCTCGTTCTCATTCAAGTTTTCATTCCGTTGTCGAGTTGTTCAGTAGTAGTTATTAAGTTCTCCAGTTCTCGTTCTCATCAAGTATTCATAAGGTTAAATTCTCAGTTTAAGTTTGAATATTACAATAAAGTGAACTATACAAAATAATAAAGTGTTTTTTTAAATTGGAAACTAAACTCCCAGTGGTCGGGAGTAGAAAAGTCTTTTTTTCTCCATTCCGGGAAATAAGGACATAATTATATAAGGTAGGTGCGGGTAATAAGGCCTGTCGGCTAATAAGGCCTAAGTTTCGAAAAAGCAACTTTAAATAGTAGTAGACACTAACGGCCAGCCTACTATGTAGCTAACGCTCATAAATGACTCATCAGACTTGTTGCTTAGTGTCTGCTCGCTCATAGACATCAGTGTTGTGTTATTAATTGTGAGAGGTGATTGTGCAGTCTAAATAAGAAGAATTCATCATATTTAATCGTAAGTATTTTTTGTAAAATTACACTTATGTTTATAAATTTGGACTTTAGTTTTACATTATTTCCTGTTTTGTTTACTTTTTATGTTTAAAAATGTATTATAGTTTAAATAATGTTTTTTTTTTATTTTTCTTTGCAAATGGTGTAGGGGGATATTAAGGCCTATAAAATTAAATGGTAGGCCTTATTACCCTCCTTTTTTTTGTATCAACATTTTTTTGTTTTAAAATTTGTTTGTGTGTTTTCCAAAATTTAGGACATTTAAGTAAGTAATTACAACAATTTTTTATTTGATTTATTGTCTTTTTAGTGACTTAAACTACAATGTCTCCCAAACGAGCTATGTGGTGTGAAAATGACTTGGTGTCATGCAAAGAGGGACGCTTATTACCTATAGAGCTGCTGAGAGGTATAAAGTTCCCAGAAGAATCATCAGAAATCATCTTCAGACTGGAAGTTTGAAAAAGCTCTAGGTCGAAAATCCATACTCAGTGACATGCAGGAAGCTATTCTTGTAAGCAGAATTATGAGGTTCGCTGAAGTCTTGGAACGCTTGGTCTATAAATACTGCGAGCTTAATAACATCAATCATAGCTTTAATCAACATGCTAAAGTCGCTGGTAAGGACTGGTTTAAATCGTTTATGAAAAGACATCCAGAAATTTCCAGAAGAAAAGCTCAGTTTATGAACCCCGCCAGGGCACAGAAGCTTAATAAATTTATTGTTGAAGACCACTTCCAAAGACAGAATGAAGTCTAAGATGCACTAGATTTTAAAAGTCATCCAGAAAGGATTTATAAAGAGTTTAAGCAATATTAATATGTTCACATTTTTTTTGATCTCAATTACCAAATTTATGACTTTTTTTTGATTTTTTAAGTATGTTTAAGACTTAAGCCTTATTACTCGCCCATGGTATAATAAGGCCTATTGACAAGGTTTTAAAAAAAGATGAATTTTGTTTTTGTTTAAGGCAGAAGTTGCCATGTTTTTTTATTTTTGTAAAGAAATGTATATGTTACGTTAACCAACAATAAAATTTATTGATTCTCATAAATAGTTTTTGTTTTATTTCAAATCTCCCTTAGCTAGGCCTTATTACCCGCACCTACCTTATATCACTTTTTATTTTTACTAATTGGTCACTAGTATGCGTATTATTGTACTAAAAAAAGCATTTTGAAAAAGTAACGGATTTTAACTTCCAAATTTACATAAATTTTCTGTAAAAAAGTGAGTTTTAAGAATTAAAAATTTCAATATCAGACAATACATTTATGATTATAGTACAGGTAAAATAGAATAGATAAAACAAAAAAATTGGTACCAGCTTGAAACTTGGTGAAAACGTTTCATGTGCTATGAGAATGAAGAATCAAAAGAGACTATAAAAATATTTCATATGGAAGGGTGTTTTCTTGAGGGGGGCAGGGGTGTAAGTTGTGGTGTATCAAACGGAAAAATAAACTTTGGTGCAACCTAAGCATATGACACATGTTTTCAAGGTAGTTTTAAATGCTGAATCAAATGACACCAAAACCAAGTCGATACGACCTCCGTGAAAAAAATTATTGTCATTTTTGTGTTAGGATGACTATATTTTGGCGTCAACGCAACTTGTCATAACCGAACCAATAACAACCCAAATAATCACGAACCAGCTCGTTGCAACGCAGCTAATCATAATACATAGGCCATCACACGTATAGCCCATCATACGGTATGATCGTTCATTTCATTGTTCATTCTATTTAACATTCAAACATGTTGTATTGAAAGAAACCTCCCCTTTTGTTACCCATATACATTCTTATAAAACTATTTTAATCATTCTCATCGCATCAGCGATGAGTGAAACATCTTGGGGGTACTTGCGCTTTTTTTTTTTAGTTAATATCATAATTCGTGTAGGTAGGTAGTATTATTAATAAATTATAAGAACATTATTTCAAAAAATATTAAGACTGCACAGTCTTCGTTGTACCTACTGAAACTGGGACAAAAGAGCATATTTTTTTTTTGTAAATAACCTTTTGGTTGCGGGGAGAATATGGTCTGACGGAATAGGTTCTGGAGGTAGGTCTGGAACTGGACAAGGGAACTATTTAGATACATCTTTTCTAACTTTTCCATAGATTTTTTTTGCTGAACAATTTTTTATTTAATAGATAAGTTTCATAGATTATTTTGGTGGTGGGTCCGATGGTCCGAATATTTTGGTGGTGGGTCCGATGGAGTACAGCCTGATGGAGGAGGTTCTGGAGGTGCGTCTGGAATTGGACAAAGGAACAATTTTTTTTAAACAGGTAGATAGCTTTCAAAGATTATTTTGGTGGTGGGTCAGATGGAGTAGAGTCTCATAGAGGTGGTTCTAGAGGTGGGTCTGGAAGTGGACAAAGGACCAATTTCTTTTTAAATAATTTTCATATTTTTTTTTGGTGGAGTTTGATGGAGTATGATCTATAACGGAAGAGGTTCTGGGGTGGGTCTGGAACTGGACAAAGGTGGTTCTGGAGGTGGGTCTGGAACTGGACAAAGGAACAATTTTTTTTTAAAAGATAAGTTTCATAGATTATTTTGGTGGTGGGTCCGATGGAGTAAAGTCTCATAGAGTTGGTTCTAGAGGTGGGTCTGGAACTGGACAAAAGACCAATTTTTTTAATAGATAGATAACTTTGATAGATTATTTTGGTGGTGGGTCCGATGGAGTAGAGCCTGATAGAGGAGGTCCTGGAGGTGGGTCTGGAACCTGGACAAAGGAACAATTTTTTTTTAACTTTTTCATATACAGTACGCCCTCGGTAAGAGCAGCCAATAAAAGTTCGAGCAGTTGCGTTAATTGAGTTTTTGCTATGACCAAGTCACAAAAACGTATAGCCTTGGCCAAGGAAATGAGCTTAACAATGGTTAATCAAAATGAAAATACAGTACTCTTATGATTTATGAGTGTACAATATTTTGAGAAATAGCTATAAAATAACAGCCCAATTACAATAAAAGTTAACATTGAAAAATGAAAATATTTGTCAAATGATATAGAGGTAATTGCATGGAAAGTTACGTTTACTGAGTCACACTTTTTGGAAAAGTTGCAATTACTGAGTCTCTAATGGTAGAAATTTGGGTGTTGCTTTAACCGAGGTATTGCGTTTATCGAGGGTTGCTTTTACCGAGGGTGTACTGTATATTTTTGTGGTGTTTCTGATGGACGAAGGTCTGATAGAGGAGGTTCTGGAGGTGGGTCAGGAACCTGGACAAAGGAAAAACATTTTTTTTTTACTTTTTCATAGATTTTTTTGTGGTGTTTCTGAATTTCTTAATATGTATGTTTGTGTCTTACATATCGATATACAGTCGACGCTCGATTTAGTCAATCTCGAAATAGTGAACTATCCACAATAGTGAACACACAAAATTTTATCTAAAAACGTATTTTGTATAAAAATGTCGCGCAACAATTTTACATAGCTTGAGAGCTCTGAGGAATTGTTTCTGTTTTTAGTTTAAAACTGAGCAAAAGCCTTTTTTTGTGCTTAATTAATATTAAAAACATTCACATCGAACGAAATATGCATTTTGGATCAAATTCTGCTTTAGAAAGCCTTAGAAAACTCCCGCTCGAAAAAGTGAACAATCTCTAAACAGGCTTCACTATATGGAGCGTCTACTGTAATGCAATTGTAATGTTGAAAGTATGCATACCTACTTCTATCATAAAAAAAAGCTAACAAACATTCGAGTTTTGTAACATAGTAGTTTAAGTAATTTTCAATTTTCTCAAAAACTAGAAGATCTAGAATCATCTAGTTTTCAGTTTTTGATTAAGAATTAATTAGAGCAACGAATTTCAGAAAAGAAAAAAGATTATATATAATTTTACAGTTTTGAGAAATTACATTTTAAACCTTTTTTTATGTTGTTTTTGTATCTTCAAGTTTTGAGTTTAAAACCCGTTTTTTTCAAAAACTTTACATAGATTTTACTTGGTTTAAGAACTAGCTAATAGAACAGAAAAAAAGGTATAATACTTAATTGTAAGTGTTACCGTTATTTTTAAATCTTTTGTTCCATTTTTAGTATTTTTTTTTTTATAAAATTCCCCTCTCGCCCAAACGGGGGGTGATAGGGTCATGTCCCCAGTAATCGAACACTTAGTGGTTCATAAGAAAGTAATCGTTGACTGTGAGGAAACCATTCAACGTAAATATTTGATGTAAAATTATTTATCAGCTTAAACTCAAATATTTGTTATAACTTTTAAGGTTTTTCTAGTAACTTTAACTACTTTTTTTTTTAATTTTTCAAATAATTATATCTTTAAAATTATTACTCTTAGAAAAAATTTAATTTTTTTTTTAATAGAGGGTAACATAGTATACAAACTTTGCTTATAAATGTTTTCAATAACACTCACCATTTCTGAGTTATACGCAAAAAAGGGATATTTTCGTCAATTTACGTTTTTTGAAACGCCGATATCTTCTTAACCATCAGTCAGAGAAAAAAAAGTGTTTCAACATTTCTTGTAGATAATCATATTATCTACAAGTTTTGTATGCATTACTTTTTAATACCATGTACCGTTTCAAAGTTATACGTGGAAAACCGGTATTTTCGACATTTAACCTTGAATAACTTTTAACGCAAGCCAGTTTCGTTTGTAGACTTTCGCATGCGTATTCCTTAGGCACAAATAAAGATAATTGCATTCAAAAATCTTCACTTGGAATTTTTCCGCAGCGAAAGTACATTTTTCCTGGGCTAATAGTATAGCTCACACAAAATTGATCAACGTGGATCGAAGATAAAAAAGTAATAAGTAATTTTTGTTTGCTCTGCGTGTCAGCTTTAGGGAATAAAGTAGGTAGATATTTTCGAAAAAAAAAGTTTTTTTTAAGTTTTGGAAAAAAACTTTTTTAGCCAACTTTTTTTATTTTTTAGAACTGGCACTTCCTAGATCACGAATATGCTTTTTATAAGTTGCTATGACACTTAGTTTAGCCGCAAATCATGTTTAAAGGTGCCAACTTTGATGCCTCTAGGACGTTTAGTTTAGCCGCAAATCGCGTTTAAAGATAAAAGTCGAATTTTCATATAATGCGATGCATCAATTGAAAGGTGGCACTTTCAAGATTATGAATATGACGCTTATAGCAAGTTTCATTTTAATTTTAAAGAACTACTCTCAATATGAGTGACACAACCATTACGGTGTCTAGGGTAGAGTCGCCTAACTTCGAACACTCCCAGTAGTCGAACACTTTTTGAAAATAAGCTTTTAATCTGTGTTATTTCTTTGATTTTCAACTTCTATAAACGCATAATAATTTATGTGTTATTCCTTTAAACCTTGAAATCCTATCAACTAGTCAAATTTCGTCCTAATGCTTAAAAAAAAGGACTTAAAAAAGTGGCTCTAGGAAATCCAGTAATTTCAAGTTTTTGCAATTAAAAAAACTGTTGGAAGTGTTCTGGGAAACTATGATTTTTGGTGTGAAAATTAAACTTAGTGCCTGTTATAACGTGCTTTCTTGTTGGATAATAGTTATTCTATTTATGTAACTTAAAGCTTAATAATTTATTAATAAATTGACTGTTCGAACATAGGAAACCAAATTTGTTAGAGTTGCCTGTTCGAACGCTAGTGTTCGAGTTCGAATATAGGCAACTCCGTCAAAATTGTTTTATTTAGTTTAGGCAATAATACCTACTATAGAAAATTAAATTTTTGTTTCGGTTTTACGTCAAGAACACTGAGAGGAACGTTGGGTCCAGTATTCGAACACCTTTTTCTTCTTTTCTTCCAGTGTTCGATTCAAGGAAACTCATGTAATTCTCATGTAATTGCTAGCTTCCTTTGTTCGAACAGTTTTTGAATTGTATTCAAACTAAAAATCCGTTAAACTAATTTTTGTTTTATTTTGTTTTTAAAAGAATTGAATAAAAACACATAAACAAACACAATTTGTTTAATAAAACTGAGAGAAAATTACTTCTAAGATTTTTTTTGGTTGAAACTATGTACAAAATCTTGTGTTCGAAATAAGGAAACTTTCTGTTCGGGCTTAGGAAACTAGTGTTCGACAACTGGGGAATTTGGCTTTTTTCAGCTTTTGATTTTTTATAAAAAAAGTAGTTAAAGTTACTAGAAAAACCTTAAAAGTTATAACAAATATTTGAGTTTAAGCTGATAAATAATTTTACATCAAATATTTACGTTGAATGGTTTCCTCACAGTCAACGATTACTTTCTTATGAACCACTAAGTGTTCGATTACTGGGGACATAACCCTATCACCCCCCGTTTGGGCGAGAGGGGAATTTTATAAAAAAAAAATACTAAAAATGGAACAAAAGATTTAAAAATAACGGTAACACTTACAATTAAGTATTATACCTTTTTTCTGTTCTATTAGCTAGTTCTTAAACCAAGTAAAATCTATGTAAAGTTTTTGAAAAAAACGGGTTTTAAACTCAAAACTTGAAGATACAAAAACAACATAAAAAAAGGTTTAAAATGTAATTTCTCAAAACTGTAAAATTATATATAATCTTTTTTCTTTTCTGAAATTCGTTGCTCTTAATCAAAAACTGAAAACTAGATGATTCTAGATCTTCTAGTTTTTGAGAAAATTGAAAATTACTTAAACTACTATGTTACAAAACTCGAATGTTTGTTAGCTTTTTTTTATGATAGAAGTAGGTATGCATACTTTCAACATTACAATTGCATTACAGTAGACGCTCCATATAGTGAAGCCTGTTTAGAGATTGTTCACTTTTTCGAGCGGGAGTTTTCTAAGGCTTTCTAAAGCAGAATTTGATCCAAAATGCATATTTCGTTCGATGTGAATGTTTTTAATATTAATTAAGCACAAAAAAAGGCTTTTGCTCAGTTTTAAACTAAAAACAGAAACAATTCCTCAGAGCTCTCAAGCTATGTAAAATTGTTGCGCGACATTTTTATACAAAATAGGTACGTTTTTAGATAAAATTTTGTGTGTTCACTATTATGGATAGTTCACTATTTCGAGATTGACTAAATCGAGCGTCGACTGTATATCGATATGTAAGACACAAACATACATACCTACCTATTAAGAAATTCAGAAACACCACAAAAAAATCTATAAAAAAGTAAAAAAAAAATGTTTTTCCTTTGTCCAGGTTCCTGACCCACCTCCAGAACCTCCTCTATCAGACCTTCGTCCATCAGAAACACCACAAAAATATACAGTACGCCCTCGGTAAAAGCAACCCTCGATAAACGCAATACCTCGGTTAAAGCAACACCCAAATTTCTACCATTAGAGACTCAGTAATTGCAACTTTTCCAAAAAGTGTGACTCAGTAAACGTAACTTTCCATGCAATTACCTCTATATCATTTGACAAATATTTTCATTTTTCAATGTTAACTTTTATTGTAATTGGGCTGTTATTTTATAGCTATTTCTCAAAATATTGTACACTCATAAATCATAAGAGTACTGTATTTTCATTTTGATTAACCATTGTTAAGCTCATTTCCTTGGCCAAGGCTATACGTTTTTGTGACTTGGTCATAGCAAAAACTCAATTAACGCAACTGCTCGAACTTTTATTGGCTGCTCTTACCGAGGGCGTACTGTATATGAAAAAGTTAAAAAAAAATTGTTCCTTTGTCCAGGTTCCAGACCCACCTCCAGGACCTCCTCTGTTAGACCTTACTCCATCAGAAACATCACCAACAAAATCTATGAAAAAGTTAAAAAAAAAAAAAAATTTCCTTTGTCCAGGTTCCAGACCCACCTCCAGAACCTCCTCTGTCAGACATTACTGCTTCAGAAACACCACCAAAAAAATCTATGAAAAAGTTACAAAATATTTTTTTTTCCTTTGTCCAGGTTCCAGACCCACCTCCAGAACCTCCTCTGTTAGACCTTAGTCCATCAGAAACATCACCAACAAAATCTATGAAAAAGTTAAAAAAAAATTTTTTCCTTTGTCCAGGTTCCAACCCACCTCCAGAACCTCCTCTGTTAGACCTTAGTCCATCAGAAACATCACCAACAAAATCTATGAAAAAGTTAAAAAAAAAATTTTCCTTTGTCCAGGTTCCAGACCCACCTCCAGAACCTCCTCTGTTAGACCTTAGTCCATCAGAAACATCACCAACAAAATCTATGAAAAAGTTAAAAAAAATTTTTTTCCTTTGTCCAGGTTCCAGACCCACCTCCAGAACTTCCTCTGTTAGACCTTACGGCTTCAGAAACACCACCAAAAAAAATCTATGAAAAAGTTACAAAAATTTTTTTTTTCCTTTGTCCAGGTTCCAGACCCACCTCCAGAACCTCCTCTGTTAGACCTTACTCCATCAGAAAACACCACCAAAAAAATCTATGAAAAAGTTACAAAAAATTTTTTTTTCCTTTGTCCAGGTTCCAGACCCACCTCCAGAACCTCCTCTGTTAGACCTTACTCCATCAGAAACACCACCAAAAAAATCTATGAAAAAGTTACAAAATATTTTTTTTTCCTTTGTCCAGGTTCCAGACCTACCTCCAGAACCTCCTCTGTTAGACCATAGTCCATCAGAAACATCACCAACAAAATCTATGAAAAAGTTAAAAACAAAAAATTCCTTTGTCCAGGTTCCAGACCCACCTTCACTTCATAAGTCCATCAGGCATACCACAAACAAAATCTATGAAAAAGTTAAAAATAGAAATATTGTTCCTTTGTCCCAGTTTTAGACCCATCTCCAGAACCTCGTCATATTCATATTCCTGCTTCCTCCGATGTACCAAGTATTGTCAATTGTTTGTCTTATGCATACCTACATACCTATAGCTGACAAACCGTATTTTCCTGCCGCTCCTCTTACAATAAGGTTTTTCTTTTTTTCCTATTAGGTAAAAAAGTATATCAACCAATCAAGAAATTCCATATCCATAAAAATCCTAGAACACAACAACTACATTTTAAAACATCCCCCACTTAGCATCAATCAAGGAGGTTACCAAAAATTGACCCTATCTTTTTATTTGCTTACATTGCTTTTTGCTGACCTGTTATCATTTTTTGTGTCAAATTAAAAAAATAAACAGCCAATCAGTGACAGGCACAAAAGCACAAAAGTTCTAGCTCACACCATAAACTTAAGTTTTCAAAATAAAAATTCCTAAATAAAAAGTCCCTGAACAAAAAGTCCCTACTGAATTCACAAACCAATTGAAAAATTTAACGAATCGAGTGCACGAACCATTCATTTCTCATTTCCGGAACGAAGAATTTTTTTGGGGCCAGTTTTCTGGTTTTCACTTCCGGGATCAGTTGTCCGGGGATAAAGGTAGAACTAGAATAGGCGGAAGCTGTCGGAAGCTTATGTCAAAACCGACCGAAAAGTAGCTTTCCGAAACGTCAATTTCACAAGTGGCCCATAATGCACTTAAGTGGTTGGAAGTGAAAAAAAAATAAATAATTGTTTATTCAATGTTTATTTTCTCATACTTATTCACAGCGCAGAGTGATAGCTTTTAATTATTTATTTTGCAAAACCACTAAAATGCTATGTGATATAAATTAATTAAAAGAAAATTGTTTTGACTTCACTCATTCATTTATCAAACCTTTGTATATTAAAACTATAGTACTATCATGCGCAGTTTTTTTTAGGAGGACGCACAGCCGTCGAAGGCGCCACATACAACCGCAAATTTTGTCGTCATGTGTTGTGTAGACATGAAAAGAAGGGAAATGTCAAGAATCGAAGACAAGTAGTAAGAGCAAGAGGATTATATTATTTCCATTGTGGTAAGAAATAAAGGGAGTAAGTGAGATAAGGAAATGAGCTGTCAAAAACTAGAAAAATAAAGAAAACGAAAAAATATTTCTCGTCTCCTCTTTGAATTCAACTACATATTTGCATTGTATATCATATTTGTTTTGAAGGCAGCCAGAGGAATCAAGGAAAAATAGAAAAAGAGGCTGAAAGAGAATGCTGAGTGAGCTGCTTGCGTCGTCGCCTCTTCGGTGTCGTAGGTCATAGGAACGAGGATAAAAACATTTTTTATACAGATTTTGTTATAACATAGATATACAATAGACTGTAGATGATGCGAAAATAGAAACATATGTAGGTATGAATATAGGTATATTTTCTCATATTATTGAGGGTAGGTTTTGTTGTTGTGTTGTGAGTAGCAATTTTCGACGATAGGTATGTATATATCTTTTGGTAGGTATTTAAATTGAAATTTTCTCATATTATGATTTCGATGGTTTTGGTGGCTAATATAATTTTAAGTTGTTATCTATTTTTGCGAAGTTTTGATTTGCAAAATTTGACCTATATTTGAACTTAAAATAATATTTTAGTTAGAAAAGTAAAGAAAGAATTTAGTGAAATATTTGTAATTTTTCAGTGTCTGTAAGTGGGAATCCCTATGCTTCTATTTAGTTAGAAAAGTAAAGAAAGAATTTACTGAAATATTTGTAATTTTTCAGTGTCTGTAAGTGGGAATCCCTATGCTTTTAGATGTGTATACATGTATATGTTTACATACCTACCTACCTACATACATAGGTACATAATAAACTTTTTATCTAAATAGCTTTACAGATTTATTTTGAATAAGTTGGTAGGTAAGTAGCGAGAGTGACCTAGTTATTCAAAATAAATTTTGACATATTTTTACGTTGATTTCAGAATCAATAATTTTTAGAAAGATAAAGGAAGACATACCTATGTAGGTACCTATCGATTTCGGATAGATAAGAGTTTAAAAAAAAATGGAACTAGTAGCTTTTTTAGTATAGGTACCTAGGTCTATATAAAAAATCTAAAAATTGTTGAAAAAAGTTTTTTAGCGCGATAATCTTGAGAACTATGAAACAGTTTATAGTAAATACATAATTATTAAAATTTATAAAAATACTCAATAAACAGTTTTTTAAAGCGAAAAAAAAACTACAAGCTTAATCAAAAATTGTTGAACATTTATAAAATGTATAAAATGTATCAAAAAACTGCTCCACAAGAACCAAAAGATCTTTCGCGAACTGGTTTCAGATTTCCTAAGGATGAAAGGCACGACTGGGTCACACGAACTTGCTATTATAATCAAGAGGCTAAGCGTTTAAAAAATTGAATATAAACACTAGAGTTGGGAAGGAATGGTTGATTTGATAGTAGTTACTTTTTGTAATTTATTTCTACCTTCTTTTCAATCACAATTACCTACACATAATTGAAATGGAAAAAAAATTATACATTTCCATTACTTGTAAATGTAACTGAATAAATTCACTAACAAATTAATAATTGAAAAAAATTAGTTTCCAAATTAGTTGTAATTGAAAAAAGTAATGAGTTTTTGCAAGTAATTGAAAGAATATCACTGTTCTATGTAATTGCAATTAAGGTGATTGATTTTTTGGATTGTGATTCATTACGTACATGTTCTTGTTAATTAAAAATCTCATAAAATGTAATTGATTTTTTGGATTGTGATTCATTACGTACGTTTTTATAAATTAAAAACTTGTAAAATGTAATTGACAAACGAATAACATTTTTGTGTAATGATTACTGCAAAAATTAATCATTACTGCTTTTTGATGATTACTTTGGTTTTCAATTACATTTAATTAGTAATTGAATTTCTGCAATTACATTTTAAACTAATTGAAAAGTGTTTTAGATTTCAATTACCTGCAAGTAATTCTAATTGAACTTTTTTATCATTATTTCCCAACTCTGATAATGACATGAGAATTAAAGAACAAATTTTAAAAACATGAATAGGTACGACGTTGAAATTAGCTAAAACAACTCCTTTAATAGTTTGAGGTAGAAAAAAGTTCCATCTGAGTTCTTGATCAAAAATGATTGAATTAAAAGAAATATTTAAATCGTTGAAGGGGTTTTAAAAAAAATATTTTTTTATATATCAAATTTTTACTATTATAAGTAAAAAAATGTTTGTTGTTCATCATTTACATAAACAAGCATTGCCTGAGTACCTATCTGATATGAATAAAATAATATTTTCAATAATTTAAGAAATTTTCCTTATAGCGAATTTTGCCTTAAACTTCTCTATAGCGAACCAATTTCTTGGCCCCTTGAGGGTTCGTTATAAAGAAGTTTGACTGTATGTAATTGATTTTCAAAAAATCTTGTGTAGTTTTTTGTGAACCCAAAAATTATAATTTTTCCTTACTTACCTCTTTATCTCATCTTACATTTCTCAGTCTAAAATGTATTCTTTTCCACATCACCCAGTGGGGTAGAATACTAGACGCGTTTTTTTTAAAGAGGTTTCCCCAGTAGGCCTAGTCCTCCTTCTAATACTACTAAGATATTGCACAATGCGCATGCGTTTTTTTTAATGAGGTATCCACGGTAAGCCTATTCCTCGTATCATTCTACTTCTAATTTTTTTGTTTTTTTTTGGTTTTTTTGTTTTTTTTTTGGTTTTTTTTTTGTTTTTTTTTGTTTTTTATTTTTTTTTAATAAATATATAAATAGGAACTATTAAGGAACTTCGATATTGCAAATGGCACATGCGTTTTTTTTAAAGAGGTATCCACGGTAAGCCTAGTCCTCGTACTACTTCTACACTTAGAACTACTAATTTTTTGCATATAATAATAATTATTGCACTATACAAAAAGTAATTTATAATATTATAAAGTTTGAGAAGGGGTAGAAAAATAAATATCACAAGAGGTCCAAAAATAAAAGGAGCAAAGAAATTCACCTATATTAAAAGTAGTAAAAAAATATTGCACGTAAAAAAAGAAAATAAAAACCTAAAGTAGTTCATCTATGTAATGATGGATTTTATTAAGAAAAAAATTATACAAAGTTAAAAATTCTTATATCCTAAAAGTATTTCTTATATATAATACAAATATAATAAAAAAATGTAATAATATAATAAAACTCAAAGATATTTCCTTCGTACGATATTTTTATTTTATTCTAAAATTAAAATATGTACATATCATTGTAATATTATAGATAATTATACTTATTTTATAAGTGAATACTTAAACTATCCTTGTTTTTTTTTGCTTAAATTTTTTGTTGCTTTTCTTGTTTGTTAGTATTATAAGTCCTCTCAGAAGGAACTTGATAATAATTTCCTTGTGTTCCTTCATGCATTCTATACCGAAACTATTATTTTCCAGTATCTCCGCACACCATGTTTCTACAATTTTTACAGCAATTTGTTTTTCCGTGATATCCCTTTCAAAAATTTCCTGGAGAATCTTAACAGTTCCTTCGAAAATAATCGAAGGAACTGTTAACTTCCCAAAGTCCGAAGTTGTTGCCACAGTCTCATATGCTCTTAGCTTAATGAGTAAAGTGTGCTGTCTTTCTTTGCTAGCTTCGTTTTCATCTATCATAAAATTGCAGCAAAATTCACATCTCAATTTTTTCTTAAGTTTTCCTGCTGCAAACCCGGCGTAATATGCAGCAGCTGCTTTCTGCAGATTTTCGGATACTGTTTCGGTATTCATGCTTTCATTAACTTCGTCTTCATCCTCTAAAACAAAGACGTCCACTAGCTGTTCATCTGGAAGCGCTTCTTGTTCAGGGATGTCATCTTCATCATCTACCATATAGACGTCCAGCTGTTCATCGTCGTCGTCTTCTTCTTCCTCTTCTTCTTCTATGACGTACACCACCTCCGTCTTCAGGATGTCGTCCTCGATGGGGACTTCGAATTCGAAGTCCTTGTCCTCCTCGGTGGCCTTTTGCAGGTCTGCTTCCTGTATGAGTGCTTCGGCCTTAGCATCCTCATACCCCGAGTGTTCTGGCGCGCTAAAATTGTGGAAGATAATTTGCTTGAGATTCCTAATGAATCTCGAAGCCGAAGGGTTTCTTTCATAGGAACCCCTATTACACCTTAGCATAGAGAATAAATTCTCCGCTACATCGGTGTTCAGATGTGCTAGCAGGAAATAACTCTGCTCATCGCTTTTGAGGTATTCCCACATCTGCAGAATTCCTTGCAATGTTTGCTGCAATCCTTTGAAACATGGTGGGATTGTCCTGGAGCTACTGGATTTCCACGTGGATATCCATTGCCTAGCTTCTATTAGCGTATTTAAAGTGTCCGTGGAATCTGCTAACACTTGCTTGTTAGGATTCCTTGAGTATCGCTGACCATTATTCAAGGTATCGAAAATGTCGTTCATTTTCTTGATAAACCTTGCTGTATCCACGGCGGCTTTCTTCTCCTGTTCGGTCTTGAAGCAGTTACTTTTGATTGCGTACATAATTCCCGTGTACACGGTGTCGCTGAAAACTTGCGTCACCAACTTAACCGACATCTTCTCAAATCCATTAGGATAGACATGAGATCGGGTGAGTTTGAAAAAAACCTGAAAGGTATTCGCTTTTGCGTCCTCCTCAAAAATTTTTTCCAGCACTCTCCAATCTACGATTTCATCACCTATATGGATGGCATGCTTGAGAAGTGTGTTTCTCACGCATTTGAAAAGATGCGGATAGTCGTGCAAGAGAAATATCCGTTGATCTTCTATGTCCACATAGGGATTTTCCTCAATCGGTGGTGTTGCGAGCTTTTTGTACGCCAACACGTTATTCGATCCTTGGTCGCAGCTTGTTGCGACGACAGTTAGTCCACAGTTTATTACTCCAGTAATAACTGTAACTATCATCTTCGCCAGAGTTTCTCCATTTGGCGATCCCATATAATACGCGATGGTTTGTTTCCAGTTTGTGTTGAGACCTCTAAGCGTAAAAACCATTGCCTTAGAGGCCACAACACTGGTCCTTCCCAGCTCGCCAAAATCAGTGAATCCGTATATAACATCATCCTTGATGTTATATTCCAGTTCCTTCTGGATAGCCATCTCATCAAAAAGAATGACGCTCTTCTTTTCCATGGCTGTCATTCCTTTTGATTTCTCCTTCAGCAATTCCTTAATTTGGGGGCTGAGCCCCGCCGGCAGCCTAATTTCAGAATGCCATCGGTAAATCGTACTTACCGATGGCATCTTGAACCCTATAGTAATAAGAAAAGCATAGCACGTTGGCGACTTAAAGAAAACCTTTAGAAAAAGTTCTTTTTCCTTTGGCTTCCAAGGTGCTTTGCTGTTGTGGAAGAGTTGCGAAAAAACAAAAGTTCGCAACTCTTCGGAAAAATTTTTCATTTGAAGCTCTAAATTTTGCTTCAAATTATATTTTGGACATCTTTTTAATTTTTTTGGCGTAAAGAAAATACGACGCCGAGCTTCTCTTACGCGAGAGGGCTTCGGCGACGCTTTGTAGGAATGGTACCTGGGTGAAGGAAACTGTGAAGGTGAAATATTAGAAGAAAACGGTACCACGCCCAACGATAAATCCTTAACATAAGTTTTTGTTGAAGCTGCAGCTAAGTTCACCAAAGATACAGCTGGGCTGCTAGGCATAACAGAAGCTGCAGGTGCAACGGAACGTAGAGGGGGAAGTGGACGTGAAGTCGAAGGTAGAGGTGGAGGTAAATATGCACGCGGAGGCGCGGAACTAGCTCCTGCAGATGTGACCGTAGAAGTCGGCTGCTTTGGACACCTCCACGCATCCATAATGCTAAGGCATACAGGATCAATGGCATCGTCTGAGCACTTGCATACTGAAAAGTATGATAATGGCAGCGCATTTGGAACCAGACGTTTTTGTGTACCTCGCAGTATTATATCTTTGAGGTAAAAATGTGCTTCGCAAATAAAGGACCTATCATGAACGTCGGAAACACATCCGTGTTTTTGCCAAATTGGTCTTCTTCTGTCTTGAGGAAATCTGAAAAAAGAAATGCTACTCGGCCGATGCTGCACCGCACCGCATTTTGCGTAACAACACCTAACCATGTTTGTTCAAGTTTTTATTATAAATTTATAAAATACAAAAATAAAATAGGTTCAAAATAATTTTTTTTCACACTTGTATCTTTTTTCCACTTTCAAAATAATTTTTTGCACTGTATTTTTTTTTATTTTTTCACAAAAACACAATTTTTTTCACACTTGTATCTTTTTCCACTTTCAAAATAATTTTTTGCACTGTATTTTTTTTTATTTTTTCACACAAACACAATTTTTTTCACAATACCACTAAGATTATTGCAACACTTTAATATTTCTTATAGACAAAGATTTTATTCTAAAAAAGAATAATTTTATTAGGACTTACAGATTTTTCACACTTTAAGATTTTATAAAAAAAAACACAGAATTTTTCTATTTATCACAGCAATATATTTCTTTTTTCAATAATTTTATTTTACACACAATAATTTTTTTCGGAAAACACTTAATTTTGTTACACACCAACACTTACAGAAATATTCACGTCACGGAAATTGTTAATTGTTAAGTACGTATAAAAATGTATTTAATTTATATAGGTAGCAGGGTAACACACGAAGGAAATGATAGGTACATATATGTAATTTAATTGTATAAAAAAATATTGTTGTTTTATTTTATTATTATTGTATTAAATGTATGTATACGCATATAAATATATAAAAGCAAATTAATATATGTATAAGCAAATGAATAAAAAAGTAAATAATAAAAGCGTGTTAAAAAAGCAAGCAATAATATGGATTTAAGTTAAAAAAAAACTTTCAACCCAGAACTAAAAACTTACATACACCAGTGGTGGAAAAAAGTTATAAATTTAGCAGGGTAGGTATGGGGTTTGAAAAAAGGCAATTAAAGTTGGGTAGGTAGGTAGGTACCTATCAAGGGCAAGAAATTTCACAAATTTCACAAATTTCACAATGAACAAATAGCACTATTTTCCTTTTTTTTTTAATTTTCAATATTAATTTTCATCTAATTATTCTAATAGCACATATGTAGGTATAATGTACCTAGTTTGTTGTTCAAATATAGCACTAAACAAAATCACTATCACTATTAAGCAATATTGCAATAAATTCAATCGTCGTTCACGCACTCGGAAAAGCAGCTCAAAGCCAAGATCGCGACAAATGAAATGATTTTCAAGCGTTAAAATTTTCAGCCGTTAAGGAAAAGCGCGCAAAGTTTTCATGTACAAAAAACAATCCTGCACAAAAAAACACCTACATTTGTACAAACTAACCCACATATATCAGAATATACAACCACCCCTTCCTCTTCCACCGCAAAACCCAAAAATCCAACACACTTGCCTATGTTTACCTACCCCTTCCTCATGCAACACAAAAAAATCCTACAAGCCAAAGAGAATAGCCAAAATTGTTTTGTTTTGTGTCTCTTGGCTTTATCTTCATATAAAAAAAATGTAAACAAAACCAATAACAACCCAAAGCAAAATTGAATATTTTCTTCATTATGTTCTTTATCAAGTCCTTCATTATATCAATATACTATTGAAATAATGCCTTCTACCTGAATCACTCACACTCTCATAAATTTTTAATACCTCTTTCCCGTTCCAATAATTATCTGACGTTTCTTATTCTCAGCCATTCGCTGTAGTCTCCAAAAATGCTATAAACGAATTCGTTCTCTCCACAACGGGTTCCGCGTATTTTGTCTAGATGTCGCCCCCTTCGTAGGTGTCCATAATAGTACTATGGTTTTAATATACAAAGATCAAACAGAAAAAAAAAGTTGAAAACTTTGCACCAAGCGCCAAGTTCTTGTTAGTTTGCTTCCACCATTTTGATTTTGCATTCGCCCACTTACGAAAGAGCGGTCGTTGAGCGCTCTCACTTCCAATGGCAAAAGTTAACGAAAACTAAACGAAAAGTTCCACTTCGCAATTATGTGCGCGTCATATCAATTTCTTGTTTTCGCTCGGTTTCGTACGACCACTTAAGTTGGCTTCCGACTATTCTAGTTCTACCTTAAGTTGTGGCGTGGGTTCACATGCGCGGGTTCAGTTGTGTTGGTATCAGGTGTCTTGGGTTCTGCTGCGTTGACACCACTTATACTATGTAGGTACCTATAAATATATAGGGAGAAGTGACCATCCACATAGTATGATTATTTTTTGTCTTGACTTGATATGAACGGTGGATAATTAATACAAACAATAGGTATACAAACGATACAAACGATGGCAAACAAAAAAAAAAATAAACAAACAAACGTGCACAAACGATTATATATCGAACAGCATTTCCAGGTTTCCTCGAGCGTTATAGTTGGTGGGCCAACTAAATGTTTTTTTCGCCGCAAAAAAGAAAAATTTAAAAAATTAACACGGTGGAAAATTTTTATAAAAAATGTACAAACGATTGCATACTTATAAAAATTTTATAATAATTAAAAAAAAAAAAGTTGGTAAAAAATTTTAGCGAAGTGTAAAAACTAAACAAAAAAAGACAAACGTGTACAATCGATTATCAATCGAACTGCATTTCCCGATTTTTCGAGCGTTATAGTTGGTGGGCCAACTTCCGTTTTATTTTTTGAAGTGTCTCTTTAAAAAACGGTGTGTGTACAAATTATTCTAAAAGTTGTACAAACGTGTACAAACGATGTACAAACGATTGCCATTTTCAGTTTTGCTCAACTCCATAGTTGGTGGGCCAAGTTAGATGCAAGCAACTTTCTGTATACTTAAAATATAATTTATCCTAAATCTGCAAAAATACTTTTTTCTTGACCACCCTTATTTTGAAATCTTTCTTCTTTGATAAGGTTTCACTGGAGCTGATGCATCTACACAGCTATAGCATTTAACCAAATGAATAAAAACGCCGTTCATGCAGACTTTTGCTTAAAGTTAACATTTTATAATTCAAGTAATACCTCACTATCCTTAAGTTCAGAACACGGGGTTCTAAATGTAGAGGGGCAAGTGGCTACGCAACCAGGTGGATATTCATTTGCAGTACATTCGGGTAAGGTTCTGTGAAAGAAAAAAAAATAATATGGTAGAAATTAGTTATTATTTGTATCCATTATGCCTTAAATTCATGTGAACGTTCAGTCAACATTCACTGAATGAAACTGAGGGATATACTATATGCACTGCATGTCACTTGTTTGAGGCCATTATTTTCGCAAACATATTTTTTTTTCGTAAACTACCTGTTAGAAATATTTTTCCTGTTAATGTTTGATACCCGTGAAGAGGTTTACATATTGTCTAATTAAAAAGGATATCGTTGAAGGGGTAACTTGGAAAATCCATAGGAATTTCACAAGTTCTATGAATAAACTACCAAAAATGTGTATAAAAAGTTGCGTCACTTGATTGAGGCTACTCAAAGAATCTTTCAAAAAATTAACAAAAACACCCAAATTTCAATTTTCGTTTGTTTTAAACATTTATTTGTTATGTTTTTTGTCAATAAGTAATGAGAACGCCCAATATTTTTTGTAATTAGGGCTTTAAGACGGTTTTGAATTGAGTCATTTAGTTTTTTTTATTAAATCAAGTAAAATCTTGTTCCAGGCTTCTTCGATTAAGGCGTCTTTATATTCAAGTCAGGCCAAAAGTCCGTAGGTAAGTGTCGTAGGTTCATACATTTTTTAATAAAGCGGATTAAAAGTCCATATTTAAGTCAAACAAACAATCATTTATTTCAATATTTGAAAAAAAAAAATATACCTTATATTGTATCATTAAAAAAAAAGAAACAAGAAAATTTATGAATTCATTGTTAAAGAATAAGTACGCAGATCGCTTTAAATTTTTGCTCTCATATTTCTCTCCAAACACCAGCTTAGACCCTATCTGAGGTGTCCGTGAAGTTAGCATATCAAATGTCAGCATATCAAGTTTTTTTTAGAGTTCTTGTCGCATGCACCTGAGTTCTATAGTTCCTGATAGTTTTCCAAAATAGTTCTGTTCGATTTCACAAAAAAATCGATTTTTAAAAATGGGATGCTAACTTCACGCAGCATATCAAATATCGAAATATAGTGAAACAATATTTTTTTTCGGTGGAGAAACCCACCCCTAAGAGTTCCTCATACCCATTGGCGTAGGAAGGAATTTTTGCTTAGGTGGGCAACCAGTCCAAACCAAACCTAATCTTTAAACAATTTTTTTGTGCAAGTGATTCCTCAATAACTATGTATTTATGATTTATGTGCCCTTGAGCATTTAATTAATTCCCGAATTTGTTCAAAAGAGATCTAATGAATGAAGCCGACAACTACATCAAGAGTAAAGCAAATTAACAATCATTAGAAGTGCTACCAAACTCAACTCTGCTACAATGTCTTACGATGCATCTATATTACAAATGAATGGTTTTGGGTAAAATAAGTTTTCAACTAAGTTTTTATCCGCCACATTGCCGATAAACTTCTTTCGAAATTGCTGCAACTAAGCGGAAGCGGTAATGCGGCCTGTTCATGGGCGCCCGCAGGATTTTTGCTAGGGGGGGCAGAAGTAAAATGTACCTACCTTTAAAAAATTGAAATTCTAAATAAGTCATTGTTGCAAAAAATTTAATGGCATATAATTAACAGGCACCCGTTAGATATATAAAAATATTATTTATTTATGTTGAACATACCCAAGTTTTATATCGCTGCGCCATCTTACAAATCAACTCAATATTATTATTATCTTAACGATAGAAAACAAGAGTGTCAAAATTGACGACACTTCCTATCATTTTATAATACTTCTCTTTTTCTTTCTATTCTTGAATTCCTTTCAATAAAGTTAAGTACTTGAACTACACTAAAGTAATCCTCTTTTATTTTAACCATCCTTATACAGAGCATAAATTCCAACAGGTTATGGGCCCAGTTTTGCGAATACGGAAGGAATCTAAATTAATTTATTAATATTTTTTTTAAGAAAATTACTTCATAAAGCATGAACAACATAACCGCAAGAATCGAGCCTTTGGGAAAGGAAAACTTTGATACATGGAAGCTACAAGTGGAAGCTCTCCTAGTTAAGAACGACTGCTGGGAATTTGTAAGTGGTGAAAAAGTTATTCCCAAGGTGGAGGCAGGAAACGCAGCCTCAGAAGTAGGCTGGCTTAAACATCGATAGTCTGCTGTTTCGATAGTATCGATAGTTTCCAAAAAAAATATCGATACTATCGATAGTATCGATAGTTTTTTCAATATAAACCTGACCTCGTCAGAACCACTTAAATCATAATTATATAAACTTCAAATACATTGACGAAAGTTCCTACAAAGCTTATCTTGATTATCAAAATGAGTGCCAAAATACATTTAATCAGTCTAGTAAAATAACTAAAAAATAGTAGTGTAATAAAAACAATTTATGTCGTCTTCGATTGGACGTTCGGAGTAATCCTTTTCCACTCCATTTTAATTCCTACTACTCCAAAAGCCTTCGATTGGCTGTTCCGAGTAATTTTTTCGGAGTCTTTTTCTTTTAAATAATTTTTTTGTTCAATGTTAATTCCCAAACTTATGTCGTTTTCGATTAGATTTTCTGACTATTCTACTCCTTTTTGATTCCAATAGAATATGAGTAGTGTGTTTTGGGGGATTCTGGACCCACCCAACCGCCCAAGGCATTGGTCCATCATTCTGACACATTTGTATGGAGAGTAAAGGCAATCTAGGTACTTTTATGGTTGCCAACGCAGGCATCTTTTTGGTCGGTGATTGTAAGTGGGTTTTGTCGTTGACTGGTACATCAGTTAGGAGCGCGCACCAAAGAGGATGGTAACATTTGTAATGAATTTTTTGGGGTTGGAAGTGGCAGCCATAGATGTGTTACGGTGGATGGCGGCAGGCTTGTGTGGAGGTTTTGATGTTGGTGGCGGCGCGGCGTGGTGGCGCGCGGCTCGTTGGGTTCATAGTGTTGCTTGGGTGAGTGTGTGAGAAATGTATGAATGAATTAGAAAATAATATTTAATTTTTGAGGGAAATGATTAGATTAGAATATATTAAAATGATGGTGATCGCCGCCGTGGGTTCAGTGTAAGAGTTTATAAATATATGGTATTTTGATAAGAATATATTTGAGATGAGGGAAAAGTGCTTGTCGGGTGGGGGGATCGCGTCGTGGTCGTGGTGATCGTCATGAGTTGAGTATTTGAATAAAGTGCATTAAAAAAATGTGTCATGGTTTATGACATCATGTTTAAACATGTTTATTGAAACCTTTTCATGATAAAGATGATTTGTTTTGTGCGTAGAGAGACGTATGTATGTACATATTTATGTATTTTTGTATGTTTATTTATAGATTTGTAGTGCTATTAATAGTAGGGAGTTACATGGCTATGAATTCATGTTGTATCATGTTATACTTACTCGTATATGTATGTTGTGTTGAAAAGTATTGTGTAGGGGTGCTGGTTGCAGGAAATTTAGATTAAGATGGTTATAAGACTGTGAGTAGGGATTTTTGATAGGTATGTATGTTAGTGCTTAAGTGCAATACATGTACCTTTGTTAGTTTGTCGTCGCTTGGAGTTGCCAATACCGGGTGTTTTTGGGTGTTTTGTGAATGTTTAAGAAAAGGAGTATCAACCATTTAATACAATCTAGTACGCTGCTACCTTTATAGTTCTATATCTATTCTACGTTATGCTGCATTATGTACTACATTATACTACTTTTTAGATTGTGGTACAATTTTTCTTACTAATGTGGGTAACACTGATAGTTAATTTTCTTATAAAAACTCGATGTATGACGTCTTTTGCTGAGTTCTTTGTGAAATATTTGTGGATAGACATCAATTGTACGGTCTATTATATTATCATAAGATTGTTTAAATATTATAAATAAATTTATAAAAAAAAAACACTATTACCCAGTTATTAAGTTCGCTAAAAGTGAATCTTTTTCAAGAATATTGTTTAAATATTATAAACATAATAAAAATAAAAACACTGTTTCCCAGTTATTTGAAAAGAAAAGTAAAAACTTTTCCAAGAATAATAACATTCAAGTATCTAATAAGTATTAAAATTTTGCAAACATTCTCTTGTAAAATCTGTGTCAACCTCTAAAACAATATGTTTACTTGCGAGCTCTGTCAAACCACGTTCACTAGACGGGATAGTCTTGCGCGTCATAGGCAGATGAACCATGATAAAAAAGTTTCAATTCTGTGTGATAAATGTGGTGCGGTTTTTGATAACGCTAGGAATTATAGCTATCACATGAAGAAAAATCATCATGAAATCGTTTCATACAACGCAATATCAAAAAAAAGGAAAAACTCTCAATCTGATGTTGAAAATAAACGGATTAAAATTGAAGGTGATTTGAATGATGAAATCAAACATTGCAATATTTGCAAGCTGGGTGTCATGAAATCAATGTTCCAAGGTCACCTAAAGAGTGATTTGCATAAAACAAATGCTTGTAGCAAGCATGATGGGTATGGAGGAAACGTTGAAGTTATATCTACGGCTTTCAAGAACCGTATAAAAAGCTATAGAGTTCGAGATTGTGATCGTCAAATTGGATATAAGGACTTTATGGAGAAGCAAGAAGCTATTATTATAGAACTTGTAAAGAAAACTATGGAGATTGAAAGTGTTATAAAAGTCGCTTTTGAAATGTTCGGACTATATGTAAAAGATAATGCTAGTGAAAAAATGGTGACTGACATTAAATCTTTTAATACAAAATATAAAATCCTAAACCAATCAAGTGATTTAAAAGAAATTTATAACACTTTTACTGGAGACATCATAGCTAAGAGTGAAGAATTTCAGGAGCGTGATAGTGGATGGGCCTTACAAGATGTACTTTACCTTGAAATCAACATTAATAAATACAACCCTATGCGTGGATCATCGTATACCGAATTACCAATGAATATACAATTGAAAAAAGCTATCATCAATGTTAAAAACAATGATAATGCATGCTTTGCCTGGGCTATTGTATCTGCACTACATCCTGCTAACCATCATGCTGATCGAGTTTCTTCATATCCTCATTATTCTGGAGTTCTAAATTTAAGCGGCGTAAAATTCCCGATGGATATAAAAAAAATTTCCCAATTTGAAAAACTTAATAATTTAAGTGTTAATGTGTATGGTTTAGAAAATAATACTATTGTAGGACCTGTGTTTTATAGTAGTGATAAAAAGGAAAAGCATATAAACTTATTATATGTAGAAAATGGTGAGAACAAACATTATTGTTGGATTAAAAACTTAAATAGATTAGTAAGCACCCAAATTTCTAAACATAAGTGTACAAAATGGTTATGTGATGGATGTTTAATATACTTCCGTTGTGAAGCTAGTCTTAATAAACATCTTAAACATGATTGCAATAAGGTGCATACAGTATTACCAACCGAAGTTAATAATATTTTAAAATTTAAAAACTTTAATAAAAAAATGCGTGTTCCATTTGTTATTTATGCTGATTTTGAAGCAGCTTTAAAACCAATCAATACTTGTTCACCAAATCCTTTAGCATCATTTTCGAGCAACGTTCAACTTCATGAACCTTTTAGCTTTGCGTATTATATTAAATGTAATTTTGATGATTCATTAAGTAAATTTGTATTGTACCGAGGTGATAGCTGCCCCAAGGTTTTTATGAATAACTTGATAGATGAAGCACAGCGTATTCAATTAATATTAAGAGAAGTGACTCCAATGAACAAATTAACTGATAAGGAAGAAGACAATTTTAAAAATTCTAAGACCTGTTTTATATGTTGTGATGTTTTAAATGAAAATCGGGTAAGAGATCATGATCATCTCACAGGAGAATTTCGAGGTGCTGCACATTCTGAATGTAATTTGAAATATCAAATACCCAATTTCATTCCAGTTATATTACATAATTTAAGTGGCTATGATTCACACTTTATTGTAAAAGAATTTGGTGATAATGATGAAAAAATCGATGTGATACCCGCAAACAAAGAACGATATATCTCATTTACTAAATACATTAAAGGGGATACTTTTAAAAGCAGCATTCAACTTAGATTTATAGATTCCTTAAGGTTTATGGCTTCTAGTATTGAGAAACTATCAAAGAATTTAAATTCAGAACAATTTATTGAAACTAAAAAGGCTTTCCCAGAGGAGGATATGTTTAATTTAGTTACTAAAAAAGGTATTTTTCCATATGAATATGTTACATCATCTCTAAAACTTGAAGAAACTCATCTTCCTCCAAAGTCAGCTTTTTATAGCACTTTAAATTCTTCAAATATAACTAATGATGATTATTTACATGCTCAAAGAGTATGGAATACCTTCAATATAAAGACATTAGGAGAATACAGCGATATTTATTTAAAAACCGATGTTATGCTTCTAGCAGATGTTTTTGAAAATTTCCGGAATGTTTGTATTAAAACGTATGATCTTGATCCCTGTCAGTATTATACAGCACCAGGTCTAAGCTGGGATGCAATGCTGAAAAGTACAAAAGTGGAATTAGAACTTTTTACAGATGTTGATATGACCCACTTTATACAAAAAGGTATAAGAGGAGGTTTAAGCCAATGCAGCGGAAGATATGCTAAGGCTAATAATAAATATATGGCAAACTTTGATGAGACTAAAAAATCATCTTTTTTGGGGTATTTCGATGCAAATAATTTGTATGGATGGGCAATGAGTCAATATCTTCCCATCAACAAGTTTCGATGGTTAAATGAAGAGGAATTTAAAAGTTTAAATATAGAATCAATACCTGATGATTCAAATAAAGGTTATATTTTATGTGTAGATTTAGATTATCCCGAGTTTTTGCATGATTTGCATAATGAACTACCATTTTGCCCTGAAAACATAAAACCTCCATATACAAATTCCAAAAACTCAAAATTAATTGCAAATCAATTTAATAAAACACGATATGTTATCCATTACCGAAACCTTAAACAATGTCTATCAAACGGATTAGTATTGAAAAAAGTACATAAAGTCCTAGAGTTCAATCAAAATACATGGTTAAAATCGTATATCGATCTTAATACGCATTTAAGAACCCAATCAAATAATGATTTTGAGAAAGACTTTTATAAATTAATGAATAACAGTGTTTTTGGTAAAACTATGGAAAATGTAGAAAAAAGAGTTGATGTAAAACTAATAACAAAATGGGATAATAATGGTAAACGTATGGGGGCAAATTCTCTTATAAGTAAACCAAATTTTCATAGTTGTTCGATTATACATGAAAACTTAGTTGTCATTCAAATGAGTCGATTGAAGGTTAAGTATGATAAGCCTACATACGTTGGGTTTTCTATTCTGGACTTATCTAAGACCTTAATGTATGACTTTCATTACAATTTTATGAAAGATAAATATGGTGATAAGTTACAGCTATTATATACTGATACTGATTCACTTATTTATGAATTTGAAACAGAGGATTTGTATGATGATATAAACAAAAATTTAAACTATTTTGATACAAGTGATTATCCAAAGAATAATCAATATAATATTCCAAGAGTGAATAAAAAGGTCTTAGGAAAGTTTAAAGATGAGTGTTCAGGCAAATTGCTGCTTGAATTTGTAGGCACCAAATCGAAATCCTACTGCATTGTCACTGAAGATGATATAGTTAAGAAAATAAAAGGGATTAAAAAAAATATTGTAGCAAATGAGATAACTCTAAATGATTTTAGAGATTGTCTAAATAACCCGTCTACATCTTTATTAAAAAAGATATACTGTTTTAGAAGTGATAAACATTTTATTTACACACAATTAATAAATAAGATCAGTCTTACTGCTGATGATGATAAAAGATTTGTTATCCCTAATTCATCTAAAACTTTAGCGTGGGGTAGTAAGCGTATAGAAGACTATTACTTTATCTAAAATTAGTTTTAAGATATACCTACATAAAGTACTATATCAAAGAAATTTATGTGTTAATAAAATATTGATATTTATAATAAAATTAAGTTGATTTTTTAAACTTTAAGATATAATGTAATGAGTAAAGACAAAATTTTTGTATCATAAAATATGTATATTAAGTAGAAGAATATTCCAATTATGTATTATAAAATTTTTTTAATTTTGTAAACCGATGTAAGAGTATAGTAAAGCATAATTTGTGTTTATTTAAACAATTCTGCCGAATTTCAACGTAACATAATAATATGATAATGAACTAAAATAGAGACTTAACAAAAACAATAAATATAGATTTAGTAAGATATTACATACTTAAAAGATGTTAAACCTATAACTATAAGGATACTATTTAATAAATACAAATACAAAAATATTATAATTATAAATAGAAATAAGAATAATTAAAGTTATCACAGTGCATTTGCACGCGCCTGAAAATAATTAGCTGACGAAGCAAATCATGCAAGAACTTGCTATTCATTCCCACGATCGCCGAATATCGTATATCAGTGCATTAAGGTAAATGCACGGGAACTTTGAAGGTCGCTGACGCAGCATATCACCGTGGGATAGCTTCTGGATAGGAAATTAGTTTTAAGTTTTTAGTTTAAGATTGACTAGCGAACCGTACGGACGGGATAAATAAAATAATTATTAAAATATAACTATTAGTTTTTTGATTCAGTAAGTCGAACAGTTGGGTCGGCCCCTAGGCCGGCGTTCGCGTATTTTTTTAGAGTCCTCTTCCAGGACGAACTTAACTGGCGCCCGAGCAGGGACTGGTTCAAATTTCGGATCCTTTCACTGTGCGGATTGTCGTGTCCTTTAATACAGGACAGGAGATTTATACACTCTATAGAGTGAGAGGTACAACTGTAACCATGGGAACACAGTAACCCTATAAATTCTCCAGCGACAAACACTGCATAACCATGGGAACATGTAGTCTCCGTCAGTGTGAGGATTCGGAAGTGAAGTTGTTCGTGCCACGAGTAGGTCGCTTGCAAGAATAAACGCTTGCGACTAAAAGGGATGAACACGACTCTTCCGGAACCAGTTCTTAGAACGAAAATTAATCAGATCGTTTTTGTTTTCTAGTTTTTGATTCAATACCTACATATCTACGAACAATTCAAATTAATACCCTAATATGGTTTTTCTGCTGCTGTGAGTCACCAAAAAAGAAGGAAAAGTTTTAGTAAAGAAAAGTTGCTAAAAGCAAAAAAAAAAAAAAAAAGAGAAAAAATTCCAAAAAAAGGAATACCTTAAAAGTTTTTTTTCTCTCTTCTGAAAAGAAGAAAATTATAGAAAATAATATAAAAAAAAATAATAAAAAAATATCTCAAAAATTCAGAAATAATATATAAAAAAAAAAAAATTATATACCTACATATATCCTAACACAAAAAAAGGAAAGAATATTATATGATTTATGTTAATAAAAGTGGAAAAGAAAAATTAAAGAGAAAAGAATATATCCTTACAAAAAAGGGAAAAAATATTAAATAATTTATGTTAAAAGTGAAAAAGAAATATTAAAGAGGAAAAAAATATATCCTGATATAAAAAAAAAAAAGAAAAAATATTATATAATTTCAGATAAAAGTGAAAAAGAAATTAATGAAAATTAAAAAATTTATAGAGTGCTAATAAGAAAATATTATTTGTAAAAGTTAAAATACCATAAAAATTGTTAACTGAATCAGTGCGGTGTGTGTTGTGTTTCTTGTGTTGTGCAAAGGAAAAAAAAAAGAAAGAAGAAATAAAAAATAAGGGAGAAGGGTAACCCCACCCAAGATAAGAAATCAGGTGAGAAATCAAGATTTCCTTTATTGTCTTTTTTATAATATACTAAATCACGGTCATGGATCAGTTAACTAGATCGGTCACCGAACTGTCCGGTGCTATGAACACCGTGGTAAACCAATTAAGGGCTCTTGAAGGGCGCCTCAAGTCTCTTGAGGACAGTCGGGCCGCAGGGGCTAGAGCGGAAATTACTGCTGTGAGCAACCAGCCCATGGTCTTAAGCCCTCCTCAAACTGAGGAGGAATTAAAACAAATAAATAGGTTGCCTGACTGTGTGAAGGAACTTCAGACCTTTGACGGTAATCCTACCCAATATGTATCGTGGGTACATGCCGTAGAGGGAATCCTGAAGGATTACGATATTGTAAAAACCAAACCATTATATAGGGCGATTCTGCAGCACATCCGCAATAAGGTCAGGGGACCAGCGGATGCTGCACTTGTCTCCTATAATATCTTCGATGCCAGCTGGACCGACATAAAACAATGTCTTTCCCTCCACTACGCGGATAAGCGCGACATGAGGACGCTGGATCACCAGCTCAACCAATTGACCCAAAGGTCAAGTAAGCTTGATGAATTTTACGCTTCTGTAAATCATCAGCTATCCTTAATGATAAACAAAATTAAAACGGAGGCCTTGAGTCAGGAAACGGTCAATGCCTTGGTCGAGACCTATAGAAATAGGGCTCTCGATGTTTTCATTCGAGGACTCAATGGCGAAATGTCTAGAATGATAATGGTTCAAAGGCCTAAAACATTACCTGAGGCATATACGGCCTGCCTTGAGATTCAAAATTTGAACTACCGTAATTATTCTCTCCATGTTGGAAATCACAATAACACGGTAACAGTTCCACTGAACCATTTTTCGAGGGGAGAAGGTTATCCTTCTTTTCCTCAGACACAGTATGTTCAAAGAACATTCAATCGGAGCCCGTACCAAAAATTCCAAGGAAACAACCCGCCTCCAAGGCCAAATGGCCCTAAGCCTCACCCGAAAATGGAAGTAGACCATTCGGTGCAGACAAGAAATGTAAACTACATGAACAGACCCCAAGTTAATCCTTTCAAAAGAAAGGCACGTTCTGAAAATTTCCCCCAGAAACAGCAACGGCTGTATAACGTAACGACAGAACCTACCCCTGATGAATATTCCAGGGAGCTTGAAGAAAACTACGAGGAAGAAATGAATTTTATGAAGGACGCCTGTCCAGCGTTCCTTACATAGAATATATCACAAAGAATAAAACTGTGTTGAGCTTCCTCGTAGACACCGGGGCTAACAAAAACTTTATTGCCCCACATGTGCCGCAAAAAACCACCAAACTAGCTCAACCTTTTATAGTAAATTCAGCGGGTGGTAACCTTAAGATAACAGAAAAGGTAAGGGGGAGATTTTTTGAGAAACTTGGTAATAGAACGTTGTTAACTTTTTATGTCCTTCCTGGCTTAAAGTCTTTTGATGGTATCATCGGGGATGACTCATTAAAAGAACTTGAGGCTATAATTGATAGAAAGCAAAATGTTCTTTCATTATCAAAGAATATTAAACTTCCCCTTAAGAACAAAATATCAGCCGAAATTAATGCCCTCCTAGACGAAAACCTTCCCGAAAAAGTCAAGACTGAGCTTACCAATTTAATTAAAAAATATAGTGTTGTTTTTGGCCCACTTAGTGCCAATGAAATGGTACAAACTGCAGTTAGAGCTGAGATCAGAACCAGCACTGATGAGCCTATTTATAGTAAAAGTTATCCGTATCCCTCCTGTATGAGAGAAGAGGTAGAGAAAGAGATAAAGGCGCTCTTAACGGAAGGCATAATTCGTCCTTCTAAAAGCCCTTATAACTCTCCAATCTGGGTAGTGCCAAAAAAGCCCAAGCCCAACGGAGAGCTTCAATACCGGATGGTTATTGATTATAAGCGATTGAATGCTGTTACCATTTCAGACGCATATCCTATTCCGGATATCAATTCGACGCTTGCCAGTTTGGGGCAAGCTACATATTTCACAACACTAGATTTGACATCTGGGTTCCATCAAATACCAATGAAGGAATCCGATATACCTAAAACTGCATTTTCGACATTAAATGGAAAGTATGAATGGCTTAGGCTTCCATTCGGCCTAAAAAATGCACCAGCTATCTTCCAAAGGATGATAGATGATGTATTGAAAGAATTCATAGGGAAGATATGCTATGTGTACATTGATGACATTGTCATTTTTGGAAAGGACATAGACGAAACGTTGAAAAATATAGAAACTATCCTTTCCAGGTTGCAAGAAGTGAATCTTAAGGTTAATTTGGAAAAGACCCACTTTTTGAAGACTGAGGTCGAGTTTCTGGGCTACGTCATCACGCCCGAAGGTATTCGGGCAGACCCGAAAAAAGTTGATGCAATCCAAAAACTGTTGCCACCTGAGAACCTAAAAGAGCTTAAAAGTTTTGATTTTAAAAAAGCATTCAATTTGACGACCGATGCGTCGGATTATGCTATTGGAGCCGTTTTGTCTCAAGATATATCAGGACAGGACAAGCCTATTGCATTTATATCGCGGTCACTCAATAAAACTGAAGAAAGCTATGCCACAAATGAAAAGGAAATGTTGGCAATAGTTTGGGCACTCGACAACCTGCGTTCATATGTCTATGGGGCGAAAAAAATTTGCATCCATACAGATCATCAACCATTGACCTACACTATGGGGAATAGAAACTTCAACGCAAAATTGAAAAGATGGAAGGCTCGTATAGAGGAGTACAACTACGAGTTGATTTATAAACCTGGTAAATCAAACTTGGTAGCTGATGCTCTTTCTAGACTCAAGACCCAGGTCAACCACTTGCCTAGTTCAGCCCAGGCTGAGACAGTGCAAGGCTCGAAACGGGCACATTATGGGTCGACAACTGAAACAGTCAGTAATTCCTCAACCGATACTGCAATCAATCCAGCAGAACCAGACTCCTTAACGGAAACCGCTAGCGAAAGTGATGGGTCAACGAATACAGCTGATGAAACAATTCATAGCGCTGCACAAGACGCCTCTGACCTTATTCCCCATGTCGAAGCCCCGCTAAATGTTTTTCGAAATCAGATAATAATAAATGTGGCAAAGGATTTCGAGCATTATGAAGAACCGCATCCTGGTTATTCTAGACACCACTTTTCAGTCGAGTACCTAGATAAAGATGCCTTAACGGCCATATTAAAAACCAGATTACAACCGAACATCATCAACGGGATTAAAATTCCAGAACCCTGTATGGAGTTGTTACAGAAGGTTTATCTGGAAACTTTTGCCAATTATAAAATCAGAATCACCCAAAGATTGGTAGAAGATGTTAACGATGAGGATAAGATATGGGATCTTATCAGCAAGGAGCACAGGCGGGCTCACCGAAACGCGAGAGAAAACAAAGAACAACTATTAGAGAAATATTACTTTCCTAGAATGAATAGCCTAATAACACGCTATACAAAATCTTGCGACGTTTGCATGGCTAATAAATATGACAGGCACCCTGTGAATCCTGAATTCCGTCCAACTCCAATACCATCGTATCCTTGTGAAATACTCCACATGGATATAATGGAGTTGCAAAACGAAAAATACATTAGCTGTATAGACAAATTTTCAAAATTTGCCAAGCTCTTTCATATTAAAAATAAGTCATCACTCTATCTCAGAAACAAAATAACAAAAATTTTACATTACTTCACTGTGCCTAGAATGCTTGTAACAGACAACGAGCGAAGTTTTCTAAGCCCAATCATTTTAAATTTCATCAAAATGCTGGGTATAGAACTTTACAGAACTCCGGTCCACCGCAGCGAGGTTAATGGTCAAGTAGAACGACTACATTCAACGGTCTTAGAGATTTTTCGATGTCTTAAAGCGGAATATAAGGACCTGAAAACGAAAGAGTTAGTAAGTATAGCGGTGGACAGATACAACAATACTGTTCATTCGGTCACTAAAAGGAAACCGTCTGATATTTTTTTCAATAGAAGTTCTAGAATAAACTATCAAGGTTTAGTGAACTATCGTGCCAAAATCAATCATGAATTGAGGGGCACAATAGAAAAGAAGCAAAAAGCTAATAATAAGTTCCGCAACGCAAAACGATCCTCTCCTAAAAAATATAAAAAAGGTGAAGTCATATATACAGCTTATAAAAAAATCCAAGGAAAAAACAAACCATTATTCCGAAAGGAATTCGTTGCAAAAGACAATAAAGTGACAGTTATTACATCAACGGGACGAAAAGTTCATAAAGCCCATATAAAGAATATTAACAGAAAGTAAAAATACTGATGCATATATATATAAAAAAAAAAAAAAAAAAAAAAAAGGGGGATATGCACTGCACACGCACATGTACAAAACACATTCGCACTAAAACACTAAAAACTAATTAAATTTATTTTAATCAATTTATTTCTTTGAATTTTGGTTAACATTATATATTAAGCAAATCTATAACTTTAAAATTACTTACTTATCCCTAATCAATACATATTTTTATATTTTCTAAAACTAGTGGTTAAAACTTAAGATTGGTAGATTAACATTTAATTACGTAAAATTTTAGAAACAAGAAGGTTATATTGAATAAAGCATTATGTAACACTTAACACTTAAACCTTGTTCCTTCTTTTATTTAATGGAACTCCACTCTTGCATCACATTCATATAAAGCGTTTAACCTTCTAATATACTTAGCCTATGCGCTCTAAAGCATACTGACCTATCCCACAGGTTTTTTCTCTTGGGAGCAACCCAAGGATTTCAAATTTTTAACTATGAAGCACCTATCGTGTCAATCAAAGACGGACACGGCCGAATAATTGACGGGTACTTTAAGTTGGTTCATGTCATCGATTTGCTAAAGTTCGAAGGATTACTAGAGGGTATAACCAAGGCTGTAGATGAAAATATAAAGGAAGACGAAAGGAAATCAGTATTTAATTTCCATCTACATCAGATTAGCGACCGTTTGGCACTGCTAAGAAGCAGTACACATAGAAGAACAAGATCAATTGACTGGATTGGTTCAGCCTGGAAGTGGGTGGCTGGAAATCCCGATGCTGGAGATTGGAACAAGATCCTTCAAAGCGAACAGAAAATAATAGAAAACAACAACCATCAGTATAAAATAAACGAAGCACTAATTGGCGTTACACGAAACATCACCGAAAAAATGGATTGGATAATAAGCAAGTTCAATAACCAAATTGAAAGGACTGACGCAAAAAGAATCGAACACGATATTCTGCACCAAATCCTTATAGTAAAAGATGAAGTCAATGAGATAATCCGAGCATGCCAAATGGCTAAAAATGGAATAGTCAACACGAATCTACTAGACAAGGAAGAGATAAATAGGATCATTAGCGAAATGGAAACATTGCCGTACGAAAATGAAATCCAAGCTATAGAATATGGCAAACCTTCAGTTTTCACAAATAACACGTTGCTATTGTATGTCCTTTCAATGCCAAAAGTCAGGACAACCGAATATAACTTAATCCTTACAAGAGCTACTATAAATGGGAATCAACAAGTGGACCTAAAATTCAAAACGGTTCTTATTAATCACAGTGAAACCTTTGGATTGATTAATCACTGCTTAACTATTAGTAATTCTACCATATGTGAGGAGCAAGCACTGCAGAGGATTCCCGAGGATGGATGCATAGCCAAGTTGCTTAAGGGTGGAAACGCAAATTGCGACTTTCGCATCAATACTGAGGAAATTGTTGAACTAGTCAAGGATGACACTATCTTTTTATCTAATTTTAAAGGCGGATTGACTTCAAACAACGTCACAAGTATGTTGCATGGTACTTACGTAATTCGTCTGCACAACGAAACGATCCAACTGGGAAACAGGACGTTCTCGAGCATAACATCTACATCTCTTCAGGTCCTGCCACCGACCTTAACAAATGTCACGATTAAAAGTCATAAGATTGATATCGGATACATTCATAGAATAAGCCTAGAAAATATAAATCGCCTTGGAAAACTTACAAGAGATATCAAGGCATCCAACTTATTTGATGCGATAATAGTTTTCCTGATAGCAGCTGTAATTTTTTTTATTTGGCAAAAAACCATCAAGAAAATTAACATTCCAACGCTGAACATACAAACCTTTGGTCCTGCCACCCCGGATAGAGGATCCTTATCTAATCTTCAAGTAAGATGATACCTTATCTACGGGACGTAGATTTTTGAAAGGGGAGGAGTTATCACAGTGCATTTGCACGCGCCTGAAAATAATTAGCTGACGAAGCAAATCATGCAAGAACTTGCTATTCATTCCCACGATCGCCGAATATCGTATATCAGTGCATTAAGGTAAATGCACGGGAACTTTGAAGGTCGCTGACGCAGCATATCACCGTGGGATAGCTTCTGGATAGGAAATTAGTTTTAAGTTTTTAGTTTAAGATTGACTAGCGAACCGTACGGACGGGATAAATAAAATAATTATTAAAATATAACTATTAGTTTTTTGATTCAGTAAGTCGAACAGTTGGGTCGGCCCCTAGGCCGGCGTTCGCGTATTTTTTTAGAGTCCTCTTCCAGGACGAACTTAACTTTAATTTCGTATTTCATTCTTGATTTTCTCAAATGTTTATAAGAATATATACATACACATACATATACATAATAAAGTCAATTGAAAAAATGCCTAATGTTTTATTTTTTATTTTTATTTTCTAGCATTTTTTATGACAGCAGTTGATTACGAAATACAAAAGGGACGAACTAATTTTGAAAATATAGGCAACAGCAATAAAGAGAATATATAAATATTAAATAACAAAAATACCCGAAAACATTTAATTTCATAATTCTACTTTGTTATGTGGATTGAAAGTTTTACATGGATGAAAAAATAGTGTGCAGATAAAAAAAATTATCAAGGTCACCGAAGCTATCAGTTAATGTTTTGTAGGAATAATAAAGTATGGATAAAGAAATCAACAACGTTACATTTGGTTAATATAGTGTTGCAATATATGTAATCGCTAAAATGTAACAGTAAAAATGATGTACTAGATCAGCAATTTATAATAAAAGTAAAATTTTGTTTTAACAAAGTTTTATAAGACCTTCCCATGAAGCGACTATAAAATTTTCCTCTTTTGAGCACACGTTTCGGCTTCATCTTCACATTTTGCTTTGGCATTTAAAGAGTAATGAACTCATGGTAGAGTATCATAAGAATCCGGTATGAGATATTTCTTGTTATCATAAGGACTAAGAGCAATTTTCGTTTCACATTTTGGTCAGTTGACAACTCCTTATAGTTCTCCAAACATCCAACATAATCCTCAAATGTTATCTTTGTTTTAAGAACTGATCGCTCCACACCCTTAGATTTTTTAGTGGGTCCAACGTTGCTTAGTTCCATGTTAATTGTATATTCCTTAATTTCTTCATTTCTGAATTTCTGACGGGATTCAGCTTTTTCTTCTGGTGTGGTTAAGACTTTCAAAGTACCTATATAATTTTGATATTTAACCTTTAAAATGGATCAGAGGGGTATTATTATTCTCATCCTTCATCATACCCAACACTTTTTTATTAACATATGGTATACTATAAACATTTGGTTCATGATATTACTGATATCATAATTTTTATGGCAATCTCTTTTTATTAGTTGATCAAGATCAAGGTTACGAATTTCGTAGATAATAGAATCGGTGCCAGTATGTGATGTATTTTTGTTGATATTAGCCCTATTTTTTATATGTATTTGTATATTCATTAAAAAAAAAGTAGAATGTCAAGTACAACAACAAAAACGACAACAACAACAACAATACGGAGACGGTAGTATTGTCGACTCAAAAATCAGGACCAACCTACACGTTTTCAATTCTCAAAAAAACAAGTGATACGAAAAATATGTTTGTGCTTGTTCCACGATTACCATTTATTATAAACGGTGACTAAGGTCCAAAGTCCAACCGTTGTTGATAACGTTGTTAAGTCTTAGAATTCGTTCCTGATTCAGGTATTCAAACAGGTTTACAAACAGGTAAACAGGTGTACAAACAGGTAAGCAGTATGGAGCAGTTTGGATTATCTAACTTGGTATCTATGTCCATAGATATAGGTATGCATGTACCGGTTCCAATAGGGCAATTCAAAACAGGGAGTTCAATACAGGGTAGTTCAATACAGGGCAGTTCAAAACAGGGCAGTTCAAAACAGGGCAGTTCAATACAGGGCTGTTTAATCAGAACAATTCAATACAGGTAGTTTAAAACAATAACAGGATAGTTCAATATTTGGCATATTGCTTATTTGGTTGGGTAGCTCCTAATCCACCCAATTCAAAATCTATGTCACTCCTACTCCAACTAATACAAAATTGATGTGAGCACCGATGGTTGAGTAAGTTCTGCACCAAACTTGGCACCCAATTTTTTTTTTTTTAATTCATCGTGTGGAAAAAAGTGTGAATCATTCTTATCCTTACAAATGATATTTAATCAAATACCTACAATGTGGGATCCTATAATATATATATGCACTAACCCAAGACATGTTATGTGAGCGAGGTTTAGAACATAATATACAAACCTAAAACACGTTATTAACGAGGTTTAGAACATAATATAAAAACCCAAACCACGTTGTGAACGAGGTTAAGAACATATGGTTACGTTTCACAAAATCAACATAACGAGGTTAAATACGTAAGACTTTGTTGTTTAAAATCAGTTTGAAATTTGTTTTCTCCTGTTATTGTTTTAAACTACCTGTATTGAATTGTTCTGATTAAACAGCCCTGTATTGAACTGCCCTGTTTTGAACTGCCCTGTTTTGAACTGCCCTGTATTGAACTACCCTGTATTGAACTCCCTGTTTTGAATTGCCCTATTGGAACCGGTACATGCATACCTATATCTATGGACATAGATACCAAGTTAGATAATCCAAACTGCTCCATACTGCTTACCTGTTTGTACACCTGTTTACCTGTTTGTAAACCTGTTTGAATACCTGAATCAGGAACGAATTCTAAGACTTAACAACGTTATCAACAACGGTTGGACTTTGGACCTTAGTCACCGTTTATAATAAATGGTAATCGTGGAACAAGCACAAACATATTTTTCGTATCACTTGTTTTTTTGAGAATTGAAAACGTGTAGGTTGGTCCTGATTTTTGAGTCGACAATACTACCGTCTCCGTATTGTTGTTGTTGTTGTCGTTTTTGTTGTTGTACTTGACATTCTACTTTTTTTTTAATGAATATACAAATACATATAAAAAATAGGGCTAATATCAACAAAAATACATCACATACTGGCACCGATTCTATTATCTACGAAATTCGTAACCTTGATCTTGATCAACTAATAAAAAGAGATTGCCATAAAAATTATGATATCAGTAATATCATGAACCAAATGTTTATAGTATACCATATGTTAATAAAAAAGTGTTGGGTATGATGAAGGATGAGAATAATAATACCCCTCTGATCCATTTTAAAGGTTAAATATCAAAATTATATAGGTACTTTGAAAGTCTTAACCACACCAGAAGAAAAAGCTGAATCCCGTCAGAAATTCAGAAATGAAGAAATTAAGGAATATACAATTAACATGGAACTAAGCAACGTTGGACCCACTAAAAAATCTAAGGGTGTGGAGCGATCAGTTCTTAAAACAAAGATAACATTTGAGGATTATGTTGGATGTTTGGAGAACTATAAGGAGTTGTCAATTGACCAAAATGTGAAACGAAAATTGCTCTTAGTCCTTATGATAACAAGAAATATCTCATACCGGATTCTTATGATACTCTACCATGAGTTCATTACTCTTTAAATGCCAAAGCAAAATGTGAAGATGAAGCCGAAACGTGTGCTCAAAAGAGGAAAATTTTATAGTCGCTTCATGGGAAGGTCTTATAAAACTTTGTTAAAACAAAATTTTACTTTTATTATAAATTGCTGATCTAGTACATCATTTTTACTGTTACATTTTAGCGATTACATATATTGCAACACTATATTAACCAAATGTAACGTTGTTGATTTCTTTATCCATACTTTATTATTCCTACAAAACATTAACTGATAGCTTCGGTGACCTTGATAATTTTTTTTATCTGCACACTATTTTTTCATCCATGTAAAACTTTCAATCCACATAACAAAGTAGAATTATGAAATTAAATGTTTTCGGGTATTTTTGTTATTTAATATTTATATATTCTCTTTATTGCTGTTGCCTATATTTTCAAAATTAGTTCGTCCCTTTTGTATTTCGTAATCAACTGCTGTCATAAAAAATGCTAGAAAATAAAAATAAAAAATAAAACATTAGGCATTTTTTCAATTGACTTTATTATGTATATGTATGTGTATGTATATATTCTTATAAACATTTGAGAAAATCAAGAATGAAATACGAAATTAATTATTCTTATTTCTATTTATAATTATAATATTTTTGTATTTGTATTTATTAAATAGTATCCTTATAGTTATAGGTTTAACATCTTTTAAGTATGTAATATCTTACTAAATCTATATTTATTGTTTTTGTTAAGTCTCTATTTTAGTTCATTATCATATTATTATGTTACGTTGAAATTCGGCAGAATTGTTTAAATAAACACAAATTATGCTTTACTATACTCTTACATCGGTTTACAAAATTAAAAAAATTTTATAATACATAATTGGAATATTCTTCTACTTAATATACATATTTTATGATACAAAAATTTTGTCTTTACTCATTACATTATATCTTAAAGTTTAAAAAATCAACTTAATTTTATTATAAATATCAATATTTTATTAACACATAAATTTCTTTGATATAGTACTTTATGTAGGTATATCTTAAAACTAATTTTAGATAAAGTAATAGTCTTCTATACGCTTACTACCCCACGCTAAAGTTTTAGATGAATTAGGGATAACAAATCTTTTATCATCATCAGCAGTAAGACTGATCTTATTTATTAATTGTGTGTAAATAAAATGTTTATCACTTCTAAAACAGTATATCTTTTTTAATAAAGATGTAGACGGGTTATTTAGACAATCTCTAAAATCATTTAGAGTTATCTCATTTGCTACAATATTTTTTTTAATCCCTTTTATTTTCTTAACTATATCATCTTCAGTGACAATGCAGTAGGATTTCGATTTGGTGCCTACAAATTCAAGCAGCAATTTGCCTGAACACTCATCTTTAAACTTTCCTAAGACCTTTTTATTCACTCTTGGAATATTATATTGATTATTCTTTGGATAATCACTTGTATCAAAATAGTTTAAATTTTTGTTTATATCATCATACAAATCCTCTGTTTCAAATTCATAAATAAGTGAATCAGTATCAGTATATAATAGCTGTAACTTATCACCATATTTATCTTTCATAAAATTGTAATGAAAGTCATACATTAAGGTCTTAGATAAGTCCAGAATAGAAAACCCAACGTATGTAGGCTTATCATACTTAACCTTCAATCGACTCATTTGAATGACAACTAAGTTTTCATGTATAATCGAACAACTATGAAAATTTGGTTTACTTATAAGAGAATTTGCCCCCATACGTTTACCATTATTATCCCATTTTGTAATTAGTTTTACATCAACTCTTTTTTCTACATTTTCCATAGTTTTACCAAAAACACTGTTATTCATTAATTTATAAAAGTCTTTCTCAAAATCATTATTTGATTGGGTTCTTAAATGCGTATTAAGATCGATATACGATTTTAACCATGTATTTTGATTGAACTCTAGGACTTTATGTACTTTTTTCAATACTAATCCGTTTGATAGACATTGTTTAAGGTTTCGGTAATGGATAACATATCGTGTTTTATTAAATTGATTTGCAATTAATTTTGAGTTTTTGGAATTTGTATATGGAGGTTTTATGTTTTCAGGGCAAAATGGTAGTTCATTATGCAAATCATGCAAAAACTCGGGATAATCTAAATCTACACATAAAATATAACCTTTATTTGAATCATCAGGTATTGATTCTATATTTAAACTTTTAAATTCCTCTTCATTTAACCATCGAAACTTGTTGATGGGAAGATATTGACTCATTGCCCATCCATACAAATTATTTGCATCGAAATACCCCAAAAAAGATGATTTTTTAGTCTCATCAAAGTTTGCCATATATTTATTATTAGCCTTAGCATATCTTCCGCTGCATTGGCTTAAACCTCCTCTTATACCTTTTTGTATAAAGTGGGTCATATCAACATCTGTAAAAAGTTCTAATTCCACTTTTGTACTTTTCAGCATTGCATCCCAGCTTAGACCTGGTGCTGTATAATACTGACAGGGATCAAGATCATACGTTTTAATACAAACATTCCGGAAATTTTCAAAAACATCTGCTAGAAGCATAACATCGGTTTTTAAATAAATATCGCTGTATTCTCCTAATGTCTTTATATTGAAGGTATTCCATACTCTTTGAGCATGTAAATAATCATCATTAGTTATATTTGAAGAATTTAAAGTGCTATAAAAAGCTGACTTTGGAGGAAGATGAGTTTCTTCAAGTTTTAGAGATGATGTAACATATTCATATGGAAAAATACCTTTTTTAGTATCTAAATTAAACATATCCTCCTCTGGGAAAGCCTTTTTAGTTTCAATAAATTGTTCTGAATTTAAATTCTTTGATAGTTTCTCAATACTAGAAGCCATAAACCTTAAGGAATCTATAAATCTAAGTTGAATGCTGCTTTTAAAAGTATCCCCTTTAATGTATTTAGTAAATGAGATATATCGTTCTTTGTTTGCGGGTATCACATCGATTTTTTCATCATTATCACCAAATTCTTTTACAATAAAGTGTGAATCATAGCCACTTAAATTATGTAATATAACTGGAATGAAATTGGGTATTTGATATTTCAAATTACATTCAGAATGTGCAGCACCTCGAAATTCTCCTGTGAGATGATCATGATCTCTTACCCGATTTTCATTTAAAACATCACAACATATAAAACAGGTCTTAGAATTTTTAAAATTGTCTTCTTCCTTATCAGTTAATTTGTTCATTGGAGTCACTTCTCTTAATATTAATTGAATACGCTGTGCTTCATCTATCAAGTTATTCATAAAAACCTTGGGGCAGCTATCACCTCGGTACAATACAAATTTACTTAATGAATCATCAAAATTACATTTAATATAATACGCAAAGCTAAAAGGTTCATGAAGTTGAACGTTGCTCGAAAATGATGCTAAAGGATTTGGTGAACAAGTATTGATTGGTTTTAAAGCTGCTTCAAAATCAGCATAAATAACAAATGGAACACGCATTTTTTTATTAAAGTTTTTAAATTTTAAAATATTATTAACTTCGGTTGGTAATACTGTATGCACCTTATTGCAATCATGTTTAAGATGTTTATTAAGACTAGCTTCACAACGGAAGTATATTAAACATCCATCACATAACCATTTTGTACACTTATGTTTAGAAATTTGGGTGCTTACTAGTCTATTTAAGTTTTTAATCCAACAATAATGTTTGTTCTCACCATTTTCTACATATAATAAGTTTATATGCTTTTCCTTTTTATCACTACTATAAAACACAGGTCCTACAATAGTATTATTTTCTAAACCATACACATTAACACTTAAATTATTAAGTTTTTCAAATTGGGAAATTTTTTTTATATCCATCGGGAATTTTACGCCGCTTAAATTTAGAACTCCAGAATAATGAGGATATGAAGAAACTCGATCAGCATGATGGTTAGCAGGATGTAGTGCAGATACAATAGCCCAGGCAAAGCATGCATTATCATTGTTTTTAACATTGATGATAGCTTTTTTCAATTGTATATTCATTGGTAATTCGGTATACGATGATCCACGCATAGGGTTGTATTTATTAATGTTGATTTCAAGGTAAAGTACATCTTGTAAGGCCCATCCACTATCACGCTCCTGAAATTCTTCACTCTTAGCTATGATGTCTCCAGTAAAAGTGTTATAAATTTCTTTTAAATCACTTGATTGGTTTAGGATTTTATATTTTGTATTAAAAGATTTAATGTCAGTCACCATTTTTTCACTAGCATTATCTTTTACATATAGTCCGAACATTTCAAAAGCGACTTTTATAACACTTTCAATCTCCATAGTTTTCTTTACAAGTTCTATAATAATAGCTTCTTGCTTCTCCATAAAGTCCTTATATCCAATTTGACGATCACAATCTCGAACTCTATAGCTTTTTATACGGTTCTTGAAAGCCGTAGATATAACTTCAACGTTTCCTCCATACCCATCATGCTTGCTACAAGCATTTGTTTTATGCAAATCACTCTTTAGGTGACCTTGGAACATTGATTTCATGACACCCAGCTTGCAAATATTGCAATGTTTGATTTCATCATTCAAATCACCTTCAATTTTAATCCGTTTATTTTCAACATCAGATTGAGAGTTTTTCCTTTTTTTTGATATTGCGTTGTATGAAACGATTTCATGATGATTTTTCTTCATGTGATAGCTATAATTCCTAGCGTTATCAAAAACCGCACCACATTTATCACACAGAATTGAAACTTTTTTATCATGGTTCATCTGCCTATGACGCGCAAGACTATCCCGTCTAGTGAACGTGGTTTGACAGAGCTCGCAAGTAAAGTAAACATATTGTTTTAGAGGTTGACACAGATTTTACAAGAGAATGTTTGCAAAATTTTAATACTTATTAGATACTTGAATGTTATTATTCTTGGAAAAGTTTTTACTTTTCTTTTCAAATAACTGGGAAACAGTGTTTTTATTTTTATTATGTTTATAATATTTAAACAATATTCTTGAAAAAGATTCACTTTTAGCGAACTTAATAATTGGGTAATAGTGTTTTTTTTTATAAATTTATTTATAATATTTAAACAATCTTATGATAATATAATAGACCGTACAATTGATGTCTATCCACAAATATTTCACAAAGAACTCAGCAAAAGACGTCATACATCGAGTTTTTATAAGAAAATTAACTATCAGTGTTACCCACATTAGTAAGAAAAATTGTACCACAATCTAAAAAGTAGTATAATGTAGTACATAATGCAGCATAACGTAGAATAGATATAGAACTATAAAGGTAGCAGCGTACTAGATTGTATTAAATGGTTGATACTCCTTTTCTTAAACATTCACAAAACACCCAAAAACACCCGGTATTGGCAACTCCAAGCGACGACAAACTAACAAAGGTACATGTATTGCACTTAAGCACTAACATACATACCTATCAAAAATCCCTACTCACAGTCTTATAACCATCTTAATCTAAATTTCCTGCAACCAGCACCCCTACACAATACTTTTCAACACAACATACATATACGAGTAAGTATAACATGATACAACATGAATTCATAGCCATGTAACTCCCTACTATTAATAGCACTACAAATCTATAAATAAACATACAAAAATACATAAATATGTACATACATACGTCTCTCTACGCACAAAACAAATCATCTTTATCATGAAAAGGTTTCAATAAACATGTTTAAACATGATGTCATAAACCATGACACATTTTTTTAATGCACTTTATTCAAATACTCAACTCATGACGATCACCACGACCACGACGCGATCCCCCCACCCGACAAGCACTTTTCCCTCATCTCAAATATATTCTTATCAAAATACCATATATTTATAAACTCTTACACTGAACCCACGGCGGCGATCACCATCATTTTAATATATTCTAATCTAATCATTTCCCTCAAAAATTAAATATTATTTTCTAATTCATTCATACATTTCTCACACACTCACCCAAGCAACACTATGAACCCAACGAGCCGCGCGCCACCACGCCGCGCCGCCACCAACATCAAAACCTCCACACAAGCCTGCCGCCATCCACCGTAACACATCTATGGCTGCCACTTCCAACCCCAAAAAATTCATTACAAATGTTACCATCCTCTTTGGTGCGCGCTCCTAACTGATGTACCAGTCAACGACAAAACCCACTTACAATCACCGACCAAAAAGATGCCTGCGTTGGCAACCATAAAAGTACCTAGATTGCCTTTACTCTCCATACAAATGTGTCAGAATGATGGACCAATGCCTTGGGCGGTTGGGTGGGTCCAGAATCCCCCAAAACACACTACTAATATGAAAACATCGTGTTGTCAAATTTACACACACACTACTGAATGACGCCATATTAAAAAATGGCTTCTTCAAGCATTCATCACTTTTGACAAGTAGTGCGACGAAAAACTGTATGTGTATGCGTGTGTTCCAAATCTACTCCTTCTTCAAATCGGGAACAGAAAAAAATCGAAGGCTTTTGGAGTAGATGGAGTGAAAAGGCGTATTTATTAAAAGAAAATTTAAGATTTTACTTCTTTCATACCTAAAATAAAAAAAAGAGTTGGAAAACTATGCACCAACCGCTAAATTCTTTTTAGTTTGCCTCCACCATTTTGATTTTGCATTCGCCCACTTACGAAAAAGCGTTCGGTGAGGTGAGCACTCTTACGTCTGACGGCAATTATGTGCGCGTCATATGAATTTCTTATTTTCGCTCGGTTTCGTACGACCACTTAAGTTGGCTTCCGACTATTCTAGTTCTACCTTCTACCTTAAGTTTGCGGATCCAAAACGGACTCGTTTGCTTGAAAGGAAAGTATCTATGGACGTTACACCAACGAGAATACAAGCATACTAGTGTATTTTGATGCCCATCAACAAAATCAAACTAAAGACACAACATAATTTGACTTAAGATCAGACATCAGAGAGACAGAGATTGAGATTTACGACAGCGAGATAATCCGCAAAGAATCTATGGACACCACCGGTCGCACAACAATAATACACGCCACGCATACTAGTGCATTTTGATGAATTTCTGGTAGTGAATTTTATGAAAATAGAAGAATGTGAATGACATTTATAACTAATAAACTTGTGAAATGAAAAACTATCGATAGTGTTTTAAAACTATCGATGTAGGCGATAGTTTTTTACTATCGATACTATCGATAGACTATCGATGTTTAAGCAACCCTACTCAGAAGAAGCTCTAAGGAGGTGGACGGATGGTGATAGAAAAGCACGATCGGACCTCATTCTGGCAATTAATCCATCCGAATTAAAGCAAGTCAAGAACTGTCTGACATGAAATATACCAGTCAAAAGGACCAGCAAGAAAAGCCACTCTATTGAAAAAATTAATTTTGCATAAAATGGTAGATGGAGTGAACATCAGAATACACATTGCAGAATTCTTTGATGCTGTTGATAAATTATTAGATATGGGTATTTCAGTTAACGATGATCTCTTATCTATTATGCTTCTTTACAGCCTACCCGATAGTTTTGACAATTTCCGATGTGCGATCGAGTCTCGCGATCAATTACCAAATCCAGAAACATTAAAAATTAAAGTCTTAGAAGAATATGACGCAAGAAAGTGCAGAGATAAAGACTCAAACCACGATGCTATGTATGTTCGAAAGTACACAGATAACAGAGATGCACACGAAAAAGAAAGCTATAGAAATCCCCAAAACAAGTTTCAACGCAAAGTGTTCAAGTTCAAGTGTCACAATTGCAGAAAGATTGGACACAAAGCGTCTGAATGTAGACAAAAGAGACACCAGTCAGTTGGGCGAACGGAATACTCCAAAGTATGTGCAGAGGGTGACGATCATTTCAAAACAACAACTGAATTTGCATTGAAGTACTCTGAGGAAGACAATGACAGCAGCAGTGATGATTGGTGCCTCGATAGTGGGTGCACATCCCATATGACATCCAAAAAGTCTAGCTTTGATCAGCTGAGGTATGTTAAGAAGGAATTGAGTTTGGCAAACGGAGGTAAAACGTCAATTCAGGGTATAGGCTCGGTAAGAATGTCGGTAAATGATGGTAATGTTCCACAAAATTTAAGGCTGGATGAAGTAATGCTTGTTCCAGATTTAAGAACTAATTTGATGTCGGTGGCAAAAATTGTAGACAAAGGCTGTGCTGTAAATTTTGGTACAAAAGAGGCATCTGTGGTAGCACCTAATGGAAAAGTAGTCTTGGTGGCTGAGAGGCGAGGTGATCTGTTCTACATAAAGAGGGGAAAGGAGGCAGCTAATTTAATCTCGTCTAAAGAAAAATCTTCATTAGAAGAATGGGCGAAACGCAATCATGGAGTTGAGCTCACTTGAACTTTTAACTTTGAATTATATATTCGGTCACTCCACTTAAACAGAAGAATTTCTTTTCAAATTTTCTTCATATTCAATTAATATTGATTACCTATTGAAGATGGGAAAAATGCAAAGTGCTTTAGGTCTCGAGGTCAGAGGTAAGAAAAATGAGTTTACTTGTGAAGCATGTATAAAAGGAAAGCATGCTGAATTACCATATACCATAGGTGATGGACCTAGGACAGCTGATTTGCTGGAAATTGTCCACAGTGATATATGTGGACCGATAAGAACTTCATCTATTGGAGGTGCAAAGTATTTTGCGAGTTTTATTGATGATAAGTCCCGATGGTGTGAGATTTACTTCTTAAAAATAAAAGTGATATTTTTTCTGTATTTAAAGAATATAAATCATTTGCAGAGACACATACGGGTAGAAAAATCAAATACTTGCAGACGGACAATGGACTGGAACTGGAATACTGCAATAACCAATTTGATAAATTTTTAAAAGAGCATGGTATTCGAAGAAGACTGACGGTTCCCCACTCCCCACAGCAGAACGGAATCGCCGAGAGAAAGAACCGCACTCTGGTGGAAGCTGCACGATGTATGATGATCCAAGCGAAAGCAGCACCGATGTTCTGGGCAGAAGCAGTCAACACCGCTAATTATATTAAAAATAGAAGTTGGACCAAACCTATTGAAGACACACCGCATAAAGTTTGGACTGGAATGCGCCCAACCGTAAGCCACTTCAGAATATTTGGAACTAAGGCATTTATTTTAAATAAGCAGCCATCGAGAGGGAAATTTGAGGTTAAATCAGAGGAATCCACTTTTATGGGCTACTCTACTGAAGCCAAGGCGTTTCGCATGTGGTCACCTTTGAAAAGAAAAATTATTATAAGTCGTGACGTTAAATTTACAAATGATTTTAATTTTGATTCTAATTTTGATGATTGTTTTGACAGAGTCGAAGGGAGCAGAGGCGATGGTTTGAACTCACCAGCATCCAGCTCAGAAGAAAGCATCGAAATTAGTTTGCATGACGGAAGAACAAGAAGTCCAGACGAAGGGATCGTCGAAAAAGCAATACCTGAAATTGAACGAGAAAAGCCAACAAAGAAAAATAACAAAGGTCTAAGACGAAAAAATGAAAAGAAGTATCCAAAGAAGAAGCATTTTTTGAGAACATCTGTGCGGCCACCACCACCACACAAAGGTCCATGTCGGTTTTCAACTGGAAAAGAGCCAGAAGGCCAAGATTCAGATGGTGAATACGAATCTGCAACTATGGTCACCGATGAAGACCCTTTGGATATCGCGGAGGCATTAAGTAGAGATGAAGGTAAAGAGTGGAAATGTGCTATTCAAAGTGAATACTTGGCTCACATTAAAAACAAAACGTGGGAAATAATAAATAGACCAAAAGATGAAAAAATAATTAACAGTAAATTTGTTTTTACTACAAAATATAGAATAGAAGAAAATGTAGGCTTGTGGCAAAAGGCTTTGCCCAAATAGAAGGTATCCATTTTCACGAAACTTTTGCTCCAGTTATTAGAGCTAGTTCCATAAGACTACTTATGGCTATGGCTGTGGAGCATGGATGGGAAGTACATCAAATGGACGTTGTCACAGCTTACTTGAATGGTGAATTAAATGAACGAGTCTACATGGAAATACCTGAATTACTTGAAGAAACTCTGGATCACATTAATTCAGATAATTTAAATATGGAAACCAGAAATACTATTCGAAAATGGCGAGAAAAAAATATCAAGTGGGAAACAACCAAAAGCCTGCTTGTTGAAGAAAGCTCTTTACGGACTACGACAATCTGGACGTGAATGGTATAATAAATTAGATATAGAACTAACCAATTTACAATTACAGAGAAGCAAATATGATCCATGTCTCTATGTGAAACGAACAGAGAAGATAACACTTGTTATAGCCATTTATGTGGATGACTTGATTATCGCATCTAACAGTCGCCATCAGATCAATGATATCAAACAGAAACTAATGCTACTATTTGAAATGAAAGACCTCGGAAAAATACACTACTGTCTGTGATTAGAATTTAAACAAAGCGATGACACAACACAAATTTCAATATCACAACCAAGATATGCTAAGGAAATATTGAAACGTTTTGGGATGGAAAACTGCAAGCCACATGCAACACCTCTTGATGCAAATACTAAGCTACAGCGTTCACCAATTGAAAATAATCAAGTAGGTAAGCAACCTTATCAAAATCTAATTGGTTCTCTTATGTACTTGGCAGTTTCCACCCGCCCGGACCTCGCATATACGGTCAGTATGCTGAGCCAATTTAATACATGCTACTCAACCGAACACTGGAATGCAGCCAAACGAGTCCTGCGGTATCTCCGAGGAACATTTAATTTTGGGCTCATTTTTCGAAAATCTGGAAGAAAACCAGTTTGTTTTACGGATGCAGATTGGGGTGCATCCTTAGATGACCGAAAATCCTACACAGGATTTGCCTTTAAGATGGCTGGTTCTGTTTTCAGTTGGGAGGCACGAAAGCAAAAAGCAGTCGCTCTTTCAAGCACAGAAGCGGAGTATGTTGCGCTAGCAGAAGCAACAAAAGAAGCCTTACAATTGCAGAAACTTATTTCAGAGCTTGGACCACCTCTGGACTCAATTACAATTTATAACGATAACCAAGGAGCCCAAAAACTAGCCAAGAACCCAGCTTTTCACAAAAGGACCAAACACATCGACATTCGATTTCACTTTATTCGTGATGTTTGTCAACAAGGGCTTGTCAACTTGGAGTATATGTCGACCAGCTGATATATTAACAAAAGCACTGCCTCGGGTTAAACATGCTACTTGCAGCTCATCTCTCGGAATGGATTTCATTGAAAATGATAACTAAATAAAACTTTGAGAGGGGGTGTTGAACATACCCAAGTTTTATATCGCTGCGCCATCTTACAAATCAACTCAATATTATTATTATCTTAACGATAGAAAACAAGAGTGTCAAAATTGACGACACTTCCTATCATTTTATAATACTTCTCTTTTTCTTTCTATTCTTGAATTCCTTTCAATAAAGTTAAGTACTTGAACTACACTAAAGTAATCCTCTTTTATTTTAACCATCCTTATACAGAGCATAAATTCCAACAATTTATCGAAATAATTTTTTTTTAAACCTTAACTGCAGTCGTGGGTTCAATGGACCTATGCATACTCCACCTTTAAACGAGTGTAAAAAACGCCGTGGTTACCTCAGCTCCCTCCAACTTCTTAGTATCTTCATATAATAAGCCGAAGTGAGTGCAGAGTGACGGACACGTTCGGCTCGCTGCTCCCATAGGTCAGTTTCAGCATACGCGTGGGTTCGTGATATATTTGTTCCTGTTACTAATTTAGTTTTTGAGTTCTATTTTAAATTTGTGAAATGAAAAATTAAATTAGTCATTCATCGAATCGAGACGATATGATGGAGCAATGGCTAAGTGCTTAAAATTCCAGCGACGATGAGGAAAATAGCGTAAATTAAAATTTTAATTAAATGGCAAGTGCAAAAGTATGATTTGCTCTGTGCAAGTGTGTTTTGTAGGCGATTAATTTCACGTAATTTGACCAATGTCAGAATTTATTACAGAAAACATTTTAAGTTTTTGTTTCAGGAATTCTAAAGAGGATGTTATATAGTCTAGGACAAATGCGAATGATGTTTTCAAGCGCGCGCTTGAAAAATACGGACAAGACGATATTTTTCTCGACTTCTATCCGGGCAGTCGACTTTATGTCAAATCGAGATTTCAGACTGTTTACATTTCAATAAGCCGAGCCGGTAAAAACAAAGTCGGTAATTCAACTTACAGAAAAGTCGATAAAAGTCGACATTTGTTTTTGTCGGTCATTTGTACGTAACCCGACAAAAACTTATAAAATAGACTTACAAAATAAGACCTTGTATGAAATATTGGATTTATTCTTTTTCTCGCAAGAGAACTTGTAGTCTTCTTGGTGCTTCCCTACAAAATCTCTGTAGCACACTTTTTTCAAATACCTAATGCTCTTACGGCTTGAGTAGATAACCGATAACATACTAATTTCATGAGAGGCAAAGAAAAAATTTATTTGTTGGATATTCGATTTATTGAGTGACAAAAATTGAATTGCATTAGTGGTAGGTTGGTAGGATACCTACAATTTACTTTTCTTATTCTAAAAATTGAACCAGATCGTAGTACTGGGCATTAAAATAAAATGAATATAAAGAACAACAGTAAAGACTTGACATTCTAGGGGGGGGGGGGGCAAATGCCCCCTCTGACCCCCCCTGCGGGCGCCCATGGGCCTGTTGCAGTTTGTATATACATTTGAAAATATCCATATGTTTTTTTTTTATTATAAAGGTTTATTTCATAGTTCTTTAATTCGAACATATTTTTTCACAATCTAGACTTCGGCACTCAGTGCTATTGAATTTATTTTAAAACATCTTAAAAGTTATTTATAAAATTTGTCTGCAGTACTCATATATAATTTGACAAAGGCTACTTATTAATGGACCCATAGAATATTTGCAAACCGCCTTTTGAAGTTGACATAGTATATGTTATCCATCACCTTAGTCGAAAAAAGAGTTATACGGTTGTATTTTAGCACAGTCAATTTAGTCAAAAAAAGGGTATCAAATCGCATTTTTCGATGGACAAAATTTTTTTTATGGATTCTGTTTGGCTACGTCTCCTGATCATAAAAACGAGTTTTTGGGATTTTTGAGGTTAGGGAAGACCCGCCATCTTGAAAAAGAGATTGGTTTTGTTTTTATGCAATAACTCGCTTGCATTTTATTTTACAACAAAACGTCCTACTATAATCTTGTAGAAGATAAAATTACCTATAAAATAAGTTTTCAACGACCTCTGTAGGTGTTTTCATTTTTGAGATATAACGGGCCAATATTCCCCTATGGGTTGTGTTTTGGGGGTGGTATGACTTTTCTTGAGTTTTCTAGGTAACCGTTGATTTTTTTAGATGATGCTCTTAGAATCATTTTCAGTTCTTGTATCGACCTATTAAATTAGCCATCTATCGATATCATCGGCCACGAATTGTGCGAGTTATCCAATTTATAGGATCACACTTTATGAGTAAGGAGAAAAACACAAATATATTTTTTTTCGAAAATGTTTATCTGGTGAATCGTACAAAAAAACTATTACTTAAAATGTTGTCCATAGTAATGATAACAATTTAACATACATGGTACGTGGAGTTGCATCCGCACCACACATAAGGTTGTAAGGCGCCAGTTATAGCTATCATTGAAACTCATCATTGAAAATTTTAATGATTGATTTTGAGACGTTTAGGAAGTAAAATCGTTTATTATTTTGATGGAGAAATAAAACTAAAAACTTAATTAATATTTCTTGCCAAAAAAAATAATTCAAATAGGCCCAACTTTCCACATAAAAAGACTTTTCTTATTTCAATGATTGAACTACCTTACCAATGATCATTGATAAATTAAGTCTTTTTTTGTGGAAAGTTGGCCCTATTTGAATTTTTTTTTGACTAGAAATATTAATTAGGTCTTGAGCCTCATCTGTCCATCAAAAAATTAAATGATTTTGCTTTCTAAACCTCTCAAAATCAGTCATTAAAATTTTCAATGACGAGTCTCAATGATAGCTATAACTGGCGCCTAAAGCAGCCAGGAAACTTAAGACACCTACATTTTTTGTTATTTAAAACTGAGTTATCTTTTTTCAATCCAAATGTAAAAGGTACACGGCCGTAGCCAGGTTCAATCATATGGGTGAGCTCAAGGTATTTTTGGGTGAGCTGAAATGTTTTTACGAAAATCATAATATTGTCCTTATATAAAAATACACAATTTTTATTGACACAATATTACATGTACCTGATTACAAATATACATAAAATCACAAATATGAGCAAAAAGTATTTGAAAAAGTTGGGCTCTTCAGTGTTTTTTTCGCAGATTTTATCAAAATGTCATCCATTTCCATAAATTCAATCGTGTCTTTTCCAATGTAATAAAATAAAGACTGCACAGGCTTTGATCGGAAGTTGATGGCCATCGTTTTGCTTCTTTTTGTGAAAGTGCTGAAAATGATGACTCGTTTCGTAGATGTGCTGATCCCTAATTTATCGATGAAAAAATACATCATTGGAAGTTGTTTTCTAGCTGTTATTTTTTTGATTAGCAGAAAAGTTTTCGTTCGTTCAATGGTGATGAAAGCCAATGAGTTAAAAAAAAAGACCCAGCTACAAAATTGTTCTCAAATATGTATTCCAACGGAGCTCTTTACATATCGACTGCATTAATTTGCGAGATATTAGTTGCGGGATTTCAATATTGCGAGATTGTAAAAAGCGGGATTTTGTAATTGCGAGATTTCGTAATGCGAGATTTTGAATGCTAGATTTTGATTGGGGAGATTTCGTTGACAACCCATATTTTACTGTTGGCGCACATTTAAAATTAAATTTTGAAGCAATCTTTTGTTTTTTTTTTGTTTTACGTTTAAAATATCCCACAGTTTTTTGGGTGAGCTGAGCTCACCCTAGCGTAGGCCTGGCTACGGCCGTGAAAAGGTATTGCATGCGGTTTCTTAGGTACTACGAAGAAAAACTTCATTGAATTTCAAATTTATTGATTGTTTTTTATTAACAGAATAATTTGAAAAAATGATAAAAAAAAGAGGTAAAGTGTATTTTACATTAAGTTTCCCTGTGAAATTATTTGAAGGGGAGACAAATAATATTAAGGGGAATATTTTGAGATTTTTGAAGGTCTTGGGTAGCATTTCATCAACGCATACATCAGCTTCAAAAATCGTTTCGTTTGGTGTCATTTCATCGTTATGAATCTGCAAGAGCAGAGTACTTTCATCTTCGCAATAATCTTCAGCAATTGTAATACATTTGGGGATGTTGCTGCAAGTTTCACCGCTGCAGTGCGTGTGCACAGACGGTGGAACATTTTAAACCCGCTTTGCGACATCCACAAGCCACTCCACATCTTGATGCACAGGAACAAGAAATAACCTTCATTATTTCGGGAGGAGCTGGTTCCTTGGTGGTCATCACAGGAACATACATTTTTGTATTTTTTCTCCAACCCCACTTTTCCGGATCCTGGTCGTTTCCTAGCCACGTTTGTACCTGGTGATAAGTCAGAAATATATGCTGTCGTAGCGCATCTTTTGTGGGGGGAAGTGAACATAAATTATTTTTTCATGTTTGCCACGGACTTCGTAAATTTTTTATAACGAAGTTCGTCAATTGAAGTTGTCTTTCCTCCACCATAGAGCGCCATGAAGAACTTTTCCCCTGCCACCATCTGACTGAACTGAACTGCCTGGAGTCACACAACGAATACCACCCATTGCATGAAAAGTACCCCTTCCATCAGTCGTGTTAGTGTTGAAGTCGCTGTTATCGAAGTCAAACTGTGAAAAATCCAGTCGAAGAAATGGATCGCTGCGGACGCAAAATATAAGAAGCCTCAAATTTCAGAATTTTGTTGTATGATTCAGAAAAGTCCAACGATGAAAGAACTTCGATCAAATTTGTTGATCCGAACTTTTTGAAAAGAAGAGCTCCCACGCCGACTTGCAATGGAGAAATAAACGACCTTGCAGGAACTTGACTGATGATAGCGTGACAGATGCTTGTACATTTTCGTTCCCAGCTGTAAAAGGATCCTTTCTTATGTTCAGTAATGATACGCGACATGAAAGATTTCAGATAACGAGGAACAGCATTGTCAACATTATTAAGAAAATTGTCTGGTTGCTGGTAGTAATCAACATTATAAAATTGCAAACAAATATCGTTGTAGATAATATCGTCAGCTTCAAAAACTTTTTTCATTTTTGTATCTACATCTTGCTCAAAGTTTGTATTTTCAAAAGATTTTTCAAAAATTTCGCGACTGTGATCAACAAAACATAAAAACGTTTCGCGCCCTTTCTCGGCAAAAATGAAAAGTTTATTACCATATTTTTCCTGCAACTGATCTGTTATTGTGCGTAAATCTGGAATTTGAGGAGTTTGAATTTTTTTCATAAGATCAGAGAGTTTAAACTGGCATTATTCGTTATGTTCTGATAGATAAGAGTATACGCACAGTACTTTGCATTCATATATAATGCGAAAACTTTGTCTGAGCACTGGTGTTTTGATTTTTATAAATGAATACCAATCAATAAATTTGAAATCTTGTTGAGTTTTTTTTTTAAGGCAACACCTGTGAAATCGCATGCAATACCTTCGGTTTACATTTGGATCGAGAAAAGATAACTCAGTTTTCAACAACAAGAAATGTAGGTGTCTTAAGTTTTCCGGCTACTTTACAACTTCCTGTGTTGTGCGCAGGCGCGGATACAAGGGGGGGGGGCAATGGGTGCAATTGCCCCCCCCCCCCCTGGGCAAGAACGAACGAAGCATAAAATATGACTTTAATAAAATTTAATCAAAAAGAAAGGTTATTTTGTTATACGTTTATAAAAATTTTTCTTGGCAGCGCAGCGTTGCAGCAATGAGTGGTTGTTCGTTGGCCGCTGGCTGACCAAGAATGTTCCGAACTGAACAAAATCAGTCATTTGCTAACTTTTTTTTTGCGTATATAAGACCGGCTTTTATCATTTTTATCAAATACTTTGTTATATAAAACTTTTTATTTTTACTAATTGGTCACTAGTAGGCGTTTTATTGTACTAAAAAAAGCATTTTGTAAAAGTAACGAATTTTAACTTCTAAAGGACAATCGGCAAAACTGTATGGAAGGTGGTCTAGGAACCAATAAAAACGAGTCGTATGTCGTTGGAAAGGTATTTTTATGCGCTACAATAGTCACTATGGCAGTTCATTTCAAATCACTGTGTGAAAAAAGTTATTTACTAAGCAAGGTTTTGATTTGGTACATTTCAGCGTGGAACAAATTTATACAAACTGGTCTTACCAATACCAATAATATGTATGTCGTTGAAAAAGTATTTTTATGAACAATAATAGTTTCCATAACAACTTATTTAAAATCGCTGTGTGGACAAGTTATTCTCTGTTTTAAGGAATTTTGGTACAGATAAAATTTATGGAGCATGGGTAGAAAGTAGCGAATAACTTTTTTCACACAGTGATTTGAAATAAGATGCCTCATTAACTATTGTAGTACATAAAATTTCCTTTATAACGACATACGTCCCGTTGTTATTGGTTGAACTTGCGTTCACACTTTTTGCCCATACTAAAAAAAAAGCATTTTTTCACACTAAAATGAACCACAATAATTCGTAAGTTTTCGAATAACTTTTTTCACACAGTGATTTGAATAGAACTACTTTTAAAGATACTGTAGGTAATGGAAATACCTTTCCAATGACATATATATTGTTGTTATTTGCTTGACCAGTTTTCATAAATTTTACCCATACTAAATATATTTTATTCATACTAGAATGCACCAGAACACAATTCTATTTAGCGAATAACTTTTTTCACACAGCAATTTGAAGTAAGCCCTCATATTAACTATTGTAGTTCATAAAAATACCTTTCGAACGATATATGTCTCGTCGTTATTGGTTCTGTAGACCGTTTTGTCCTATTCTCCTTTACATAAATTTTCTGTCAAAAAGTGGCTTTTAAGAATTAAGAATTAAAAATTTCAATATCAGATGATACAATTATGATTATATAATTAGTGAAAATTGTTAAAAATAAATTGAATTTATATCCACTGCAAAAAAAAATTGTTAAAAAAATACCGTTAGTTATAAAAAATTTATTGTCAAAAATGTTTTTGAAAATTTAGCAGCATTTTTATTTTGTATTATTAAAATTTTTACTAGGTACAAAATTAAAAATTTTATCCAATAGTGGCATAATAAAAATATGGAATTTTATGTTATCAAACATTGTTTTTCATAAAATGGTATAGTGTAAGCTACATTTGCTTTGAAAAACAGCCATTTTTGCCATTTTCTCGTTTTCTTAGAAGCTTTTACCAAAAACAAGAGTACAAAAATAAAAAAAATTTCCAATGATGTCCTAGAAAAAAAATTTATCTGTCCATAAACACCTTAATCGGTTTGATCGGACAAGTACACGCTTCACAATCTTTTTCATGAAATCACCATTTCAGTCCGGAACACTCTTAAGTTAAGAAAAGTTCCGCTATGCACAAATAGCGCCTTCAAATCGACTGAGTGGAAAGCTTATATCTTCGGCTTTTGATGTGCAGCACGTCTGCACGCATTGCTGCGTACAGTGCCGAACTCGAAACACATGTGCATACTCTTAAGGAGTGTATCCATTTCAGAGTAAAAGGCGGTGAGCAGCTCTGAAGAAGATTTCGAGAGTAAAACTCGAAAGTGGACACAGACACAGTCATGAAATAAGCTCACAAGAGGGGAAGACAAATTTCCTAGAGTCGCTCTCGAGAGTTTTCTAGTGAAAGTACTCCCTCACTGGGAACGCATATTTTTATATTTATCACTCACTTCACTTTTCAATATGCTTTGAAAATAGTGTTTTAAAAAGGTATTGCTCAACCTCCAAACCTACTCTACAAATAAGTAAGTGGTTTTTTATACTAAAATGTAACGGGAGAGGCGACAGGGGCAGTCATATAAATTTTCAACCTTGAAGTTGATTTTAATTTAAAAAAATTAAATCTTTAAAATACGTCGATTTACGAGTAATTACCTTCAAACATTTCTAAAAATGCTCGAATCTACAGGATTAAGATATCTCATTAAAGTTAAAATAATAATCTACATTTATGTATAAAAGTTATTGAGAAATACCAACAAATTTCATACTAAATGGGTGATAGAGTTATTTTTGTGATAAATGTTAAAATGTGCGTTCCCATTGAGGGAGTACTTACACTAGAAAACTCTCGAGAGCGACTCTAGGAAATCTGTCTTCCCCTCTGGTGAGCTTATTTGATGTTTTACTCTCGAGAACTTCTTCAGAGTTGCCCACCGCCTTTTTACTCTGAAATGGATACGCACCTTAAGAGTATGCACATGTGTTTAGAGTTCGGCGCTGTACGCAGCGATGCGTGCAGACGTGCTGCACATCTGTTTTAGCCATACGATACGTTTCTGATGTGAGAATTTTGTCACTTTTATGGATGTGTTTTGGGAACTTCGGTGTTCCATATTACTAAACTACTGAAACTCTTCGCACTCGCAAATCCAATGAAGAAGATTGGAGAGAAACCAGGAAACGACTACAGCAGTCACTGCCGAAGAGAAGTTGGATGTAACTTTTATACCTAAGGAAAGGATAGTTGTTTCGTCAATTCGATTGTCAAATGATTGCCATTTTCCGACGCAAATATTGCTATTGTATTGTATCGAACTTCATGAGTCTGGCAACTTATATGAAACATTTATTATTAAAACTTAACGAATGCTAAGTATATTATTAATGAAATGTATAACGAAAGTTAGTCACAATCGAGAAGGTCGGACTTAAAGTTTTAATAAAGAGTGGTATTTTCTTTGTATTTTCCATCGATGGACGAAGGCATCTGTGCAAACGATACGGTTCATCTCGGTTTCGATCTATAATTTTAGTTCAACTAAAATACAGATATTGTCAAATTAATGCAATGGTTTTGCTTGCACAAAATCTTTTTTATTATCGTCCTTCAATTTTATTGCAAACGCATTTGACGTTTATGAACACGTTCTCCGGCTTCTCAATATTTTTGTTTCCAATTTGATTTTTGACTGCAGAATTGCATCACACATGATGTATTCGAACATGTGACTTTAGCTAACTGCATTATCGAACACAATGCTTATGCAGTAAAACTTGAATTTGCCTTTTCTAACAGCAGACTCTTGCAGTTTGCGTTTGAGAACATTCGGCAAAACGCATTTTTGACGCTGATGACGTTCTCGAAAACAAGCAAGGTTAGGTTAGGTTGGTAGCTGAATAGGAACATACCACTGTACGATTATGTTTTCCGAACATAATTCTAGAGTTACGCAGATCCAGAGGGAACTCAAAACCGCTGTAAGGACACCACGCTATAGCTACAAACCGCAAAAATTCATTTCACAAAGTTCAGAGTACCCTCTGTTTGAGAACTGTGGCAGTTATGAAAGAGTTTATTTGCTTTCTTCAAATTTCGAACTCATCAACTCACATTGCTTTGTGTGACCAGGCGTGTAGAGCGGTATGAAGTGTACTCAAATTTTCTGTAGACCTCATCAAGATTTTGGAAATTTGCGAAAATTGCCCCCCCCCCCCCCTGAACGAAATCCTGGATCCGCGCCTGGTTGTGCGGATGCAACTCCACGTATCATGTATGTTAAATTGTTATCATTACTATGGACAACATTTTAAGTAGGGCTGTAAAAGTAACGACAATATGAGTACCCGCATGTTTACGTTACTTTTGGTTCGAGTACTCGTTACTTTGGTATAGTTACTCGTTACTCTCGTTACTTTCGTTATATTGGAATGTAGATACCCTGAAAATCGAAAAGGCATTTCGCATTTCGGATTTCTTATTGTTACGATACGAATATGATTATGTATTTGTATGTGGTTCGGACTACATAACAACTAAGGTTCGGAGAATGATAAAATATGATTCCTTCTCTCATGGTTTCAATGTAATCGACACAGGTGAAAGCTGAGACATACCTATAACTAAAAAGAAAAAATATTTTCAAAATAGGGTGTTTTACAAAAATTTTTAACATTTTTCAACTTCGTTGTTCCTTCAGTGATTTCAATGAATTTGACAGAGGTGATAGCTGAAACAGAATTTCAACAGAAAAATTTTTTCAAAACAGGGTGTTTCAAAAATATGTATGTCAATATTTTGCAACTTCGATGTTCTTTGAGTGATTTCAATGAAATTGACACAGTACACATTGATAGCTGAGACAGAATTAAGAGGAAAACAATTATGTATTTCAAAACAGTGTTTCAAAAATATGTCAAAATTTTCGAACATCGTTGTTCCTTCAGTAATTTTAATGAAATTGATACAGGTGATAACTGAGACAGAATTAAAAAGAACAATATTTTCAAAACAGGGTTTTTCACAAAAAATTTCAACATTTTTCAACTTCGTTGTTCCTTCAATGATTTCTGAGATAGAATTTCAACAGACAAATATATTTTCAAAACAAATATTTCTACGATGACCGTCATGACGATGACGATGGCCATGACGATGACGGGCAGGACGGCCGCCCAGCGCAGGCGCGGATACAGGGGGGGGCAATGGGTGCAATTGCCCCCCCCTGGGCAAGAACGAAAGACGCATAAAATATGAATCTAATAAAATGTACTCAAAGAAAGGTGATTTCGTTATACTTTTATAAACAAAATTTTCTTGGCAGCGTTGAGCAATGAGTAGTTGTGCGTTGTCCGCTGGCTGACCAGGTTCAGCTAACAAAAGTTCCGCTATGCACAAAAAGCCTTCAAATCGACTGAGTGGAAAGCTTATAACTTCGGTTTTAGATGCCCCATCTTCAACGTTAAGGTCTTTTATTAAAAGATCAATGTCAGGCTACATTACTGTATAACATTTTATGAGAATAGTCAATTTATTTCATACGAGAGAGCAGATTGAGTCCCAAATCGATTTGATTTTCACTTTTCAAAATGCTGTGAAGGAAGAATTTCACAATAATGTTTCAAAAAGTTATTGCTCCACCTCCAACCCTCCTCTACAAATTTATAAGTGGTTTTTTATAGTTAAATGTTACGGGAGAGGCGGTAGGGGCACTTTTCTAAATTTTCAACCTTAAAGTTGATTTTAATTTAAAAAAAATTAAATCTTTAAAATATGTCGATTTAATTAGTTTCAAAAATGTCTAGTGATTCGATCTACAGGATAAAGATATCTAATTAAAGTTAATATAATAAAACTATACATTTCTGTATAAAAGTTATTGAAAGATACCACAAAATTTCATACTAAATGGGTGATTCTTTTTATGATAAATATTTAAATGTGCGTTTCCATTGAGGGAGTACTTTCACTAGAAAACTCTTGGGAGCGACTCCCGAATATCTGACGTGCTGCACACCTGTTTTAACCATAAGATACGTTTTTGATGTATGTAAGTATTCGTGAGGATTTTGCCACTTTCGTGGATGCGTTGTAGGAACTTTCCGTGTTCCATATTATTAAACTGGCGAGGAGTACGAATCCAACGAAGAAGATTGGAGAGAAACCAGGAAACGACTACAGCAGTCACTGCCGAAAAGAAGTTGGATGGAACTTTTACACCTAAAGATAGTTGTTTTTGGGCATTTTTGAAAACGTCAATTCGATTTTCAAATAATCGTCATCTTTTGATGCGAATATTGCTATTGTATTGAACTGCATGAATCAGGCAACTCTGCATTCGATGTTTTGAGCTTATGTATATGAAAAATTTATATTAAAACTCAACGAAGGCTTAGTATATTGTAAATGAAATGTATAACAAAAAATAAGGTGGAACTAAAAAAGGCGGAAGCTGTCGGAAGTTTATGTCAAAACCGACCGAAAAGTAGCTTTCCGAAACGTCAATTTCACAAGTTACCCATAATACACTTAAGTGGTTGAAAGTGAAAAAAATGTAAATAATCATTTCTTCAATGTTAATTTTCTTATATGTACTTATTCACAACACGATAGGCTTTTAATTATTTACTCGTGAAACCACGAAAATTCGACGTGGTATAAATTAATTAAAAGAAAATTTAAGATTTTACTACACTCATACATCAAACAGAAAAAAAAAGTGTTGAAAACTATGCACCAAGCGCCAAATTCCTTTTAGTTTGCTTCCACCATTTTGATTTTTGTTCGTCCACTTACGAAAAAGCGGTCAGTGAGCGCTCTCGCGTCCAACGGCAAAAATTAACGAAAACTAAACGAAAAGCTCCATTTCGCAATTATGTGCGTGTCATATGAATTTCTTGTTTTCGTACGACCACTTAAGTTGGCTTCCGACTATTCTAGTTCTACCTTTAGTCACAATCGAAGGCTGAACCGAGAAGGTCGGACGGAAAAGTTTAACAAAGAAAGGTTTTTTCGTTGTATTTTCCACTATAATCATTATGTTTTATTTCAATATCAGAAAGTTTGGTTTTGTATCGATGGACGAAGGCATCTGAGCAAACGATATGGTTCATCTCGGTTTTGATCTACAATTTTAGTTTAGCTAAAATACAGCTATATTGTCAAATTAATGCAATGGTTTTGTTTGCACAAAATCTTTTATATCAACGTCCTTCAATTTTCTTGCAAACGCATTTAACGTTTATGAACACGTTTCCCAGCTTCTCAATATGTTTGTTGTCAACTCGATTTGTTAACTGAAGAATTGCAATACACATGATGTTTTCAACATGTGACTTTAGCAAACTGCATTATCAAAAACAAGGCTTATGTAGTAAAAACTTGTATTTGCCTTTTTGAACAGAAGACTTGAAGTTCGCATTTGAGAACATTCTGCAAAATGCATTTTTGACGCTGATGATGTTATCAAAAATGTCCTTTTACTGGCAAGGTTAAGGTTGCCCCAGCTAAAGAAGAGGCTGGAAATTTCACTCGAACTCGAACGTCATGTGCCTGAATAGGAACATACCACTGTGCCATTATGTTTTCCGAAAATAATATTGTATTGTTACGCAGATCCAGAGGGAACTCAAAATCGTTGTAAAGACACCATGTTTAAGCTATAAACTGCTAAACTTCATTTCACAAAGTTCAAAGTACCCGCTTTTCGAGACACTGTGGCAGTTATGAAAGAGTTAATTGCTTTCTTAAAGTTTCAAACTCATCAACTCACATTGCTTGAGTGTCCAGGCGTGTAGTGCGGAATTAAGTGTACTCAAATTTTTTTGTAGACCCCATCAAGATTTTGGAAACTCACGAAAATTGCCCCCCCCCTGAACGAAGACCTGGATCCGCGCCTGGCCCAGCGTCGATGACTATGTTACGGCGGGCATCATATCGCAGGCAGGTCTTGGCTCCTGGGAACTGGTATAGATTTTCTTCAGTTTTGTCTGGAACTGGGACATCTACATTTTTTTTTTTGAAAAATTTATTGAAAAAAACATAAAATTTTTGTTCTAAATTTTATAAAAAAAGAACTTTTTTTGTAAATTTATTTTACAAATTTGAAAAAAATTGCTTTTGCACCAAATGTATTTTTAAGATAAATTTGCATTTTAAAAGTCGCTAACCAGGCGGCTCCATTGGCAATATTTGAGGCAGTAAATTGCCTCACTCATTGCTATTGTCTTTAGTAATGCAAATGGAGATGCTTGTCAATGGCAATATTGCCCAGAAGATGAATGAGAGGCAATTATTGATTTCTATCGTCAAGGCAATAAATTGAGGAAAAATGGGGTTCTCCGTGTTTGTGAATGGCTTCTTTATTGATTTTTTCAATTAAATCGTAGAATATATGTACGCACATAACAAAATATAGTAAATTAAAATTAAATTTTATTAAAAACAGGGGATTTGAACAGCATTTGACTGCATTTGCTGTCAAATATTTCTATACCCACATTTTATAATTGAAATTGCCTGGTAATGAAAATGCCCACCCAAGCAATAAATTGCCATTCCTATATCAATTGCAATTGCCTCAAAAATTGCCAATGAAGGCACAGCGTAAGACGCTTAGTTAAGCTGAAAATCATGGATAAAGGTGTCAACTTTGATGTTTCTAGGACGTTTAGTTTAGTCGCAAATCGTGTTTAAAGATTTCTAAAAAAAAAAAGAATTAGTGCCTATTTACAAAAAAAAATTTAAAAAAGGTGAGAAAGTTTAGTAGCAAAACTGAATATATTTTTATGAAAGTTTAGGAAAAAACTGTTTTTACCAACTTATTTTTTGATTTTTTAAACTTCCTAGAACACGAATATGCATTTTATAAGTAACTAAGACGCTTAGGTCAGCCGCAAATCAAGTTTAAGGATGTCAACTTTGATGCCTCTAGGACGCTTAGTTTAGCCGCAAATCACGTTTAAAGCTAAAAGTCGAATTTTCGTATAATGCGATGCAGCAATTGAGCGCCAATGTCAGTTTTTCTTGAGCAATAGGGCAATTCCATGGTAACTCACGTTACATTTGGGAGAGTTTGGCGCTCTCTTTTATTAAAATTTCAATATTTATATGAATATAAATAAAACAAAATTTAAACGCTTTACATGGTAATGATTTCGACTGCTAGGAAAAAATTTAATTTTTGGGAAAATAAATTCTTTCTTATTAAAAAATACTAAAAAGTGTTGGTAACTCACGTTACCATATTCGGACACGGGTTTTGTAGCAGTACAATGCCTATTTTCTAAAAATTAAACAAACCAATAAGGCTTAACTGGCTTGTTGAATTAGATATAAGAACTTATCAGCCTGTTTATATCTGTACATACATTTTAAATTATTGAAAATATTTTATACAAATTTAATAAAATACATGGTAACTCACGTTACAAAAAGTCGGTAACTCACGTTATTTCACGTTTCTAACTTAAAAATTTAGGGCTACGCCTTTTAGAATTTCATTTTATTTTCAGCCGTATGTTTGTTACTTGAAGGATATTTTGCTATTCTAATTTTAAAACTAGGAAAAAATAGACAGGGGGCGAGATAAATTTTCCATTTTTCTATCTCCATGTCCACTTTTTCATGGAATTACCCAATAGTACCTGGGGTGGCGAATGAACACGAATAAACAGTGAGGTATGTATGGAGGGGGGGCATGCTACCCCCCTGCTTGGGCTCACTATAGGATTTGGGGTGGATGCAGGACTGGGTGTACGCAAACTTTCTTTTGCATTGAAGTCGCCAGGATGCTTAGTTTAGTCGCTAATCAAGTTTAAAGGTGTCAACTTTGATGCCTCTAGGACGCTTAGTTTAGCCGCAAATCGCGTTTAAAGATAAAAGTCAATTTTTCATATAATGCGATGCATCAATTGAAAGGTGGCACTTCTTAGATTATGAATATGACACTTATAGCGAGTTTCTTTGCCAAGTTTTCTTGACATTGCGTGGCCTGCTTCGCTGGTTCACAGGATTTTTACCCTCCTTTTTGGGTCATCTGTCCCGCTCACGCAACTCCGTTGGTCCGCTTCGGGTATTCAAAGTCGTCTGGCGAGCGCCAATGTCAAGTTTTCTTGAGCAACAGTACCTTGCTTGGCCCGCTTCGCTGGTTCTCAGGATTTTAACCCTCCTCTTTGGGTCCTCTGTCCCGCTTACGCAACTCCGTTGCTCCGCTCCGGGTATTTAAAGTCGTCTGGGAGGCGCCAATGTCTAGTTTTCTTTTGAGCAACAGTACCTATCATTCATATTTCGAAAAAAATTTTAAAACGAAAAAAAAGCTGAGAAAAGTTTAGTTTTTTCATTGAAATTTTCCTTAAAAAAAATTTGTTTTTTCTAATTTTTTTTTCAAAAAAAAAGTTAATATTTTTCTATAAAAAAAATTAGAAAAAAGTAGTTCCCACCAAACAGAAACCTACCCCCTTTCATATTCATTTCAGTTCAAATTTTTCATAACCATACTCAAAAGCAAAACAACAAGAGGAAAAGGAAAGGTTACTCTAGTTTCTTTCTGCCTGTGTCTAGTTAGTTGGTATATGGTATGTCTATGTAGTATGTATAATGTAGTACGTTTGATATCGGTATAAGAACAGTTTTGCTTGATACGCCATTTCAAATTCATTCCGTACGTGCGACGAGTCCGAGTGATACGATATCCGATATAGTACTTTTTGTATTGTATTGAAAAAGTAACGAAACATGCGAGTAACGAGATTATTTAGGTAGTAACGTTTCGTTACTCGGTATCGAAGTGAATACCCGTATGTTAGTAACGAATACATACGATTCGTAACAGCTCTAATTTTAAGTAATAGTTTTTTTGTACGATTAACCGGATAAACATTTTCGAAAAAAAAAATATATTTATGTTTTTCTCCTTACTCAAAAAGTGTGATCCTATGAATTGGATAACGCGCACAATTCGTGGCCGATGATATCGATCGACGGCTCATTTTATAGGTCGATACAAGAACTGAAAATGATTCTAAGAGCATCATCCAAAAAAATCAACGGTTACCTAGAAAACTTAAGAAAAGTCATACCACCCCCAAAACACAACCCATAGGGGAACATTGGCCCGTTATATCTCAAAAATGAAACCACCTACAGAGGTCGTTAATAGCTTATTTTATAGGTAATTTTATCTTCTACAAGATTGTAGTAGGACGTTTTGTTGTAAAATGAAATGCAAGCGAGTTACTGCATGAAAACAAAACCAATCTCTTTTTCAAGATGGCGGGTCTTCCCTAACCTCAAAAATCCCAAAAACTCGTTTTTATGATCAGGAGACGTAGCCAAACAGATTCCATAAAAAAAATGTTGTCCATCGAAAAATGCGATTTGATTTCCTAATTTGACTAGGCTATTTATAAACTTTGATAGCTGTCCTACTCCAAAAAGTTTTCAAAAACTTTTGTTCACCCTTGTCCTAAAGTTATCTTACTTAGAAAACGGCATCGATTTTCCAATATTTGTCAAACTTTGCATTTTATTTAATTAAACAAAGCATATTTCCAACTATTAAGAACTTTTAGAAACTGTTTAACTACTCAACCGTCTAATAAATTTAAATTCAGAGTATAAACATTATTCAATTTAATTTTTCTTTAAAAATTAGCTTGTTTTTTGAGTCATTTATTGAAAAGAAAAATAAATTTTTCCACTCAAACTTTGATCACATTTTGAAACAAAACTTCAAAATATGAATTTAAATACTAGACCATTAAAAACAAATCAAAGCTGCATTAAAAAATCAAAAAAACTTGATCAAAAAATCTACCTGGGTAGATGCAAATTATAATAATATTATAAATATTATTTATTCTCCAACAATCTTCGGTTTTGATATGGGATGCCAAATCAAGTGTATTGCTTTTGCCACAACTGTTGCTGGAAAGTAAATTTGTTTTACCTGACGCACAGTGGTTTCGGTTGTATGGAGAAGGCGTCAAAATTCAATAAAATCTGAACCACTCAACCGATTTTGATGAAATTTTCACCATTGACAAAAAATTACTAAAGAAATCATTACAATAAATTTCCACCTCCTACCACGCCTACTTTTTGAATAAATTGATATAGTCACCCAAACTGGCTAAAGCTTATATTAAGTTTTGAAATATTTTTTTAGAAAATGCTCTTTTAAGAAATTCGTCTTCACAAACATGTTTGCCACGCCCACCTTTTGGGTGTTTTAAACATCTTTTTCATATTAAGGAACAGTCTCAAGCAATAAAATCCAAACAATTCAACCGATTTTGATGCCATTTTGATAAATGAAAGCATGAGAAATGATTACAAAGAATATTCACCACTGACACGCCCATATCTTTTTTTTAGTTCATTTGTTTGCCAATGCATTGTTGTTTTTGTTTCAAGGACGAAGCGTCAAAACTCTTTAACGTTTGAAATAAAATGTTGACAATTTCGACTGTTTCGTTAATTAGATAATTATGTTTTGCAACAAAAATAAAAACATAGTATAACTTTGTATGCATAAATAAATAATTTTTGTAGGTGTAGGTAGTACCAAAAACAAAAATTTTGTTTGAGGTATCTGCACTCCCTTAATAGAATAGCTAAACGGTCACATGCGCGATTTCAAGTGGTTAAAGTTAAAATTTTCCATCATGGCACTTTTTTCAAATGAATTGCCAGTTTTTGCAGCCCAAATATCGTAAACATTCTTCTAAAACAATAAACAAACGTACATTGAATCTAAGGAACATTTAAAATGGGAAAATTAAAAAAATCAGAAACGGTAAACACCAGTAGTAAAACCTGAATAAATCTGTTAGTGGGTGATTGTGGGTGCTAAGGTAATGTTTTTCAAAAAGCTGGGAGCTTTCTCGATACTTCAGACAAAATTTTAAATTTAGGTTACGTTGCGAACTTTGTTAAAACCTTACTTTTACTTCAAAGAAAAATTAAAAAAATCAACTTTAATGTCTACTGGGTTTTACTAATACAACTTTTGAAATCAAAATCAAAATATCACTAAATAAAAAATAAAATACTTGAAACACCTTGCTTCTTTAATCCCATTAAACAAAAATTTCGAAAATGTTTCTTTTATCTTGAAAAAAATCACCTTTAAATAAATCAATTTTACGCACAAATTTGATTGTATGTTTAGACCAAAAAATTAGCTCTTTTTGAATGCGAAAACGAAACTGTTAACACGTGACATATGAGACGCAATGTTTGCAACGGTAAATATTAAACCGTAATCTACTGTAAAAAGTTGAGAAACAAAAAAAATAAGCACTGTTATTTTTTCATTTTTCTCGTATGGGCGAAACCACTGTATGACATCTCCTTTTTGATGCTCGTAGGTTTTAAAGAAATCTCATACTTTTGTGAAAATTTTTCTATTTCAAACCAAATTTTAAAATCATTCCTTAATTTTTCAAAGCTTTGGACTGTACTAGACTGTAGGGTGTAAGTACTGGCACAGAAAAAGTGTATTTTGATCCAAATGTCACCCAATTTCCCTAAAATTCCCTATTGTTCTCCATAAAACGCAGGCGATAGGTAGAAGCAACTCGGTTTAGATTTTTATAAAATTCCAATTATTCTGTTTGATTTGTCTGTTACAGAGCAAATAATACATTAAAGACCACTCTACACGATTATAGAAGTCATATGACTCATATGACCTGTCAGAAAAATCATACCAAATAGTCTGAACGCACTCATAGATCTCATATGACTTCTCAAAAGCGAAAAGCGTTTGAGAAGTCAAACGGGATTTGTTGTTTTGATGGAAAATAGTGAATTCAGAGTATTGAAAACAAAAATATTCTTACAAATAAAAAATAGAATAGAATTTTGAATGAAAATAACAATGGATAGTTGCAAAAAAGTAATTTTCAACTTAAAAAATTCATTTGTTTGTGACTTTTTTTTCTTTTATTTTGGATTTGACAGATAACCATAGAGAAAATCAAATGCGAAGTAAAAGCTTGTAAACATAAAAAAATCAAAACCGTATGACTTGACTTGAAATGAAAGCTCATTTGCGAAATCATACAGAAAATATAATGACAGGTCATATGACTTCTATTATCGTGTAAAGCGGCCTTAACCCTGAGTCGATGACAAACGAGTTGATACATAGCGAAACCGAACCATAAGCTTTAATTTTAAACAAACCAAATCGAATTACGTTTCGGTTCATGTTCCAAATTTATCAGATGTAGCGATTTATCGCCAAACAGACGATTTGAAATTTCATTTGGTGGCAAGAAAATCGATTTGGCGATGTACACAAAACGGGCAATATTTTTAGCTTTTGGTGATTTTAATTTTTTTAATTCAAGTCTTTATTTTTTTTCAAGCTTTTACTTAAACTTAACATTAGTTTTATGATGTAATATTTTTCTAGATGGAGCTATCGTAGTATTAAATCTGAAAGCACCCCAAAACTGAAAAACGATTTCTTTCTTATTCCTAAATTAATTTTAATAGATTTTTTAATTTGGTTATCTATAGAGTGGAAAATTTTGAAATATCGCGATTTTTTGGCGATTTACATATATGTATCTTACGTTTAGTGATTCCGGCTTGTAAACCTGACAAACAACTTATCTTCAAGATTCAAGGTAACTCGGTTTGAGACAAATTTAAACTGGTTCAACTAGGTTTGTGCTTGCCTCGGATTAATAAACCGAGTTGATGCTGTGTGCAAATACGAACAAAATAAGGGTGGGCAAAAATTGCTTTTATAGGGCGACCAACTGTAACTGTAGGCAAAATTTAAACTTTGTGTCTGAAATTTCATTCACAGTTGTTCAGTCTTGCTTCTTGGGTGGGATGTAGAGCCAGAAAAGTTTAACTGCCGATTTTTCTAAGGTGGGCAGTTCATTTTTTAAGGTGGACACTGCCCACCTCTGCTCCCCCCTTCCTACGCCTATGCTCATACCTAAAAAAAATAGTTCTGCTACCTTCACGCCTAGAAAAAATAAAAACCGTTAGTAAAATGTTAGATGAAAAACTGAAACTTTTCCTGAAAAAACCCTGAATTGCAAATAAATTTAAACGTTTAAAATTCTGAAGTATCTAAACAGATAAAATAATGTGTATTTAATAAATTCCGAGGAAATCCTGTTTCTAACACTTTTCTAACAAAAATTATGATTTTTTTTCATAATAAGATCAATTTTTCACGAATTTTGGTACACAAAGATTTCATATACAAAGATTGAGTAAGTAACTAAGTAATAGAGTGTTGCATAGGCAAGAGGAGAGGAGGATGTCGGTTAAGTGGAGGCGAAGGAAAAGGAAGAGGTAAGAAAAAGAGAAAGGAATACTTTAGAAAAGGAAGGTGGAATGTCAAGTCCCGGGGACGCGGCCTGCTTGCACATGCACGGTGTCAGCTCGTGGGACGGGGGGGATCTTGCCCCCGGAAACTTAACCTCACCCGCAAACAAAAACACTTATCAGGCCTGAGGAAAACTAGGGAACAAAAAATCGTCGGACTAGAAAAGACCACGGACGGACTATCGTCACACCAAGGCAATGCGGATGTTGTTGCAGTGAGGCCATTACCCACCCTACCATAGGAATCCGCGGCCATTTTTGCATTCCCCAAAAATGGTGGATGATCGGTTTTGGATCATACCATCTTCACCGAAACCCAGCTACCTTCAGCACCCCTGAAATTTTATCTTCAATAAGACATGTTTCGATTATTCGGATGTTCAAAGGGTAGACACGGTGCATTAAGAGGACACAAGCGTCCACAAGCTTTTTTTCAAAACGAACCTCTGTCTATCAACTCCTACTCTTACCTCCAAGTGGTGAACGTCAGGTGCCTAGTACCTTTTACTGAAGATGGGGTTCCAATCCCTGTGGACGGTTTTAGGGGGCAGCAAACGAGAGAAGGGGGAGGAGTGTTCCCACTTAGGCACTTCTCCTTCATCCAGGCGGCAGCGGAAGAATTCTCAAGATGGAATCAAGGTGGCGTCTACAGTTCCAGTTAGGCTGAACTACTTAGTGAACACTTTATATGGGCTACTACGACATATTCGAAGCTCAGGCCTATAAGAAGCGGTTAATCTTGCTCCCCGCCCTTGGAGTTATATTGTTAGGGTCTGGTCCTCCAGGTTGGGGGTCGTGCCGTCGGGGTGACTTCCCGGCCACGTAAAGCTATTTTATTTGCGAAGCAACAACAAGCCGGACGGATTGACTGTTGACAAACCAAGCAAACGAAATAAGGACAACGATCTTCGGATCTGCACGTGGAATGTTCTGTCTCTCTATAGACCACGTGCAGCCGAACATTTAGCGGAGACCCTAGACTGCTACAAAGCAGACACCACCGCCATCCAAGAAGTGCGATGGGATGGGCTGGGTAAAAGAAAACTGAAAGACTGCGATATCTACTACGGTGACTGTTACCGACCACAAAGGCAGCGTCTTTTTGGATGTGGATTCGTCGTTAGAGGCAGACTTAGGCAAGAAGTCTTGAGTTTCAACTATGTGAACGAGCGCCTCACGACAATTCGCATCAAGGCTAAACTCGCCAACATTAGCCTCATATGCGCGCATGCCCCCACAGAAGAGAAAGATGACGACACCAAGGATGAGTTATACGAGCTCCTGGACAAGACATATGAGCAATCCCCTAGCTATGTCATTAAAATTGTCTTGGATGATTTTAATGCCAAACTAGGAAGAGAAGACGTCTTTGGTGGCACAATCGGAAGATACAGCCTGCACGACACAACCTCCGATAACGGACTCAGGCTAATCGACTTTTGTGGTAGCTAGTACGCAGCTCCCGCATCTCAATATACACAAGGCGACATGGTGAATTGCTGGTCAATCAACCGCCAACCAGATTGACTATATTGAGATCGACGCAAGGCACTCCTCCAGTATCAAGGATGTCCGAACGTTCCGAGGAGCCAACGTTTACTGAGACCACTACCTCGTTGTAGCCAAGGTAATGCTCCGGATATCCAGACCAAAGCCAAAACATGGAAATACTATGAGGAAGTTCGACGTCGGGCTGCTACAGTTGCCAGAAATCGCCAGGTCCTTTTCCGATCGAGTCTCTCGCACCCTCTTAAATATTCCTTTTCCGCAAACTGCAAATATCGAGAACCGGTGGAAAAACTACCAGGAAGCCATCAGAGATGCCGCCTCTGACACGTGCTGGGCCTCACACGACCACCACAGCGAAACCCCTGGTTCGACGAAGAATGCCGGCATGTACATGCAGCCAAACAACAGGCATACAAAACGGCGCTGCATAGAAGGACCAGAGCTGCTCGCGAGCTCTACGAGCAGAAGAGGAGAGACGAACACAAGCTTCTTAGAAGGAAAAAAGAAAGAGCATGAGAAGCTCGCGATTGAGGAATTAGAGGGATGCCACTGCAGGAATGAAGTTCGGAAGTTTTACCAAAAAGTAAAAAGAACCTCCCAAGGTTACAAGGCCCGAACCGAAGCCTGCAAGGACGATCAGGGGAACATCGTGGTGGAATTGCAGTCGGTGCTGAGGATATGGAGAAATCATTTCTGCGAATTGTATGACGGCGATGACGAACCGAACTCCACTAACATGCAAATTGCAACATTCAACTTGGACGACGTAGGCCAACAATTCCGTCCACCCAATCTTGACGAAGTGAGGATAGCCATATGTAAACTTAAGTCTAATAAAGCTGCTGGAGCTGATGGCCTTGCGGCTGAGCTATTCATAGTGGCTGGCGATGAATTGGTTAGGAGTATGCACAAGCTCATCTGTAAAATATGGTCGGAGGAAAGCATGCCCGGTGAATGGAACCTCAGCATTGTTTGCCCGATCCTCAAGAAAGGCGATCCTCTGGACTGACTAGAGTTGACTAGAGTCAACGGTGGCTCCTCGGAACGTTCGGACATCCTTGATACTGTAGGAGTGCCTTGCGTCGATTGCAATGTGGTCAATTAGGTTGCCGGTTGATTGACCAGGAATTCTCCATGTCCTCTTATGTATATCGAGATGCGGGAACTGCGTACTAGCTACCACAACGTTTCGCCCCGCAGCAAAGTCGATTAGCCTGAGTCCGTTATCGGAGGTGGTGTCGTGCAGGCTGTATCTTTCGATTGTGCCACCAAAGACGTCTTCTCTTCCCAGTTTGGCATTAAAATCACCCAAGACAATTTTAATGTCATAGCTAGGGCATTGCTCATATGTCTTGTCCAGGAGCTCGTAGAACTCGTCCTTGGAGTCGTCATCTTTCTCCTCTGTGGGGGCATGCGCGCATATCAGGCTGATGTTGGCGAATTTAGCCTTAATGCGAATTGTCGTGAGGCGCTCGTTCACATAGTTGAAACTCAAGACTTCTTGCCCAAGTCTGCCTCTAACGACGAATCCAAATCCAAAGATACGCTGCCCTTGTGGTCGGTAACCGTCACCGTAGTAGATATCGCAGTCTTTCAGTTTTCTTTTACCCAGCCCATCCCATCGCACTTCTTGGATGGCGGTGGTGTCTGCTTTGTAGCAGTCTAGGGTCTCCGCTAAATGTTCGGCTGCACGTGGTCTATAGAGAGACAGAACATTCCACGTGCAGATCCGAAGTTCGTTGTCCTTATTTCGTTTGCTTGGTTCGTCAACAGTAAATCCGTCCGTATCCGAGGCTTGTTGGTGCTTCGCAACTAAGATAGCTTTACGTGGCCGGGAAGTCACCCCGATGGCACGACCCCCAACCTGCAGGACCAGACCCTAACAATATAGCTCCAAGGGCGGGGAGCCGGATTAACCGCTCCTTATAGGCCTGAGCTCAAAATATGTCGTAGTTTTTTTTTTTTTTTAATTCAATTTTTATTTTTCCATTTTCTTAAAACTATCTTAAAGCTAGACAAAAATTCATAAAAACTAGCCTACTTATCAATATCTTACAACTAACTTAATGGCCCCATTCGGGCGCTCTAAGTTAAACTAGTAACTTAATGCTAATGCCTTTCGGCTTAAGAACTATCTTAAAACTAGAATTCATTTTGGTTTTATTTTTCACCAAGAAGAATTGAAAAAAACTTGGTATCTTTATCTTTATTTTGGTTTTATATAAAACTTACAAACTAAATAAAACTAAATTAAAACTAATTTAAACTAATTAAAACTAATTATAACTAATTAAAACTAATTAAAACTACTATAAAACTACTTAAAGCTACTTACAATCTACTTACAAACTAGAACAGCCACAGCAAGCATTTTCGGGTTTTTATAATTTTGTTTGTGTTTTTATTGGTTTTATATTTTTTTTTTTTTTTTTTTTTTTGGTGCCGCCCTGACTGTCCCTGCTTAAGACTAACTACCTAAACCTATGTAAGTCGGCCATGGCATAGAAAAATGCATAGTTAACTTTTATATATCCGAATTAACTTCGTGTTCAGGTTTCAACCACCAGAACTGGTTCTCCTGCTTTACCCTGTCTCTTTGGTCCCGATCGGACACAGTCCTACTGAACCGAAGGTGCTCGGCTCCGTCTTGTGCGAGGACGTCTCGACTGTAAAGGAGCCGCCGATCCACAGTTCTACGGCCGACGTGGTAGATTAGCGGAGCCGCCGCTCTATCCTGGATCAGCCCTCGACTGTCTAAATAGAGGAATGCATCGGGCGGAATAAAGCCGCTTAGACGCACACTCTCATAATAATCGTTTTTAGGGTAATAAGCCCCAAAAATTAAGCTGTTGGTCGAGGACATTGCTCTCGCAATGTGACCTCGAATAAGCTTCAGCAAGAAATTATCTATCCTGTTTATGTTGGCTACGTTATATAGAACCAGGTTGGAATAATAATGTTTGTACTCCGACTCTGGTGTTCTGTGTAATCCAAATCAGCGTTTAAGACACTGCCTCTCAAACACCCGAATCTTTTCCATTTGAGATGGGGCAACGTTGAACCAAACCGGGCACCCATAGGCAATCATCGGCCGTATGAGGGCCATGTAGCAAATCACCTTCACCCTGCTGTCAAGCCGGCTGCTATAAAACAATCGGGAAAACAATGCTGAGGTTCCATTCATCCGGTATGCTTTCCTCCAACCATATTTTGCACATAAGCTGGTGCATACCCCTAATACCCCGACTCCACAGGGCATACAAATGTCTAACATATCGCAACCACAATCCAATCAACAATCAGCAGATTTTTTCTCGCTGGGATAATTATGTCATGTCGTTTCATTTCTCTCTCACCACTGCTTCTATCTTTTGCAATAATACACGCATTTTGGACTCCAGATAACAGTGAACAGACTTTTTTAACATCCACATACCTCGAGAAACAACGAAGACCAGACAAAAAAACTCACGCACTTGAAAAATCAAATCTCATGGCCAAGCTTTGAACAGCGTTCATGTTGTGTTCAAAGTTGGATTTTTCTGCCTCCATTGTTTTTTTTTTCGGACAAGTTCATAGTCCAAGCATGGTTACGGTGACCATCCGTCCTCTTTTTTAGAGGACAGTCCTCTTTTTCGGAGTCCTGTCCTCTATATTTTATTTTGTTAAAGAGGACAGAAAATTGTCCTCTTTTTACTGAATTGTCCTCCAAATGTCCCCTTTATATCTCTCAAACCATTTTTCTATGATTGAAACCATATCAAGTATCTTCTTTTTTAATAACTTAACTCTTTGAACACATTACTTTATGACAGCACTAGTTTAAATCTAAACGCTTTTTCCATGTACTAGAATTTGGAAAATATCTAGAAATCAATAGTCACGAATTATTTGGCTAGGTTAGTTTAGTCAAACGATACGTCAGTGAAGAACAAATTAAAAATAGGATATTGGTTACCAGATAAGAAAATATAATAAAGAACATGTGAAAGAGTTGTCGCTATTATTTCTAGCTTGAAATGCCCTGACCGAAAGAGTGTTTTCAAATTCAAAACATATTTAGACACTCGAGAAATCGCAATGTAAAGTTGACAAACTAGAGGCAATGTCAATAGCAAAGTGAAACAAATAACAACTTTGGCTGTGCAGATTTTTAAATTTTATTAAGAACAAAATATTGCAAAGAAAAGAACAACAATATAAGACTGTTTCAGCCCTATTAATAAAACGTGCTCGGATATCTTCTAATTCACAATTCAACCAAAAGCTAGGTAGTCTTCTAATATAAATTTTATAAAAATAAAGATATAAACAGCTAATCTACGTTTAGTTCTATATCTTAACGAAAATCTAGAATCTAGTACAAACAAGAAGAACTTTGATGTTACCAAAGAGTATGTTTCAAAAGTGCACACATTTGGGGTTGTAAATATCGTTTTTGTCACCACGGTCTGTTTCCTTTTATCTCTAGTTTTTGGCAAAAATTACAGAATTTCTTGTGGTGAGTTAGTTTATTATCTTAAATTTCGTTGAATTGATAAGAATAGACATTTAATTCAGCCGACTGAAGATAATTAGCGTTTTTTTGTGTTTATGAATACCGATGAAAGTTCCTTTGAATCAAACTAATTACATTATTTTGCAAGTATTTAAGTCTTATTATATCAATTATGAGTTCTGGTTTTGAAGTTTAAACTTTAAAAAAATTATAATTCGTTCTTAAATTTAAAAACGTTTTTAAAAAGTTGTCCTCTTTTTTGCCCCTGAAAAAATGGTCACCGTAAGCATGGTTCATGTCTGGTGGAGCCAACATGTAACCAATTCATTACCAGCCACTTTGAACAGCTCGGCCGCTCACCCTTGCAGGCTTCGGTTCGGGGCTTGAAACCCTGGGTTCTTTTTATATTTTTGTAAAAATTTCGAACTATCATTACTGCACTGGCACTTTTTTCCTTCCGACTAGCGGAACCAAGGATCTCACTGTGGTAGTCGTGCGAGGCCCAGCACGTCAGAGGTAGCATCTCTGATGGCATCCTATCAATTCTTCCAAAGATTCTCGACGCTTGAAATTGGCAACATAGGACTATTTAAGAGATTCTCGATCGGAAAAGGACCTGGTGATTTCTTGCGACTGTAGCCATCCAGCGTTGAATTTCCTCAAAGCATTGCCCTGTTTTCGCTCGCTTCGGTCTGAATATGCGAAGGATTACCTTGGCTACAACGAGGTAGTTCTTGGAGTCAACGTTGGCTCCTCGGAACTTTCGGACATCCCTGATACTTGAGGAATGCATTGCGTCGGTGACATTGTGGTCAATGTGGATGGCATTTGATAAAGAATACATTCATTTTGTCCCCTTGCGTATATCGAGACGTGAGAACTACGTACAAGTTACCACAACATTTCGCCTCGCAGTAAAGTCGATTCTCCCGAGTCTGTTATCGGAGGTGGTGTCGTGTAGGGTATATCTTTTGATTGTGCCCTAAAAGACGTTTTCTCTTCCTTAAAAACACCCAAGATCAAGGTCATATAGCTAGGGCATAACTCATATGTCTTTCCAGGAGCTCGTAGAACCCGTCCTGGGTGATATCATGCATGTACGCATATGAGGCTGATGTTGCCGAATTTAGCTTTGATGTCGTGCGAAGTTGGTTGTCCTTATTTGATGGCACGACCCCCAACTTGGAGAACCAGACCCTTAGTATGACTTTATGGGCTGGGATCCAGATTAACCGGTCTTTATAGGCCTGGGCTCCGAATATGTCGTAGTACCCCGGTATAAGGTGTTCACTTAGTAGTACAACCTGACTAGAACTGTTGATTCCATCTGGGGAATTTATCCGCTGCAACCTTGACGATAGAAAGGAGAAGTGCCTTAGTGTAAACACACACACCCCCCCCTCTTTCGTTTGTTGCCCCCAACAACCATCCATAGGGATTGATACCCCATATCTGATTGAGGTACTAGGCACCTGATGCCGACTTTGTTTAAGACAACCTTTAAGATTAAAAGAAAGGAATAACTCTTAACTGATTGTGATATATCTATGTGGATGAAAGGTATTGCAGTTATGAATAAAGGGGAAGTTGACAACTTTTTGAGATGACTTAATGAGTTCAACGAAAAAATTCAATATACCATGCTATCTTTCACCTGGTATAAAAAAGGATATGGCCCGTGCGTGTCGTCGGGAAGACTTGTCAACTTAAGGTCTAATCAAGCAAAACACATTTTTATAATCAATGCTTCAAATCTTGTTATGTACCTATATAGTAAAGTCTTTGTGCTGAGTGATCTAGAATTCCACTCCACCAATGCAAACAAAATCACTCAAATTTTTAATATCATACGAAGCTTTTTACTTCGTCAAATGAACAGAGATCCTGTTGATAAGGGTTTGGAGAAAAGAGGGATGTATTTATAAGAGTATGGTTTATGTTATGTCCCAAAACTCTCAGGTAACTTCAATGAAAAAGTAAAAAGAACATCGATGGTGTCAACCAAACAAGACACTTGCATCATTTTTTAGAAGGACAGACGCACTGATTTAGTCTACGAAATACAGATGAAAAATGTGACTTTTGATATGTCGGTCTGTACCACCAAGAAACTTCTTCGTCAACAAATTTCAAACGGAAAAAAGCACATAAATTTCGATAGCATCGCGAAGACGGCACTCTGATTTGTCACAGTGTAGAAAGGAATCATAAAAGTTGTCATTGAAATTCTTAAATACCTTATTAAAAAAACAAATATTTTTAACCGCAAACGGGGCACTCAAATAATATGTTTATTAGGCTATTGTAGTTCTTCTTATGTCTGGAAGCATTCGCTGACTCATATTAATTCTTATGTCTGGAAGCAATCGCTGACTCATATTAATTTGAAGTGCTCCATACCTATTAGGTAATTATACTTATAGTCTTGGAGCCAACCGTAAGATAAATATCTTATCGCAGCCACGCAATAATTGGATGCCAACCGATAGCTTTAGTCCAAATATTTAAAAATCAACTGGTCGGACAAGCTTTTTCTGGTCGCAATGATTAGAAAATAGACTTTTCAGGTTGCATTCTCCGGTAAATGTACCTACAATATAAGCAACTTCTATAAATGGGGTATCAAATGAAAGCTAAGACTTTCATCTACACGATACCAATAGTCAGACAGACTTCTTTTTGGCTCTTGCGACGAGTCCGACAATTTTTATTAAAAAAATTGTCTTTTTTTAACACTGCGTTTTACATAAGGGAAAACTGAGTAGAATCATGTCAAATTGCTAGAAAAGTGGCATAAACCACTTTTTTTTTTTATTATCATCCACAATGCACAAAATCCCTAGTCTTGGCTTATACTATAAATGAGGTAATTTAGTTGAAAATTTCCAAACTCGATACGAAATCATCTCATTTCCCATACAAATTCACATTTCGAAATGATATAGTTTCTACCAATTTTGCACGAAATTAGGTTGGAAATTAAGACAAAACCTAAAGAACACACCCAATTAGCCACAGTTTGAAGAGCTCTGAAAAGGTTTTGTATGAAAATGTCAAAGCTCAATGGAAGGAGCCAGAAAAAACAATAACAAAAAGCAATTAACAGCTAGTTGAAATTAAAAAATGAAATGAGTTTTCAAACGAAATTACCAAATTACAATTGAAAACACCTTTTCTGTGATTTTCGAAATGTAATGCTTTTTATTCGAGGCTGAGGTAGGCTTGTCGTAGTATAGGGTTTTCCCGATAAAAAGCAGATAAAACCCAGGCTAAGAAGGAAAGAACTCGGGTTAAACACTAACTTTATAATATTTTCTCTTTATTATTAAAAAGAAGAAGTTTACAATTTTGGTTCTTTTTGGTCTTAAAATAACTATACCACGGTATTTCATATAAATCCTGCAATTTGGGTTTGTCTAATGATAACTAACACGATATTTCATATAGATCTAGGCTCGGTTGTGTAGAGCTACAGGAGTAGACTCTGCCCACAAAATCCACTTAGAAGAAGCGAACTGGGGATTAAACGGTAGGTATATGATTCCAGCCCAAGGCTAGTCCAAGGGAGAACAACGGGTATAGCCCTAAACCAACTCTAAAGAGCAGGCAGGGAGAACAACGGTAGGAGTCTGATTCCAGCCCAAGGCTAGTCCAAGGGAGAACAGCGGGTATAGCCCTGAACCAACTCTAAGGAGCCGGCAGGGAGAAAAACGGTAGGAATCTGATTCCATTCCAAGGCTAGTCCAAGGGAGAACAGCGGGTATAGCCCTGAACCAACTCCAAAGAGCAGGCAGGGAGAACAACGGTAGGAATCTGATTCCAGCCCAAGGCTAGTCCAAGGGAGAACAACGAGTATAGCCCTGAACCAACTCCGAAAAGCAGGCAGGGAGAACAATGGTAGGAATCTAATTCCAGCCCAAGGCTATTCCAAGAGATAACAACGGGTATATCAACGACGGATACCAAAAAGGTTTTCTTTAAATGATACACGGATGCACCAAGTAAAGGACCTGAACTTATCAAGGTTGCTACAAACGATGAACCGCTAGAAATTTAACTCTCTTAAAATTCGAAATTTATTAATAATTGTGAATTAATTTGAGTTAGTAAGCTTCAACTATTTTGTGAATTTGCACCTCTTCATTATGAATTTTGTGCCACAAGACAGTGTGAATTGTAAGGAGGTGAAATGTAAAATCGTATGGCGTCTACAGCACCGAATTCAGTATGTAGTTTATGTTGCTTAGCAGAGTGTATACAATGGAATTCTGTGTGCTTGTGCTGTGGCTGTTGATTATTCGATGGGTGGTGGCGTTGTATGTTATGCTGATATAGGGTGCTGGTAGATGATGTTGATGGTTGATAACTAGTCTATGGCGGTTTAATGGTGATGTAGAGTGTTGATAGCTGATGTTTCTGGCGGTGATACATTTATAAATGGACGGTGACGGATCGGTGATTATTCAATAAAATTAAATTCATCCGTCGATATTTTTATTTGTTTTCGAGATATGGTGAACGAAAAAAGGTAGAGGAACGTACGAACAAATGAACGGACGGATGAACGCACGTGTATGTAGGTACGTACAAACAAAAACATCTCTCCAAAAATGATGGATTTCGATTCCAAAATCCTTGTTTTGACAGATCGGAATAAAAAAATAATTGATTTTGTGCTTACCCGGAGGCCACACGATCAAGTACTTGCAAGTAAGTTGCTATACATACACATTTGTTTACTAACACAAACAAACTCAAGCAACTTGCTTATCAACTGGCATGCAAGTTTTGAAGCCAGTAGTGAAGCAAGTTGAGAACAGTGCTGCCATATTGCTCATATTGAATTATCATACAATGTGCTGATTTCTATCATACCAGAGTAAAAATTATCATACGCAAAATAAAACAAAAACAAAATTAAATATTTCCAAAATTTCTCCAAGAAAATATAAAAAAATTAATTTATTGAAAATAAAAAAATAATTATTAACTTTATTAACATTTATGTAATTATAAAGAACAAATTCTTTTTTTATTTTAAAAAAATATACCGATTATAATAATAATTAAACATTTTAGTTATTTATGCACTTTAAAATAACTAAAATGTTTAATTATTATTATAATCGGTATATTTTTTTTAAATAAAAAAAAATGGGTAGAACACACACTTTTAACTTGAATTACATATATTGTGTCGCTCCACTTAAATAGAAGAATTTTCTTTAAAATTTTTGTTTACTTACTTACTTATCCGGCTCCCGATCCATGAAGGGTCTCTGCCTGAGATATTGCGGTCTTCCATCGGTTGCGGTCCCTAGCACGCTCCCTCCAGTCGTCGAGACCAAGCGCTCTTGCGTCTATGACCGCCTGGTCCCTATAGCGGAGGTTCGGTCTTCCTGGTCGTCCCGAACCTGGAGGCTGGGATTCGAAGATTTTCTTGGCTGGAGCGTTGTTGTCCATTCGCTCGATGTGGTCGAGCCAGTGTAGTCGACGTATTTTGGCTCTTTGGACTACATCCACATCTTGGTACAGCTCGTACAGTTCACGATTGAATCTTCTCCTCCAATCGCCCTCTACGCATATAGGACCAAATATCCGCCGAAGAATTTTTCTCTCGAAAGTGCCCAGTATCAATTCCCCTTTTTTACTTATCGTCCAGCACTCGGCGCCGTAGAGTGGAACTGGTAAAATTAGCGTTTTGTATAGCGTGCACTTTGTCTTTCGGGAAAGGAGTTTTGAACCCATTTGTTTGGCCAAACCGAAGTAGCAGCGGTTCGCTAGGGTAATTCTTCGTCGGATTTCCACTAAGGTGTCGTTCGTGGAATTGATGTTTGTTCCCAGGTAGGTGAACTCCTTGACTACCTCGAAATTACTGCTACCAACAGTGACGTTTTGTCCTAGGCGATGGACAGATGAGGCTTTGTTTGTTGATAGCATATACTTTGTTTTGTCCTCATTCACTTCAAGACCAACGCGTTTCGCCTGTTCATCAATAGCTGTGAATGCTTCAAGTACAGCTCTCTTGGAACGGCCGATGATGTCGATGTCGTCCGCATGATCACATGATAGTGCATCTCCTTGTCTGATCCCTGTACACGTCTGGAATAACTCGGATGAGCTGTTACCCATTTGCACGTTGCACCGCGTATTTTGTAACGTCATGCGGCATAGCTGGATCAGTTTTTTCGGGATCCCGAGTTCCGACATCGCCAATAGAAGCTCTTGGCGACTTATGCTATCATATGCGGCTTTAAAGTCGATGAATAGGTGGTGGATCTCGACTTGAAATTCGTTGGTCTTTTCCAGGATTTGCCTCAATGTGAAGATTTGGTCTATCGTTGATCTGCCTGGCCTGAAGCCACACTGGTACGTGCCGATCATAGTGTTGCAGAAAGGTTTTAGACGCTCACATAGTACGTTGGATAGGATCTTGTAGGCAACATTAAGCAGGGATATGCCTCTGTAGATCTTGCAGGACATAGGATCGCCTTTTTTGTAGATTGGGCATATGGAGCTATTTGACCAGTCGCCGGGCATACTTTCCTCCTCCCAAACTTGGTTGATGAGCTGGTGCATGCACCCTACCAGGACATCTCCTCCATACTTAAAGAGTTCCGCAGGTAGGCCATCCGAGCCGGCGGATTTGTTGTTCTTAAGCTTGTGGATGGCCTTGTTAACCTCTTCAGTACTGGGCGCTGGGACTGGATCTTCATTGACTGGTCTTATGCTTCTTTGTTCCTCTGTTGCCTCCTTTACATAATGCCCAGTAAGCAGCTGCTGAAAATGCTGCTTAAACACGTCTACAATTCCCTGTGCTTCGGTGACTAGGTTCCCTTCGCGGTTTCGAAGAGCTTGCGTGCCAGTCCTATAGCCAGATGCCAGTTGCTTGGCTGTTTTGTAGAACCGGCGGGTGTTGGTGGCGGTGCTAGACTCTTCGAGATATTTGAGCTGAGAGGCTGCGGATGCTCTTTTCTTTCTGCGCAGGGTTTTTTCTCTTTCCTTCTCTTTTCACGGTACTCCTCTCTTAGGTTAGGTGAGGTAGAAGTGGCTGTCAATACTAAGTACTGACACACTTAGACCAAAATTGGTCCGTTGTGATACCACATGAATCTTAAAAACTCTTTCCTTACTCGCTAAAACCAATTTGAGCTCCTGACGAAGCGTGTGAGACTATAAATGTCTGTGTTTGCCAGATCACTAGGATCGTTAAAGAAGTAAGCTCCTAAATGGAGCCTACGTCTGAGGGGAAGAGCAGGGCATGTGCAGAGAAGGTGAGGAATCGTTTCCTCTTCCTCCTCGTCCATGCAGCTTCTGCAGAAATCGTTTGAAGGTACGCCAAGCCGCGCTGCGTGCCTGCCTATTAAACAGTGTCCTGTTATGACACCTACAATAGAGCTAATATGCATTCTATTTAGAGATATTAAACACTTGGAGCGTTTCAGGTCAAGGTTTGGCCATACTTGTTTTGTCGCCAAACAAGTAGTGATGTTTTCCCACCTTGTGTTTGTTCTCTTCAACGCATCTTGCTTCAGTAAAAGTTTACACGTAGCGATGGGTATACCAATGTTTACCTTTTCAGGTAAAATGGGTAGTAATGTTCCACTTCTAGCGAGTTCATCAGCTTTACAATTACCTGGAATGTCACTATGACCCGGCACCCAACATAGGTGAATATTAAACTGTTGCGCCATCTCCAACAGAGATGATCGACAGTTGAGGGCTGTTCTAGAGTTTGTACGGACAGAGTCCAGGGATTTAATGGCGGCTTGACTATCAGAGAAGATGCGGATATCCGAGCATGATATCACGTTTTCTTTGAGCCAAGACAGTACTTCTTTTATCGCTAGAAGTTCCACCTGGAATACGCTACAGTGATTAGGAAGACGGAATGAGAGACTTAAATTTAGTCTTTCAGAGTACACTTCCCCACCAACCCCATCTTTGGTCTTCGATCCGTCAGTGTAGAAGTGAATTGATTGATCTTCTAAGAATTCCACATCCTCCCAGGTGGATCTGGAAGGTATGGTCACTTCAAATTTTTTATCGAAATTCAATAGTGGGATTGTGTAGTCAGTGTTACTAGGAAGTGTTCCGAATGAATTCAGAATAGCGGAGTGACCAATCTCATTATTGATCCACTGTGAAGAGGCTTTGAGGCGAATGGCTGTGCTCGCGGCCGTTTGTTTGCTGAAAATATCGAGAGGTGTCAGATGGAGAAGAGTGTCTAATGCAGCGGAAGGAGTCGACCGAAGTGCTCCAGTAGTACATAGACATGCTGTTCTTTGGACTTTGCTTAGTTTGTCGCGATGTGTCGCTTTATCCAAGGCAGTCCACCATACTGCCACGCCTTAAGTTAGAATCGGTCTAATTACCGAAATGTATAGCCAGTGAGTGATTCGAGGTTGGAGGCCCCATTTACTACCTACGGCTTTTTTGCAGGAGAAAAGTGCCACTGTGGCTTTTTTCACTCTTTCTTGTATGTTAGGTTTCCAACTTAACTTCTTATCTAAGATGAGACCCAAGTATTTAGCTTCGTCTGAGAATTTTAGTGGAACACCATTAATAATAGGGGGGTCTGTTTGCGGAATTTTGTATTTCCTGGAGAAGAGGACAAGATCTGTTTTATGGGGGTTAACTCCAAGTCCGCATCGATCTGCCCATCGTGTTAGCTTGTTTAGAGCGTTTTGTAGAAGATCTCCTAAAATGTTAGGATGTTTTCCTGATACTGATATAGCAACGTCATCCGCATAGGCAATCACTCTGTAGCTCTCTGCCTCTAAGGTATTCAGCAGTTCATTAACTACCAAATTCCAAAGAAGGGGAGAAAGCACCCCGCCTTGCGGTGTACCTCTACTGACAGATCTTCTTGCCGAAAAGCCGCCCAGTTTTGAATTGATAACCCTGCTTCTAAGCATCTGATTAATCAGTTCACCAAGCGACCCTTCCACATTCAGAGAAGCCAGTGCAGATGTGATTGCAGATGTATCAACGTTATTAAAAGCACCTTCTATATCTAGGAAGGCAACCATTGTATATTCTTTATAATGGAGGGAATATTCGATGGTACGAACTAGTGTGTGGAGAGCTGTCTCCACTGACTTCCCTTTGCAATAGGCATGTTGAGCTGTAGACAGTAGTCACGTATCAATGCTTGACCTTAGTTCGATATCAATCAGTCGTTCAAAAGTTTTTAGAAGGAAAGATGATAGGCTAATAGGTCGTAAATCTTTAGGGTTTACGTGGGAAAATTTACCGGCTTTGGGTATAAACACAACTTTGACTTCTCTCCATAGAAGCGGAATATGGACCAGATTTAAGCAACCATTGAAGATGACTTCCAGAATCGGCAGAATTACTTCTGAATTCATCTGTAGTTCAGCCGGAATGATGCCATCTGGCCCCGCCGACTTGTATGGTTTGAAGCTATTGAGTGCCCATTGTAATTTTTCCCTTGTAATCAGACCTTGTGGAAATGTTAGTTTTTCGCTTGTCCTGTAAAGGGCAGTGCTATTAACAGTCTGTGAGCTGCCTGGAAAATGAGTATCCAGTAGCAAATTGAGCGATTCTTCGCAAGAGTTGTCCAGGAGCCATCAGCATTTTGAAGGCAGCTAGGCATAACTGGATTTGTGGAGAGGATTTTTCTTAATCTTGATGCTTCTTAGGCTTCTTCTATATTGCCACAGAATGTCCTCCAAGAAGATCGTTTGGTTTTCCTCAATTCTTTTTTATATAATTTTAGTGATTCTTTATAGGAATCCCAATCGGACATTACTCTAGTACTTTTAGCTCGATTGAAAAGTTTCCTACAGTTTTTTCTGAGCGGTTCGAGCCCCGAAGTCCACCAATGTGGCTTCCTTTTACCCCTTATTAGAATAAGAGGACAGGAGGTTTCTAATGATTTGTTTAGGGCTAAAGTAAGATCATTGACTTTGCTGTCAAGATCGTTTTTGTTGGATGGAACACTTAAAATGTCAGGTTTAATAAGTCTCTCTTGCTGCTCTTGCATTTTCCGTCTCCTGCTTCAATACCACGCATTCATCGTCATACCACGGGTTCTTTTTTCTGGGTGGTTGATAGCCTATGATGGTCTCGGCTGTCTCCTTAATGATTTCGCGATATTGGTTCCACTGGTTGTTGACGCTTGTGGCTGGGCTTACGGCAGAGAGTTTCCCGGTAAATTGCTCACTGTAGTCTCTGGCTTTCTCAGATGTGCTAAGGCATGCAATGTTGAATTTCTTCCTTTGGGCGGTCTTCATTTTCTTTTCGTTGGACAGTCGGGCTCTGAACTTTGTCACAACAAGAAAGTGGTCAGAGTCCACGTTTGCGCCTCGGAAAGTTTGCACGTCCAAGATGTTCGATGCATACCTTGCGCCAATTAGCACGTGGTCGATTTGGTTGGTGGTTCGACCATCTGGAGATCGCCAGGTTGCTGTGTGTATCCTTCGCCTGGGGAACCTAGTGCTACTTATCACCGTATTACGAGCTGCAGCAAAGTCGATTAGTCGGAAGCCGTTATCTGTTGTCGTTTCGTGGAGGCTGTGCTTTCCAACTAATCCGCCAAAGATGTTTTCCTTTCCGACTTTAGCATTGAAGTCTCCGAGCACGACTTTGACATCGTACTCCGGACAGGCTCCGTAGGCTTTGTCCAAGAGGTCGTAAAACTCCTCCTTGTTAGACTCCTCAGCTTCATCGGTAGGGGCGTGTGCACATATTAGGCTAATGTTTTGGAAGGTAGCTTTGATGCGGATCACAGCCAGGTGATCGCTTATCGGCTTAAAATCGATGACTTTCGATCTGAGTCGATTTCCCAGGCTTCTCGCGTCTCTCTCATAACAATTGGCTTTTTTATTGTGGTCGGGTCGTTAGCCCAACGCACTAACCTCCAATCTGTAGGGCCATGGGTTTAATGTTGCAATTCTTTCCTTGGTCAACATTCGCACTTACAAGTTTAGCAAGTCAAGGCATAAAGCCAAGACCAGTATCCGGCGGCTACCAACGAACGTGGAGGTATTGTAAGCACTTGATGTGTAGAAAAAGATACAGCTCGAAGCCCCCAGTTCCTACAACATCCAACCACCTTCAAATTTGTTCATATTCTTTTATTTAAAAAAAAACACAAGTACAACTCTGCATATTTTAGTATATGAGAATAAGTAGGTATCAATATGTAGCTATGAAACAAATAATAAAACATTTACAAGTTTTCGACAAATTATTAAAAAAAAACTTAGCAAATTGAATTGACAATATCATAGTTATTATTCATATGGATACCAATTTCTTCTTTTTACCTATGTTCTTTGAGGTGTATGGAAGATAGAGAAGCTAGGTTTTAATCTAGTACAATCACCCCAAGATTTCATATATTCCTTGGCAGGTATGATGTTTGTTGCACTTTGATTGTTTAATGAATTGTTAAATGACTAAATATTCTTTCGCAATTGGCATTCGCATGAGGCAAGCACAGTATATTTAATATGACTCTTGCCAATTTATAAAAAGGTATTTCATCATTCTCATTTTTAATTTTATTTAAATTATCATACATTTTGCGTATAATAATGAATTTCAATCATACATCATACAAGGTACCACAAACTATGCTACATATAGCATAATTATTCTACGGTTGACAGCACTGGTTGAGAAGCAAGTTGGCAACAAGCAACAAGCAAGTGGAAAGCAAGTGGAATGCAAATTACGAATTTGACAGGCAGTGTATGTAGCCAACTTGCTTGCAAGTACTTGTTCGTGCGGCCTCAGGGTAAAATAAAACCCCATTATAATATGTACGTTTAGACTATGTCTATGAATAACCCCTAATATCTGTTTAAACTTGTTTTAACTAAAATCATTCTCATTTCAAAGAAATGTTCCTAGATATATATACATATGTATATTAGGGTGGTCCTTAAATTGGACATTGTCTTGGATAACCCTCATTCGATTCAAGACATTGAAAAACAATTTCCCTAATTTTTTCAGATTTTTATTTCACCCCCCTGGTCTCCCTTTTTCACTTTAAGGTACAAATAACGGAGTTAGGGTTATTCTTATAACACGCAAAAAAAAAGTCAGAACTTATAGATTAGATACAGACGAAAAAAAAATCTTACTGGAGGGGGGGTCTATTTCCCCCCATTCAGGCGGGAGGGGTAATTTTCTAAAAATTTGACCCAAAATAGAAAAAAAAATACTAAAAAACAACGGCACCACTTACAATGGCATGCTATAGCTTTTTTTAAAGCCATGAATCCAGTCTCTAATATATTTTTTAAATCAAGTTTTTATTGTAAATAGTTTTTGAAAAAATAAATTTCAAAACTTAAAAGTAAAAACAAAAACAATAGTGTTGTGATTAAAAGAAATGATTTAAATAATTCAAGATTACAGAGATTTTATTTAAATTAAAGCTTATGTATAAAAAGTACAAAAAAGAGGTTAGCTAGGTTTTAAGGTTGGATCAAGAGAGACCATATCAAGAAGACAATTAAAAATACCATCAGTGTTGCCAACTAATTTTTTAGTGTAATAGACTGGTAACTTTAAAGATGTTGTTACATCACTCCCTCAGACCTTATCTGTCCTATATGCCCGGCTGGAACAAGACACGCTGTGTTCTTTTTCTTCCCGTACGCCTGGGTATTGGTGTTGCGTTCGATTCTAGGCTCTGCGTGGCTGCATTCGGCATTTCGGTTTGAAGTGGTATCTGGCTACCAGATGCCACGGGGCTGGTATCCGCTCTTCTTACTTGATTGTCTATTCCAGCACCGTTGCCATTGTATGAAGCACTGTCAGGTGACGATGATGGCAATGTACTTATGTCGATGTCGAAATCGTCAGTGGCTACTTCGTCTTTGGTTTCTGTATGCTGTCATAATCGGAGTTGATTTTGGTGTCGTTTGGTCTTACCTCTAGTTGTTTGCACGATGTAAGTGATACGTCCGACTACCTTGGTGATCAGTCCAGCAATCCACCGATTTCCTCTTGTATATGACCTTGCGTAGACTTCTTGTCCAATTCTAAATTTGGTAGAGTGATGTTGACTTCGTTGCTCTTCTGGGAACATGGCCGAAAATATGGTGCGAGGTTGACGGCCGTATAACAGCTCTGAAGGTGACTTGTTTGATGATTGCTTTGGTGTCGCACGAAATGTGATCAAATATTTATACAAGGCCTTCTCTCGGTCATTCTCCTCTTGCATAATTTTTTTGAAAGACTCTTTAAAAGTCCGGACTGCACGCTCAGCTAACCCATTTGATGCAGGGTGAAAGGGTGCTGTTCTAACATGTTCAATAGAATTAAGCATGCAGAACTTTTTGAACTCGGCTGATGAAAACTGTAGACCATTGTCGCTGACAATTGTACTTGGCAGTCCCTCGATTGAAAAAATTTTTTTGCAGTGCATAGATTGTAGATTCTGAAGTTGTTGATGAGAGCTCAAAGACAAATGGAAAACTGGAAAAAGAATCTACAACAATTAACCACATCCGAGAGAAAAAAGGACCTGCGAAATCGATGTGGATTCTTTCCCACGGTGCAGTAGCTTCAGGCCAGGATGAATATTGTTTCTTGGGTTGACTTGCGTGTAGACAACAGATTGAATAAGCTTCTGAAGAATGCTGGATCGCTTGGTCAATGTTCGGGAACCAAAGATATCTGCGCGCAAGTTGTTTCATGCGAGTTTGGCCCCAATGGCCATCGTGAAGCATTTTAAGAACCTGGTCTTCGAGCGATCTTGGTATAAGAACACGAGTGTACTCAGTTTGAAGGAGCAAAACTCCACTCTGAAGAGAAAGAGCAAGCTTTCGATTAAAGTAGGGAATTAAATTTACCTGTGATTTTGGTAGCTTCTGTGGCCACCCGTTTTTGATGTAGTGTGTAACGCGACTGAGAGTGTCGTCTGCCTTGGTATGTGCAGCGATGATGTCTGCACTGATCGGAAAGTCTGCGATAACTGACTCATAGATCTGGTCAACTGTGAGCATCTCTTTCTCTTTGTTATCAAATTCGATGTCATCACCCATTGGCAGGCGAGATAAAAAGTCAGCATTAGCATGATGTTTTGTGTTGCGGTAGTGAATCGAATACGTGTAGGCCTGCAGAATAATTGCCCAACGCTGAAGCCGATGAAGGGTCATAACAGGTAGTTTTTTTTTATGGATGGAAAAGAGTAATGAGTGCTTGCTGATCAGTGAGCAGATCGAAGTGTCTGCCGTAGAGATACTGATGATATCTTGTGACGCCGAAGATTATAGATAAGGCTTCTCTTTCAATTTGCGAGTATTTTGCCTGATTCTCGTTCAAGGTCTTCGATGCAAAAGAAATTGGTTTTTCGGTACCGTCTGGATAACGGTGTGAAAGAGCAGCTCCAATCCCCGTTTTTGATGCATCGGTTGCTAGAATGAGAGGGAGATTTTCGTCAAAGTGAACTAATTGTACAGCTTTGATGATGTCATCCTTCAATGAATTAAAAGCTGTATTTTGTTCTCTTCCCCATGTGAATTGTCTGTCTTTTCGTCTTAGATGATTCAAGACTGAAGCCTTTGATGAGAAATTTTGAATGAACTTGTTATAATAATTTATTTTTCCGATGAATGATTCTAATTCAGTTATGTTTTTTGGGTGTGGCATTAACTTTATTGCCTCTATTCTTTTTTCAGATGGTCTGATACCTTTTGCATCAATCTCGTGCCCAACATACTCTATTTGTTTTTGCGCAAGGTGACACTTTTCTTTTCTACATTTGAGCTTATGTGCTGAGAGCCTTTCTAAAAGTGTTTTGACATTATTTCGGTGTTCTTCATTATTTTTACCAGTAATTATAACATCGTCGTAGATATACTGCACATCCAGGTATACAAGCTACTATACCTTCCATAGTTCTCTGGAAGATGCCAGGTGCGCTCGCGATTCCGAATGGCATCCTTTCATATTGAAAAAGACCAAAAGGGGTGTTGATAACCATTAACTTTTTTGCAGACTCTGTGAGTTCGATCTGAAGATAGGCGTCACTTAAATCGATTTTAGTAAACAACTGTCCACCACTGAGTTTATGGAACAGCTCTTCAATTCTTGGAATTGGGTATCGATCGATTTCAATTTGAGGGTTTACAGTGACCTTAAAATCAGCACAAATTCTTATTTTTCCATTGGGTTTTTTGACGACCACAATTGGAGCAGCCCATTCACTTGAATTCACTGGCTTGAGGATATTTTGGGATACCAATCGGTCAATTTCATTACGTACGTCATCATAAAGTGCAAAGGGTAGATTGTATGGCTTGCAAAACTTTGGTTGAGAATTTGGTTTCAATACGATATTTGCTTTATACGTGGAACAGAGTCCAAGCTTCGATGAAAATGTGGACTGAAATTCATTTTTGAGGGCTTCAAGTTCTACTTTGAGAGATTCCTGGTCTACATTGAAACATTGAGGGGTTAAACAAGTGCATTCGTTAACTACTTCGATGTTCTTTGGCATCTGTATGCCAAATTCCAATTTTTGAAACCAATCCATGCCAAGAATGTTGGATGCACTTTGACTGTCAACAACGATCAAACTCAAACTTTTATTATGTAAACCTAAGGCTACGTCAACTAATATTGTGCCTTTCAATGGTAAGATACTACCACCATACGCTCTTAAGATTTTCGTTGTAGGTGTACACAATGGTGTGTTCAGTTTCTGAAATCCTTCAAGGCCAATAAGTGAACACGAAGCACCTGTATCTATTTGAAATTTGAGAATTTTTTCATTGACGCTTACATCTACGTATAGCTTATCTGAGGGAACATAGCTATGGTTGACTTCAATATGTGACACTAGTGAATCAAATAGATCAACAGTACTTACAGTTTCAAATGGTTTAATCTGATTATCAGTTTCCTGCTTTTTGCTCTGCCACTTTGGAACATCTTGTTTCTGACTATAGGACTGGGATGATCGATGTTGCTGAAATGACTCTGGGGCTTTTGATGACATGCATACGGCTGCAATGTGCCCAACTCTGTTACATTTTTTGCAAATTGATTTGTTTTTATAGTGAAAGCACTCCGACCGCTGATGAGCGATGTCGCATCCAGGACACGACTTATTACTTTGTCTTGCTGCATTCTTGCGACCTGTATAGTTGATATTTACCCGCTTACCTCTTGATCGGTGATTTATTGATTGATGGACAGCATTCACCTCTGCTCCGCTTTTCTGTTCACCCTTAAGCTCACTGCATGTTTTCGTAGTTTCTTCGTAGAGTTGTGCAATCTGAATAACCTCATCCAGTGTTGGATTTTCTTTTTGTAGGGCAGTTGACCGAGCCTTATCATGTGGGGTGTATAGAATAATCATATCCCTTATTTTTGAGTCTACGTACGACTCTTCACATCCAGCTTTTCCACAGATGAACATGCATTCTTTGGCCGTACCACGCAGCTCTGCTACCCAATCAGAGTACGTTTGGTTAGGTTGCATAAACGTCCTAAAGAACTTGAATCTAGATGCAAGCATATGAGGCTTTTTTTCAAAATGATTAGTGAGTTTTTCAATTAATTGACTAAATGGTACTTGCGCGACCTTTTCTCCGTATAATTTTTGAAGTAGATCCAGTGACTCACCACCAATCCAACTAAGCAAACAAGCACGCTTTGTGTCGTCTTCAAGGACGTTGTTTGCAATGAAATGTTGTTCCAGCTGGAGAAGATATGTGGCCCACGTTTCTTTAGATTTATCGAAGCCTTTGAAAGAAGAAACGAATGTTTGTTTAATGGGCTTTTGATCCAGCATGGTCTTGAGGAATTCCTGGTTGGATTCTTGAAGTTTTTTGAGAATTAGTTCAAGAGTTTCGACGTCCATACTCGTAAAGTTCGTTTCTTTCCTCGTCGCCAAATGTTGTGATTAAAAGAAATGATTTAAATAATTCAAGATTACAGAGATTTTATTCAAATTAAAGCTTATGTATAAAAAGTACAAAAAAGAGGTTAGCTAGGTTTTAAGGTTGGATCAAGAGAGACCATATCAAGATGAAAATTAAAAAATACCATCAGTGTTGCCAACTAATTTTTTAGTGTAATAGACTGGTAACTTTAAAGATGTTGCACGGAAAGAATTCTTGGATCAGATCAAGAAAAATGAGCTGCAAATCACGACAAATGAAGCCCGGTTTATACCTTGGCTCGGGATTTAGTAATTTATGACTATTTGTTTGCAATTTGCAAAACTGATCAAAATGAAGATATTGATACTCAAAAATCATGGATTAACACTCTTAAGTATCAATTTTTCGATCGAGATAAAACAAAAATTGCGAACAACAAATCGCGATTTGATCCAAATATTCCTCAGTTGTATAACACATAATTTGTAAATTTGCAAAAAAGGTTTGTGATCACCACTTTAGTTTCGTGATCTGCCACTTGAAAGAGCAATCTTGCTCCTAGACCTGTTATTTTGAAGGTACTCCGTATTCACATTCACATTCACATTTGATTTAATTCATTCATTCATTTGAAATAAAAACTTTGCTTTGCATCTTCTATGATTTGAACTCGCATCCCTCCAGTTACTGAGCGAGCACGCAACCACTAGGCCAATTTGCAACACAGAACACTGGTGTCAGAAATTAACAAGTAGATACATGCCATGTTGTGATGCTTTATTTCCTGGAGAAGTAAATTGCGACAAGAAAGTCGTGATTTCGGAAGAAAATATTTTGTGATTTGGAACTATTCTAATGGAGTTGCAAATCAGTGATTGAGCAATGTAAATTGCTAAAAAGTGATTGCAAATCAATATTTTAGTTGATGCTATAGTGAATCATTCTTTTGGAGAACAAATTACGCCAAAAAAAGTTGTATTTTACTATGAACAATGCAAGCTTGAATCATGGATTTTAATTGCAAATCTTGACAAGACTAATTTTGTAGTTTGATATGTTTTGAATGTTAAGTTAACAGTTTTTGTATAAATCTGGCATTAAAACGCCATGATTTACGAATAAAACATGTTTTGCGAATTGCAACTGAAAATTTTGCAATTGGTGACTTTTCAATTCTCTCCGTGTGTTACATCAAATAGTTTTTTACGTTTGAAAATTATTTTTTTCAGAAACTATTTACAATAAAAACTTGGTTTAAGAAACATATTAGAGACTGGATTCATGGCTTTACAAAAAGCTATAGCATGCCATTGTTAGTGGTCCCGTTGTTTTTTAATAATTTTTTTCTATTTTGGGTCAAATTCTTAGAAAATTACCCCTCCCGCCTGAACGGGGGGAAATAGATCCCCCCTCCGATACAATTTTTTTTTCGTCTCTATCTAATCGATAAGTTCTGATTTTTTCGCGTGTTCTACGAAACACCCTAACTCCATTATTTGTACCTTGAAGTGGAAAAAGGGAGACCAGAGGGGTGAAATAAAAATCTGAAAAAATTAGGAAATTTTTGTTTCTCTATTTAGAGTCATTTGATGCCTATCCAAGTTGGAATTTCAAAAAAACCCAATATAAGGACCACCCTAATATATATATATATTGTATACAAATATATCTATTTTTACAATACGAATAATGCTTTTTTTAAATAATGTTACATGCATATATAGCCCAGTCAACGAAGGGAAAAATATGCCTCCACCTCAAAATAAATTCAACAGTTTTGAAACTTGGCACACTTATTCAGAATGGTCTCGAGATGTTTTGTAAAAAAGTCCCCATGAATCCGAGGCGAGCTCTAGTGGCAGGAATGTGCAACATATTTATTTTTCGGTTTTTCGTGTTTATCATAGAAATTATTTGTCTTATCAAAAAATAATCTGAGACAAAAGAATAGCTTATAAAATTCTCTACAATAATGATCATAACAAAATTTTTCATATCTCTTATAGTTAAAAAGTAATTTAGCTCCAAAAATTGGTACTTTTTTCAATAACCTACAAAGCATTGCATTTTGTACTCTCAAGTATGAAATGCGGTGTTAGCGCTAGCATTTTAAGCGTTCTACTGTCCGAGCACCCAAAGATTTTGCCAAGCCCGTTAATATATTTCAAAATCTTCTATATATATATCCTCCAAACCCCATTTCAGAAATCTTAAAAGCAAGTTACAGAAAGCAGCAAAGTCGATAATATTGGCTTTTACACGGCTGTCCCCTTATTCATGCAGAATGGGATTCATGGATTCAATGATTTGTTGTTGTATTCTAAGAAAAATGAAAAAACATACGTCATTCTTGGCATGGTGAATGCTTGAATATCGATCATATATTATAAATCCTTAAAACGTTTGCACTAGAGCCGTATTTCATACTAAAGCATTTAAAATGTAGCGCTTTTTAGGAAATTTAAAAAAAGTACGAACTTTTGGCACCAAATAACTTTTTAGCTATAAGAGATATGGAAATTTTGGTCATAATCAATATTTTAGAAGATTTTATAAGCTATCTTTCTTTCTTAGAAAATTTTTTGATAGGGCAAAAAATTTCTAAGATAAATGCGAAAAACCAACAAATACAAATGTTGCACGTTCCTGCCGCTAGAGCTCGCTTCAGATTCATTGGGACTTTTTTACACAACATCGCTAGACTATTCTAAAGAAGTTTGACTAGTTTCAAAACTGTTGAATTTTTTTTGAGGTGACGGCATTTTTTTTTTTTCCTTCATTGACTCGACGACGTAACGAAGTAAACTATTATATTAAATACGCTCTTTTTGCATATTACCAATAATAATAACCTATTCACTCTAGATACTGTAAAAAATTATACCATCCTGAAATCTACATTTGTTGCGCCAAATTTTTAAAAAGTTTGCCACCAGGGTTTCCATACGAATTTTTTACACCAGAGATGCTTAAACTTTTTAAGTTTTAACCTTTTCCAATTTTTGTGATTAAAAACAAATTTTTTTTTTTTTAACAAAATAGTTCAAGAGCTAAAAAAATATTCTACCAACAATGTTTTGGCACCAATAGTGTAGAAAATTGCTGCAAAAGAAAATCGATGGAATCCATCCATTTGTGTTCGTGGTATTCAAAAATGTACAGTAAGTAAAAAAACAGTACACTGAACAAAAAAATGCACATATTTTGAGTACCCTTTGAGATAGCCCATTTTTATTTCCGCTTTCAGAGCAATCATAAAGTGGGCAATACGCCGCTTCAGGCTTATTCAATGTTTACCGGACACCTTGAATGAATTTAAGTTTCTGTATTAGAAAAGTTTATGTGTGTCCCCCTCCAAATTCTTCTCTGGATCAGCCCCTGGTGTAGAAAAGGAGCACTATTTTGTACAAGCATACGTCATTCTTATCATGGTCAATGCTTGAGCGCCGATCCTATTATTAACCCTTAAACCGTTTGTGCTAGTATCGCATTTCATACATAAGAATATAAAATGAAGCGCTTTTGAGCCAATTTAAAAAAGTACCTGTTTTTGGCAACAAATAACTTTTTAGCTATAAGAGATATGGAAATTTTGGTTATTATCAATATTGTAGAAAATTTCATAAGCTATCTTTCTTTTTCAGAAAATTTTTTGAAAGGACAAATAATTTCTAAGACCAAAACGAAAAACCAAAAAATAAAAATGTTGCAAGTTCCTGCCGCTAGAGCTCGCCTCGGATTCATGGGGACTTTTTTACACTTCATCACTAGACCATTCTGAATAAGTGCGCCAAGTTTCAAAACTTTTGAATTTTTTTTTAGGTGAAAACCTTTATTGACTGCACTAATAATAAAAATAATAATTGGTTACCAAATTTAAATAAAATTCGGAAAGGTCAGTATTAAATCAAATATTTGCCATAAGAGTGTTTCGAAAAAGAATGTTTCCGGAGTTTTTTATATAAAATTTTATACAAACGAAGTTATAAGAAGAAAATCGAAAATTAAATATTTTCACATTCGGTTGCCTCTTAAAAACCCTTTCTTCGTTTTCTGAAGGTATCACCCCAATTTAAACCACCTCTACCGCAAATATTTTGTTCTTCGATATTTTGGTTTAAATATCTATTGAACATCCTGAAACGTACTTAATTCTGTCAAGAAACAAAGGTTTTTTTTTTGAAGCACCCAAAAGCAAAAATATTGATTTTAGCAAAATACAGGCCTAACTTACTTTTATGTAAAATTTTACATAAAAATTCCGGAAATATGTTCTCTTTTTGAACTATCCCTATGGTTCTTAGTTAAAATTAATGAAATATAAAATTGTATTTTGGTAAATTTTTTATTGTTTAATCTAATCTACTTACCCTGAGGGAATTGGAACGATTTTGTCTTTATTAGGAATGGGGCTGGAAATATAAAAAATAAAGTAAGTAATTATGTTCTACGATGTGAAAATATAGAAACTAATGTTATTATTATTTTAACGTCAAAAAATAATTGCTATGCTGCTTTCAAAAATAAATAAAATGCACGACTGGATCGCACGTACTTGCTCTAAATGTTCAAGTTGTGTGGAACTTAAGAACTTTAAGAAATATTCAAGTAATTATTATAGAAAAAGTATAAGAGCATTTAAATCGTTATTTTAACTGTATAACAGCCTGATAAATAACTAAGAGCTCAAAAAAAGTATGCCATTTGATTGCTTGAAAAAATATAAATATAAGGAAAAAAAATTTAAAATCGTTGCAGCCGTTTTCTTAAAAATAAATTTTTATATATAAAATTTTTGTAACATTTAAAAAAAAAAATTTGGTATGCCAATTTTGAGTAGGTATATATTAATATACATTTAAAACTGAAATTTCAAAATAATTCATCAACCCGTTTTTGAAATATTGAATTTTCAAAAACAAAATTTGAATTTTTTTTTTAATCCAAAATTTTGTTATGCAGTTATATTTATATTCCAACAAAGCTTTTGTGCAAAATTTTTTATTGAAATCGGATGAGCGGTTAGTGAGAAAACCGAAATTCAATAAAACCGTTATATGGCAGGTACCGTTAATAAATGTTTTTGGTAATTTTTTTTCACCATACCGTTATTTTTAGAGCTACAAAAATTTCAATTTCCCCTCACAAAAAATCTTAATTTCAAAATTTGAAGAAAATCGCATCATTGGTTCAGGCTGTAGATCTAGATACAAACAGATAGACAGACAGACAGAACTGTGCCACACACTTTTTTCGTGTTCTCTATCCTCGTAATGTTATGTTTGATTGTTATCCCAATTTTTTTTATTTGCACGAACCCAAAACTTGCCCTATAGTACCTATGTATATCGCAAGTAAAGTTTTTATTCATTTTTATTTCAATAAACTTGATATAAATTTAGTTTTAATCAAATTTTATTTTCTTGAATTGTTATTCTTGAAAATGTTGATTGAGATTTATGATCAATGAACGGCAACTCTAGCTGAGTGTGTCGTGTGACGTTTAATCCGAATTAGTGCAGATTAGTGCCCAAGCCACTCCACGAATTTCGACAGTTTAAGTCTTCTCTGAGAAAATTTCATCCTCACTTGTCAAAATTTGGTATTTACTGGCTGAACAGAATGGAATGGCAACTGGAATAGCTGTCAAAATTTTGAATACACACAAATTCAATGATGCGAACAGAACACGACGCAACTGCAGACGGAGCTGCAGGCGCAGCTGGACAAGTTGGCCAGATTTTAACTTTTGCTTGCAGCTTTTTTGACGTTTCAAAATTGCGAGCATGTTTACATGTGGGTTAAAGTGATTTTTAAACTCCTTTCAATCACTCATAAAGACGTAAAGTAATTTTAGCTTCTCTTTCATCATTATTCATTTTTATTTTTGTTGTAATTTTTATTTTCGATACTAAAATGTCAGAAAACTGTACAGCTGCATTGCGGGCGCGTAAAAAAATCACGTACGACACTTTTTGACAGCTATTCCAGTTGCAGTTGCAGCTCCAGTTGCAGCACTCTATTATGTTCAGCCAGTTAGTCCGAAATAGTGCGAAGAATCCAAGGAACAAACCTTATGACTATGGTATCGAATTACCGCTGAGTTGGACTGAGTTGAACTGAGGGTATGCGATTCCTATGTTGTCATGTACAATACACACCATAATGTGGGTCATACTCATAATGCAACATTTAAAATTTATACAATATGATTGGATTGAGAATACATAGTTCATGCAACAGTTTTAGGCTTTAAGTCGTCGTAAAACTTGTAGTACCCCGTGGCATGATGGTTAGTGCGTAGGACTGTCATGCCGAAGGTGTGGGTTCGATTCCCAGCCGTGCCACCTAAAAATAGAAAGGTTTTATCCGAGGTACTGTCTCTTGCGAGGAACTGACAAATCCTCACTTGTCATGAAAAAAGTACTTCTCATTTAGCCGTTCGGACTCGGCAAAAAACTGTAGGTCTCCTCCATTCCTGCCAACAACACGCACACAGGAATGGTTGAGAGTTGTAAGTCACTAGGCATAGGCACTGGTTCTCCACGAGCTGTTGCGCCACCCTATTTATTTTTTTATTTTAAAACTTGTAAAGCTTGAAATTCGTAATTCTGTCACAATGTGTATGGAAAATTTGACAGATTTACGAAGTTTAAAACTTTACCATATTTACGACGACTTTACGCTGTTGCATGAATACCCTTATAACTTTATAATGAGAAATAAAAAAAAAGGAGAATGCAAATTGTCAGGTAAATAGTTTATTCTGTAAATAGATTTTAAGAGTGGGGAAAACCCTAGTAAATAATTTATTTTGTGAATAGATATTAAGAGTGGGGGAAGTTAACTTCATCCTGGAAGAGGACTCTACAAAAATACGCGAACGCTGGCCTTAGGGCCGACCCAACTGTTCGACTTACTGAATGAAAAAACTAATTGTTATATTTGAGTAATTATATTATTCATTCAATCCGTACGGTTTGCTAGTTAAACTTACTTAAACTAAACTTTTAAAACTAATTTCCTAACCAGAAGCTATCCCAAGTTGATATGCTGCGTCAGCGACCTTCAAAGATCCCGTGCATTAACCTTAATGCACTGATATGCGATATTCGGCGATTGTGGGAATGGATAGCAAATTCTTTCATGATTTCTCAGGTCAGCTAATTATGTTCAGGCGCATGCAAATGCACTGTGACAACTCCTCACCTTTCAAAAATCTACGTCCCGTAGATTAGGTATCATCTTACTTGAAGATTAGATAAGGATCCTCTATCAGGGGTGGCAGGACCAAAGGTTTGTATGTTCAGCGTTGAAATGTTAAGTTTCTTGATGGTTTTTTGCCAAATAAAAAATATAACAGTTGCTATTAAGAAAACTATTATCGCATCAAATAAGTTGGATGCTTTGATATCTTCCGTAAGTTTGCCAAGGCGATTTATATTTTCTAGGCTTTATGCGATGAATGTATCCGATATCAATCTTATGACTTTTAATGTGAAATTTGTTAAGGTCGATGGCAGGACCTGAAGAGATGTAGATGTTATACTCGAGAACGTACTGTTTCCCAGTTGGATCGTTTCGTTGTGCAGACGAATTACGTAAGTACCGTGCAACATACTTGTGACGTAGTTTGAAGTCAATCCGCCTTTAAAATTAGTTAAAAAGATATTGTCATCCTTGACTTGTTAAACAATTTCCTCAGTATTGATGCGAAAGTCGCAATTTGCGTCCACCCTTAAGCCATTTGGCTATGCATCCATCCTCCGGAATCCTCTGCAGTGCTTGCTCCTCACATATGGTAGAATTACTAATAGTTAAGCAGCGACTAATCAATCCAAAGTTTCACTGTGATTAATAAGAACCGTTTTGAATTTTAGGTCCACTTGTTGATTCCCATTTATTGTAGCTCTTTTAAGGATTAAGTTATATTCAGTTGTCCTGACTTTTGGCATCGAAAGGACATACAATAGCATCGTGTTATTTATGAAAACTGAAGGTTTGCCATATTCTATAGCTTGGATTTCATTTTCATACGGCAATGTTTCCATTTCGCTAATGATCCTATTTATGTCTTTCTTGTCCAGTAGATTCGTGTTGACTATTTCATTTCTAGCCATTTGGCATGCTCGGATTATCTCATTTACTGCATCTTTTACTATAAGGATTTGTTGCAGAATATCGTGTTCGATTCTTTCTGCGTCAGTCCTTTCAATACGATATCATTAGTGATCTAAAAGAGCGTTACTTCAAAATCTTAGATGCTATGAACATCGTCAAAAGAGAGAAACAGACAAAAGAGGGTGAAACAAAAGTGGTACAACGTGGTCTTCCACTATTTATACTTTCGTTCGATAAGACTGAAAAACTAGACGAAATTTATAAAATCAAAACAATTCTAAACATCGTAGTTAAGATCGAACCTCTAAGAAAGAGCACAAGGTTAGTCCCTCAGTGTAAACGCTGTCAAGAATTCAATCACACCCAAACTTATTGCAAAAAAGAGCCAAGGTGTGTAAAATGCGCCGAAAAACATTTAACCGTTGACTGCATCGGAAAAAATGAAAGTCCACCGACGTGCATTAATTGTAATGGAAATCACCCGGCAAACTATAGAGGCTGCGAAGTAGCTAAAGAATTACAAAGCGGCGATCAAAATCTGCCAAAACACAAAGAAACCCACAAAGGCAAATAGAAACCGTAGTTCCCAAGACTTCCAAATCTAATAAAGCTCCAAAACCTAGTATCCGTAAGGAAAAGAAAACAGTGTCAATACCTTCGGAGAATATATCAAAGAAAGGAAATGCAGAAACATATGCCCAAATAGCGGCCAAAAATATACCCGTAGGCGTAAACACAACGACACTGAAACAGACCCGGTTTCAAAAGTCTTTTCAATAATTCTGTCGAAACTTGAGGAACAATGTGACACAATAAACTTATCTTTGATAGGTTAAGTAAGCTCGAAAATTGTTTTCGACCCAAATGTCTCTCAAAAATTTATGATGGAAAAGTTTAAAATTTTTACGTGGGAATGCCAACGGATTATGGCAAAAACTTGGAGAATTAGAGACGTATATGCAGGAAGATGATATCGACATATGTTTGACATCAGAAACGCATGCAAAAATGAATCAAATCTTAAAATCCACGGGTTTCTTGACTACCACGCTGTTCATCCTTCAAATAAAGCAAGGGGGTGATCATCGTTATATATAAAAGAGTGCATTGAACACTCAATAGGCCTGAAAATAGAGATAGAATCGATGCAATTGAGTAGTGTTCAGGTTAGAACTAAAAACATTCCTTCTCAATATCTCTTCGATATATTGCCCTCCACGTTGCAAAATCGATAAGAGTGAATTTACGACATTGATAAAGTCGCTAAGCCCAAACTCAATTGTTGGTGGCGATTTTAATGCAAAGCACACCTTTTGGGCTTCAAGATCCATATCTCAAAAGGGTCGAATGCTATATGAGGCAGGAATGGAAAATAATTGCGATTTTCATTCGACCGGGAAAGCCAACTTACTGGCCAACTGATCCGTCAATAAATCCTGACTTAATCGATTTGTTTATGGTAAAAGGAATACACTCGTAACCGTATTGAAATCTCAAGAGGCCATGATCTCTTCTCAGATCATTCTGCAGTCATACTCACTATGAGCGAAAGCCCTTGTCAAAATTGAAAAACCACCCAGGTTAACAAACGGTAAAACCAACTGGGAAGGATTTAAGAAAGAAATCGAGGACAACGTTGAATTGAGGGTGTCATTTACAAACGCCTCTTGAGCTTGAAGACGCAAGTAGATACCTTTGTTGATATAATACAAAAGGCAGCATGGAATAACACACCTTATCAAAGATATAAAAATATCCGCAGGAAATAAAAGATTTAATAAAATATAAACGAAAAGCACGTAAGAAATGGCAGCGAACCCGTGCTCCTCAACACAAAGCTCATTTAAACGCTTGTGTAATATGCTAAAAACAGCGATATCAGATTTCAAAAACCGTGAAGTTGAAAATTACCTTGAAAGCTTGACAGCTGGGAAAAGAATCCAACTACTCCACTTTGGAAAGCTATAAAAACAACGAAAAAACCAAAGCTTCCAGTGCCCCCGATTAGAAAAGCCAATACGAATGGGCTAAAAGTGACAAAGAGAAAGCGGCGGTATTCGCCGATTACCTAGAAGAAACATTTAAACCTTCTGAGGGGCAAGCACTCAATGGAATTATAAATACGAGTTATAGCTCAAGTGAGAACTACACAATCAGAAATGCTACGCTCGCTGAATTGAACAGAGAAATAAAGAAGCTAAAGTCTAATAAAGCTCCGGGGTATGACTTAATAACAGCGGAAATATTAAAACTCCGTCCTCATAAAGGATTAATTAACCTCCTTTACTTAATAAATGCCGCTCTAAGGCTAGAATATGTTCCGAGCCAATGGAAAGTTGCGGAAGTCATAATGGTTTTGAAACCTGGCAAACCATCTCATGAAAAGAATTCTTACAGACCGATTTCGCTTCTTCCAATAATATCGAAGTTTTTTGAAGAATACTACTCCTGCGCCTGCAGCCTATAATAGAAGAGAAACGATTAATACCTGAACAATCAGTTCGGATTTAGAAGCAAGCATTCAACAATATTGATCAAGTGCATAGAATAACTGACGTAATGAGAGAGGTCTTGAAGAAAAGAAAATTTGTTCGACGGTCTTTTTGGATGTGTCGCAAGCGTTTGACAAGGTGTGGCTCGAAGCCTCAAATTCAAATTACGACAAGTTCTGCCTGAAGGACTTTATAAAATTCTTAGCGAATATCTAGAAAACAGACTTTTTCGTGTAAGACACGGAAATGAATATTCTAACTTCAAGAAATACTGGCTGGGGTACACAAAGGTAGTGTTTTAGGTCCAGTTCTGTACCTTCTATTTACACGTGATATACCTCAAACAGAAGACACTATCGTAGCAACGTTTGCTGATGATACTGCAATACTAGCAGTAGGCAAAACGATTAACGAAGCTACGATTAAATACAAAATGCTCTTAATAATGTTAATGAGTGAAACAAAAACATGGCGAATAGCGCTCAATGAACAAAAGTCAGTCCACGTGGTCCTTACGTATAAAAAAATAAATAGATTGCCCGTCTTTCTTAATACCGGTCGTGTACCATTTGCGAATGAGGCAAAATATCTGGGAATGATCTCTAGACGCGAATTAAAATGGAAGCCGCACGTAAAAAAGAAATGCGAAGAATTAAATTAAAAGTAAATTAAGAGATATGAACTGGCTACTTGGTAAATATGCCAAGCTTAGTATTGATAATAAGTTGATTTTATACAGGCAGGTACTTAAAACCTGTCTGGACTTATGGTATACAACTCTGGGGTTGTACCTGCGATACAAATTTAAATATCTTACAATCGTTTGAACATAAATTGCTTAGGTCATTTGTAAATGCACCATGGTATATAAGAAACGAAGATCTTCACAGGGATCTCGGGATTCTTACGGTTCGAGACGAAATTAAGAGTTTCGCGCGAAAACATAGAAATCGGCTATTAGATCACGCTAATCCAACGATTATTGACATTCTTGACGAGTCGAATTTAGTACGCCGTCTGCAAAGAACAAAACCTTCCGACTTGGTGCGGTGAACACAAAACCGCTTTAAATCGCGGAATAAGCAGAAACTTTCACCGGAAAGTTACCTGCAACACGTTACTTAACTTCGTTAAAAATAAATTGCTAGATAAGTTTCAACTTAGTTGCAATCGGGAAGTGGAGGTGGTTTTAGTGTAGTAAGAATCTCACACTTCTATGAGCACGCGTTTTCCGGTCCTCATAGAGCCTGATGCAGGTTTTGCACCTACCCACGGAAAAAAAAAAAAAGTCTTTTCAATTTGGTTATTGAACTTGCTAATTATCCAATCCATTTTTTCGGTGATGTTTTGTGTGACGCCAAATAGTGCTCGTTTATTTTATACTGATGGTTGTTGTTTTATATTATTTTCTGTTCGCTTTGAAGGATCTAGTTCCAATCTCCAGCATCGGGATTTCCAGTCACCCACTTCCAGGCTGAACCAATCCAGTCAATTGATCTTGTTCTTCTATGTGTACTGCTTCTAAGCAGTGCCAAACGGTCGCTAATCTGATGTATGTAGATGGAAATAAAATACTGATTTCCTTTCGTCTTCCTTTATGTTTTCATCTACAGCCTTGGTTATACCCTCTTGTAATCCTTCGGAACTTTATCAAATCGATGACGTGAACCAACTTAAGTACCCATCAATTATTCGGCCCGTGTCCCTTCTTTGATTGACACGATAGGTACTTCATAGTTAAAAATTTGAAATCCTTGGGCTACACCCAAGAGAAAAAAAAACTAAAACTTTTACTTCTTTCTTGATGACTCACAGCAGAAAAACCATTTTAGGGTATTAATCTAAATTGTTCGTAGATATGTAGGCATCTGAATAAAACAAACAAGAAAACAAAAACGATCTGATTAATTTTCGTTCCAAGAACTGGCTCCGGAAGAGTCGTGTTCATAGTTCATCCCTTTTAGTCGCAATGCGTTTATTCTTGCAAGCGACCTACTCGTGGCACGAACAACTTCACTTCCCAATCCTTACACTGACGGAGACTAAATGTTCCCATGGTTATACAGTGTTTGTCACTGGATGAATTATAGGGTTACAGTGTTCCCATGGTTACAGCTGTACCTCTCACTCTATGGAGTGTATAAATCTCCTGTCCTGTATTAAAGAACACGACAATTCGCACAGTGAAAGGATCCGAAATTTGAGCCAGTCCTGCTACGGGCGCCAGTTAACTTCGTCTTGGAAGAGGACTCTAAAAAAATACGCGAACGCCAGCCTTAGAGTCGACCCAACTGTTCGACTTACTGAATTGAGTAATGGGTAAAAAAATGAGTAATTATTTTATTTATTCCGTCCGTACGGTTCGCTTACTTAAACTAAACTCTTAAAACAAAATTCCTAACCAGAAGCTATCCCACGGCGATATGCTGCATCAGCGACCTTCAAAGTTCCCGTGCATTTACCTTAATGCTGTTTTACAATGATGCGTGCGCGTTCGCGACGCATACGTTACATATAATAAGCGCTACGGCCGCGTCGAGATAAATCGAGCAAAAAAATTCAAACTTTTTTCAACACAAGATGGCCACATACCAAAATTGAAATCGAAATGTCAAAACGCACGCAAAAGTTGAATAATATCTACTTTTTGCGTTGCAGCCGCTTACGTTACGTTTGGTTTGTGTACCTTCTAATGTATGCAAAATCGTAACATAATGCTCAACGCGTCATTGTAAACAATAAACAGAAATTCATATGCCTGAACTTTTGCGTTGACAGGCAAATCTTTCAACGCGACGCCCAACGCGGCATTGTAAAACGGCCATAATGCATTGATATGCGAAATGCGATATTCGGCGATCGTGGGAATGGATAGCAAGTTCTTGCATGATTTGTCAGGTCAGCTAATTATTTTCAGGCGCGTGCAAATGCACTGTGATAACTGGGAAAACCCTATCTTTTTTGTATTTTTTGTTATAAAGGTAAAACCGCACTCAACGGAACTGCACTTCAGCGGAACAGAACTTCAAAAATATTTTTTCGGCAACAAAACTGAAACGAAAATTCAGTCCGCGGGATAGTTGTTTGGATCAGTTGTCGCTTACGCTGCTGTGGCTCCATTGGCAAATTTTTGCGGCAATTGCAATTGGAATTAGGAATGACAATTTATTGCTTGGGTGGCATTTTCATTGCCAGGCAATTTCAATTATAAAATGTGTTTATAGAAATATTTGAGTGCAAATGCACTCAAATGTTGTTCAAATCCCGTTTTTAATAAAATTTTATTTTAATTCACTATATTTTGTCATGTGCGTTCTCATATTCTACGATTTAATTGAAAAAATCAATAAAGAAGCCATTCACAATTACGGGGAACCCCATTTTTCCTCAATTTATTGCCTTGACGATGGAAATCAATAATTGCCTCTTATCTTCTAGGCAATATTGCCATTGCCATTGGCAAAGCGTCTCCATTTGCATTATTAAAGGCAATAGCAAGGAGTGATGCAATTTATTGCCTCAAATATTGCCAATGGAGCCGCTGGCATTGTATATCCAATCTATAGTATTCTCATGAAACACGATTTTGTAGGTAGACATTTTTTGGTCGATAGGTTCGCTGTGATCGCCTTACCGAGATCCCTTAACAAAAATAAGTATTACATTTGGACGCATAGATGGCCACGAGCTTTTTTTCTTCATGAGAATACTATAGAATGTTTATACAATGCCGCTGGGTTAGTGCGATACAGCTCATACAATTTCATACAAAGAACATTTTGAAGTTCAGTTCTGCTGAAGTGCAGCTATGTCGAGTGCGGAGCTACTTTAAAGCATTAAGCGTTAAGAACAGACAATACACAAAATTAGGGATATAACTTCGTGGTAAATTCGTAAAGTTAAAATAAATGCCTTTTGAAGCAAGGAAAAATAGTTTTAACACGGAAAAATGTTGATGACCTATACAATAATGGAAAATTGGACCTTAACAAATTCTTCAAAATGTTTGAAAAGAGCCCGATGAATTCAAAATAAACAAACTCTACCCCTAGTGAGCAAATATTCGAATTAGTTCCACCACAATTATTTAAGGAAATAGGTAATAAAGTATTTAAACAAATTAAAGGAGTGCTACTACAAAAGTTAACCATCATAAACGATAAAAACGAAATTAAATCAATATTGTTGAGATACCATAATGAGCCCGCCCAAGAAGGTCATACAGGTATTACACGTACATAGGTAAGTACGGAAAAATTAAAAGACACTTTTATTGGAACAAATGACAAAACATATAACAAAATATATTAAAGCATGCAAACCATGCCAACTGGCAAAAATCTTACAAAATACTAAAGGTAGAACTATAATAGTCGGAAGGGCACTGAAGCTAATGTCAAATACCAACGAAAAGTAGCTTTCCGTACCGAAAAAAGGGGAACACACCCATAATGTAACGGTCATCTTTCTCTTTTTGGCATTCCTATTTCACCAAATGTGCGCTACCGAGCACACCTCACTTCCGTAACCAAAGTTGAACGAAACTTGACGAAACGCCCCACTTCGCAATTATAGTCGCGTCAAATGCTTTCCGTGTATTCGCTTGTTTTCTTCCGACCACTTAAGTCCCCTCCGAGCATTATAGTTCTAGCTTAAGACACAAATGACCATAGCACCAACACCTTTGTCAGCATTTTAACATTTTCCAAACCTTTTTATTATTGGCAGAATGTTATAAGGCAACTTTCTCATACTTGTCTCATCATAAAATAGGGAAAATTACTTGTATGGTTTTAAGACTGCTCTTTTGTCTAAGATAATAATTGTCACTAGAACACTAGAAGCATAGTTCACAGTTCCGCTAGCAAAAAAACAAAGCTTTCTAAACAATTTTGCACCTATACTCTCCATAATTTTGTATAATATTCTACACGAAAAATATTTGCGTTGGCCCAAGCCACCCATTGAGTCATTAACTTACCCTTTATTAATAAACTATGGGGCTAAGAATGGAAGATTCAAAAATCATTTGCATGCAAAAAATTATGTGAGTTGAAATTTTTTTTTTTAAGTGTAAACCAACCATACAAACAAAATTTATTATTCAACACACTATTTCTCGCACGCAAAACAACTGCCGGCCAATTGTTTTGCATGAAATTGCATGACAGCAATGGTTTATTTTGAATGAAACTGTAAGCCAACGACCATAGTAGTTTCGTGTTTCACCTCAATAAATTTGTAAACTAGGCGTTACACAGCTTTTACACTTACAATTACAGCTTCATTTGACCGTTAAAGTTAGTTTGTGGTAAGAAAATATGTGCAGCAATCATCAAATAACATAAATAAATGACGAGCAAAAACAAAATCTCTTCCAGATTGGAAGATAGTAGCTGCGTTTTATTATCTCTGGGTCTGGGTCGAGGTTATTTTTTAACATGCATTACAAAAACAACACGGGATCTAGGTTTCTATCGAGGTTAATTTCAATAACCCAGATAGAGGTTTTCACTCTGATCGGCAGAGGGCTATTTACCATTGTGAATGGATGTCAGCGAATTGTCAGCAGTATTAGGAATAGAGAGGAAAAGAGACAAGTGCCTACATGAAAAACAAATACACATAAGAAAAAAAGAGACTGATATACAGCACTGCTTTTGCACTAACCCACATCGTTTTATTTTCACGAGGTGAACCATATGGGTTATGAGCGATAATAAAACGTGGCTAGTGTTGCACTAAATTGTCTAACAATAGCCGCGTTTTATTATCGCTCATAACCCATATGGTTCACCTCGTGAAAATAAAACGATGTGGGTTAGTGCAAAAGCAGTGCTGTATATCAGTCTCTTTTTTCTTATGTTTATTTGTTTTTCATGTAAGCACTTGTCTCTTTTCCTCTCTATTCCTTATACTGCTGACAAATCGCTGACATCCATTCACAATGGTAAATGGCCCTCTGCCGATCAGAGTGAAAACCTTTATCTGGGTTATTGAAATTAACCTCGTTAGAAACCTAGATCCCATGTTGTTTTTGTAATGCATGTTAAAAGATAACCTCGACCCAGCCAGACCCAGAGATAATAAAACGCAGCTAATAACGTTGAAAATAGCCGTGTTTTATTATCGCTCATAACCCATATGGTTCACCTCGTGAAAATAAAACGATGTGGGTTAGTGCAAAAGCAGTGCTGTATATCAGTCTCTTTTTTTCTTATGTTTATTTGTTTTTCATGTAAGCACTTGTCTCTTTTCCTCTCTATTCCTTATACTGCTGACAAATCGCTGACATCCATTCACAATGGTAAATAGCCCTCTGCCGGCCAGAGTGAAAACCTCTATCTGGGTTATTGAAATTAACCTCCATAGAAACCTAGATCCCATGTTGTTTTTATAATACATGTTAAAAGATAACCTCGACCCAGACCCAGAGATAATAAAACGCAGCTAATGTATAGTTGAAGAGTGTAGATAGTGCTGGCATTTTGTGAAACCTAGTGATGGGATTTATTCCCAGTTGTAGTTTTTTAAAAAGCACTTCTTTTTGGATAATAAATAAAATAACTATACAACTAGTAGTAAAGTCTGTACAAATTGTTTATTTTTTTCTTGCAATATAGACGATGCTTGGTTTCCGTTTATTCATGTTCTTTGTTCGTAGGGATTTGATAGATTTTCTATATCTAAGCTTTGGGAATAACCAATGATGGACAAACGGAATTCCAGGAAATCTTTGATTAAATCGTGCTTATCAAACAGAATCGGTGAATTAGTGATTTCTCCAATTAAGTGCCCAAATCGCGGATTCTCTATTTAAAATTTTGCTGAACAAACGCATTCAATGATAACTAACTGGAACGATCATTGATTTAAGTTGACAAGGTGTGAACAAACTGGCCCTTAGGAAAATATATGGATATCTAGTACTTGCATAATGATTATGAAGCTGCACAAAATAGTACCTAAGCACCTTAACATTTTTATCATACAAAAGTAACACTGAGGTGTTCGATGTGAAATCAAAACCCGAGCAGCCCCCAGTTCTTTGACATTTGAATGACATTCCCCAGTGCGCCCTGGGGCAGGGAACATCGAACATACTTTTAAATTAAAACTAGTACATAAAAGAGCTAGATTAAACGTAGAACTAGAATAGTCGGAAGCCAACTTAAGTGGTCGTACGGAACCGGGCGAAAACAAGAAATTTATATGACGCGCACATAATTGCGAAGTGGAACTTTTTGTTTGGTTTTCGTTAACTTTTGCCGTCGGACGTGAGAGCGCTCAACGACTGCTCTTTCGTAAGTGGGCGAATGCAAAATCAAAATGGTAGAAGCAAACTAATAAGAACTGTGAATTAGTATGAGAAAATAAGCATTGAATAAACAGTTTTTTTTTCACTTCCAATCACTTATTATAGGTCACTTTTGCAATTGACGTTTCGGAAAGCTATGTTTCGTTCAGTTTTGACATAAGTGTTATGAATGAAGAGTTACCCTATAACTTACTATGTACGTATCGTATGATAGCTTTGTATATATGTACCAATATACCGTGTAAATAATATATCGTATGATCTAATTCTATTTACTACATATGTTATAATTGACAATTTTGTAAGACACTGTACCAGTTTTATACTCACTCGAATTTAGTAAGCCAAACAGGCAGTAACTATTATCTATTACTTGTATAATTAATATTTAAGAAATAAAATGAATTTGTACAATTAACTTAATGGATCTTTAATTTACGATTACAACAAATATGGCGACGAGGAAAAAAGAAATTCGTAGAAAAATGTCAAAACAAGTCAAATTTAAAGTATATAAAAAAAGTCAAAATGTCAAATCGGTTGGTTGGTCATATTGAGCCATTTGTGCCGGGTGCAAATTTCCAAGCATACGAAGATAGAATTAACCAATTCTTTTTGGTCAACGATCTTCAGGAAGAAGGTAAAACTCCACTTTTCATCACAATTGTTGGAGCTGAAATTTATGAAGTCTTGATGTCTCTGACGATGCCTGATCTTCCAAGTACAAAGGATTTTGCAACCTTGATGTCTTTGCTGCGGAATCATTTTTCACCAAAGAAAAATAAACGAGCTGAAAGGTATGCATTTTATAAGGCTAAACAGGAGGAAGGTGAGCCAATAAACGATTTTATTGTGAGATTAAAGTCCTTGGCCCAAACATGTGACTTTGGAGGGTTTCTTAAAACGAACACCACAGACAAAATGGTGGCTGAACACATGCTTAAAATTTTAGATGAAAATCTCACTGATCGTTTCATTATTGGCCTTCGCAATGAAAAAATACAACAAGTGCTCCTCAATGACGATTCTCTTACATTCGATAAATACTGCGAAAAAGCATTGAATATGGAATTGTCACAAAAAAACGTCGAAGTCACTCCAAGCTGTCCAAGCTGCACCACAGCAAGCAATCTACCGTCAACCAAAGAATTACCACAATTTAAATCGTCATCATAATCAAAATTCGCCAAAAAGAAGCAACAATACGCATCAACCATCAGCCCAGTCGAATAATTATAGTCAGTCTAATCGTCGTTTCGAGTCCAACAATTCATCGTGTCATCGCTGCGGAAGAAATCATAACCCAAACACGTGCCCCGCAAAAAATTGGGAATGTTTTCTTTGTCACGCAAAAGGTCACACATCTACTTTGTGTAAGAGGAACAACAGAAATCGAGTCAATGCTGTCAACACGTTTATTGCCGAAAATCCAGCGAGGTGCATAAATACCATCGAGTCGTCCACAAATTGCACACAAGGACCACTTCAGTGCGAACTAAAAATAAAGGGTCAACCTGTTGTTATGGAAATCGACACAGGTGCAACTGCATCAATTATTAGCGAAGCTGAGTTTATTTTAAGATTCCCTAGAGAAATATTAATTAATTCTGATAATAATCTTTGTTCTGTTACAGGTAGTTTAATTAAAGAAATTGGAAGTATGAATGCTGAAGTCAGTCTTGGAGAAAAAAGTTTCATGTTAAAGTTAATCGTGATTGAAGGTCATTGGCCGAAGAAGCCTTTACTTGGTCGGACGTGGTTAGATAGCCTTTTTCCGGATTGGAGACAACATTTTTGTTTTACAAGTGTTCAAGCTGTAAGTAACAAAAATAGTAATCTTAACATAGTCAGTCAAATTAAACAAAAATTTCCGGGTATTTTAGAAAAAAGTTTAACAAGTCCAATTGTCGGGTTTACAGCGAGTATTGTTTTAAAAGAAAATTCGAGTCCAATATTTCACGCTGCGTATAGCGTTCCTTATAAATTACGCGAAAAAGTCGAGACGGAGTTGCTTAAAATGTGTAATGATAAAGTTATAGAACCGGTCGAATTTAGTCGTTGGGCGAGTCCAGTAGTTGTTGTCCCTAAACCAAACGGAGATATTCGTGTCTGCGTTGATTTTAAAGTTACTATAAACAAATATATAGAAACCGCTTTCTATCCTTTACCTAATCCACAAGATATTTATGCAAATTTAGCAAATTGTTCTGTATTTTGCGTAATTGACCTTACAGGCAGGGCTGTCGTTTCACTTTTTCAGAAAGCAGTACTTCGAGGAAAAAAATAGCAGTACACAGCAGTACGGCAGTCAAATATATATCATTTACAAACAATAATTGTTAATGCATTTAATTTTGTTTAAATGCATATATATTGTTCATTAAAAATTATCACATACGCGCCCGTTACCTATTTAACTCTTGCGCACTGCAATGGTGGTATTAAAAAGTTTTCATTAGATAAAAAACTCTTTTATGTTTGTGCACGTTTTTCTCAAAATCTGTTGCTTTTAGGAAAAAAGTTAATATTTTTGGGTAGAATTTTATAAGCTACATATTTATTATTTTGTTTCCCTTTCCCTTCCTTAATAGACCAAATTTGACCCGCTGTAACTTCATTAGTACATAGGTACCTATAGGTTTAGATAATTTTACTGCCTAAAAGTTCATTTTCGTCATTTTGTTGTAAAATGAAATTCCATAAGGTTATTAAATAAATTGAAACCACTCCTTTTTCCAGATGGTGGCTTTACTTAGCCTGGACACCACAATAACTTGGTTTATAATGAGAAAACGTAGCCAAACGCATATAGTACAAAAAATATTGTTCATCGATTAATGTTATTTTAATAAATTTTTTTACTAAATTTGCTCCTCCATAAAAATCCTGCATGATTTACTTTTAATCTATTGGTTGTGTGAAGAAAAAGGATGGTAATTTTTTTGTATAGAATTGAATAAGCTACAATTTTACTTTGATATTTCATTCCAAAAAGTTGATAGTTTTCGCTTTCTTACTTCTCCAAAAATTGTTTCTTCAGCCAAAATTTAGGGTGGTTTTGGTAATTGCTCAGGAAGTCAAAACAAAAATTCAGCTTTGTAGGAGTTTTGTGGAAGAACATAAAAGTCTAAATTTCCTGGGCTAGAGTTCCATTAATATAATTTAACATTGCTTGACAGATGGGTGAAAAACTACATTTTGACGTGTGTGGAATATTTCATTTCTAGTGACATCAAAATGTGAATAAATTTCCTTTTTTCGGATCATAAAAGAAAATCTGAAAAGTTCCAGAATTTCGATTTTTTTTACTTGCGATATACAGGCAATGCCTAAACGACAAACTATGCCATCGTAAAAAAATGTAACGCGAGATTTTGTTCAATAAATCTACGACTTTTTTAATTTATTTATTTTAAAGCTTTTTGGATAGGATTATGATTTGCAAATAAAATTTTCAAAAAGGCAGTACTTTGGTCGTATTAGCAGTACGGCAGTACGGAGTTTCAAAAAGCAGTACAAATACTTCAATTGCAGTACTTCGACAGCCCTGCAAGTGCATACCAACAACTTTCCATCGATCCAGCTTGTCAGGATTTGTTAGTCATTAATACATTAAAAGGTTTATTTCGTTGTCTTCGATTGCCTTTAGGTGTCGCGAGCACGGTTGCCGCTTGCAAAAAAAAACTCCTACCAAATTTCCCAAAAAAACCTACCAAATTGAATAAAAACCTACCAAATAAAAAAACTCTATTTCCGTCCTGCAAATTTTCTTTGGTGAAACCTCAAACACATTAGAGGTACGAGGCTTATTCAAAATCGTGAAATCCATTTTCCAGAAAAAAAAAACGAAATTGTTGTATGATGAGCTAAAACAAAAATTCGAGTTCCACCCCACCCCAAAGATGTGCAGTAAATTTAAAGTGAATCAAGGTTTATGTTAAGGAGGTTCACTTGGGCGCATAGATTCTAGTTATATGAACAGGCTTGTCCATTGTTTCGAGATTGTTCACTTTTTCGAGCGGGAGTTTTCTAAGGCTTTCTAAAGGTGAATTTGATCCAAAATGCACATTTCATTCGATGTGAATGTTTTTAATATTAATTAAGCATTAAACAAGGCTTTAACTTAGCTTTAAACAAAAAACAGAAACAATTCCTCAGAGCTCTCAAGCTATGTAAAATGCTTGCGCAACATTTTTATACAAAATACGTGTTTATATAAAATTTTGTTTGTTCACTATTATGGATAGTTCACTATTTCGAGATTTACTAAATCGAGCGTCTACTGTATATGTATTATCGAATTATTTATTGAGGTAGTTTCTTGCTAACATTTAATGATTTCCCCTTCCTTGGAATTTTCTATGCATAAAATTTTGACATAATCTTCAAATGCTTTCACTTGAGGTGTGACATAATATAATTTTCAACATAATTTTGTATGAATTAGGTTAAAATCATTTAATTTTGAAAAATTAATTTTAAAAACAATATCATTTGGAAATGAAATTACAATTTTTCAACGAGATTAGCTCATATTTGTTCTTAAGAAAATACGCAGATCAACGCCAAATGATTCAAGTCTCTGTTTACTTGAGTTTATTTGACATTTTTTGACTTGATCGGAAATGATCTCAATTTTTATGATTGTACAATGTTTTATATTATGCTGAAGAGTTGTATGAAAAACCTACCAAATCGGATTTTAGCCTACCAACCTACCAAAGCTGAAAAATCCTACCAAGTTTGGTAGGATCCTACCAAAACGGCAACCGTGGTCGCGAGTGGTCCAGCGATATTCCAGTCCGTAATGGATCGTGTGCTTCTAGGGTTTAAAAACGTTTTTTGTTACATCGATGATATACTCATTGGTGGTATTTCAGAGGATGAGTGTAAAAAAACTTTGTTTGAAGTTTTAGAAATTTTAAATAAACATAATATTCGCATTAATATTGAAAAATGCAAATTTTTAGAAAAGTCAGTGACTTATCTGGGTCATAATATTTCTGTCCGTGGCATAAGTCCAAAAGACGATAAAGTCAAAGCTATTTCTGAGGCACCTGCGCCTAAAAACGTACCTCAACTGCAGTCATTTTTAGGTCTCATAAACTATTATGGTAAGTTTATACCTCATCTATCTACAAAGTTAAAACCATTGTATAATTTACTGCGTAAAGATGTGGAATTTGTCTGGAGTTCAGAGGCACAACAGGCCTTCGATAATTGCAAAACGTTGCTACTAACAAACAACATTCTTGAATTGTATGATCCGTCGAAAGAAATAATTGTAGCAACGGATGCCAGTCCGTATGGTGTGGGAGCTGTGCTTTCGCACATGGTCAATGGAATTGAAAAGCCGGTCATTTTTGCTTCCAGTACTCTGTCTGAGTCTGAAAAGCACTACTCTCAGCTTCATAGAGAGGCTCTAGCGATCATATTCGCTGTCAAAAAATTCCATAACTATTTATATGGTCAAAAATTTGTGATCTATACTGATCACCAAGCGCTCCGCGAAATTTTCAGTCCAAGGAAAGGAACTCCCCCTGTAGCTGCCTCCCGTCTTCAGCGTTGGGCAGTTATATTGTCCATGTATGATTATACAATTTCGTACAAACGGGGTTCGCTCATGTCAAACGCCGACGGTCTCTCTCGTTTGCCAATCGAAGGAAATACAGGGGTAGAGACAGTTGGCATACATTTTTTCTCGTCTGAAAAAGATTTTTTTCTTCAGCCATCACTTGTTAGAGAACATGTAGTCCATGATGATACTCTTAGTAGTGTTTATTCGTTTCTTATGAGTGGTTGGCCAAAACTAATTCCACAGTCTTGTCTCACATTTTTCAAAATTAAAAATACGCTTTCCACAGATAACGGTTGTGTTTTTAGAGGTAATCGTATAGTATTACCAAGTTGCCTAGTCAATTCATGTTTAAAAATTTTACATACAAATCATACAGGCATAGAACGTATGAAGATGATTGCACGTTCTTATGTGTGGTGGATTAATTGTGATAAGGATATCGAAAATTTTTCAAAGTCTTGTGAAATTTGTCAAAAGACTCAAAATGTTAAAAAAGAAATTGTAACAACTAAATGGCCGCAGACAAATTCACCTTTAGAGCGCGTTCATATAGATTTTTTTTATTTTTCCGGTAAAAATTTTCTCATTATTGTTGATTCCTATAGCAAGTATTGCGAAATCAAACTAATGAAAAATACAACTGCTGAGAATACAATTCAGCAACTCGAAGATTTTTTTATTATTTTTGGTTTTCCTTCTGAAATCGTTTGTGATAATGGACCACCATTTGGTTCCTTTAAATTTCAAAATTACTGTTCTAAATTTCAAATTAAATTAACTCATTCGCCTCCCTACTATCCCCAGTCAAATGGACTTGCTGAACGTGCCGTACAAAATGTTAAAAGTGTTCTTAAAAAATTTTGTCTCGAAAAGGAATCGTCTTGCCAAGATAAGATAGCAAATTTTTTATTCACGTATAGAAATACGCCTACAACTTCAACGTCCAAGACACCTTCAGAATTAATATTTTCCTACAAACCTAAATTTTATTTTGATATTTTGAATTCTAAAGTTAAAATGAATTTAGACTACAGTAAAAAGTTTTGTATTAATAATTCTTATGAAAAGTTAAATGCTAAGAATATAAAAAATCCACAATTTAAAAGTACCAACAAATTTAACGTAGGAGAGATTGTAATGTTCAAAAGCGATTTCAAACAATTTGTTCGGTGGATTCCAGCAAAAATCGAAAAAGTATTGAGTAGGTTAACGTATTTAATAAGAGTTAACGATTATATTAAATTTGTACATGAAAATCAGTTGCGATATTCTACTTTAAACGATAAAATTTTTATTGCTGATTCTTGTTCAAAAAATATAAAAGATATTATAAATACTAAGTCTAAAATTAAAATTGAAACTGAAAGTAAAGCTTCATTAAAAACAAATTGTAAAAGGAAAAGAGAAGATTATGAAAATGGTACTGTAAGACCCTTAAGGCGTTCTAAAAGAATAAAACAAAAACCTGACAGATATGTATCCACTTAGCTTCAAACTTGCAAATTATATACATTTTATGTATATAAATTGTTATAAGAATAATTATTACTATTGTAAGATATAGTTTTAATCTTTTTTAACTAGGTGGTTACAATCTAAAGAAGGGAAGATTGTTATGAATGAAGAGTTACCCTATAACTTACTATGTACGTATCGTATGATAGCTTTGTATATATGTACCAATATACCGTGTAAATAATATATCGTATGATCTAATTCTATTTACTACATATGTTATAATTGACAATTTTGTAAGACACTGTACCAGTTTTATACTCACTCGAATTTAGTAAGCCAAACAGGCAGTAACTATTATCTATTACTTGTATAATTAATATTTAAGAAATAAAATGAATTTGTACAATTAACTTAATGGATCTTTAATTTACGATTACAACAATAAGCTTACGACAGCTTCCTTCTATTCTAGTTCTACTCTAATGCTCAGGTGAGCAAAATTAAAACAAAAAGAGTACTACGATCTACGACAAAGAAAGTTGCCATCTTGGTAACACTCTTTAAAAGAAAAGTTAGGACATGAACAGGTTGAAATGAAAGGTATGCTCTCATATCGTGTACTAACGCCCCTACTATACTTCTAAAAAATGAAACAGGACACAAATTAGAAAATAGATATTTAGGACCTTTAACTGTAGTAAAACTTAAGAAAAATACAATAAAAAATACAATAAAAAAATAACAATGTTAAAAAAGAAAGATAATAAGAAGAAAACACAAACTGTGCACAGAGATAGATTACAAAATTTTAGCTCGTAAGATGGATCCATTAAGTACGTAACACATTTAGTACGTAATCACACATTTTTGTTCGATTCATTATAAATAAATATTCATTAGTAAAGTTTAAAACACTATATTTATATACAAATATTTATGTTTATGCACATTCCGAAATGAAAAAAAAAACATGTATAAAAAAGAAGCATTTGAGAATGATCTCATTTAAAAAAAGAACACAACAAGATAATTCTAAGTAAAGGGGAAGTAGTAGTATGCATATGTGTGTATTCTTAATGCCAAAATATCCACAATATCGTTCGTATCCGGTGACGAATATTTCTCGTCACTTGATACATCAGCATGATATACGCTATCTTTTATTTATTTGTTAATGATTCCACTAATATATACTGGAGTCATATAGTTTTAAATGAGATTAATTTTTGTTATTCATTCAATAAAGTGTATTCAAAAGAAAAAGACTGATTTTTAATTACAGGAGAAACCACAAACAGCTTTGGCACCATGTTGCAGCTTGGCTTAGAAGAAAAACCGATCTCACTGCTATCAATTCTTAGTTTTTTGTTTTATGAGGTCATTTAAATCCCACGAGTAAACGAAGAATGGGTGGTCACTTTGCACACAAATTCGTATATACTTATACAGAGAAGGCTAGCTGATCCGAAAAGTGCCAAAATTCGGATACTCCGTTAACGACTGCCCAACTAACACAATTGCTTCGCATTTCATTTGTTTCTATAGCGTTCCTATTATCCCTATGAAGTGAATACCTTATTGGAGCATTACTGATTCCTTAAATATTTTCTGGTTCAAATTATATCAGCTTGATACAAGCGATGTACCAATGTTCTTTTAATCTATCTAAATTGTTCTCATGAAATTACTAAGGAGCTTTCGCTTCTATAGTCATCCTGTAAAATTATTATACAATCTTTAAGTAAGTTATTTTGTTTCTTTATTGCTTATATTAGGCTCAGTTGTAAAAATATTTTCAGGCATTGAATTGGCCACTATAACATACTTGAACCTTGCATCATCGTTGAACCTCAGTAATTCCGGCAAATTGGGGACAAAAAATATTACTTTTGTACAACGGGTCCTTCCTTAGTGAATTTGGTGACGGTAAAAGCTTATTTATCATCATCCCCCATATTATTAACAAATGCGTAATAGTCTGTGACGTGTGTTAACGTACGGATAACTTGAACTAGCCAGATTCCAGGTATAATGAACGCATAATTTCTTAACACATACACGCACGCGTATGATAGCACCGTTTACAACTACCAGAACACAGTTACACTTCGTAAGGCAGTGCAATCATGTGACACATGTATTAGAAAATCTATATATTAATACGTAAACACTTTTCTATATCTCCCTTTTTAACTGACTTAATGGCATCGTATTTTCATAATTTTTTGTTTATTTGAAAGGTATACGTCGGCTTAGAGTGTAAACCTACTAACTCCATAAATGGAAATTTTACAGGAGAAAGAAAAAACTTCGCAAAAACTTTTATCGTTGCTAGAAAATAAAATCCAAAACATGGATTGTGTGTTAGTTGGTACTCTTCCTTTCTAAACATAAAACAACTCAAGCAGGATCTTAGTTTTGTACTTATTTGCATCTTTGTAAGTTAGCCGGTTTTCTTTTTTTGGTAATGTAAAAAAATAATGGACTTAGCCGTTTTTCCAGAACAATCAAAAATAGAGTAGGATTTTTGCTAATCGATAGCTTTATTGAGTATAAATAATGTTAAAATAAAATATATAGCATTCAAAAATTAACCAAATCGCAAATAGGTTTAACCCAGTGGCGTAGCTAGGGGGGGGGGGGAAGGGGGCAGCTGCCCCGGGCACCAGGAGTTAGGGACGGCAAAATTAACTTCGTTGTGCGTTGGAAGTTGTAAGCCAATTAGGTAAACAAATTTTTTAATTGGAAATTCAACTAAATCTATATTAGAAAATAAAATTTTTACTGTAAGTAATCTTTTGTAGCTTATATTTTGTATATGTAAATTTCAGTTCAGAGCTCAGAGGGGTTGACACTTCTCAGAAATCAGAAATTTTTTCGCGGTAGACATGTAAAAAAAAGTAAAAAAAAAATGCTGTAACCTGAATATTTTTGCAGAAGATTTGTTGTTTCGTTTTTTTTTCAAGAAAAAATATAATTATTTTAAACAAAATTGATAAATGAATAAAAAAAAAATAAACCTACCGTTGCTTTTTTTCAAACCATAAAAAAATAAAACGAAAAAACTATTAGTTCATAGGAACGGCTTAATGTTAGTCAAAATTTTGTCTGCTACTTTAAGTATGAAGGTACCCATAACTTAACTAAATAGCTTAAAAAATAGTTTGACAAAATTTTGTTTGATTATGGTTAGACCGAAGGGGCTGCAAATTATTGTCTTGCCCCAGGCGGCAAATATCCTAGCTACGCCAGTGGTTTAACCTACACACAAATAAGTTTCACACAAGTGCAAATAGATTTAACCCAAACGCAAATAAAGGGTCCGCCAACGCCAAATAACCTTTTTTTTTTTTTGAAAATGCTACTACTACATGGAGTGTAGCTTCGGCTGTGTGGCACGTAGCGCCGTCCTGTTGAAACCAAATGTTGTCAATATCCTTCTCTTCAATTTTTGTGAACAAAAATTCGTTCAACATTGTCCGATAACGATCGCCATTGACTGTAACGGCCACTCGAAGAAAAATGGCCCAATTATGCCTCTGGACCAAAATCCGCACCAAACAGTGACTCGTTTTGGGTGTATCGGCTTTTCAATGTATGCGTGCGGGTTTTTTGTGCCCCAAATGCGAAAATTTTGCTTGTTTACATACCCGCCAAGATCAAAATGAGCTTCATCTGAAAAGATGATTTTTTTGGCAAAATCGGCATCTTCTCTAAGTCGATCGCAGGCTGACTTAGCGAAGCAGCCATTTGAATGAAATTATTTTTCATTATTAACCGGAAAGATTGTACTTTCAAATAAAAAAAGAAATTTGAAAAAATATTCAGTAGTTTTTTTTATAGCATTTTCAAAGAAAAAAAAAGTTATTTGGCGGACCCTTTAGAACTAACCCCATTCGATTTAAGCAAAACGCAAATATAGTTAAACTATACGCAAATAATTTAAACAATTTACAAATAATTTTAACCAAAAAGTAAATTGAATTAATCTAACCTTGAATTATTGATCCAGTTGTACTTTTTGGGTCTAATGGATTTTGGAATTATCCATAATTGTTAAAAAGCTATTATTAGGGGATTGGCCTTTTATTTGTTCGGAAAGTTCTTGGAAAAACGCGCAGAACTAGTGGAATTTACAATACTGTTAAGCCTTCCATTTCTTCACCACACAGCTGGAACAATAAGTTGAGTCTGGGTTAAACCAATTTGCGTCTTGCTTAAAATGATTTGTTAATAGTTTAAATTATTTGCGTATTGTTTTGTTTAAATCGAATTGCGATTGGGTTAGTTCTATTTGCGTTTGGGTTTTGGGTTAAATCTATTTGCGCTTGGGTGAAACTTATTTGAGTTTAGGTTAAACCTATTTGCGATTTTGTTAATTTAGTTTACGAATGCTATATACAGGGGTTAATTTCAAAAGGTAGTGTTTTCGCTAACACAAAGGTTCATTGGTAGTGTCTACCTTGAGATTTAATAAACACAATGTTAATGTACATTCGAAACAAAGTATGTGGGTACTAACGGAGGTACTATTTTTGTACTTTTTTTTTTTAAATTATTTTATAGAATACCTATCATGATAATAAACTGTATTATTTCTTAAAAATCAGGTTCCCCCCTCTCTGTCCTGTTATTCGAATTTTATATGGTATTTTTAATTGTTATGGAGTTAGCAGGTGAATTTGGATGTTATGGACTTAGCTGTTTTACTCATCAAGCGTTTTGGCCAGCTAAAAAGCCGAATTTAACAAAAATAATTATGTCAGACGATGCGTCTTCGTTCGATCTTTCAAACTGCATACTTATCTCAAATTTGACAAAAATTGGATTTAGCAGGTTTACACTCTAAGCCGACGTATAGCCAATCGCTCTGGCAGAATCTAATTTTTATATTCATATGTTGCCATTAAAACATTAATAGAGAAAGGTCGAATTGCGACCACGGGGAGATACTAGTCAACATAATTTGATGAAGTGGTGAATTTGGTGAAGTGATAAATACTGGAAAGAAATCATATCTTTTTTAATAAGAAAAGTTATCAAGCGGACAATTTGTCTATCCGTTTGCTAGTTAACACGTGTGTTACCCCGAGGCCACACGAGCAAGTACTTGCAAGGAAGTTGCAATACATACACATTTGTTTACTAACACAAACAAACCCAACCAACTTGCTTATCAACTGGCATGCAAGTTTTGAAGCCAGTAGTGAAGCAAGTTGAGAAGCAAGTTGGGAGACAAGCAAGTGGAATGCAAGTGGAAAGCAAGTGGGAGGCAAGTGGAATGCAAATTACGAATTTGACAGGCAGTGTATGTAGCCAACTTGCTTGCAAGTACTTGCTCGTGTGGCCTCGGGGTTAGAGAGCGGATACCAGTTTTTTATTAATACTGCTGTATATGTTTGTAATAGTTATACCAATCTATTACTTTACATTATTCTTGAACACAGTTTTTTCTTATTAATGCCAACCATAGATTTTGTTTCATAGGAAAATATTCAAGATAAAAGTGATTCCAATTTATAACAATGAATTGTGTATATGAGATTGGTGGAAGGGTTAGCGAGCAGGACAATTGGTACAAAAGGACCCGGGTTCGATTCCTGGCCTACCAACAAATCTTTGTTTTTGTGTGAACCTCTTTAATGCTCTCATAATTAACTCCATAAAAGTACAACAGGAGTGAAAAAGGTCACTCTTTTTTACTTTATGGAGTATTATGCAATGCTTTTATGGGTAGGGTGAATGAAAACGAAAAGCATCTTTGGATGAATATAGGGGTGAAATTCTTAGTTGGGTGAGCTATTCACCCTTATAACGATAGTCGTTTTATTAAAGCGCCAGTAAAACGACACGGCTCTAGAAGCGTTTCAGTTAAACGACTACAGTTAAAATGGTGAGAATAGAGAACACTTAACGTTTCATTCAAACGCCAGTTCTCGTTTCTCGTTTAACGTTGAACAGCTTAAAGCCACCGTGCGAACGAGGATTAGGAATGGCTATTGTTCGGGCCGCTGCTTTGCCGTTCAAGTAGCTTACTTTTTTCTTTCTTTGCTTCCTTGTCTCGGTAACTTTCTTTCTTTTCTTCTTTGCAGAATAAATAAGAACTTTTTTTTCCTATTTTAATTACTCTTGCTTTTAATTTAATACTTTAATACTTTAAGAAACAAAAATGTACTTTTAATTTCGGTGGATAACTTTGACGATGGTGGTGGCGACGACGTGGTTGACAGTACAAGAATACTAGGAAAAACCTCCGAGGAAGTTACTCGAGTAGAATTCGGACCGGGAGGAATCGAAACACGAAACTGGAAAGGGATGTGTTCGCAGACTTAGTATCTTATTTTCGCAATAAGATATCTTAAGCCGCGAACACAATCCTCTCATTAGTTTTCGATCCTCCCGGCGAACATTTCGCTCATGAAATTGACTTGAACATTACCGCCCGCCTTGCAACCTTGTTTGCAAACAAAATGAAAAAACGAAGCCACTACCACGCCAAACAAATTAGTTTAAGTTAAGTTAATTTTAATAAGAAAAATTCAAAATTAGATATTAAAAGTTTTAACATATTGATAGATAGATAAGTATTATAACATATTATTTTTAAATGCAAATTTTAAAGATACTAGATACAAATTTTATCCGTTTGCATGAATATGTTTGAATCAAATCTATTTCCTTTGATAATAAACTGTAAATATACAATATACGTAGGTATAGGGAAGAAAATTCGGTTTTTGTTTATTACTTTTTTTTTTTTTTTTTTTTTTTTTTTTACTAACTATCGGTAAGCATATTGCTCTGTTGAATTTCGCGACTACTTCATTTTGACAATATCTTCATGTTATCGGGTGAAAAACAAACGATTTCAATTTACTTTTGAGGTAGGAGAACGCAAAGTTTGGCAATCGAGCGCCTGACGATAACTAACAAGTTCAAGGTGTATGGCTCGTGTTGCGAAGCATACAAAGATGCATACATATCTTTTTTTGATGTTCGGTATCCAATATTCTGATCTAATCATTCGCATCATAAGTTGGATTTCACCATGTAATGAAAGCTCGTGTACGTATTTTACATAAAGCTCAATGAAAAGACAATTGGAAGGAAGTAGTACTGGGAATTTTTCGTTATATGATAAAGTTGAAAAAGCTAATCTACCATTTGACCGCATGATACCTTTATCATCAATAATGGGATTTAACTTTCCTAACCAACTTTTTGAAGCCAATGGTTTTCCCTTTACTACATCACAATATTCTTTCTGAAAGTATTTTTTTTGAGTGAGAATTATGAATTTTCTTTTCGATGATACAATTTCCTCATACGAAAGTTCTGACTTTGAGTATTTTATAGCTCCCCGCTTTCTAAAGCAATGATTAAACCTTTCAATATATGCAAATACGCACACAGCCTTATGCCAATCCGAAAATTTGGATAAGTCATCTTCAAAATCCTGTACTATTTGGTTGCTTAATACCTGCACCGTTTTCAACTCTAAAATTGACTCGTCAACTGGCTCACTCATCGATCGTGGCCAAGATGATTCAGGTTCTAACAACCATGGGGGACCATTCCACCATAGAGAATTGTTTGTCAAGTCGAAGGGAGAAACTCCTCTTGTGGCTAGGTCAGCAGGATTTTCGGCTGAAATTACGTGGGACCAAATATCCACTATTGTATTTTTTAAGATTTCCGCTGTTCTATTGGCCACGAAAGTTTTCCATGAACTTGGATGTTTTTGAAGCCAGGCTAATACTATGGTGGAATCCGTCCACAAATGAACTGATGAAATACTTTGAATTTTAAGAGAAGTTGACATTAAATGAATCATTTTTGATAAAAGAACTGCCCCTTGTAACTCTAACCTTGGTAACGATACCGTATTTAATGGTGCTACTTTTGACTTGGCCCACAAAAGGTGAGAGGTAATTTTACTATGGTGTTGCACCCGCAAGTAAATACACGCCGCATAAGCCTTCTCCGACGAGTCACAGAACCCATGTATCTGTGAAACAGCCTGCGGAGTGTATTCCACCCACCGTGGTATGCGTACGTTTGCAACTTCGGGCAAATTTGATACAAATATTTTCCATCTTTGTTCGGTGGCGGGATGAAGACAACTATCCCAATCAGTCTTGTCCTTCCAAATTTGTTGCATCAGTATTTTTGCTATGATCACGATAGGGGCCAACCACCCTACGGGATCATAAAGTTTAGCTATAACTGATAGCACTGAGCGTTTTGTAATAGGATTCGACTGTGGGACAGATTGCACCGAAAAGGAAAATGTATCAAAAGTACCCTTTCATTTTATACCCAGCGTTTTTACAGACCTTTTTTCCTCAAAATTTAGAAAATCTTCGTGGAGAAGAGAGGACTTGGGAAGAGGTCTCAACAACTCTTTTGCGTTTGACGTCCACTTCCTTAAATTGAAACCAGCAGATTGTAAAGTTTCAATTAATTCCGATTGGGCTTTCAAAGCAGTGGAAATATCGTGGGCTCCTGACAGCACGTCATCTACGAATAATTCTCCAAGCAGAATATTAGATGCTAAAGGCTGAGAACTCTCGACTTCCTTGGCTAATTTGTGCAATGAGCGAATTGCTAAATAAGGGGAACATGAAACACCAAATGTAAGCGTAAGCATTTCAAACGCAGTTAAAGGATCCTTTGAGCTTTCACAAACAAAATTTTTTGAAAAGGAGTTTGATCGGAGTGAATTTTAATCTGGCGGTACATTTTCTCGATGTCACTATTAAACACATACTTGTACAGACGCCAATTCAAAAGCAAGAGCGTAATATCGCTTTGCAATGCCGGCCCTGCGTATAAAACGTCATTTAAACTCTTCCCATTAGAAGATGCAAATGATGCGTTAAAAACCACGCGAACTTTTGTCGTCAGGCCGTCGGGTTTGATCACTGCGTGATGTGGCATAAAATATGAGTTACCCTTTTCAAAAAACGTTTCGGAAGACTCACTTGGCTTCATGTAACCTAAGTCAATATATTCTGATAGCACCGAATCGTACTCATTTTTCAGATCAGAATTATATAAAAGACGCTTCTCATTACGCAAAAATTGTTTTTGTGCCTTTTCCCTTGACGCTCCTAAACAGGGATTTTGAAGAAACCCTTCTATGAATGGTAGCCGTACTACATACCGACCAGTTTCATCTCGGTAAGTCGTTTCTTCAAAAAGATCCTCGCAGTATTGTTCTGCGGCCGTTAATACTGAGGTTTGTGGTAGCTCTTCTATCTGCCAAAACTTCTGAATTTCATCATTCAATGTGACTTCGTTGTAAAATGACAACGATCTAGAAAACTGAGAATAAAGTTGAGAGTGGGGTGTTTCTAAAGGGCCAAGCAAAACCCATCCAAAAACTGTGTTTTGAGCCATAATGCTCTGAAACACATTGGGTTTTATTCCATCTCACATAATAAATGGATACAAATCTGCACCGATTAGCAAATCAATCTTAGAGCTTTGGTTGAAACACGGGTCCGCCAAAGGAAAATCAAACGAGTTTTGAATGTTTCCCACTTCTATGGATATGGAAGGCAAATTGTCTGCAACCGTTTTGAGTACAAGTGCCTGAGCAAAGAGAGAAAATCGAATTTCGATCTTAGTGTGAACGAACACATTTTTGACGCAGTTGCCGTTACCGAAGAATTAACGCCTGCAACCGTAGCTTTCACCGACCGAATGGGCAACTTCAACCGTCTTTGAACCTCTTGGGAAATAAATGAGATTTCCGAACCCGGATCAATAAGCGCCCGCCACTCAAAATCACTTTGATTTTGCCTAATTCGAATTATAGCTGTAGCTAAAATAGCTGTTCGTTGTGTTTTTGCAAAGAACGCTTTGGCATAAACGTTAGGGTTTTCATCCGTATTTGAAAACTTGCCATTAGTATCTCCTGGTACAGCGAACTGGACACCGAAATTTCCATGAGTGGCTGACTGTTGGGTATTTTGACTTGTACCTTGGCCTGAAGTTGGAGTGGACTGTATTTTTGGAATAAAGCTCTCCGAAATAGCTTATCAACTTATTATCAATACTAAGCTTGGAATATTTACCGAGTAGCCAGTTCATATCTCTTAATTTACTTTTTAATTCTTCGCATTTCTTTTTTACGTGCGGCTTCCATTTTAATTTCGCGTCTAGAGTCATTCCCAGATATTTTGCCTCATTCGCAAATGGTACACGACCGGTATTAAGAAAGACGGGCAATCTATTTATTTTTGTATACGTAAAGTCCACGTGGACTGACTTTTGTTCATTGAGCGCTATTCGCCATGTTTTTGTCCACTCATTAACATTACTAAGAGCATTTTGTAATTTAATCGTAGCTTAGTTAATCGTTTTGCCTACTGCTAGTATTGCAGTATCATCAGCAAACGTTGCTACGATAGTGTCTTCTGTTTGAGGTATATCACGTGTAAATAGAAGGTACAGAATTGGACCTAAAACACAACCCAGCCACTATTTCTTTGAAATTAGAATATTCATTTCCGTGTCTTACACGAAAAAGTCTGTTTTCTAGATATTCGCTTAGAATTCTATAAAGTCCTTCAGGCAGAACTTGTCTTAATTTGAATTTGAGGCCTTCGTGCCACACCTTGTCAAACGCTTGCGACACATCCAAAAAGACCGTCGAACAGATTTTCTTTTCTTCAAGAGCTCTCTCAATTACGTCGGTTATCCTATGCACTTGATCAATGGTCGAATGCTTTCTTCTAAATCCGAACTGATGTTCAGGTATTGACTGTTTTTCTTCTATTATCGGCTGCAGGCGAAGGAGTAGTATTCTTTCAAAAACTTTTGATATTACAGGAAGAAGCGAAATCGGTCTGTAAGACTTCTTTTCATGAGATGGTTTGGTATTATACTGCGCAGGTTGTCAGTCGAAAATAAAAAATGGCTGTGCGAGTGAGGAAGAAAACACACGTAAAAAAAAACAACAAATTAAAATTGAAATTGTCAGAAATAAAAATGGCTGGGAGTGTGATGACTTAAACACACGTAAAAACAACAACAAATACTGACATTTGACACAAATTTTGATATATGCGCAGAAGAAACAAAATTCAAAACTCTAATGATATTACCTTTAATATTTGTACTGTGGTGTACTGTGATCAGCATCGATGTTTCACAACATTCTGATGTTGAAGCCCCCGTGCTTGCCTCATGTTGAAACCCCATTCTTTGTATATAAACTTCTATTTTTGTGATTTCGTGTTTATTTTATTATTATTGTCATTTGTCAGTTTCCTTCAGTTCAGTCGTAATAATGCATGTGATGGGGAAGTATCACGACCCGGCGCTCCAAAAATTAACAAATTTTTTGTGGATTTTTGTGTTTTTTTTTACTTTATTTTTCTATCCTCTTTGCTGTATCCCTGCTTTGTGCGCTTTTTTGTGCATATGCGTGGGCACACTTGTTGTTTAATTTTTCATTCTTCTCGGTCTTTAAATATGGACCACCTCAAAAATTGCTAAAAAGTACAAAAATCTATTAGTCTAAGAGCCAGTGGTCGGCAGACTTACGGTATTTCAGTACGATTCATATTAAGTGGAGGTATTGTCCTAGACCTTCTGAGCATGGAATGGGCATTCCTAATCCAAAGTCATAGTACCTCTGGGAGCAGTGGGGTCACAAAAGTCGAAAAAATCGACCTCGAAAACGTGATAGCAGTGCGTCTGCCTCTTTGATATGTTAGACTACATAGTTTTTGCTATTCAAAAATAGTAAAGGCAGACATAGGGCGTAGTACCTCTAGAAAAATTCCTAAAAAAAATAAGCTTTTTTTCTTAGGTACAAAAAAGCACTTTTTCTTGAAGGAATACGTTCAAGTCTTTTATATTTTAATACTTACAGTCCATTTAACTAAGAAAAATAGTTTTCAGACACCTGCTGTAGTACCTGGATTTTTAACGGAGTTTCGAAATACAAATATTAGGGAAAAATCTCCATACATATTTCACTGTTTCTTTTCAAATACAACAAAATGTATTTCCTGTTGAGCAATACGTCTGCCTATTTGACATAATAAGCAGTATAGTTTTTATTAATTATAAAAAATATTTGCAGATACATGGTGACGTTAATTGTTTTTTAACGAAATTTTGAAAAAAAGCCTTTAAAATCTCTATAAAAATTGTGCTGTATTAAAAAACTTAAAAGAAAAAAGTTTTTACTGAAGGAATATGTTTGTCTCTTTGATATAATAATTCTTATAGTTTTATTTATTGAAACAAAAATTATGAGCAGATACTTTGTGCATTGCCCAAATCTGTAACGGAATTTAAAAAAATAAGTTTTAAAAAATTCCATAAAAATTCCGATGTATTTCAAAAGCAAGAAAAAAATATTTTAACTAAAGCAATACGTCTGCCTCTCTGATATATTAATTTGTATAGGTACTCTCTTTAATTAGACAAAAATAATAACAGGTCCCTGGTGCAGTACCTGTATTTATAACGGAATTTAAAAAAAAATAGCTTTGGAAAACTCCATACAAATTCCGCTGTATTTCAAAGGCAACAACAAAATGTTTTAACTTAAGCAATATGTCTGCCTCTCTGATATGTTAATATCGATACTCTCCTTTATTAAAAAATAATTAAAGCAGACACCTGGTACAGTAACTACATTTGTAACGGAATTTTGAAAAATTTTCTTCTGAAATACAGCCATTTGTATGGAGTTTTTCAGGCTTTTTTTTCAAAATTCTGTTTTAAATGTAGATACTATATCAGGAGTCTGCTATAATTTTTTTCTAACAAAAAAGAGTATTAGTGTTAACATATTAGAGAGGCAGACATATTGCTTAAGTTAAAACATTTTGTTTTTGCCTTTGAAATATAGCGGAATTTGTATGGAGATTTCCAAAGGCCTTTTTTCAAAATTCTGTTATAAATGTAGGTACTGTACCAGGTGTCTGCTTTAATTATTTTTTAATAAAAGAGAGTATCGATATTAACATATCAGAGAGGCAGACATATTGCTTAAGTTAAAACATTTTGTTTTTGCCTTTGAAATACAGCGGAATTTGTATGGAGTTTTCCAAAGCTATTTTTTTTTAAATTCCGTTATAAATACAGGTACTGCACCAGGGACCTGTTATTATTTTTGTCTAATTAAAGAGAGTACCTATACAAATTAATATATCAGAGAGGCAGACGTATTGCTTTAGTTAAAATATTTTTTTCTTGCTTTTGAAATACATCGGAATTTTTATGGAATTTTTTAAAACTTACTTTTTTAAATTCCGTTACAGATTTGGGCAATGCACCAAGTATCTGCTCATAATTTTTTTTTATAAATAAAACTATAAGAATTATTATATCAAAGAGACAAACATATTCCTTCAGTAAAAGCTTTCTTTCTTTTAAGTTTTTTATAGAGATTTTTAAGGCTTTTTTTCAAAATTGTAACGGTTTATAATGATTTGATTCTTCTTCTTTAATCATACTGATGATTTTTATATGTATACATTCATTACTATATATCTATAGCAATATATATAGTATACATATGTCTATATCAATCAAGGAGGGTTGATCTGAAATTACTCCCAATTCAAACTTTATCCTGTTATAGTACATAGTTCGGATTGATAATCATCTGTCACTTCCATCATTGACTAAGATTCCTTACATAAATGAGAAGACAAAACATGGTCAAAAGCTATCAAGTTCCTCTACGGATAATCTCTTGAGCTACTAACCATATCTCGCTCCTTCTAATAAGAATATATTTCGATGTCTTACATACTCAAACAAACTTATATCAAACACCAAAGAGTAGACTCGTTCTCCGAATAAACAGAAAAAAACTAAATGTTGGATTCAATGAATTCATATTCAAAAACTGACCGGTAATTCATATCTCGAAACATCGAACATATCCTTAAGAAATGGGAGGAAAGAAACGAGAATTTTGAGTAAAGTTATGAAATTGGTTTATGACCAGCTTCGGCTACCATAAAAGGAGCCGGATAAAGATTTCCCTAAACTCTCCTCTTTCTCAAGGAATCTACTGACTAATCACGATGCTACTTTTAGTACCTTTCCTAAAAAGGATGGCACGTCCAAGCAGCAACGCAACTAGCTTGTCTTCACTCAATAGCCACACTAGGTCTGCTGGATGCTCGTTCGCTTAGCTCGTCGAATGGGGTGTGGTTCTTGCAGCTAGAGTGAGACGGTGTTACACTTCTTTTTTCAGACCTACGGTTCTGGTGTTATGAACCAAATTATTTTAAAAGAGTAGAACCCGATTTGCGTAAGATGCTTTTTTCTTGCAAATGTTTAAAAACATTTCAACCTCTTTATTTCTGTCTATTTCTCTTTTGTATGTGTGTGAACGGCAATAAAACGATAACTATGTAGGAGGCAGCGATGTTCATGCTCCTAGGGTGATCTGAACCCTCCCTATCCTGTTAAGTCTATGACTCGACAAGAACCTTTGGTTTTCATATTCCCTTCTATTTTGGAAAACCCCGAAAATGAGAGATAGAGTTGTAAAATCTCTCTGAGCCTTATACCCACCACCCTTAGATATGGTGAATCAACTTCATCATATCGCTAACTTGGTTCTCGTAGCGCTCAATTATTCAAGAGAACCCCTTGATCAAAATGGGAGGATACAAAAATTAAATTCCCATATCAGCGTATAATTCAATTAAGTCATTTCCAATCTCCTGTTTCCCATCCCTTAGTATCTTTTTTTACTCCAACTTCATCTTGCTTTTCTTTTAAATCTTTAACCAAAAATATTTATGACCTTCCATAAAATTATTAATTACTCGAAGACGGATTTACAATTTTCATATCTATTGCAATTTTATTGATCTTCAAATTTGCCTAAATCCTAACTTTTAATATTTATCCTCTTTGTTGGGATTTTTCCAATCAACTAAAAATACAAATTTTATCCTCTTTACTTGAATTTATCCAATTAAACTTAAAATATAATCTTTAACATCTTTGTTTCCAATTCAACTTAAAATCTAATCTCTATCTGAAAATATACTTCCGCTTCTTATAGGTATTTTTTTTTTTATATTTGTCCCCAAACAAATTTTGACCTTACACAAGGAATTCAATTTTACCAAAATCAAAAGGTATAGGTACTCTGAGACCAAAATCCCGAATTTTAAAATTAGTGATGCGAACATGTATAGCCTAACATATATTTCAATTTGTAAATGTAATTTGAAACAATTAATAATAATAAAACGAGAAAAAAAAAACTCACCAGATCTTCTCCAACCTATGAAGTGCACTCCTTAAGCTAGTAGATGATCCAGGATTTGCTTCCAATCTGCTACAACTATATATGTACTTTCCTTTTCGTTTAAACACTTTCAAATTGTTTTAGTTACACCATACATATATTTTTTTTCTTTAAAGACCGATTCTTATTTAAATTATTTATTTTTTTTCTTTTTTTTTTAATTATTTTTTTTACCGTAAGAAGCGAAAGGATTTACACTGTGTCTTTTGCCTTAATTCTATAATCAACAAAAAAAAAAAACTTTCTCTTACTGAATAAATCAAAAATCTTCACTGATCTAACTTTTCGGATACACCTCTTTCCTTTACTTTAATTTTTTTATCTATTTTCTTCTTACATTTTTCTTTGAACTTTGAGACAGGTATTTTAATAACTATTTTTCTTTTCAGAATTTTTTTTTTGTGGGGTAGTTTTACTTCAATGATTCGATTTGGGTTTTTTTTTCCTTTTTTTTTATCCGCGAATTCCCGATTTTTTTGTTCTATTCGTTTCCTGATCGATCGAATCAATATTTTCGTTTTTTTTTTTTTTATTTAATTAATTTTTTTATCGAAACGATTTAACAAAACTATCTTTAAATTCCGGTTTCGGTTCCTGACCTACTTATTTTCGTTGACAGCATTATCGAACCGTTGCGTTGTCCGTCCGTCACCGCAAAACATTCACTTTTAATTTTTGTGTTTCGTTTAATCGTTGTTGTTTTGACACCGTCGCGTCGCGTCAGCCGTATTTTCTTTTGCTCTATGGGGAATGACGTCACTATATCTTAGGGGTTGTTTTTTTATGGGAACGAGCAACTGGAACGTGGAAAGAGTAACCAAGAGGTGGCAAATACACACGAATAAATACCGAGGTGTGTAAACGCCCTACTTGGACTCACTATAGGATTGGGGGTGGGTGCGAGGTTGTGTGTATGTAAAGTTTCTTTTGCATTTGAAAAAAATAATATCATTCATACATAATTCGAAGAAAAATTGAATTGAAAATATTTTGTTTGAAAGTTTTGGAAAAAAACTTTTTTTACCAATTTTGATTTTTGATTTTTGGGAAGGGGCACATTCCAAGATCACAAATATGCATTTTATAAGTCGCTAGGACGATTAGATAAGCCCCAAATCAAGTTTTAAGATGTAGACTTTGATGCCTCTAGGACGCTTAGTTTAGCCGCAAATCGCGTTTAAAGATATAAGTCCAGTTTTCGTATAATGCGATGCATCAATTGAGCGCCAATTTCAAGTTTTCGTGAGCAACAGTACCTATCATTCATATTTCGAAGAAAAATTAAAAAACGAAAAAAAAACTGAGAAAAGTTTAATTTTTGATTGAAATCAAGGAAGTAAGACGTTCATGGGATTTTATTGCAAAAATCATCAAAGGGGTCATTGAAGATAAAAAAAAACAAAAAATGCGATTTTTCACATTTTTTTCAATAATTTTTTTAAAATTTAGCTAACTAAAATTTTTTAAATTTTTTTCAAAAATCCATTTTGATGGTAAATTTTATTTTCTACAAAAAAGGTTTTGAGAACTATCTCGAATTTTTGCTTCGTTTTCGAGTTATATGCAAAAAACCAAAAAGGGTGCTTTTGCAACCCCCTCTAAAAAATGCACCCTCCAATTTAATAGCACTCCGCGGTTTTCTCATCTTCAATGACCCCTAAAACTTTTTTGGGTCAAAACAACTCTATTTCACTTTAAAATCAAAGTGGCGGTCATATTTATTTACAGGGAAAGATTATGTATACCAAATTGAGATCGGTCTTGGACGTAAACTATTTTTTTTTTTAATTCTAGTTTGCATTTTTCATGCCTTTCATGCCAAGACGCTTTCACCCACCACCATACAATATGCCAAATATTTCTTTGAAAAAATCAGAAAGTTTTTGTCATATTTATTTATAGGGAAAGATTTATATAAACCAAATTGATGAAGGAAAGTGTATTACAAAACCAGCGAAGTTTTTTTGTCCATTTTTATGTTCGCTTGGAAAAAAGTAGCATGTTAAAAATACAACGTCAATACGTAGTTATATCAAACTCAGAAAATTTTGGTATATGAAACTCATTTTTGGAAGTTTCTATGACATACCTACAACCTTTGTTCAGCCAGTGGTTTGTCCAGTTTTCCAAAATCGTTATAAATCGATGATGCAAAATACAATTTTGCAATTTTAACAAGATGTTCACTCTTGCACACACAAAAGGAATATTAATATTAAAATTTTCTCTGAAGTATTTTGCCACGGGTTTAATAAAAAGATTCGTTATTTAAATGGATTAAAAGCAAATCGTCGGCTTACAAGCAAAACTGGCTATCTGCTAAAACGTAGTTTGTGGGAAAACGCAAAACAAGTTTTTTGTTTTCTTTAAAACATTGAAACTTTTTGATGATAACTGCGACTCTATTAGCTTTTTTTGTATTCTAATGTCAAAAACATACACAATATGATGGATTACCTGCAATATCAAAAAAAATTATTTACAACTACTGTTTTGTTAAAAACAACAGATAGTCAATTTTTCCGGAAATTAAATTTGCGAAAAGAACAACATAGACAGTTATTGTCTATGTCAAGTATATAATTAAAAAATAAAAACAGCTAAATTTAATATCTTTTATTAATCAATTAAACAAAAAATGTTCAGAATATTGGTTTGAGAACAAGGTTGATTGTCCTATAAAAATTATTCAAAGGAAAAAAAGTTACTCATCGAAGTCGGATTCTGTCTCAGAACCTTCTGCTGCTTCTTGGTGATGATCTGTCTTTGCAGAGGAGGGTAAACTGTTGTACCAAGAATGATAATTTTCAGGAATGGCTCCAGTTGTACAATGCTTCAATAAGTCTTTTTTTTTGCAGAAGATATTGGGATTTCTTTTGTATACAAATCAGTAAGAGTGTGTAGAGTATTGGTCTCTCTTAATTGTCTGGAAGAAGTTACTTTTAAAATCTTGAATTGTTCACCATAATTGTATTTAAATTTTATTACACCTAGCTGCATTTTCTCATAACGCATGCATTTAAGCTTGAGCCATTGAACTCTGTTACCATCTTCATCAATGCAACGATTTTTAACCATTTTGTTTAGCCAACTCTTTTAAGTTTTTGAAGTCCCCGTACAAGAGTTCTGTGACTTCATAAGGTGGTGCTTGTTTCTTCCCTTTCTTTGAACGTGCCATTTTGAAAATATTTATCCAGTCGTGCAGGGTAAATACTTCGACGAATTTTTTGGCAGATTCAACTGCACTATGCATGGAATCTACCTCCATTATGCGAATGGCCGGATTCTTAGAAGTTATGCTGCACAGTGTCCAAATGCGTGTTCTGAACGACAAAGAGAAACAATGCTGCAATGTACTGATTTCTGTTCTGGCCAGAACAGGTGTCTGAGAATAACGATACTTCTCTTACAGTGCTGGGTAATGAGCGGAGCCATCTTAATAGTGCGGAACCGATTTCCGAGCTTCCTCGTTGTCCGTTAATCTCAGTCCACGTAAGACAATAAGCTTTGTTTGGTAGAGCGGCTTCATAGACAGCAAATTATAGGCACATAATACATTGGAGAAACGTCGCTAGATGGAATCTGCAAGACACTTATTAAGTAACTAATAGCAAACAAATGTGTGCAAGTGCATTCCTGCATAAAAATGTGGTATCCACTAAAACAGCTGATTTTTTTTCTGGAAAAATTGACTATCTGAAGTTGGTCAGTTTTTCCTGAATTTTTGTACATGAAGGCAGATAGTCAACCAACAATTGTAACTATCTTGCATATTTTTAGGCAAAATATCAGATAGGCAGTTTCTACAGAATTTTCTACTCGATTTTTTATTATACACAAAATACAATTTTTGGCAGTTGGTCAGTTTTGCTTGTAAGCCGACGAAATATATTTTCAAAATAATTTTTCACGTAGAAGTGCACAATAATCAATTTAAGAAATCTAAATAGGTACCTACCAAAGAACTTGGATTTCAATTGCCCACAGTCAATCGATGCTATGAAGCGCGCGCTAGCCGATGTGTTTATCGATTAATGTGATCTCTTTGGATATAAAATTGATTTTTTTTTAAATTTTAATGAACACAAAACAATTCTTGGTTTTTTCTTGAACCATTCTGAAAAATATATTTGCTCTTAATCGTATAAAACAACCTGAAAAACTTATTCACTTTTGACACACAATATAGAAACCAAACAACGATGCAAGAGCGACAACCAATCGATCCCATTGCAATGAGATGATGGTTAAAATATTTTACCAACCCACTTCTTCCGAGTACCTATACCTGCTCGTGTTGTTTGTCGTATTGTCCACCTACAAGATAAACCAAAAGTACAAAGTACATTATGTAGTTCCAACTTCGAAAAGAAAAACAAGACAAAATTTGTTAATTTTCTTTTTTTTTCTTTATTAATCTCATATCACTACACTTTCTTTACAATTCACATAGGTACATAGAATTACAAATTTCTTTATTTTTGTGCACTTTAAGAAGGTACTCTCGCTTTACAAGAGTGGTGTATAAAAAACACAGATTTACTATGAGGTGATGGGAACCAAAACTCGCCATGTCAATGCCACGAAAACTAAGATAGTTTAAACCATAGTTTTTAAACCATAACAAATAGAGTTATAAATCTATGATTAGATACAACAATTATTCTCTTTGTAGGTATTCTTAAAGTTACTTTAACAATTCAATTTGATTATAAAATTTCTTTGGCATTAATATGACGAGTTTTGATTCTCATCAACCCATGTATTTACATAACAAATAATAAGAAAAAACACTAACACACACATTTTTATATTTTTGGATTTTTATCCACTGGAACTGTTGGCTGTTGATTGAAGATATTTTTCTGGTAAGCAGCTACCCGGCACAGGATATCTTGATGTTCATTTTTGTTTGTTGTTGATGCAATTAAATATTTATGTAGGTAGGTATTTTCTGAAAGTAGGTAGACAAAAATTATTAGCAAAGAAAAAATAGAATTCAAAAATATTTATCTACAATAAAAACAAAATACTTATCTATTTTATTGATGTTTCTTGATCTTTCCTTTTTTAATTTATTGCAGCCAAATAAATCTCCTTTGGTTTTCACTTTTAACTTCAAAGAATGTAATAAAATATTACAGCACGATTTGTTTTTTTTTTCCTTCTTCGTTGGTTTCATTTGACAGCATATTCGATTGCGGTAAAAAATCGTATTTATATCTCTACCACTTTGTTTAGGCATGCGCGGTAGCAGTGGAAAAACTACTTCATTCGCTTACTCCATTTATTATTACGAGAATAATATATGACTTTCTCGTTCTTACGATTATATTAAATGTATGTACCTCGAAATAAAAAAATATTCCCCATTCTGGTGTCAAAATGTGAAACATGTTTCACAACATGGGTGCTCACTAGCGCCACCATCGATGGAATACCACGTAAATAAAAACGACTCCATGATAATACTATAAAGTTTATATACAAAGACAGTGTGCAACAGATTTCGATGATGGTAAGGCTACGAGTGGAACTTATTAGCTTGAATTACATCCCGCACATAGAAGATCTTCCCATTTTGTGTAGCATGTGCAACTTGCGACAGAGGGAAGCTGTTATTCACTTCTTAGGACGATGTCCAACGTTGCGTGAAACCAGAAGACATTTTTACGGAAATGATTTCATAGCAGATGACCAAGTAAAGGAAATTTTAAACCAAATGAATAGCAGTCAAATTTTGAATTACTGTTGTAAGGCGCTAGGATATAGAGAGAGAATGTTAAACGAAAATTTTAAATATAACCAAAAAAAAGAAAAAAAAACTTATTTTTAGGAAAATTATCATGTGCGTGAAGTTAGCATCGCCATTTTGGATTTTCAAAAAAAAAAGGTTGTGCTGTAATGTGCTCAACTTGTGCTGCCTTGTGCCGTAAATATTTTTAAAAAATTCGCAAATTTGCAAATTTTACGAATGAAATTTTTACAAAATTTCAAAATTTCTCAAATTTCTTAAATAAAAAAGTTGTGCTGCATTGTGCTCAAAAAATGATACTAAGAACAAAAAAGAAAAAAACAAAAATTCACATAATTGCATCTATTACTGCCAAAACTTATTTTTGCGAAAGGCTTTAGCGTGAAGTTAGCACCATTTCCGATTTTCAAAAAAATAAAAGTTTTGCTGTATTGTGCTCAACTTGTGCCGTAAATATTTTTAAAAAATTGCAAATTTGCAAATTTTACGGATGAAAATTTTTCAAATTTTGTAATAAATTAAAGTTGTGTTGTTTTCTGCGCTATTTGTACTGCCATATTCCGAAGAGAAAACAAAAAAATTCGCGTATTTGTAACTTTTACGGCCAAAAAACAGTATTGCGAAGCGTGAAGTTAGCACCGCCATTTGTGATTTGCAAAAAAAAAAATGTTGTGTATTGTGCTCAACCTGTGCTGCCTTGTGCCGTAAATATTTTTTTTTAATTTACAGATTTGCAAATAATGGGAATGAATCTATGTTGTATTGCCTCAATACGGCTTTTATTTTCGTAGAAGGGTGCCCAAACTTGGGAGGCGTACTCAATATGGGGTCGTACATAACAATTAAATAAGGAAAGAGTAACATACGGATCGTTAAATTCTTTTGCCCAGCGTTTTATAAATCCAAGCATGGAACTCGCCTTATTTACAACATAATTAATATGTTCTATGAAACATAGATCAAAACTAAAGTGAACACCCAGATCTTTGAAAATAAAAACACGACAGAGTGTGTGCTGTGAAATGGAATAATCAAAAGCACTCACTACTCGTTTTTTAAAGAAAGTTATAGTTTGACATTTGATTGGGTTAAGAGAAAGACCCCACACCAAACATTAAAATTGTCAATATCAGCCTGCAGGAGAATGTGGTCATGACTAGATTGTATTTTTTTAAAAATCTTCATATCATCAGCATAAATAAGAATATCACTAAATAGTATACACGAAGTAACATCATTTGTAGCGAGAATGAAAAGTAACAGGCCCAAATGACTTCCCTGGGGTACACCCGAGTGAGCATTGAATGAGTTTGAAAGGAAGTTTCTAATGGCTTAAACACACGTGCAGCCTTTTTCATGCAGCGAAATAAAATAACACAGGTTCTTATGGGAGCAGAAAAACTCAAGAGCTGCATGCAGCTCAGAGCTGCACGATGTCTCTATTTCTAAATTTGCTGCGCAGCTCCGCAGCAATAAGTGGTTGTTCGTCGACCGCTGACCAGGTTCAGTGGAGAAAAGTTCCGTTGTGCACAAATAGTTTTCAAGTTGATCGATTGAAAAGCGTATAACTTCGGTTTTCATTGTCCGATCTTCAAAGTTAAGGCTTTTATGGAAAGGATAAATGTCAGGCTACATTTTTGTATAATTTTTTTTTAGAATAGTTACATCTGAGACTCCACCTACACCCATAATCCCCTTTCCCCATATACTTCCCTTCGCCTAACAAGGTGCATTCTTTTCCCACGGGAGCACTTTGCGACCGTGGCTACCTGTTGAATAATTTAACTAGAACAAGTTAGTCGTTAATCCGCCTTACTTTAGAGAAGTGCAGCCATGCTAAGGACAGCGGCTTCTCTCTAGTAAATAATAATAAATATACATGTATAAAAATAATAATATTAATCAAGTAAAAATAAAAGAAAAAATGAAAGAAAATAAATAAAATAAAATAAACAATAAAAAAAAAAAACAAATAAATGTTTTTTTTTAAATACGCTCGGCAACACACGACGTAAATGGCGCAGTCGATAAAAGTAAAAGCAAAAACAGTGCGAATAAGTACTAATTTTGTTTAAAAACAGTGCGAATAAGTACAAATTTTGTTTAAAAAACAGTGCGAATAAGTACAAATTTTGTTTAAAAAAAACAAAGTGCGAATAAGTACAAATTTTGTTTAAAAAAAACAGTGCGAATAAGTACAAATTTTGTTTAAAAAAACAAGTGCGAATAAGAACAAATTTTGTTTAAAAAACAGTGCGAATAAGTACAAATTTTGTTTAAAAAACAAGTACGAATAAGTACAAATTTTGTTTAAAAAACAGTGCGAATAAGTACAAATTTTGTTTAAAAAACAAGTGCGAATAATACAAATTGTGTTTAAAAAACAAGTACGAACAAGTACAAATTTTGTTTAAAACACAAGTGCAAACAAGTGCGAACAAGCACAGTGGAAAAAAAATAAATACACTTTTTATCAGAAAAAAAAAAAACCAAGATGCCGCATACACGTTCTTCAACAGAAGCAGCAGCAGCAGCCGCAGCCGCAGCCGCAGCCGCAGGCGTAAGTCGTTTAACTTTAAATCTAGATCCTATAAAATATTTAAATTCATTACCTACATATAATGGTAATTTTGAGAACTTAAATAATTTTATTGAACTTTTAGATAGAATTCAACCATCCCTTAATAAATTTGAAAACAACAGTCAATTAATATTTTTAGATATAATTAAAAGTAAACTATTAGGGAGAGCTCGGGAGGCTATCGAGATAAATAATTCTGCCCACAGTTGGGAAGAAGTAAAAAAAATTCTATTTCAATACTTTGGTGACAGGAAGTCTGTTGAGGAACTCTACGATGACCTCAGAGGTCTGCAATTTTATGATAGCTGTCAAAACTTTTACGACAGAATAAAAACCGCACTTAGGAGATTAAACAATAAAACCAACCTTGATAAATCTATCATTTCATCTGTAGAGACAAAAAAGAATTGCGACATGGCACTTAGGCTCTTCATCAACAAAATACCAGAACCAATGAAGGGCATATTAATATGCAGGCAACCTAAAACTTTAGAAACCGCCATGGATATTCTTCATGAATCCGGTTACGCATACACTAAGATCAATTTAAGAAATAGCAATACCTCAAATGTTAGGCAAAACAAAAACCCCAACCACTTAGTACAGGGAAATCTATCAAGGTATAATAACCAAAACCCTTTTCGAAACAACAATAGTACTCCCTTTAACAGTAATAATAATAATTTGTCAGGACAGTACAGAAACTCCAATTCGGGACAGTCCCGAAACCATAACAATTCAGGTCAATGGAGAAACTTTTCGAATAACTATAATAATTCAAATAATAACAACAATTCAGGTCAATGGAGAAACTATTCGAATAACTATAATAATTCGAATACTAACAACAATTCAGGTCAATGGAGGAATTCAGCACAAACGCGAAATTATTCGAACAACTATAACTCTAACATTCCCGAAGCAATGGATACACTATCTGCTTCCTATCAAAGGGAAATCAACACGTTAGATACAAACCAGGATTTTCAGGAGGGAAGCCTTCAGGCCGACTTCCCTATTTAGTGATTAACACCAAAAACAATAAATTTAGACTAAGAATACTGATTGATACCGGATCAGAGACCAGTATTCTTAACCCAGGATTGTGCCACCCAAAATGGCGTACAAAACTAACTAAACCTATCCAAATTAAAACAGCAGGAACACCTATCTTTGCACATAGCAAAGTGAAGATTCCATTGTTTGAAGAATTCGGCATGCCTAATAAAACTGCCGAGTTCCTTGAACACAAATTCCACAATACCTATGATGGTTTGATTGGGAATAATATACTATTCCCCATCAAAGCAGTCATAGACCTTGATAGAAAACAATTATTAATTCAGGATGTGAAAATACCAATTTACTATACTAGCGAGGAAGAGGAAACACCAAATGAAACTTTCAACAAACAAATTCCAATACCGGATAACATCGAAGGAGCTATGACGGAAGATGACTACGAAAAAGCCATCCCGAACATAGAGATCTACCACACGGAGGTATGCAAAAATCACATCTTTGACCAAATCAGGATCAAACACCTTAACGAGGAAGAAAGTAAAGCTGTAAGAAATCTCGTTTCCGAGTTTTCAAATATATTTTATCAGGAAGGAACTGACTTGTCCTTCACTAATGCGATTAAGCATAATATAAGGACAGTCAATGACATCCCTATATATACAAAGAACTACAGATACCCTGAAGTCCATAGATCGGAGGTATCTAAACAAATAAACGAGATGCTTGAACAAGGCATTATCCGTCCAAGCAGATCTCCATATTCTGCTCCCATTAGGGTTGTTCCGAAAAAGGAAGATGCCTCTGGGAAAAAGAATTGGAGAATAGTAATTGATTATCGAAAATTGAACGAAGTCTCAATTGACGATAAATTTCCAATTCCGAATATGGATGACATATTCGACAAATTGGGAAAATCAATGTACTTCACCACACTCGATTTGGCAAAGGGGTTCCACCAAATCGAAATCGCGGAAGAGGACATAAGAAAAACAGCATTTTCAACCGATAGTGGCCACTATGAATTTGTTCGTATGCCATTCGGATTGAAGAATGCGCCCGCGACCTTCCAAAGGCTCATGAACTCAGTTCTATCAGAGTTCATTGGAAAAATTTGCTTGGTATATCTCGATGATATTATTGTTTTCTCGACATCTTTGGAGGAACACATAGTATCATTGAGGAAAATATTTAAACGTTTAAAAGAAGTAAACCTTAAAATACAATTGAATAAAACTGAATTTATGAAAAAAGAAACAGAATTTTTGGGCCATGTCGTCACGACAGAAGGCATTAAACCTAACCCTAATAAAATTTCTGCAATATTGAATTATAAATTACCCACAACAACCAAACAAATTAAATCCTTTCTGGGTATCACCGGGTATTACCGGAAATTTATAAAAGATTATGGCAAGGTTGCCAAACCTATGACAGCCTTTCTTAAAAAAGGGGCTAAAATAAATATAAATAATTCCGAATACATAGAAAGCTTTGAAAATTTGAAAACCCTCCTTGTATCCGATCCAATCTTAAAATACCCCGATTTCACAAAAAAATTTATTCTCACTACGGACGCATCTAGTTTTGCGATTGGCGCTGTTCTCTCACAGGATAACCACCCAGTGTGTTTCGCTAGCCGTACACTTAACGAACACGAAACCGGTTATTCGACAATTGAGAAAGAGCTTTTGGCCATAGTGTGGTCAACACAATATTTCAGGCCGTACCTATACGGACGGAAATTTACAGTTAGAACTGACCATCCACCCCTAGTTTGGCTAAGTTCACTAAAAGAACCAAATACCAAACTGCAAAGATGGAAGATCAAACTGGAAGAATATAATTTCGACATCGAGTATGTCAAAGGAAAAGATAATCAAGTCGCTGACGGACTTTCAAGAATGGAAGTTTATCTTACCGAAAACGAAATAAATCCTGATGTTAATAGAATTGAAGCGAATTCAGATGAGGAATCTATGATAGCCACTATTCACAGTGCAAATGAGGATAGTGGCGATCATATTCCGATTGTGGAAACACCCATTAATATTTATAAAACTCAAATAATCCTATGCAAAACAGAAAATGCAAGTAACCACAGAATATATAAACCATTTAGAAAGAATAGAATTGTTATTGAGATAAAAAACTTTAATGAAAAACTGATTTTAGATTTAATGAAAAAATTTATTCCTCCCAAGGGAATTGTTGGTATATTTTCAAGAGATGACCATCTATTTGCACAATTCCAAGAAGTATACTTAAAATATTTTGGTAACAACAAATTGTTAAAATTTATCAAGTGCACTAAATTTTTAGGAGATATCGAAGATAAAGAGAAAGAATTATTAGTGATATCAAAAACACATAATTCCTTGAATCATAGAGGAATCAACGAAACCTATGAGGAAATCAGAGATGTATACTATACTCCCAACCTAAAAGAAAAAATACAAAAATTCATCAACAACTGTGAAATATGCAATAAATCTAAATACGAACGCTTACCAAATAAAATTCCGTATAAAATAACGGAAACACCAACAAAAATAAATCAAATATTGCATATTGATATTTGGTACGCGAACATTAATTTAATGTATGTCACGATGATAGATAAGTTTTCTAAACACGTGTCAGTTTACGAAATCAAACACAGAACATGGATTTCATTATTAAACACTTTAGAAAAAAGATTTGCAACCCTAGGGACTCCAGAACTTATAGTCACTGACGGTGAAACCGGCTTTTCATCGTTATCTATTAGGGAATTTCTGAAAGATAACAACGTTAATATTCATATAACAACACCATATAACAAAACTGGTAACGCAGACATTGAGCGATTTCACTCAACTCTTAACGAGCATCTACGAACCTTCTCAGCGGATGAAAATAATACAGATACCTTAAGACAAAGAGTTCTCAAGGCCGTTACCATTTACAATAAAACAATTCACTCTACGACAAAAAGAAGACCTATCGAATTTACGAACGGAACAATAACAAATCTAGAATACCCTAAAATTGTAGAGACTGTTAACAACAATAAGGAACGTTACATTAACAAATATAACAAAAACAAAACAGACATAGACCTTACAGAAAATAATCACTCCTATCTAAAAACTAGAACTCATAATAAACTTAAACCAACACATATTAAATCTAATCCCACAGTTTTAGACAAAGATCATGTTACAGACGCAAGAGGAAATAAACATTACAAAACTCAAGTCAAGCGAAATTATAAATTTGAACAAACCTCCTAATTTATATTTTTCAGGCAACGCTTATTATTCTCCTGATAATCCAAATGATGACATTAGCAACAGGACAAAGATTGACTTTACAAAACGTTAACAACGGAAACGGATGCATTATAATTAGAGAACAAAATTTAAATATTATTACAAATTACACAAAATTATTACACAACGTTAATATAACAATATGGACAGAAAATCTTGATATTTTAGAATATAACATAAATGAATTAAATGATAATGAGGAATTTCCAGCTATAAAACATAATTTTAACAGCTTAGTCTCAGAAATAGAGAATACCATAAGACATCGTGATCATAAATCAAGAAGAGGGTTAATTGACATATTAGGAAAAGGATTGAAATATTTAGCCGGTACAATGGACCACGATGACGAACTAGAAATCAAACAGAATCTAGAAATTAACACAAAGAACAACAAAAATTTGATAGACGGACTAAACGACCAAATAAGGGTTAATGACAACTTTAACGAAATAACAAACAATATTACTAAACAAATAAATAAACAACAACATGACATTAAGAAACAATTCGATAACTTAGGGAATGCAATAAAAGAAGAGCATATTAGAATGCAAAGGATGCAACATGCATTTCAGATTAATTACGATATAGAGCTACTAAGAAATCAAGTAAGGAAAGTAAAAGAAAATTTAATGCTTAGCCAGCTAGGAGTTCTCAGTACAGATTTACTATCACCAAAGGAAATTGCAAAATTCAATATAACACTTGTTAAAATACCAAATATTAAAAGTTCCGTTATAATTCACGAAGATCAAATTATATTCATATTACTTATACCAAATTATTCACAGGAAAATTTTTATAAAATAATTGTTGAGCCTATTCCAAACAAAAATTATTTAGAAATTGTAACATCAAATAATAATTTCATTACAAATGGAAATTTAATATATTATAATACAGATAATGGATCAAAAATGAAGGATCTAAAAATTGTTAACGACACATGTGTGTCAAATATTTTAAAAGAAAACGCTGAATGCGAATTTATAGAAAATAAAAAAGTAGAAATTAAACAAATAACTAATAATATTGTTATTACAAAAAATTTAAAAACTACTGAAATTTTTCATAATTGTCACAATTATAGCATAAATTTGATCGGGAACAATATAATATTAGATTTGAAAATTGTAAAATAAAAATTAATAACGTAGAATATAAAATTTTTTTTTAAAAAATCCCGAATTTTAAAAATATAACAATAAAAAATATTGTAATGAATTATTCAACAGAAGAACTTCAAGTAAAACATTTAGAAAATCGTAAACTCATAGAAGAAATTAAAAATTCAAATATCGCGAATATTTCCATAAACATTGGGACAATGTTAATTACTTTCATTTTAATAGTACTTATTTTTAAAATTATTTTCAAAAAGAAAAATAAAATAATTCAAATTTCTATAAACAAAAATGATTCTTCGGAGCAGAATCTTAAGGGGGGAGGAGTTACATCTGAGACTCCACCTACACCCATAATCCCCTTTCCCCATATACTTCCCTTCGCCTAACGGCTTTTCTAAATAACGGGTTCCCACCATTTTTGCTTACACAGCAAAACGTGTCACCTATGGACACACCCCCCTTTTTCCCTCTCACCAACAAGCGCATAAACTAAATAGTCATATTTCAGTTATTCAAATGAAATATGACTATTTCAATAACAAGGTGCATTCTTTTCCCACGGGAGCACTTCGCGACCGTGGCTACCTGTTGTATAATTTAACTAGAACAAGTTAGTCGTTAATCCGCCTTACTTTAGAGAAGTGCAGCCATGCTAAGGACAGCGGCTTCTCTCTAGTAAATAATAATAAATATATATGTATAAAAATAATAATATTAATCAAGTAAAAATAAAAGAAAAAATGAAAGAAAATAAATAAAATAAAATAAACAATAAAAAAAAAAAAACAAATAAATGTTTTTTTTTAAATACGCTCGGCAACACACGACGTAAATGAATGTTTAATTTATTTCATACAAGAAAGCAGATTGAGTCCTACATTGGTTTGATTTTCACTTTTCAAAATGCAAATGTGAATGAAAAATTACATAATTTTGAAAAATTATTTTTAAAAAGTTATTGCCTCAATCCTCCTCTACAAATATGTAAATAGTTTTTTATATCTAAATGCAACGTGAGAGGCGGCAGAGCCACTTATCTAAATTTTCCACCTTAAAATTGATTTTAATCCAAAAAAATAACAAAATCTTTAAAAAACTTTGATTTCCGTAGCTTAAAAAAATTATAACTTTGCTTCTAATGCTCGGATCAAGAAGATTAAGATATTAAAATAAAGTTAAAATACAAAACTACATTTGTGCATAAAAATTATTTTGAAATGCCGAAAAATTTCATACTAAAAGGGTGATGGAGTCCTTTGTTTGATAAATATTTTAGTGTATGCACATGTGTTTTGAGTGCAGCTCTACTCGCAGCGATGCGTGCAGACCTGCTGCACATCTGTTTAAGGCATAAGATCTATTCTCAAGGTATGATTTTATCCATGCTATAAAAAAAATCGGAAAACCAAAAGCTTTGAGTTTGAATATAACAATGTTGTGACTAAACTGGTCAAATGCCTTAGAAAAATCAGTGTATATGCAATCAACTTCATTTCCGTTTTCTAATGCAAGAGAACAAGTATGCAAAAACGTAAGGAGATTTGTTACCGTTGATTTTCTTCTCACAAAGCCATGCTGTTGTTCACATATTATATTTTAAGTATGAAGTGTTAAGCTCTCAAAAACAACTTGTTCGAATAGATTTTTTCGCCCTTTTTAAAGATTGGCATAAGAAAAGATTTCTTCCATAAATATGGAAAACTGCCTATCCTTAAAGAAAACTCGAACAAAAATTTAAGGGGCTGAACTAGTATATGTTTACATTTTTTTAATACTATAGGCGGAATTCCACTTAAAAACTGTTGTTGATCATGACCCATTTAAGACGGCTACCAGTTCCAGTTGAGATAGAAACGTGAAATTTCATACATTGTCTATTTTTGGTCTAACTAAGGGAAATCCCAAAAAAAAATGTTGGAAAAGCTTATAGTTTCCCGGAAAATTCACGTTGCGTTTTCGCAACGTTCGGCGAAAGGGATAGCAAAATTATTAAATTTTGTTTTTTTTTTTTTAAGATGGAACATGAATGAAATTTATTTGAGAATTTTATGAAAAATGTAATAAAAAGGTATAAATTAAAAGTTACAATGAAGAAGTTTATAAGAAAGTATACACTTTATCAAGATAGGCTTATAAAGACTGGGTTTTTGTGTGTCTAGGTGTGTCATTGCTGTTTCCTTAGCATTTTTTTTGCAAATACAGTGTAACTTCCATGCATTTACCAATGCTGCATCGAGTGCATTTGATAAAAGTGGCAAGTACTACTTCTTTCCTCGAATTCGTATACGATAGTTGCTTGTAGCATTGTCGAACAAATCAACACCTCCCATCGTTATGTTGTATTCGCGAATTGCATTTGGCATTTGAATCTTTACGTGTTTCCTCTTTGTTGTTCATCTATTGAAAGATGGTGGGAGAATACTCCAAACTGCATAAATCTTTCATTGAGCATATCGTTGAGCATTGTAACTTTCGCAAACTTCTCGCTGGGATCGATTGTACTGTTTTTACAAACATATAAATACGATTTGATAATTTTGAAACGATCTCGACTCATTGCATCTTTTACTATATCTCATCGGAATATTGGACCATTAGACCAATACAAATGCCATTGAGGCACTGTATGCATACCAGAAAAATACAATATTCCAATGAATCTACGAATTTCGTTCCAATCAGCTTTGAACGTGGGACTATTTTTGTCCACATTAGCATACACATTTGTACTTTTAACAATAAAATTAATTACGTCATTATCAAGAAATAATTCCAATATTTGCAGAGGTTTCAAATTACCTGAGAGAAGAAAAGAAAGGGTCATCTCTTATACTCTTTCAAGAAAGGATATATCACAACAAAAACATAAATGTTAAAAAAAGAGCCAAGTTCTTATATGTACAAGAAACCTGTGCGTAAAAATCAGCCAAAAAAAGTAATGAGATCTAAGATATATGCCAAGTTTTAAGTTCATGAAGTTTAATATCAAATATCTTAAGTAGAGCAATATCGAAAAAATTCCAAATCATGACAGAAATTTGGTATTAAATGATAACTGATTAAAATATGGTGGGTTCACTGGTCAAGTTTTCATACATTTTAAATAAGTAAGTAATTAAGAGAAACTTGCCAAGTAAATCCACCAAATTTTAATCAGTAATCATTAAATACCAAATTTATGTCATGATTTGGAATTTTTTCGATATTGCTCTACTTAAGATATTTGATATTAAACTTCATGAACTTAAAACTTGGCATATATTTTAGATCTCATTACTTTTTTTTGCTGATTTTTACGCACAGGTTTCTTGTACATATAAGAACTTGGCTCATTTTTAACATTTATGTTTTTGTTGTGATATAATTTAAAAGAATTTTTTAATAATGTGGGTGGATGCCACGCCCCCTGAATAGAAAATTCCAAATTTTCAATTTTTTTCTTTCTAAGTACTTTAAGCCCTACCGACTTACCAATTTTCATAGTTCTAAAACAATCGGAAGTGCTCCATTTAGTTTATAAAAAATTCTTAAGAATGTGGGTGGATGCCACGCCCCCTGAATGAATAATTCCAATTTTTAATTTTTTTTCTTTCTAAGCACTTCAAGTCCTACCAACCTACTTATTTTCATCGTTCTACAACAATCGGAAGTGCTCCATATAATTTATGTATAAGGATTTTTAAGAATGTGGGTGGATGCCACGCCCCCTAAAGAGAAAATTCCAATTTTTCAATTTTTTTCTTTCTAAACACCTCAAGTTCTACCGACCTACCAATTTTCAGTGTTCTACAGCAACCGGAAGTGCAACATATAATTTATAAGAATATTTAAGAAAGTGGGTGGATGCCACGCCCCCTGAATACAAAATTGCAGATTTTCGATTTTTTCCTTTGTATACACCACAAGGCCTACCGTTGTGCAAAATTTCAAGTTTCTACGATGTCGGTAAGTGCTCCATAATTTTGATGATCTGTCAGTGAGTCAGTGAGTCAGTCAGTTACGGTTTTTGCGATTTTTGAAGTGCTATATCTCGGGAACTACATATGCTAAAGAGTTGAAATTTGGTGAGCCACCTGTGTTTGATCAGCTCAGCAAATACTGCGAATTTGAAGTTTCTGACTTTATTGGTACTGAATTTAGAGGGGGGTTGAAAATCGCCTGAGTTTGTTCCTGTAAAAAGGGTGTAGTGCCGCGAACTTGGCTGGGCACTACCGTGTCCTTTGATTCTGAATAATAGTATATTATAATCTTACCGATTTTTTCATAAATTTTTCGTATTTTTTCACTTGATACGTCTACTGGAGTCTTTGAAAAACCAACTCGATGGCTTTTTGACCACTTTGGCAACTCGTAATGGAAAGATGTTGATGATATATTCGATGTTGAAGCGATGTGCTGCACATTATCATCAATCTCCTCATTATCGCTTACAGCATCAATTTTTGGAGGCAAAATTATAACATTTGTTTCAACTGCTGCATCTAAATTCAAATTAAATTCGTCTTCTTCGTCAGAACTCGGGTTCATCAATAACTCTTCGAGTTCTCTAGCAGATAAAAACTTTCTGCGATACATAATTTTGCAGGGTTGGGGTCAGAATCCCGAAAACCGAAATCCCGAAAACCCAAAATCCCGAAAATCCAAAATCCCGAAAACCCAAAATCCCGAAAGTCCACAATCCCGAAAACCCACAATCCCGAAAACCCAAAATCCCAAAAACCCAGAATCCCGAAAACCCAGAATCCCGAAAACCCAAAATCCCGAAAACCCAAAATCCCGAAAACCCAGAATCCCGAAATCCCGAAATTGAAATCCCGAAAAATTATATAAAATGAAAAATTTGCGCAAATTTTTCATTTTATATAATTTTTCGGGATTTCAATTTCAGGAAAAGTATTTCTAGATTTTTGATGTTCATAATTTCTGTTCTATCTTACCTATATGGGAAAGGCAAAAACTGTGTTAAAATTTTCATCTGAAAAATAATTAGCTTTGAAGAACTAAGTAAAACATAACGAGATAAAGAAGAAAACGAAAATAAATCAGAACTTTAAAGACGTTTCCTAAATATGTATGTATGTTCAAGATTTTCCATATACCTTTTATATGTTTTATTTTAAATGAAGATGGAGCGCACTTACTTCGAAAATAAGTACTTCTTTACTTTATTTGTTTAATCAAACCATTTTAATTATATGATCAATTAAAACCAATTTTTTATAAAAAAACTTAATGTACGAAAGTTGTGGGAATATATATATATATATGCCAAATCTTTCCTATCCTCCTACTCTTTCTAACTAGTGCCGTGCAATTCAGGTTGCATTTAAAAAAGACCTTAGGTCTTACAGGCATATAGTTAATATTATTATTATATAATGTGCCTAGGGCACAAAACAAGCAAAGCACGATAAAAGTTAAAAACTATTTTTTTAAATTCAGAATAATAAATACAAAACAACAAGCTGAAGCTCGGAAGAGGGTTTAAAAACAATTTAATTATCGGAATTCAGTTAAGATTCGGATTTGTGGGACAAAATAGTTATTAATTTGTTAAAATTAATGAAAAATTAGTGAATTTGGCCTAAGACTTTGCCAGAAAAGTCACAGTAATGGCTGTAACCTTTTACCTTTTTCCTTTTTTTTTCAAGTAAAATTTCGGGATTTTGGCCTTTCTGGATTTTGGGTTTTCGGGATTTTAGGTTTTCGGGATTTTGGGTTTTCGGGATTCTGGGTTTTCGGTATTCTGGGTTTTCGGGATTCTGGGTTTTCGGGGTTCTGGGTTTTCAGGATTTTGGGTTTTCGGGCTTCTGGGTTTTCGGGATTTTGGATTTTCGGTATTTTGGGTTTTCTGGATTCAGAATTTCGGGATTGTGTCCGTCTCCCAATTTTGCACTTTTTTTTAACACAGATATATTTTTTAACTACACAACTTGACCGCACAACTCACAGCTTATAAGTAAAAAATAAATCGAATGCAAAAAACTTATATACGTGATGGGGTTTTCAAAAACAGCACGCGTTTATCAATTGGTTTAATGTTTTTTCTGGGAATTGGAATATGCACTTGCACTCCCATCAGTACCGTACCTGAGTACAGTAGAGTTCTCTTATAGGGACCACGCTCATTAGAAAAATGACCTGTGCTTTGAGGTTTCCTATACGCAGGAGTTACTGTCTAATTACTTCTAAGAATAAGGTTGCGTGGATGTTAAAAAGGGTTTTTCCAATATAGCACTGAATGAATTGTTTTTTTCTTTTTATTAAATTTAGAATACGCATCCTTTTGTTTGACAGGATGTAACAAAAATTGACACTATTTCAAAAATTCTTGCAATATAATCATAAAAACACAATATTCCGTTTATTCTGATTTGAAAACGCAACGAAGTGCAAACATTGTTTTTAGGTTCAAATGCTACTACATTAGACGAACGTTGCGAAAACGCAACGCAGTGCTTTCACCTCACCTGTCAAGTAGGCAACTCATATAAATTGCGTCAACTTTATTTTAGAATATAATTTGAACCCTTCTTTACATGCCGTTGACTTTATTTTGAAAAATTATAATTTTGAAGATATTTTTGAGTGGTTCAAAAAATTTACCTAAAAATTTCGAAAATTTCCGATTTTGGAGGTGCAAAAAAACGACGAAAACAAATTTTTAGAAAAAAATCCAATAACAGGTCGATTAGATAATTAAATTAACTTTCAAAATCATTAATCAGCTCATTCAAATTTATCATCAGTAAAGTTCTGTACGTCCACACGTACGACGTTGCGTTTTCGCAATGTTAGGCGGAAATGGGTTAACAACCAACAATCAAATTTGAAAAACTATGTCGATCAAATAAACAAGGTTATTTCCTTTCCTGAAAAATTTCAATTGACATTTCAACTATACGCTGATATAAATCTCATAAATAGGCAATTAGAAAAACTCATCGATGTTTTACTAGCAAGCAGACTTAACGTCTTACCTCATGATTTTCTAACTGAAACAGAGAAAGATGCCTACAACATTACATTAGAGTATTTGTCGTACATGAAAACAAGCGTTTTGTACCCTTCAGAAACTTTAATTTTAGTAATTTTTGTTCCTAATTTCTCTTCCCTTATCTTCGAAAAGGCTTTAGTAATTCCATTCCCAAATGAACAATTTCAAGAACTAGATAATCCAATAGAAGAAGTTATATTACAGGGAAATAAAGTATACGAAGCTAATAACCAAATGCAAGCCAAAAAATTACGTGAACACAAAAACGAATGTATTAGAAACGCTTTTAAAGAAAGTAATTTTTCTAACCTAAGAACTAATAAAATGATTGTGATAAAAGAAATTACTGAAGGGCTTGTCATTACCAAAAATATTGAATTTACAGAAATAGCTCAAAACTGTTATTCAGAAAAATTGTTCATAAAAAATAACAACATAATAAAATTTGCCAATTGTAATTTAAAAATACAAAACTTAAAATTTGAAAACATAGAGCGAAGTCTTACAAATAATGTCCAATTGTTCACATTAATTTCACTAAACATTATAAATGAAATATCTTTAAAAAATCTTCAAATGGATAACATAAAAAACAGAGAAAAAATCGAATACATACAATTTCAAAATAATGTCACTACAACTTTTTTTAAGTTGTTTGTAATAATAGTAATTGTTGGAATTTTATTTGTAGTTTGTTCTAAACTAGAAGAAAAGAAAAATGTTGTAACAACAAAAATACAATCAACAAATTTAAAAGATCCTTTTTCTATTTCAGGAAATGAAAAAAAATCTATAACTGTGTAAAATAGAATAAGAACAAAATGTTGTACAAGTAATAAGAAAAAAAAAAAAAAACAGTATCTATCTAAAATATTTTAATGTTATATTATAATGATGGATCTGTCTGAAGTTTAAATAAGTTATTTGCAGGGACTGCAAACTTTGAAACGGGGGAGATGTCACACAATTATAATACGCCACTAAGTTTCCCACACATTTCATTTCAATTCAACTATTCTTCGACAAACAAAACTCTCAAATTTCGTTCTAGAGAATTGTCTTCGCCAATTCTCTATCCTTAAAGATACACTTAGTGCACCTGCAAGAATGCAATTCTAAGAAATGGATTCACATTATATTTGTAGATACTATTTAAGCTCTAGACAATCTCATAAACAGTTCAGATTGTATAATTGTTTCACTACGCTCGAACGCTGAAGCTCACCACCAAATAAAGACCATAAACACTTTAAACAAACGTGTTTTGTTATTATATAAAATAATAAAAAAAAAAATATTTAAAAACTCACCTTGTAATATTTGCACGATTCTCAATAATATAAGCTAAAAATAGCAAAAACCAAAATATTCTTCGATAAATCATAACGTTTTCAATTTTTAATCAACTTCTTTAAAAATTTTGATGTAACGCTGAAATTTTTATTTGAAGCGCAGGCAAAATAAATATTAATAAATAGTTGATTGCTCCCAACCTTTAAGAGTTATTTCGAACACTGATTATATTCATAAGTAAAATTTCTAAAATTTACTTTCCCCAAAACGTAGTAGACATTATTGATCATGACTCTGAGTAACAATTTTGCGCACAACTGGAAGTGTAAATGTGTAATCATTCTGAAATATGTAGGGCAAATTCACTCAAATAACCTTCAAATAAGAGCACTAGTCATGATCATGATTCATGACTTATGTACCTAATGATCGATAAATTCTTGAAAATATATGTGCGTATCGGGGTCAGAAAGCATGCATCCGTGCATTTGGAGTTGTGAATCATTCAATTCACAGTCACTAACAGTCCACATTCACAGAAAAGAAAATAATGGGAGTCGTATTCATTTCTTTCTAAGGCCGTATCTCCATTAGAAATATTTACTTCGGATATTTGATCAGACGTTATTCTTTACTTTGGGTAAATTATGTCATAAAGTAAGTGGTAAAAATGAGTTTCAAATCACACCTTGGCTTCACACGACATAATTTGTATACGAAGTCAAGTTATAACATACCTTTTCTACTGCAACACCCAACGCACTAAAATGCTTGAAACAACGAGACAAAATTGTTTTTGGCTTCGATGGACAGATATCCATGTGAAACGATACTACTTTATGACGTATAATATGCATTTCATCTATATTTAAGTAAAAAAAAAACAATTTTTTTTAATTGAAAATAACGTTTATTTGATTTTTTTTTTTAATAAATTTCTGTTCCGAGAGAGACTCTGAACAGGACTTGCTCTCTTCCTTATGCTACATTTCCACCTAACGCTAATCTGAGATTTAATAAGATTTACCGCAAATCTCCTTTAAATCTTGAAGATTTACCATACAAATTTATTCCGTTAATCTTGAAGATTAGAAATTAATCTTGTTAAATCATCCTAGGACAAATACTTTTACAAATCGAACTAACCTATTCCTGTATGGCTCTGAAGGACTCATTTATGGCTGAATTCAGTTCTTCACAGAGGAAACATTCTATCTCACTTCCTCTTTATGAGAAAAAATGCATTTTAAAAGGGGCTGTCAAAGTAAATCTTTTTTAAATCTTTTTGTGCGGTGAAAACACCAAATAGATTTATTAAATCTGAACTGAGATAATCCTTTGGTGGAAACATGGCATTAGTGATTATGGTGTCAGATTTTGCTAATCGATTTTCCCATTTAAAGCGTATAACAATTGCAAAGGCTTTTGAAATATATTTGCATCGGAATTGGAATGGTTTTCAAACTTTTGTTTATATTGGGTTTGTCGTTCCAAAAATTTTTTTTTTAGTTTTATTTGGAATTGACAACTAGTGCTGAAGTATGTTGATATTTTTGGAATAAAAAATTGATATTTAAATACAAACCTTTTAGGAACCGTATATGTGTGAAAATAAAAAACTGAAACCGAAAACGAACCGAATACAGACCGAACCGAATGAAACCGTATTATGTGTGAAACAAGGCTAAGAAGTCTTGCTTTCGGGATAAGCCTGGCTCAACAAAAATTGAAGCGTTTTAAGAATTGACAGCTTTTTTCGTTTATTCTTTAATGCTTTTTTACAAACTTTGGCTCTTCCTGGAGAATGAGATATTTCTTTCAGGACTTTCAGGATACTGCCTTAGCAGATTGCCGCAAGTTTATTTGTGTTGCAAAAGTAAGTTCTTCTGTTTGATGAGATCCACGAAGTTCTTCAGTCCTTCTGCATTTACTATGAGGGCAAAGATCATCAAACGATCAAGAGGGCCGACCAGTTCTAGATATATTTTGAATTTCAAAGCTTAACTTAAGCCAAGTTTCTTTTTTGTCAGCTCTTAGAATAAAGCCATTTGCTCTTAAATTTTTTAAAGTACCTAATCCAATTTAGCTTTAAATCCAACTTCAGAAAATGTTTTGGTCACATCGTATAAACGTTTTTCGGTAAAAACTGTTAAGCCATATGATCCTTCAAATATATCAAAATTAACGTTTTTTAAGGAAAAGCTTAAAAATGCATAAAACATCACTATTTCTAACACAAATCACAGCTAAGGTTGCAAAAAGTTGCACTCAATTTTTTGTTTGCAATTACAGCTTTATGATTCACTTCATCATTTTACACAAATAATTCAACAGAATTTAACGGAAAGTAACAACAAAATGATTAGGAAAGAAAGAACAAAAAACAGAAAAATACATTTTATCGGCATTTTTTAAATTAAATCACAAAAAATATTAAAACACAACCTTTTAACAAAAAATAAAATGAATATGTTAGAACACACCTCTACCTGAATTATTCATGTTAAAAATTTAATCAAATATTGCGAAATATTAAATAAATAATTAATTGAAACTGCAACTTTTTTTTTCCATGGTGTACAAAAAGTTATGCTCTCGTTTTCACTGACTTTGAGCTAATGCTGTGGCCAAATTATTTGGAGAAGAAAAAAGAATATATACAGTTTCTTAATCTGTGGATATTTCTCTACCCTTTGGTATTGGTTTATGTGAATCAATAATTAAAGATTCTATGGAAGCTTTATAATAAAGAACAAATAACAAACGTTATTTAGTTAAGATTTATTTGATAAGAATAAAAAATATTGAACAGAAAATATTAGTTGTTTGATTGAATAGAATTAATATAAATTGATAATATTGATAATGTAAAGTGCTAGAAATAGCTAAGTGGGTTGATCTCAAATATCCAACATCCCTCCTCAACGAATAGCTATATCAATCCTATAAGCTTGGACAAAGTCTTAATTCTCTCCTTGCCCAACGGTTTTGTCATCATATCAGCCACCATATGTTCTGTAGGACACCATTTTAACTTGATGACGTTTTGTTCTGTTAATTCTCGAACATAATGATATTTTGTAGAAATATGCTTCGTTCGATAACTAAATTTATTGATTCAAAATAGCTTTTTATGGCCTTTAGTCCTACAAATTGGCGTTTCGTTCGGCTTACTCACTTGAACTCATCAGTGACATAGTGAGGGCTTTGTCATACGCAATTTGTTTTAAGTTCAGTTCAACTTACATGAATTTTTCAGCGAAAATCCACTGTAAACTATATCCAACAAGATTAGAATTCCCTATCATTAAGCTGGAAGTTAAGTCTTCTAAGCTAAGTCTTCTATTTGGCTGATTTATTTCAGTAGTATATAGAATTTGTATTATAAAACCTTCTTATACTAAATTTATTATTTTCGCTTAACTTGATGCATGATTGATTGTCCTCAAACATTACCACAGGTTTAAGTTGTTCTTTTCCAAAATCCCTGTATAATTTTAATAACCATACATACTCTTGACTAGCTTCGGATAGGGCAATAAACTCTGCTTCGGTTGACGATAGAGCTGTGCTAGTTTGTTTTCGGCATGCCCAACTCACTGGTCCACCATTATATTTGAATAAATAACCTGTATTTGATTTTCTTTTGGTTTTATCTTGAGCCCAGTCAGCATCTGCATATCCTTTAAGAATATTTTTTGGTTCCGTAATATTTCCCATTTTCAGCTCAAAGTTTTCAGTTTTCTTTAAGTATCTCAGGGTCCTTTTTATTTCATTCCAATCGATATCTGTAGGATTTTCAATCTTTTGACTTAAAATTGACACACTTGCTGATATATCTGGTCGTGTATTTGTAGATAAATACAAAAGTCCACCAATAACTTCACGATATAGTGTATTATCCTTCAATGGGTTTCCTTTTTCATTTATCTTGAAATAACCAACATCTAGTGGAATATTTGATTGTGTTGTCGATCAAATAAACAAGGTTATTTCCTTTCCTGAAAAATTTCAATTGACATTTCAACTATACGCTGATATAAATCTCATAAATAGGCAATTAGAAAAACTCATCGATGTTTTACTAGCAAGCAGACTTAACGTCTTACCTCATGATTTTCTAACTGAAACAGAGAAAGATGCCTACAACATTACATTAGAGTATTTGTCGTACATGAAAACAAGCGTTTTGTACCCTTCAGAAACTTTAATTTTAGTAATTTTTGTTCCTAATTTCTCTTCCCTTATCTTCGAAAAGGCTTTAGTAATTCCATTCCCAAATGAACAATTTCAAGAACTAGATAATCCAATAGAAGAAGTTATATTACAGGGAAATAAAGTATACGAAGCTAATAACCAAATGCAAGCCAAAAAATTACGTGAACACAAAAACGAATGTATTAGAAACGCTTTTAAAGAAAGTAATTTTTCTAACCTAAGAACTAATAAAATGATTGTGATAAAAGAAATTACTGAAGGGCTTGTCATTACCAAAAATATTGAATTTACAGAAATAGCTCAAAACTGTTATTCAGAAAAATTGTTCATAAAAAATAACAACATAATAAAATTTGCCAATTGTAATTTAAAAATACAAAACTTAAAATTTGAAAACATAGAGCGAAGTCTTACAAATAATGTCCAATTGTTCACATTAATTTCACTAAACATTATAAATGAAATATCTTTAAAAAATCTTCAAATGGATAACATAAAAAACAGAGAAAAAATCGAATACATACAATTTCAAAATAATGTCACTACAACTTTTTTTAAGTTGTTTGTAATAATAGTAATTGTTGGAATTTTATTTGTAGTTTGTTCTAAACTAGAAGAAAAGAAAAATGTTGTAACAACAAAAATACAATCAACAAATTTAAAAGATCCTTTTTCTATTTCAGGAAATGAAAAAAAATCTATAACTGTGTAAAATAGAATAAGAACAAAATGTTGTACAAGTAATAAGAAAAAAAAAAAAAAACAGTATCTATCTAAAATATTTTAATGTTATATTATAATGATGGATCTGTCTGAAGTTTAAATAAGTTATTTGCAGGGACTGCAAACTTTGAAACGGGGGAGATGTCACACAATTATAATACGCCACTAAGTTTCCCACACATTTCATTTCAATTCAACTATTCTTCGACAAACAAAACTCTCAAATTTCGTTCTAGAGAATTGTCTTCGCCAATTCTCTATCCTTAAAGATACACTTAGTGCACCTGCAAGAATGCAATTCTAAGAAATGGATTCACATTATATTTGTAGATACTATTTAAGCTCTAGACAATCTCATAAACAGTTCAGATTGTATAATTGTTTCACTACGCTCGAACGCTGAAGCTCACCACCAAATAAAGACCATAAACACTTTAAACAAACGTGTTTTGTTATTATATAAAATAATAAAAAAAAAAATATTTAAAAACTCACCTTGTAATATTTGCACGATTCTCAATAATATAAGCTAAAAATAGCAAAAACCAAAATATTCTTCGATAAATCATAACGTTTTCAATTTTTAATCAACTTCTTTAAAAATTTTGATGTAACGCTGAAATTTTTATTTGAAGCGCAGGCAAAATAAATATTAATAAATAGTTGATTGCTCCCAACCTTTAAGAGTTATTTCGAACACTGATTATATTCATAAGTAAAATTTCTAAAATTTACTTTCCCCAAAACGTAGTAGACATTATTGATCATGACTCTGAGTAACAATTTTGCGCACAACTGGAAGTGTAAATGTGTAATCATTCTGAAATATGTAGGGCAAATTCACTCAAATAACCTTCAAATAAGAGCACTAGTCATGATCATGATTCATGACTTATGTACCTAATGATCGATAAATTCTTGAAAATATATGTGCGTATCGGGGTCAGAAAGCATGCATCCGTGCATTTGGAGTTGTGAATCATTCAATTCACAGTCACTAACAGTCCACATTCACAGAAAAGAAAATAATGGGAGTCGTATTCATTTCTTTCTAAGGCCGTATCTCCATTAGAAATATTTACTTCGGATATTTGATCAGACGTTATTCTTTACTTTGGGTAAATTATGTCATAAAGTAAGTGGTAAAAATGAGTTTCAAATCACACCTTGGCTTCACACGACATAATTTGTATACGAAGTCAAGTTATAACATACCTTTTCTACTGCAACACCCAACGCACTAAAATGCTTGAAACAACGAGACAAAATTGTTTTTGGCTTCGATGGACAGATATCCATGTGAAACGATACTACTTTATGACGTATAATATGCATTTCATCTATATTTAAGTAAAAAAAAAACAATTTTTTTTAATTGAAAATAACGTTTATTTGATTTTTTTTTTTAATAAATTTCTGTTCCGAGAGAGACTCTGAACAGGACTTGCTCTCTTCCTTATGCTACATTTCCACCTAACGCTAATCTGAGATTTAATAAGATTTACCGCAAATCTCCTTTAAATCTTGAAGATTTACCATACAAATTTATTCCGTTAATCTTGAAGATTAGAAATTAATCTTGTTAAATCATCCTAGGACAAATACTTTTACAAATCGAACTAACCTATTCCTGTATGGCTCTGAAGGACTCATTTATGGCTGAATTCAGTTCTTCACAGAGGAAACATTCTATCTCACTTCCTCTTTATGAGAAAAAATGCATTTTAAAAGGGGCTGTCAAAGTAAATCTTTTTTAAATCTTTTTGTGCGGTGAAAACACCAAATAGATTTATTAAATCTGAACTGAGATAATCCTTTGGTGGAAACATGGCATTAGTGATTATGGTGTCAGATTTTGCTAATCGATTTTCCCATTTAAAGCGTATAACAATTGCAAAGGCTTTTGAAATATATTTGCATCGGAATTGGAATGGTTTTCAAACTTTTGTTTATATTGGGTTTGTCGTTCCAAAAATTTTTTTTTTAGTTTTATTTGGAATTGACAACTAGTGCTGAAGTATGTTGATATTTTTGGAATAAAAAATTGATATTTAAATACAAACCTTTTAGGAACCGTATATGTGTGAAAATAAAAAACTGAAACCGAAAACGAACCGAATACAGACCGAACCGAATGAAACCGTATTATGTGTGAAACAAGGCTAAGAAGTCTTGCTTTCGGGATAAGCCTGGCTCAACAAAAATTGAAGCGTTTTAAGAATTGACAGCTTTTTTCGTTTATTCTTTAATGCTTTTTTACAAACTTTGGCTCTTCCTGGAGAATGAGATATTTCTTTCAGGACTTTCAGGATACTGCCTTAGCAGATTGCCGCAAGTTTATTTGTGTTGCAAAAGTAAGTTCTTCTGTTTGATGAGATCCACGAAGTTCTTCAGTCCTTCTGCATTTACTATGAGGGCAAAGATCATCAAACGATCAAGAGGGCCGACCAGTTCTAGATATATTTTGAATTTCAAAGCTTAACTTAAGCCAAGTTTCTTTTTTGTCAGCTCTTAGAATAAAGCCATTTGCTCTTAAATTTTTTAAAGTACCTAATCCAATTTAGCTTTAAATCCAACTTCAGAAAATGTTTTGGTCACATCGTATAAACGTTTTTCGGTAAAAACTGTTAAGCCATATGATCCTTCAAATATATCAAAATTAACGTTTTTTAAGGAAAAGCTTAAAAATGCATAAAACATCACTATTTCTAACACAAATCACAGCTAAGGTTGCAAAAAGTTGCACTCAATTTTTTGTTTGCAATTACAGCTTTATGATTCACTTCATCATTTTACACAAATAATTCAACAGAATTTAACGGAAAGTAACAACAAAATGATTAGGAAAGAAAGAACAAAAAACAGAAAAATACATTTTATCGGCATTTTTTAAATTAAATCACAAAAAATATTAAAACACAACCTTTTAACAAAAAATAAAATGAATATGTTAGAACACACCTCTACCTGAATTATTCATGTTAAAAATTTAATCAAATATTGCGAAATATTAAATAAATAATTAATTGAAACTGCAACTTTTTTTTTCCATGGTGTACAAAAAGTTATGCTCTCGTTTTCACTGACTTTGAGCTAATGCTGTGGCCAAATTATTTGGAGAAGAAAAAAGAATATATACAGTTTCTTAATCTGTGGATATTTCTCTACCCTTTGGTATTGGTTTATGTGAATCAATAATTAAAGATTCTATGGAAGCTTTATAATAAAGAACAAATAACAAACGTTATTTAGTTAAGATTTATTTGATAAGAATAAAAAATATTGAACAGAAAATATTAGTTGTTTGATTGAATAGAATTAATATAAATTGATAATATTGATAATGTAAAGTGCTAGAAATAGCTAAGTGGGTTGATCTCAAATATCCAACATCCCTCCTCAACGAATAGCTATATCAATCCTATAAGCTTGGACAAAGTCTTAATTCTCTCCTTGCCCAACGGTTTTGTCATCATATCAGCCACCATATGTTCTGTAGGACACCATTTTAACTTGATGACGTTTTGTTCTGTTAATTCTCGAACATAATGATATTTTGTAGAAATATGCTTCGTTCGATAACTAAATTTATTGATTCAAAATAGCTTTTTATGGCCTTTAGTCCTACAAATTGGCGTTTCGTTCGGCTTACTCACTTGAACTCATCAGTGACATAGTGAGGGCTTTGTCATACGCAATTTGTTTTAAGTTCAGTTCAACTTACATGAATTTTTCAGCGAAAATCCACTGTAAACTATATCCAACAAGATTAGAATTCCCTATCATTAAGCTGGAAGTTAAGTCTTCTAAGCTAAGTCTTCTATTTGGCTGATTTATTTCAGTAGTATATAGAATTTGTATTATAAAACCTTCTTATACTAAATTTATTATTTTCGCTTAACTTGATGCATGATTGATTGTCCTCAAACATTACCACAGGTTTAAGTTGTTCTTTTCCAAAATCCCTGTATAATTTTAATAACCATACATACTCTTGACTAGCTTCGGATAGGGCAATAAACTCTGCTTCGGTTGACGATAGAGCTGTGCTAGTTTGTTTTCGGCATGCCCAACTCACTGGTCCACCATTATATTTGAATAAATAACCTGTATTTGATTTTCTTTTGGTTTTATCTTGAGCCCAGTCAGCATCTGCATATCCTTTAAGAATATTTTTTGGTTCCGTAATATTTCCCATTTTCAGCTCAAAGTTTTCAGTTTTCTTTAAGTATCTCAGGGTCCTTTTTATTTCATTCCAATCGATATCTGTAGGATTTTCAATCTTTTGACTTAAAATTGACACACTTGCTGATATATCTGGTCGTGTATTTGTAGATAAATACAAAAGTCCACCAATAACTTCACGATATAGTGTATTATCCTTCAATGGGTTTCCTTTTTCATTTATCTTGAAATAACCAACATCTAGTGGAATATTTGATTGTGTTGCATTTTGAAGTGAGTACTTATCTAGTAACTGATTAATGTAATACTTTTGATTTATGTAGAAAATTCCATCATCTTCTTGTCGAACTTGTATTCCCAAATAGTTTTTGATTGGTCCCAGATCCGTTAATTCGAAATATTTTTGCAAAAGTTGTCCACATTCTTTAATTTTGGTTTCTTCTGTTGATGCAATTAATAGATCGTCCACATACACAAGCACATAAATAGCTTGATGCGAATTTTGTTTAATATATAAACATGGATCAGCAGTACTTTGAACGAAATTATTATATTTTAGTGCATCATCCAGTGTTTTGTTCCATACTTTTGCAGCTTGTTTTAGTCCATAAATACTTCGGGTCAGCTTACAAACCTTGTGTCCCTCCTGAGTTCTGTATCCAATTGGTTGCTTCATATATATTGTCTCGTCCAGTAAACCATTTAAAAATGCTGTTTTTACATCAAAATTATGTATTTTTAGTTTGTCTCTTCCAGCAATTGCAAGTAAACTTCTAAATGCTTGTTGCCTCACGACCGGTGCAAAAACTTCAGTAAAATCCTTACCAAATTTTTGTGAATAGCCTTGTGCAACTAATCTTGCTCGGTATTTGACGATTTCTCCAATTTCATTTCTTTTAATCTTGTATACTCACTTGCATCCAACTATATTGCAACCTTCCGGCGGATCAACTAATACCCATGATTTATTTTTCATCAGTGAGTCATACTCCTCATCCATGGCCTTTTTCCAGAATTCATTTTGATCACTTTCCAATGCTTGTTGAAATGAACTAGGCTCTGTGATAATAGTATTTTTGAACATTTTAGCTGATGGATCATATCTGTCAGGAGGTTGACCTTTTGTTGGTCTATTTGAGGTCCTTAATCTTGTTTCTTCGAGTGAGTCACATAATACGCTTCCTTTATCGTTGTCTTCACGATTTGATGTTCTATCCAGTTCAATTATAATCTCATTTTCTCTATCGTTTTTATAATGTATTTGTGATACTTCTGACTGATTTTTCATTTGAAAATCTTCATCAAGGATCTTAACATCTCTGAATAAAGTTATTTTGTTAGTTTTAGTATCGAGTAGACGAAATGCTTTGGATTCTTCTGAATATCCTACAAAAATAAGCTTGACACTTGTTGAGTCCAATTTGAATAGTAATTCCTTGAGAACGTGTGCAAATGCTTTGCTTCCGAAAGCGAAAATCTTACTTACGTCAGGCTTACGTGAAAACCAAAGTTCATATGGTGTTTTCTCTCTTACACGAGTTGGTAGTCGATTATATAAATAAAGTTGCATTCATAATTGCTTCTCCCCAGTAAGTATTTGGTAAACTTGCTCCCAAAAGCATGCAGCGTGCCGTTTCCATCAGGGTTCTATTTTTCCTTTCTGCAACTCCGTTTTGTTGTGGAGAGTATGGTGCAGTATATTGAATTTTGATGCCTTCTTGTTTCAAATAACTGATCATTTCATTATTGATATATTCACCTCCACGGTCAGATCTGATAATTTTTGGTTTCTTTTGGAACTGAGTTTTCATTTCTTCAATAAATTCCTTGATAAATTTTGTTGTCTCACATTTTTGGGTCATTAGGTAAATTCTTGTATATCTACTGAAATCATCCGTAACTGTTAAAATGTATCTTTTCTTGCTAGGAGTCAAAGTTTGCTTAGGACCACAAACATCTGTGTGGATCAAATCCAACGTTGATTTAGTTTGACTTTGTGATTGTTTTGGAAATGGTGTCCGAGACATTTTTCCTTGAACACAAGTTTCACAAACTTCATCAATCCCACATTTCTTGATTTGTATACCGTATGCAAGCTGAGCTGATACAAGTTTTTCAATTGACTTAGGATCCCTGTGACCAAAACGTTTGTGCCATGTATGTATACAATTATTATTGTGACCCGTTGCATCGGAACTCGCTAATGCCTGATGATTGGTTGATAAAGTGTATAGTCCGGATTGGCAATATCCAACAGCTATAGTAACTCCTTTTAATGTAATGTAACATTTATTTTCCTCAAAACATACCTTGAATCCTTTACTATCAAGTCTCTTGACAGATAAGAGGTTACAATCAAGTGATGGTACATAAAGGACATCATTGACTGGTATTTTTGCATCTTCTTCTTTGTTGTTCATACATAGGAGTATTCCAGATCCGCTTCCTTCAACCTTAACAAGTTTTCCATCTGCAAGTCGAACATTAGTTTTATTGGAAGTGTCAATTTGTTTGAAGAAAGATCGATCATTTGACATATGAGATGTTGCTCCTGAGTCTATGATCCAGACATTAGATTCAGTTTTTCTTTTTACATTGAAGCAAAATTCTGACTCATCAAATGCAACTTTACTCATTTGGTTGCCAGTATTGTTCTCTTGATTCTTCTTTTCTTTCCATTTCAAAAATTTTCGACATTCATGTTTTTCATGGTTTGACTTTTTACAGAAGATACAGAACTTTTTCTTTGAATATATATGTTGTGCAGATTTCATAGCAGTTTCGTTTGAATAGTCTGCAGGTGTCATATTTTTGCGACGTTTAAATTCGTCAATTAGTTTTCCTGTAACTAGACTTAGTGTCAAATCTTCTTCTGGTGTCAACTCTTAGTGTCAAATCTTCTTCTGGTCTGCTTTCTAATGCAGTTATAAGGCTGTTGTAGGAATCTGGGAGACTGCAAAGAAGCATTGCAACAACAAGATGGTCCATTAGTACTTCACCAAGTGCTGTTAGCTTCGCTACTAAGTCAAGCATTTGACCTATGTGTTCTTGCATATCACCATCATCAGTCAATTTCATTGAACAAATTTTCTTCAATATGAAAACTTTACTTGTTAAAGTTGACTTTTCATGATAGTTTTTAAGTGCAGTCCAAGCTTCTTTTGCCGATATTGCATTTCGTATGTGTAGGATTTGATTATCTTCAATCAGCATTCCGATGGTTGCACGAGCTTGATCATCATGCTTCTTCCATATAGCCGTTGGAGGATTTGGAAGATCCTCTTTGATTGTGTACCATAATCCATCCCGAGTAAGCAACATCTCCATTTTATATTTCCAGAGTTGATAATTTTCATTATTGAGCTGCTTGATAACACCTAAACGTGTGTCTGCCATTTCTTATTCAATTTTTAAAAATTTTTAATTATTTACTTGACCTTTGTTATTTTGTCTAATCCTGGGCCCATAGCCTATTGGTTTATGTGAATCAATAATTAAAGATTCTATGGAAGCTTTATAATAAAGAACAAATAACAAACGTTATTTAGTTAAGATTTATTTGATAAGAATAAAAAATATTGAACAGAAAATATAAGTTGTTTGATTGAATAGAATTAATATAAATTTATAATATTGACAATGTAAAGTGTTAGAAATAGCTAAGTGGGTTGATCTCAAATATCCAACATTTGGTTAAAATTTTACTCCTAAACTTTGAAATCTTAAAAATCGACTTTTGTCTCGTTTTTGCATGCATTCACTCCATAGGGCGACGCGACGTCTTGTGAGAAATTTGTGTCCGGTGAAGTTGGGGTGTCATGAAACGTCAAATTTATTTCTCCATTTATATCTTCTATGGGGAAAAAAAATAAATAGAGAAAGGGAATTGCTCATTTTTGTATGGCGCTCCGGCCCAGAGTGAACACTAATGAATTTGGTATCAAATGAAAGCTTACGTTGAGCTTGTTATATGAGTGATATATTTTCAAAATCTGTCATGGGAGATCTGAGATATTTAAGCTTGAAATTGGCAAATGCAAATGGAGCTTTTTCAGCTTTTTGTCGATATCTTCCGATCTAGGATATGTAAGAAAATGATATTGGTGTCAAATGAAAGCTACACTTCTAGGCTTTTCGATATACCTGAAATTATTTTGCTAATTTAAACAAATTTTGAGATATTTAAAGAAAAAACTACATTTTTTGCACTGCCTTTTGCACAATGATATCTCTAAAAATTCAGTTATGACATACACTTTTTTGGCACCATTGAAAAGCTTAATTTGAAACCTTTAATCTATTATATAATTAAGTAGCCTTGCTCAAATAAATACTTAAGCCTAGTACGCTGCTGATGCGAAACAAAATTTTTAGTTGGTCTCCAACAAGACAACGAAATGCTTACGAAAACGCAGCGAAAAAATATTCATTGACAGTTACACTAATTCAAAAATTCAAAACGAATGTAACTGAAAAAGAGGAGCACAGACAGCCACGCTGTAATAAAAGAAACAACAAAAATACCCACGAAAAAACACAAATGTCATTTTTCCGCACACAATAACTGTTTGAAAGTCGGCAAGGAACAGACCTAATAAATGGCCTGGGTAATTAATTGTGTGCGAAAAAAGAGTGTAAACTTCTCCAAAAAATATGCAACAATTTTCAATTTCGTTCATCGAACAGCGTACTGCAGAAACAAAAGTAAAACTAAATTTTTCGGTTATGATTTCGTTGTGTCATTTTTGTATGGAAATTTTCGTTTTGCATCAGCAGCATACTAGGCCTTACATATAAACAAAACTTAATTTAAAAGGCACTTATAGCAAAAGCAAAGTGCTTAAAATGTGTGAAAATAAACATTTTGCATTTCTTATTTTACTTACAGTGTCACATAAAACTTATTTATTTCTTATAAAACTTTTTTTAATTATTTTGTAAATCGATTTTCTTAATTCATAATGCTGTCTGATTTATTAGCAAGAAAATAAAACGAAAACTAATCCAAATCATAGACAGTTACAATATTATCCTACCCAGCAATACCCTTTATGCCTGAAAATTAAATAAAATCCAATCATAAGGGGACTCCACAAAAAATTTTTACTACATGACACATTTCTTGCAATCACTTATTTCAAGTGCAGGTTCAGGGTGAAGCATCCCACCCCCACGTTGCCACTCTGGTCAATTATGACCAAATTAGGTCATTACTTTTTCACTTGGTCATAACAAATTTGGTGGCCTAAAAGCTTTGGAGAACCAGGGCCTAGCGAGTTTCAACTCTCAACCATTCCTGTGTGCGTGTTGTTGGCAGGAATGGATGACAAGTAATACTCTTGGAGGATGTGTCGGTACTTCGCAAGAGGCAGTACCTCGGAAAAAACATTTCTGTTTTTTTTAGGTGGCTGTGGCTGGGAACCGAACCCTTACCTTCGGCATGAAAGTCCAACGCAATAATCATTCCACTATCTCTATCCAACGAGGTAGATACTACGTCGCATTGTCATTTTTTGTCCATGTATGATTTTGTTTGGAAAGAAAAAAAAACTCGAATTTTCTATATATGTTTTTAAAAATTAAATGCTTTACCTAAAGCGCATTTTTTTAAATTAAGTTTTCGGATATAAATTCATGTAATTCACTAGTCGGCACGGTTTTCCAAAGAAATTTAAGTGTGGTTTTCCAAAGGTTTTTGGTATCCTTAATATGAATCTGACCTTGTTATCGCTCGATCATGTCAGGTTTTCGATTTCACACCGAATTAGAATACCTCAAAAACCTGAAGTTCTGGCGGGCGTAGCGTGAGTTTCTGCCACTGGGGGCGGTGGAAATTTTGTTTTTTTTTAAAGAAAAAACAGCTTTTCAATGTTCAGCTTTTTAACTCTGTCGTTTTTAAGGCAAATAAGTTTTATGAAAGATAGCTACCGTTATTTTTGGAGTTACAAACGTAATTGTTCCTTCTAGCCTAGCCAAACCGTAAAAAGTTGAGTCCCAAGTTTGAATAGATTCTCTTCTTCTTTCTTCTCTCTTCTCTTCTTCTCAATGATCATTGAAACTCATCATTGAAAATTTTAATTGATTTTGAGACGTTTAAGAAGTAAAATCAGTTATTATTTTGATGGACAAATAAAGCTCAAGACTTATGTCGAATTCCTTACAACAACTTCAAATCGATTTTTTTTGTTGGTTGTAAGGAACACACAAAAAATCAAATTTTTCGTGTGGGATTGTGTGTGTGTCATTTGACAGTAGCTTTGAGGCAAAAAAGTAAACAAACTATGCGCATACAAATTTGTTACAAATATTCCAAAGTGCATTCAGTTTTTCGCGTCATTTTGTTAGATTAAAAACATATACATTTCCAGGAAAAGTTGCAAAAATAAACAGAAAATAGTTATGTGGCCATTAAAGTAAAAAAAACAACCCAAATTCATCCAAGAAACACATCATTCGAGAAACACATCGGCGAGCGCGCGATTTATATCTTTAATTGACTTTGGGCACTTTGAATCGAAGTTAGTTGATATTTTTATAACTTCTAACTGACCATTCACTATTGTTGATGAATTAAAATTAGTTTTAATTATTTATTTGCTTTTAATCTATTTAAATGACCGACGAACACTTTAGAACATTTGTTAAACCCGCCGCAAAGTACTTTCAACTCCAGAGAAATGTCAAATCTTGTTAGTGTGTGTGAAATCGATTTGAAATCTTGCTGAAAATGCAAGATTTGTTTTGACAGAATAAAATCGATTTTGTTTAGAAAAAAATCGATTCTGTTTAGAAAAAAATCGATTATTTGGTTGTAAGGAATTCGACATTAATAAATATTTCTTGTCAAAAAAAATTTCAAATAAGCCCAACTTTCTTCAAAAAATTACTTTTAATTTTTTAATGATCATTGGTAAGGTAGTTCAATCATTGAAATAAGAAAAGTGTTTTTATGTTGAAAGTTAGGCCTTTTAAAAAAAATTTTTTTTTGGCTAGAAATATAAACTTAGTCTTAGCCTTTATTTGTTCATCAAAATAATAAATGATTTTACTTCCTAAACGTCTCAAAATCAATCATTAAAATGTTCAATGATGAGTTTCAATGATAGCTACAACTGGAACCTTAGAAGTGAAAAATTCGAATCTTAGTTTTAAATGTTTAATTCACTTAAAAAATTTATGATAAATAGAAAAAAGTTCTAAATTGGCAAATGACTAGCTGACCCACCCAGCTTTGCTCGGGAAATCATTATTTGAAGTTAAATCTTTGTATATAAAATCTATAGTACTATCATCAGCCAATTTTTTTTATTTTCATAAGCCTTCACCAGGCGGCGCTAATATGGAAATGTATTTGATATTTGAGAGTTGAAATAGAAGAAAAATGTAAAAGCAAAATGAAAAAGTCGTAAGAGAGGGTTATATTACATTGATTCTCGCAACAATAAAGGGAGCAAGGGAGACAAATGAATCAGTTGCTTGTGCCATACACATACTAACGACAAGAATAAATAAAAGGAAATAAAAATAAAACGAATTGCTTTATATTACTCGATTGTGTTTGTATGTGAGCTTGAGGTATAAGTTATATGTTTGTTTATAGATTTATACGTACATACATAATGTAGGTAGGCATGTAGATTATATTTTCGTTTATTATTTTAATTTTGTTTTTCAAATCTTGGGTATTTGACTTGAAATTTTAAATCTTTGTAGCAATGTTGCAACTTTTCACCACATCTATGAAGGAATTATTTAAGGACATGTTGCGATATTTAAATTTTTTGTATTTACCTTATGTAGGTAGTAGGAGTTTTATCAGTTTTTCCAAATTTTATTATAACATTATGATAACAGTCTTACGATAACGATTCATGGAATTTAAACCATCATCGCGTAAAATAAAGAGTATATTAAGTTTTTGTTAGGAAAAAATGATCTATTGCTTTTGAATAAAACTTTTTTTTAACTATTGGGATGCAATTTTTATTTATGTATTTGTTTGTTTAAATTTCATGTAACTCCAGAAATAATTTGTGTTTAATCACTTATGACACTCACTATTGGTTAAAAGAAGACAAGAAAAAAAATCCTACGGGAGAGGGTTTTATTTCCCCCCGCTTGGACAGAAGGGGCAGTCTTATAAAAAAAATAGTTAGGTACCTAGGTACTTAGAATGGAAAAAGTATACCTATTAACAAACAACCACTTACAGTATTGTTTTGTAGCTTTTTGGAAAACCAGAAGTCCATTCTCATGGTTTATTTTTAAATAAAGTTCTTTTCGTAAACAGCTTCGACAAAAATTGTTTTCAAACTTAAAATTGTGAAAAAGTTGTTTTTTAATACACTAGTCAACAATATTAAAGGAACAAATTTTTTTTCAATTTTTGTTAGCGTTTTTTGAAGAGCTGTATCTTTGTGACGAGCGGTCGTATTGAGTTGAAATAAAAAGCATTTTACAGCTTTATGTTTTTTGTTTCGAGATTTGTTTGCAAACAAATTTTTTTGAAGTACCGTTATTGCGTTATTGCAAAAAATGAGACGAGACAACTAAATTATTTTTTTTCTATTTTTTTTTAAGGTCCTCATTTCTATGGATAACTTTTTTTGAGTCAATTAAATGTCATGATCAGATACCTTGTTTATTCAGCTTCAATTCAGTTTCTTTGTTGTTGTCGTACGATTTTTTTTGACATGGTTTATCTGACTTTGAATGAAAAAAGATACTTTTAGACTTGATTACCAATATCTCAGCAAATAATGACGTTATAAAAATTTCAAAGACAGTTTTGGAAATTTGAAAAAGCGTTTTACAAGATTTTTTTATGATTTTGTAGAAATTATTTTTTTTTTACCGTTCACCGTTGGTTTAAAAAAAGTACTAAAAACCGACGTTTTGTGGTGTTTTCGTAAATATTTTTTTTTCGTTGCAAATATTGATTGCATGGCTTGCGTTGGTATGCAAATTTATAGACTTTTAAATCATCAATATTCTTGTAAATTTTCAAATTGATTCATCGAACCGTTTTTCCTCACCAAAACTTCAAAGTCTTTCAAACCAGGTAAAGGAACAAATTGTGGTGTTCCTAAACAATGCGAAGTTGTCATCAAAATAACAAGAAAACCGCAATTCTAGTGGATTTTTTTCACAGTTTTGTATTAATTAGATACTTTTTTGAATTGAAATGAAATAAAAAGTACATTAAACAAAAAAATAAAAAAAAATAATTTAAAAAAATTTTCAAACAAAAAAACTTGATTTTTTTAATTTTTTTTTTTTGAAAAATGTAATTTTTATTTCATTTCCATTCAAAAAAGTATCTAACTAATGCAAAACTGTGAAAAAAATCCACTGGAATTGCGGTTTTCTTGTCATTTTGATGACAACTTCGCATTGTTTAGGAACACCACAATTTGTTCCTTTACCTGGTTTGTAAGACTTTGAAGTTTTGTTGAGGAAAAACGGTTCGATGAATCAATTTGAAAATTTACAGGAATATTGATGATTTAAAAGTCTATAAATTTGCTTACCAACGCAAGCCATGAAATCAATATTTGCAACGAAAAAAAAAGATTTACGAAAAGACCACAAAACTTCGGTTTTTAGTACTTTTTTTAAACTAACGGTGAACGGTAAAAAAAAAATAATTTCTACAAAATCATAAAAAAATCTTGTAAAACGCTTTTTCAAATTTCCAAAACTGTCTTTGAAATTTTTATAACGTCATTATTTGCTGAGATATTGGTAATCAAGGCTAAAAGTATCTTTTTTCATTCAAAGTCAGATAAACCATGTCAAAAAAAATCGTACGACAACAACAAAAAAACTTAATTGAAGCTGAATAAACAAGGTATCTGATCATGACATTTAATTGACTAAAAAAAAATTATCCATAGAAATGAGGACCTTCAAAAAAAAATAGAAAAAAAATAATTTAGTTGTCTCGTCTCATTTTTTGCAATAACGCAATAACGGTACTTCAAAAAAATTTGTTTGCAAACAAATCTCGAAACAAAAAACATAAAGCTGCAAAATGCTTTTTATTTCAACTCAGAACGACCACTCGTCACAAAGATACAGCTCTTCAAAAAACGCTAAGAAAAATTGAAAAAAATGTGTTCCTTTAATATTGTTGACTAGTGTATATGTACATTATGTATGTTTTTCCATTTTAAGTATTTTTTTTATAAAATTGTCGCCTGTCCAAGCCGGTTAAATAAACTTTTTTCTTGTTTACTTTTAACCTAAGTACATGCCCTTGGCAGATTTTACGCGAATCACCTAGTATGCTGTATGCACAAAAAATATGCCATTAAATTAACCCCTACAGCGACTAAAGGGATGATAATACAAATCTGAAAAAATTAGGGAATATTTTTTTTCTTTTAGAATCGGTTTAGGCCAATACAACCTGATCTTTTTCTTACGACCATCCTAATGCACCTACATACCTACATATCTTCCTAGCTATCAACATTTCAAGAGGCTTAGAATTTTTGAAATTGTGTGCATAAAAACTAGATGAAATACATAAAAGAACAATGTTCGAAAGCATGAAATTGATTCAAGAAAAACGAATGTCATTTTATCATAAATACGAAAATATTAATTTTATACCAACAAAAAACTTGAAATCATTGGAGCTATTTATTAGAAAAATTTAAATACAAATTTGGTTTTCTGGTTTTGAAATTCAACACTTTTGTGAGACAAATATTCTAGAAAGATATAAGTACTATTACCATTTTATTATTTTGTTTGACCCTTCACCGTTAGTTTAAAAAAGTACTAAACAACGACTTTTTATGGTCTTTTCATAAATCTTTTGTTTCCTTGCAAATATTGATTGCATGGCTTGCGTTGGTATGCATAATTTTAGACTTTTAAATCATCAATATTCCTGTAAATATTCAAATAGATTCATGGAACCCTTTTTCCACACCAAATTTTCAAAGTCTTACAAACCAGTTAAAGGAACAAATTTTGTTGTTCCTAAAAAAAGCGTAGTCGTTATCAAAATGACAAGAAATTCATCAACCCGTTTTTGAAATATTGAATTTTCAAAAAATAAATTTAATATTTTCTTAAAAATCCAAAAAATTTTTTTTTTTTAATTCAAAAAGCTTTTCCTCAAAGGTTGTATGGCAATTACCTTTATTTTTAGAGCCAACAAAAATTTTAATTTCCCCTCTGGAGAGTTACAAGAAAACCTTAAGTTCAAAATTTGAAGCAAATCGCATCATTTATTTAGGCTGTAGATCCAGATACAAACAGACAGACAGACAGACAGACAGACATACAGACAGACAGATAGACAGACAGACAGACAGACAGAATTGTGCCACCATTTTGTCGTGTTCTCTATCATCGTAATGTCATGTTTGATTTTTGTCTCAAAATTTTCGTTTGCACGAATCCAAAACCTCTATAGTATCCATATCGCAAGTTAAAAAGAGGCTGGGTTCGACCCACACTGGTAGTTTCCCATTGGTGCCCTCAAAAGCTAGAGGCCCAATGTAATTTTTTGTATTAATTTTAATTTTTCTGGTGTTCAATATGCAATCAAGTGAATACCAAAGATTGGTTTGCTTTTGAGATATAAGAGACAAGAACATTGTTGAATAATATGTTTTTAGCTTTTTCTTTAAAAAAAAACTTTTTTAGACCAGAAAAAAGAACTCAAATCGTATGGGGAGCCTTGAAATAATTAATTCATGAAGTATTAAAATTGGTATCGACGCAGAATTGCACCCCTTATGGCATATCCAAAGTCCCTCAAAATCCGAAATATTACCGAAAACCCTTTTAAAATAATGCGATGTCAATGGAACTTTGAATAAATGTTTCATTAGTCAATAGAACCAAGAGTCCAGAGTCCCTAAAAATATCTATAACCATCTAGTCTTCAGTATTCGATTAAAAACTAATAAAAGCAAAAAAATTGTAAGAAAAAATCTTGTATTTAGTCTCAAAATTTGGAATAAAGACAGTATAAGCTTGTTTTTTGTCATTTTTTGTTCTGAAATTTTTAGTTTCAAATTAGTTTTCATGGAAATCACTTGATTTAAAATCAAGATGATAGAACAGACTTTTAGCTTTAAAAAATGTGTAATTCTTAATTGTAAGTATTACCATTATTTCTAAATATTTTTTTTTCATCTTAAGTGTTTTTTTAGAAAACTGCACCTCCTGTCCAAATGGGGTGAGCTAGGCCCCCCTCTTTCATAGTAAAAAATGCTTGTAAATAACTGTTCTATACAAATCTGTCAATAAACTTTGTCGCCCGAGTTATCGTAATCTCCCCTTATAGGTATTGTTTAACTATCGATAGATGATTCAAATTTCACTGATTGTTCAGGGCTGTTATTTTGCACTCCTTTTTCATTCCAACTGTGTCAAACAGGAAAAGTGCTGCAAAAGCAATGCTAAGAACATCCAAACGAAAACAGACCTAAACCAACCAACCAGGGTTGCCAGCTCAAGAAGCACTTGTGTAGCCCAGTTTCAGAATTCTTGTAGCCCAAATCGTTACCCAAAATCTAGCCCAAAAACGAGCCCAATCTCATCTTAAAAATATAGGATTACTTATACATTCCACTTTTTTTTTTTTGTTCTTTGGAATAATTTCCAGGGACAAATCCTTAAAATCTGGACGAACTAAAATATATCGTTGAACTTATGTAACGAATTTTCTTAAAATTTATAGAAATAATATGAAATTGGGCTACTTTTTTCATATTCTTGTCGCAAATTAAGGAAAAAGATAGCCCAATTTATGATAAATAGCCCAATCTGACAACCCTGCAACCAACCACCCCAAACAAAAATTCGCTTTTTTACCCACCCAGCACAAAAATATTCCGATCGTATGCTGAGCGGCAGCAGCAGCAGCCGAGCATGAGCAACAGCAGCCGTCAATGACAACCACCTACTTGCTTACCATATTCCAACAACAACCAACAGAAATAACAAAAAACGAAAGTAAACAAAACAACCCAAAAATATACACACTAAATGACAACGAATATTACACCTAACAGCAGCAACCTTCCCCCACCAAAGCATTTTTACGACTGAAATGAAATCTGATAAAAACAAAACACGAAGAAAACACAAAAGTAAAATAAACAAATACAAAGATTTAAAGTAACCATGGTTACAAATACAATCTTACAATATAACTTGCAAGCATGTATTTTGTTGTTTGTTTCCAAATACAATTTTTTTCTTTCCCAACGATAGAAAGAAAAACAATCATACTTTCATTTCAGCTCACATCAGAGCCAAATACGCATACGCACCCAACTCTCAGCCTATTATTCATTGACAAAACCAATACCTTTGAAAAAAACAAAATTGCTTGATTTCTTGTCTCCCTCCAACTCTTATAACAAAAGGTATACAGCTCTCTCATTATTTATTATTACACTTTATTCTTCATTTGCCATATTCTTAAGTTTAAAATTCAGCTGTACACACTAAGTTAGGCATTCCTGTTAACAACTTGCGGATAAACTGTGAATGGCTAAACTGTGAATGGCTAAACTGTGAATGGCTAACTGCGAATGAAAAAATCTGTCATCGCTAGTCACAACGCAACATCATAGACCACACAACTGCGAATTGTTAATCCGTGAATGTGAAATGAATACTCACTTTTCACATTCACTGATCACTACTATTCAGGATTTACCCATACAATACCTTACCTGCGTTGCTGTTGCTATTGCTATTGCTAATGCTATCCAACCAAATTTTCAAATTAAAAGAGCTACATTCGCAACCTTGTGAGTTGATGAATTGGTTGTGTTTGTGTACTTGTGAAAGCAGGAGATACAGGCATATAATCGCATAACGCAACTGTTTGAAATTGAAGTGGAATGGAATTCGGTTGCTGAGACGATAACGATAAGTAGGTAAGGTAGAAAAAGGGTTGTAGGCTCGCAAAAGTATGTATATGTATACATGTGTTTGTTGGGAAAAAAAAAGCGTTCGGTAGGTGCAGTGTGTATCGTATGTTGGGCTAATTTTGTTGTATCAATATTTTGTATGATACATTCAAGGTGGGTTTATATTTTTCGTGGTTGCAATGTGTGTTGTTCAAACTTTTCAGTACCCTCAGAAAGTCAGCACTACGAAATGTAATTCACAGTTTACATTCACAGTTTATATTCACAGTGAATGAAAAATAGCATTCACAGTTATACCTGTGAATGCGAATTCACGACTTAGCTCATCTCTAACAGGTTGTGAATGTGAATTTTCATTAGCTGTGAATAAGTAGCAGTTCGTGATTTTTGGCTCATCTCTAGTGCCTGGTACATACATACATACGTAGGTACAGACATTGAGGAGAAGAGGAAACAAAAAAAGAGGATCAAAACAAGTTTTTATCGTTACATAAAGATTCAATACACATCGCATATTTTCTAAACAGAAACAAATTTGTTTGTTCTCGGAGACTGTCCTTTGCCAAGATAAGGCACACAAAATGCTTTACGTGTCGGGAGCTTTTAAAATAGATTGGAATGAAAATTAGAAACTGATGTCTATTTGCGTAGGTATTCGTTCTTATTTTCTTGTATGTAGGTGGAAACAGGTTTTTTATTTTGTTATCGCTTTCTAAGTGGTTTTTTGATGTGGAGCGTCGAGTTTCTCAGATTTAATTCAAAGCAATATGAGGCCGTGAGTGCAAAAGTGGTGTAACCCATTTTTTGGCATTGTTGATATATTTGCCTCGTATTTTTACATTTATGCATCAAAAGTCATCAAAGGTAAAATTTTAATTTCTAAAAGCTTTCCAAAAATGTGACGTATACTATTTGAATCTCAATAAAAAGATTATTAAAAATCGATTCAAAACGAAAAACATGATCAAAAAAAAAAGTGGGTTAAACCGCTTTTGCACTCACAGCCTCATATATGATTGTATGAAAAAAAACTTAAAATCGTTGGTGCGGTTTTTAAAAAAAATTATTTTTATATATCAAATTCTTACAACATTTTAAAGGGAAAATGTTGACATGCAAATCTTAAGTATTTATTTATGTACATATAAAAATTAAATTTCAAAAAAAAATTTTGAACCCGTTTTCAAGATACACTCCTCGTCAACTGAATACGCACAAACATTTTTTAATATACTTTATCCATTTTTTCCAAACAGTGATGGTTATTATGCCATCTGTTGATGCTAACTATTCCCTTAAGATGTTAAGCAGATAATTCCGAAAGAATTATCCAAAAACAACCGTGAGTTTTTCTTCAACCACTTGCAAAGTGTTTTATATGCAAAGTAGGAGTTTTTTTTTTAGTCAACTGAATAGGTACAACGCCATTTTCTTCGTTGTTTATAAGTTTTTTGGAGTGCTTGACAGTTTAAATTAACGATTTTAGTGTTTTCAGTAAAATTTAATTCTTGATTTCAAATTTTAAGAAAAATGGGTAGATCTACGTGTCTTAACAGTGTTGAAAAAGCTAAAATCGATTTACTTAGAGACCAAGGCCTAACTGGACGTGCAATAGCTGATAAAGTTGGCCGAAGTTTTAATGTAGTTTATTCTTACTTGAAAAATAAAGATGCATACGGCAAAAACATGAAGGGAGGTAAGAAAACAGCAACAACAGCAGCTGAGAGACGAAGAATTTTAAGATATGCATCAAATTCTTCGGATTCTGTGGCAAAAATAAAACAAAAAGTCGGCGTAAACGCAAGTTGCTCAACAGTATTAAGAGTAATCAACAACTCAAGCCATCTTAAACGAATGAAACTTAAGAAAAAACCACCACTTGACGATAGACGGAAAATGTTGCGATTAGATGTTTCAAGACTTCACATGAGTTGGAAAAAAGAATGGTATCACGTGGTTTTTTCAGATGAAAAAAAGTTTTATTTCGATGGCCCTGATGGGTTCAACTTCTATTTTCACGACTTAAGAAAAGAAAAAAGATTTTTAAAGCGCCATCATAGTCGTGAAGGAGGTGTCATGATATGGGGAGCAGTCAGTTATTATGGAACAGTTGAGCTCGAGGTTGTAACATCAAGAATGACAGCAGCTGGGTATAAAGTAATTTTGGAAAGAAATTTTCCTAAATTTTCTAACATCTTTGGACCCATAAACTGGACCTACCAACATGATAATGCGCCTATTCACTCAGCGCGCATAATAAAAACATGGATAGAGGAGCAACAAGTGCAGTTGCTTCAATGGCCGCCGCGCCGTATTCACCTGATCTAAACATCATAGAAAATGTCTGGGGATGGTTAGTACGCTACGCAAAGTTTATGAGGGTGGTCGTCAGTTCGAAGACAAAGAAACCTTAATTTCTGCAATCAAATTAGCGTGGAGCGAAATTTCGTTAAATTACATTAAAAAGCTATACGATTCCATGCCGGATCGAATTTACGAAGTAATTAAAAATAAAGGTGGAAGTACCCACTACTAAACTTAAACAAAAACTTGTTTCATTCCATTCCAATACCAATTTTAATTTTTGTACCTATTCAGTTGACTCAAAAAAAAACTTCTACTTTGCATAAGTTACACTTTGGAAGTGGTTGAAGGAAAAACTCACGGTTGTTTTTGGATAAAACTTTGAAATTCTGTTATTTATATGTTACGAAAATTTTTACCATCAACAGATGGCATAATAACCATCACTGTTTGGAAAAAATGGATAAAATATATTCAAAAATGTTTGTGCGTATTCAGTTGACGAGGAGTGTATCAAATTTTCAAAACAATAATTTGAAACTTTTTTAGAAGTCCAGAAATTAGTTTTTTGAAAATTTTGATGTGCAATATTATTTGAACTTATTTGAAATATATATATGGGTGATTCTCTGCAAACTGTGATTCTATTTTTAGAATATTTTCAAAAATTAAAACATCTTGGAAACAATTTTTGTTTTGTGTTTGTGGCTTCATTTAGTCAGAGTATCATATCAGTAAAAGCATTTTGCTACAACTTTTAAAGAAATAAAAAATATAGTGAAATGTACTAAAACTAGTATAGACGATAAATGAAACTCTTTTTCTTTTTTTCTTTTTAGTTCTCCCTCTTTTTGACCATATTTTTGTTGAGATTTTTGTTTGTCTAATATACGTTTTGTACTCTTGACATTTCTACTTCCCTTTTTTTTCTTTAAAAAATTATCTCTTTTTCGTTTTTGAAGTCTGATTTTCTGAATCGCAACCCTTTTCCTTGTGCTGGGTTATTACATAGTTTTTATTGCACGGAATGATTTTTGTTTGGCTCGTCCGCTACCGTTCTTACAAAGAAAATTGGTAGAAAAAAGTATTAAGTATTAAAAAGAAATAAGTTAATTATATTTAATTAAAGTTCAAAAAGGATTTAAATGCCACGGTTCTGACATCCACAGTACTGACATTTAGACAGTTTATGTGACCTAACTTCCCTATGCTAACGAGAAAAATAATTTCCAGGACAATTTTAGCTTATGCCTTTAAAAGGAACACAAAATTGTGATAACCAGCCAGCCAAAAACATGTTATAACATGCTTTAAAAATACTACCACGGTACTGACAAATAAATGTGTGACATACTTTCATCCCATGAAAACATATCACTCTTAAAGTACAACAACGTTCAAAAATTAAAATGACTGTTGTTAACTATACATAACTAGTTTATCTAATAGAAAACCACAATACATACGTGTTAAAGCTAAAACAAAATGGCGGTTGAGTGGGAAATCTTTTTAATTCAAAAATAGAACCAAAACCTCGGACAACATTCATTCGTGATTATTTTATTCAGCAATAAGTATTAAGACTTAATTTTTGCATTATTTTGTCAAGCAAGTATTGCACTCAAACTTTTCTTCGGACAACATTTCAATTCAATGAAGTATTTCATTAGAAAGTAGCAAATTGGGTCATGATATCGAATGTAGATTGTAGTAAATAGCCATTTACACAATTTAAACCAAAAATATATACGAACATTTTACATTAAATAACAAAAAAAGCACTGGACACAAAGAATCACAGTTGAGACGGAATCACCCACATATAAAAATTAATCTAAATCCGTTCTGCTGATAATAAGAAAATTCAAAATATAAAAAACCATTGTATGAGAGGTACTACTAATAGTTGCTAAGATTAAAATTTTATAATTTTTGATAGTTTAAGCATACGGAAAAAGTTTAATTAAAATCGTAGGAGTAATTTTTGAGAAAAAAATATTTTCGTTAAATGTTTTCTTAAAATATTTTGGAAAGTATTAAAAAACTCTTGAGTATCAAGTTTCAAAAATATCGATGATGTCGTTTTCGAAATATTTGATTTAAAAAAAAAAAAATGGAAACATTTTTTTTAAATAAAAAAAAAAAATTGTTTTGAAAATTTTGGTATACAATACTGTTTTATTTTTTGGAAGCTTCTGTATTAAAAAAAAAATATTGAAATCATAGTCATATAGTTTTGACAAAAATGTTCAATTAGAATGAAGTTCAACTTTGGATGCTCTGCCAGTCAATTTTAGTCGTGTTGATAGAAGCTTAAGAGACTAGAAATTGTATAATTCTTTACGAAGCCTATAAATTATATAAATAAAATTAAATAAAATTAAATTAAATAAAATTAAATTAAATTAAATTAAATTAAATTAAATAAAACACTTTGAACATTGGTTCGAAAGTTCTATCGGTAATATTTGAACCGTTGTAAATAAAATTGGAATAAAGTGTGGGAAGTTCAAAATTTACAAGAAAAATAGTTTTTTGTCGTAGATTTGTGTCTACAAAAATAGATATACCTACATAGGAATATTTAACTTATTTTTTTTTGTTAACTTTCATAATGCAACGTTTGTATTGATATTTTGGAGCTCCCTCTTATTTTAACTTGATCGTTTAAGATGAGAAACACAGGAGTAGGTACCTACCTAATTAACTATAAAAAAACTATAACAACCTTGCAAAAAAAAAAAAAAATAGTGGCCACGAAGATTTAAATTTGTAAATATTAAATAACTCTAAGCCCCGACAATTTTAAGATGAAATAAATTCTTGGTTCATGTTTTTAACGAAAAAAAACTGTCCACCCACTTCCATAGCTAAAAATTATAGATCTTAATTGTCATCACATTTCTGCAAAGAAATCACTCAGAACTCCAAATAGGCAGGCAGATACCTAACTCCTTTTAGAGTGCATGAAAAATAGCTTGAAATATTGAAAATAAATTAATTGAAAAACTTCTGGTACAAGAAAACTAAACTCAAACTACCTTCGAATGAGTTTCTCTATCTCAATTTTTTTTAAGTATACTTTTTCTTACTTCAAAATAAACTACCAGAGCTCAGACAAGAGAGACCAAACAAATCGAACCCGAAACCACAAACAAGTTTTTTCTCTGTCATTTTTTGTGTGCTCTGCTCATACTTACAGTTTTTTTTTACATTGACTTCTAAAAAAAAAACTTATCGTAGCCGCAAGTAGATATACCATTGTATATAAATTCTAGTATTCTCATGAAGAAAAAAAGCTCGTGGCCATCTATGCGTCCAAATGTAATACTAATTTTTGTTAAGGGATCTCCGTAAGGCGATCACAGCGAACCTATCGACCAAATGTCTACCTACAAAATCGTGTTTCATGAGAATACTATAGATTGGATATACAATGGATATACCATATACCCACATGCTACATGCTACAATGTTCCTATCCTATTCCTCTCCCTTATTCCTAAACACAAGAAAATCGAAAAAGTAACCAGTTTTTCTTGTTTTTGTCTGTCGTTTGTTGTTGTTTGCAACCAGTTTTTCTTGTTTTTATCTGCCATTTGTTATGGGCTCTTGTGCTGTTTGCTCAGTTGTTTTTTTGCCTCAGTAAGGGAATTTTTAATTTCCCTTTCTGTGAGAAGCGATCATACGACATCTGGTTTGTGAAGGAGTCGAGAAAAAATTTCGTCTGATGATAATACTATTAGATTCATATACAATGCTAGTACTGAATAATATACATTGAGTTCTTTTCTTTTCTTCAATACAAATAAATAGTTCAAGTTCAGAGAAAATAAATCATAGAAGATCGGTTTCGTAAATAATAAGTAATTTTAGATATCTTTTTCAAACAAAAATCTAACTAATATTAAAAAGGAATGATTTTTTTAAAACACTATCTTAGTTGCTGTGTAGAAAATTATCGTTAGATACAAGAATTAATCTGAGCTAGAATACTCGCTTTGTAATTCCTGATTTTCGTCACTGTTAGAGTTTAAGTTATTTTCACTGATTGTTGGTAGTTCTTGGCTTATGGGATCTGTTTCAGGTTCAATTAAAAATTGTAAAACTTCAGAAGGCATTGATTTGTATTTTGTAATGGCTTTTCCCGAAATGAATTTATCAATGAATCTGAAGCATGTTGAGTAAGTTCCTGTTCGTATTTATTCTCGACATTTTTCGGGAATGTAAAGTTCTAAAACGTCTGAAGTCTTTATTACACATGTCTCAAAATGAAATGAAATGGAGTTAGGCAGTTTTCATTGAACGACGACGACATGATATTTATGGATTTTGACCAAATAATTTTCTTTAAATTATTTAAAAAGTTGATTTTTGGGTTTGGTAACTCCATTTTTTTTTTAAATGTGTTCCAGCAATTTATTGTTCTGGTCCCATTTGGAATGGGAGCACCAAATTTCAAAAAATTCCATACGAGGAACGGAAAAGGGTGAATCTAAAAATGGAAAAAAAGTACTTTGCACTGCTTTGCGAGGTATACCATATGCATGTCCAAAAAGAAGACACTCACAGCTACTCAAAAAACACAGTTTTGATTCAAAATAACATAAAATACTAATATATATTGTCCAAAATATCTTCAGAACACATATTTCTTAAAAATTAATTTGACACTTATTCTACATTTTTTATCCAGGAAACTAACACAGACACAGGTTTAACAAAATTTTCATAAAAAAGATAATACTTTCACAAATCACTGATATTTTTTGTATCGAAATTGATGTATTAACACTTATTAATAAAGACTTGAAATGCTTGAAAACTTAAAATAAGAAAATAAATCGCAGTTTTTTTTTTTGAATTAACTTTGAAATGCATTTGTTTATCAATAAATTAAGTTAGTAAAGGAATAAATGCATTTTGGGGGTCAACAATAATCCATTATAGATAAGAATAAACATCGTTTTTTTTACGTCTAGCTATATGGGGTCGGTCCACTGTGCGACGTCAGCAGCCAATTATCAGAAAGTATTGCATATCCCGAAGGTGCCCACGACAAAAATGCAAAAGAGGACACACACTGGCGGTTGAAGACGTCAGCAAATAAATTCCGTTCGCGGTTTATACAATCCACATTAGCTTTTGGCAGCAAAGTTAACATATAAAGGTTGGAATTTCATCGAAATTCAGATTCTTCTTGCCACCGTGTGTTGTAGAGTTGCAGTACCAATTTAGTGTACTGGGTAAAGAAATTCCAAATGAATTTATTTCAAACTAATACGAAGCACACTGCTGGCCACATATACCAAGGTACGTCAAAACTTGTTGGCTTCCGCCGTTAAATACCTCCGCTCTCCTCCTCCTCCTTTTTCATAAGCTCAGACTAGGTACTCTATCCCAATATTCGCTTTCTGAGTTAAGACTAGGAACTCTATCCCAACCTTCGCTGTCTGAACCTCCTTATCGTTAGTTCAGACTAGGTACTCTATCCCAATCTTCGCTGTCTGAGCCACCTCTCCTCTCCGCCGCGCCGTCATAGTTAAGACTAAGGACTCTATCCCAGCGTTGCCGTTTGGCCCCTTTAGTGGCCTTTTTGTTCCGGGATCCTTTTTGGGACCCCTTTTAATTTTTTCAGCGGCAACACTGCTCTATCCCAACCAGTGTTGCCCCCTAAATTATTGAAAGTGTACTGTTTAGGAAAAAAAAGAGTAGTTAAAAAAACAAAATAATTTTACAAAGTTTTTAATCCCTTAATTCGATTTTAAATAAAATACATAGGTATAATAAACTATAATGTATAAAGACTTACTCTTAAAAAAATCGTATATAGTAATAAATAAAATATTTACATCTTTACAAATCAAAAATAAACATTTAATGATTTTGATAAGCTCAACAGAGCATTTTGTAGGCACTTGATGGAACAATAACATCTTAGAATATAAAGATAAAACACTTGTATTTTTATTCCACGGTTTATAAAACTTTTTATTTTAATAATTTGGCCATAATCTTTCTTATAATGACTTGCATTGTGGTAATTGAATTTGTGTGTAAAATCTATTAATTTTGCGGGGGGCTCAAAAACTACCTCTTTGTCTTTCAAGAGTTCTTTGATTGTATAATTGCATCAACTGTTGAAATATTTAAATTATTTCTTAAATCATCCTTTATTATATTTAAACTTGAGAAAAATCTGTTAGTCCAGGCAATCTAAACTAAAAATACCCTAAGCATGGGTAAAGTTGCAACAGAAGCTTTTTTGATGTGTTTTTGTTCAGTATCCATTACTAAATCCGTCCATGGGAACACCCTCAAAAACGGATTTCAAAATGGCGGATTGATTTGGGTGCTGTTTTAGGTTGTTATTTTTACGACACATGATATTCCCAGTCCCCCCCCTCCCCTAGTCATAGCCTCTCCCCCATATCTGGCCCCCAGAGGATAAGGGATACTTCGACTATTCACTGACTGAGGAAAAAAGACACCCCTCTCCCATTAACGACCCACCCCCTCACCCCTCTTTCAAGACCCCATTCCTTCAAAACCCCCTCCAGCCATGTTCTCCTCTCAACAATGATCTCATTAAGGCCCAAGAGAAAATTATAGACACGACAAAATATTCTTCTATCCCCAACAAATACTGAAGAAAAATACCACAGTCATGACGCAGTCAATCAGCCCCTCCCCCCCAGCAGTCATGAGCTCCCAAGCGCTTCTTAATATTGCAGGGTTTTATTACATGCAAAGGACAATGAGATCAAACTAAATCATCATAGTAAGATATGTGGACCATGTGGATATGTGGACTCCAAATTCAGTGCATAATATCCTTAAAATGCAATCTATATTAGGTCATGAAAGCTGCAACTTGCTTCTATTTCTGCTTCCTACCAGAATCTTTTCAGGCAGATTATTGGGGCTTGTATGCGTATGCACAAAATATCTTCAATTCTATGTGAACTCAATATTACCTAATACAACTCTTATTTTTTCGAGAGTTATTTCTGAATACTGTTAATGTTTTTTTTTTTTTTTATTTATAAATAAGTAATAAATTAATACATTTACCAAGAATATAATTTGTTCTTTAATTTCAAATAAACTTTCTCCCTTTGCGTTCTCCGAAAACTATATGGCCTATATTTTTCAGGGCTAGCAAAGCTATTTAATGAAATAATTTTAAGAAACGGTTCAAGTCCTAGAATATAATGTGTGTATGTAAGCGCGCCAAAAGCTCACAATAGGTTTATTTATGTATGTATGCCCTGAAACAACTCCAAATTATAACAGAAATTGGTATTAAATGATGAATGATTAAAATTTGGTGGATTTACTTGGCAAGTTTTCTCTTAATTACTTACTTACTTAAGGTGGCGCTACAGTCCGGGGTGGACCAGGGCCTCAACCAACAAGCTTCTTCCAGCCGGCTCGGTTTCTAGCTAGCTGTCTCCAGTTTTGCACGCCAAGTTGGTTGAGGTCCCCTTCCACTTGCGTGCGCCACCTTTTACGCTGTCCACCTCTACTGCGTTGTCCCACGGGGTTGGATTCAAAGACTTTCCGGGCCGGAGCATTGGTGTCCATTCGCTCTAGATGACCAAGCCATCTCAGTCGTTGGCTTTTCACTTTTGTGGCTAGGTCGGTGTCGCTGTACAGCCCATACAGTTCGTTGTTGTATCTTCTTCTCCATTCCCCATCTATGCAGACGGGACCAAAAATCACCCGGAGAATTTTCCTCTCAAAACAGCCTAACGCGTTCTCATCCACTGTTAGCAGTGTCCATGCCTCTGCACCATACATCAGGACCGGGATGATAAGCGTCTTATACAGGGACAGTTTAGTTGCTCGAGAGAGGGCTTTGCTTCTCAATTGCCTTCTTAGCCCAAAGAAACAGCGATTGGCAAGAGTAATTCTTCGTTTGATCTCAGCGCTGGTGTCGTTCGCTGAGTTTATAGCGGATCCTAGGTAGACAAAGTCTCTGACCACCTCAAAATTATAGCTGTCTATAGTGACGTTCTGTCCGAGACGTCGGTGTTGGGTGTCCTTTCTTGTGGACAGCATATATTTTGTTTTGCTTTCATTCACCGTTAGACCCATCTTCTTGGCTTCCTTCTCAATGCTCACAAAAGCACCACTGACATCACGCTTTGTTCGTCCGATTATGTCAATGTCGTCAGCGTAAGCGAGTAATTGGACGGACTTTTGAAAGATTGTGCTTTTGGTGTTGACGTGAGAGTTTTGCACTATTCTTTCAAGAACGATGTTGAAGAAGTCGCATGACAGCGCGTCGCCTTGCCTAAAACCTTTTTTGACATCAAAGGTGTCGGTGAGGTCTTTGCCGACCTTGATGGAGCAGCGTGCATTCTCCATCGTCATCCTGCACAAACGGACGAGTTTGACAGGGATGCCAAAACTATACATTGCTCTATATAGCTCGTCTCTATAGATGCTGTCATACGCGGCCTTCAAATCGATAAAAAGGTGGTGGGTATCGATTTGGAACTCCTGGGTTTTCTCCAAGATCTGCCGTAGTGCGAATATTTGGTCGATGGTGGACTTCCCTGGCATAAAGCCACACTGATATGGACCTATCAGGTTGTTAACGAATGGCTTCAGGCGTTCACAAAGTACGGCAGAGAAGATCTTGTAGGCGATATTAAGAAGACTGATGCCTCTGTAGTTGGTGCAGTCCAGAGGATCGCCTTTCTTGAGGATCGGGCAAACAATACTGAGGTTCCATTCATCGGGCATGCTTTCTTCCGACCATATTTTACAGATGAGCTGGTGCATACTCCTAACCAATTCATCGCCAGCCGCTTTGAATAGCTCAGCCGCAAGGCCATCAGCTCCAGCAGCTTTATTGGACTTAAGTTTAGATATGGCTATCCTCACTTCGTCAAGATCGGGTGGACGGAATTGTTGGTCTACGTCGTCCAGGTTGAATGGTGCAATTTGCATGGTAGCGGAATTCGGTTCGTCATCGCCGTTATACAATTTGCAGAAATGATTTTTCCATATCCTCAGCACCGACTGCGATTCCACCATGATGTTTCCCTGATCGTCCTTGCAGGCTTCGGTTCGGGGTTTGTAACCTTGGGAGGTTCTTTTTACTTTTTGGTAAAACTTCCGAACTTCATTACTTACTTAATCACAAATTTAAAATGTATCAAAGCTTGACAAACCCACCAAATTTTAATCATTCATCATTTAATACCAATTTCTGTTATAATTTAGATTTGTTTCGATATTATTCTAATTCACATATTTGATATGAAACTTCATGAACTTAAAACTTGGCATATATTTTAGATCTCACAACTTTTTTTGGCTGACTTTTCACGCACAGGATTCTTGTACATATAAGAACTTGGCTCTTTTTTTAACATTTATGTTATTGTTGTGATTTACTATTTACAATTATTATTTAATATCTTAAGTCTACTACTTTTTTAATCTGCGAGCACAAAAGGGGCTCTGCTTCTTTAAGTTGGTTATTATTACGATGGACCAATAAAAGATTCAATTTTCAAAAAAAATTATAATAGATCCTAAATTCACTATAAATTTGTTTGTGTAGGTAGTTTGTTTTGTTTGTATTGAGTTATTTGTATTTAATATCAATCAAAAATTTGTTTGTATTATTATTTATGTAAAACTTACTGACGATGGAAGCATTGCATCCGAAATGCATTTAAGTAAATAAATAAATAAAATAAGTGTTTTTAAGTTATTCAAAATAATATCTTTTATTTATTATCCATTTTTAAATTTGTATAATAAAACATTTTTAAGTCTAACATTAGTTTTCTTAAATTAAGGATTTCACGTCGGCCTGAAATCGTTTTGGCCTCTAGCACTGTTATATTTGTGTCTTGGTTTCAGTTGGACCCGGGGATAATATATCCAAGTTTTTGTGCCTTAGTTTCGTCTAGGGTCGGGAACTCTATCTCAATACTGTAGGTGCCTTCATGGGCACTCGCAAGGGGGGGGGGGGGGGGGCAGAGGGGGCATTTGTTTACTCCCGAATGTTTAAGTTTCACAAACCTAATAAATCCTCTCCTTTATTTGGTTTGTGAAATTTTAAAATTCACGAATAAACAGTGAGGAATGTATGGGGGGAATGCTGCCCCCTGCAGCCCCCCTGCTTGGGCTCAATATAGGATTTGGAGTGGGTGCGAGGTTGGGTGAATGCAAAATTTCTCTTGCATTTAAAGAATTTGTATTTAATGAAACTTTGAATAATATAGCGGAAATAACGATTCTCAAGAAATATTTGGCCTTAATTCTGTTTTCGCATTGCAATAAAGCCAACAAACTGATTGAGATAGATTTGGTTTAATTTCGATTATTTTTTTGGTGTTATTTCCATCGGGCATAAGAAATAACACCAAATTGGCGTTATTTCGTTTTTGAGATGGAAATAAGGCCAAATTCAAAATTTGGCTATATTTCGTTTGGTGTTATTTCACGTCACCCAACTATGCAAGGGCAGATTTTTTTGCGCTCAATAGCTTCTTTAATGCTGTAAACTGCAAGGATTCTTTGGAGAGTAAATCTTTAGAGAATATGTATACTCTTTTTAAAAATATTGTGTTTGAAGGAATAGAACATTTTGTTCCTACCCCAGTCAAGAAAAAACATTTTAGCTTCCTTGGTTTAACTCAAGGATCAAAAATTTAGAAAATGCCAAGAATAAGGCATTTAAGCGTTATAAATCATCAAACATTCTCGAAGACCATGTTAGATATTTTCAGTTAAGGAAAGAATTTGATTTTTTAAATAAGTTTTTATATAGACAATATATAAATAATACTGAATCAAATATAAAAACTAATTCTAAATCTTTCTGGGTGTTTTTAAACTCCAAGAGAAAAGTTTCATCGTTTCCCCAAAATATGGAATATGAAAGTCAAAAATCAGATGATATTCAATCTTCATGCAACCTCTTTGCCCAATTCTTTCAAACTTCATATAACAGTGACCAAATCGTGGATACTAGTGAGCTATATCTAGATATAAATCCCTTAACCGACTTTCGTTAGGAAGTTTCTCTGAACAGGATGTTCTGGAAAGCTTAAATGATATTGATACGACAAAAAAAGCTGGTTTTGATTTGATTCCTTCTATTCTACTATCTGAATGTTCAAATTTTGTATGCTATGTTTTGTCCCGTATTTTTAATACATCTCTTTCAACTGGTGTTTTCCTGGACGAATGGAAAATTTCCTTTATTGATCCTGTATACAAAAGTGGTCTTAAGCATTTAGTAAAAAATTATAGACCTATTTCTAAACTTTCTACGGTACCTAAGCTTTTTGAAAAAATGATTACTCAAAGACTCTACTTTTCTGTTAAGGAATCATTATCTCCATATCAACATGGCTTTTTAAAAGGTAGATCGGATTGCACAAATTTAAGCCTTTTTGTAGCAATCAAATAGAAAATGGTAAACAAGTTGATGTTCTCTATACTGACTTTGTTAAAGCATTTGACTGCATTCATCATGGTCTTCTCTTACAAAAATTAGCCAGGTTGGGATTTAACACGGCTTTCACTAAATGGTTAAAATCATATCTATCCAATAGAAAGCAGATTGTAAGGATAGATGGCTGCACCTCAAACACTATGGAAGTTTTGTCGAGTCTTCCACAAGGGAAGATTGTCTATTTCTGCAGTCAGACATAACCAATTTTTTAAATTGGTGTAGCTACAATCATATGGAACTGAACTATTCAAAATGTAAAATATTAAGTGCTACAAGATCTCCATCTCTTATAAATTTTGAATACAAATTCCATGATCTTAGCCTTTTAAGAGTCAATACAGTAAACGATCTTGGAGTCCATTTTGATTCAAAGTTAGACTTTAGAACACACATTGATTATGTTGTCTCTAGAGGTAATTCTTTGTTAGGGTTTTTAAAACGAAATTCAAATGATTTAAAGGATGCGTACACGCTTAACTGGCTGAACAGAATGCAAGACGCAACTGGAATAGATGTCAAAAAAGCTGCAGTAGATGTCAAAAATGCTGCAGTAAAAGTTAAAAATTGTTCAACTCTTGCAGCTCCGGCTGCAGCATTTTTGACATCTATTCCAGCTCCGTTTTGCATTCTGTTCAGCCAGTAAGACTTTATTTATGTCTTTAATTTTACCAGTTTTAAAGTATTGTTGTGTTGTTTGGTCGCCATTTTACAAAAATAATGTCTTGAGAATTGAAAGGATCCAAAAAAGATTCACCACTTATGCCCTAAGAAAATTTAATTGGGTTGGATCCTTATCGGACTATAAGTCAAGGTGCTCTCTCATTGATTTGAAACCGCTTACATGTCGCAGGCAAGTGCAATGTATATTATTTATAAAAGGTATTTTAGACAATCGAATAGCTATCCTCTATGGAATTGCTTTCACTAATTCCCTTCTATGTCCCTATACGAATGCTTCGAAACAGAAGTGAATTATTCCACATAGCTCGTCATAGGACTAACTGGCTGAACAGAATGGAGACGGAGCTGCAACTGGAATAGCTGTCAAAATTTTGAATACACACAAATTCAATGATACGAAGAGAACACGACGCAACTGCAGACGGAGCTGCAGATGCAGCTGGACAAGTTGGCCAACTTTTAACTTTTGCTTGCAGCTTCTTTGACGTTTCAAAATCGCGAACAAAACGAAGTGTTTACATGTGGGTTAAAGTGATTTTTAAACTCTTTTCAATCACTCATAAAGACGTAAAGTAATTTTAGCTTCTTTTTCATCATTATTCATTGTTATTTTTGTTTTCATCCTTATTTTCGAAAGCTGTACAGCTGCATTGTGGGCGTGTAAAAAAAATCACGTACGACACTTTTTGACAGCTATTCCAGTTGCACCTGCAGCTCCAGTTGCAGCACTCTATTCTGTTCAGCCAGTAACTACGGGTTAAATGAACCTATAACACGTTCTTTAAAACTTTTTAACGGAGTATGCAATGAAATCGACCTTTGCATGAAAAAAAATTTAAAAAAAATGATACTTCAGTTATGTAATTGATTTCTTTTGTTTGTAATTAATTTGCATTAAATTTGTTTATTATGTAAGACCAATAATGAATTATATATTTTGTATCTTACCCAAACTACTGTGTAAATATACTTTTGAATTTAGTCATCAGCAGATCTTTGAAATCAATTGATGAAATAAATAAATAAATAAAAAAATATAAATAAATGAAGCCGAAATTATGATTCACTAGAAATATTTAGCCTTAAGCAAAACAACTGAAAAATTGGTTGAGATAAATTTGGGTTTGTTTCGAGTTTTTTTTGTGTTATTTCATTCAGGCTTACGAAATAAAACCAAATTGGGGTACTCCCGTTTTTGTAAATGAAATAAAACCGAATTTAAAATTTGGCAATATTTCGTTTGGCGTCATTTCACGTCACCGCATTTCACATAGAAATCGGTTATCTACTTAAGTCGCAGAACATTATCTGAAAAAAGTGTGCTAGACAGAATTTCTAGGGAAGCACCAAGTAGGTTACAACTTCTCTTGCGAGAAAAAATATAAATCCAATATTTCATGCAAGTTCTTATTTTTTAAGTCTATTTCATAAGTTTTTGTCTTATAAATTAAAAAAAATTGTTTAGATAAATAAATAGTATTTTAATATATCCAACTGGTGACTATTTATTATATGCCATTATATTTTTTGCAAAAATGCCTTATTTAGAATATAATTTTTTAAAGGTACCTACATTTTACTTCTGCAACCCCACCCCCCTCCCCCCCCAGGCGAAAATCCTGCAGGCCCCCATGGGTGCCTTAGCTTCCGCTTATATCGGAAACCTCTGCTCAATTTATATAAACAACTGTATGAGGATATTTGACGAGTATTTTGTGAATTATATACAGGGTGTCCGCTCGGGAAGGTATACTACTTTGGTAAACATTAGTCTTGACACTTCATATTTGGCTATCGTGAAGTAGTGACGTGGCAAGTTTATTATGGAAAAATATTCGATAACCCAACGTGTTTTAATCGTTAAAACATTTTATCAAAATCAATCATTGTTTACTGTAACGATGATAAAGTTAAATCATAATGAGTGACGAGGCACATTTTCATTAGTCGGTTCTGGGCAATGGAAAACTTTCAAGTTCTTCATCTGTCACCTTTGCATCCATTAAAAGTTACAGTCTGGTGTGCAATTTGGTCAGGAGGGATCATTGGACCTTACTTCTTTGAAAATGAAAACGGCATAACTGTAACTGTGAATGGGGAGTGATATCGTGATATGATTGAAAACTTTTTAACGCCACTAGTGCATGCTTTGGGCTTGATTAACATGTGGTATGAACAAGACGGTGCCAAATCGCATACAGCCAGGATTACAATGGAATTACTACGAGACCACTTTCCACTACAAGTTATTTCAAGAAATGGTGATGTTGATTGGCCTCCACGGTCGCCTGATTTGACTGCTCCAGACTTCTTTTTTTGGGGATATCTGAAAAGCAAGGATTATGCAAACAAACCAGAAAGGCTTGAGCAACTCAAACAAAATATTCGTGAAGAAATTAATGAAATACCGCGTGAAATGTGTGAGAATGTAGTGAAAAATGTGCCCAAAAGAGCTCGCATTTTAGAGACTAACAGAGGGTAAAATTTACCTGATATTGTAGGTATTCCATGCATAATTGCCGACATTAAATAAAACATTTATCAATATAAGATCCATTCTCTTTCATTTAATCAAAAATTATAAACAAACCAGTGGCGACGCGTGATTAAAAAATATAGTCGTTCACTTCATTTATTTTTATTTTCTTATGATTTAAGTTTACACAATTTTTGGTGCTATGTAGGTACCTACTAGTATTTTTATTCAAATTTTATCGATTTGTTTAAAAATATTTGCACTACACTTTTATGAGATGAACTGTTTTCCTTAGAAGTTTTTTTTTCAATAGTTGTCCTAGAAAAGGTAGATTTTAAATCTTTTAAGTTAAGAAAAAGATTTTCAAACAAGTTTCTGAAAAAAATTGCATTTATTATTTATAGATGCTATGTAAGAAAAAAATAATTTAATAAAACAAAAATGTAGTTAAAAATGATTTTAAAAAATGTCCCACAAAAATAAATGAATAGATTCAACATCCTTAGGAAATTGACAAGCAAAAGAAATTGTTAAACTTCAAACAACGCCTAAAGCCGCAAAGTTAAGAAAAATTAATAAGACACCTACATACATATCTTCTTTTTATCAAAAACCTAATACCTACCTATGTATGTATATTCAAATTTCCAAAACACTCTCCTGATTTTAGACACTTTTTTTCTTAAAATTCTATTTTGGAATAATCAGCTAAAGCCCCTACTTTAATGCAGGATCATATTCATAAATATTAAAATACCTATGTAGGTATATTATCCTATAAATACAATGTTTACTTTTTTCTACCACCCACCCACTTAGCTATGGTAATGTTCGATTTCATATTACCTTAATTTTTGCATGCACTCAATTATTTTGCTTTGAAATTTTACTCTTCAACGAACCCAGAGAAGTTTCACATAAAAACACTCAATCCATTGAACAAATCTGTATATATTTTCCATTTCGTTCATATTCTTTTTGCACGAATAGCCAAAGGCATCATATAACAACCACTCATACTTTACTCACCCATCCATCCTATATCGAACACAAATCACAAAAAACATTTGCTTAATTTCGTTTGAAGTTCGAACCCACCACCACCATCAGAAACCATCCCAACACCAAACACCAAACAAACAAAATTTGAGTGTAAAAACTTGAGCCAACCTCACCACACTTGCTTGAATTCGTTCACAGGTGATTTGAACGAATAGGTCGGTAGTATTTTGGTTATACTTTTTTTGTTGTCCGTATGTGTTTTAGTGGTTACATTTCGTTCACAATTCATGTGAACGAGTTGAAGGTTAAAAATGAGTGGAAATTTTGCTGTCACAGTAGCAGGTTTTTTTTGTTTGTTTTTATTTAAACTGCGTGCACAAAAGGGTTGCACGAGTTTAAAAATTGGAAATTGAGTGCGAAATTGACTAGTTTGAATAGAAAGGCAAAAGAATTTTGTTTTGTGGGTGGTTAGGTTAATTAAATAAACTTTTATCATAGTAATTTGATCTGAAAGCTAGTTGTGCATGAACGAATTGAACAATAGGACGCCTCGCCACTGAAACAAACAAAGTAGTAAAACTTCCCGCGGCGGACACCCTGTATTTCAAATGGAAGGGTGTTTTCTTGAGGGGGAGAGGGGGAAAATTGTGGTGTATCAAACAGAAAAACTATCTTTGGTGCAACCTAAGCATACGTCAACTACTATCGCTCTAAAATAAACTTAGCTAAAGGCAATATAAAAAAGAGTGGCAAATAATAAATAGTATTTTAAATTGTAATAGTTCTTTTAATCTCAATTCTATTGTGCTAAAAAGAGATAAAGCCAAGATCTCAAGTCCGGTAGATGTCGCGAATGAATTTAGTAGTTTTTTTTTGAGTCTATTGGGCAGAATACTTTCTCTCAAAGCCCTAGCATTTTGAATAATTTTTCTGAAAATCAAGTGTCAATAAGCAGTAGTTTCTTTTTTGAACCAATAACTGGACTTGATGTGTTAAAAACTATTAATTCCTAAAATAATTCTAGTTCCCATTGTAGAGACAATTTTTCAAATATACTTTTAAAACGTATTGGACCTAACATAGTTGATATACCTACTATCGCATCTTTTCAATTTAACTATTGGTTCAGGGATATTTCCAGATGAACTAAAGGTTGGTATAGTTATTCCTCTATTCAAAAAAGGAAGCAAAGAAGATAAATCTAATTATAGACCAATTTCTTTGCTGTCTTCAATTTCAAAAGTATTTGAAAAACTTGTCAAAGTTAGGATGCTGGCTTATCTTGAGAGAATTAGTTTTTTTTTTAAGTCCAATGCAATATGGTTTTAGGACTGGACGATCTACAGAAAATGCTCTTTTGGACTTTTTTTGCATTCTGCAAATGGTTTAGATCGCAAATATCACTGTGCCGGACTTTTCGTGGACTAAAGCCTTTGACATGGTAAACCATAAAATCTTATTGGACAAACTTGATAAAGCTGGTTTTCGTGGGTGTATTTTGAAATGGTTCGAGTCGTACCTTAGAAATAGAACGCAGTTCGTAAAAATTTAAAACAGTTTTAGCTGCCCTAAGACTAGTCACTTGGGAGTTCCACAGGGTTCAGTACTCGATCCAATTTTATTTCTTATATACATTAATTCTCTTTTCTCACTTCCATTAATTGGAAAACTTAGTGCTTTTGCAGATGACCTAGGAATTGCCTATTGCTCTTCCAGTCCCTTGAATCAAATTTGCGACATAAATCATGATATTCATCTGCTAAGATGTTGGTTTGCTAAGCATGAGTTAGTAATAAAACAAAAGTTATGTTTTTAATCTAACACGTAAATTTACACCAGACATTCCTATAGTTTTCCATTCTTATGAATGTGAAAATCTTCTAGTTTGCAGTAGAAGCTGCTTTATAATCGAATGTGTACAAGACTTTAAATATCTTGGCGTTACTTTTGATCAAAATTTAAACTGGATCAAACACATATCGCTCTTAAAAACTTATCTTTTTTCATCAAGTCGTTGCTTTTATCAACTGAGAAATCATTGCTCTTTGAATCTGCTGAAGATGGTGTACTATGGTATTTTCGATTCCAAATTGCAATATGGTAAATGCTGCTGGGTTGGGGCATATGTAAGTCATCTTCAGCAGCTTACAATTATTCAAAAAGCAGCAATTCCAAATGTTTGTAAGACTCATCGCCTAGCCCACTCAATCGATTTATTAAGATGTTTGCAAGTTTTACCTGTTTGTCATTTATTTTATTATAAGGTTCTGCAAGTTCTTTCAGGAGATCAGGTTATTTGCAAATCCCCATCTCGGATTTAAGAAATCTGCGCAGCAACTCCACCTATTTAGTCAATATTCCCTTTTTTGGCACCACAAGTTACAGAAACTCTTACTCAACTATTTCTTGTAAACTCTAATACACTCCCGTTAAATATTCGTAGGTTGAGAAATTTGAATGGTTTTTTAAAGGAATTAAAAGAATGGCTTTTTGCTTTGGATCATCGATATATATGTTGGTGTATAATTTGCTATATAAGTTTAAGTATCTAATAATATTTCACGACTTGTTACTGAAAAAATCTCTTCTTTTCTTAACTTTTTTGTTTTTTCTCTAGAATTAGTTGTATTCTTTAAGATTTTGCTAAAATTATTGATTCGATGTGTCATCAACACTATTTTGTTTTCATTAAATAAATGATGGCACTAACTATTCTTATTTTAAATATTTTAAGTAACTTAGGAATACTATTTTGTAAAAATAAGAATAAAGAAAATTGAAAAATTAAATAAAAAAAATTGAATTGACACAAATGTTTTAAAGGCAGCTTTGAATGCTGAATCAAATGAAACCAAACCCAAGTCGATACGACCTCCGTGAAAAAAGTTATTGTCATTTTTACGTAACGATGACTACATTTTCAGTATAAAAGTTAAATATTACCGGAAACCAGTTAAAAATAATGGTCTGTCGATGAAACTTGGCATCAGTGGTTCATTTTTCATGAAAAGCAATAATAAGATGAGTCTATAAAAGTATCTATTTTAAAAGGGCGTTTCTTAGGGGAGGCTCGGTAGTGGTGGGGTTATTACCATAAAACCTGTGACAAAAATGGCACCCCCCTGAGATTATGTTAAAATGTGCTATGGACTAACAGAATAAAGAATCAAAGATTCTTTAGAAAAATTTGGCATGGAAGGGTGTGTTTTTTGAAGATAGGAGGAAGTGTGTGGTTATTTTACAAAAACAATTTTTCATTTAGTACGAGGATTAAAAATCAAAGGAATCTACAAAAATATCAAGGGAGATATAGTGTTTTTGTGGGTGTGGGTAAAGGCTATTATTTCTTTTGGAAACAATTTTTGTTTTTGAAAAAAGTATTAGGTATACTTTTTTTCACCTATTTAAAACACCCTTCCACCATATAGATATTTTTATAGACTCCTTTGATTCTTCGTTCTGGTAGTTCATAGCACATTTTTACAATGTTTCATGAAGGTACCATTTTTGTCACAGGTTTTATGGTAATAATCCAATCATAACCCCAACACTCACCCCAACCCTCAAAAAAACACCCTTTAACCACAGATATATTTATAGACTCTTCTTATTATTGCTTTTCATGAAAAATGAACCACTGATGCCAAGTTTCATCGACGGACCATTATTTTCAACTGGTTTTCGAAATTATTTAACTTTTATACTGAAAATATAGTCATCGTTACATAAAAATGACAATAACTTTTTTCATGGAGGTCGTACCGACTTAGTTTTAGTGTCATTTGATTAAGCATTCAAAACTACCTTAAAAAACATGTGTCATATGCTTAGGTTGCACCAAAGTTAATTTTTCTGTTTGATACACCACGATTCCCCACTCTCCCCCTCTAAAAAACACACTTCCATGTGAGATATTTTTATAGACTCTTAATTTTTCATTCTCATGATACATGAAACGTTTTCACCAGGTTTCATGATGGTACTATTTTTTTTTTATTCGAAAGACTTTTCGTACTATTTTACCTGTACTAAAAGCCTATCATCAAAGATATTTTAACAAGTTTTATTATCTTTGCTTTCATTCTGTGCAGTGATGAAGTATGAGAAAATTAACATTGAACAAACAATTTTTTAAATTTGTTTGTTCACTTTCCACCCACCACTTGATTGCAATATGGGTGTCTTGTGAAATTGACTTTTTGGAGAGCTACTTTGCGGTCGGGTTTGACATAAGCTTCCGATTTAATAGCAGCCGTCTGCTCAGTTTCGTTAACTATCGCGAAAAATTGAGAGAACAAATGAAATGGCTCTCAACTTAAGCAAATGTATCAAATGCTGTTTAAAGTAGAAAAAATAAACACAAAATACACAGCTGCTTGAATCAATTTACGAATTAAAACATGTATGTTGTATAATAGCCCAGTCAAATTAGGAAATCAAATCGCATTTTTCGATGGACAAAATTTTTTTTATGGAATCTGTTTGGCTACGTCTCCTGATCATAAAAACGAGTTTTTGGGATTTTTGAGGTTAGGGAAGACCCGCCATCTTGAAAAAGAGATTGGTTTTGTTTTGATGCAATAACTCGCTTGCATTTTATTTTACAAAAAAACGTCCTACCACAATCTTGTAGAAGATAAAATTACCTATAAAATAAGTTATCAACGACCTCTGTAGGTGGTTTCATTTTTGAGATATAACGGGCCAATGTTCCCCTATGGGTTGTGTTTTGGGGGTGGCATGACTTTTCTTGAGTTTTCTAGGTAACCGTTGATTTTTTTAGATGATGCTCTTAGAATCATTTTCAGTTCTTGTATCGACCTATAAAATGAGCCGTCGGTCGATATCATCGGCCACGAATTGTGCGAGTTATCCAATTCATAGGATCACACTTTATGAGTAAGGAGAAAAACATAAATATATTTTTTTTCGAAAATGTTTATCTGGTGAATCGTACAAAAACCTATTACTTAAAATGTTGTCCATAGTAATGATAACAATTTAACCTACATGGTACGAGGAGTTGCATCCGCACCACACAGAAAGTTGTAAAAGCAGCCGGGAAACTTAAGACACCTACATTTCTTTTTGTTGAAAACTGAGTTATATTTTCTCGTTCCAAATGTAAACCGAAGGTGTTACTTAAAAAAAAACTCAACAGGATTTCTAATTTATTGATTGGTATTCATGTATAAAAATCAAAACACCAGTGCTCAGACAAAGTTTTCGCACTATAGATGAATGCAAAGTACTGTGCGCATACTTTTATCTATCAGAACATAACGAAGAATGCCAGTTTAAACTCTCTGATCATATGAAAAAAAATTCAAACTTCCCAAATTCCAGATTCACGCACAATAAAAGATCAGTTGCAGAAAAAATATGGTAATAAACTTTTCATTTTTGCCGAGAAAGGGCGCGAAACGTTTTTATGTTTTGTTGATCGCAGTCGCGAAATTTTTGAAAAATCTTTTGAAAATACAAACTTTGAGCAAGATGTTGATACAAAAATGAAAAAAGTTTTTGAAGCTGCTGATATTATCTACAACGATATTTGTTTGCAATTTTATAATGTTGATTACTACCACCAACCAGACAATTTTCTTAATAATGTTGACAATGCTGTTCCTCGTTATCTGAAAGCTTTTATATCGCGTATCATTACTGAACATAAGAAACGATCCTTTTACAGCAGGGAACGAAAATTTACAAGCATCTGTCACGCTATCATCAGACAAGTTCGTCCAAGGTCGTTTGTTTCTCCTCCTCTCGTTCGGATCAAAAAATTTGATCGAAGTTCCTTCATCGTTGGGCTTTTCTGCATCATACAACGAAATTCTGAAATCTGAGGCTTCTTGTATTTTGCGTCCGCAGCGATCCATTTCTTCGACTGGATTTTCACAGTTTGTCTTCGATAACAGCGACTTCAACACTTACACGATTGATGGAAGTGGTACTTTTCATGCAATGGGTGTTTTTCGTTGTGTGACTCCAGGCAGTTCAGTTCAGTCAGATGGTGAAGAAGAACTTATTGTGGCAGGGGAAAAATTCTTCATGGCGCTCTATGGTGGAGGAAAAACAACTTCAATTGACGAACTTCGTTATAAAAAATTTACGAAGTCCATGGCAAAAACGAAAAACAATTTATGTTCACTTCCCCCCACAAAGGATGCGCTACGACAGCATATATTTGGGACTTATTATTTTTTTTTTTTTTTATAATTAACGCGCACTCAAGGGGTTATGACTACCCTTAATATGTTAAACATAGTGCGAGTGTTAGGAAAGTAGGATAGGATTTAAAAGGAGATACCGATGCACATTGGTTTTGAATTTACCGCTTTACCGTTTGAATACCCGCCCAAATATGGGAGTTGTACTCAAGCTTTGGACGAATGAAGGCTTTATAGATTACAGCCAGATCAGAAGGAGAGAAGAATTTCTTGCATCTTCGAAGAAAACCAAGACATTTCGCAGCATTTTTAGCAACTTCGAAAATGTGATCATTCCACAGAAGGTGGTCTGTGATGCACATCACCAGGTACAAACGTGGCTAGGAAACGACCGGGATCCGGGAAAGTGGGATTGGAAAAAAATACAAAAATGTATGTTCCTGTGATGACCACCAAGGAACCAGCTCCTCCCGAAATAATGAAGGTTATTTCTTGTTCCTGCGCATCAAAATGTGGAGCAGCGGGTTTAAAATGTTCCGCCGTCTGTGCACACTGCAGCGGTGAAACTTGCAGCAATATCCCAAAATGTATTACAATTGCTGAAGATTATTGCGAAGATGAAAGTACCCTGCTCTTGCAGATTCATAACGATGAAATGACACCAAACGAAACAATTTTTGAAGCTGATGTATGCGATGGTGAAATGCTACCAGGACCTTCAAAAATCTCAAAATATTCCCCTTTATATTATTTGTCTCCCCTTCAAATACTTTAACAGAGAAAACTTAATGTAAATACACTTTACCTCTTTTTTATCATTTTTTCAAATTATTCTGTTAATAAAAACCAATCAATAAATTTGAAATTCAATTAAGTTTTTCTTCGTAGTACCTAGGAAACCGCATGCAATACCTTTTACATTTGGATTTAAAAAAAATAACTCAGTTTTCAACAACAAGAAATGTAGGTGTCTTAAGTTTCCCGGCTGCTTTACAACTATCTGTGTGGTGCGGATGCAACTCCACGTACCATTTATGTTAAATTGTTATCATTACTATGGACAACATTTTAAATAATAGTTTTTTTGTACGATTCACCAGATAAACATTTTCGAAAAAAAATATATTTATGTTTTTCTCCTTACTCATAAAGTGTGATCCTATGAATTGGATAACTCGCACAATTCGTGGTCGATGATATCAATCGATGGCTCATTTTATAGGTCGATACAAGAACTGAAAATGATTTTAAGAGCATCATCCAAAAAAATCAACGGTTACCTAGAAAACTCAAGAAAAGTCATACCACCCCCAAAACACAAACCATAGGGGAACATTGGCCCGTTATATCTCAAAAATGAAACCACCTACAGAGGTCGTTGATAGCTTAGTTTATAGGTAATTTTATATTCTACAAGATTGTGGTAGGATGTTTTGTTGTAAAATAAAATGCAAGCGAGTTATTGCATAAAAACAAAACCAATCTCTTTTTCAAGATGGCGGGTCTTCCCTAACCTCAAAAATCCCAAAAACTCGTTTTTATGATCAGGAGACGTAGCCAAACAGATTTCATAAAAAAAAATTTGTCCATCGAAAAATGCGATTTGATGCTCTTTTTTTGACTAATTTTACTGGGCTATAATCTTTTTGTTGAATTGTATCACATTGTTCATGTATTAAGAAATGTAGAACAAAACACAATATGGTATCTGAATGTGGGAAGAAGGTGGAGGGGATTTTGTATTTTTGTTTATGTGCGCATAAGTCAATTATGGCCAAAGGAGGTAATTTTGCAAGCATAAGCAAACTTTCGTTGGCTTTTTGACACTAGCTTATGCTTGTTTATGCCTTTTACGGTTGGGCCCTTAAGCCTTTATCGACTCTCGTTCTCGACGCCATTAATCCCTGAATAGAATAGAGTGCTGCTACTGGATCTGCAGCTGCAGCTGTAATAGCTGTCAAAAATTGTTGTACGTGATTTTTTTACGCGCGCACAATGCACCTGCACAGCTTTCTGACATTTAAGTATCGAAAATAAAAATGATAACAAAAATAAAAATGAATAATGATGAAAAAGAAGGTTAAATTGCTTTACGTCCTTATGAGAGATTGAAAAGAGTTTAAAAATCACTTTTAGTGGGCTGTTAGTGAGACCAACCTTTCTAAAGTCACTTTCAAAGTGCTGGGAAGGGGGGGATATGAAATATTAACAAACTTAAATATTTATCTTGGAATAATATAAGCATATGAGATATGACACATATTTTAAAGGTATTTTTTAATGCCCTATCTTATTAAATCAGAATCAACTCGATACAACCACCTTCAATAAAGTTATAGCCTTTTTCATAAATGATGACTGAAATTTTAGTGAAACAAGTCAAATATTACCAAATTCCAACAGCATTGACATGAAACCTGGTCAATAATGTGGTCCTATGGTTTCAGGGGTGCTGAATCCAACGGGAGGTCTCGGGTCATCGTCCGACCCTTGGTTTTCCATCTATAAACAACATTTAGGAATCGTGGCAACCCTTCTCTATCCCTCAGACAGAGTTGTCACCTTGGCAACACTTCTTAAAAGTAAAGTTAGGACATGAATTATTGGGTGTACTAAAGCTCAACCCGTCAGGTCGAAATGAAAGGTATGCCCTCATATCGTGCACTAACGCCCCTACTATTTAGCCCACATCGTAAGCCAATAACATTGTTTTTCAAATTTTTCTACAGCCCGAATCTTTCTAAGCCCTGCTCCTACCGAAAATATGAATAAAACTTTTTTTGTAGGAAATTTATTAATATTTAATTTTGTAGTGTACACTTTTCTGCTTAAACGCTTAGTTTTCAAAATATTCCCGAAAAGTTACAAAAGGGGACCTTTAACCCCCCCTCATGTCTAAAGCTCGCGGCCCTGGGCTGGGTATGTTATACCTGGGGGTCACCCTACTTACTTACTTTACTTACTGGGGTCACCTCTACCACATAAAATAATAACCCAGAGAGCATGATTTCTTGCATTTATTTTATAATTTTGAGTCTTCGTTGACTGGACTATTATTACCTAGTCTAGTCATAAATACTGATACAACGAAAAATGAATGCAAAATTAAAATGCGCTGATATTTTTAAAAACTTTTTTGTATTATTTATTAGGGATTTCATTAGCTACATTTCATAGAAGACATTACTCAAAATGGCCGCCATTTGCCTTACTGCACGACCTGAGACGCCCCGGCCAATCGTCGATCGCAGCACGCACCTCATCCATTGGAAAATTGTTTACTGCACGAACAAGGGATCGCTTTAACGACTCAATATTTGGGTGTCGAGTAGAACAGGCTATTCCCTCTAAAACGGACCAAAGCTTGTAATCCAAAGGATTAAGGTCTGGACTTCCAGCTGGCCAATCTTCTGGTGATATGAAGTCCGGTACATTTTTTTTGAGCCACTCTTGAGTGGTTTTAGCCTTGTGAGCAGGAGCAGAATCTTGTTGGAATGTCCAATGCTTGTTTTCGAACATTGTTTGGTTGAGAGGCCTTACGACATCCTCTAAAACTGTTGTTTCATAAACTTTTGCCGAAGTTTTCACTCCCTTTTCACAAAAATGAAGGTCGGTAACTCCATGATAGCTCACTCCCCACCATACCATTACATTTTCGGGATGGTGGCCTCTTTCGACCCTTGGAATTAGCTCAGATGCTTCTCTTGATGTCCGAGCATAAACTCGATCATTCTGTTTATTGAATGATTCTTCGACGGTGAAAATTTTTTCATCAGTGAACAGAATCTGTCGGTGAGCATTCTTCGCGTACCGTCTGAGCAGAGCTTTTGATTTTTGTTTACGTTTCTGCTTCAATGCTACTGTAAGCAGGTGTCCAGTGTGTCTTTTGTAGGCACTGAGTCCCAGGTCTTCTTTAATGATGCGAGACATGGATTTCTGAGAGATACTCATTTCTCGCGACAAGATTTTCTGTTTTCTTAATGGTTTTCTTCTGATTCGAGCCTGCACGGCTTTGATGGCTCGCGGAGTCCTCACAGTGCGTGGACGGCCTGATCTTTTGCGGTCACTTACTCCACCAGTATCCTCAAATAATTTAACCGTACGATAAACAAAACAACGCGTGATTCCGAGCGGCTGCAAGATTCGAAAGATATCACCTTTTTCCATATTACACTTGAAAAGCCCAATTACAACAATACGATTTTCGATGTCACCCCACTCCATGATTATTAATGACTGAAAACAAAAAACTTTTACGCGGCAATGAAGCATAAATGTAACAGGTTAAATAACGGTAAACATAAAGAATGTGCAACAAATAGTTTATTATATATGAATGCGTTTAGACTTGTATCAGTATTTATGACTTGACTAGGTAGATAGTGTATCGAACTGCATGAGTGTGAAGCTCAGCAGTCGATGTATTGTGAAGGGACAAATAAGCTTATGTAATATAACTTAACGAAAGATAAGTTTGTAAGCAATGTAGGTATATGACTATAAATAGTCATTATGTAGTGAAGTCGCTAAAGAATCTGAAAAAATTGCTCTTGCTGCAAATGCTTTGGCAAAACTGCTAGTAACTCTGGATATGAGAAGGTCGTGAAGGAATATAGACAGTGGTTTTTAATATTTTTCCACTTTAACTAATGGTGTTTCATTTAAGATGCCATGGGCTTTTTTTCTACTTTCCTAAAGTGATCACAAGATTCAGTATCGGTTGGTATTAATTTGGTGTTAATTTAGTTAGGGAACTGAGCTACGATGCAGATAGTAAAATAAAAATATTTTTTTACAATTTTATTGGATATATAGGATACGCTCAAAGTTTCTTTACCTAAATCCAGATATTTCAAATGCAAACGAAACTTTGCATACACCCAGCCTCGCACCTTCCCCAAATTCTATAGTGTGTCCAAGCAGGGGGGTTGCAGGCGGACAGAACGCCCCCACAAACATACACCTCACTGTTTATTCACCATAATGCATTGCCTTACATAAATACGGTGCTAGCACCCAGCATTACGGCGAATAAATAGTGAGGTAGATATGTATGGGTGGGCATGCTGCCCCCCTGCAACCCCCTTGCTAGTCGTACGCAACCGAGCGAAAACAAGAAATTCATATGACGCGCACATAACGAAGTGGAGCTTTTCGTTTACATAGGATTCGTTAACTTTTGCCGTCGGACGTGAGAGCGCTCACTGACTGCTCTTTCCTAAGTGGACGTACGAAAATCAAAATGGTGGAAGCAAACTAAAAGGAATTTGGTGCTTAAGGCATTGTTTTCAACACTTTTTTTCTGTTTCATGCATGAGTGTAGTAAAATCTTAAATTTTCTTTTGATTAATTTATAGTCGAAGTTTCGTGGTTTCTCAAATAAATAATTAAGAGCCTATCGTTTTGTGCTGTGAATAGGTATAAGAAAACTAATATTGAAGAAATGATTATTTACTTTTTTTTCACTTTCTACCACTTAAGTGCATTATGGGTGACTTGTGAAATTGACGTTTCGGAAAGCTTCTTTTCGGTTGGTTTTGGCATAAGCTTCCGACAGCTTCCGCCTATTCTAGTTCTACCTTTAGATTTTGAAGAAAGTTGGGAGACAAGCAACTTGCCTGGCAAGTGGAAGTCAAGTGGAAGGCAAGTGGAATGCAAATTACGAATTTTACAGGCAGTGTGTGTAGCCAACTTGCTTGCACTTGGCTTGGCCGTGTGGTCTTGGGGTTAATATGTACATACATACATGGGTACCTTACCTACATACATACATTATATACAACATACGTACCTAGATCTAGAAAAATTATTTAATTCTTTGGAAATATACACAAGAAATGAAAAGTCCAAAATACCATGTTATTTGGAAAGTTTTATTACGTTGAAAACAAACAACAAAATTAAATTATCTATTGCTTCAAATTTTTTAAGTACAAAAGCTACCTTACACATATTCGAACATCGATCCAATTCTTACTTGACAAACTTCCTGACATCATCAGAAATGCTCACAAATATTAAATGCAGTTCTATGCAGTACGATAAGGTAGTTGTTTATGGTGTAGGAGTTCATATTTGTCAGTAGTTCTAGTCGTTAAAGTCAACCAAAAACATTTCATAAACATATCTCATTATCTTTAATTTTTTGAAGTGCTGTTGTTAATTGAGTTGTTGATGAATTCTAGTATGGTTCATCCTGAAACAAATAAAAATAAAATATTTGTATTAGAATTTATTGTTTTTTTTTTTTAAATTATTATTTTCATTATCTATGATTTATCACTTTTCGGTTGTTAGATATAAATAAATAATAAAAAATCTATTTGGCTATTTTAAAATTATAAAATTGTTTAAATTTACCCTAAAAATGCCGAATCATATTATGTTATTTTTTATACATAAGACAGAAATGATTGGATTTGTAAATGCCCGACATACGGTGTTTTACTTGCGATATATAGATACTTGGTACTTAATACATATATAGGGCAAGTTATGCATTCGTAAAAATCAAAATTTTGACAAGTCTTGTCATTACGATGTAGGGAAGATATTTGTCTGACAAATCTTTCTGTTTGTCTGCTACAGCCAAAACAGCTAGATCGATATTTCCTTTAAACTTGGTACATAGTGGTTTTTGGTGATACACGTTTGTTTTCTGTTTTTGTGTTAGAACAAAAAATCTTATTAAAGATTATTTTGAGGTTGAAGCGCGTGAAATCCGTAAATATCAAATGATTTTAATCAATTACACCTTTTTGATTTCACCAAATTGAATTGAAAAATTAAAAAATTAATTTACATACATATATATATAACACAAGTATTATTACACATACGATTTTAATTATTAACTTTTAAACTCACTTTGAATGCATTTCGGAATACCTTCATTCCATCATCAGCAAACACGACTATATCCAAAGTTCTATTTTGTCTTCTTTGATTAGATCTCCTTCGTTATAGTAGGTACATGAACAACAAAAACAAAAACTTACACTTGTAAAAGGTAAATAAAGTGCTGAACGGTTAAACGCGATTAAAAAGGCATGAGATAATGTTGCCGTTGTCTTGATTTAAAAGATTTTGGTTGCTTTGTATGAAGAAGCTTTCAAATGCGTCAAGTTGTGCTTCATTTGTCACTGATTTCACTAAACGTACACCGTCTTTTTTGTTTACACTATGTTTTTCGGTTAAAACATGCGATGCTACCGCGGAGCAAATTAAATTACAAACGCGAATACGAATACATTAAAAATGTGGCTAAAGTGAACGGATACAACGATAAAATGATCGATGACTTAATTTTACACCATTCAAATAAGATACGTGCTTCAGAGCTGACAACTCTGTTTTCACAAACCAAAAAAGATAAAAACCCAAAAGTAGCATTGTCATTTACACCAAAAATTACATACAAATTAAAATCGAAATTTAAAGAGCATAATTTGGACATTGTTTACAAAAACAACAGCAAATTATGTAACATGCTATGTTCAACAAAAGATAAAACACCTAGTTTAAAAAAGTCAGGTATTTATGCGGTAAAATGTAGTGTATGTGAACGTGAGTACATCGGTCAAACCAAACGAAGCATTGAAAAGAGATATGACGATCATCTCAGTTGCATTCGTTTAAATAAACCTATTTGCTCCGCGGTAGCATCGCATGTTTTAACCGAAAAACATAGTGTAAACAAAAAAGACGGTGTACGTTTAGTGAAATCAGTGACTAATGAAGCACAACTTGACGCATTTGAAAGCTTCTTCATACAAAGCAACCAAAATCTTTTAAATCAAGACAACGGCAACATTATCTCATGCCTTTTTAATCGCGTTTAACCGTTCAGCACTTTATTTACCTTTTACAAGTGTAAGTTTTTGTTTTTGTTGTTCATGTACCTACTATAACGAAGGAGATCTAATCAAAGAAGACAAAATAGAACTTTGGATATAGTCGTGTTTGCTGATGATGGAATGAAGGTATTCCGAAATGCATTCAAAGTGAGTTTAAAAGTTAATAATTAAAATCGTATGTGTAATAATACTTGTGTTATATATATATGTATGTAAATTAATTTTTTAATTTTTCAATTCAATTTGGTGAAATCAAAAAGGTGTAATTGATTAAAATCATTTGAAAAATCTTATATTTCTCAAAAACGGTTCCACAGATTTTTTATTTTTTTTAATTCAATACCTACATTGTTTTTTTGTAAATGTTATTTTTGGATAGGAAGCCATTTTTCAAAAAATGGTTATTAATGGTAACGCTAACGTGCAAGGGGAGCGAATGAATGCCGGGATAAGCAGACAACCCAGCTATGCACAAACTTGTCCTCGGGATGGTTAAAAGCGCCCTTAAGGCGGATGAACTGAAGGTGGCGGTCAACGGCATGATAGTCTGGTGGCGGAGGAGCCTTTTTTTAAAGGTCAACGGCGGCAGCAAGTAGCGTCTGCAACCCATATTGGGCGGCTACAAAAGGCGTCTGTTTTCCCCCGAGGAAGACAAAACTGCTTTCTACACTAATCTTAACTCAGTTTACAGAGGTGTTCCGAGAGCTGACATCATAATTGTCATATGGGAGATCTCAATGCCCAAGTCAGATCGAGCAACTACGGTCTGGAACGCGTGAAAGGGAAAAATGGCTGGCATCACGGAATGAAAATGGCGATTTGCTGGTCGATTTTTTTAACGCTAATCGTCTTGTACTGGGTGGGACTGTGTTTAAATATAAAATCACCCTGGGTACCTCCGGATGATCATGATTCAGCAGCGATGGAGGAAGTCAATGTGCGATGTTCGAAATATAAGGAATGCCGACATGAGAAGCGACCACCATTTGGTTCTCATGAGTCTCAAGCTATGAACTGCAGCTGTACAACGACTATCACAGGGTGCAGCAAGGAGTTCGAAGTTCAATACGAATGCTTTAAGTGATCCCAACATATGTCGTAACTATGTCACCAACCTTAACGACAGAGCTTCGTCATTAAATGGGATTCAACATTACACAATTGATGAGATGTGGGGTGATATAAAGTGTTTTATAGCGGCTGGATCCGAAACTGTACCCAAGCAGACGAGAGTTAGAGACTCTTGGATATCCCAAGACACCTGGGATAAAATCGAGCTTCGCAAATCGTTGAAGATGCAATTAAATGCCGAAGCAGATGCTCAACGAAAGGCTGAATTGCGAAGTGAGAATCGTCTAGCACATAAGATGGTCTATCGACTATCGCTGTGTGAGACGTGTAAAGAGGGTGAGGTTAGACGGTCTCGCAGAAAATGCGGAAAACGCTGCAAGCAGAGGAGATATGAGGGAATTGCACCAAATATCTAAGGAAGTTATCGGGAAAAAAAAGCAACATCAATCATCCTGTAGTCATCAATGATCACTTTTGTGCCTTGCTTAGTTAGGACTCCATTGAGCAGAGTGCTGAAGTGCCCCACCTTAATGAGATGCGTAGATCTTACAGGGGTATTGACATCGAACCCCCTACATTACTGGAAATCCAATCTTCGATAACTCTTCTCAAAAACAACAAAGCAGCTGCACTTGACGGAATACCAGCCGAATTCCTGAAAGCTGACCCTGTCAGAACGGCTAGTATTCTACACCCGTTGATACAAGCTGTGTGGGAAAACGAAATCTATCCCAGCGACTGGAAGGATGGTGTGATTGTTAAGTTGCCAAAGAAAGGTGAATCTAAAGAATTGCAACAATTGGCGAGGTATCACAGTTTTGTCCGTGTTTTCCAAAACTAATGGCAACCATCATTCTCGAGGGGATAAAGGTTAGAATCAAGTCTACACTCAAGAGGCATCAAGCTGGTTTCCGCAGTGGGCGGTCGTGTGTCGACCATATGAACACTCAGCGTATCGTTCTTGAGCAGTCGGCGGAGTTTCAATCACTGCTTTACCTCATGTTCGTGGATTTTGAGAAGGCCTTTGATCGAGTTAACCGAGAATGTATGTATATGAAGATCGTTGCTTGGTAGAGGAATTACGCCAAAAATTGTTGCCATTATTAAAGAGTCCTACGACAACGCAAGTTGTTTTGTTTTGCACAATGGGCAGCTATCCAACTCCTTCGTAGTGCAACAGGGTGTGATACAAGGGGATGTTCTTTCGCCAATTCTCTTCCTGCTGGCGATGGACGACGTATTGACGGCCAGTGTTGGTTCAGCTGAGCGACAGGGCATTCAATGGAGGCCGTTCGAAAGGCTCAGTCATTTAGACTATGCCGATGACATAGGTATGTCTACTGGCAAATAACATCAGCGGGCTGAACGGGATGTGCCAAACCCTGCAAGTGAAGGGAGAGTCGAGTCTCGAGTGGTCTAAGAATAAATAGCAAAAAGACAAAAATAATGCTCATAGGCCGCTCCACACAGCAGCGTATTATTCTACAGGAGATGCCAGTTGAAGTAGTGGAAACAGTTCAACTACCTTGGCAGTATTGTTTCTGCGAACGGTGGTACGGATCTGGACGTTAAAAGTAGAATAAATAAAGTTCGTGCTGCCTTCGGTACTGTCCCCAATTTTGAAATCCAGTCAAATCTCCTTACGCCCTAAGTTGAGATTCTTCGAATCGAATCCAATGTCAAATCCGTGCTGTTATGCTTGTGAAACCTGGAAAGTCACGTCTATCATTTCGAAGAAATTGCAGGCTTTTGTGAATCGCTGTCCACAAATAATATCAAACGAGGAATTGTGGCGCAGGACAAGTCAAGAGCGGCTGGACGTCGACATAAGAAAGCGTAAATGGTGTTGGATTGGTCACACACTGAGGAAACCAAACGATGAAATTGCAAAGCAGTCCTTTGAACGGAATCCCCAGGGTGCACGGCGGGTTGAAAGACCAAGAACAACATGGAAATCAACTGTCTTAGCGGAAGCAGAATCCCAGAGAAAGACGTGGCCACAGATGAAGTACCTTGCAGCAGACCGTGAAGGATGGAGACGTTTTGTTGATGCCCTATGCCCCAGCCGGGGGTACAGGACACGATGATGATGATGAAACCATTTTCGAGTCCGCAAAGTAGAGAATCGCATAGCAATGAAAGGTTTGTAGCAGTAGATCTTCCAGAAACAAAGCCATGTTGGTATTCGGATATTAAATCCTTAACAAAAAAATTTAATTTTTTAAAGACAAGCATTTCGAAAATTTTTGGGATCACTGATAATTTGTAGATAGGCTTATAATTGGTCACATATTGCTTCGAGCCAGACTTAAAAATTGGAGCTATATAAGAGATCTTCCAACAGTCCAAAAACTGGCCACTTTTTAAAGACTGATTGCAAATCAAGCTGAGCGGTAATGCCAAAGAAACAGCGCAGTTTTTTAGTGCAACAGGGGCTATATTATCTGGCCCAGCACTTTTATTTACATTAAAACAAGCCAGAGCTTCAAAACATCAGAAACAGTTAAGTCTATACTTCCAATATCAATAGCATAGAAGCAGAAGGCAAATAAACAGATTTAAAATAATCGGCAAATAAATCGCATATAACGTTCATATCACTAGATACACAATTGGAGTACTTCATACAGTTTGGAATCCCTAAAGACTTTCTTTTAACATTAATACATTTCCAGAAGTGTTTCGAATCATTTCTAATTTTTGACTCAGCAGAGAGAATAAAATGATCGAAAAGAAGACTATTGAGACAGTCATATTCAAGGTGGCACTGAATGTATTTCTGCTTAAGAGCCAAATTATCTTTAGTTGTTTTATAAGCTTTGCCATGTATTTGAATTGCAACTAATGAATCACCCTACTTTTCATTATGTTAGAACCCTAACTAAATACATAGTATTCTCACATCTGTAAGCTGTAAGCCATCATATCGTTATGTAATAAAGTCATTCCTTATATTGTATTTCAAGAACGTGGTCGAGTTTCATTTTACCAGGTTAGAATTTATCAGTGGCGACGAGGATTTTTTTGAGATTAAGAAAAATCTTTAGCAATGGACCCCGCTGCTCAACAATTAATTGAGGCATTAACAAATGCACTACAGAACTTACAAGTTCAACCAGCAACTGCAAATGCATCTAACCTGCATTTCGATCCCTACAACGAAAGTGAAGAACCATTCCCGAATTATATAAAACGACCTGAAAACTACGTTGCTCTGCGGAACATCACCGATCTCACAAAAAAGCGGCAAGTATTGATTAATTGCATAGGTGCCAAATACTATCAGCTTTTATCAAATTTGACAGCCCCAGACGAACCCGATAATAAATCCTATGATGTTCTCATTGAGATTCTCAAGAATCACCTGAGCCCCAAACCTAACGAAATCACCGAACAACACAAATTCTTACTGAGGTTACAACACGAAGGCGAATCAGTAGCTAGTTTTTTAGCGGAGTTAAAAAAAAATTGAGTTTCTACTGTAATTTCTCGTGTGAGTCTTGTAAAAAATCTACACTTGCTACACATTTGCGTTCTCAGTTCATCCGAGGACTTAGAGATTTCGATATTAAAGAGAGACTGCTTCAAGAAAAAGATCTGACATTAGATAAGGCTCTCTCAATTGCAATTGGAATAGAATCTTCTAAAACCGAAAGCCGCACAATGAATAATATTCACCAGGTACAAGTACGGGGAAAAACGGGGGGTTCAGCACATGAAGATCAAGCTGCCTCTTCGGCTTTTAGTCGGAACAATTCACAGACTGAAAGAGGAATCACATGCTTCCGATGTGGGAAACCAGACCACATGGCAAACAAGTGTCCGGCGACGAACTTGTTTTGCAAAAAGTGTCGAAAAGCAGGGCACACTACGTCCGTCTGCATTAAGAGGCGATCATCTGCGAGAGATGCTAATACTTTAGAGGTGATAACCGATGATGAAGATGGTGATTATACAGAAGAGAGTTTTCGCGCACACGAAATAAATGCACTGAACTTGACAAATGATGAGGGAGAAGGTGTACTCGCTTTGAACGTATACAGAGGCTGTGTTGCTAACCATGGTGGTAAGTACTTCGTTAACCTCAAAATTAATGATGTTCCTTTTGACATGGAATTAGACACCGGTGCAGCAATATCAGTAATGAATTTCAACATCTTCAAAAGCCATTGGCCGAATGCCATAATAAAACCCACTAAAGTCATGCTCAAAACATACAATAATGATATTTTTCCAGCTCTTGGTAAGTCCGAGGTTCAAATTGAATGCGATGAGAAAAAAATTACTTCGCAATTATACCTAGTTCAAGGCAAATTTGACTCGTTAATAGGACGAGAGTGGGTAAATGCTCTAAACTTACTCGGAATAAATTCAGTAAATACCTTTGCAGGAAAGGAAGACGTGGAACGTATGAAGAAGACGATTTTTGATGAATTTAGCGACTTATTCCAGCAAGAAGTTGGAACTATCCCGAACTTCAAAGGTGTTTTGAAATTACGCGAAGGAACATCTCCCATTTTCGTTAAAGCTAGGGAAGCACCCTACACTATCCGTCCACTGATTGAAGAGGAAATTCAACGATTGGAAAAGCAGGGCATCTTGGAGAAGGTCGAGCATTCCAATTGGGGAGCCCCTATAGTACCGGTCATTTAGGCAGACAAATCAATTCGCTTATGTGCGGATTATAAGGTAACACTGAACAAATGCATTATAAATGATAATTATCCGATTGCAAAGATACAAGAATTATATAACAAACTAAAGGGTGGTGAGTACTTTTGCACGTTTGACATATTCAAAGCATATCTGCATCTTAGCATGTCAGAGGAAAGTGCCCTAATGCAAACCATCATAACCACGTTGGGTCTCTTCAAGGTTAAGAAGCTCATGTTTGGAGTCAAAACAGCACCCAACATATGGACACGAATTATGGATAATATACTCCGAGGTCTTAAGGGACTTGCTTGGTTTTTTGATGTCATCATTGTTGCGGCAAAAACGCTTGAAGAGCTTTTTGCAAGATGTGTTATTTTGTTGAACGTGCTACTAAAGTTCAATATTCATTTAAATGCTTCAAAGTGCAAATTATTTCAAACGAGCGTGGTATACTTGGGCCATACAATCGACAAAGATGGCTTGCATAAGACTTAAGAGAAAATCGAAGCTATTATAAGTGTTCAACCACCGAGACAGTTAACGGAGCTGCGTCAATTTCTAGACACGGTAAATTACTACCATAGATTTATACCGGATTTATCGACAAAGCTACACCCACTTTACAAATTGCTTAAAAAGGAGCAAACATTTAATTGGACGGCAGAGTGCCAGCATGCATTTGATGGACTAAAGAACGAAATGATGAGTGATAATGATAATGTTTTACTGCCATTTGATGAAAAACTTCCTCTATTGTTGGCTACAGATGCTTCGCCTTTTGGATTATCAGCGATATTGTCCCAATTAACAGATCTTGGTGAAAGGCCGATCGCTTATGCATCCAGAAGCTTAAGTAAAACGGAGGCCAACTACAGTCAGCTGGATAAGGAGGCCACAGCAATCTTTTGGGGTCTACACAAATTTTTCAATTATTTTTATGGCAGGGACTTTATCCTTATAACCGATAACAAGCTTTCACCCATCCAAAAATGTACCCTTACTTATGGCACAGCGGCTTTTACATTACGCGCAATTTCTAAGCGGATTCAAATATACAATTAAACACAGAAATACAAAAGAACATACTAATGCTGATTTTCTTTCCAGAAATCCAATAAATAAACACTTCCGATATAAATTCCAGCAACCAGCACGAAATGTATCAACTCTGGGACGAATACCTGCCTGTCACACAATAAGATATTTTAGATGAAATGAAAAAGGATCAGGAATTTTCTTTGCTTATAATTAAACTTCAAAATGGGGCGAGTCTTAGAAGTACGGCCTATGAGGATATGGCGAGAGAACTGATGCTGGATGATGGATGTGTGTATCGCGCAATACGGATCGTTATACCTACGTCGTTGCGTGCACGAGTACTTAATGAGTTACATGTGGCGCACATAGGAATCGTTAAAATGAAGGCGTTAGCAAGAAGCTATTGTTATTGGCCGGGAATTGACGGAGACATAGAGGAGTTGGTGAAAGGCTGTCGAGATTGTGCAAGAGTTCTAAAAGAACCAACGAAGGTAATCACGCACCCCTGGGAGGTGCCAACTCAGCCATGGCAGCGTTTGCATATTGATTTTGCTGGGCCATTTATGGACCGCTATTTTTTAATCATCGTCGATGCTAAAACAAAATGGTTAGAAGTCATTCCGATGAACAGAATCACGAGTTTTCACACCATATCCCAACTAACATTTCAGCTTCGGTTCGGCCTAACTGAATAGGCTTTCTGATTTCCTTAAGACATTTGTAAAATTTCGTTAAGCATAAAAAGGAGAATATTATAGAACTTCGAAAATGATTTCGGAAAATCTTCTTGGAGGCCCCGTACGCAGATCTCTTAAAAGCTTCAAATTCTATACGATCCATAAGAAGTTTTAACGAGCGCTATTCGAAATCTTAGTGAAATTATGGTTTTGACAGATAGCTTCAGAAATGTTTCTATAAAAGTAAACACGCAAGTGTAATAGAAAGTCTTATAATAGCTATTAGAAGCCGACAATACAGCTCTTACAGAGGTTGTAGGAAAATGGGGGACAAAATATAATTCTTTTTACTTTCAATTTCTTTTGAGTGATTTTTACCGCATTTAATGTTTGTTAAACCTGAAACTATTATTTGTTTTCAATTATTTGTAAATTAATGAATTGGAAATAATTATAAAACACAAAGATTTTTCTTACCCGTCTAGGAATCGAACACGGAACTCCTGCGTAAGAGTCCATCACTCTACCCACTCAGCCATCTTAGATATAAAATGGAAGATGCAAAAACTTTAATCAGTATTTTCCAGTCCTACATGCTGGCTCCACTAGACATGAACGATGTCCAACATCCAAACCACAATCCAATCAGCAAACTGATTTGTATGGATATGTCACTGCACGGACATGGATTTTTGAGACTCCATTGTTTTTTTGATGTGTAAACATCTTAGCGCTCGGTATGGGTAAAATTGAAAATCGGATATAACGGATATGGGCTCACGGTTCCGTTTGGAACCATTTTGTTTATTGTAGGTAAGTAGAACTCTGTAAACTCGAATAGGTAAGGTAGTTTTCAAATAGCAAATACCAAAACCATTAGGTAGGTTTTGGTATTTGCTAAGTGGAGTGAATTCCTTACACCCCGACTCCACAGTAGATAATTTCTCTCAGAATGTTCGTCTTGACATTAAATATCGAATGGAGTCACTCCGTTTCATATCTTGATTGGATGTCAAGATGTAATCATATCTTGACAGAGATATTTGACATACATTTTGCCAGGTGAAGATTTTGTTGCTTTTTTTTCTAGAAATTTATTTTTTTATTTCATTATTTTGTATCCATATGCTGCTTTTGATGTTAATCTCTGTAATGGCGAGTGACAATTTTGGTTTGTGATATTAAGTGTTATTTGCAATTTCTTGATTTGAAATGTCATAACATGATTTGCCAAGTGGCGCATTCTTTTATGTTTCTCTAGTATTGGCTGTGGTTAATGTGTCAAAAAGAAGTGTTGTAATGTCATATTTAAAAAAGTTACTTTGAGTTACTTTTCATTTAGGAACGACAAAAGCTAAAAATATGGCTGATATGTCAAACAAATTGGGTGAAAAAAGTCGAAATAGATTTGGAATTAAAAATTTAGAAGAAATTGTGATTTCATTATTAAAAAGAACTTTTATCAGCACTTCGAAAATGCATACATTTTTCAAATTAAATTTAATTTAACTTCATTCTAGCACAAAATTGAATATTTAAGCAAAAATATTTCCAATTTTTTTTATCATTCATTACTTGCACAAATTTCTTTACTACAAATCGATCAAATCAGATAAAAAAGGTCGCAAAACCTGGGAAAAATTTCCAAACTCACTATCGACGGTAAAATCAATAAAAATAAAAATATATTAGCTTTATATTTTCCCCCAGATCTGATCTGGATTGTATATGCATACATGTATTACAAAAACAACACAAAATTCGACCTTGCTTTTGGATTTCGATTTGCAAATTTATTCCGACCATACACCCTTTGTACTTTTTTGCAAAAATGAGTTTTTTCTCTCACAGCTAGATGGCTTTTTGTGTTGAAGATAGGGAGAAAATAGAGAATAGAGTAGAGAGAAAATACAGAAACAAAAGGATAAACGGGGATCGAATAGGTATATAACACTCTTGTCGCACTGGGATCCTGTTTTGTTTTATTATGATAATCTAATCCGGATCAGATCTGGGGGATAATAAAATTAAACTATTACATATTACAAAAATGAGATCAATTACAAACCGAACGAATAGCTTGAGCGATCTCAAAACAAGCATGTGCGACTGTTATACGTCATCGCGCTACCGCGTTTATATTCTAATAAGGACACATTGATTGATTTATTGAAGTTTGATGTTTTGGTTGTCCGATACAGCGATCATCGCTTGTTGCTCAGTCGTGCGATGGGTGCCAATTAGGACATAGCTTTAGGTAATGTCCTAATTGGCACCCATCGCATGACCGAGCAACAAGCGATGATCGCTGCATCGGACAATCAAAATATCAAACTTGAATAAATCAATCAATGTGTCCTTATTAGAATATAAACGCGGTAGCGCGATGACGTATAACAGTCGCACATGCTTTTTTGAGATCGCTCAAGCTATTCCACACAAGCTTTCAAAAACAAACTCAATACCTAAAGGGAAATGTCCTAATCAGGAACTGAATTTGTGCGACCGACGCTACAAGAAATTGTTTCATCGCTTAAAATCAAACGAGTTTGTTTTTGATCGCACTAAAATGCAACGGATTTGAAGGAAAATATGATAAATGAAGCTTATTTAATCCTAATTTTATGGGATAAATGTTGGGATTGCTTCAAAAATAGATTCAATGCAATTTAGGTGGGGTTTTAGAATTGTAATTTTTTTAAATTTATAGTTGTACATTTGAACATGAACATCGCAATCATCATATTTTGCAATTGGCGCATTTAAAAAATCTCTCTTGTACATTCAAGATTAGCTGTAAACATTTTATTTACTCTTAACAACATTGAGGTTTGGTGCAAACTTGAAAGAATAGAAAACCATTTTTATACAAAATTCACTTTTGTGGTCGCCCGATAGTGTGTTAACATCCACTTACAATGCACGATATTACTTAGGAGCGATCGGACACACATTTTGGTAGCGCTATCAACAAGCGATGCGTCCGACCGAAGCTTATCGCTGGGTTGCGCGATCTTTGTCCAATTAGGACATAGCCTTAGCGCTTGTATTACAGATTCCTATTTTTTGCCATACGTGGTAATGACCCGATCCCTTACCTTCAGGTGAAAACGAATGTTTACACATCTTGCACGCGAGTCCCGGTACTCACACATTTTTTTTTTTAACATGTTCATAATCTAACCATGGCTCATGCCCAGTGGAGCCACCATGTTAATAACAAATTTGTAACCCATTCACACAAAGAAACAAGATGTACAAGATTTTTTTTTTCAAATCGCTTGTTTATTATTGAAATTAAAATCTGAAGAGCTGAGTGGTTGTTTTTAAATTCAATCGCCCATTGCCTGAGGTTAAGTCTAAGCTATTGATTTTTTCATCTTCGTCATCGCTTTCTTGAAAACATTGATCATTAAACTCGTGTGTGTTATCCCTCATAAAAGTTTCGCCTCTCATGCTGGTAGTGGGGTTCATATCTAAGTACAGAATGAATATTTATATTTAAAAGAAAATTATAAACAGAGAAACAATGAAACACACTTAAATCTTCTGGCTCTGGAGATATTTGATTTATCGATGAAAGACTTATTAAATCTGAACTTTCTTGCCGTCACGTCGTTGTCTTTCATTTGCATTCTTTTGAAGATCTAAGTTACGAGCTCTCTGGAGTATTAAGAAACGTCTCACCGCAAGAGATCTATAATAATTCCCCGACTTTTAAATTTTTTCCACGAAGTAGACATATTCACGCAAAAAAAATTTCACAAACAATTTATTCAATAAACGAAAATTTATCAATGACTTCATTAAAATGACTTTGACAGATTTGAGTCTCTTTAGCATAGACTGACATTTTCTATTATGGTTCGTTAATAAAGTCCGAGAAGTCTCTGCGAAGTATTCGATAAGGCTTCCAGCAAATTGTAACCGAAACCTTTTAAAGACAAAGTGACAGGAGCTTCAATTAAATTACTCTATACAATCTTTATAAAGTGACAGCTTCATGTTTCTTCGTTAATGTTATTAACAGAGGTCTATCCGAAACAAAGACGCTAGTCTCGTTTAATTTTCTATATCAAGCTTTCAAACGACTTTAAAGAAGCAGTTATTGAAATCATGACTTCTATAAGAAATTTATTTTTGATGAAAGCTTTATAGAAGCTTTATACATATCCAGACTTGCAGCATATCGATATTTCTAAGCTAATAGAAACTGAAATGTTAGTTGGGATGTGCATTAAGGGAAGTATTTGCTCGATTTGGTACTCCAAGAGTCTTAGTTTCCGACAAGGGCAGTAACTTTACATCAAAGGAGTTCCAAGATTTTTTAAAATTCAACAAAATTTTACATAAACGTACATCTCCAGCTCACCCTTCTACAAACGGACAAGCTGAACGTTTTGTTCAGGTACTGAAGAGTGGTTTACGTGCATGCAAAAATGATTCAGGAGACTTCCATACAAAACTACATCGTCTCCTAGTCCAGTATAGGAAAACTACCAGCTCAAGTACAGGTGAAAGTCCAGCGGAGATGATGTTAAAATTTACCTACCGAACCAGGCTGGATTTGTTGCGACCTTCGATAATAGAAAACGAACGAACATCTGAGTGTAAACGAGATTTTAAATATTGGTGATCTAGTCCAAGTTCGTTTTTATCAAAACAAAGAATGCAGATGGAAATTTGGAAAGGTTACTCAACGAGATGGGCACCTTCATTATATAGAAGATGTCGATGGTACATCATATCGGCGGCATATCGATCAAATGAGATCTACACTGGTTGAAGGTAATTTTTCAAATTATGTACCTACATATATCTCTTCCAATAGAGTGTCAACAAACCACCTTCGAGAAAGGAACCGTAAAATGCGATGCCACGCCAGGCGGTAAGGTCAAGGAAGATGAGACCAACACTACAAAAATCACAACTGATGTTCCAAGCATTTCATCACCAGAGACGAAGGTTGGCCTGGCCTCCGAAGCCTTGACAACAGAAATAACTAATCCTAGTGGGAGACAGCAACCAGCTTTAGAGCCAAGAAGATCGAAGAGAGTGCGGACTCAACCTGCACGATACCAAGCAATGTAATATTTTGTGGAGAAGACTGTCATGTATTTGAATTGTAACTAATGAATCACCCTACTTTTCATTATGTTAGAACCCTAACTAAATATATAGTATTCTCACATCTGTAAGCTGTAAGCCATCATATCGTTATGTAATAAAGTCATTCCTTATATTGTATTTCAAGAACGTGGTCGAGTTTCATTTTACCAGGTTAGAATTTATCAAGCTTTGTACGCTTTGTTTTTTCTATTTTTCAGATTAAATAATCTTCTGTTAAACCAGGGCGGGTTTGAATTGGGTTTAGCTATTTCTTTTTTAGGAATATTCATCTCAAAAGTTTTATGTAGATACATTAAAAATTTTTCAAACGCATGATGAAGCCTTAAATTAATCAAGATATTATCCCAAGCAATTGACGACAAAATGTAATTGATTTCAACAAAGTTTGCACGTTTATAATCAAAATAAAATTCTGGTACATCAATTGTATCTTTTATATAAGTTAAAAATTTACACTCTTCAGTAAGGCATATATGGTGAATTGAGTTTTTTTTATAGCAGGAAAATTAGTCTTATCGATATATTGTGATGTGCTTTTTGCTTTCCAGCCGAGGTTACGCTCGCCGGTCTCGCCAGGGTCGTACTGAAGAAAACACGAAACTTCAGAAGAAAAGGTCTTAGAACCAGTGATGAAAATTGACTTTTGTCGATTGTACTGAAAACTGAAAAAAAATTGTACTGAAAAAGACCAAATAGTACTGAACTTTTTTAAATTATAAAACAACGCAAACAATTAAAATAAATATTTTATTAAAAACATTTTTCACAAGGCCAGTTTCAGCCCAGAACTCAGAAATAGAAGCAGTCAGCTAGAGCTCGATTTTCTTTATTAATGAGTTCAGTGTTTTTTTTTGTTCACCAGGAAAAAATCTTAAAAACAAATTAAACTATTGAATTAACTTGGCCATCTAAAATTTAAATTTTTGAAAAATGTTGCAACGAGTTCAAAAAAATTTATTCAAAATTAAATCTTTTTTCACATCTTCGAGGAGAGCTATACAGAACATCCGTGCATGACTTTTAAAGATATAAATTTCGATTTCAGTTAAATTTTTAGAAGTGTAAAAAACTTCTCTTTCGGTCCCGCAATAGATTTCCTCGAACGGGAAGGTGGTTTTCCAGTAAGTTTATTGACAATATGGGTCTTTCATTAAAAGCTTCCTTACGAAAATTTCTTTTACAGAATTGTTTAAAAATAAATTCCATTCTTGGAACTAAAATATGAACTCGAATCTGTTCTGGCTGCATCTCCACGTTAACATCGTTAATTATTTTAAGGACATAAGATACAAATATGAAATATAGTTTAATTGTATTGTCTTTAAGACTAAAAGATATAAAATTGATGTTTTGTTTTTTGTTATTAGTTTCGAGATCTCCAAGTCCAAAGTAGTAACACAGAGGGCCCCATTGCTGAAGAATACGGTCAATCGCAGCCTATTACCACAAACAATTTAATGGACCATTGCTTTTCTTGTTGTGAAGATGTGGTGAAGTCTGACTGAACATACCTATTTGTTTGATTTTAGAGATTTATGAAAGTTGACCGTTGCAAAAATTAAAAATAGTTACAAATAGTACTGAAAATTGAAAAGTGGTACTTGCGTACTCGGGAAAGTCCAATAGTACCGAATTCAGTACAATAGTAAGACTTTTTGCAACTGTGCTTAGAACCTTATCACAAAATCTTTATTGAAACAACTATTTTATATATAACAAATTATATTAAGTTTATTATTATCTGGTTGACGGCGGTATTTGTACACTGGTATCCTGGTTAGTACGGATTGTGAGCGGTACACTGATGTTGGTTGTTCTGCCTTTAAGTTCGGGGTGTTCTTGTATCGGGAAAACTGCCTTCGGGTACTTGAGACTGCGTCTGGAACGGTTGTAGGTGATATACGTTAATCAGCAGGTACAACGCCCCTGGTGGCACTAATCAGCAAGTACAACGCCCTTGGTGGCACTAATCGGCAAGTACAACGCCCTTGGTGGCACTAATCAGCAAGTACAACGCCCTTGGTGGCACTAATCAGCAAGTACAACGCCCTTGGTGGCACTAATCAGCAGGTACAACGCCCTTGGTGGCACTAGTCAGCAAGTACAACGCCCTTGGTGGCACTAATCAGCAAGTACAACGCCCTTGGTGGCACTAATCAGCAAGTACAACGCCCTTGGTGGCACTAGTCAGCAAGTACAACGCCCTTGGTGGCACTAGTCAGCAAGTACAACGCCCTTGGTGGCAGTAATCGGCAAGTACAACGCCCTTGGTGGCTCTAATCAGCAAGTACAACGCCCTTGGTGGCACTAATCAGCAAGTATAACGCCCTTGGTGGCACTAATCAGCAAGTACAATGCCCTTGGTGGCACTTCTCAGCAACGAAACCCCTTACCACTGGTGGGGGGAAGTTCCGTGAAACCAAAAAGCTTAATTGACCGAAACGACTTGACTCGTCTGCGGCCGGAGCGTAACTGATCAGGTTAACTAAATGCCGTCTGACGTTGAGTATGGTCGAAAGGGTGTCTTTCATCCATTCGAGCAGGTCCACTTGTTATATTTCCGGTAACGACTGAGTGGGAACTGTACGAGGATAAATGACAAATAATTATTGTGTCTATTTTCCTGTGACGTCACTGGCTTGTGGTGAATGTGAATTGTATTTTGATGCAATACAATTCTCGCTGAAAGTTAACTGGTGCTGAATATTAACTGGTGTTGAATATTATCTGGTGCTGAATATACTTGTGCTGAATATTATCTGGTGCTGAATATACTGGTGCTGAATATTATCTGGTGCTGGATATTAGCTGGTGCTGAATATAATCTGGTGCTGAATATAATCTGGTGCTGAATATAATCTGGTGCTGAATATTAACTGGTGAGGAAGGATTTGTAGAAGAAAAGAATGTAACGTGGAACACTTCGTTACAATATTATTGAACTCTTTATCCACAAAAATTAAGTCTAATATACGATTTAGATTATTATGAAAGTTATTAACTTGAATTAAGTTAAATTGACTTTAAAAATCTATCACTGAAGTATCTATTTCAGTATGAACATTGAATGGCACTAAGTATTTATCATCCAAATCCGGTTCACAGCTTATATCACCAAGATTGAAATCTCCTAAAACAATAACATGATCATTATTTGGACTTAAGTTATTAAGGACTGATTGAGAGTTAAACATATGCAAATTATATAACTCCAATGAACTTCCTGGTCGAATATAACTTACGCTCACAAATAAGTTTAAGTTTCTATTTAAATAAATTTTTACTATCAACTGATCAACATCGTAATCTGATGGATTGTTATCGGAAATTAGTTCAACTTGATTACAAACAAAGTTATTTCTAACTGCAATAATAACACCTCCTCCTCTGTCAAAACCAGTTGTAAATAAACATCTATCTTTGCGAAATACTACAATTTGATTACAATTAAATAATTCAGAAGTAAGATGATTCTCGCTTAACCAAGATTCAGTAAGTACAATTTGTATATACATACAGTTGATTCAATTTAGTTCGAATTCCACCCACATTTTGGTAGTAAATACATAGATTATTAGAAACAGCCGGAAAAAAAACAGAAGTTTCAGGAATATCAGGTACAGCATTAACTATAGTTTCGTCGGTAGTTAAGTGCAAAACGCCAGTAGCAGGAACAAAATCGAAAACAGCAATCGACAGCAGGAACAGCACCGTCAGTGGTGGCAGGAGCAACAACAACAACAACAACAACAACATCTTCATCATCTTCAACAACAGCAACATCATCAACAGCGTCATCAGTATTAAGAACAACAATAACATCATCATCAACTTCATAAGCATAATTAGTTGCAATAAGCTATAAATCATTTCTTGGTTTGAGGTAAAATGCACGAATTTTAACTCCAGCAGGCCAAAAATCGGGGCTAAGAATATAGTCCAGTAAATAGAGAAATTTTACTACTGACCAAATGGAAAAAAATAGCGGCAGGCTGAAATTTTGCAGGTCGTTTTGGGGGTAGGTATACAACTTAAATCTAAGTTGGCGAACTCCTACCCCTTGCAGGGGCGGTGCCACGCCCATTCTTCTGCAAGCATGGTTTATGAAGAAACGGCTTAACCGATACGAATGGAATTCTCATAATTTGTTAATATCATCAAAGAATAAATTAAGAAAATTGTAAAAGTAAAATCCGACCACTAACACGCCTACTTTTCTTATTTCTTTGTTTTTCAGAAACTGCTCAAAGGATTTCCATGAAATTTTAGGAGATTGTTCCTATGGATAAAAATTGTCAAATTGGTTTTATTAAAATTCGCCCACTGTCACGCCCACTTTTCTCATATCTTTATTTTTCGGAAACGCCTAATACGATTTGTATGAAATTCTGAGAGTTAATGTGTACGAGAAAAAAATTTAAAAAAGTTGTTTTATTTAAATCCCTGTCTTAGACTAATAGTATGTAAATGTTCAAAAAATTGTGGACACGCTTGTGGCTACCGAAAAGCTGGTCTGAAATGTACACCGATTTGCAATAATTGCAGTGGGGAAACCTGCGACCATAGTCGTCAGATTTCTCTACTAAACATGGACATTATCCAAATCAGCTTCTGAGAAATGAAGATATAAAAAGTGGGGCGTGGTAGTGGGCGGAATTAAATTAAATTTGTTTTAAATTTTTACTCGTTCATAACAATAAACCCTGAAGATTTCATGCAAATCGTAGGAGCCATTTTCGAGAAACAAAGAAAGAACAAAAGTGGGCGAAGCAGTGGGTGGATTTACTTTAACAAATTTTGAAAATTTCATCCATATCGGTGCAGCCGATTCTTCAGAAACCAGGATTTAAGAAAAGTGGGCGTGGCACCGCCCCTGCAAGGGGTAGGAGGTCGCCAACTTAGATTTAAGTTGTATACCTACTCCCAAAACGACCTGCAAAATTTCAGCCTGCCGCTATTTTTTTCCATTTACATTTCTAATTTTACTGTACTAATAGTGTTAACTAGATTTAGGAAGCAGCCAATTTTGAAATTTATAAATCTCAGTTCTGACTCGAATTCTCTTCTCTGTTTTGTCAACAATTTGTAGCATTGGATTTTAATTTGTACTTGCGGCCATATAAGCAGTTATTGAGTCTGGTGTTGTGCTACATTCAAAACTTGATAAATGAAACCATTTTATTTGTTGATTATACACTGTAAGGGTTTGTTTCACAATGTCTGAATAAAGTTCTGAATCTGATTTGCTATTCGACAATTAAATTATCCGCAAATTAAATCCTCAAATTAACGAACTTTGTGTTTCACAATGATCGAAGTATTAAAATTATGTATAAAATAGCTATTAATAAGTTATTCCAGTTTTCCAGAAAAAATATTTTTGACAGAATGAAAATCTTATCTTACTAATATTATAAATGTGAAAGTGAGTTTGTTTGTTACGCTTTCACGCCTAAGCTGCTGAATCAATCAGGATGAATTTTGATATAGAGATAGATGGGACTCTGGAAGCGTCAATAGGATACTTTTTTTAACCAAATGAAACAAAAAAAGAAAAAAAAGTTGGTACCAAAACATTTTAATTTCATAAAGGAAAAAAAAAATCAATAAAGTTAGAAAACAAATCAATCAATTTTGAAGTTTCGTTTGAGCGGTAGTTTGTTTTTTTATTATTTTGAGGTTCGTTATATTACTTCTACTTTTTCAGTTTTTTACTTTTGCTTTCTCTTTTAGTTTCTTTCTTTTTGAAATGCCTCGCAAACGATGTTCTAAATTAACCGGGATCTCATTGCGAGCCCGGGTAGCAAAAATTACTCGATTTCAAAAAAACATTCGTACATGCCAAATTAAGGAGGCAAGAACAAGCCGAGCGACAAGCTGCTTTGAGGGCTTATGAGAGTCCTTCTCAAAGACAGAAAAGTTTAGAGGACCAAGCTTCCTCTCAGGCTTCTATGAGAGTGACTGAGTTACCAATTCAAACGAAATTGCGTTTGGAGGAACAAATTGAAGGCCAGAGAGCTTTGAGAGCAACTGAAACGCCCATTCAAAGGCAGCTCCGGTTAAAAGAACAAGCTCTAGCTCAGTGGCAGGCAGTCATTAGAACAAAAGAAACTCCGGAAGAGTCACAGACAAGGAGAATCGTTCATAAAGAAATGCAAACCGAACGCCAACAAAAGCACTCAAAAGTCGTTGTATGGACGGTGTAGACGCGACAAAGAGCGGCTGATGATTTAACCCCTGGCCAATCTTCAACAGGTGCATCTTGAATGCGGCGTTTCCACACCTTTTTCCAGCTTTGTCAGATCGATACTTTTGCAAAAACATTATTTTATTTCGAAGTTTAACGTTGTTGCACATGGAATATCTGAAACAAGGAGTTTAAACGCCGCATTCAAGCTCAAGGTGCACCTTATGAAGATTGGCCAGGGGTTAAATCATCAGACGCTCTTGGTCGCGTCTACACCATCCATGTAACGAACTTTGAGTGCTTTTGTCTGCGAATGTTATTGCATTATGTTCGCGACCCAACAAGCTATATGGACCTAAAAATTATCAACGGTCAGGAATGCAGAACTTATAGAGAAGCATGTGAAATCCTACGTTTGTTGGGGAACGATAACCACTGGGATGAAAGGATGAAACTATGGAAGAAACCGTGCAGTGCCGATCACCAGACAAAATCAGGGAACTTTATGCAACTCTCATATCATCTTGCGGCCTTTCCAACCCTCAAACGCTGTGGGATATATACAAAGAGTACATGGCGGAAGATATTTTGCGGCGTCTACAGCAAGTTTTTGTGGATATGACTAAATTAAAAACAAGGTTATGACAATGGCGGGAAAGAAGCTACAAGATTTTGGAATGGTTAGCCCTCAATGATCAGATGAAAATGACTTATGAAATTGAAATTGTTCGCGAATCAAACTATGATTTCGCAGCTTTACAAGAGCAAGTAACCGAATTAGTTCCTGGGTTGATTCCAGAACAAAGTCACTTCTTTCAACAGGTGTTACGTCAACTGGAGTCCGGGGGGTGCACTGTTTTTTCTTGACGCACCTGGAGGAACCAAGAAAACGTTTTTGCTGAACTTATTATTGGCATTCATAAGAAAGGACAAGAATATAGCTGCTGCCGTGGCTTCCTCTGGTATAGCCGCTACAGGCTACACTACTGAACGGTGTCCGTGCTGCACATTCTGTTCTAAAATTGCCATTAAATCTTGCACATGAATACTCACCCATCTGCAATTTCAGCAAAAACAGTTCTCGAGGTATGATGCTTCGACAATGTAAGCTTATGGTATGGGATGAAAGTACGATATCTCACAAAAAGCAATAGAAACATTAAACCGAACTCTTCAGGACTTGCGAGACAGTACAGACATTATGGAAGGAATGGTAATTTACTGGCTGGTGACTTTCGACAAACTCTACCGGTTATTCAGAGGGGCACACCTGTAGATGAGATTAAAGCCTTTCTAAAGTCATCAATCTTATGGGAAAAGCGGAGTCAATAACAGATTTTAATTGACTGAAGATAAAATTTAAGATGGAGTTGGATCTTCAGTTCGCAGGAAGACAAACATCTATGACTCTGTATTTATTTTTCTTTCTTTTTGAAACTATTTAATCTCTATCTGTATTAAACAATAACCTAAAAATAAATACATTTTTTTTTGTAAATGATTTGTGTAAGGATCGACATTCAGAATTGGTTGCCAAAATAAACGTTAACGCGAGCGAAGCCGCGGGTAAAGGCTAGTATTCAAATAATTAATAAACATCATCAAAATTATACCGAGACTTCGCAACAAATTGTGTAGTAAATGAAAACTTGGTTAAGATTATAACAAATATCTACCTTCGTCTGCTGCATGTAGTGAGTACTGAAAACTGCATCGAAAGTACAATTTTTCTGAAAATTGATGAAGTGAGAGTAACCACTTCTAATTCGTCACACTTTGACTCACTTCACTCGTGGGTCCCAAAACCACGGGCAGACGAAGACGTTTCGGAAAATATGTTTTTTTGGGTGTTCGTAATGGCTGTTTTACAATGCCGCGTTGGGCGTCGCGTTGAAAGATTTGCCTGTCAACGCAAAAGTTCAGGCATAAGAATTTCTGTTTAGTGTTTACAATGACGCGTTGAGCATTATGTTACGATTTTGCATCCGTTAGTAGGTACATGAACCAACGTAACGTCATCGGCTGCAACGCGAAAGTAGAGATTATTCGACTTTTGCGTGCGTTTTGACATTTCGATTTCAATTTTGGTATGTGGCCATCTTGTGTTGAAAAAAGTTTGACTTTTTTTGCTCGATTTATCTCGACGCGGCCGTAACGCTTGTTAAATGTAACGTGCGCATCGCGAACGCAAACGCGTCATTGTAAAACAGCCATAAAGTCGTGACTCGGTGAATGCAAGTATACATAATGACAGACGTTAAAGAGGCCCTCAAACACTGCGAATTTTTATCGCGTTTTGCAGTCGTTAAGGGAAACTTAAATAGTCTTTTTGTATGCATACACAGGAACATATTTATAGGAACTCTGGCAGTCCAGATGTTTTCGAACTTTGTTGATCCGTGGCTCAACAATTTAAGCTCACTGATTTAGGCGAGTTAAATGTGGTTCAACGATGGTTCAAACATGTTATTGGGCCTTATCAAATAATTGAACCTTGAACCGTAGTTGAACCTCAGAAATCAGAGATTTAAAATAGCTGAACCACTAATCAAAAAAAAAAAACGATTGCATTATTTTATTCAGCATAATTTGTTGTGGTATATTGCAATCAAATGATGAACTCTTACACTTTTGCAAAGAAACAAAAGCACGTCCGTACGTGCATCGCATCCTCAATACCCCTTGTTTAATATTATTCTAAAATTGTATCACACCATACGTATTTTTAAATCAGATCTCTAATGTTTCAAAAACATCCAGTTTAAGTCCAAACCTTTATATTTATCCGTTTTAAGGGTGACCCTCGCATCTGTGAATATTTTAATTGCCAGTTAAATTCTATAATCGGTACTTCATCTGGTAATTTAAATACTTAGAACTTTAATTAATAGTTTGACCTATACATAAATAGGGTTTTTAATTGACGAATAAGTTCCAAGTAGTCTAATTGAAACTTTAGTCAGATATTGTGAAACAAACCCTAAGGGCCAGTTTGTTCACACCTCGTCAACTTAAATCAATGATTATTCCAGTTTATTATCATTGAATGCGTTTGTTCAGCAAACAGAGAATCCATGATTTGAGCACTTAATTGGAGAAATCACTAATTCGTCGATTCTGTTTGATTAGCACGATTTAATAAAAGATTTCCTGGAATTTTGTTTGTTCATCATTGGTTATTCCCAAAGCGTAGGTATGAAAAAGAAAAACAAAATCTATACAATTCATACGAGCAAAGAACATGAATAAACAGAAACCAAGCATCGTCCACCTTGCAACATAAAATAAACAATTTCCAAAGCTTTTACTACTAGTTGTAGTTATTTTTATTTATTATCCAAAAAGAAGTGCTTTTTTGCAAGGCCTTATATAAAATATGTGTTGAAAAATTCCCATCACTAGATTTCACAAAATGCCAGCACTACCTACAAACTTCAACTATACATTTGGGAAAAAAAAATCAAAACAAAAAGCAATCAGCCGTATAAAAATAAAAACAAATTTCACTTGGGTAGTTATTCTGTAAAGTAATTTAAACGCAAATAATCTTAAATTGAACACAAAATTAAATTTCAAGGCAATGATTGTTTTTGTACACAAAAATGTTGTTTTTAGAAAGCTCACTCACACTAAACTAAGAATACGTCTGACAATTGATTTGACAGATAGGCTGGAAAGTGGAAAGATTATTGGAAAAGCTGTGATCTATTAATCAAACTGAAAATTGAGTGAATAAACATTCTCTGATTATCACAGATTCATAGCCATGGGTTTGAAAGAATCAGTGATAATCTAGTTGCAGATTTAACCCACTGTGAACAAACTGCCCCTAAGTCCCATATTGTTTTGATTTTTGCCGATTTTTTTTTCGTTATTGTGAATTTCTTGCACATAAGCGGCAGCATTTTTTATATTCACATCATTAACAGCATTTTTTAACTATAGAATTCATTAAAAAACTTCAAATTGCAACAGAGGCTTTCACTTTTTGCTTTTGTTTATACTAAAAGAACATTTATGCATATTATAATATTACATGCTCAGTTTCAAAAGCCTGTGTTGCAAATGAGAAACAAAAATGTTTCAAACATTTTATATGGATGTTTGCCCTTTTTCCTTTTTTATCCCCGAGTTTTATTATTTATGTTGATAAAACAATTTTTCCTTATCTACTGACCTTGATTATTCCATGATATTTTGTTTGTTTTAATTGACCGATTAGAGCACAACAGATCTTTCTATTTACCAAAACATAACTTAACCGCTTGTTTTCTAGCAAACTACTGCCTCTCCGACCTTCAGATTGATAGACAACTATGTCAACTCTGCAACAAAAAAAATAATTTCCAAGAAACCGCTATTCTCAATTAAGCATTTTGATTTTGAGCACGCTCTCCATTCTATACAACCGGCCCGAGTGTGCGGCGGAAGCATTACGAGTAGGTAACTTCCCAAAAAGTCAAAAGTGAAAAAGTGTATTTTCGTAGCAGACAACGTTCTTGTTGTAATATTCAGAAATAACTATGAAATAAATTTTTATAATAATGAACAACACCGTCAGCAGAATGAAAGCTTGGTGGTGAAAGCTTGGATTAAAAAATATTTCGTTGAGTTTTTTAATGATTGAGTTACTTAATTAAGTTTAATTGTTAGTCACACAATCATTTTAATATGCTTATACTGTGCCTAAAAGTAGGCCGTTAAATTTTGATGTCACCCTCGATGTTTATAGGTCCTGAAGCATGTATTTCGGCGTCCACAGAATGTGTCAATAATTCTGATTTCGATTCTGAAAACAAATCCAGAATCCTTTTCATTTTTTTTTCAGGAGAAGTACTACTAACAAACCGTCATTCCGAATGTCAATAGATCACTTTCAGAAGGGTTTACACGCACTCCGAACGTTTCTGAATTGTTCATCGAGAAGGCCATTAGATTAGATTAAAGAACAAAGCCAGTCTTATTAACGAAAATTGGACCTAGGTATAAATTTAAAAAAAAATTGAAATTGAAACAAATCGGCAGCAGAATCGCTGGCGATAAAATTTAAAATAGAATCCTGCTGCGGATAAGCTTTTGATGTTTGTTCGAGTACTCGATGGAATACAATTTTGGTGTTTCGTATTGGTACGATTGAAGATTGATACTTTTATGTATCTCGAATATTCAATGGCTGTGTTCGTAGAGTTGTGTTATGTTAAGTTTTTTGGCTATGTTTAGATTGTAACTCTTATCTTCGTCATGACGATCGTTTTGTTGATGAAATCGGTGAGGAGAAAATCTTACCCATAAACTCATAGTCATGACGAAATTAGCAATCACATTTAAACAGGGTCTTTCCTAAGTGCATGGTTGTTTTGTTTTGACTGTTCGACAAAGTGAAGAAACGATCCTATCCTATCAAAAAATGGCCTTAAACTTCTTTAAAATTTTGCGTTCTTATATAGATGACCAACAAGATATTTTTCGCGAACTGTAAAAGCCATTCCACAAAGCAGCGAATGAATTTAACTTCACGTATTTTTAGCACCCAAACGTTAGCTCCATTGGCAATATTTGTTGGCGATGGTGATTGGAATGGGAAAGGCAATTCACCAAAAAAAAAATCTTTTTTCTTTTCTTTCTTCCAGGAACTTCTTTGTGTAATTGGGAAACTGCTTATCAACTGTGAAGAACATCAGAGCCGGAGTCGCACAAGGTTCGAAGCTTGGCTCCTTCCTCTACAGCCTGATGACATCAGACCAACCCGTCCCAACTGGCTGTGAAAACCTGCTGTTTGCAGATGACTCGCTCACATACCTACGCTACATCAATGTCACCACTCGTCGCAGTCCGGATAGTAGAGGCTCACATGCACAGACTGTTCGATTTCTACAAGAAATGGGGCATCAAGATCAACTCAGCAAAATCGGAGCTTGTTTGCTTCAGGAGACCCCGTGACGGCAGAAGTCGCTCAGCAGCCACTTCCTGAAGGATCCACCATTGCTGCCAAAAGGAACAGCAAATACCTGGGGATCAACTTCAACGCATTGCTAAGGTTCAATTCGTACTCAAAAAGTGTACTCAGAAAAGCGAACTGGGCATTCCACCAACTGCACCCTTTGATGAGGAGAAGCTCAGGACTAAGCCAACAAACGAAGATACTTGTTTCAAGTAACTCCTGTGGCTAGTCATCAGCTACTGTTTCCCAGTCTGGTTCACAATTACAAAATCAGCGGTGAAGGATCTCCATGTCTTCGAGAGGAAGATGCTAAGAATCTGCACCGGGCTCCACTTCGACCGGCAGCGAAGAAAGCATTACAGGAACGAGGATTTCTACAGAGTACAGTGAAGCAAAGATTATACCGCTGGACAAATACCTAGCAAATTCGGCGAAGAAGCTGGTGCAGAACAAGGTACCTCAGTGTGATGGAAACCCTGGATGCCAATATTTTCACCGACAATGACGAAGCAGTCGTTTTCTCTTACGCTGACACAGGCTCAGCCTACAACCGTGGCTAAACGCCAACCCTTTCCATCAAACCACCAATGGACAACCGGGACGGAACACCCCGAGAACATCAAAGTCAATCGACTTTTAATTGTAAGTTGACATGTATATTCCTACTAAATCTAAGCCAATGTATAACAATAGGCCCCCTATGTGCCATAAGATTTATATTCTTCAATGTGTTTAATAGTTGTAAGTTAACTCAAATTGTATATAAATGTTCAATCAAAAATCGTTAAATCGTTAAATCAGTAATTTAGTGATTGGGTGGGCATTTGCATTGCCAGGCATTTTCCGTTATAAAATGTGTGTATAGAAATAGTTGTCTGCCAATGCTCTTGAGCGGTTTAAATACCCTTTTTTGATTGATATGAAATTGTAATTCACTGTATTTTGTCAGGTGCGTTGTCATATTCTACCCATTAGTTGAAAAAAAATCTAGGAAAAAGCCATTCAAAATCAAGGAGCACCCCATTTTGCCCTAATTTATTAATTATGCCCCTCAACTATTGGGGAATATTGCCATTGTCACTGACAAAGCCTCTTTCCTTTAAATTATTCAAGGCAATATCAATGAGTCTGGCAAAATTCTATTCCAAATATTGCCAATGAAGCCGCTGGGTTACTGGGTTTATATTTTATGGCAATTCGCATCTATCGCTATTTCCAAACAAATTATTCATTTAAATTGAATGTCAAAATTCACAATCATTCGCAATTCTCTATTCGCAGCTCGTATGAAAAGCACTTTGCGTAAGTGATAATAAGTAAAACTAGTGTAACTAGTGTAATCTAGGCCTATAAGGACCAGTTTGTATAAACACTGTTCAAATTTTGATTCAATGTTCAGCAATTTTAACTCCCTGCTTTTGCTGGATTAAGAGCTAGTTGTACAAACGTTATTCAAGCTTTGATCCGTGATGGTTCAAGAATTTTAACTCACCGATTTCAACGGTTTAACTGGGGTTCAACGATGGTTGAAGCTTGTTATTATTATTATTACAATATACTTGAACCTTGAACCATCGTTGAACATCTGTAGATTTGCAGAAATCGATTAGTCAAAATTCTGAACCACGGATCAAATTTTGAACCACGTTTGTACAACTGGAACTAACTGAAGCTTAAGGATGGCTTAGCATATTTGGCTAATATCACATACTTGAACTATCGTTCAACCTCAGTAAATCAGCTTAAATTGGTGAGTTAAAATTATTAATATAAAACTAGGTATACCATAAACAAATATCCTTATTATGAAATTATCACAAATAACGTCATCTACTCCACGTGTTATAAGTCTGCAATTATAAGACCACTTTTAAGTCATAACTTTTTTTTCAAAATAAAATTAGTCCAAATGAAAAAAAACATCTGATTTCGCCTTCGCACTGATTTAATAAAAAAAAAAAATTGACTGAAAGGTCCTCGTGTAATAGCAGTCTTAATGATGGCTTTTTTACTTTGACCATAGCCTACCAACATAATTCCTCCACTTTTCTTTTCTTTTCTTTCTTTTCTTTTCTTTTCTTTTCTTTTCTTTTCTTTTCTTTTCTTTTCTTTTCTTTTCTTTTCTTTTCTTTTCTTTTCTTTTCTTTTCTTTTCTTTTCTTTTCTTTTCTTTTCTTTTCTTTTCTTTTCTTTTCTTTTCTTTTCTTTTCTTTTCTTTTCTTTTCTTTTCTTTTCTTTTATAGCTGCAAAATCAATTTTCACATCTGAAAATGCCAAACAAAGAAAAAAGGGACAAAAGCATTTAATTCAAATCCTAAATTATACATATACATAGATACATAGTTATATTCCCCATTTTATTTGAACATAAGTTAGTTATTGTTAAAAGTTTTGGTTTATTTCTACTTTTAAGGGCAGGCCCTAATTCGTATTTTGGGAATTTCTCACTGTGTTAAATATAGAATCTCAAAAAAAAAACACGCCCGTAGTTAATATTATGTTGTAATCAGGTTCGTTAATAATTCTTCACTGTTCATTCAAAATTATCCAAAACACTACTTTATTCGTCCTACAAAACAATTTATTGTTCACCACTGAGATTAATTCACCAACTTTACTTTTCACTTTAATTACAACCAACTTTTTTCATTCATAATTAAAAACAAACTGGGTCTGTTGCCGATCAAACATGTTTATACTTATTTGACAAATTGGAAATTGGTAGAATGTTCTGATATCTGCTTCAAGAGCTTTCCGAAGGAGAAATTTCCCATAACTTCCCTTTTTAAAGCTTTTATTTTGACATTTAGCACCAAGGTTCTAAAGCTCGAGAAAGTTCTCCGTGGGTTGGTTTGTATCAGGTATAATCCGGAAGATGGCGCTTCTTCATTCAAGAGTCGTTATATAGTTCATTGGAGAGTCCTTCCTTATAGTTAAAATGTGGATGTGGTTTCAATATCTTTCTAGTATTTATCACTTCACCAATTTCACCACTTCATCAAATTGCAGTGTTTTTCTAATACATGACGTGTCACATGCACGCACTGATTTACGAAGTGTTAGCCTTAGTTCACACGGCAATGCACCGCACGTTTTTTTGCAGTATAAATCCGTGCAAGTGAGCAATGGCGTATACATTCTACCTACATAGAACCTTTCACACGACCGACACGCGACGTTTGTACGTTTGCCGCTTAGATTTATACCGTGTGTGAACCAGGCCATAGGTTGCCGTATAGTAAACGGTTCCAACACACGCGTGCGTGAATGTGTTAAGAAGTTATCCAATCACTAAACGCGGAATTTAGCGAGTTAAAATTATCCGTATTTTAACACACGTCACAAGTTTACAAATGTATAAATGCTAGCACGTCGTTATCTGTGCGTCGTTTATTAATATGGGGGTGGGGCACAGTACACAAATCTAAGGTATCATACTGCGCAGGTTGTCAGTCGAAAATAAAAAATGGCTGTGAGTGTGAGGAAGAAAACACACATAAAAACAACAACAAATTAAAATTGAAATTGTCAGAAATAAAAATGGCTGGGAGTGTGAGGACTTAAATACACGTAAAAACAACAACAAATACTGACATTTGAAAAAAATTTTGATATATGCGCAGAAGAAACAAAAATCAAAACTCTAATGATATTACCTTTAATATGTGTACTGTGGGGGTGGGGGAAGGTATATGAATTTCTTATAATTAATTATACAAAATAATAATTCAAGTAATAGGTACCTCTCCGTTAGTAGTAGTAGTACTCTCTTCAACACAATCGGTTGTAACCGTTTCGGTGCAGATATGTATGCAACCAGGTGGATAGTTCTGTGCATCACATGTGGGGTATTTACTGTGAAAGAAAAAAAAAATTTAATAAAAATAAGTAACATATTATTTCTTCATTAGATATGCCTTAAAAGTATAATATTCCAGTCGGCAGGTTTTTTCTTGCAAAATGATCAATTTTTTTTTAAAGTAATTGATAGGTGAGTTGTTTCTGAGTTGACTAAAAAAAATAGCCAGGTGTTGTGTGTCAGCACCCCCACCATTTTGAAAAACTTGTCAAATAAAATGTTCTGGCAATTTTTGTAGATAGATACATATACACATTTTTATTCTACGATGTATAGTTCAAAAGTTATTGTTTTCTAAAGTTGGCAGTTTCACGCTTAAAGACCAGAAGGCTGGTGAACGTTTTATCTCTGTACTATTAGCCGGCAGATCTTGTTAAAACTCCCAAACTCGACGGAGAATGCGTGCTGCTCCATCAAGGTCAGACCTCACCGACACATTTGATGTCAAAAAAAGTTTAAGGGAAAGCAACGCGCTGTCATGCGACTTATATAACATCGTTCTTGAAAGAATAGTGCAAGACTCTCACGTCAACAACAGAGGCACAATCTTTCAAAAGTCCGTCCAATTACTGGCTTACGCTGACAGCATTGACATAATCGGACGAACAAAGCGTGATGTCAGTGGGGCTTTCGTGAGTATTGAGAAGGAAATGAAAGCAAACCGAAATATATGCTGTCAACAAGGAAGGACACCCAATATCGAGTCTCGGACAGAAGCAAAGCCCTCTCTCGAGGTGTTGGGTTGTTAGTTGAGGCCATGGTGCACCCCGGTGGACTGTAGCACCACCTTAAGTAAGTATGTAACTGTAATGATGCATTACCAATTCAAGGGCATTAAAGCATACAGAATCGCATATTGCAGTTACACCAGCCAATCACGCACCAAACATCCATGTGACATACCCCGAAGACAACAAGTAACTAAACTTCGAGTGTTAAGCAAATAGCAAGCAAGCTGATGGGCCATGCAATGAAGGCGACACCCAACACACCTACCACACCCAAGCTGGGTTGTTGAATGGTTTGTTTTGCCGATGCTGTTGATGATGAAAAAAGATTTTCCTTCGACACCTTTATATTATAACTGACACCATCTCTTCACAGCATTTTAGCATAAAGAGACTTTCACCAGACAGCATAAACATGCAGTTCCAGTTCCCGAGCTCGACGCAATAGTCGACTTAAGGCCTACATTGGTAGAACCTTCCATAGTCTGTGAAAGGAAGTTGGCGAAGGCAAATTGGATTGCCATAGGTAACTAAAACACCAGACTTATGAAACGGTCTGCCATCTACCATTACTCCAATATACTGTGATCTACCAGGTAAAACCTGATGTGATGTACCAGTTTTAATGGACTGTGATCTACCAGTATAGTACTACATCATACATGATTACCAAGCCGAAGCCTGTGATGTACCGAAACCTTCAATTCCGCGATCTACCAGGCAAAGCCTGTGATGTACCAGATATTAAGTCTGAGATCTACCAGTTTTTGACTGTGATCTAGCCGGTGAGGTAAGGCTTGTTAAACTTAAGCGCTGACACCTAACCCGAACCAGAATCAGAACCAGAACCAGAACTAGAATCACAACCAGGACCACAACCAGAACCAGAACCGGAACCAGTTAATGTTATCGCGATTTGATTATTTAAATAGAAAATACAAGACACACTTTGTAAATAACGAAACATTCTCCGACGATGCGAAATCATTCACAATAATACAAAATATGAAAGATACAAAATTGCGAATGATTCGCTACGAATTCGCGTTGGTTTGGGAGAGCCTTAAAAAAAGAATAATCAAAGGAGCCAAAGTTTCAAGTACGTTTCTTCAGCCTAAACCATGGGTACGACTTCAGCATAACCTCGGCTGGAAACATTAAAGTACAATTGCATAAGTATAAGCCGAGTTGGACAATTTTGAATTTAAAGATTTTTAATCAAAATTAAATTTTCTATCGAAATGTATAAATTAAAAAAAAAAATTATTAAAAAATTATCAGGAAAACTCTTTTTCGATACAATATGGCAAATTTCACATTCTTAAAAATATTCGAAACAAGATTTTGATCAAATAAGACGTTTTGACTTAAGGGTTAAGGGAGTATTTTAAAAGTAAGTAGGTACTTACGAATAAAATTATGTGTAATTAAAAAAAAATGAAAATTTTTTTTTTTCGATATTTTTTATGTTGGTTTTCGTTATCTTTTCCTGCTTAAATTTTCTTATGAATTTTGAACAAAAATTGTTGTACCTGGGCGAAACGCATTTGGACTAAAGGTCGCAAAACTTTTAAATTTAAATTTGAAAAAGTTTTAAGTGTAAATTTCTCAGATTCAGCTTAAATTCAGAATTATACCGAAAATATTTTAAAGTAACCAGTGTGACCGTTTTCTTAGAATTAAGAAGCATTTTCGGTTTTAAGAAAGCTTATGTGCCAAATAGCCCTGGATTTTCCATAAGGCCAAATAGGCCTAGGCCTAAGACATCATGACAAATCGGGCACCAACAAAAAGCCAAACACAATAAAATAACTGAATCTAAGCTACCTAAACTAAATGAAATGGATTCAATGGAAATTCTCAAACTTCCCACTTTTCATCATTTACACACGGTAACACTTCACCAATTTTTTTACTTCTGTTCAAGTACAGAAAAATATAATTTGCAGCTGGACAATGCACATACCACATAGTCTACTTTAAGGATAGACGACAAGAGGAACAATTCTGGGTATTTTTTGGAAATGACTGGAAATTCAAATAAAATATCGTGAGTTTTATCCAGACTAAGTTAGATTTCGATATGAATAAGGCGTCAATTTTATTTAGTTTTGAAGGAAAAATATTCTCTTAATCTTTTGTGTTTGTAACAGTTTGTAACAACACTTTTGACAACTTTTTTTAATAATCAAATATTAAATTTGTTTGTGTACTGTTTGGGCAAAATTTGGCAGTCTTTAAAATTTTGAAGGGGATATTCCTTGCTCTCCCGTGAGCGTTCTCCTCCGCCAAAAATAACACATTTTTTGCATACACGAACACGAATTTGGATGTTTTGTGTGAGTACCTACACGAACAAACTTATTTATCAGTCAAACTTTGACTATTGTCTTTATGCCATGCAGTCGTTCTGATCAAAAATTTCTATGTCCCGTTGTCTCGTATATCTCGTTAAAATCATTTTCAACTACTTTACAATTCATATATGGGTCAATATTTCAAAACATTAATATTTTTCACTCCAAAGTGGACCCTAGCTCAAAAGAACCTATATTGGTAGACGAACAATTATGTCTCTTAATAACTCTATAATAACCACTTTAAAACAAGGAATCATAACATTTGATCAAATCTAACGGTTTTTTAAGTCAGGGGAATGATACTTGTATCAGGGGAATGACAAAAATTTATATTTACTCCGTTGATTAGATCGATATTTAATTTTGCGAATGGTTTCAGTAGTGTAAAGAAAAAAGAGAACAAATACTAACATGAAAAATAGCATCCACGACTATGTTGCACGAACTTGCTCTCGTGATTCAAGGATTTTGCGTGACTAAACATTTTATAGTAATAATCGTATTTTTTATGATATTTTGACCGAGAAAAATCAAAACTACAAAAATTACTGTAAATATGTTTAAATGTAATATTATTTATTCTTCTAGAGTTACCAAAACGCAATCAATCATTATAATGAAAACTTGAAAGTCAGGGGAATGACCCAAAAAATGATGTCAGGGGAATGACTCCGAAGGGTGTTTTATGAGAATTAAATGGAGGTTAGTAGAAAATTAGATGTTTTATATTATTTTTCACGTAGGCCCTTGTAAAAGACACAGACGAGTAAAACTTTTTAATTTTTATACCACACGGTTTAGTAAAAAAACACGTGTTAGAGGAATGACAATTTCGCTTGACGAAAAACAAAATCATTGCCTTAACTTGAAATAAAAAAGACAACAAAGTTTTTTTGAAACCCTTGCTTCAATTTTCATGAAGAGCAATTTTGTACCGTTAAACAACAAAAAAAATCAGTTTTCTATTTTGAGCCTATGTATATTTTTTTTAAAATTTCCTTTGGTGGGATAGAAATGATCAATTTATGGGGGACACTTACTTAATAGCTCCTATTTAAAAAAATAAAGCAACGAAAAATCATTTAACTATTTTTTAGTTAGGATGCATATATTATTAAAAAGACTGCATCATTAGATTTTTTGTATCGTTTTTAGTTTCGTTGCTAAAATTCAGACAGTGTGGTAAGTAGGCCTGGGAACACGTCAGGGGAATGACATTTTGGGTGTTTAAATGGAGATAGCGGGTATGATATTTTGTTTAACTTTATTTTTTCTAGAGCGAATATTAGAACCCGTTTGTTTCAAGCCATCCAATTAACAAACTTATAATAAAATTTTGTACTTCGGTTCAAAAATGAAGGAGATTGAAATATTAATATTTTGAAATATTGACCCATATACAGTAGATGACGGATATAAGAAAGTCAAAAAATGCAAATATTTCCTTTCTTATATCCGTGTTTTCTTATATGAAAGATTGTTTATAAGAAAGAAACCTTCTCTTATCAGATAAATGCATTATAAGAAAGAAAATTTCCTTTAAATATAACTATATAATTTGAAATAAATTTCCAAAGCATTGACTGCAAAATTGTATGTATCTTGTACTGGCATTAATTCATAATTATCGCTATAACATACCAAAAACAAACATTAAACTATTAATTTCTTTCAAAACCATACTATCATGGGGTGGTTTCTTAAAGACGTTTAATTTTCTATGCAGTAAGAGAAATTTTGTACCAGAATAAGTTTCTTATATCAGTGTTTTTCTTATAAACTGTTTTCTTATATAAGGTTAATTTTATACGTAACTTTATGGGAATGTGCATGGTGTTTTAAAATGGCTTTCTTATAAGCGAGTTTTTCTTATATGAGATTTTCTTATATCCGACATCTACTACATATATGTATGTAGGTACTTTATAGTGGTTCAAGTAGTACATATTGTATTTTAAATATTTTATGCAAATATTAATGTATTGTATATTTAACAGTCAAATTAAATCAGCCATTAATCCATTTTGCAACTATTTTTATTTTTCCCGATTTGGATCTTTTTTATTTTTCAACTATTTACAACACTCATGTCGTTAGGTCAGGATGAACTTTTTCTTCTTTTTTTCTAATTTATTGTCGTCATAGTTCATTCGAGAGTCTTTATTATTAGGTTTGGTTAGGCTATGTATGGGCTGACTTTTAGTCTTGTTACCGTCACAACTAGATCAATCAATGTATATCAATTGTGGTACCCTTGGGATTGTGAACCCCATGAAATGAAACCTATGATAAATCCCATGTCAATTTAAGCCCGTTAAGGGTGTTGATAAGTTTCAGCAGACCATAGCCTGAAAAGTCGGTGGGTATTTCTTAGTCGTTGGAGGAATGTCCGACGCCTTTAAAAAGCGTGATCCTTTCTTAACCGTACCCCCATTTGAGAAATCATCTCTCTATCAGGCCCGTAGGAGAAGTGGCTCCATGCAACGTCTGGTGGTTATATGATAGGTCAGTGGTTTGTTTATGTATCCGTTCGATGAAGGAAAGTCTGTCGTCAGTCGTTATAGTAAGTGTGCACTGCAAAGAGATTGCAGTCTTTTTAAGAAAATAAAATTGCGACTGCATTTTTTGAAGTCCCATTCTTTAAAAAATAATGTAAGAATATCTTTTTGTTGAATTGAATAAATAATGTCTGCGAACCTTCAGAAGCATCGAATTTATATCTTAAGACTACCGAAACCAAATAATTGTTGAATGACTTCTTTTTTATGGGATTTCAAATCCTTGCTCTCAAAAGTGGGCGGGGCATACATTTTGCATCATTTTTTGTTATTATTATTATTATTATCGAGTTCTTGCACTTTCTCAGCTCAAGAGCTGGAAAAAATTCACCGATCCTTTGATTCGGCTCGGACGTTGGTGAGGAGGGAGTTCACCCTATCTCACCAAAACCTTCAGTCGTATCCTTATATTGTAAAATTGTATATTTTTCTAATTGTATATTTGTATAATTATTATATTTATTATTATTTTTTTTTTTTTTTTTTTTTTTTTTTTTTTTTTTATATTTTTTTTTTTTAATTTAAAAACTTGCGCACTATGTGGCATGTTTGCAGAATAATGGCTTTTTGCCCTACTTTCACGATTCTTTCGTCAACACCTATGAGTCCAAGGTTTTTTTTCAAGTTTTTTGACATTAGTCCTTCCGCAGATATGACAATTGGGTATATCATCACTTTTTCTAGCTGCCAAACAGATTTGATTTCTATCGCTAGGTTCTCATATTTTCTGATCTTTTCAGCTTCGGTTTTCTTTATGTTGCTGGTCAGTGGAACTGCGATATCTATAACGAAAGCTGTTTTTGATTTCTTGTTGATGAGTACAATGTCTGGTCGGTTGTAGTCCACTGTTCTATCCGTCAGCATAGGTCTGTCCCAGTATAGTATATGATCGCCTGACTCTAGTACTTCTATAGGTTTATATTTGTAGAATGATACCTGGTTTTCTATTAAACTATGTTTTTTGGCTAGTTCTTGGTGAATGATTTTGGCTAGTTGGTTGTGTCTACCCAGGTAAGCAGAGCTAGCGAGCACAGGGCAACCGGCTATAATGTGTTCAATGCTTTCTCCAGGTTGGCCACATTTTCTGCATACGTCTATCACATCTGATCCGATACAATGTTTCGCATAGTTATTGGTGTTTATAACTTTATCTTGAATCGCGATTAAAAACCCCTCAGTTTCCGGGAATAAGTATCCATCTGTGAGCCATTCTATAGAGCCTGTTTTGTCTACGTGCTCCTCCTGGAGCGCTCTGGGGAATTTTCCATGAAGGCTCTTTTCAAGGTATCTTTCTTCTTCAGCTTGGGTGGTGTTAAGTATTATTTCCTCTGTTGTGTTTTTCAAGTTCAAAGGCGTAAACTTATCATCCATTCGTCGAGCCGTTGATAGTATATCTTCTTGAGTAGAAAGGAGCTTATTTCTCATTTTTGTCTCTTGCATTCTGCACATTTTATAGATGTTTAATAAGCCTCTACCACCTTCTCTTCTTGGGAGATATAGACGATGTACTGACGAGTTAGGATGTAAGAATCGGAATTTGGTAAGAAGCCTTCTTGTCATTCTATCCAGTTCGTGTAGGTCAGTGTCCGTCCATTTTAAGATACCAAAGGAGTACGTGAGCGAAGGTATTGCCCAGGAGTTTATGCTCTCCATCATATTCCTAGCTGATAGTTTGGTGTTTAAAACTTTTGTCAGTTTTTTTTTATATTTTTCAGTAAATTCTGCCTTTAACATAGTGTGGTCGATTCTGATGTTCTGCGATATTCCAAGATATTTATAATAATCTTCATTTTTCATTTCCGCAATTCCTTGGTATGGTTCTTGTGTTGGGGCAGCATTGCCTTTGATTATTTTTATCATGGCGCATTTTTCATATCCGAATGACATGTTTATATCTTCACTGAAGATTTTTGTGATTTTAATAAGGGATTTAAGCTTATACTGGCTTTCAGAGTACATTTTTAGGTTGTCCATGAACAGCAGATGGGAAATACGCTGCTCTTCAGATACATTTAGCTTGTACCCGAGGTTTGAGCTTTTTAGCATTACTGATAATGGGTTAAGTGCAAGGCAGAACCATAGTGGCGATAACGAGTCACCCTGAAAAATTCCTCTTAGTATCGCTAATGTATCAATTTCCTTCTCTCCTAGTCGTAGGCTGACCTTCCAGTTTTGCATTAACGCCCTTAGCACATTCACAATTCTTGGGCACACTTTGTATATCCGCAGTATTTGTAGCAGCCATTCATGTGGGATAGAGTCGAAAGCCTTTCTGTAATCTATAAAACACATATGTAAGTTCCTTTTATTTAATTGTGCTTGCTTTAAGACAATAGCATCTATGGTCAGTTGATGTTTGCAGCCAAGAGCATTTTTGACGCAGCCTTTCTGCTCTTCCTCTAAGATGTTGTTCATAGAGCAGTGTTCATAGATTTTATTACTGATGAGAGCAGTGAAGAGTTTGTACAGGACTGATAAACATGTTATTGGTCTGTAATTTTCCGGGTTTTTTTTGTCACCTTTCTTAAATATCAAGAATGTCGTCCCTTTGGCCAGGTGTCCAGGTATTACATCTGGGTTGATGAGAGCATTTGTAAACAAATTAGCAAGTGGTTCGTGGCTTGCAGACAGATATTTCAACCAAAAGTTCTGAATTTTATCTGGGCCTGGAGCTTTCCAGTTCATTGATTTCTTTACTACTTCACAAACTTCTTCTTTGGTAAAGCCTTCAACTCTCATTTCTGCGGTTGGTTCCAGCCTTTTTTTTTCACTATGTATCCAGTTAGCGTTTTGGTTGAAAGGCCTTGTTTCAGACCAAGTTGAACTACAAAATTGTCGGAAAGTTTCTGTATCAATTTCATCGTTGGTACTTTCTGTACTGGGATTTTCTTCACTAGTTTTCTCAAGATTTCTAAAGAACTGCTTTCTGTTTTTGTAAAAATCGCTGTTTTGCTTTTTTCTTTTGTACATCTCGTTATATCTCCGTAGCCTTGCTCCTTTTACCTTGATCCTCTGTCTAAGGTTATCCTTCAAGTTTATTAGCTGCTGGTAGCTTTCGTGGGTATGAAGATCAATGTGATGTCTATGGGTTATATCATTCATTTTTCTTTTTATTTTTCTTGATAGGTTTCCATTGAGGTACTCAGAGATTTGATCATGTTTAGCCCTCAATTGTTCTATGCTTTTTTCCAGTCTTCTCTTCCACATTGGGACTCGTTCTCTGGTTCTTGTAGAGTTGGCGTTCCGAGTAGGAGTCTTCTGCCCGCTGAGTTGGACTACCGTCAGTGCTGCACAGTATAGAGCAGTTTGGATTTCTTCCAAATTTTGATGTTGCGAGAGGAACTCGGAGAGTATTTCGTTTACATTTTTGATGATTTTGTTATTATTATTATTATTATTATTATTATTATTATTATTATTATTATTATTATTATTCTTATTATTATTATTTATTTAAGTCATCTAATTACTAATTTAACAGAAATTTATTTACATGGCTTGTAGTCCAGTAACTATATACATTAGACCTTGCGTTAGGTCCGGTAGTTCCGATTTTTTGCTGAGTTGTTTATGATGTTGGCCTAGTATTAAATCTGATTTTTCGACCTCGAGCGCCGAACGCAACATTGGTAAAAATCCAAAAAACCGCGAATTTTTCGCGGTTTTTTCACTTATTGGCTATTTTAACCATTACGCCTTAACTTCCGAATAAAACATTGCTCTACGATTTCAACCTTACTAAATTTGCTTCAATTTGAGTCCAAAGCCGGTTCTGTAGACATAACGGTTTCCAAGGGACGGCATTTCAAAATACAGCAATAAAAAATTTAAAACAACAAGTAGTATATAAAACAGTATAATAAAAAAAAACATGGTCTTTGACATATGCTGCATGAAAGCAATAGAGCGTGAAGATTGGGCCAAAAGAAGAAAAAAATAGTACCGGATGGGGGGTATATATCCCCCCGTTTAGGCGGGAGGGGCAATTTTAAGAAAAGTTGACTTCAAATAAAAAAACAACCATAAAAATGCAATGGTAATATCTGGACAAAAATCCATTCCTCATCTCAAAGCCAGAAATCTATTCTTTAATTTTTGTTTAAATAAAGTTTTTTTAGCTGATAGTTTTTGAAAAATTTACATTCAAACTCAAAATTTTGAGAAAAAGATGATTTTTTTTTGTTAATCTATTTTTTTTTTATTATATGGTATTAAGTACTATTTTTGATTTTGATTTTCAATGCCCTTATTAATTCTAATTCTGAAAACCAAATGCTAAAATGACTTCTAGTTTTTGAGAAAACTGAAATAAGCATGATCAACTTCACTGTTTTCAGTCTAGTATCCTTTTTCTTCGGGGTGGGAGTGCTCTGCCTCAGATGCGGTAGTTCTGATTTTTAGATGAGTTGTTTATGATGTTGGCCTTAGCAATAATCCAAGTTTTCGACCTCGAGCGCCGAACGCAACTTTGTGATATACGCAAAAAACCGAGAAATTTTCGCGGTTTTTTCAGCTTTGCTCTACCATTTCAAAATAATTAAATGGGCTTCAATTTGAGCTAAAAATCAATTCAAATTGTGAATTTTTTCATCAACTTTTGAATTTAGATGCTGCAAATCGAATTAAAGGGGGGCTTATTCACCCCATGTGTGAAATCGTTTGCCCCTTTTCAATGATTTTCTTATACTGTGAAGCGTGTCATGTTGGCTTTATTTTAAGATCTTAATCATGAACATCGGATGAGTAGAAACGGAGTAATGATTTTTTAAAGTCAACCATATAAAACTCGAACTAAAACATTCGCTTCAGATAATTCACTGGTGGGTACTGAACTGAGTACTGTTCTAGTTCGAGTTTTATATGGTTGACTTTAAAAAATCATTACTCCGTTTCTACTCATCCGATGTTCATGATTAAGATCTTAAAATAAAGCCAACATGACACGCTACACAGTATAAAAAAATCATTGAAAAAGGGCAAACTATTTCACACATGGGGTGAATAAGCCCCCCTTCAATTCGATTTGCAGCATCTAAATTCAAAAGTTGATGAAAAAATTCACAATTTGAATTGATTTTTAGCTCAAATTGAAGCCCATTTAATTATTTTGAAATGGTAGAGCAAAGTTATAATCGAAAACCCGGCCTTAAAGGTTAAAATAGCCAATAACTGAAAAAACCGCGAAAATTTCTCGGTTTTTTGCGTATATCACAAAGTTGCGTTCGGCGCTCGAGGTCGAAAACTTGGATTATTGCTAAGGCCAACATCATAAACAACTCATCTAAAAATCAGAACTACCGCATCTGAGGCAGAGCCCTCCCACCCCGAAGAAAAAGGATACTAGACTGAAAACAGTGAAGTTGATCATGTTAATTTCAGTTTTCTCAAAACCTAGAAGTCATTTTAGCATTTGGTTTTCAGTTTTTAACTAAGAATTAATAAGGGCATTGAAAATCAAAATCAAAAATAGTACTTAATACCATATAATAAAAAAAAAATAGATTAACAAAAAAAAATCATCTTTTTCTCAAAACTTTGAGTTTGAATGTAAATTTTTCAAAAACTATCAGCTAAAAAAACTTTATTTAAACAAAAATTAAAGAATGGATTTCTGGCTTTGAGATAAGGAATTGATTTTTGTCCAGATATTACCATTGTATATTTATGGTTATTTTTCTATTCGAAGTCAACTTTTCTTAAAATTGCCCCTCCCGCCTAAACGGGGGGATGTATACCCCCATCCAGTACTATTGTTTTCTTCTTATGGCTCAATCTACACGCTCTATTGCTTTGATGCAGCATATGTCAAAGACCATGTTTTTGTTATTATACTGTTTTATATACTACTTGTTGTTTTAAATTTTTTATTGCTATATTTTGAAATGCCGTCCCTTGGAAACCGTTATGTCTACAGAACCGGCTTTGGACTCAAATTGAAGCAAATTTAGTAAGGTTGAAATCGTAGAGCAATGTTTTATTCGGAAGTTAAGGCGTAATGGTTAAAATAGCCAATAAGTGAAAAAACCGCGAAAAATTCGCGGTTTTTTGGATTTTTACCAATGTTGCGTTCGGCGCTCGAGGTCGAAAAATCAGATTTAATACTAGGCCAACATCATAAACAACTCAGCAAAAAATCAGAACTACTGGACCTGACGCAAGGTCTCAGTACTATGAAACTACAAGGTTACTGGACTATTGAACATATAGGTAGATATTATGATTGAAAAAAAGCTGTTTTAAATTTACATGAAATATTTAAATATTGATCAAACAAATTAATATATTATTAAAAATATTAAATAATTTAAACATTTTATTTAGAGGAGAAAATCGTTCATAATTAGTACGATAGTTTGAGATAAGTATGCATTCGGGCATTAACCTTATTGAGGCAATTCGTTTTGTTTTTATTGAAATAGCCAAAAAAGACAAGTGAAACGTTAACGATTACATCACTACTTGACCATATCCAAACAAATGAACGTTGACGTGGAGTTAACGAGAGCTTAATTAAATCATTTTGTTCATTAGGGGGGTTCACATTTTCAAACATGCTTGACAAGCATGGCTTGATTGACTCGAATTTGAGAATGTGAACGCTCCATCAAACGGGCTTGTCAAGCATGTTGGGTGGAAATCAAAATATTTTGATATTTCCATCAAGCATCATCAAGCCATGCTTGTCAAGCATGCTTGAGAATGTGAACCCCCCTATTGACGATCACACAACATTGACTGCGGTGTTATCGAACAATACAATGTGGATGAATTAAGAAATCTCTTAAAAATCAGACATTTTTGAATTTTTTTTTTCTGCTCAGGAAAAAGGTGATTTTAGGGCAGTTGGGTGACATTTTAAATCGAAATAAACTTATTTTGTCGTCAAAATATAATTCATCCACCACCTGTCAAGCCATTAACTGTCAAGTTCCATTGGAGGATGGCTACGATGTCGATGGATTAAAAAGCAGCTAAAAATCATAAATTTTTAAAGTTTTCTTATTGCTCCGGAAAAAATGATTTTAGGCCAATTGCGTGACATTTGGATCGAAATATACGTTTGCTGTCAAAATATAGCTCGTCTTTCATCTGTCAAGCCATCAACTGTCAAATTTCTTTGAAGGATGGCTACGATGTTGATGGACTAAAAGACCTCTTAAAATCCGAAATTTTTGGAGTTCATTTACTGCTCCGGAAAAAGTGATTTAAGGGCAATTGGTTGACATTTGCATCGATATATACCTTTGCTGCCAAAATTAAGTTTGCCTTCCATCTGTCAAGCCATCAAACGTCAAGTTCCTTTGTAGGATGGCTACGATGTCGATGGATTTAAAAACATATAAAAAAATCAGAAATTTTAAACATTTTTGTACTGCTCCGGAAAAAAGTGATTTTAGGGCAATTCAGTCAAATTTGGATTGAAATATACTTTTGTGCCCTCAAAGTATAGTTCATCATCGTCATCTGTCAAGCCATCAACTGTCGTTGTTTAAAAATACTCAAAAATGCTAAAATTTTGAGATTGAAATAAAGGTCAACGCAGAGTACGTTGACATGGCAGAAAAAGCCGCCTTGTCAACGTAAAGATACAGTCAACGCGTTGTTGATTAGTCTGTCATAGTGTCCTAACTGCGTTGACAGGGTGATTACACGGCCAACGAAAATGGTCAACGCATTGACCTTTAAATTCGTGTCAACGAGAGTGTCAACGCAGCCGTCAACGCGTGGACAGTATTCTGCGTTGACGATCACACGACAAGACAACCTTGGGACAGAATTTTACGTCATTTTGACGTCAGAGAGTCAAAGCGTTGATCATTTGCGTTGATCGTCTAATCATAGCCTTTCTGGCTACAACCGTCAAAAGTATAAAAAAAAATATAAGCATTTATGGTTTCAAAATTCGCAAATTTAAATGAGAAAGATTGAAAAAGGAAGGATTTTTGTCATTCATAAGATCTATTGATGATTTTACAAAACTGGAAGACTAAATGTCTTTCATTTAGCTATGTTTGATTTGAATAATTACTTTGATCTTTTAAGCAACAATCCAACCTCAAAAACTATAATAAGCATTAACGAAAGAGTTTTTAATAATTGTAATACCAATGAAGTCAATCCATTTTTTGGATCGGCAGAACTTTGATTTATTAGTGTGTTATCTAGATGCTTTTGTAAGTTTACCAGATCTGATATTTTTGTCTGAGATTTGAATTTTTGTATGTGAAATAGATGATTATTAGGTATATTCCTGATTACAATTTGTGAAACAAAATGCTGCAGGTGGAGTAGGAGTTTTTGTTCGTGATTCTTTGAATTATGAAGATTATAAAATTGATTGAATTGTTTTACAAAATATGCAATAAAAATTTTAAATTTATATGTGTTTATAGATTACACGCACATGATATTCAAGTGTTTTTGGATGAATTCTCAATGTTTTTAAGCAATGAAAAAGCGGGTAATTTAATAATATTAGGTGACTTCAATATTGACATCTTGAATCCAGGATCTGCATCTGTCTGTTATCTTGCCTTAACAGCTGAGCATGGTTTTAATTCATTTATAAATGAAATCACAAGACCAATCTCCAACTCCTGTCTTGACCATGTTCTTCGTCATTTTACTAAAATTTCGTTAGACCAGTTTGCTGGAATTAAGTTTAATTTCGACATAACCGATCATTATTATTATTATTATAAAAGTATGATTCTTCTCCCTGTGTGACTAAAATTAGATTTGATTTTCTTAACAATGTATTATTTTTTGAAAATTGGAAAGAAATCTATGAAGAAGACATTGGCTCCTATAGGGTATGATTTATTTCTGTCATTATTACTTAAACATTATTACTTAAACACATACGAAAGCTTAGCCATAATTTTTTTGGGCGAAACGCATTCATTGGAGTAAAGGCCACAATAACCTTTGTTATTGAATTTTATTCATGAAACTCCTGGAATTAATATTGATAGTTTTTAACTATAAATAATTTTTTCTTTTTGTTTTCTTTTCAATAATTCTTAAATAATTTTGTACCGACAAAGTCTGAAGTAAGGCTTAAGCCATGGATTGATCGCATTTTACTAAAAAAAAAACTAGATTGAAAAATCAATTAGGAAAGAAATCTAGTTAATATCCACTAAATTTTCCACTTAAAGGACGTTTAAAAATATTAAGTAAAACAGTTAGCAAAGATATAAGGATGGCTAGAGAAAGATACTATTACTCCAAATTACACGGAGCTCTCGGTGATCCTAGAAACGAATGGAAAGCAATAAATATTTAATGGCAAGACTCAAAGTTCTCCTAAATCTATAATTCTTAGAAATGAAAGTGTTGTTATTGATGATCCTACAATTATATCGAATGTATTTAATGATTTCTTTTCTACGGTTGGTAAAATATCCCATGAGAATGAGTATCTCCAACATTGTAGGCATTGTACAAGGACTCAATTAATGGTGGACAGTATGAGCAATGTAAGCTTCTATTTAGAACAGATTTCTGGCTTTGAACTTTATAAAATTATAAATTCGTTAGATAACTGCTATTCTTACGGCTGTGATGGTATCTCAAATCTTGCATTTAAAAATATAGCACTAAATATAGTCGATATATAAGCACACATTATTAATTTGAGTATTCTCACTGGTAATTTTCCTGAGAAATTAAAATGTGCTTATGTAATACCGCTTTTCAAAAAGGTAATAAATAAGACAAGAATAATTATAGACCAATTTTGTTACTGTCTTCAATTTCTAAAATTTTTGAAAAAGCAATTAAGAGCAGGATAATGAGTTACCTAACAAAAATAAAGTTTTTAAGTCCCGCTCAGTTCGGGTTTAGAGAGGGGCTTTCTTCGGAAGATGCCCTTTTGGAATTTTGCTCTTTTATATATAAGGCATTGGATGACAGAAAACCCGCCTCCTTAGGCGTTTTTCTTTTTTAATTCAGAAAAGAGCTCTGAACAAAGTCCGAGCATGTTAACATTTGACATGGTTAACCATAAGCTGAGTTTTATTATCTCCGGGACTGGGTCGAGGTTAACTTTTAACATGCATTACAAAAACAACATGGAATCCAGGTTTCTAATGAGGTTAATTTCAATAACCCAGATACAGGTTTTCACTCTGACCGGCAGGGGACTATTTACCATTGTGAATGAAGTCAGCAATTTGTCAGCAGATAGAGATGAAAAGAGACGGGGAATTTTTTTTTCGGGACTTATGTCCCACTTTACTGGGACATAAGTGCCGAATACGATTCGGGACTTATGTCCTACCCTACTGAGACATAACTCGAAAATGGGACATAAGTCCCGAATAAAACAAAAACAATTTCGTGGATAGGTGTAGTAGTAGTAGTAGTAGAATGTGATTTTATTTACAAAAGAATTTTTGATCTTGATTACAAATTCACAATTATAGCATTGGCTTCTGCCGTCAGCCAGAAAAAAGAGAATTACATACATTATAACTATGAGCAATTACAATATAATTTGTTAATAAATATTAATTACTATGCAAAGTTAAACACTCTAAAGAACGAAAATGCAAATAAAGGAACAAAAATTGAAATTTAAAAGTTAGTAGTTTCTCAAAATTATTCAGAATGCTTCATTCATAATTTGATTGCGATATCTGAAGGCGGTTTTAATATAACTGTTAAGGACAGACCAATCCGGACCATTGAGGACTACGACAGCTTCATTCCAAGATAACTCAATTTTTCCCCAATGCGCTTGTCTTATTGATTTTAGAACGGGGCATATTCCTATGAAGTGAAAAGTGTTTTCTGTAGATCTGAGGTTACATAGAGAGCACTCCGTACTTCCTTCAGGACCGTATGGTTGGTAGTTAAGTCGAAGAAGCTCCCCTCTAGTTTTAAAGATCGTGGAGATTGCGTCGATAGCATATCGGTCGTTGAAATAATTGTTGACACCAAGGTTATGATCCAGACTTTTGTAGATGCTTCTAGTCTCACTCCGATTTGCCATCTCCGCAAACTGTTCAAAGCACGCTTCCTCAATCTTTGCTAGTAATACCACGAATGCACTATTCCAGTTTTCGATTTCATTCTCCAGCAGTTGTACGTTATGTTGAATTTCCAGACGTGACCATTCTGCAAAAAACTGTGACCTTTGCTGAAGAAGATGTCTTGCAATTATGTTTGGAAGTCGATGATTAGGAAGGGTTATTACTTTTCGTATGTAGTTTAAATGCATCCTTAGAGAAAAAATGTAAAGCGGCGATACTCCAGTCTCCAGATGCAACATATAGTTAGGAGTATTTCTTGGCAGTCGGAAGATTTTTTTTACAAAGTACCTTAACAATGCTTCCACTTCATTATACTGATAAAATCCCCAAACCTGACTAGCGTAGCACATAATTGAACGCATTACCGCTTCAAAAAGCTTGTATTTAGCGCTAGGGACAACGTGTTTTTTGCCCAAGACTCCTTTCCAATTGCAATTAATAGCCTTTTTCGAATCTTTGAGTTTTTCTTGAAGATCTTTTTGAAGGAGGTGTTATGATTACTCCTAGGTATTTATATTCCTTTACGATCTCAAGCGGCTCATTTTCCCAGGTCCATTTCTCTTCACTTGAATATCTGCCTGTTCCATTTCGGAAAACCATTATTTTAGATTTGTTGGTGTTAACCGTGAGACTCCACAGGCGACAATACAATTGCATTTTGTTTATCATCATTTGAGGGGACTCAGCTAGAATGACGATATCGTCGGCGTACATAAGTGCTTTTATGTGAGCTCCAGCAAACATTATTCCTCCAGGCAACGACAATGTAAGGTCATCTAAAAACAGTGAGAATAGAAGCGGACTAAGTAAGCCTTGCTTAACTCCAGTTGTCATGTGAAACCAAGTGGACCTTTTGTTTCCATCCCAAACTGCTGTTGCATTATTTTCGTAAACCTTGTATTACCGATAGCATTTTTGTAGACATTCCTAGGCAGCTTAATTTGTAAAAAAGGGCATTTCTATCGATTGAATCAAAAGCCGCTTTGAAATCTACGAAAAATCCATATAATTTGCTTCCCTTGTCCAGATATGACCTAGCAATGCAAGTGAGTGAAAATATATTATCGACTGTCGAATATTCTTTTCTGAAACCTGCTTGAAACTCGCTCAGTAGATCATGTTGATTTACCCAGATTGTAAGCCTGTCTAGAATGATACCCGCGAATATTTTCATAATAGAATTCATAAACGATATCCCCCGATAGTTGTTTGGATCGTAAAGGTGCCGTCACACCGTGCAAGTAAAGTACTTGCAGCAATTGTTTCAAAAATTTCGATTTTGAAACATTCGTGCAAGTACTTGCAGAGAGCAGTCACAACAGGCAAGTAAATTGCTTGCTGAAACGACTTTTTACTTGCTTGCAAAACAAACTTGCTGCAAGTACTTTTCAGGTCGTCACACCGAGCAAGCAAGTACTTGCTGAAAATAATTGCTGAAAGTACTTGCTGCAAGTAATTGCTGAAATTACTTGCTGAAATTAGTTTCCGAAAGTACTTGCACGTGTAAACGGGTATGATTTTGCCATTTTCAGTTCAGTTTAGTTTATTGTTTCTTCAGAAATAGATCTGAATGGATAATCCAGATTTTGAAGAAGAATTTTTTACGAGGAAATGGTTTTTGAACATGAAGATTTGTTGAAATCGAGGCAGTTGGTTCTTGTAGATTATTATTAGTAAAAATAACATGCGATTGATTGCAGCAAGTGATTTGATTGCAAGTGAGTTGAACTTTCTGATAAAAAATTTACTAAAAGCTGTTATTAGCGGTACCTTCCTCATACGTTTTTTTTTATTTCGACTGTCTCATTAATTGCCCTTCCCATTTCTATCAAATTCTGGTGAGTTGTTTTTACAATTGATAGAAAGAGCTTTATGCTTGCATTTTTCTTTAATAACTAAATTTTTTTAAAAGATCTGAAGTTCCAAGCAAGTTGAACTTTAAGAACAATTACGTACGATCCATTCGTTCATAAATATTATTATTAACAAAAAAACTGTATTCAAAAACAATACGAGACCCTGTTCTATGTTGGAGCATTTGAAACAAAAAAATGCGGCTGATGGATGATAAATAATTTTGGTATGACCCTGTTTTGAAAGTCGTGCTGAAAATACGTACTTTACAACACTGATGCGAGACTTCTGGGCAGAGGGAGATGATTTTTTCTGTAATTTTGATCGAAAAACATACGTTCGCTTGCAAGCAAGTAAGAAACTTGCTTGCGCAAATCCTGCAATTGGCAAGTACTTGCGGCAAGTGATTTCAAGTGTTTTACTTGCTTGCAAGCGCTTGCAGGAACTAGTCACACCGTGCAAGCATTGCTTGCGCAAGTACTTGCAAGCAAGTAAATCACTTGCAGCAATTAATTGCTTGCAAGTACTTTTTTGGGTCGTCACACCAGGCAAGTTTTACTTGCTGCAAGTACTTGCTCGCAAGTAAGTCACTTGCAGCAATTACTTGCTGCAAGTACATTTCGGGTCGTCACACCAGGCAAGTTTTACTTGCAGCAATCATTTTACTTGCTGCAAGTACTTGCGGCAAGTAAAACTTGCCTGGTGTGACGGCACCTTAAGCATCACCTTTTTTGAAAAGAGGAAGAATAATATTTTTGCGAAAACTTTCTGAAATTTCTCCCCTGTTAAATATAAAGTTGTATGCATCGGTTAGTTTTTCAATAAAGTTTATGGTGGCGTATTTGAAAAATTCATACGGCACACGATCCTCTCCTGGAGCTTTGTTGAGATTACATCGGTGAATCACTCTTACAACTTCATCTATGGTGAATGCGCGGTCAAGCTCTTCATTTTCTAGAAATGGTGCGGCATATTGCATCAACTGGTTTGTATATAATGGTTTACTTAGTAAATTTTCAAAATGTTCAGCTAAGAGATTGATGTTAATTTGTATGTTTTGCATGAAAGGGATACCATTTAGTGAGCGAGCAATTCTCCAAAACGAACGACTGTCATTTACTTGTGATAATTTTCGCATTAAAGAATTAGAATACGAGATCTGCTTCTCCTTGCAAATGCTTTTGAAATCCTTATTCGCCTCTTGGTACATGCGTTTTGCTAGGCCTGAGTTTGTTGCCCTTAGAACTTTCAGAAAGCCAAATGATTTTTTTCTTGCTGCTTCGCAGTCTGAGTCGAACCAAGGTTCCTTCCATTTTTGGTTTTGAACAGATTGAAAGGACTGAGCTGCCTGAGTTATGCACGAAACCAAGATGTCTGGTGTGCGGTTAGGATTAAGCTCATTGCAGCAAACAGCATTCAATATACGGTCGAGATTGATTTTATATTGTTGCAAATGAGAGTCTTTCCACTTCAGTTTTGGAAGTAAACTCATATCGTTGTTATTGATAGCTGGTTCTCCTCTGCACGTCCAATCGATAATAAGTGGCAAGTGATCGGAGTATATCATCTCCTCGACTTTTAAGTCATCCACGCACTCGAGCCATTTTCCATGAACGAGGCATTAATCTATTGTCGAACAAGACGTTCCTCTAATAAATGTAAAATGGCCTTCCTGGTCATTTGTGGTTCGTCCATTTAACAATGTGAGACCAATCGTCTCGCACAATTCAATGAATCTCTTCCCATTGCTATCAATTTTTGTGTCAATTGCTGACCTAGCAATGCCAAAAGGGCCGGGTGTAAACTCTGGTTCTAGATGTAAAAGTTGACTTTCTCCAACTCTTGCGTTACAGTCCCCGATCACCATAATATTTTCTTGTTGGCATTCCAGAAGAAAGTCGTACAAGTCCGAGAAGTCATCCATCCATTTATTACAGTTTAAATAAACAGGCACTATAAGAAATTTTTCGTTCATCAATGTCAATTCAACTACAGTTCTGTTCATGACCATTACAAAATGACATCTTGTTATTTTAATCATGGAATTTTTTATACCGAATAAACACCCTCCACTTGCTCTTCCACGTGTACTGTTTCTTGACGCTGGGATCCATTTTAGTATAAAATCTTGAAAATATGTTTCATAGTGCGCTGTGTTTCGTTCAATAAAGGTTTCGAATAATAAAAATATGTCGCTATTACTTACAGATTCAAAAAAATGTTTAAATATCATCTTATTTCCCAAACCTGATATATTATATGCAATAATTTTAAATGAAATATTATTAAATTTAGTAATAGTATTGCTAGTGTAAACATGGCTGACGGCATTTCTATTAAATATAATTTGGCAGCACCGCACTACTTGCAGACTGAGAGCTCCTGTTGTGAATTTCGGCTGCTGTCATTTTATTGCTGTCATCGATCAGTCGCTGCAGAAACGTCATTCCTCCTTCATCATCACATGTGAGAACATTACTTGCGTTAAAATAAAATGTTTTTTCATCAATTTTGATCGTGTCGCCTCGGATGAATGTTTTAATATTTTTATTTTTCTCAGTGACTAGAACTTTTATTTCAATTAACTTCCTTCTTCTTTCTCTTTTCGCCGCGGGGTAGTCTCTGTGCAGTGATATACCGGTCCCTCTAAACTTCGTCGTGTTTTGAAGAATTCGACCTACATCTTCTTTGTTTTGAAGTTCCACAATGACATTCTCTATGCTGGAATTCCGGGAGCGAATAAGGCGTGTTGCTGCAATTGCTCCAGGATTTTGTGTTTGGAGCAAGTCCATGCACAATGTTTTTGCTTTATCCTCAGCAGGAACACCGGCTTCAGCTGGGAAGTGCAGAACTACGTTTTTTTCGTTCGCCCTCCTTGATAGATATTCGACTTGTCGTTCGAGGGAAAAACATCGTGACTCCATTTTCTCAAGTTTACTTTGCAGTGCGAGATTGTTTTGTTGCAGGGCATGAATCTCTGTCCCGATCTTATCCAAGTCAGACTTGGTGGGCAGATCCTTGAGTTTCTCGTCCAGAAGTGTGGTCATGGTGTGTTCAATTAATGTTTTCAGATCCGATATTTGCATTGTACCCACTGACATTGTGCTCACAGAAACACTCGTTTTAATTCCGACTGTGGCTGCTTTTTGTGGTGGAAAATGTTCAGGGGATGTTTCCGCTAGATCTCTCTTCACGGACGAACTTAGTGGTGGTGTGTTTTTGAATGATGTAGTGATCTTTGTTTGTATTGGTGACCGTTGCATATTACCGTCGTGATAGTAGATATATTTTTGATTTTGAATTTTTGTTTCCTTTTTTCTTTTGGTGTTTTCTTATCGAATACTTTCGAAGACGGATTAAATTTAAAAGGACTCACCTTCAATTATAACACCGAAGGCCAGGCAATGTTTCTAAACTTTAATTTCAAATCAAAGACCAGATTTTTACAGACAAACTACTTGGACTCAAAAAGACAACCTGCTTGCTTCACACTCACTCTCTTTCTTCGATAGGTGTATAGAGGCGAATAAACAGCGAAGTATGTATGGGGGGGTATGCTGCCCCCCTGCAACCCCCCTTCATAGGCACACTATATGACTTGGGGTGGGTGCAAGGTGGGTGTATGCAAAGTTTCTTTTGCATTTAAAGCTTGTAACTGTACTTTACATTGGAGTAGGTACTACCGAAAAAAATAGATCGAGAGAACAATACCGGTTCTACCATTTCGTCAGCTGTGGTCTCTTTAAACTGTTCATGTATGCAAAAATAAAAAAAAATATTCGTGGGACATAAGTCCCGAAATGTTTTTTCTCAGTAGGCTGGGACATAGGTTCCGAATCGAAAACGGAATTTCCAATATATTTTTGCTCTTAATTATACCATATAGATTTAAAAATCTTTTATTATACGAAATAAAATCTTTTCTAGCAACTATCATTTAGCCGTATTAAGTTTTTCTTCATTTGCACACAACGAAAATGTTGGATATGATGAATTTTGGTTCTCAACTACTCAAATGGAGACTTGGTTCGAGTATCTGCTAGGATTTTCTGTTTTATTGATATTTCACTGTCGAACTGCGTACTACATAACAAAAATCAATTCGAAATTTTTCGTTTGAGATTTCGTTGTGTCAATTTCTGTATGAGAATTTTCGTTTCACTTCAGCTGCGTCTATGCTTTAAGAATAAAAGTTTTTTATTATTAATTTTCAAAAAAAAATATGATTATCTTATTAAACAATATCAGTGTTTTATTTTCTAAAATATGTACATAGATTAACAAATGTCAGCCTCAAAGACTATTTTGACTTGTGAATAAACTTCAAACGTACATATTGCTTTTTGGTGAAAAGTTCAGCAGCAAGCTTAACTTTAAGGACTTTTCATAGTATCGGTGTTTCTTGCAGATGTAAAATTCTTATTTCTTCTAAAACCAATAATGATGATGATAATGCGGTGATTTTTACGAACCAACAATTTTTGAGGTCAACATTTCTTATCAAACTTTTATTTTTCAATGGAAAAAAAATGTTTTTCAGATATTTTAATTGCTGCACAACTGCCCACAAAAATTCATTGATTACACAAACGTTTTTTGTAAACTTTCCACTAACATTTCTACCACCAATTCTTTAGTATTTTATTTTTAATAAAACAGCATGTTAAGGTTAGACCGCACAATTAAGAAAAAAAACGAACTAAGACTGTAAACGGTACTACTGCCATGTCCTATAGTAATCATAATCAATATGAAATAGAAAGACATTGTTTAGATATTTAAGTTAATGAATAAATCTAATATAATTTATTTAGAAAACATTTACGCTTTAAGCCTAGTTGCCAGTTCCCGTGCGCAAAAAAAAAATCGATGCAAATATTCTCGCATGTCAAAAATACTTGAGGTGAAATGTAAAATTAATTGTTTGCATGATTGGTTTACAGTTTCATGCAAGAAAAACACAATGCTGTCATGGAATGTCATGCAAAACAATGGACCGGCAATTGATTTGCATGCGAAAAAAAAAGTGTGGTGGATTAAATATTTTTTTTGATGGTCGGTATACACCTCAAAAAACAAATATATTCACCTAAAGGCATTATTTGCGTGCAAATGTTTTTCGCATCCAAAAATAATTATTTTCCATTTTTAGGCTTAAAGTTTGTTAATTAAGGGTAAATTAATGACTCATTGGGTGATTTTGGCCAAGTCCAATGTTTTTCGCCTTGAATATTATTCAAATTGGTACACAGAATAGGTGGAAAATCGTTTTGAAAATTTTGATTTTTTTTTCGCATCGGAACTGTAAACTATGCTTTAAACAAAAATTTCGAAAAATTTACTCATAGAACTGAAATTCGAAAAAAGACGAAAATAGTTTTGAAATCTTTGCTCAATATGAAAATGGTTTTTTAAAATAACTTGGAAGACCTTAATTAAGAATAAAAACCGTTTCAATAATCAAAATCCGCGAAGTAGTTTTGAAATGGCAACGTTTTGTATCCAGCACTTGCAAGAATTTCATATAAATTACTTAAAGCGTGGTACACATTATCAAACCTGAGTGTCACGCGTGTTGGATATCAAACCTGCGTGAAAAGTTTCGCGTACAAACTTATGATTTATGTTGGGTGTCAGGCAAAAGAAACTCCACTACTCTCAGAAAATTGTTTTTTTTTATTTAAGGGCTATTTCCGCCACGAATCGTGTTTATTCCTTTTTTACATGACACACACGAGCTTTTTCTTATTTTGTTTGCACTTTTTCCACTGATTCGCTATAAAAAATCGTGTTTTGTTCCGTTAATGACGGCTCATGAATGAAATTGTGTACACATCATCGAGCAACCACCCAACAAACCGAGGGTTGTCACGCAGTATCAAACAATTTTGTGAGCAGGCAGTTAAGGCTAACTGAATCGATTTTCGACGAAAAGTGACTCATTTCACTCACTCCCCGCGGCTTCGGATTAGCTGAATCTCGGCACAGGAACAGGGTTGCCATGTCTTGAACTAGTTCGATAACCCAATTTAAAAAATTGTGTAGCCCAAAATCGGAGCTGAAAAAGAAGCCCAAATAGTAGACCAATAACAATATTTTTTTTCAGAACTTCAATAACATTTTATTTATTCTTTTAGGAACAGTATTGAGAAAATTGAGTTTGACACAATATGACTATTTTAAAATTGCTGCTTCTTTTACAGCTATAACATGAACTGAATATTGTTGCGGTTGTTTGAAATATCAAAACCATTGAGTATATTCAGTGAATAAAAAGTGCCAAACTGTGAAATTCATTAATGATATGTATAGGGTTAGAAAAGTATTTTTTATACTGAAATAAATTATAGCCCAATATTATATTTGGGCTATTTATAGCCCAGTTATGATTGGGCTGTCATACTGAAATTGCTGTCGGCACCCAAGTAACCAGTGATGTGCGGCACTCGAACGAACTGGGTAGACAATTATAAATTTAATAAAGAAACATACAGTTTCAAAATGCTTTTTGTTTCGACTCAATGCGACAACTAATCACAGAGTTACAGCTCTTCAAAGCACACACGGATAATTATTATTCCCTTAATTTTTTTTTCGTCAGTAGTGAACTTCTGAGAAAGAGTCCAGCCTTCCTAACTATTGCATTTTTTAGTGTTGACCATTGACCTACTGGCCAGGCCACTGGACGGTGAACGAACGGAACCATCAACAAAAAAATAATTGTTCCAAAGATAAATGAGAAAACAAAAAATAATCCTCCCCTTTAATCAACTCCAAAATAAAAAGTGAAGAAGTTATGTTCTCTTCACTTAACAGTCAATGAAAAAGATTCGTATTTACTTCAAAATTCAAAAGCAAAATAAGCAATTAGACAGATTCGAATCTGTCTACTTGCTCCACATAGAAATTATACCTGAGCAACATAACCCGCTGATTTTATTTTCATATAATTTAGGTTGAACGAAAGACTCTGTCTTCGTTTTCAGTCGGGGTTTCCCGAAGCACGTAGTAGATGCAGTATGCAGAGCACAGAGCCGTAGCGAAGGTATAATTCTGTGTGTATTGTGTTTGAGTATTGAGATTTTGTGCTTTGTGGTTGTTGATAGAGGTCAAATTATTTAATGAAATAAAAGTAGGTGTGGAAAATGTCAGTGTATGAATAGTAAGGGATTAATTTTATGATTTTTGTTTGGTAAATTATAGGTGTTGACAATTTGAGATAGGTTATGGATGTTAGGGACATAATGGAATGAATGAAAAACACAGTTTTCTTGATTGTAAACGAGTAGGTTTCTTTTTGTCTCTCCTTACGGTAGGGTAGACACTGTCTAAAACGTCTAATTGACGCACCGTCACTGCAAGTCACAGCACACATATTGAAGGTAATATCATTAGCGTTTTCATTTTTGTTCAGTTCTGCGCATCCATCAAAATCAGTGAAAAATGGCGACTCTACGTGACCCCGACTAGTTAAACATCAAAATTTGTTGTGTTTTATGTGTTCATTTGTTACTTATTTAAATACAAATACAATTATTTCAAGCTTTTTAGTGTTTGTTAACATTTTTTTAGTGTTGTTTAAATTATCCTTTTGTGTTTGTTTTCTTCGTTGTTGTTGTAATACAGTGGAAGAGGTCACGTAAGGCTGCCATCTTGAATTTCTTTGACAGTTCTCATTTCGGACCACATGCGCAAGATAATACCTTAGATATGTGTACTGTGACTGCAAGTAACATCGTTGCAGCTAATAGAAGCAAAACTGTTCTTTAGCAGCTTGTAAGCAGTGAAATCCAAAGCTAAGGCTCTGCAATAGATTATTTCACAGCTCCCTACATTTCATTTAAAAATTAGGTTCTATAATCGAAGTTCCAGAACACTTTTGGCTCTATTAATTTTATAACGACTCACGATTTAAAAATAGCTCTTTAATAACGTTCAACGTTTTTTAAACGAGCAAACTATTGATATGAGCACATAAAGAAGCATTGTAGAGCTGCTTAATTTCATGTTCGAAATACTAACACATGACTTTATAGAAATGTCAAAAATTAGCATTTCAAAAGCTACACAAAAAATGAAAAATGGCTGTAGAGTTAAATTACTAATACTTTCAAACAAACTCTTCGTGAAGTTAACTCTAGCGCATGCGCATGAAATCTCTCTGAGCATTGTCAGATCTATCTCTGAGCATTAGGAAATGTGAAGACTCGATAGAGCTACGCTTGATACTAAACCTCTCTCAAATAAAATACTTCTACTTAATATGAGGGTGTTCCCCAATAAAATATGTATAATAGCCATGACTTTAACAGGAAAAATTAAACCAAAACTAGAAAATAAATGTACCTATTGCTTTCACTTTCTGGTGAATACCGAGTATGCACCACAAAAATCTAATAAGATGCTAAATTCACATTTTTTTAAACTAAAATCAATTAAACAGTTTACTTAAAAAAGGTTTTTAATAATATTAAATCTATGGCTGAGTCGCAAAAGTACTTGCTTCCGTGCTAAGAAACCGTAATGTACTTCAATGTTGAATAGAATTTAAATAAACAAGAAATTTTTACCAGAAATTAGAATCAGTCAATGACTTTCAATTTCTGAACACCCTACTTTTTAAGTACTGAACGCAAAACTCTTATTTTGTGGAAACTAGCACAACAATAGCTCGATTGAAGACAAACTATGTTCATTATAAAAACTATGGCGACGGAAAAAGAAATCATTGAATAATTTTCTTTATTTATTTCAAACGAATGCACAATCTATCCTTTCAACAAAAACACAATAAAATATTGCAAATGTTGCAATGAAAACAAAATTATTTCATTTCATGATTATTTTAAATATATTTATCAATTTTTTACATTGTTTAGGTAAACTTTTTTAGGCTCATTTGCTGATACGAAACTTAAATATTTAAGTAGAACATAAGGGCTTATGTGACAGTTTACGCAGAGGAAAAAGTAGAACATAAGCTTTTTAAGAAGAACATAAATGCTTAAGTATCGTATGAGCAAACGGCTCTTAAATATTTAACAGCGTAATATAAATAATTTCGAAGGCGCGTTGTTATTTTTCGAAGTACCTTCAGTACAATTGTGATAAAACTAAACGCGCACTAAAAAATCACAAACATGGAACTCACAAATATTAATTTTATTTCTCACTACGACATTTTCTCTGCGAATATTTAATTGATTTGCGCGACATCACATGATGTTTTCGATTGCTACTATCACACACATGAAATACATCTCCCTAATATTATTTTAATTTATCATTTGTATTATCAACTAATACAAACAAAGTGCTGTCAAAAATGTTGCTTTAAAGTCTTCCAAATCATGAACCTGAGAGCTTCAAAGCCGTACTAGCCACTCAAAAAAAGCTGGCTTCGAACAAAAATTAGCTCTCAAACTCAATGAATTTGCTGTAAACATGCTTTACACTTGCTTTAGAAGCGCATCTGCAGCTTCTTTTGAAATCAAAGAGCTTTAAGATTTGCTCTTAGAGCGCTGTTAAAGCATTTGAACAGCTAAGATTGTTACCTGAGCAATTTTGGAAAAAGATAGCCCAATTTCCGATAAATAGCCCAATCTGGCAATCCTGCACAGGAATCGAACCTGGGACCCTTAGCACCAATTTTCTCGTTTGCTCACCGCTCCACCAATCTTAGATAGCTATACAAATCATTGCATTAAATCGGAATTTCTTTTATCTTGAATAGTCTATCTATGAGACACAAAGCTATAGCTTACATTAATAAGAAAAAAAATTGTGTTCAACAATAACATAGACAGGGCCGGACAAGCTATACGTGCAAGCGGTGCAAATGCACAGGGCGCTGAACCCAAGGGGCGCCTTGAGCAGGCATAAACAAAGACACTTCTCGTAACCCCTACCGTCAACCCGGGTGACTTTGGCCTGGTTGGGTGACTTTGGCTTTTGAATGGATACTTTTTGAAAAAATTGTTTAAATTTGAAGGAATTGTTTAGTTTTATTCCGACTTTGTAAATTTTTAAAATTCAAGGAATTAAAATATGATCATACTAGCTTTAGTTAATTAAAATTAGAAAATCAGATATACTAAAATTTATTTTTCTTAAAAATGTAAAAAAAAAATCACCTTTGGCCGGGTGGCCAAAGTCACCCTCTTAAATATTGCACTACTCAATTTTAATAAATTACAAGCTGGCAAACCCGAAAAACAAAATAGTGCCAAAAGAAGTATTTCCTAGGCTTCTAAAAAAAGTCTGGGACAGCTTACATGGGAACGTTAAGGCGATGGAAAATTTAATAGCCGGCTTCCGGGCAACTGGAATTTATCCATGCGACAGGCAATAAGTTTTAGCTAAACTGGAAAAAACAGATTCAAGAACACCTGAAGATAGTACTATCAGCAACATGTTGGCCCTTAGTGATTCAGTATTTTACTACATGAAGAGCCTTCGGACCCCAGATACCTCGAGCAGAAAGCCAAGAAAGAAAAAGGTTAACACTGAACCTGGTGCTAGTGTCACTATGGCAGACTTCACTTATTCGCCGAGCGTTTTAACAAAGTCTCTTAATGTAGAAGCAACTCAGGATGACACTGAAGAGATGTCCACCGATAAAGCTGGTCCATCAGAACTATGTCGCAACCGCAAGCCAAGACGCCGCAAGGCCATCGTTTCATCAGACTCATCAACTAATAACAATACATTAAACTCACTCATGTCCTTATCTTTGGAAGACTCAGATAGTGTTGACCTCGCTGCTTGGCAAGAGCAACAAATTATTAGTGACGAAGAGATGACGGTCAGCGACGATTATACTATCAAGGCTGGTGACTATATTCTGGTCAGGTTTGCAGTGAAGAAAAAAATTATTTTGCGTCGGCTGCATCTTAAACGTAGAGAGCGATGAGTTCACTGTCTCATTGTTACGAAGAGGTGCTGGATACAACTTCATATATCCAGAAAAAAAAGACGTTGCACAGGTGAACAAGAGTGATCTGGAGAAAACAACTTCCTGCTGAGACTGCTTTTTCCAATATCTTTCCAAGGATATGAAAATTTAAATTAATATTTATAAGTATTTTAAAAAAAATATTAAAAACAAACAAATCAGTGGTAACCATTAAAAAATAATTCCTAGTATATAAAAAAAATCTCTTCTTTCATTTGGGTTGGGTAAGATTGACTTGCTGCTTGTAGTTTATATGAAAAAGGATAAAACGTCCGCCCGGCCAAAGTCACCCTCAATGGCAGGGTGATGAATTTAACATGGGCGTGTCATTGGCGGGAAGCACATGCCACTTTTTCGATGAAAATTCATTAACAAATTCACTACTTCAATGGAAGTTGTTTATTCACCGACCCAGGTGATGAAAAACATGGTGATTGCATAATCTGTGAATTCACTACACACGGGTATTTAGCTTATTCATCAGTTCAATAATTCCGATGAAAAATGTAATGAAAATTCAATTATGAAATCACCAGGTTAGTGGTGGTTTCTTTTTCATCAATTAAATCCTCCCATTTGTATTGTTTAGTAAATCCCAGTGGGAAATGTTCAAAAATTCACCGAGGAATCCCCAGTTATTGGCGTTTCGGCAAACGCAATTTCTATTGAGTTCAGTTCGTCTCACATGGACTTTTTTACAGAAAGTCACTATGAATTGTATCCAACAAAATGAGAATTTATAGTTGCCAAAAAATCATAAACAACTTTGTGCATTACTATTCATTGTTGAAGTCATCGATTACAATTCACAATTAATTTCATTCACATTTTTTTTTTGTTCTCGCCATGAACACTTTACAAAGCAGATGAGTGGATTCAAACAATAAACTGATGAACTTGTACATTACTTTTCCACAATTTTTTCATCACATAATTTTCCCTTTTAAATTCACCAAAAGAAGGGGTCGTTTCCTAAACACAAAGCAGAAAGTAGAATCAAACCTACGAACTGAGGAAACTTTGCATTACTTTTCACCTACTAAATCATTGCATGTCGTTTCTCTTATGATTTGGCAAGTGAATTCATTGATTATTTCAGCAATAAATTTCATTGAGGACGATATTTCCCGCTGGGCCCAGCGGGAAAAATTAAAAAAATCATTGAGGAAAAACCTGCTTTTTCCTTGAGGAATGGAAGCTGTACCTGCCACTTTTCAGCTTATTCCTTTGATGAATTTAACATGGGCGTGTCATTGGCGGGAAGCACATGCCACTTTCTCGATGAAAATTCACTAACGAATTCACTACTTCAATGGAAGTTGTTTATTCACCGACCCAGGTGATGAAAAACATTGTGATTGCATAATCTGTGAATTCACTACATACGGGTATTTAGCTTATTCATCAGTTCAATAATTTCGATGAAAAATCTAATGAAAATTTTGTTATGAAATCACCAGGTAAGTGGTAGTTTCTTTTTCATCAATTAAATCCTCCCATTTGTAATGTTTACTAAATTCCATCGGTAATGCACCCTTTATTTTAAAAATTAAAAATGTTTGGCGTTTCGACAAACGCAATTTCTATTGACTTCAGTTCGTCTTACATGGACTTTTTTACAGCAAGTCACTGTGAACTGTATCCAACAAAATGAGAATTTATAGTTGCCAAAAATTATTAACTACTTTGTGCATTACTATTCATCGTTGAAATCATCGATTACAATTCACCATTAATTTCACTCACATTTATTTATTTTTTGTTCTCGCCATGAACACTTTACAAAGCAGATGAGTGGATTCAAACAATGAACTGATGATCTTGTACATTACTTTTCCACAAATTTTTCATCACATACTTTTCCCTTTTAAATTCACCGAAATAAAGGGTTGTTTCATAAACACAAAGCAGTAAGTGGATTCAAAGCTACGAACTGAGGAAACTTTGCATTACTCTTCACCTACTAAATCATTGCATGTCGTTTCTCTTATGTTTTGACAAGTGAATTCATTGATTATTTCAGCAATAAATTTCATTGAGGACGATATTTCCCGCTGGGATGGGAATAATGAATGATGATGATGCGATGATTTATGATTATGATGATGTTTGTCGTTAATGAGGGAATCTTGTTTATTCAATTTCTCTTTTTCTCTATTTTTTTGTTGTTGCCAGGCATTATTTTCATTAAGAAAAAAGGATTTTTTGACTTATCTAATTTCATTATTTGTGTGCCAGTGTTCTTATTGTGGTCAAACTAAAAAACTCAAAGCCAAAGAAAGGACAAGGAATCTATATTGAGAGTATATATGAGGTGATGAGAACCAAAACTCACCATTCCATGTCAGAAAAACTCTCCATGACCAAATTTAATTGTTTAATAACTTTTAATTGAGAGTACTTAGCAAATCATTTTTTATATCTAATTATAGATTTTTAAATCTTTTTGTTATAGCCTATTGAATAGACCTTTTAAAAAGGAACAATTACGTGCAAGGGTTTTTATTATTGAATATGTTTCTTTGGCCCATAAGCATGCTTAAAACCAAAAATGCTACTAAATTCACCCATGCGTTTCTGAGAGAATGGTCACACTGGCCACTTTTCTGTATTTTTGTTATAACTCGAAAACTAAGCCGAATTTGAGAATTTTACATATAATACTTTTTGTTCAAAATTAAATTTTCTATTGAAATGGATAGTTCAAAAAATTTTAGGAAAAAATTTAAGCAGGAAAAGTTAACAAAAACCAACATAAAAAAAATCGAAAAATCTAAAATTTTTAAATTTTTTTCTAAATCGCAGATAACTTTTTTCGGAGCAAATATACGCTCAAGACGTTCATAAACAAAGTAAACTGGAGTCTTACGGCTTTAATATGACATGTTAAAAAAGCCATATTATTTAAAAATTGACAGAGATATAACCATTCAAACTTTACCATTTCTTATCATTTTCCGCACTTTTTGCCCGAAAGCCTATTTTTTGGTACTTTATGACAAATTTAACGTTCCTAGCACCTAGTACCAAATCTTATGTTAATCGGACCAGGCGTTCGGTCTGTAGGTCTGAACGCATTTAAAAACAGCCGAAAAACGAAATTGCGAGCTTACATCCTTTTTATAAATTCTCTGTAGTTCTAATGTCATATTAAATCAAAAATTTTGATTTCGAACATTTTTACGAATGTGAAATTTGCCATATTGTACCGAAAAGGGACTTTCGGGCCAAAACTGAGAAAAATTATAAGAAATGATAAGGTTTGAATGGGAATATCTCCGTCAATTTTGAACAAATATTAATTTTTGAACATGCCATATTAAGGCCTTTAGTCTCTACTTTGTTTTGTCTATGCATGTCTTGACCTTATCTTTGCTTCAAAAAAAGTTATGCACAATATATTGAAAAATTTAGATATCCTTGATTTTTTGATTTTTTTAAGTTGGTTTTTGTTAACTTTTCCTGCTTAAATTTTTTCCTAAAATTTTTTGAACTATCCATTCCAATAGAAAATTTAATTTTGAACAAAAAGTATTATATGTCAAATTTTAAAATTCGGCTTAGTTTTAGAGTTATACCAAAAATACTGAAAAGTGGCCAGTGTGACCATTCTCTCAGAAACGCATGGGTGATTTAGTAGCATTTTTGGTTTTAAGCATGCTTACAGGCCAAAGAAACATATTCAATAATAAAAACCCTTGCACGTAATTGTTCCTTTATACCTCTCATTTTCCGGTCTATTCAATAGTGTAGCGTGATGGTAAGTCGGTAGAGCAAATTGTAGGGGTTTCTCCAAATAAAAAGTCTATACACAGGAGGATATATTTAAACAAAACAATTTTTATTAAAACAAAACGAATACTATAAAAACATGTAAGCCTTAAACATTTAACTTCTACTTGGTGTTGTTTTTATTATGTTTTTTCTTTGCTATTATGCGGGCGTGGTCCGCTGTAATCGCAATAGAGAAAACACAACAAATACTGTCCCAGAAAGACAAGCAAGCAATAAAAAGCGGTATGTGATACCTCTGAGATATTACCTGCCAGTTCCCTGGTCAATTCGAAAGTGAATTTAATTCTAAATTTGGTTCTCCTTTTATAGTGAGAAAAATGAGCTATTATTTGAAATTAGTAGGCTTTGAAATTTAAAAGAAATATTTTAAGAACACAAAAAAAAGCAAAGAAGATGTGATCATTTACAAAACATAGTCAAAGGCAATTTGAATATAAGCTTTCATACAAAATTATTATGTATATAATGCAAAGAACAAAATATTAGTTAAACAAAATATTAGTGTAGTCAAAGGCAGATTTGAAATCTTAAAATAATAATATAATAATAATACGTTGTTTACAAAATAATAAAATAATAAAAATGTGTTGTTACAGTCTCCCCCTCTGGAGCTGAAGTCGTCTCGACGATGCGACAGGATTAATAGGAGGCATAGTTCGAAGTAGATATCTTTCTCCCCCTGGATCAAAACAGCTCCAATGGCATAGTTGCTGGCGTCTGTTTTCAAACGAAATGTCCTACACGCTGTTGTAGGACTGGTGCAGAAATTAGGAGGGATTTTAGGGTATCAAACGACGATTGTTCTTCTCTACCCCATTTCCATAACGTTTTCTTCTTTGTGAGGTTGCTTAAAGGTTCGCTATGTCAGAAAAGTTTTCGATAAACCGTCGGTACCATGAACAGGTTTGTAGAAAGGAAAATAACCTGTTTGGCGTTTCTAGGTTCTGTTCGATTTGATATTGCAATAGTTTCATCTGGATCGACTTCTATACCATGGTTGGTGATAAGGTGTCCAAGATATTTGACTTTGGGACAGCAAAAATTTGATTTTTCCCTGTTGACCTTAAGTTTAAAGATCTTAAGACGCTCGAAGATTTGTTTTCAAGTCAGATAGATGATCTTCAAAGCTACTTGAACAAACTATGAGATCGTCAAGATATGTTAAGAGAAGAATGCCTGGTAATCCATTGCGGAATCTATCTATTAGTCTCTGAAAGGTTGCTGGAGCATTTCGTAAGCCAAAAGGCATGCGCTTAAGCAAAACATACCAAACAGTGTGATAAAAGCAGTTTTATCGATATCCTCATCTGCAACCTTAATTTGATAATATCCAGATTGAAGGTCAAGGGTACTTTTGAACTGTGTTTTCTTTGTTGAGTGTAGGAGATCATCAATTCTTGGTAGCGGATATGGATCTGGTATTGTGAGGTTGTTCAATTTTCTATAATCAATGCAAACTCGTATGGTATTATTTTTTTTTGGAACCAAAACAACCGGTGCAGCCCAAGGAGATTCGCATTCCTCTATAATATTAGAATCAAGCATCTTTTCCAGTTCCATTTTTAACTGAGCTTTTCTTGTGGGTGAAAGACGATATGGAGTTGTTGCAACTGCTTCATGTTCACCAGTATCAATTCTATGAACTGCAAAAGGTGTTGGTTCAGATAAACCATTAAAACAAATTTCATAATCTTTTAATATTTTATTTAAACAATTTTTATCAAGAGAGCTGATTTCCTCGTGCTTCATCGTCTCTTAACTGGATATCAGCAAGGAGAATCTCTGTGAAGTATGGTTCAAGTTCAACTTCTTCTGTTTCTGCGAATAAGAGGAGGGAATAAATTTGTCTTCCCATGTTTCCGATCAGGCGTGACATCATTGCTTCTTAAGGAACCCTTAAAAATGTTTTGGATCGACTGCGGGGAATAATTATTGTTGCTGGTTTTGTTCGTTCGCTTCCTTTTAAGAGGTGGATCAGGTCCAAAATGTTCTTCTGTCTTTGGCGTTGCACCGATAGGAGATATAATTTGTATGTTGTCAAACCATGTGAGGAAGGCTGATTGCTGCTCTTTGAGTGCGTTTAGAAGTGGTGATTCTTGTGAGTTATTTGTAGGTCTCTTTCCTTCTGGTGGTGACATCTTATTATTGTTTTCATGTGAAGTCATCTTCTCGAGCGTAGTATTGGAGCGATTTGGTTAGATTTCGGTGGAGATTTTCTGACAACTTGAGTATGAGATGTGTCATAGAAGTCGAATGCTTTATTCTTCTGGTCTGCGAAGTACCATACCCTCTGTCCGAGGTCTAAAACCATTCCATTTTCTTCAAGAAAATCTATACCTATCAAGGTTCTGTTATCGCTTGCCTTGGGTAATGCAATGAACTTGATGGGCTTTGTTCGATTGCCAATTGTAATCTTCGTATGAGTGATGTAAACTTCTTGATTTGTTAAGTTTCCATCCGCCAAGGTGATGTCAGCATTGACTTGGGTAAACTTGGATCCATTTTTGACAAGATGTATAAATAATTCTCGTCCAGCAACACTTGTTCGGGCGGCTGTATCCAAGTATGCTATGCCCTTTTCGCCATATGAGATTACAGGTATGGTTGGCAGGTCAGTTCCTATTGTCATCTTGATGCTGTTGAAGGAAACCGTGGCGGGTCCTTTTGGCAGTTCTTTACAATTCGGACAGTTGGAGCGGACAAATCCTGGAGCCTTGCATTTATAGCAATGTAGCTTTGGCTCAACTTGCGCTTTTTCTTTTTTTCGGCATTCGTCAACTGTATGTCCAGGGTAGTTGCAGAAGTTGCATCTCTTCTTTCTAACCTGTATCCACGTTTCGGATACGACGGGGAGCAGTTTTTCCAATAGTGAAAGTTCAACTGCTCTAGATTTGGTGAAAAGTTCGGAGAAGGAGCTTAAGCCTTCTTTTGCTGCTTCATCATGAATCATCATGGACTCAGATGCAATTGATTGCGGAAGTTGAAATAGCGATGCTCGTTTGGCACAAATGAAGTCGTTCGTTGACTTGCTTGGATTTTGTCTCTGCTCGAAAATATCCAAGATGATGCGGTACGCTAGTTTAGCTGGTACGTATGCATTCTTAAAGGTGAGAGGACGTTCTTCAATTTCTTGGAATCGTGCATGATTCCTTGCCACCGTAAATTGGCGCTGTCAGGAAGGGGGCGGGGAAATCTTTTTATGGTATCAGGATCACTGATGAGTTCAATCTCCTTGTAGATGCTGATTGTAGCGATGAAATCTTCCACGATGGATGGATCTCGTTGTGCCAACAACAGTTCTTGAAGTTGGTCAGTTAAATCACTTGGATTGTGTCGATACTCAAAAATCTCCAAGATGATGCGATACGCTGGTGAAGCAGGTACATATACATTTCTTAAGAGTGAGATGACATCTTTCCACTTCTTGGAATCGTGTTTGATGCCTTGCCACCATAAAATGGCGCTGTCTTGGAGGAGAAGAGGGAAACCCTTAATGGCATCAGCATCGCTGATATGCTCAATCTCCTTATAGATCGTTATTGTGGCGATGAAACCTTCCACGATGGATGGATCTCTTTGTCCTCGGAAACGCTCACTGCAATGGCTGAAGCTGCCATTGGGTTCAGATTTCGAGTTGATAGCCGACAATAGTTTTTGGAGTTGATCAGCTGAGAGTGCCATGTTGTTCTTGTTTAGGCATTTACTTTTTCTTGTAGTATCCAGAGTGGTGTATACAAATTAAATGGGCCACTAGTTGGGTGCCAATGTAGCGTGATGGTAAGTCGGTAGAGCAAATTGTAGGGGTTTCTCCAAAAAAAAAGTCTATACACAGGAGGATATATTTAAACAAAACAATTTTTATTAAAACAAAACGAATACTATAAAAACATGTAAGCCTTAAACATTTAACTTCTACTTGGTGTTGTTTTTATTATGTTTTTTCTTTGCTATTATGCGGGCGTGGTCCGCTGTAATCGCAATAGAGAAAACACACAAATACTGTCCCAGAAAGACAAGCAAGCAATAAAAAGCGGTATGTGATACCTCTGAGATATTACCTGCAGTTCCCTGGTCAATTCGAAAGTGAATTAATTCTAAATTTGGTTCTCTTTTATAGTGAGAAAAATGAGCTATTATTTGAAATTAGTAGGCTTTGAAATTTAAAAGAAATATTTTAAGAACACAAAAAAAAGCAAAGAAGATGTGATCATTTACAAAACATAGTCAAAGGCAATTTGAATATAAGCTTTCATACAAAATTATTATGTATATAATGCAAAGAACAAAATATTAGTTAAACAAAATATTAGTGTAGTCAAAGGCAGATTTGAAATCTTAAAATAATAATATAATAATAATACGTTGTTTACAAAATAATAAAATAATAAAAATGTGTTGTTACAATAGGCTATTATGGTTTAAAGGAAAATTATATAAAAAGTTATTTAAAAATTAAATCTGGCTGTGATGAGTTTTTCTGGAAAGGATATGGCGAGTTTTGGTTCTCATCACCTCATATGTAGATGTGCTATGCGCAGAGTCAGAGTCCAGTAGTAATTAGTTTATATAACGTCTAGCGTGTTTACATTTTTGATAAAGGCTGAATATAATTCTGAAGTATAAGATCTTTTTGTATATTTAAATGAACATTAAAGTGGTTACATAGTTCGAACAAATTCAGTTTTTATTATGTATTTACAAAAGTGTCGTGTCCATCTACATCCTAGGTACCAACATAGTTAAGAGAGTAGTTAGGGACAAAAAAGTGTTAAATAAAAAAAAGCATTGCAAAGTCTACCCCTTGGGTAAAATGAGGATAAGATTCCTTCCACCATTGACCGCTATTGATGGGTGGTAATGATGAAGTATGCGCAGGACGTTAATTTCACTCGGGCCGGCCCTGAACATAGAATAATAGATTGGTGCTCGTTAGGTATAATAGATTAATTAATAAGTACCAACCTTAAATATAGGGCTTTTTAGCAAATACCAATGTTAATTTTTAAATGTCAAACTCAGGACCTCGGCACAAATGACATTTAGGTAACACCCATTTTCTTAATTTCTTCTTCTAATATATCACCGCTTCAAAGGTAAAACTCATACTAACTAGCATATTACACCTTTGGAGGAAATTTAATTGAAACATACTTTTTAGAGCTGAAAAGTCAAGTTCCGATAGTTTTTAAATAAAGTTCCCGGGCATACCTTTGAATGTCCATATAATAACCGTGCAAAATGGGACTTTTTGGATTAAAAGAATGTATTTCATTCTCATTTTCTTGAACTTTTTTTTCTGCACTTAGTGAGTTTTACCTTTGAACCGACGATACCTATGTACACCGGAATCAGCGAGTTAAACTTGCTGAACCACAGTTCAAAATTTTAAGCACGTTTTAACAACTGGCCCTTAAGGCTTAACTACATTGCATTGGCCACTTTTTGCAAAATTACAAAAGTAAAATAACATACAAATTGTTTTTTAAACAAATATTTAAGCTTTCTGCATCATTTTAATAAGTTTTCCAGTGAGAAACATTATCCAAAAATGAGTTTGCAAATGTTCACCCGATAACTTTTGAGTGATGACTGTTTTCGAAAAATAATGAGTCGGAACGCGAAAAAAACATCAGATCTCTCCTTCGTTCTCCTCCAATTTCGAAAAAAGTCATGACTCAAAAGAACCTCTTGTAACAGCAGACTTAAATTTGGAAATTCATCAGCTATTTGTTGAATATGATTTATGTTTTTAAGTTTAAAACTCATAAGAGTTGTATAAACGTGGCTCATAATTTATTCTGTGGTTCAGAAATCGGTGAATTAAAATTTCTGAACCACTGATTTAAATTTACGTACCTACTTTATTAACGATTGACAGATAACTAAAAGCAAAAACAAAATTGTATTACCCAGACAAATTTTGAAAGTTCATGTCTGTGGAGATCAAAAACTAAGGGAGTATTCAAGCAACAAATACAAATTTAAAGAAGAACTTATGTAACTTCATAATAATTCACAAACAAATTTTCTCCCACTTCGATTCAATTAACATTCATTTATCATTCAATTATTTATTACAATAAATATTGTTGTTTCTTATTTTAGTACGTGAAAATATTAGAAGCCAATGCAATTTTAATATAAAATGATATAAAGGGAAGTGAGCACTTAAAAATCCAGTTCACTCGCTTTTATACTTTACGAACATGTCCATGAGATTTTTTAAATAACTGAAAAATTAAAAAAAAACCGACGATTTGTGCTGAAAATCATAAAGTTGCACTAGTGTGCGTGTGGTTAAGGCTACTAGTGCAACTTTATGACATTCACCACGATCAGTTTGACAGCCGAGGATTACCATCTTTATATTTTGTATCTATAGGCGTTTTCCTTTGGAGGTGGCGAAGTACTTGCAAGTACTTTGCCAGCTTTTTTCAATGGAACACATCAAACTGCTTCCCCATGTAAAATGTATCTACTCGCACATGAGAGCATGTGCAGTTGGTAGTACTAGATTATGGTTTTCTTCTACTCACAAGTACTTTGCCACCTCCAAAGGAAAACGGCTTATGACGAAAACGAAGCGGAAAAACATTCAATGACAGTTGCACAAACTAAAAAAATTAAAACAAATGCAAATGCAAAATAATCACAAGCAGCCATGCTGTAATGAAAGTAACAACAAAAATAAACAGGAAAAAACACAAATGTCATTTTTTCGCACACAATAAATGGTCTGGGTAATTAATTGTGTGCGAAAAATAATCCAAATAATCTGCTACAATTATCAATTTCGCTCATCGAACAGCGTACTGCAGAACGAAAAGTAGAACTAAATTTTTAGTTCATGATTTCGTTCTGTTATTTTTGTACGGGATTTTTCGTTTCGCATCAGTAGCGTTCTAGGCTTTAAGATAAAATAATTTATAGATGAAATAAAGAAAATGAATTCGTATAAATAAACTTTTAAGTCTATTTATAATATTGGCGCAGTCGCAAGTTTAAGGAAATTAAAAATAAACGTCCATAACAAATTTCCAAGTTTGTCATTTGGTATTACTACAATTCAGCGCATCATGTCGAACGTGGGCAACTTGGAGCCACTTGATTTTTGATCTCAGAAATCCTGAGAGCTGGACTTCATATTACTCCAGATTTGAGCTGTATTTACTAGGTCTGTTCCTTGCCGCCAGATTTAGTCCGAAGTCGTTCCACACTTGAAAAATTGTACTGGTCCGCACCAAATCTGGCGGTCTGAAACTGTTTGAAACTGTTTGGGACTAAACCCAGGAACAGGGTTACTAGCTATAGCTAATGATGTGCAGGGGGATATTCAGCAGCAAGCCACCCTTTTGACATTAGCTGGGGCTCAGGTCTATGACCTCATGTCGACATTGGTTTCTGCTTGGCAGGTGGGTGAAATTTCTCCTGCTCAAGTTAAGTCTTCTTTGACTAATCACTTTTCTTATCGGCAGTTGAAAATTGCTGCGTATTTTCAATTCCAAAATTGAGATCAGTACCCCGACGAGGGATGCTCCGAATATTTAGCTGCATTACGGAAACTAGCAGTTGATTGCAAGTTTGGTGATATACTGGATCGCATGCTTCGCTATCGCTTTGGTCTGTGGACTACGTGATGCGGCCCTTCAGCGAAATCTTCTTACCGATTCGGATCTCAAGCTTCAAATCGTAATTGACTGTACCACCACAACGGAAGCAGCTTCAAAAGATGCTTTGGAAATTCGACATCCCGACCAGGGGATTACATCGTGAGAGGTGCACAAAATTCATTTCAGCATCGAAATAAAGTATCGTCACATAAAAATACAGTCAAACCATGTAACGGTTATGGAGCAGAGCATCCACGAGTCCAGTGTCTTTATCAAGGCACAATTCGTTCGTCATGCAGTACCTACAAAAGGACATCTTCAACATGTTTGCCGTAGTGGCGTTTCATCTGTATCGAACTCGACTCAAAAGAAGACTTCAAAGAATCGTAGAAAAGATCAAAACCACACTCGATCAATCAAATTTTACCATTAATCGACCTTATGAAGTCAACTACAGTCGTCTACAATGATAACCCTTGTAAATTCGAGATCGATTCAGGCTCAAATTTCACCATAATGTCGTCCCGAGAGTTTCATTACGAGTGGCCAGCTACAAAACCAGCTATGCATACTTGTGATTTGCAACTCATGGATTACCAACACAATCGAATTGCTATCAAAGGCAACATCTCCTATAATGATAAGAAGACTACAGATCTTCCGATTATAGTGGTAGAATGTCATCGATCCAATATTATGGGGCTGAACTGGTTTGCTTCTCTTGGTATCAGCATTCAAGGGGTTAACTCTATCGAAAAAGTTTCTTCTGCCCAGAGTGTTCCCTCTAAATTTTAACATTTGTTTTCTGTTGAACTAGGACGTTTTACTGGAAATCCTGTGTCACTCCAAATTGATCCTTCAATTTCACCGATTCGTCATCCTCCACATCGTATTCCATTAGCAACTAGGGGAAGTGGAACTAGATCGACTGTGCACTCAAGGGACTCTTGAACCGGTTGAATTCTCTGACTGGGCTACACCAATAGTGTCCGTTCCTAGGAGTGACGGTTCAATACGAATTTGTGGTGACTACAAGTCAACGCTCAACAGGGCAACTAAGCCTCATTGTTTCCAAATACCAGCTATAAGCACACTTTTGTAATGCATAGAGGGTGGTAGCATTTTTGCGAAGCTGGATCTTGCTCAAGCATACCAACTACTTGAAGTGGATGAACGATCTTCACTTTTCCAAACGATTGTGACCCATAAAGTTGCTTTCAGAGTGAAGAGATTGTAGTTTGGAATTTCGTCCGCTCCAAATATTTTTCAAAACTATATAGAAAATCTTCTTCGAAACATTCCAGGAGTCTTACCGTATTTCGATGATATCGTTCTTATAGGGAAAAATGGTATCTGAGTGAACTTGCTCATCGTCTATATAAAGTTCCCACCCGTTTAGATAGCTCTGGGCTTCATCTTAAGAAAGAAAAGTGTTGTTTCGGCTCTCCAGCGATCGAGTTTCTTGGTTTCAAATTGGACTCACTTGGTATACGGCCATCAACAAACAATATACAAGCCATTTAAAGCACACCAGCTCCTTCTGACAAAAAGCAGTTGCAGGCATTCCTTGGCCTGTTAAATTTGTATCATTCATTCTCAGGCGCGAGTCCAGGATTTACTTGAGGGGGGGGGGGGGGAATTTCGTGAGTTTCCACAATCTTGATGATGTCTACAGATTTGAGTACACTTCATACCGCTCTACACACCTGGTCACACAAAGCGATATGAGTTTGAAATTTGAAGAAAGTAATTACCTCTTTCATAACTGCTATACAGTGTCAGTTAAAGGCTGTTTTCGAAAATGTCATCTACTTCAAAACGCATTTGCAGAATGTTCTCAAACGCAAACTGCAAAGGTCTTCTGTTCGAATAGGCAAATACAAGTTTTACTGCATAAGCATTAAGTTCGGTTAGGAAGTTTGCAAAAGTCACATATTCGAAAACATCATCTGCGGTGCAATTCTGCAGTAAAAATTAAGTTGACGTCAAAAATATTGAGAACGGCAGTGACTGCTGGTTTCTTTCCAATCTTCTTCATCGGATTCATAAAAAAATAAATAAATAAATTGGGTGGCACAACAGCTCGTGGAGAACCAGGGCCTAGTGACTTACAACTCACAACCATTCCTGTGTGCGTGTTGTTGGCAGGAATGGAGGGGACCTACAGTTTTTTGCCGAGTCCGAACTGCTAATTGATCAGCACTTATTCATGACAAGTATGCTCTTGGAGGATTTGTCAGTTCCTCGCAAGAGGTAGTACCTCGGTAGCACGGCTGGGAATCGAACCCACACCTTCGGCATGACAGTACTACGCACTAACCATCATGCCACGAGGTACTACTCATCGGATTCATACTCTTCACCAGTTTAATAATACGGAAGTTCCTACAACGCATCCGAGAAAGTGACAAAATCCTCACGAATACTACCATCAGAAACGTATCTTATGGCTATGATAGTTGTGCCGCACTCGAAACACATTTGAATATTCTTAAGTTGCTTATTCATTTAAGAAGAAAAAGACGGCGAGAAGCTCTGAAGAAGCTCTCGAGGGTAAAACTCGCAAGTGGACACAGTCATGCAATTAGCTCACCCGAGGGGAAAACAGAAATCCGAGAGTCACTCTCGAAAGTTTTCTAGTGAAAGTACTTTCTAAGATTTAAAAGCACATTTAAATATTTGTCATAAAAAGGACTCAATCACCCTTTTAGTATACATTTTTTTGGCTTGCATGTAGTTGGCCCACCAACTATGGAGTTGAGCAAAACTGGAAATGACAATCGTTTGTACATCGTTTGTACACGTTTGTACAACTTTTAGAATACTTTGTACACTCACCGTTTTTTTTATAGAGACACTTCAAAAAAAAAACGGAAGTTGGCCCACCAACTATAACGCTCGAAAAATCTGGAAATGCAGTTCGATCAATAATCGTTTGTACACGTTTGTCTTTTTTTTTTTAGTTTTTACACTTTCCAAAAATTTTTTACCAAAATTTTTTTTTGAAAATTTTTTTTTTTAATTTTCGAAAAGTATGCAATCGTTTGTACATTTTTTATAATAATTTTCCACCGTGTTAATTTTTTTAATTTTGCTTTATTTCTATTTTTAAATAATTATTCAAAATTTTGCGGCGAAAAAAAACATGTAGTTGGCCAACCAACTATAACGCTCGAAAAATCTGGAAATGCAGTTCGATTAATAATCGTTTGTACACGTTTGTCTTTTTTTTTTTTAGTTTTTACACTTTCCAAAAAATTTTTACCAACATTTTTTTTTGAAAAATTTTTTATAAAATTTTCGAAAAGTATGCAATCGTTTGTATATTTTTTATAATAATTTTCCACCGTGTTAATTTTTTTAATTTTGCTTTATTTCTATTTTTAAATAATTATTCAAAATTTTGCGGCGAAAAAAAACATGTAGTTGGCCCACCAACTATAACGCTCGAAAAATCTGGAAATGCAGTTCGATTAATAATCGTTTGTACACGTTTGTCTTTTTTTTTTTAGTTTTTACACTTTCCAAAAAATTTTTACCAAAATTTTTTTTTGAAAAATTTTTTATAAAATTTTCGAAAAGTATGCAATCGTTTGTACATTTTTTATAATAATTTTCCACCGTGTTAATTTTTTTAATTTTGCTTTATTTCTATTTTTAAATAATTATTCAAAATTTTGCGGCGAAAAAAACATTTACTTGGCCCACTATAACGCTCGAAAAACCTGGAAATGCAGTTCAATATATAATCGTTTGTGCACGTATTAATTATCCACCACCGTTCATATCAAGTCTTTTCCCAAAAATTATCATACTAGATAGTCACTTCTCCCTATACCTATATTAATAGGTAGGTACCTACATAGTAAAGTATGTATAGTTAAAATAGAACAATTCGATTTCTTTTGGACAAAAGACTCATCCAGCTAAGAATAAAATAACTTTTAAAGTCAGTTAAGTAATAAAATGTGTCTTTATCCAAAAAATAGTAAGTAAGTAGGTATTTATTAATTCTTCTATTTTTGTTTTGCAGTCGACAAAACGATTTTCATTATTGAACTACCTACCTTCCTACATAGTGTATAGGTACCTACAATAAATCAATTTTATTAGTTTCCAATCTATTTATGCAGAAAAATCATTGAAGTGTCGGTGTGATCTGAGATCATATGGTTCTTTATTGACCTTTATAAGGTTAGATATCAAAGGACAAGGACTCTTTAAACGAAGAAAAAATGCATTTATTCTACCTATGTATGTAGGTATTGTACACACATACGAGCTTATTATTTATTAATAATTTTTGATTTTTTAACCTAGATAGGTACTGACTTGTTTTGTGATCATTTGGATAAAATAATCAATATAATTATAACTATACTACTATAATTCATGCAACCAGTTCTTGCAAAAATTCTTATAAATAAAGTTTAACTAATCTTAAATAGGTAGGTACTAGAACCATAGGCGTAGGAAGGGGGGAGCGGAGGTGGGCAGTGCCCACCTTAAAAAATGAGCTGCCCACCTTAGAAAAATCGACATTTAAACTTTTCTGGTTCTACAACCCACCCAAGAAGACAGATTGAAAAACTTTGAATGAAATTTCAGACACGAAAATTAAAATTTTGCCTACAGTTACAGTTGGTCGTCACATAAAAGCAATTCTTGCCCTCCTTAATTTTGTTTTTGTTTACACATTGCATCATTGTCCCGGACGGCACGCACAAACCTAGTTGAACCGGTTTAAATTAGTCTCAAACTGAGTTAGGTTGAACCTTGAAGATGAGTAGGTTTTGAGGTTTAAGAAGCGGAATCATCAAATGTAAGATATTTGGAGTGCGTTCAGATTTAGTACTACGATGGCTTCATCTAGCAAAATATTTTAATTATAAAACGAGTTTAAGTAAAAATTTGGAAAAAATATAAAGATTTGAATTCAAAAACTTAAAATCACGAAAAGCTAAAAATATTGCCTGTTTTGTGTACGTCGCCAAATCGATTTTCATGCCACCAAAAGAAATTTCAAATCTTCTGTTTGTAGATAAATCGCTACATCTGACAAATTTGGTTTATGAACCGAAACGTTATTCGATTTGATTTGTTTAAAATTAAAGCTTACGGTTCTGTTTCGGTATGTATCAACTCGTTTGTCATCGACTCAGACTTAACGTAGTATTTGCTCTATTACAAATCAAACCAAATAATTGGAATTTTATAAAAAAATCTAAACCGAGTTGCTTCTAAATAAATAAATAAATTGAGTGGCGCAACAGCTCATGGAGAACCAGGGCCTAGTGACTTACAACTCACAACCATTCCTGTGTGCGTGTTTGTTGGCAGGAATGGAGGGGACCTACAGTTTTTTGCCGAGTCCGAACGGCTAAATGAGAAGCACTTTTTCATGACAAGTATACTCTTGAAGGATTTGTCAGTTCCTCGCAAGAGGCAGTACCTCGAATAAAACATTTCTGTTTTTAGGTGGCACGGCTGGGAATCGAACCCACACCTTCGGCATGACAGTCCTACAATAGAAAAATTTTCACAAAAGTATGAGATTCCTTTAAAACCTATACGAGTATCAAAAAGAAGACGTCAGGAAAAACTTTACTTTCATTATAGCTGTTTTGTTTGGCCTCCAATTTACTTTCCAGCAACAGTTGTGGCGAAAGCAATACACTTGATTTGGAATCCCATATCGACACCGAAAATTGTTGGAAAATAAATATTATAATTTGTACCCAGGTAGATTTTTTAATAAAGTTCTTTTTTTTTATTTTTTTAATGCAGCTTTGATTTGTTTTTAATGGTCCAGTATTTAATTTCATATTTTGAAGTTTCTTTTCAAAATGCGATCAAAGTTTTAGTGGAAAAATGTATTTTTCTTTTCAATAAATGACTCAAAAGACAAGCTCTGTTTTAAAGAAAAATCAAATTGAATAATGTTTATACTCTGAATTTAAATTCGTTAGACGATTAGTTGGAAATATGCTTTGTTTAATTAAATAAAATGCAAAGTTCATCAAATATTAGAAAACCGATGCCGTTGTCCAATTAAGATAACTTAAGGGCTATCTATATCTAAACGTTGAATAGTGATTTCTGATTGGTCAAATACATAAATAATGTATGAAGAATTCAACAAGAGGGAAAGAGAGATAATATGTACATATAATTTGTGAAGGGTCCCAATTACAATTCGCATAACAAAAAAAGTATGCTGTTTGCTCATTGGCCAAAATACAAACAATTAAAATAAAGACTTTTGAGTTAAAAAAAAAGCATTCCTCTAAAATCCGATTTGCCGAATGTAAATTCGAGTAGGTCTGTACAAAACTGTATAGTGTATTGATTTAAATATTACCTATGTAGGTACCGTACCGATGCGGCCGGCGTCGATTTATGATTTATGAATACCTATTAAATTAAAAACTGCCCCAGACTTTTTCTTGAGTAAGTAGGTCCCGACCGTTCTAGGTTGAACGAACCTATTCACAAAATGGAGTAGGTATAAGCTGATGTTTAAAACTAAAAAATTAAAGTAGGTATCTAGTCACATCATACAAGAATGTTATACCTTCAGATGATGATATTTTTAGAGAAGATCTGTAAACTAGGCTTATGGAAATAGAAACTTCGACTCCCTTCGCCAGATTTGGTAATCGGGGTGATAATGTACCTACATAACCGGGGTTTTAAGTAGCCCACAAGTGCATTATTTGGTGCGTAAGTTCATACATTTTGGTGTAAAATTGAGAAAAAATTAAAATTTTAGTGTATTAAATACACAAATTTTGTCAATATATCAGTTCAGTAGAACAATAATTACACTTTGTCTTTTCGGTGCAAAGTTTCAAGATTTCTTTTGAAATTCGGTGCAAAAACTAAACAGATTTTCGGCTGTTTTTATAATATACCTACCTACCTTTAATGGTGTAAAAAATAGAGCGATTTTCAGCGGTATATACCTGTAATATTTAATTCAATTATAATATATACCATTAATGGTGCAAAAAAATAAGCCGATTTACAGCTGTTTTTATAATGTACCATTGGGTGCGTTCGGCTGCGTATCTTAAGCGATCCGGATTTGTTTGTGTTGTTTTAATCCTATAGGAAAAAACAGCTGATGAGTGAAGCAGCTGATGTGAGAAAGAAATCTCAAGCTATCCAAAAAATTTCGGGATACTCGACTATCCGATGGGAAATTTGAAGAACAGCTGACTTTGCTTAACAGCTGACTATTTATTTGGATTAGCGATTCCACATCGGTTTTTTTTTTTTGAGCAAAAACATTTCCAAATTATACTTAAATGCATATTAAAATCATTTGCAATGCAACTTAATAATAAATTTTTGATACAGAGGAGATTTAGTATAAAATTATTTATGTAAGAACACAAAATCGTTGCTGAAAATTTCTATTAGTTTTTCCTTTTGTTAGCAACTCTCACTCTTTTGACAGCAAATATTACGTATCCGGTTTTCCGCTATTTTCATAATAAACCATTAAAAGTAGGTACAAGAAATTATCCAATTCTGAAACCAACCAATATGACATATTTTTTACATTAGATATATTTTTTAGAAAAAATACACTATTTTAAATGGAAGGTTTAAATGAGATTTTACTGGCCGCCCATATTTAGCATGAAGACAATGATTAGTTAATTTCTTTATATTCATCGACCTTACTACCGCATTTTTAGTAAGTTCGACTAGTTTTTAACAGTAATTTTTCAAAAAAAAAATCATTGGCAGATTTAAAAACTCTTGCAAATACATTTTCGATCAGAAATTAAACAACGGTGTAAATTAAAATCGGTTTCCGATTGAAAAAATAAACTCCATTGTAAATTTTGGTATATTTTTCCATGGACGGTATAATTTGTGAACAGTCGGTGTTAATTATAAACGAGAATGGTGTATTAATTACACTGAATTGAAATTAAATTGCCAATAATTGCACTGAAAAGTGGCATACTTTTTATATTCAAAATGCATATAACGTAGCTGCAAAAAATACTCCAAATATTTTGGTATATTTATGAACTTTGTGCTACTTGAAGGGCCTGTACTACAAAACAACAAGTGTGGTCTAACAAGAAAAATTTTAACAATTAACAATATTTTCTATACCATAAAACATAAGTTAACAATCATCTTAACATTTATGTATCAAGTGGAAAATTTGATGAATTCCTCGTGTTCTGTACCACAAAACAACAATTGTTAAAAATGAATAAGAGACCTTTACCACAAAAGAGCCGAATGTACCTACTTTCAAACAAGTAGTTTCTAAATATCCAGAGTTAACAATATAGTTAATTTCTGTAGCACAAAACTTTTCGCTTCAATAGTTAACTAGTTAAATTTCCCTTAAATAGATTATTAAACAAAAAAAAGGGCTGAAGCATTATTTTCTATTGCACAAAGCATTGATATTTAACAAAGGTGAAATTTAAAAGGTGATAGGTACGCATTTTTTACTTGCGATATGTAGTAAGCCAATTTTTGGATTCGTGAAAAAAAAATCGAGATAAATTGAGTTGCACAATTCTGTCTATCTGACCGTCGCGTCGCGTCGGTACCTCGACCTACAGCTGTAACTTAAGTTATTTTGCAATGATTTTTGAACTAATTTTTTCAAGGTTCCATATATGTATGATTTGTGCTATTTTTCCGGGTCTATATTCTTGTGAACCCAATTTTGCTCCGTTTATTCTTCAAATAGGTATATTGTACATATAGTGGGCGGCTTAGTGCCCATATGAAGCATGATTGTGCACTTTGTGATAAAAGCAAATAGTTTTAATCATTGTTGCCACATTATAAAAGAATGATTTTAAATTATTGGGCCACTTCGTATCTCAACCCATTTAGGTAGGCGGGGCAATTTTGTTTTGAATATGACTTAAAATGGAAACAAAATTATTAAAAAATAATGGCAAACATTTACAGTATTTTTGTATACCGTTTTTGAAAGCCATAATGTCATTCTTAAATTCTAATTTTTAATTAAGTCAATGTAGTAAATAGTTTTCGAAAAATTATTTTCAAACTCAAAGTTTTGAAAAAAAAATGTTGAAAAAAAGAGTAGGTAGATGTACTGATTTTTTTTAACTTTACGTAATTACATGATTAAAATTATTTGCTTTTATCACAAAGTGCACATTTGGATAGCTTAGCCGCCTCACTAATATATTAACAAACGTGCATCAAAATTTTGATGGTACACTTCCTAGCTTTGCATTGACAGAGCTCTAAACTTTTTAAACGGACATACATAGGCAAATAGGTATGAACACACATACATATATACATGTTTTGATTGCTTGATTATATATGATAATGCGAATTTCTCTAAAAAATTTATATTGTCATCTCTAAATATAATGTGAACTTCGGAATTTTTCAGACTCTATAATGTGAATTTCTCAGTTTTTATCTTTTTCTTATTCGTGCATGCAATTTATAGGTACCGGCTAACTGTTATTTGGCTAGACGTACCCTAAGAGAGATGTTGAATGCAGCTGCAGGCTGGAGAGTTATGTGGCTATATTTTAGGTACATTTTTGTGCTCTTTGTTGATCAGGTCCGGGTTATCATTTTTATTTTCTTTGAGTTGTGTTTTACTTGGTCTGTGAAAGCGACGAAGTCACTCCAGCCATTGTATATACAATTTCTACCTACAAATAGACTTAATAAAGAAAGGGCAAATAAGCTTCGCGAATCCCCATATCACGGAATCATTTGAGTGTTTCGCTCTGCCCAGACTGTTTAATAAAAAAAACGTTTTTCACTTAGAATGTACAAACGATTGCATACTTTTTGAAAATTTTATAAAAAAAATTTCAAAAAAAAATGTTAGTAAAAAATATTTGGAAAGTGTAAAAAACTAAAAAAAAAAAAGACAAACGTGTACAAACGATTATCAATCGAACTGCATTTCCAGATTTTTCGAGCGTTATAGTTGGTAGGCCAACTATATGTTTTTTTTCGCCGCAAAATTTTGAACAATTATTTAAAAATAGAAATAAAGCAAAATTTAAAAAAATTAACACGGTGGAAAATTATTATAAAAAATGTACAAACGATTGCATACTTTTCGAAATTTTATAAAATTTTTTTCAAAAAAAAAATGTTGGTAAAAAAATTTTGGAAAGTGTAAAAACTAAAAAAAAAAAGACAAACGTGTACAAACGATTATTGATCGAACTGCATTTCCAGATTTTTCGAGCGTTATAGTTGGTGGGCCAACTACATGTTTGTTTTCGCCGCAAAAATTTTGAATAATTATTTAAAAATAGAAATAAAGCAAAATTAAAAAAAATTAACACGGTGGAAAATTATTATAAAAAAATGTACAAACGATTGCATACTTTTCGAAAATTTTATAAAAAATTTTTCAAAAAAAAAATGTTGGTAAAAAATTTTTTGGAAAGTGTAAAAACTAAAAAAAAAAAAAAGACAAACGTGTACAAACGATTATTAATCGAACTGCATTTCCAGATTTTTCGAGCGTTATAGTTGGTGGGCCAACTACATGTTTGTTTTCGCGCGCAAAATTTTGAATAATTATTTAAAAATAGAAATAAAGCAAAATTAAAAAAATTAACACGGTGGAAAATTATTATAAAAAATGTACAAAACGATTGCATACTTTTCGAAAATTTTAAAACAAATTTTTCAAATAAAATTTTGGTAAAAAATTTTTGGAAAGTGTAAAAACTAAAAAAAAAAAGACAAACGTGTACAAACGATTATTGATCGAACTGCATTTCCAGATTTTTCGAGCGTTATAGTTGGTGGGGCCAACTACATGTTTGTTTTCGCCGCAAAATTTTGAATAATTATTTAAAAATAGAAATAAAGCAAAATTAAAAAATTAACACGGTGGAAAATTATTATAAAAAAATGTACAAACGATTGCATACTTTTCGAAAATTTTATAAAAAATTTTTCAAAAAAAAATGTTGGTAAAAAAATTTTTGGAAAGTGTAAAAACTAAAAAAAAAAAAGACAAACGTGTACAAACGATTATTGATCGAACTGCATTTCCAGATTTTTTCGAGCGTTATAGTTGGTGGCCAACTACATGTTTTTTTTCGCCGCAAAATTTTGAATAATTATTTAAAAATAGAAATAAAGCAAAATTAAAAAAAATTAACACGGTGGAAAATTATTATAAAAAATGTACAAACGATTGCATACTTTTCAAAAATTTTATAAAAATTTTTTCAAAAAAAAAATTTGGTAAAAAATTTTTTGCGAAGTGTAAAAACTAAAAAAAAAAAAAGACAAACGTGTACAAACGATTATTGATCGAACTGCATTTCCAGATTTTTCGAGCGTTATAGCTGGTGGGCCAACTTCCGTTTTTTTTTTTGAAGTGTCCTCTATAAAAAAAAACGGTGAGTGTACAAATTATTCTAAAAGTTGTACAAACGTGTACAAACGATGTACAAACGATTGTCATTTCCAGTTTTGCTCAACTCCATAGTTGGTGGGCCAACTACATGCAAGCATTTTTTTGGTTGCATTTTGAAAAAGTTTAAATGAAATCGATTTGAGACTCAATCTGATATCTAGTATGAAATAATTTGACTATTCTCAAAAAATGTTATACAGTAATGTAGCCTGATATTGATCTTTAAATTCAGGCCGTGAGCGCAATAGTGGCCTAACTGCAATTTTATCGAAATTGAGTTTATTACAAAAATGGATTTTTGTGTGTATTTAAGAACAGTTCTGCATTAAAATTTTTCAAATTAACGTTTTCATGCCATAGTTACAGGACTTTTGTACTTAGGCCAAACACAAACAAATTAAAAGCGCAAGTGCAAGAGTGGCCTATCTCACTCAAAGGCCCGCTATTGCGCTCACATTTTGGTTGTATTGTTTGAAACTTTAAGTTAGGCCAATTATTTAACTATTTGCTCACAGGTGACAACAATGAAATGAACTAAACATAAGTCAGTACCCTGATAATCACCCTCAATTAGCCATAAAGTTAGAGTTTCATACGCTCAGCGAGAAAAAAAAATGTCATAAACATTAACAAAAAGCACTTCTTCTCCACTTTGAAATTGGAAATTTCAAATAGAATGATCTCTAGAGAACAACTGAAGGTTAGCTGACTCAAGATTTATGAGCTTTAATATTTTAAGACCGACCCTACATATTGTTTAAATTTTTTTTTTTGAATTTTTGTTTCAACATGTTATTTTTTCGAAAAAAAATAAGTAAGTATAAGCCCATAGACTAAGAGCCCACAGCCGATTTTGGTTTCAAGAATAGAAATATTGGAGTTGACAGCTTAAGTATAGAACTTATTCAAGAAACCAAAGTCTAGCGGTCCATAGCCGGGGATTTAGTGATTACACACTGCATCAAAAACAAATTATGAATACTGCTTCAAGAGTAATAATTGTGCTAACCAAAGTTGGTTTTCACCCCTTCCTGGTTAGTGCTGTCCCGATCACGGAAGCCGAGATCATTTATGTGTATAGTTCGTCTTGCCAGACCGTTTTAAGAACCCGTTTTCGCTTTTAACTTTGAATTTTTTAAACGATCTGGCAGGGCTTACTATAGACTCAAACGGTCTCAGATTCAGTGATCTGTGATCATTATCTAGGGAGAGATGCATTCATATTTTGATTTAGATGCACTGTTTTAACATTAAAGCCCCGGCTGTGGACTGCCAAGACCCTTGATTTCTTGAATAAGTTTAACTCAAGCTGTCAATTCCTATAGGGTTGACATGGTCGACATTGCACCAGTGGTACTCCATGCACCATGACAAAATCTAACATACTGACAGTTACATCCGTGTAAATTTCACATTATCTTACGTGCCTTTCCCCAAAATGTCAGTGGATCTCAGTTTGGTGCTAGTTGTTGGTACGTGCGTACATGTACAAGCCTTTTTCGTAATTTATAGTGCAAATCGAAAAATTGACTTAAGTTATTTTTTTTTTTCTCACTTAAGTTGTGGTGCCCTTTTTTTTATCAAACAATCGATACAAATTATTTGTGTTGTTTATTCATTGGTAAAATTAAATAGATTCAAATATAATTGGGTAGTTAGCGAATTATGTTGACTTGAAATAAAGTGAGGGGGTGGTGCACTATGCACCACAATAACATGGTTCTAAATGCACCATGGTGCATGTAGTAGTAACGAATGGTTCATTTAATTTTTTAGACTAAAATCAAACGCTAATGAGCTTTTTCTGTATGCCACAAGTCCCAGATTTTGCAGTAAACAATGAGCAGGAGATAAAATATATTCTTAAAGATCCTTCTGTATCAGGAGCAACGCGAAGACAACAATCACTATACAAATTTTCTGAATATATTTTTAAACTAAACATACGTTAATCTATTATCCGTTTAATACTATGTTCCCACCAAACCCACCAAACCTCCAAGAAATTCTGCTCCCCCCATTTGAAATTTCGAAATTTTTTAGCTGAAATCTCGGATTTCGTTTTGGTGGGAACATAGCATATCTGATATTAATGAATTTCTTAGCTGTTTTTTTGAATGTCTTGAAGAGAAATATTTAATTTATTATTTATTTACTTTTTTTTGTTATTAAGGGTATTCATGCAACAGCGTAAACTCGTCGTAATCATCGTAAAGTTGTAAACTTCGTAAATCTGTCAAATTTCCCATACAAATTGTGACAGAATTACGAAGTTTAAAAGTTTACAATGTTTACGACGACTTTATGCTGTTGAATGAATACCCTTATTATTAAATTCTTATATATTATAGAAGTGTTAAATGAACTTTCTTTGTTTTTATTCTTAAAGATACAATGAATTCCCATCTGAATAATATTCAATATCACTTGAAATGCTTGCTTTATCTTTAGATTAGTTGGTGGTGCATTGAGTACCTGCATGGTGCATTGTGGACATAAGACTGGTTCATTTAGTACCTACCATGGTACACTATGCACCATTTCACTTTTTCTGAATAACCAATTTTAGATTTAAGTATATACATAATATGCAAAAATTAACTATGCACGAATTTGTCTAACAAATCCATATAAATGATGTTAAGAAATCTAACAAAAATAATTACATTTAGAGAAACTATGACCATTTGAAAAAAGGGTGGTGCAATGTCGACCATGTCACCCTACTTCTTTATTTGTATTTGTTCTACTAGCAAGCTTTAACCTTGATACTTTATAGTATCCTATTACCCGCTAATACATCATAGTTCTTACACCGATCACAGGAATAACAATTTACAAATACTACAAAAGCTTTAATGGATTCTAACACATCTGAAAGCGAATAAAAATGTTAAATTTCAACGTATTTAAAAAAAGAAATAAGTAACAACTCGTAGAAATAAGTTTTATTTACAAATGATTGGCCTATCATTACAGCATATTAGTTTTTATATTTTTTCCTCTGTGCAATAGTGACCTATCTGACTTTAAAATCAATTATAACGGTATTTTGAAGGCTCGTGGATACAAAATCAAAACCCTTATATTTTTTGATCATATTGCAAAAAAGAAAATCAAGCCTATGTTTCTTTATTTTAAAACAACAAGTGTTTGAAAACAACCTGTTTCTTATTTTTGCTCTACTGAAAATAATGGAAAATGCAGTTAGGCCACTATTGCGCTCATGGCCTCAATTAAAGACCTTAACTTTGAAGATCGGACATCTAAAACAGAAGTTATAACTATAAGCTTTCCAATCGGTCGATTTGAGTGCTATCTGTGCATAGCGGTACTTTTCTTAACTGAACTTGGTCAGCGGCCGACGAACAATCACTCATTGTTGCAACGCTGTGCAGCAAATTTAGAAAAATCGTGCACAGCTCTGGGCTGCTTGCAGTTCTTGGAGTATGTCTGTCCTTTGTATATAAACTTTATAGTATTATCATGGAGTCGTTTTTATTTACGTGGTATTCCATCGATGGTGGCGCTAGTGAGCACCCATGTTGTGAAACATGTTTCACATTTTGACACCAGAATGGGGAATATTTTTTTATTTCGAGGTACATTTATTATAATCGTAAAAACGAGAAAGTCATATATTATTCTCGTAATAATAAATGGAGTAAGCGAGTGAAGTAGTTTTTCCACTTCCACCGCGCATGACCAAACAAAGTGGTAGAATAGAAATCAAATATGCTGTCAAATGGCAGAAAGAAAAATAAACAAATCGTTTTGTAAAATTAAATTGTGTGAAGTTAATTGTGTGAAGAAGAAAATCAAAAGAGCTGCAATAAATTAAAAAAAAAAGGAAGATTAAGAAACATCAATAAAATAGATAAGTATTTTGTTTTAATTGTAGATAAATATCTTTGCATTCTATTTTTTTCTTTGCTAATCATTTTTTTCTACCTACTTTCAGAAAATACCTACCTACATAAATATTTAATTGCATCAACAATGAACATAAAGATATCCTGTGCCGGGCAGCTGCTTGCCAGAAAAATATCTTCAATCAACAGCCAGCAGTTCCAGTGGATAAAAATCCAAAAATAAAAAAATGTGTGCTAGTGTTTTTTTTTTATTATTTGTAATGTAAATACATACATGAGCTGATGAGAACCAAAACTCGTCATATCAATGCGAAAGAAATTTTATTATCAAATTAAATTGTTAAAGTAACTTTGAGAATACCTACTAAGAGAATAATTGTTGTATCTAATCATAGATTTATAACTCTATTTGTTATGGTTTGAAGGAAAACTATCTTAGTTTTCGTGGCATTGACATGGCGAGTTTTGGTTCCCACCACCTCATATTAAATCTGTGTTGTTTTTTATACACCACTTGTAAAATTAAAATGCACAAAAATAAACAAATTTGTAATTCCATGTACCTACCTATGTGAATTTTAACGAAAGTGTAGTGAGTGTTATTGATATCAGATTAAATAAAGAAAAAAAAAAAGAAAATCTAAAAAATTTTAAGTGTCTTGTTTTTCTTTTCGAAGCTGGAACTAGGTACATAATGTATTCTGTACTTTTGGTTAATCTCTTGTAGGTGGACAATATGAAGTGAACAGTGAAGTAAGTATCCTCGAGTTCTGAAAACAACACGAGCAGGTATAGGTACTCGAAAGAAGTGGGTGATAGGTATACCAAAATATTTTAATCATCTCATTGCAATGGGATCGTCGATTGGTTGTGTGTCAGAAGTGAATGTTTTTCGGGTCGTTTAATACGATTAAAAGCAAATATATTTTGCCGAATGGTTAAAAAAAAAAAACAAAAATAGTTTTGTGTTCATTAATTAAAAAAAAAAATCAATCTAATACCCAACAAGAAACACATTAATCGATAAACACATTGGCTAGTGCGCGCTTCATAGCATGGATTGACTGTGGGCAATTGAAATCCAAGTTCTTTGGTATTTGGATTTCTTAAATTAATTATTGTGCACTTTTACGTGATGAATTAAAGACTATTTAGAAAATATATTTGCTTTTAATTAATTTAAATGGAGGAATCTTTTTATTAAACCACCAGCAAAATACTTTCAACTTCAGAGAAAGTTTTAATCTTCCTATTGTGTGTGCAAGTGAACATCTTGTTAAAATTTTAAAATTGTATTTTGCCTAGAAAAATCGATTTATAACGATTTTGGAAAACTAGACATACCTACCACTGGCTGAACAAAGGTTGTAGGTATGCCATAGAAACTACCAAAAATGAGTTTTATATACCAAATTTTCTGAGTTTGATATATGTAACTCCGTATTGATATTGTATTTTTAACATGCTACTTTTTTCCAAGCGAACATAAAAATGCACTAAAAAACTTCGCTGGTTTTTGTAATGCACTTTCCTTCATCAATTTGGTATATATAAATTTTTCCCTATAAATAAATATGACAAAAACTTTCTGATTTTTTCAAATTACATTTATTTCTTAATAATAGAATATGAAGAAAATTTGAAAAGAAATATTTGGCATATAATAATGGTGGTGGGTGAAAGTGTCTTGGCATGAAAGGAACCTACGATGGGATCGGTGGCTTCATCATCAAAGGAAATGTTGTTGGTGGTGGCATTATTGATGGTGGTATATCTTCTTTTCATATAAGCAGGCAGTGATTTGGTTCTACTTCTGCTACGATTGATGAACTTCTTAAAACTATAAACTAGGTATCCTCTTGTGCTTTGGACTTGGGGTTGCTTTAAAATCACCGATGATAAGGGTTGATTGTTGTTGATAGTTTTCATGGTGGTCATGTTGATTGCAGACAATAAATGGAAATGAACGGCAGAAAAAAACGTAAACATAACAATAAATATAAACTGAACAAAAGTTTGGATGATGGGGAACGGTAGTCTAAAGGAAGACAGAGGTGGGTCTGGATCCGGACAGAGGTGGGTCTGGATTCTGGACACAGGTGGGATTTTTTTTTTTTTTTGAAAAAAAAAACTATAGACATATAAACTTTTCGACCATTTTTTTTTTTGAAAAATATAAAAAACAAGATTTTTTGAAGAAAATTTCAATGAAAAATTTAACTTTTCTCAATTTTTTTTTGTTTTTAATTTTTCTTCGAAATACCTATGAATGAAAATATTTTTTTTTGGAAAATTTCAATCAAAAATTAAATTTTTGTCAGTTTCTTTTTTCGTTTTTGAATTTTTCTTCGAAATATGAATGATAGGTACTGTTGCTCACGAAAACTTGACATTGGCGTTCAATTGATGCATCGCATTATACGAAAATTCGACTTATATCTTTAAACGCGATTTGCGGCTAAACTAAGCGTCCTAGAGGCATCAAAGTTGACACCTTTAAAAGAAACTTTGCATACACCCAACCTCGCACCCACCCCAAATCCTATAATGAGCCCAAGCAGGGGGGTTGCCGGGGGCAGCATGCCCCCCATACACACCTCGCTGTTTATAAGCGTTTATTTGTCATTCAAGGTACTCTTGCTCAAGAGAACTCAATTAATGCATAGCATTATACGAAAAATCAACTTTTATCTTTAAACGCGATTTGCGGCTAAACTAAGCGTCCTAGAGGCATCAAAGTTTACATCTTTAAACTTGATTTGGGGCTAAACAAAGCGTCCTAGCGACTTATAAAATGCATATTCGTGATCTTGGAATGTGCCCGTTCCCAAAAATCAAAATAAAATTGGTAAAAAAGTTTTTTCCAAAACTTTAAAAAAAAATATTTTTAATTCAATTGGCATTTTCTTCGAATTATTTATGAATGATATTATTTTTTTTAAATGCAAAAGAAACTGTACATACACCCAACCTCGCACCCACCCCCAATCCTATAGCATTGGTGCTCAACTAATGCATCGCATTATACGAAAAAATCGACTTTTGGCTTTACAAAAAATTATAGCATAATATTGTACGTAATGCCATTGGGTTTTAATATGGTTTTTAAAATGTAGGTAAAATTTTGTATCACTAAGCTGGTTTAGGTCTTTGCTTATATCTTAAAAAGTAAAAGTCCCAGAACCATTTGGTCTTATGCGTTTGACTTAAAACTGACTAAAGCATTGAATTTTAAAGACAAAAAAAGTACTTAATAACATAAAATTTTAAAGAAAAAAATCAGTTGGAACAATTTGTTTTTAATTGTTTTCAAAATTTTGAGTTTGAAGGTTAATTTTTCAAAAACTATGCTCTTAAACAAATTTGTATGAGAATAAGAATACCTAAATCTTTCAATTTATCCATTATAATTTGAACTCGTACATTAGTTCCATCAATAAATATTTAACAAAATATTTACGAATTTATAAGCTCTTAAACAACTTAATTTAAAAATGAAATTAACGAATGTATTTCTGGCTTTACAAAAACCTATAGCATGCGATATTATAAGTGTTGTTGATTTAATGTTTTTTTCTAATTTAAGTGAATTTTTTGTAAATTGCCCCTCCCACTCAAACTGGGGGCAGTAAGACCCCACTTTAAAATTACTTCTTTCTTTTTTCGGTGCAACCTACATTCTCTGATCATTAATTGTATTGTATGCAAAACGCCCTGCACATGCATAAATGCATTCAAATTTAAACCATTTCCCGGGGGTGGACTGTGGCTAATTTTGGATATGATGATATGAATGATTATTTATTACTCTGGTTTTTAAGGGTACCTATACTTTTTAATGGTGAATCTTTAACACCAAAATTAAGATGAATGCACCATTCACAGATTTTAATATACCTAGATGGCCAACATAGGATCTTTTGTACAGAGAAAAAGAAATGAAATGACTTTTCATTTTAAATACCAACATAACTGAAAAAAAATTCAATACCTGATACCATAGCATTTATTCTTTTCAATAAGTAAATACCTACCGAATTGCAAAACGTAATTGCAAGTAAAAAGTTGATCTGAATAAAAAATCGTTACAATAAGCTGAAATAGCTTCAAAAACCCGCGAAAAGTATTTTTTAAAGAAAATCTTAAACATAATACCCATACAGTCATACAAAATGAACTTCCATACAAAATCACATACAAGCAAAAAACATCATGCCAAATTTCACAGAAATAAGCGTATCTCGGTTCTTTTGCTCTATTTTTTCTTTTCCTCCAACTCCCATATATTTCATATATATACCTATACCGCCTTCTCATTCTCGCCATTTTAGTATTTTTTCATTTTCTACCACTTTTCCTTACTCTTCTACGGGGAAATATCACCCTGCCAATAAAGTTCCTCAACATTCAAATGTCAAATCACCAAAAATTTCCTCAACTTTCGAATGTCAAAGAATGTTTATAGATACGGGGGCTTCAACATCAGATTGTGTAGAAACAATTGATATCGATGATACTACTATAAAGTTTATATACAAAGGTCTGTCCCATTAGAAACTGAAAAATCAGCACGTGTTTAAGCCATTAAGATACGGCTTAGTTGGAAGAGGTGAAATACAACGGTTGTTTTTGATGAAAGTATTAAATAATTTCTTGAAATGGAAAAAAAGGAAAATGAAAACGTGAAGTCTTCTTTTGGCTGCCAAGAATAAATTTTATGAACGTATAACGAAAAAACATATTTGATAACATTTTATTAAATTCATATTTTATTCTATCTTGCCCAGGGGTGGGGGCAATTGCACCCATTGCCCTCCCCCTGTATCCGCGCCTGTTCATTCTTGCCACAAAAGGCTGAGCCTCCGCATCGTCTCCTCGACAAAAATTCCACATGGACATAGACCTCAGAGCACCAGCAAGCGTTCGATAGTTTAAAGAAGCTTGTTATATCCGATCGTGTTTTGATACATTTCGACGAAAAACTACCACTCGTTCTCGTTTCCGATGCATCACCCTATGGATGATGACACTGAAAAGCCGATTGCGTTTTATTCCCGAACCTTGTCCAAATCCGAACGAAACTACGCATAAATCGACAGAGATCGACAGAGAGGCTGTGGTGTGGTTGGTATAGCTAGCGTAAAAAAATTCCATGATTATTTACATGGGAGGAGATTTGGCGATGCAAGTTTTGGATTAAAACGTATGTAGTTTAAACAAGAACAAATAATTACGACGTCTAAATTTTCTCAATGATTAAGAAAATTATTAAGGTAGAACGTTAAAGGCTCTACCATACCAAGGCTAATCACTCGTTGACGACAACGAAACTGACAATAATGTGCTGTTATTGTTGTCTTCGTCGGCATCAACGCAATGATTCTCATAAGTTTGTGAGATCTTATAGTTGCAAGCTGTCAGAAGCAGATGTCATACACCAATAAAAAGTATTTAATTTTCGTCAGGTTTCGTTAACTTTTGCTTTCGGAAGAAAAAAACGATTCCAAGCGCACCCCACGGAAGTGAAACTGACGTTTGGTGCAGAAGGAACGCTAAAAAGGAGACACATAATTCATTTTACATAAGTGGAATATAGCTCACTTCTCCTTTTAACTTACGGCAGCTTCCGACTATTATAGTTCTATCTTTACATTTTTTTATCGTTCCTAGTCTCCGATTTCGCGTTGTTTTGGGAGAGGTTCTCCATTTCGACATCTGAACACGTCAAAGCTGCCACAACCCTAATCTGTCAAATAATTTTTTGACGTTTAACTGATTCAATTACATAAAGCCGCGTCCAGATCAATAAAAATTCAACACCAGCTATCCGATTCCGATGGATTTTCGATTGAAAGAGGTAAAACATTTTAATGCAAACTGAGCACTCACGCATGGCATACTACGCAAACATTTACTTCGAATTAAATTTTAACTTTCGGCGAAAATATTTAATTGATTTGATATTGGAGATTTTCAACGTGTTTTTTTCATGAAATAAATAAAAGATATTATTTTGAATAACTTAAAAAAACTTAAGTAAATAAATAAATAAAATAAGTGTTTTTAAGTTATTCAAAATAATATCGATACCTTTCCGTAAGAATGTATTAAGCGACATTTAAAAAAATTTAAAGGCATCGAAAAAAAACCTCTTGTTCAGTTATTTATTTGTGTATTTAATTGGAATAAAAACATTTGGCACTGGATTTTCAACTCAAAATCCATTTAAAAATCTTTTTATTACAACAAAATACACAAATAAATAACTAAGCAAGAGATTTTTTAAAATTTTAATTTAAAATTTTGAAAATGTCGCTTAATACATTCTTACGGGAAGGTATCGATATCTTTTATTTATTTCTAGAAAATATTTGTGGCGAAAACAAAATTCAAGGCGCACGACGCACAGCGTACATTTTTATCGATCTGAACGTGGCTTAACATTTAACGAAATGAATAAAAAGGTCATTCACGCAAACTTTTGCGTAAACTTATCATTTTACGCAATTTATAAACTTACGACGTTGCCGAATACCCTTATTCATTTATTTACATAATAAATGTAAAATTGTACTTTGGTTGAATAAAAATCAAATATTATCTAATCTTATTTACTTACTTTGAGGGAGTGCGCTGCTTGTGGTTTTGTGTGCATTCACCAGGGGGTTTGTTGTTGGGACAAATTCTGGAAATGAAATAATGAAATAAATTAGAAACAATGTTGCTTTGTGTCAATATAGCATTTAAAAGTACATTTTAGGGAGTAACGGAAATAGGATTTGCTTGTAGGGGGGGGATGGGGGGAGGAACCTAAGGTTCCTGTTTATACCTAGTACCTACAAATCATTTAAACAAAAATATCAATCATATACTCATAATCCCTCTCAAAACTTATTTTATTTTCTCAGAGTGTAGGCCAGTCGGCAGAGTCAAACATATTTTCATATTTTTTTTTTTTTTATTTCATCCGATGGAAATCTTTCAAAGACTTGTGTGGTACTCTTACCGCACTAAGAACACCTGTGTATCAGGACCAATCTATGAAAGATCGACAGATGATTTCGCTGTCTTTGTTCATAAATCACATTGGGCCTGGGGGGACGTTTAAAGTTATAACACTTTCCCATAGATTTTAGACCATCAGCTTTTAAGGCTTGGTTTTTCCTAATCTCCGAACATTGTCTCGTACATTTAAGACTGTACCCATTTTGGAGTTTGTAAGACTTTACAGTCGCTGAATATGTGATACTGCGGGGTTTTAACCACTTCTGTTGCCATTTTAATTTGAATGTCACTTTTTATGTATAGATCGGTATTTCTGATATACCAAGGGGCATTAATAGGCGAGTTCAAGAAAATGAGATCTCAGAGCCCTCAGCAATCTCAGTCTCGCGAACAGGATTCCTCAGAAATTTTGCTGTCAAATTACTGAGGAAACTAAATATTGGATTCACTTTCTCAGTTTTTGACACAGCCGTCTGAGATCTCGTTTTCCTGAACACGCCTAATTATTCCACGAAGGACTTTGCTTGTGAATTTTTAGATGGGTTCAGCATTTGTTTTCTTTGTACAGCACCATAGTTGGATGTCGTTATGTCCAAGCAGGTTTCAGTACTTGCTTGTATAACATTAGTTTGTTCTGGATAGATTGGTCAGAGTTCTTTCCTAGTAACCAGTACATTTTTCAATTTTTGTGTAGACTTCGTAACGGATTTATCTGGCATCATTTTTGCAGTATCATCAGCTAATGGCCTTTTCGATTGGCAATCCAGAAGCGTTCGGAATGCGTGTAAACCTTTCTGAAAGTGTTCTATTGGCATTCAGAATGACAGTTCTTCTCCTGAAAATAACAGAAAACGATTCTGGATTTCATTTCAGAATCGAAACCAGAACTACTCACACATTCAAACACATACTTGTCAAAGTGTTGTCAAATATTGCAAAAAGTAAATTTTAAGCTAAAAACAAGTGAATTTCATACATTTTACTGTTTCTACGAACAATTATTTTCCATTTAGAATATTATTTTCACATTTTCTTTGTTAAAAATTATCATACTCGTTCAAATTTGTGTCCGCCAAATCCGCTATTTCGGGATCCGCATGTGAAATTGCACAAATACAGATACGAAAACTTCAGAATCAAACTATATATTCCTGTTTGTTTTATTGGCGTTCCGGATCGGAGAGTTCTTCCGAATTGCCAATCGAAAAGGCCATAAAAGATGGCCATGATAGCGTTGACGTCCACTGGAATATCCCTTGTATATAATAGATACAGGGTTGGTCTTTTGACACTTCCTTGTGGTACACCGACCGGCTTCAATTTTCCTTAGTTCGGAGTAATTTTGATCGTACCGTACTTTAAGGACTCGGTTCCTAATGCAGGATTTTAGAATTTCGGAATACTGCCTAGGAAGGTCCCCATGGAGTTTGTACTCAAATCCCAAGTGCCAAACGTTTTCAAAAGCTTAAGCAACATCTAAGAATAAAGCTGAGCACAAAAATAAATTAAATAAATTAAATTGCGTGGCGCAACAGCTCGTGGAGAACCAAGGCTTAGTGATTTACAACTCTCAACCATTCCTGTTTGCGTGTTTTTGGCAGGAATGGAGGGGACCAACAGTTTATTGCCGAGTCCGAACGGCTAAATGGGAAGCCCTTTTTCATGAAAAGTATACTCTTGGGGGATTTGTCAGTTCCTCGCAAGAGGCAGTACCTCGAATAAACCATTTCTGTTTTAAGGTGGCACGACTGGGAATCGAACCCACACCTTCGGCATGACAGTCCTATATGCACTAACCATCCTGCCACGAGGTACTACATACTACAATATCTCGTGAACCCCATGGTTTAGAGCTCAACGGCTATATAATAAAATGATGTATTCACAACAACCTTTTCAACGATGTATGACACATTCGTATTGGGAAATGGACCAGCTCCCATAAATGTTTGCCCATTCTCCTTTAAATTGCATTTTTGTCATAAGTGGAAGGCCTACAATTAACTGAAGATTTCTCAGAGAAGAAAAGAGGTATCGGGAAGATTTAAACTGATTTTAAAAGAAGAAAATTAGTTCTTTCAGAAACCATTAAAAAATTAGTTGAAACAATTTACCTCATTACAACTTTGAAAACAGAAAAAAAAACGTTTTTTTTTCGATTTTATAACGGAAATATCTCAAAAACGTGGCCGGATAAAATTTGTCTGACTTCAGATTCGAATTCAGCACATCAAAAGCCTACGGAAAAGTATATTTTTATTTCTGTAACAAAAACCTTGTTAACCAGTGTAATGCTATGTTCCCACCAAAACGAAATCCGAGATTTCAGCTGAAAAATTCGAGATTTCAAATAATTGCAGGAGCAGAATTTCATTGAGATTTCGTTGAAATCCCGAGTTTTAATTAATAGGCCAGGAAAAATGGGTTCCGAGGTTGAAAAAAATAATTCATGATATATTAAAATTGGAATCGATATAACATATCCAAAGTCCCCCAAAATCCCCGCATTGACTTTTTGTGTAGATGCATTTGAAGAGGTGCAGACGGAAGAATAATTTGCAGGTCTATCAAACTAAAATATTTGTTTGGGTAAACCCAAATCATATGATATATGCTTTAAGGGTAGTTTTTAACGCTGAATCTATTGAAACCAAATTCAAAATGATACAAAAACCCAAAAAGAAGTTATAGTCCTTTTTATGTAATGATGACTTTTTTTCAGGTACAACAGGTAAAATATTACCGAAAACCCATTGAAAATAACGGTATGTTAATGAAACTTGGAATGAATGTTTCATTTGTTATAGGAACTAAGAATCAAGAGAGTCCCTAAAAATATCCATGGTGAAAGGGTGTTTTTTTAAGGGTAGAATGTTAACCATAACCCCCACGAAAAAACTCTTACACTTATGAAATTCGCAAAAAATATTAAATTTGCCATGTCAACCAAGAATCAAAATAGTCCTCATAAATATATTTGTTCTGGGGTTTTTTTTTTATTAAAGAGAGGGAAAACTTGGGAAGAATTTGGAAGATTTGAGCCAAAATTCCGATTTGGTGTAATTGAGGTATATACACAAAGTATGGTATATGATTTAAGGGTATTTTTTAACGCTGAATCTAATAAAAGCAAAACTAAAATGATACAAGCACCCTTAACAAAGTTATACTCCTTTTCAAGCAAAAATTAATTTTTGAAATCGTATTTTTCGTAGAACAAGTCAAAAGTTAACAGTCACCTAAAACACTATTAGAACAGAGATATTTGTATGGACTTTTTTTATTATTGGTTGCCATGAGGAGTTTAATATTTTTTGCGAGTTTCATGAGTGTAAGAGTTTTCACGTGGGTGTTATGGTTAACATTCTATGTTGCCCCTCCCCCTTAAAAAAAAAACACTTTCACCATGGATACTTTTAGGGACTCTCTTGATTCTTAGTTCTTATGATAAATGAAACATTCATTCCAAGTTTCATTAACATACCGTTATTTTCAAAGGGTTTTCGGTAATATTTTACCCGTTAGCTGTGTTTTTTTGCATGTCCAAATAAAATTGTGTGAAAAAAACGACAACAAAGCAAACCAATTTACATGTTAAATACAACAACAACTATGTCCATATAGAGTTAGCTAAGTCCAGATAATTGACTGGAGTTAAATTCTGTCCCGATAAAAACGGTGTTGCCAGACTACCATTGTCGTTGTGTTATCGATAATTCGTATAGAAATGTCAAATGTTTGTTGGTAAGATAGTTCAGAACAAAATGGCAGACCAAGGCAAATGTTGAAATGTCCCGATGTCGTTTTTTTCATCAAACTCCATATGGACATACAAAAAACACAGCTGTTGTACCTGAAAAAAAGTCATCATTACATATAAAGGACTATAACTTCTTTTTGGGTGGTTATATCATTTTGAATTTGGTTTCATTAAATTCAGCGTTAAAAACTACCCTTAAAGCATGTATCATATGATTAGGTTTTACCCAAACAAATATTTTAGTTTGATAGATCTCCAAATTCTCCCCGTCTGCACCTCTTCAAATGCATCTACACAAAAAGCCAATGCGGGGATTTTGGGGGACTTTGGATATGTTATAGAGGTTGCAATTCTGCGTCGATTCCAGTTTTAATATTTCATGAATTAATTTTTTCAAGGTTCCCCATACGATTTGTGATATTTTTCCTGGTCTATAAGATTTCGTTGAAATTTCTATAAAACCTTGTTCCAGCGGCTTAAAATATCAAAAGTTTTCAACCGAAATCTCGGATTTCATTTTAGTGGGAACATAGCAACATTATCAATTATATATGGTGCACTCGCGGATGTCTTAAAATGGTGAGAATTGGTAGAGAGGTAGGACTTGAGTTGAATACAACAAAAAAATCATACAACTGGGGATTGTCTGCTCAGGGGGCGATTAAACAGTGCACTTCCAAATTTTGTAGAGCGATGAAAATCGATAGAACGATAGAGCTTGATGAGCATGGGCTATTAAGAGAAAAAATTAATTTTAAACACCAAATGCTTAAAAGGAACAAACAAATCTCCAAAATAATACCAACAGAAAATATTGACATATATAACAAATATAATTTGCTCTTCTGAAAATAATAAAAAATGCAGTTAGGTTACTATGGCTCTCACTGAATAAATTGATAGAGTTAAGGCCACTTTACCCGATAATAGAAATCATATGACCTATCATTAATATTTTCTGTATGATTTCTCAAATGAGCTTTCATTTCAAGTCAAGTCATAATACATATGGTTTTCATTTTTATTATGTTTACACGTTTTTACTTCGCATTTGATTTTCTCTATGGTTATCTGTCAAATCCAAAATAGAAGAAACAAACAATCATAAACAACAAAAAGTGAAAAATTACTTTTTTCCAATTATCCATTGTTATTTTCATTCAAAATTCTATTTTTTGTAAGAATATTTTTGTTTTTCAATACTCCATGAAAACAACAATTCCCATTTGACTTCTCAAATCGAATTACATAGCTACCTACAATTCTAATGTCAAAAAAGTCATATGCTTTTTGCTGCTGAAAAGTCATATGAGATCTATGAGTGCTTTCAGACGAATTGGTGTGATTTTTCTGACAGGTCGAAGTCATGACTTCTATAATCGTGTAAAATGGCCTTTAGAGTTGAAATTTGGTGAGCCACCTGTGTTTGATCAGCTCAGCAAATACTGCGAATTTGAAATTTCTGATTTTAGTGGTACTGAAGTAAGAGGAGGGTTGAAAATCACCTGAGCTTGTTCCTGTAAAAAGGGTGTAGTGCCACGAACTTGTTTGTTACCAAAATTTGTAGAAGATATTTTAACGTACAAAATTTTAAAAAAGCTTTGAGTGTGATATAGGGTTCCCAACTTTCACAGAAACCAAAGGAGGACACTTTTTTTTAAAGAAAAAAAAAAACAATAGGTAAGAAAGAAAATAATAATTTTAACAGTTCATTAAAGCATACAAAAATAAATAATAAATAAAAACATGGCATTTCATACCTTAAAAAACCTATTCCAATTAAATAATCGAAATTTTGTTCTAAAAAATAAAAACACGATTTCTAACTTTAAGCCTAGTTGACAGTTCCCAAGCCAAAAAAATCTAAATTTTCAAAACGATTTTTCACCTATTCTGCGCACCAAATTGAATAATATTCAAGGCAAAAAACGTTAGCATTGGCCTAAGCCACCCATTGAGTCATTACTAAAATATAGGCCTTAAAATCGAATATAATTATTTTTGGATGCAAAAACCATTTGCATGCAAATAATGCCTTGAGGTGAATATATTATTTTTGAAGTGTAGGCCGACCATCCAAAAAAACAAAAAAAAAAATAAATTCACCAAAGTTCTTTTCGCATGCAAAATAATTGCCGGTCCTTTGTTTTGCACGACATTCCGTGACAGTAGTGTTTTTTTTTGCATGAAACTGTTAAACAATCATGCATACAATCAATTTTGCATTTCACCTCAATTATTTTTGACTTGCGAGAATATTTGCATAGGTTTTTTTTTGCGCACGGGAACTGTAAACTAGGCTTTTACTGCCAAAAACTGAGACAAACATTTTCTGGATTCACTTGTTCAATTGGCTTTGACACTCCCCTATCATATAAATGACGTACGAAACTACTGAGCGCTTTGAACTGGCTAACCATCACCACACCAGTGATGAAAATGTTGATATCGTTAGTTGCATGTCTTGTATAAGAAACACGTATTTTTGTTGTAAAAATATGGTTTTTGCCACTTGTATGTAAATTTTGTTGGACGTTAACATGTATTGGATACATGCATTGACATTTGAGGGGTATAATTTAAAAAACTTTTCTTTTCCATTTTTGAGAACTGGGAGTAAAACGAAGAAATAGTTAATAGCTTCATAATTGATATCAGCGATTAGTTACTTAAAATAAAAATTTGGAACGACTTTTATCCAGGTTTGTTTTAAAAATTACGATTGGAATACCTACCCGACTTTTGATTCAACCTGTCAACAATGGAACAGAATAAGAAGTTTTGAATTGAGCGCCGAAAGGAATACCGTGGTTTTAGAAAATATACATAACTTTTCAGGTACCAAGAAATATAGGAAGTAATTATTTTTTAGTATACATTTTAGGTAAAAACGTAGATAATGGGCCTTCTAAAGAACACTTTTTCATACTTAATTTATTTTTGAAAAAAAAAATTGGAATAGCAGAGTACCCCTCATTTATTATTATCAAAGAATATAAAGTTACCATTTACCAAGAAGACGCATCTCATACAAATTTTGCGGGTTCCAACATTGGAACCCGCTCTCAGAGCTTTTTATTTTTCAAGAACTTTCTCGCAAAGCTTTTCATAAAACTTCAAATGAGATGCCACACACTCACACACAGTCAAAAATATCCTCTTTTTACTATGAGAAAGAGCTTTTCTCTCAATTATTTTTTATGTTTCGTTCTTTTTATTACTATTTTGAAAAGAGCTTTAGGAATCGGATTTTATTCTAAGATCCAGATAATACTTCTTGGTAGCTTTATATTCTTTGTTATTATGTATTATGATAAATTTTACCATTGTTTTACATTAAAACTAAAACGTTGAAATTTAATGACTTTAGAAATGAGTGCGTTCAGTAATTATTGAAAGTTTATGCGTGCAGCCATAAATGTTCCTTATTTTTTAAAAGGATGACATTTGTTAGTTGAGGGAGGAGGGGAGGACAAATTATCAAAAAGGAGGACTGTCCTCCCAAAAGGAGGACGGTTGGGAACCCTAGTGTGATAGCTGAAAGGCCCGAGAAAATCGAATTCACGCTTGTCAAACTAAGATGGAAAGGAAATTGCTTAATTTAGAGAGTGTCGAATGTAGAAATAAAAAGAAGAACTGGTCTAACGGATGGTGTGGAACAAGCAAAACGACTTAAATGGAACTGGGCAGGACATATTTCTAGACTCCAAGACCAAAGATGGACAGGTATTATCACAAAATTAACACCGCCAGATTGCAGAACACCGATTGGAAGACTAAAGAAGAGATGTGCAGACGATTTACTACAACATAGACAAAAATGGTACAATGACGCAAGAAATAGTGACATTTGGGCAGTATTGGGGGAGGGTTATGCCAGATATTGGATTTTTTGAGACAAATTAATTTATCCAAACTTTAAAATTTATATCGTGAATAATAATAATAAGATTAATAAATAGAATCACTTAATTAAAATTAAGAAATTGTAAAGGTTTGGACCTCAGAATTTGATTGAAAAAAAAAAATGAAAACAAATGTAAATTACTTAATGGCGAATAAAAGTTTATATAATAAATAATAGGCATTTTTCTTTTTTAGCTCCGAGCATAGCACTGAGCTGTCAAAAAAAGTTCTGTGTTTCAGTGTTGCACTCAGAGCGCTCAACTTGTGTTTCTTTTTCAAACCAGAGCTAGCTTGAAGTACGCTCCATGAACTCAGAATAAAAATACCGAGCGAATAGAGCAAATAGGTTAGCGCAGCCAGCTTCACTCTTTTGTTCACTAATTTCAAGTGGACGCGTTCGACAGCTCATAACTTTGAAATTTTCGAGTTTTGGTTGGCCAGCTGTTTGATGAAAATTAAGTAATTATCTACCTAATTTTGGGGAGTTGAACGCATTGTAAGCGTATTAAGGCCCAACTATAATAGACTTAACCGAGCTTAATTCAGCTTAAGCAACCGAGCCAGTACACAGACTTATATGGTTTCACCCATAATAGCCGTCTGCTCAGTTTTGTCAAGTTTCGTTAACTTTCGCGAAATTGGGAGAGAGCCATTGAAATGGCTCTCAACTTAAGCAAATTTGAGAAATGCTGTTTACAACGGAAACAATAAACACAAAAGGCAACAAAATAGGTACACAGCTGTTTGAATCGTTTTACGAGTTTATACATGTGTGTGTAATCTTTTTGTTGAATTGTTATCACATTTGTTAATGTATTTATTAGAAATGCGGAACAGAGAACAATGTTGGAATATGAATGCGGGAAGAAGGAGGCGGTTTTTTTTAATATTTGCTTATGTGCGAATAAGTTAATTATGGCTCAAGGAGGTAATTTTGCAAGCATAAGCGAATTTTCGTTGGCTTTTTGACACTAGCTTATGCTTGCTTATGCCTATTATGGTTGAGCCTTTATACAGTTCAGAGTTCAGATGTGTTTCAAAATTATATCGGAGAGCTCTGATCATACTCAACTCAGAGCTAACTCCGATAGCTCGAGCAACGCCTAATAATAATAACATCAAGATCCTTTGAAACAATTGAAGAAATTGCTATTAAAAAAGCATTGCATTCAATGTGAATATGTTTATGTTATGATAAAAATTTAAACCAGGACGAATTTCAGATAAGACTGGAACCCAGAGATAAGTACAAGCTTCCGCAGTCCCCGGGCCAAAACACCCTTGTTTTGTAGTACACAGTTGGTAAACCTGATGGTCTTGAGAAATCTCTGCTTGCAATCCTGAATATTTAACGAATAAATTCAAGAGGTTCCACAATCATCAATTTTCAGAAAGATCACTTCTTCCCTTTGAAAGAAATGAGTTTACCATTTCAAAGACTTAAAAGATTTATTCAAATTAAACTTTATATATGTAAATGGTGTTTTTTAAGACGTGTGGTTTACAATCTGGCAATACTTTTTTCGAAGTTGGTCTTTTTGACAGGTGTCACTTTATTTATGCTCAGTTTAGTTTGCCATTTCATAATGAATAGACTTACTCACCTGAAAAGCGTTTGCAAATCGTGCAAATTTATTACAAAAATGATGGTTCGGTTCGTGCGCTGCGATGAAAAATGAAGCCGGCCAGAATGTAACACTCAATGGGCAACGCTATAGAGCCATGATTAATTACTTTTTCGTGCCTTCATTGAAGCATGTTGATGTTGACGGCCTTTGGTTCCAACACGACGGGCGCGGCGCTACATGCCATACAGCCAACGAAATAATCAACAATGTTTTATTGTTGACAAACGGCCCCAATTGCTGCAAAAAGTGGTCGAAAATTAGGCCTCTCGCCTGGAATTTATTCGAACCAGCCGCGGCCGGCCGGCGGCCACTTGCCCGAAATCATTTTTAGAACATAATAGCAAACCCTTATCTTTATAATAAAGCTCAATTCTTGGCCATAACATTAAATTACACTGGTCTGCAAAATTCAACTTTTTTTTTCGCCTTCAAGTTATTCTTTGAAATTATGACAGATTTGACTTTTTTGAATATAAATATGGTTTCAGAAAAATTCTATCACAACTAGTTTTTTGATTTTTGAAAAATATGATTGATTTGTAAAAAAGAGCCCTCTTAGGCCCAATTCACATAGAACTGGCTAGAGGTTTTGGTGTGGTTCTGACTTGTTGCATACATATTCCACGTTATGGAATTCACATGTTCTCTTATGAGATAATACACACACAGATGACGAGGCGAGGCATTGTATATATATTATTATAGTACTATCATGAAGAGGAACGCTCGGCCTGACACCTGGGCGAGGCGAGTATGAACTATTGCTATGGCGAATTAAAGAGGGGAGAATGGGCAGATAATTTAGGAAATAGTGATGAATATTAAGGTTTAGAGACTAACAGAAGATAGAGAACAACGCATACAAAATTTATGGAAGTCCAAGGGAGACAAGAAAAACATCAATTTTGTGCGTTTTTCTTTATCAATTTTCTGTAGTATGGTTGTATTGTTTGAAAATTGAGATTATATTGGATTTTTTTTTGTTTGGTTGTATGAGTGACTGTAGCAAATTGGGAAAATAGAAATTTATGAAGAATATCTATAACCCCAGTGCCACTAAAAAAAATGTTTTTAATGAAATTAATAGGGAGGAAGTTTTTCAACTATGTAGGGAGGTATTTTCTATAAAATAAAGTAGGTTAGTTCTTAATAAAAATGAATCATAAATACAAAATAGTGGTCGACAACAATGTTTATAGAGTTAAAAACATTGTTATTTGCTTAAATTACTTATTACATTGAACATTTTATATGAAAAAGTATGACAAAAGTCTAGAGCGTATAGGTTAAGCCTAGATAAGAAAATATTACTTTGGGTGGAGGGTCCATTTCCCCCCGTTTAGGCGAGAGGGTTAATTTTCGAAGAAATTGACTTATAATAGAAAATAAACTATTAAAAAATAACGGCAACACTTAAAATGACATGCAATAGCTTTTCTGAATGCCAGAAATTCATTCTTTAATTATCTGTTAAAATAAAATTGTTTTTGTAAATATTAATAAAAAAAAAATAGTTTTCAAACTTAAAATTTAAAAAAAAAAGGAATAATTTTTCTTTAAACCAACTTTTTTCAAAATTTTCCCTAATTAAGTGTATTTTTTTTAAATATTTAGTAGTAGATCAAACAAATTTTAGCATACACAAAAAATTTCATCATAATCGTAGTAGCCGATTTTGAGTAATAAAAAAATTTAGTTGAACAGATATACAAATTGTATGGCGAGTATACCCATGTAAATAATTTTTACTTCAAAATTGTTCCCTACTGTTGGTCATATTTTATTGCAAATTTGTTGGTTATCTCAAAGCGCGCATTTAAAGACCTCAATCGTGAAGATCCGTTAAGAACTTTTGAAGTTGAAGATTTATTAGTGAAATCATTTTATTAAATTTTTAATAAAAAATGATTTTGTGAAAGTCATTCAAGCCTGCATAGTGTCATTCTGGTTGAACTGATCGCTAAACATTATCAAACATTATTTTAGAAGATCGTTGGAGGTACAAATGTGTAGTAGATTAATTTTCATAATTTTGAACTTTTTCATCAACTTTTGAGTTTTGAAAAGTGAAAATCGATTAATTTGAAGCTTGCAACTAGCGTAAATGTTCAAATATCTCCATTTAGCGATGTTCTAGAAAATTGAAATTTTTACCAGATACTAGAATATACAATAGTTATCACTCAGTAAAATTTCAAGTTTTTTTTTCACCCCTCAAAAAGTTAAAAATTAAAAACCTCTAAAAACTCACCCAAAAAAAACATTGTTTTTAAAAAAATCATCAAGCATGAAAATTTATCTTTATCAAAAATTCCTTAAACACGGATAATTTTTTTTTTCTGTCTACTTTCCGTGGGTATACATTTTATATTCATCCTACGTTCCACTAGCCAACAGCAAGACATTTGTCAGACAGCTTTTTTAACATTTATATTTTTCAAAAATTAATATCTTCTAAACGGGATTTTTTAGAATTAAATGTTTGTCTCACAACCTTCTTCGAATTTTATTTTCTATCAAAGGTGAAAAAATCAACTTTTTATCTCTTCCCGTTTAGAAAATAGATTTTCGACCTTCACTTAGTTTTACCCCCCTTTCCCCCCTTTAAACATTTTAATTTACAAAACTAACTCCTTATTGGACACCTACATAAATGCATGCACTATAGAATATATTAAGAAAGCATATATCTTATAAGATAAGTGAGTTAATCAAAATCTATATTGATACACACTTTAAAATTGATTTTGAAACAAAAATTGGAAATTTTAATTCGAATTTCAATTTTTGCAAGAAAATAATTGTACCTATATATATAGATATACCTACGTGTTCATTAATTCATGAAAGAAACCAACACCATTGTATAATTTCGTATTCGTGTATGAACATTTTACTTATTTTCTCTACCTCATTCTGTCGTTGCCATGACACTAACAGCTGACGCACCCATCTCCCTTATCCCCCTTATTGTTGTCAGAATAAAAAAATATAATCCTCTCTGTCTTAAACCCCTGACATCAGCAATTCGCCGTGGTTAACAGCGCCGAAAATGTCACCGAAAACGAGCCGAGTACGAAGCTATTTTTTCTGTTCCATGATAGTACTATAATAATATATATACAATGGGCGAGGGTATGGTGTCACATGCCATCGCCATACCATATTGAAAACTCCAGTGGCCTACGTAAACGTCACGCCACAATGAAATCTCTCAGTCAAATGTCAAATTGTCATGCATTAAAAAAAACTAAATGTGATTATTAGTTGAATAAAATTTATAAAAATTGAACTCTGCAATGAAATGCAAATACATGAAAATTTTATGTATTACGGGAGGACAAAATTACTGCAGCAGGAGCGTGCAACACCAAAAATGGCAAAAAATAGCCCAACAACGCTCACCACAACCACACCACGCCCGTAGCAGGCCAGAACCACACCGGCACCATAAGCCATTTCTGTGTGAATCTCACCTTTAGACTTGGTTGACCTGGTAAAAACAAAAAAACTATTATATAACTTTTTAGGCTTTCGCGGTTATTGTGCCTATTCTGCTCAAATTTGGAGGACTTACTCCACATAATATTAGCTTTCACATGAAACCAGATTTGTCATCATCCATCAATGTTCACCCATATTTTAAACCGTTATTAAAAAAAAAAACTGAAATTTCGAAATTTCGTAGTTTTTATGATTTACGCTGTAAAAAACATATTTTTTTGGAAAATAATAGAATTTCCCTATATTTGATACTCATAAACTCAAGTATATTAAATAAATTTTAACCAAAGACTTTTAAATAAGAAACAACTAAGCGTTTTAAAATCCCAAACACTTTTTTCCCATTAGTATATTTCACTGAATGCTCTATATACAAAACTGGTAAAATAATTTAAAATATAAAAAAACACACCGATTCTACTAAACTACACCTTAAAAAAAGTAGTTTTAAAAAATAAAATAAGCTCAAAAATCCAAATAAACAATTTACTATAACTTTTTTCTTTAAACATATTATTGGGGCATATTCATAGATGTTTGCTAAACTCTTGCTAAGTTGTTACTAAGCAAGTCCAGAGTTTAGGCCATTCATAAATAAATTAAAACCTAAGCTTAGGGCTAAACCTATGGTCTAATTTTAAACATAGTAAATGCTGTGTTTAAGTAGTTATTATCACAGCCAAATGTCAAATTTGATTTTTTTTGTGAATTTAAAAACTGAAAAAGTGATTTATACCAAATAAATGCTACGTAAACTTATCGGTCTGGAAAATGTCGATTGATACCGCAATTGGAGAAGAAGCAAAATGTGCAAACAAGAAAAAGAAAAAAAAGAAAGAATAGAAAAAAAAGTTAGTTCCTTCTGTGGTTGCGACCAGTTTTCCTGGCGTTCGCGTTTTATATTTTACTTCATGTTCATCTAAGAATATCATAGAGCATTTGTTCGAGTTTCTTTTTGAATTTTTTATTTAGTTATTTTGTTTTGTTTACTTTTTTTAAACATTCAATATGAGGAAGGACCACACAAAATTTACACTTTGGAAATATAAGGGTATTTTTTTTTCTTTGACCTGTCATCATATGAAGTATAATTGTAGTAGAACACAACCTTAACCTGGGGTTCTACTTAACACAGCTGGGAAATTGGCTATGAATAAGAGCTGTGTTTATTTAACCAACATGTTTTAAACTATAGATCAAGAAATCACGACTTTAGTAATTCTCTATGAATACGACGCCCCATTATTTTGTAGCTTTTTTTCTTTTCATATTTTCCATTGTCTGGCGAAAAATTGACCAGCAAAAATCTGCCAGCATTGCTTCTGACCATTTCCCGTTATATCTTCGTTCTATGTGCATCATGTCATGATAAAAAATTTCACCATGTTCGTCTGAAACAACACCAAGGTTAACCGGTGGAAAAAATCTAATAGACTAAAGCGCGAAACAGATTGAACCAGCACCAGCAACAGCACCAGCAACAGCGGCGGCCATTGTTTTAAAACCAATGTCTTTCAATCGTTCAGCACAGATTACACCAGCTCCAGCACCAGCAACGTCAACAGCGTCGTTAGGCCAAAGTCCTAAATTTGCTGTTGCTGGTGCATTGCTGACAACTTTTCCGCAACAATATTCAGGGGAACCACAATGCAAAAAATAAAATACCTTGGACATGGAACTTGTTGTTTTTGTTTTTACTTCCGTTTCTCTGTGAAATGTCAAGCACATGAAATGATGGTGCTGGTGGCATTGTGTTTGAAAAATATTTGCTGGCAAGCATGCTGTTCTCTGTTGACGGTGCTGGTGCTGGTGCTGGGTTAATCTGTTTCGCGCATAAGAGCCACAGCAGATTTTGGGTGTGAACGATAGCAAAAAAAGAAGTATAGGCGTCGAAAGCTCCATTAGAGACTATTTAGAAAATCAAAGTCTTGCAGTCCACAACTGGGGCCTTTGCGAGAAACAGTGCGTCGAAAAAAAAATATGAATGCAACTTCGAGGATAATCGTGTTAGCCGAAATTGGTTTTCACTCCTCCCTTGAGAAGCTCCTCGGATCACATATCATGGAATCTGAGACCATTTGAGTGTATAGTTCGCTCTACCGGACCGTTTAAGAAATTCAAAATTCTAAGTGAAGAACGGTTTTTTTAAACAGTCTGGCAGGGCGAATTAAACACTCAAATGATCTCAAATTCCGTGATATGGGATCCGCGGAGCTTATCTAGGGAGGGGTGAAAACCAATTTTGGCTAACACGATTTTCCTCGAAGTTGCATTCATTTTTTTTTTCGATGCACTGTTTCTCGCAAAGGCCCCAGTTGTGGACTGCAAGACTTTGATTTTTTTAATAGTCTTTAATGAAGTTTTCGATGCCTATACTTCTTTTATTGCTATCGTTCACACCTAAAATCTGCTGCTCTCGGTCTATAAGTGGCAATCCAAAATATGAATTTTCAGCGACATGTAGGCAAGAGCTTTATAAGAGCTAAGTAGTTCTTGGATGATTTCCTTGAAATTACAATATCTTTGGGAGGAAAACGAATTTTAAAAAGATTTAAAATGATTTAGAAAGATGAAATATAGTTCTTTCAGGTCCTGTTATTAGTTTTTAAAAAAAAGTTTCTATCGGTGAAGAAATTCGACGTCAAAAGTACCCAAAATACGGGTTTTTGACATGTTTGAATTTGAATATCTCAAAAACCTGACGTGCTAGACTAATTTTGACTTCGGATTCGGATTAAGCATGCCAAAATCCTTTAGAAAAGTATATTTTGGTTTAAAGGCGATTTTTGTTGCAGACCAGTGTTATATGTAGGTATCTTATTTCTTCTTTAAAACCACACGTCTAAAAAAAACACCATTTATATACGACCGCAATCGACGTAACTGCACTTCAGCGGAACTTCACCGCAACTGAACTTTATAATATTTTTTGTATGAAATCGCACTAAGCGATAACTGAACTTGATTATCGGCCAAACTTTGTCGCGGCCTCAAGTTCAAGTTCCGTCTTTGGCTGTGTGTTTTGTGTTTTTCTGAGCCACGTTGGAAGTAGAACCTACATTTAAGAAATAATAGGTATTTCGTGTTGAAAATAAAAAAAAGAAAATTATGTTGGTCAGGAGTTCATAGCATTATTAGCCCTGTTTTTAAGTGTATTTTAAGCTTCGCTTGAAAAAAGAAGCTTGTTAAATACAACAAAAATTTGGTTCAACTCAGTATTGTGGTTGTATTTAACATACTACTTTTTTTTTAAGCGAAAATAAAAGCTGCGATTCATTATCTCCGGGTCTGGGTTCAGGTTATAAATTAACATGATTTACAAGAACAGCATGGGATCCAGGGGTGGAATCGGCTGAGGTGATTGTTGATAGTCACATTTATGATAATCAAATGTGATCACATTAAATTTTCCGTCTGTGTAAGGTGATCACCAAAAATTATTAAAAGATTGGCATCACTTTGAGAGACAAGAACCGAGAGCTGTCAAAAATGCATTTATTTGATTTTGAAACTTGAAGAAGTTGTCTCACAGATTATAATTTGGCCCAATTTAGCTGACCATTCCGAACTTACTTGCATTTGGCATCCACCAACTTCAAGAAAATAGCATTTCCACGCAACGGAAATTGGACAATAGGAGAAATGTGGGCTAATCAAACTTCAGCTGGTAAATCCTTAAACCGACAAAACTATGTACATATGATTATACAAATGTGTTTTTACTATCCGAGAATGTCTTATGAACCTTTGTATGTACTAACGGATATCAGGCGTGTGCAACTACGCTAAAGAGAAATACATAGTTACATTTTATTTATTTGTGGAAAAAAAAGGAAGTTTTTGTATGAAAAGGTCGCCTTATACGTTCGTTCAGGCATTAAATTGGCTACTATAACATGCTTAAACCTTAAACCATCGTTGAACCTCAGTAATTCCGCCGAAATCAGCCAATAAAAATATTTGAACCACGGATCAAAATTTGAACCACGTTTGTACAACGGGTCCTTAGTGGTCTAAAACCATCTTCGCCTTGTAGCTATTCTAATGAAACAGAAGATTACATTTGTGGACGTCAACTTTTTTTTTAAATAATTAAGAACTTATGTGTACATATCTGGGTGAGCAGAATTATGTGCTCGGGTTTGTTTTTGATGTTAATTCTCAAGAGTCACACTTTTCTACTGTAGGTACCTATTTTTTCATTCTCCACATTTTAGTTTGGAAAAAATGATTTCACAGCCACTAATAGATTAGTTTTTTCGTTTTGAACCACAGACAATCAAAATATGATTTTGATTTTATAAGAAAATGACAACAAAATAGCTGTCACAAGAAATAGTCACAAAAATATGATTGTCACATGTGACAATCACCTTACGCAGACCAAATTTGATTATTGTGACTGTCATAACTATCACAAATCACCTTAGCCGATTCCACCCCAGGTTTCTATCGAGGTTAATTTCAATAACCCAGATACAGGGGTGGAATTGGCTAAGGTGATTGATGATTGTCACATTTATGATAATCAAATGTGATCACACTTATTTTTCCGTCTGTGTAAGGTGATCACCAAAAATTATTATAAAATTGGCATCACTTTGAGATGCAAGTACTGAGAGCTGTCAAAAATGCATTTTTTTGATTTTGAAACGAAAGTATGTTTCTTGTTGAGTGAACTAATAGAAATAATATTTAGAGTTATCGCTATAAATAAATACTAAGAATCTGTTAAAATAAAATATTAAAAATATTAAGTGTGTAGCTGGGCCAATTCCAAGTCGGCAATCTATAATGTTAAGTGATTAATGTAGTCATAAAAAATTAAAGGTAAAATCTAAAGAAAAACTCAACAAAAATTTACTACTACTACTACTGATTTTGAGACTTGCAGAAGTTGTCTCACAAATTATAACTTGTCCCTTTTTAGCTGACCATTCCGAATGAACTTCCATTTGGCATTAACCAACTCCAAGAAAATTGCATTGCATACAACTGGAATTGGACAATAGGAAATAATATGTGGGTTAATCAAACTCCAGCTGGCAAATCTTTAAGCCGAAAAAATATGTACATATATGCAAATGTGTTTTTACTAGCCGAGAATGTCTTGTGAAACTATGTACTTGCAGATATGTACGCGCGTGCTTCTACGCTAAAAAAGAAATTACATTTTGCTTATTTGTTGGAAAAAAGGAAGTTTTTGTATGGGAAGATTCGTAAATGAATTTTTTGAAACCGAATGCTCCTCATGCATTGTTTTAGTGGTCTAAAACCATCTTCGCTTTATAGCCATTCTTATGAAACAGAAGATTACATTTGTGAACTCCCAATTATTTATAAATAATTGGAACTCATATGTACATTATGTGTGAGGACAGAATTATGTGCTCGGGTTTTTTCTGACAGGTTAATCCTCAAGAGTCACACATTTCTACTGTAGATACCTCTATATTTATTTCATTTTCCAAATTTTGTTTTGGTAAAAATGATTTCACCAGCACTAATAGATTAGTTTTTTTCTTTTTGAACCTTAGAAAATCAAAATACAATTTGGATTTTATATGAAAATGACAACAAAAAAGCTGTCACAAGAAATAGTCACAAAAATATGATTATCACATGTGACAATCACCTTACGCAGACCGAATTTGATTATTGATTGATTGTATTGATGGTCAACTATCACAAATCACCTTAGCCGATTCCACCCCAGGTTTTGGGGAGAGTACGATAACTCAGGCGCCAAGAAATTAAAACGGTTTTTTGTAGAACAGTTTAATACAAGCACGAGCTCATCTGTAAAATATGGTCGGAAGAAAGCATGCCCGATGAATGGAACCTCAGTATGTTTGCCCGATCCTCAAGAAAGGCGATCCTCTGGACTGCACCAACTACAGAGGCATCAGTCTTCTTAATATCGCCTACAAGATCTTCTCTGCCGTACTTTGTGAACGCCTGAAGCCATTCGTCAACAACCTGATAGGTGTGGCTTTAGGCCAGGGAAGTCCACCATCGACCAAATATTCGCACTACGGCAGATCTTGGAGAAAACCCAGGAGTTTCAAATCGATACCCACCACCTTTTTATCGATTTCAAGGCCGCGTATGACAGCATCTATAGAGACGAGCTATATAGAGCAATGTCTAGTTTTGGCATCCCTGCCAAACTCGTCCGTTTGTGCAGGATGACGATGGAGAATGCACGCTGCTCCATCAAGGTCGGCAAAGACCTCACCGACACCTTTGATGTCAAAAAAGGTTTTAGGCAAGGCGACGCGCTGTCATGCGACTTCTTCAACATCGTTCTTGAAAGAATAGTGCAAAACTCTCACGTCAACACCAGAGGCACAATCTTTCAAAAGTCCGTCCAATTACTCGCTTACGCTGACGACATTGACATAAACGGACGAACAAAGCGTGATGTCAGTGGTGCTTTTGTGAGCATTGAGAAGGAAGCCAAGAAGATGGGTCTAACGGTGAATGAAAGCAAAACAAAATATATGCTGTCAACAAGAAAGGACACCCAACACCGACGTCTCGGACAGAACGTCACTATAGACAGCTATAATTTTGAGGTGGTCAGAGACTTTGTCTACCTAGGATCCGCTATAAACTCAGCGAACGACACCAGCGCTGAGATCAAACGAAGAATTACTCTTGCAAATCGCTGTTTCTTTGGGCTAAGAAGGCAATTGAGAAGCAAAGCCCTCTCTCGAGCAATTAAACTGTCCCTGTATAAGACGCTTATCATCCCGGCCTGATGTATGGTGCAGAAGCATGGACACTGTTAACGGTGGATGAGAAGGCGTTAGGCTGTTTTGAGAGGAAAATTCTCCGGGTGATTTTTGGTCCCGTCTGCATAGATGGGGAATGGAGAAGAAGATACAACAACGAACTATATGGGCTGTACAGCGACACCGACCTAGCCACAAAAGTGAAAAGCCAACGACTGAAATGGCTGGGTCATCTAGAGCGAATGGACACCAATGCTCCGGCCCGGAAAGTCTTTGAATTCAACCCCGTGGGACAACGCAGTAGAGGTGGACAGCGTAAAAGGTGGTGCACGCAAGTAGAAGAGGACCTCAACCAACTTGGCGTGCGAAACTGGAGACAGCTAGCTAGAAACCGAGCCGGCTGGAAGAAGCTTGTTGGTTGAGGACTCAAAATTTGCGAGAAAAAAGCATAAAAAAGGGTTAAAGTGTAATTTCTCAAAAATGTAAAATTATATATCATTTTTTTTCTCTGGAAATTCGTTGCTCTAATTAATTCTTAATCAAAAACTGAAAACTAGATGATTCTATGTCTTCTAGTTTTTGAGAAAATTGAAAATTACTATAACTACTACCGTATTTTGTAATTGTTAAGTTGCCAAAGAAAGGTGATCTTAAGAATTGCAACAATTGGCGAGGTATTACAGTTTTGTCCGTTTTTCCAAAATTAATGGCAACCATCATTCTGGAGCGGATAAAGGTTAGAATCGAGTCTACACTCAAGAGGCATCAAGCTGGTTTCCGGAGTGGGCGGTCTTGTGTCGACCATATCAACACTCTGCGTATCGTTCTTGAGCAGTCTGCGGAGTTTCAATCACCGCTTTACCTCATGTTTGTGGATTTTGAGAAGGCCTTTGACCGAGTCAACCGTGAATGTATATGGAGATCACTTCTTGGTAGAGGAATTCCCCCAAAAATTGTTGCCATTATAAGCGAGTCCTATAACAACGCAAGATGCTTTGTTTTACACAATGGGCAGCTATCCGACTCTTTCGAAGTGCGGCAGGGTGTGAGACAGGGAGATGTTCTATCGGCAATTCTCTTTCTACTGGCGATTGACGATGTCTTGACGGCCAGCGTTGGAACATCAGAGAGGCAGGGCATTCAATGGAGACAGTTTGAAAGGCTTAGCCACTTAGACTATGCCGATGATATATGTCTCTTGGCAAATAACATCAGCGGGCTGAACGGGATGTGTCAAGCTCTGAAGGTTAAAGGAGAGGCGAGTGGTCTGAAAATAAATAGCAAAAAGACAAAAATAATGCTCACAGGCCGCTCCACACATCAGCGTATTTTAATACAGGAGACGCCAGTTGAAGAGGTTGAACAATTTAACTACCTTGGAAGTATTGTTTCAGCAAATAGTGGTACTGATCTGGACGTTCAAAGTAGAATAAATAAAGCTCGCGCAGCCTTCGGTTCTCTCTCCCAAATTTGGAAATCATGTCAAATCTCCTTGCGCACAAAGTTGAGATTCTTCGAATCCAATGTCAAATCCGTGCTGTTATATGCTTGCGAAACCTGGAAAGTCACGACTACCATCTCAAAGAAATTGCAGGCTTTTGTGAACCGTTGTCTACGCCATATTCTAAAAATTCGCTGGCCACAAATTATATCAAACGAGGAATTGTGGCGCAGGACAAGCCAGGAGCGGCTGGACGTTGACATAAGAAAGCGTAAATGGCAATGGATTGGTCACACACTGAGGAAACCAAACGATGAAATTGCAAAGCAGTCATTTGAATGGAATCCTCAGGGTGCACGGCGGGTTGGAAGACCAAGAACAACATGGAAATCAACAGTTCTAGCAGAAGCAGACTCCCAGAGAAAGACGTGGCCACAGTTAAAATATCTATCTGCAGACCGAGAAGGATGGAAACGATTTGTTGGCGCCCTATGCCCCAACCGGGGTTACAGGACTTGATGATGATGATGATAACTACTACCGTACAAAACTCGAATGTTTGCTCGTTTTTTCTAATGATCTAAGTGGGTATGCATACTTTGAACATTACAACTGCTTTGTATATGTTTCCTTAATCCAGATTCTTTAAATGCAAAAGAAACTTTGCATACACCCAACCTCGCACCTAGCCCAAATCCTATAATGTGCCCAAGCAGGGGGGCATAATGCCCCCCATACATACCTCACTGTTTATACGCCAGCCGTAATACGTAAGTAAGCAAAAAACAAACATCCCATACAAAAGTAGTTATAGTAATTATCGAGTTTTTCAAAAACTAGAAGACATAGAATCATTGATTCAAAATAGCTTTTTATGGCCTTTAGTCCTACAAATTGGCGTTTCGTTCGGCTTACTCACTTGAACTCATCAGTGACATAGTGAGGGCTTTGTCAGACGCAATTTGTTTTAAGTTCAGTTCAACTTACATGCATTTTTCAACGAAAATCCACTGTAAACTATATCCAACAAGATTAGAATTCCTAATCATTAAGCTGGAAGTTTTTTTGCCCGGGGCCAGGTATAGTTTCTATATAAGAAGGTTTTATAATACAAATTCTATATACTACTGAAATAAATCAGCCAAGTAGAAGACTTAGCATTAAGGATTGGACTTGTTGAATTATTGATTCAAAATAGCTTTTTATGGCCTTTAGTCCTACAAATTGGCGTTTCGTTCGGCTTACTCACTTGAACTCATCAGTGACATAGTGAGGGCTTTGTCAGACGCAATTTGTTTTAAGTTCAGTTCAACTTACATGCATTTTTCAACGAAAATCCACTGTAAACTATATCCAACAAGATAAGAATTCCTAATCATTAAGCTGGAAGTTTTTTTGCCCGGGGCCAGGCATAGTTTCTATATAAGAAGGTTTTATAATACAAATTCTATATACTACTGAAATAAATCAGCCAAGTAGAAGACTTAGCATTAAGGATTGGACTTGTTGAATTATTGATTCAAAATAGCTTTTTATGGCTTTTAATGCATGTAAGTTGAACTGAACTTAAAACAAATTGCGTCTGACAAAGCCCTCACTATGTCACTGATGAGTTCAAGTGAGTAAGCCGAACGAAACGCCAATTTGTAGGACTAAAGGCTATAAAAAGCTATTTTGAATCAATAATTCAACAAGTCCAATCCTTAATGCTAAGTCTTCTACTTGGCTGATTTATTTCAGTAGTATATAGAATTTGTATTATAAAACCTTCTTATATAGAAACTATGCCTGGCCCCGGGCAAAAAAACTTCCAGCTTAATGATTAGGAATTCTAATCTTGTTGGATATAGTTTACAGTGGATTTTCGTTGAAAAATGCATGTAAGTTGAACTGAACTTAAAACAAATTGCGTCTGACAAAGCCCTCACTATGTCACTGATGAGTTCAAGTGAGTAAGCCGAACGAAACGCCAATTTGTAGGACTAAAGGCCATAAAAAGCTATTTTGAATCAATAATTCAACAAGTCCAATCCTTAATGCTAAGTCTTCTACTTGGCTGATTTATTTCAGTAGTATATAGAATTTGTATTATAAAACCTTCTTATATAGAAACTATACCTGGCCCCGGGCAAAAAAACTTCCAGCTTAATGATTAGGAATTCTAATCTTGTTGGATATAGTTTACAGTGGATTTTCGTTGAAAAATGCATGTAAGTTGAACTGAACTTAAAACAAATTGCGTCTGACAAAGCCCTCACTATGTCACTGATGAGTTCAAGTGAGTAAGCCGAACGAAACGCCAATTTGTAGGACTAAAGGCCATAAAAAGCTATTTTGAATCAATAATTCAACAAGTCCAATCCTTAATGCTAAGTCTTCTACTTGGCTGATTTATTTCAGTAGTATATAGAATTTGTATTATAAAACCTTCTCTTATAGAATCATCTAGTTTTCAGTTTTTGATTAAAAATTAATTAGAGCAACGAATTTCAGAAAAAAAGATATATAATTTAACAGTTTTGAGAAATTACACTTTAAACCTATTTTTTATGCTTTTTGCTCGCAAATTTTGAGTTTAAAATTCATTTTTTTCAAAAAACATGCAGAGATTTCACTTGATTCAAAAACTGGCTAATAGAAGAGAGTACTGGGTTTAAATAAAGGTATAATACTTTGTTATAAGTATTACCGTTATTTTTTAATATTTTTTTTACATTTTTGGTACTGTTTTTATGAAATTGCCCCTCCCGCCCAAACGGGGTGAGATAGACCCCCCCTCTCATAGTAAAAAAATGCTTGTATTAAACTGTTCTACAAAAAGCCGTTATAATTTCTTGGCGCCTGAGCTATCGTACTCGTGCCCAGGTTTTCACTCTGACCGGCAGGGGGCTATTTATAATTGTGAATGAAGTCAGCAATTTTTCTGCAGGCTAAGGAATAGAAAGGAAAAGAGACAGGCTTAAAATGAAAAACAAATAAACACAAACAAAAAAGAGACTGATATACAGCTATGTTTTTGCACTATCCCACATCGCTTAATTTTCACGAGGTGAACCATACGGGTTATGCGCGATACTAAAACGCGGCTAAAAATGCACTACAAAACACTGCTATTATGTGGCATGGCTTTACTTATAAGCATTACTCTTGTATCGATGAGTGAAGCCAACTTGTACTATCGCGCAGCTGGAGTGCAAGTGCTGCGCAATTCAGCTGCAGCTCCGTCGAGAGCGGTCTTACCTTCAGAGCAAAAAAGATAAGCTATAGGTTCTTACACAGTACACATAACCAAAGGTATTATCTTGCGCAGGTTCTCCGAAATGAGAACTGTCAGAAGAAATCCAAGACGGCCGTTCTCGTGACCACGCCTGCTCTATTACAACAACAACAAAGAAAACAAACAAGAGAGGATAATTTAAATAACACTAAATACCAGGGAGTAATGTAAGCCGCGTTTTATTATCGCTCATAACCCATATGGTTCACCTTTGGAAAATAAAACGATGCGGGTTAGTGCAAAAACAGTGTTTTCATGTAAGCACTTGGCTCTTTTCCTCTCGATTCCTAACACTGCTGACAAATCGCTGACATCATTCACAATGGTAAATAGGACTCTGCCGGTCAGAGTGAAAACCTCTATCTGCGTTATTGAAATTAGCCTCGATAGAAACCAAGATCCCATGTTGTTTTTGTAATACATGTTAAAAGATAACCTCGACCCAGACCCAGAGATAATAAAAAGTAGCTGTTGTTTGCATGATAAAATAATATTAATAAACACTAAAAAGTTTAAAACAATTGTATTTGCTAGTAAATAAGTAACAAACGAACACATGACACGTAACAAAATATTGAGGTTTAACAACTTGGTGTCACGCGATTCACCATTTTCCACTGATTTTGATATAAAAATGTGCAGAACGGAACAGAAATGAAAACGCTAATGATATTACCTTTAATATGTGTACTGTGATGTGCTTAGGGTTGAAAAAAAGTGACAGTATAAAATGACAATTAAATACTAGCAGTGCTGCCAACTTATTATTCAGTGTACATTTTAGACTGAAATCTTTAAGGCCTGGTCAAACAGATCGCGGCTGACGGGACAGTTATACTTTACTGGGAAAGAAAGAACGCGGCGGTTAAATATTGTTAGTAAATTTTAACATAGACCGCTGGACCGCGCTCTGTTTGACTATGCCTTTAGAGATGTTGTTACATCATAGTAGGATCGTTTGATTTGACACACAAAGGGTGGGTAATGTAAAAAAAAATAAAAAAAAAAACTCACACTGTCGTTTGAGCACGATTCTCAAAAACAAAAACTAAAATCAGCAAAAACCAAAATATTCTTCTTTGACAAATCATGCTGTTTTCAATTTGTATTTAACTTTTTTGAAACTTGAGGTAACGCTTTAGTTTTATTTGATGCGAAGGCAAAATAAATAATAAAAACTTGTTGGTTGCTCCCAACCTATTGGACGTTATTTTGAACACTGTTGTTATCCATTGTAAGTTTCTTTAAAATTTACTAAAAACGTACTACATATATAATTGATCATAACTCTGAGTAATAATTTTGCTCACAGCTGGTAGTGGTATGTCTTATCATTCTGAATGGTGTCACGCAATTTCACTCTTCAAACCTCTCTGCTAGCATCAAGAATCAACGACGTAAGCGTACTAGTCATGAATCATGTCATGAGCGATTATAAGTGCTTAATATCTCAGAGCCGCAGAAATTCGAGATTTAACCACAAATTTGTTTTGATATTAATATTTCTTATGTTGAAAATATAAGTTTAAACGTGTTGGGTATAAAATTTTTCATATGAACTGATTGCATATCAGTGTCATAAAGAAAATCCAAGAAATTGTAGAGTTCCAGCTCCATGTATAAATACAATGCTTCGTTTCGAGCCCTCCAAACTGAGTTGTATATTTTCAGAAAAACGAGATATTGATGGGCTAATTTTTGCAAATAATAAGTAGGTGCCTACTCGTACAACGCGTGCTATTTTTATTCGAAGCTTTTTCGAATCTTAATTCGACTTTTTGTGCCAGTCACACCTGGTGATAAACATTGGCCCTAATTACTTTTTATCTCCTTCATGTAAATGACAAAAACAGCAATTTATCAACCAAGAACATAATGTATCAAAGGGAATCAAACAACAGAGATGAATGTAAACTATACACAGCAAATAAAACTTCAACTATTGGAAATAAAGCCCTCGTACTTAACCTTGGATTGGAAAAACTTTTCAATAGATCAAAAACAGTAATGAACCTGCTGACTGGGATCTTTTCAAGATCAGCAAAAATATGTACACAAACTGGACAACCTATGCAAAAAGAGCAGTCTGGCAAAAATTTTGCACAGACATTAAGTCAACATATGATGCTGCTAAGCTAAGGAAAGTCATGTCTAAGGCTTACACTCCTCGGGGCTTTTTAAAAAGAACTGATAAAACCTGGACTGACTTCTGCTCCGAGACTTCACAGTCACTTTTGAGCACTCACTTCCCAGGATGTTCAACTGATACATCTCCTGCGGACAGAGACCCTTACTTAAGTGTAATCTCTAACATAGGTAACCAAATCGTAGATAAAAGGAAGGTGGCTTGGGCCATTGACTCATTCTCAGCATACAAGTCTGCAGGGCCCGATGGAATAATTCCAATTATCCTGCAAAGCTCTAAAAACATAATTGTTCCAATTCTAGTGGTTCTCTTAAAATAACCTATGTTCCTTCTAGTTGGACAGATGTCATTATCATCATACATTCCGAAAGTTGGCAAGCCCACCCACACCGAACCGAAAGGTTTTAGGCCTATAAGCCTATCCTCTTTTCTTTGCAAGACCTTAGAAAGACAAGACTCATGTTTTCGCCTAAAACTGAATGATGATGTTCTCTCACAGGCCCAATATGCATACATGAAAGGCAAATCTGTCGAGACAGCACTTCATGAAGTGGTCGGCACAATCGAAAAATCAATCAAATCTATTCTGCTTTGGCTCCTTGCCAAGGTCATTGCATACGCCGATGACATTGTGTAAATGGCCTCGGGCTAATTTGTCCCAGCTCTATGCGATCTCCTACAAACAGCCCAATAGTTAGTTGTGGACTTAACGTTAACCCACTTAAGACAGAATTGGTGTTGTTTACAAGGAAAAATAATATTCCCAACATAAACCCGCCAACCATTAACGGAACTCCGCTTCAGGTCTCGGGTACCGCCAAATATCTTGGTGTTGTACTTGACCGTTAACTGAACTGGAAAGAGAATATAAAAGAAAGAGAGAAAAAAAGTATCAATTGCATTTTACACTTGCAGTCAAATTTTTGGTAAACGATGGGGTCCCAGCATTAGAACCATTCATTGGATGTACACAGCCATAATAAGGCCTATCCTAACGTACCCATGCTTGGTCTTTTGGTGGCCAGTCTTGGAAAAGGAAACCAATCTAAAAACCACGACTAAAATTCAAAGACTTGCATGTATTGGCACAACCAGTGCGATTTAAACCACACCAACGGCAGCCCTAGAAACATTCCTTTCCCTAGCCCCGCTTGATATGTTTACGAAAGAGCTAGCGGCCAAAAGTGCTTTAAGACTTCAGCAGTGTAATAATTGGAAAGGGGCCACTACGGTCATAGAACTATAGTGAAGTTCACAGACATATAGACATTCAGAAAGAATACGTTACACCGCACATTGATTTCAACCCAGTTGCCATAACAGATATCCCAACCAGGGAAGTCTGGAATGAAAACCGGGTCATAAATGAAAACCATGTTTTTCGGTCATTAAGCCTATTACCCACGCAGATCGAGACAAAGTTTTATCTCCCATATAAAATTTTTTCCCAGGACAAATTTTATCTCGGACTTTCTGTCAAAGCGGTACGCAGCTCCAACGCAAAATTTGACAGTTGTAACCGCTGTACGTGAAAAGGTAAAAGAAAGTTTCCACCTAAGTGCCCTTTCACACGAGGAAACTGAGTTGCCAGCAACTTTTAGTTCCTAGGTGAGAAGGGCAGGAGGAAAGAGGGGCGAACAGAATCTCCCCGGTCGAGCATTTGAGGAGATTTTTTGACATTTCCTTTCACATCTAGGTTTAGGTGTGTTCAACCAATAGATTTTCAAAGAAAATTTCAAAAATTGCCTGGAGATTTGTTTCCTCGTGTGAAAGGTCCAAGAGATTTTTAAGGGGATTAAAAGAAAACGTCAAAAAAATCTCCAGCAACTTGTTTCTTCGTGTGAAAGGGGACTAATTTTGCGCGGAAAAAGAATACTCGAAGCTTTATTTTCCCGGACAAATTGTGACTTTTTATACACATATACTTATTTCGCTTTTTATAAACGAAAATCATCTCCCTGTTTCATTCTTTGTATTGTTAAGACTTTGTGAGGACTCACGGCTGAAATAAAATATAAAATGCGTACATAAAATGATGACACGGCATGAGAATATAATAAATAGAACAGCTGTTTTTAATCTGTCTGTGGCGTAGGGTACAAAAAAGCCACATTCAGATACGGAAAATATTTGTTTCAATAAAAAAATTTAAATTGATTCCCAAACCGAGTTCAATCGAGTTGGTTGGAATCAGCAAATAGAGTTGGCAATTTTAATTGCATTTTGGAAGCAGTAGAGAACTGTGAAAATTTCTGATTTTGGCAAAAATTTTTTAATCTATTGACAGCACATCCATCTCTCAGTGGAATATAACAGTTGATGGCTTGAAAGATGGAGAACAAAATGTAGGTATTTTGACGGAAAAAATAGTTTGATCCAAATGTCAAACAAGTGCCCTAAATCACTTTTCCCGGAGAAGTAAAAAACCTTCAAAAATTTCGGATTTTTTACGGGTTTTTTAATCCACTGACAGCGATCGTAGCGATTCTTCAAAATAATTTGACAGTAGTTGATGATATTTTGACGGAAAAAGTGTATTTTGATCCAAATGTTACCAGATTGCCCTAGAATTGCCTTTTTCCAGAGAATTACAAAAACTGAAAATTTCAGACATTTTAAAGGTATTTTCATCCATCCACGTTATATTGTTCCCCATCAAGCGCATGTGATCAATGATTTTTCTTGGTCTGCAAATACTTTGAAAGAATCTGATTTCTGTATATAAAAGTTTCAAATTTATGTGAAATGAAGGATATTTTATATTTTTTAAAATTTCTAAGTGTGCTGCTGTTCTCATTTGACTTTTGTTTTTATCTCTTCACCTTCAGAATTTGTCTCGAGAAAAAAAATGTTAAAATACAATTTTACTTTGCTCGATCTGCGTACTAGGCTTTACTGACGGCTCCAAGGCCTTAGAGGGTTGGGTCAGGTATCTACTCAGATAACCCACCTATTAGTATTCTATAAAGCTTCCAGATTTTTGCAGCGTATTCCAGGTGGAAGTACCTGCAGTTTGTGAAGCCGCAAAACATCTCTCCTCACGCAAAGTAATAAACAAAAATATTGACATCTTTATAGACAGCCAAGCAGCAACCAAAGCCATTTCCTCAATCACTATAAAGTCAAATCTGATAAAAGGTGGCCGGTATATGTTAACTCTACTAGGTGCAACGAACACAGTCAGAATTAAGGATGGATCAAGGAGGACTCCCACTTTTAAACACCTCCATAATCCCCTACCTTTCCCTACCCTCACCTAACTAACCACACACTGGAGAGCGCAATAGATCCACGGTGATCCGAGTGAGATGATGCGGCTTGCCATATTATCACCCCTCCTAACCTAACCTAACTTAACCTTCGATAACGACGTTCCTTCAAATCGAGTAATCCTCCATTTTGGGCATTTACACGACCCGATTTTTCCAATGACGATTTTTTTGTTGTTGTTGTAATACATTGACTTTCCTTTCATTTTGAATTCCCTCCACAAACAAAAAAAAAAATCGCACTGGAGAAATCGGTTCATGCAAATGCCAATATTCCTGGTAAGCTTACACGATTTTTCCAGAATGTTTGCGTTCTCGTTCACACTTTTTCCTGTTTCTAGTGTGTGTTTGGTGTTATGTTAACCAGCAATTTAGAGGCAACTAATTGGAAAATTTTTCGAAGTACCTAGAATGTACCTAAAAAATGCAGTAGGTAGGTATCTAGATTTCATTGAAACAAACATAACCTACGACCTGTGAATGCGAATAAATTTGTTTAGACAATTCCTAACGCAAATATTTATTAATTCTTGTTTTAACTTTTCAACAAAATGAATAAACGATGTTATCAACAATTTTAAATAGAAAACACAGCTCTTAATTTGTTCAAATTGTTAAATGTTGCTTTTTATATTTTCTACCCGACCAAAAAGCTATTTTTTGATAACGCAACAGTTCCAGCACCAGTGCAATTCTCGGGAGGCATACCACAAAGCAGATAATACAAAATTCATTTGAACTTAGTGGTTTATTTTTTAAGACAGTTCACGTCATTCCGCGACCATATAAGATATAAATTAATCATGTGAAAGAAATTTCAGAATTCACGAATTTACAGTTTGTTATTCACAGCAGGGTTTCAGGAGGAATATGAGTGGCTTGATTTCAAAGAAAGAACTGAAAAACTCTGTGGTTTTAATTTTGTTAAATAATGATTTTTTTTTTCCTAAAATTAAATAAATCATATAGAATTTAATGCAGTAGATTTGTTCTACGAAAAAAAATATGTAATAGGTCTACAGCAACTGTAACAAAGCTGCGCTGCTGCCATTAACCTTTAAATGCAAAATGAAAAGGACAGCAAAAAGTTTGAAGAGGGCAGGGACATAGATCTGATTGGAAACATTGTTTAATATAAACATTTCATTTACTGTAAATATACATACCGACTAATAGTTAATAGTGGGGCTGTTAGTGAGACCAACCTTTCATTTTGACCTGACGGGTTGAGCTTTAGTGACAAATAGTCCATGTCTTTACTTTACTTTTAAGAAGTGTTGCCAAGGTGGCACACTGTCAGAAGGATTAGAGAAGGGTTGCAACAATTCCGAAATGTTGCTTATAGATTTATAGGTCTAGTCAGACCATGACCCGAGAACTCCCGTTGGATTCAGCACCCTTGAAACCATAGAACCACATTATTGTTTTTCTCCCACCCCTCCCCTTGCAAGAAGGGGGTGGACAAAAGTCGTTTTAGAAACAAAATTTGAAAAGCCAAGAAAAGTTAGAAAAATATTTTTATTAATAAAATTTAAAGATGGTGTCGACGCAGAATTTCACAATCTACTACATTACATCCAGAGTTGATTGAAATTGTTTTTTTTTCTAAGCCACTTTCAAAGTGCTGAAGGGGGATATGAAAGATTAACAAGCTTCAATATGTATATTGGAATGATATAAGCATATGACACATGTTTTAAGGGTATTTTTTCCAGTTTCGGGAGGGGATTCATGGACGTAGTTCAAATTTTTTTCAATTTCAATGAAAAAAACACCCTTTCACTATAAATATTTATGTAGACTCTTTTGATTCTTGTTGCTTAGACAAATGAAATATGTGGACCAAGTTCGTGTCAATGCTGTTAAAATTTGGTAATATCTTATGTCGGATTTACACGATTGTATAATGACGAAAGCAACAACAAAAGAATGGACAAATTAATTCTTTTTGTCATTATACTGGCAGCTTTCCATTCGTCGAAATCCGGCATTACGTGTTTCACTAATAATTCGGTCATCATTTATGAAGAAGAAGAAGGCTATAACTTTTTTAAAGGTAGCTAGTTGTATCGAGCTCATTCTGATTTAGTAAGATTGGGCATTAAAAAATATCCTTAAAACATGTGTCATATGCTTACATTATTCCAAGATACATATTTAAGTTTGTTAATCTTTAATATCCCCCTTCCCCAGCACCAACTCTGGATCTAATGTAGTAGATTGTGAAATTCTACGTCGACACCATCACATAAGACTGCTGAATGTGCCAATCCCACAATGTCAAAATGTGCAAATTGCAATGCAAACCATACACGGAAAGAATTCTTGGATCAGATCACGAAAAATGAGATTCAAATTACGAGAAATGAATGAATGAATGAATGAATTGGCTCAGGCATACGCATTTAATTTAATTTATTTGAAATAAATACTTTACGCTGCATGAAACCTTTGTCACTAGGTTTAAGTTTAAAACACTTTAAATGAAAATAAATATGGCATTTTGAACACTGAATTTTTGCGTCGTTGCGTTCGACTTTAATTCCACAATTACAAGTCATTTCGTAAAGTAATTGAATAGAAATTTACACAATAAAAGTAAAATCAAATTCTCGACGCAAGTGCACCCCACAACGTCACACTGAGAATTGAAGTATTCAGTTATAAAATTCCAAATACAAACAGGAGTTTTCTCCTAAACAAATCGTATGGAAAACCGAAATCTGCGACGAGTCATGTCTAAGCATGATTTTTAAGAGCCCTTTACACAGACATCTTTTTTCGCTTAACTGAAACTTTTGAACCTGTTTGGAAGCATATTTTTTTTGAAACAGTAATAATATTGTATGATAAATCAAATTCTATTTCTTTGTTGTTCACTCGTTTTTGAAGTGAAAACCTCCATGTTGAGGGTGGGGTTATGTCGTCAATTATTTGTTTGAGTATGGCCAATCATGATAGGAATATAACAAAACAAAATTATAACAAAAATAGAGCATCCAATCCTGTACGGATTTCTTGAATATACACAATATGCGCTACAGAATTATACCGCATAAGAAAAATTTTGTGGCAAAAATTATAGATAATTGAAAGGTGTACATTAGGGTGGTCGTTATAATGGGTTGTTTTTAGTTTTGTTATTTGGATGGGCCTAAATCAGCTCTAAATGAAGAAAAAAAAATTCTCTAATTTTTTCAGATTTTTATTTTCATCACCTATAGTCGCTGTAGGGGAAATTCACGTAAAAGCTGCCGAAAAATTCAGAGCATGTAGGTGAAAAGTAGACAAGAAAAAAATCCTACTGGAAGGGGATAATATCTCCCACCGTTTGGATGGGAGGGGCAATTTAATAAATTAATTGCATAAAATAGAAAAAAAATATTTAAAAAACAACGGAAACACTTACAGTAACGTTTTGTAGCTTTTTGGAAAGCCAAAAGTCCATTTTAATAGTTCAATATTAAATAAAGTTCTTTCAATAAGAAATTTCAGATAAATCTGTTTTCAAACCTATAATTAAAAACAATGAATAATAATTTTTCTTCAAAATGCTGAGTTTGAAACAATTGTTTGCCAAAACTGTTCATCAAAAAAGCTTAATTTAAAAACAAGCCGTAAGAATGGACTTCTGACTTTCCAAAAAGGTACAAAACATTACTGTAAGTATTGCCGTTGTTTTTTTAATCAATTTTTTTCTATTTTATGCAAATATTTTATTAAATTAACCCTCCCGTCCAAGCGGGGGGAGATACTACCCCCCTCCTATAAGATTTTTTTCTTGTCTAGTTCCCACCTACATGCTGTGTATTCTTTTGGCAGGACGATACGCAGGGTGTTGATATGGACGACACACGATCGACCACTGCGGAAGCCAGCTTGATGCCTCTTGAGTGTAGACTCGATTCTATCCTTTATTCGCTCGAGAATGATGGTTGCCATTAGTTTTGGGAAAACGGATAAAACGGTGATACCACGCCAATTGTTGCAATTCTTTAAGTCACCTTTCTTTGGCAACTTAACAATCACACCATCCTTCCAATCTCTGGGATAGCATTCGTTTTCCCAAATGATTTGTATCAACGGATGTAAAATACTAGCCGCTGTTACGGGATCGGCTTTCAGGAATTCAGCTGGTATTCCGTCCAGTCCAGCTGCCTTGTTGTTTTTGAGGAGATTTATTGATGCAAGGATTTCCGATTCTGACGGGGGTTCGATGTCAATACCCCTATAGGATGAAAATAAAATATTTAATCATTTTTTTATTAAAAAATTAATTAAAAAAATTATTAAAAAAAAAATCCAGCAACTAGTGTTAAATGTTACTGCCTTTATTTAAGGTTATTTTTAAATGCAATAAAAATTAAAAAAACAATATGAGTCATTCATTCGTCGTCGTAGTGTTTACTTAACTTTGTAACTTAATATCATCTGATAAAATGTTAAAAAACTACTTTAGTAGATTAAATGCCAATTTTATTGGTTATGGTTGTAGACACAAACATGTGTTATACCATTTTGAAAAGTACATTAAACAGGCCAATTTTTATCAAATTTGCCACTTATGTTCTGATACATTTTTTTCCCTTTATTATTTTTCAAACTTTGGTGAAAAAAAATATTGAATTATTTTTGAATACAAAATAATTTAAAAAAATTATAACACAAAAAATGCATCAGCTGGTGTTAAAATTTACTTCCCATCATTTAGAACGGTTATTCAAAAATATTAAAAAAATACAAAAATATTAAGAATCCTTTATGGGTGGCCGTTGTATTTAGGTATTTTAGGAGACCCTGAATTTTTTAAAATTTTTCGAAAATAAATTATACCATGGAGACCACAAGAAAAATATTTTTCTTATATTTTTTTTCTGAGCAGTCAAAAGGCCTGCTATCACCAGTTGCAGTATTATCCACTCATTACGGGACACCCTGTATATTTATTTAAAATTAAAAAAAAAAGTATGTCATTACCTTCAAATAAAGAAGTTTAAGTGAGCTCTACTCCATATATTGCGTTTCGCCCAGGTACAACAGTTGGGCTCATCAGTTAGATGCTGTTGTACCCTTCTAAGACGCAATTTTTTAAACAAATTCCCCTGGATAAATAGAATTCACAGAGCATTCATGCTGTGATTTCTATATGAGTCGGTACACATCGACCAAAATTGCGTCTTAGAAGGGTACAACAGCATCTAACTGATGAGCCCAACTGTTGTACCTGGGCGAAACGCAATATATGGAGTAGAGCTCACTTAAACTTCTTTATTTGAACTCAATTCATTCGCTCCACTAAACCAAAAGAGTATTATTTTTAATTTTCTTTAAAATCATAAGTATGTCATTACCAACAACTCCGGTCTTGACAACTTTCCCCCTTAAACCAATGGTGACGGGAGTGGATGATTAGTTTGCGTTTATCAATATGGTGACGGTGAGTCTTCCCAGAATCATGACTCAATCGCGTCCCAAAAAACTGGAACTAGGCTTCTCTCATAACCTTCCTTCAGAATTCAGATAGACACAAATGAAAACGTCAGCTTTTTCTACAATGCGTTCCACAAAACGGGTGTTTTTTGGTGATAGTATAACTTTCATGTGCTATTAAGTTTAATTAAAACCTAATTTTTAATCAATACTTGGTCTTTTATTATTTTAGAAAGTAAACAACAGATTCACAAATAAACTTTTATTAATGAGACCTTCAACAAATTCTAAACACAAGTCACAGTCTAATCGAAACGTAAACGTCACACGGTAAAGTCCAATGAATGAGGCAATAAATAGATACCTTTGTTCTATGTATATTGTTCAATTCAAAAAGCATCTTCGCGTTTTGTTTATTGGTAAACATGTGGTATTTTTGCAAACATATTGGTTTAGTATTTGCGAACAAAAATTTTTAATTTTTATATTGTCCCAAAAACAAAATCTTAAACTTTTCAGTCACAATTCACAAATTGTATGCCATTGTTACTTTAAATCTCTCCGCAATTAGTCGAAATCATAGGACTAGTCCAGTCCAGTAAAACATAGACATTACCTCAGACACGTGGTTTTTTCCCCCACCCAGTACAAACTGATTTTAAATTATTAATAAGTCCATTATTTTTCTCAGAAAAAAAAACTACCTACTAAGATTTATTTTTGTCACAAGTAAATCATAAAATCAAAATTTTCATAATCATTTGCCACGTATTAAGTGCATAATATTGTATATGTAAGGCGAAAAATTGTTGAGTCATTAGCTTACCCTTAGTTAATAAACTATTGGTCTAAAAATGGAAAATAGTAATTTTTGAATGTGTTGGGATAGAAAAGATCCATTTCAGCATTTTCTTATTTATTAGCACAGATAATAAACTATACAGATGTAGCATCCATATGGGAAAAAATGTCTATGAAAACGAAATTCGTGCACAAAAAGAGCTTTCTTAAAAGTTCAACATCTTAGAGAAGGGACAACTTTTTAAATTATTTTCTCTACTACTCTAACATATGGCAGAGCTATATACAGAAAAAAGAAACAATTTTGTTTTTGTTTCAAGAGGTCTGAGAAAAAACAGAAGGAAACAAAACAGTTTGCTTCTCTGTTCTCTCTTTTTAGGAACTATGTGGTCGTTGTTTTTGTTTTCATGATCGTTAAGCGTGGTACACATTATCAAACCTGAGTGTCAGCCATGTTGGATATGTGCTACCGGCTACCGCGCGCAGGTCAAATTTGCTACTTCGTACTCTATTTACATAAGGTACCTGAACCAAATAAGGCCCAGCTCCTAATAAGGCCCAGGAGACAGAAAACAACAAAATCGACAGTTAACGGGACTTTTGTTTCTTTGCATGTGTAACCTTCGCATTTCATTGCACACACAACAAAAAAAAACCGGTTCTCTCGATCGCGTTGAGACTGGCAGTTCATTAACTGGCTGAACAGAATGCAAAACGGAGCTGGAATAGATGTCAAAAATGCTGCAGCCGGAGCTGCAAGAGTTGAACAAATTTTAACTTTTACTGCAGCATTTTTGACATCTACTACAGCTTTTTTGACATCTATTCCAGTTGCGTCTTGCATTCTGTTCAGCCAGTAAGCTCGCGAAGCTGTGCGCGCACGTGTTCTTATACAAAATAAATAATAAAGCTGTTTTTTTTTTGTGGATAAAGCTTTGCGGTAAGTACTTTTTTTAATTTTTTTAAGTGAAATATATAATGTAAAGATACATTTTTCACAAAAAAAAAACTTTTGTTTCCCAGGTAGATTTTAGTTTTTAATTTTATAAACAAAAGTCTACCGTGTTCCTAATAAGGCCCATGAAAATCTTGAGTGGGCCTTATTAAGTTTATGAAAATTTTCATTCCATTTTTTTTACTTATTTTCAGCAAAAATGGCACAGCGAAATAAACGGGCAAGTTGGAACGAAGCCGTATTGAAAATGCAATACAATCTGTAAGAAGAGGGTTATTGTCACAACGCGAAGCCTCAGCGCGCTTTAATGTTCCTAGAAGGACTCACAGGAACCACATGAGCGGTTCAAGCAAAAGAAAATTGGGTCGCCCACCCACATTCACTGCCGAACAGGAAAAGGATTTGTGTGACAGAGTTGTGAGATTGGCTCAAGTTGGTATGCCACTTACACAAAAAGTAGTAAGGCATCAAGTCGCAGTATTTTGTGAGGCCAACAACATCGCCAACAGTTTCAGCAGGCCGGGAAATCTGGCAGGAAGAAAGTGGATGAACTTGTTTATGAAGCGAAACCCAGAGTTGTCGATTAGAAAGCCCCAATTCATGAACCCAGCTAGGGCCAAAAAATTAAATAAGCAAATTGTGGCTTCACAAAACTGGAGGTCCTGCTAGATAGATTAAACATAGGGCACAGACCCGAATACATCTACAACATGGATGAAAAAGGCTGTAGAATAAATTTGCATCACCAAAAAAACGCCTTGGCTCTTAAAGGGTAAAAAAAAGTCCACCAAATATCAAACGAACATGCGGAAAGTGTCACCGTTGTAGGCCGCGTTAACGCCATAGGAACTGCAATTCCACCCATGGTCATCTTCAAAGGCATAAGACAAAAACCGGAGTTTTTGGATTATCTCCCGTAGTGAAGATGACCCCAAAAGGCTATATGAACCACTCAACTTTTGTGGATTTTGTAACTCATTTGAGCAAGTTCAAAGCTGCTGGACCTTGCCTCTTAGTTTTTGACGGAGCTGCGTGTCATTTGGATTACAGTATTGTGGACGAAGCAGAAAAACATGAAATAACGCTCTATTGTCTTCCATCAAACACCACACACGAGCTCCAACCTCTGGATAAAGCCGTGTACCGATCTTTCGAGCTTCACTGGGATCAAGAAGTATTGAAGTTTAGTTCGAAGTTTCCAGAAAGGAAACTTAATAAAACAAGCTTCAATGTTATATTGTCAAGTGCTTGGTCAAAATGCATGACATATGACAACATTACTTCAGGATTTAGAGCGACAGGATTGTATCCTTTTGATCCAGAAGCGATTCCAGAGATAGCATTCGCTCCATCAGCTTTCTCCGAGTTACAATGCCCGACACATTTGGAAAACAGTGTTCCAAGCACATCTGGTACACAAACGCAGCAACCTCACATTATACCGGACCCCTACAACTCGGATGATGACTCTGACAATGCTCCACTCTCAACATTGGTAGCTCAAACATCGGGTTTCAATTCTGCACCAAAAATTACAGGACTAGCTGCAATGCTCCAAGCAGTGGATCAATTAGAGGAAGAGGAGCGTAAACAATCAAATAAAGTCTCCATTTCAAAAACTGCTTCCCACACCTAAAACTAAGGTCAGTCGAATAACAAATCGAAGAAAGGCCTTGAACTTCAAAGGCCAAGAAGTTACAAAACATCTTTTCGAAGAGAAACAAAAGGAACTGGATACAGCTTCTCATCCCAAACCATCAACATCCAAAAGAGAACCTAAACAAAAGGAAGGGACAGGAGCGTGGTATTGTCACGCCTGTAAAATTGATAGAATGGAAGACATGAGGCAATGCCAGGCTTGCGGCGCTTGGTATCATGAACTATGCGTCGGGTTGACTGAAGAAGACGAGGCTTTTGAATGTCCAGGTGGATGTGTTTAATCTCTTGGATTGTTAAGTTTTTTTTTTTTTGATTTAATTACAAAATGAACTGATTTACTTATTTTTACTTTAAAGGCTGATTTTTCAAAATGAATTTCTATTTATGTTGATTTTTAGTTTTAAGTTTTTTTAAGTTCCTTTTTGTCAAGAAGACATTTTAAAACTCTCCTTGAAATATATCATAAAAAATATATATCATACAAATTTTCTGTTTTGTTTAATTTTTACTTTTTTCAGGAAGAAATTCAACATTGTTTGAGAAAAAAACTTATGGGCCTTATATCATCGAAAAAAATATATTGAGCAGCTTTTTTTGAACTTAAGTTCCCGTTTTATTTTGTATAATTGAACTAATTTTTATAATCCATTTAGTTTTCCTGCATATCTAATACAATAAGGGAGTTATTAGGGAAAACATATTAGGTGGGCCTTATTTGGTACAGGTACCTTACATGCGTTTGAATGGTTTGTTTTACATATACATTATGTATGCTTCATCGTATACATATTTTGCTTCGCGCTGCATGAGATTTTCTCTGAAAAATATTGAAATTGACTTTTTGTAAATGTTGGGCAAAATTAATTTGAAAAAAGAGAATAATAATTTTTAATAGATAAAGAGGGTAGTTAAGTGGAAGATCGTCATGGGTTAGTTATTGATATTGTATAAGCACTACTTATGCAGGGGCCTTATTACGTAATACGATTATCGTTCAAAATACCGCGTTATCGTTAAAATGCGATTACGTTAAACGATAATCGTTAATGTAAAAACGATACTCGTATTCTTCTACGAGTGGCCATAGGCCCTCGTATAGCTTTCGTTTTGATTTCAGTGCTATTAATATTTGTCTTTCCGTGACTTCCACTGTATTTTTTATAAAAATAAAACAATTATACGTTTAGTAAAACAATTATAAACAAAAATAAAATTTTATTGTTATATGCCACCAACACAAAACTAAATAAATGAACATACAACGTATACAAGTTAATTTTGAAATTGAAGCTGGGGGTCAATTCTCGATCAGTGAAACTGTGAAGTGATAAATATGATAACGCCTTCACACCAAATGCGATTCTCAAAGTGTGAAAAAATGAAAACAAATGCCAAAATGTTTTCATATGATAATTCGTTTATCACAATCATTTCATTCTGTGAAAACCTGTGAAAAGAAAAATGATAAACACAAACAAATTGTGCTCATTGGATACACCTAAGTCACCATCTTGGTCTTTCTATGACGTCACAATCATCTTTTTCTATGAGCAATTGGTAGCATTTTTGTTATTTTAGTACTTTTTAGTACTCACTTTGACAACTGTTTTTCATAACTAGTTCGGGAATCGCATTGCGCGTGTTTGTGAAGTGATAAAATGATAAAACTCTGTGAAAACTGAAATGATAACTTTGTTTTCATTTCACAGTTTCACAGATCGAGAATTGACCCCCTGATGCATTTAACTTCTTGTAATATTATTTCCTTCTTCTGTTGTATTTATTTTGATTATTTATAACATATTTATTAACAAATCACTGAAATTATTGAACTTTACACTCAAAATTTATTCACTTTTTGACAGTTCTTAATACTGAAGACAGTGCTGGGGGGAGTAATGAGAAAAATCCCTTTCTGTGGGATTTTTGTCTTTAAAAATATTTAATCTTTAAGATTCAATAATATTTCCAACGAAATTTTAATTGTTAAAGGTTTCACTTTGTCTAATCAAACTAGGAAATAATAATAAAAATAAACGGACTTCACTCCATTTTTATTTGATACCGCAAGCTAAAGCTTCAAAGGTATTACTGAAAGTTCAATATTAATGACATTTAGCAAACAAATTTTAAAAATCTAAAAAGGAGTTTTCGGTTCCCGTTAAACTTTAAAAGCCATTGCCTTTTAAGTGTGACAAATAATGCAAAATTGCAAACTGAAAATAAAAGTAGTTTTTTTTACCTTAAAAGAGATTTATTCTCAATTTTTTTTGTGAATACAAATATGACTATTTATCCTTAAACAATTTGAAATACTAATGTTCACACAAGTGATGATTTAAACTTTTGTGAAAATATTAGAGAATGATTGAAATTTGGTGAAAAAATTTAAAAGGGAATTTTCTGATTTATTGATGGGATTTTTTTGATAAATACGAACAAGCACTTGCGTGAAGTTAGATGTGGTTGAAAAAAAATGTTTTGTTTCGTTTTAGCTGGCAACATTTTCATAGGCCCATTATCAGGTCTGTTCCTTGCCGACTTTCAAACAGTTTGAAACCGCCAGATTTAGTACGAAGTCGTTCCACACTTGAAAAATTGTATTGGTCCGCACCAAATCTGGCGGTTTAAAACTGTTTGAAACTGGTTGGGACTAAACCAAGGAATAGGGTTATCGTTTTACATAATCGGGGTATGTCGTGACTTTCGTTTTCGTGATTATCGTTTTTTTGCCTTTCGTTTCGTTTTACATAATAGAGGCCCAGTTATTTTCTTCTTGATTTGATGGAAGATCGAATAGTTTTTGCCTTGTTTCAATTCATTATTTGTCATAAATCATGGTGATGTTTTGATTGAGTTAAATTCGTAAATTGTATGGATAGCCCAGGAAAAATAGGTGCAGAGGTGAAATAATTAATTCATGAAATACTTAAATCGGTAGAGGTGAAAAAGTTGGAAGTCTTTCAAACTGAAATACCTATTTTCTTGCAGCAACCTAACTATGTTATTGTACATTTTTTAAGGGTAACTTTTAACGCTGAATTTAATGAGACTAAATCCAAAATGATCAACTACCCAAAAAAAAAGTTAAGCTCATTTTTATGCAATGATGATTTTTTTTAAGTACATACATAAAATTGTACCGAAACCCCTATGAAAACAATGGTACCTACCTATGTTAATGGAACTTGGGATAAATATTTCAATAGTCAATAGAACTAAGTATCAAAAAATTCCCTAAAAATATATGAGTTGAAAAGGTGTTTTTTAAAGGGTAGGGGCAAGTGTAGAATTATTACCATAACACCCACGAAAAAACTCTTACACTCATGAAACTTGCCAAAAGAGTTTAAGCACAAATAATTATATACAGATGTCTCACGCTCATAGAAAAATCTGGGATATGAAACTGAAAACACAAATAATTATATACAGATGTCTCAGCCCCATAGAAAAAAATGTCTTAAGAAATTGCCTTACCTGACATCGTCTTACCTGACAAAGATACAAAACCCAACAGCTTTAACAAACAAAGATACAAAAGCCAGCAGCGGTAGGTGACAAAGATACAAAATCTAGAAAAAAAATCGTTTCTCATTCTCATTAGGTAAGGTACACGCATCTCTTTCTCTCTGTTGTCATTTTTGTTCGTGAACTCTATTTCCCCTTGATTTATTTTATTTTTTTTTGGGTTTCGTGGATTACCTCAATTCTCATGTTGTGTGTGTGTTGGCTTTTTTGTACTGCTGGCCAGTGATACCACTTTACTTCAATTGAAGTAGATCTACTTCTTTTTTTTCTTATTTTTAAAAAATCTACTTCCTACTTCGCACCATCACTGAAATATGGGAATCTACTTCATTTTAAAATTCTCTGTTTTAACCTACTTCAATTTTACAAAAACAAAGCCAAATCTACTTCCTTTTCCTTTATTTCATTGAATTCGCAGTTAATTCAGCCATATTGTGTTTTTACCATGCAAATTGTGCCGTAGTTTTGATGTTTTCCCTACTTTATGTAGATTTGCGACTAAAATTTCCTGACGTATCATGCTTGGCAAGCACCGTTTTGAGCACAAATTGACTGGAATAAGTGGCGTGGCAAACAATAGATTCGTAAAAAAATTTACACTTGAACCAGGTGTTGTCAGGTTTTGAAGTGAAACAAATAAAAATTACCGTCGAAAAAAAATTTTTATTAAATTTAATCAAAATATATATTCCAAGAGCCAGAACCAAAAAGGAGGTTCTTAATGCAATTTATTACTCAACTTTTTTTCTTGATGGAATATGTTCAGGGCTGTCCCCAGACCCAGAATATAAATCCAAGTTGGTGGGACTGGGGAGCGCAAGCGTCAGCCGCCATCTTGGAAAACGCGTTTTATCAAATACCTCGTGAGCCGTGCGTCGTACGAATATAACAGTTTTTTTTAGAGTAACTACTCCATTCTTTTGTTTGATTTTTCTTAAATCAAGTTGTTTTCGTGAAAAGTTTTTAAGAAATAAAAATTTAGTCTATATTTTTGAAAAGAATTGAAAATTTTTTTTCAAGTTGATTGTTTTCAAAAATTCATTGACTTAAAAATTAAACTTCTCAAAAACTTTTCGCAACAACAACGTGACTTAGAAAAACAAATAAAAGAATTGAATATAAGCTTTCAAAAAAATTACTATTATATTCGTACGATGCACAGTTCACGAGATATATGATAAAACGCGTTTTCCAAGATGGCGGCTGACGCTCGTGCCTCCCAATCCCGCCAACTTGGATTTATATTCAGGGGACACCCCTGAACATATTCCATCAAGAAAATCAGTTCAGGAATAAATTGCAAGAAAAAAGTACCCGGCTCTTGGCCTAATAAATGTTTGTACAAGAAAGTACATTTTGAAATCTACTTCGATTTTTCTCAATCTACTTCACATTTTTCTTCAAAACTACTTCGGCTTTTTTTTCGGAAGTGGTAACGCTGCTGCTGGCTGCTGTTTCTGTGTGCATTGGTTTGGCTGGCGTCTATGTGGCTGGTGGTTGTTTTGTTTTTGTATTAAGAGTTTGCGGGTTGTGATTGTGGTTTAGTAAAGATCTTTTTGTTTTGAATAAGAACTTTATTTGGTAAAGGAAATGCGATTTGATGAATGATTTTCTTGTAGGGAAATTTTGATTCGCTTATAACTTTGGATCTACCGATCGGATCTTAATGGTTAATCCCTTTAAATAAAGGAAAAATAACAAACAATATTTAGGAAGGTATATTATGTATTTATATGGATTTTTATACATACATATAAACAGTTATTATGTATACAATAAGAAAATAAACTAAGGGTGAGGTGGACACAAGGTAAATTGTATTTTTTTGTGAGTAGGTATGAAGGAATAGGTAGATGTAGCATTGTAGGTATTTATCTACTTTATTTTAAATATAAAAGCTTATGAAAAATGCCAATATTTTGATAAGCTAGTTATTTAGGTAGATACTAAAATAATGGGTTGTATCGACAAGCAAATTAATGCAAAATGACAGTTAGCGGATTTCCTTTTATTAAAACTAAGATATTTAAATAATAAGATAATTATATAATTCTAAAAAGGGTAAAAAACAGATTTATCTATGGTTTAAATACATTAAGTAAGCTGAGATCGTATTCCATTCGCGACGAAAAAAAATCATTTAACTCGTAGATTGAAATCTAAATTTATTAAAAAAAAAACTATTTTTTAAGTTTTTAATTTTTCGAAAATATAGTCCTACATACATTACCTATGTACCTACTGGTTTTTAAGAAAAACCTGTATTTTTTTCGTAAGAATTAATCAAAATAGATAGATAGATAGAGATAGATAGATATATAATTTTGTTTCAAAAAATAAGTTTTTACAAAAACATAGTGCATGCTGGTATAAAATTAATTAAGACAATAACTTTAAGTTGCCTGTCAGGTTAAAAGGTAAATTAAAAAATTAAGTTTAGAGAGTAGATTTAATTTTATTAATCAAGAAAATTCATTTAAAATTAGGTTGCGGTAGTTAATTGCAGCTTTTAAATAGTTGTATAGATTTGAGTAGCAGTTGCCATTTAAAACGTTTAGAAGTTGAGAGTGGGAGAGCTCTTCACTGCCAAAAAAATGTTCTTCTGTACCCTCTGAAGATTGGACAGGTTCCAGTGAAATGAAAAGTGTTTTCCGATACATCCATATTACAGAGTGTACATATACCATCAGTATCTCTCTGGAACGCTCTTGATTTAAGATTAAGAAGATAGGAATCATATCACGGGGATTCGAGTCGTCGAAATAGTTTGATACTTCGGAGTTAAGCAAGTTGCAGTATTCATCATGAAATTGAGACTGTGTGGCACTGCTGGTAAATTCAATCCACTGTTTTTTCTCGAAGCTTTGACAGAAGAATACTATGCAGTCCATTCCATTCAAGCAAACTTATGTTGAAAGAGAAATCAATCGAGGTTCCATGAAAAAGATCCAAGCATTCCTTAGCCCAGTAGATTTTCTTAGTAATAATCAAAATATACACCCCGATTATAGAATCCGACGAATGAGCTGCGGAGGGAATCTGACTCAATTTTGACATTTGGCTCATAGTAAAAATGTCCAAATTGAGTCTGATTCCCTCCGCAATTCATTCGTCGGATTCTGTAACCGGGGTGATAAATTGATATCGATTTTAACGTTTATTAACAGTAAAATAAATTAAAAGCATGATAACCCTCAAAACGAACAAAAAATCTTTATTTAGAAATTTCATTGAGATCGAAAGATCACAGCTCATAAAATGCTCTGATTGGGCTTGATTTTGTTAAAATTTAATTTTAAAAGTAAATAGTTAGAAATGTGTTAAAATAATTATTCCAAAGATTTTTGGTTTCTCCAGCTTGTGGCCTTATCTTTAAGACCGAGAGTCCACAGCAGATGTTGGGTGTGAGTGATAGCAACAAAAAGAAGTATAGGCGTCGAAAGTTCATTAAGGGCTATTCAAAAAATCAAAGTCTTACAGTCCGCAACTGGGGCCTTTGGGATTAATAGTGTATTGACAAAAAAAATATGAATGCACCTTCGAAGGTAATCGTGTTAGCCGAAATTGGTTTTATAATAGCCCTCTAAAAGTACTTGAGAGTGCTAGGACGCCATATGGCCCTAGGCTCAATGATAGGAAAATCCCTATGCACACCTCCGCGTGGTAGAGGGCGGGTAACGCTAACGTGCAGGGGGACCGAATGGATGCCGGGATAAGCAGACAACCCAGCGTTGCTGGTCAGGGCACAAACTTGTCCTTGGGATGGTTAAAAGCCCCCTTAAGACGGATGAACTGCAGGTAGCGGTCAACGGCATGATAGTCTGGTGGCGGAGGAGCTTTTTTGGTAAAAGGCCAACGGCAGCAGCAGGTAGCGTCTGTAACCCATATTGGGCGGCTACAAAAGGCGTCTGTTTTCCCATAGTGGGCGGCCTCGAGCAGTTATGTGTTTGACCATACAAAAGGCGGGTGTGCCTGTCAAATCTGAGCTTATGTATGTTATTAATCATATCTCGGAAAACACCATGGTGGAAGGATATAAGCAAATACATGAATTATGACAACAAATGGAAATGAGTCCCCAAGAGGTAATCTTTTTATAGAAAATCCTTCTGTAGCTTCGGTTGCAGTAAACCGCACATCGGATTTGGGGGTGCGGCATCTTTCATGTACGAGCGTCAATCAAGACGCCATAATAATAAGTGAATCGTTGACAAATAGAAGAAGTCTTTCAAGAAGCGCAAATGTTACTTTTGGCTACCGCATACTTACGAAAATCGGAGCATGGAACGTTCGATCCTTGTACAGCGATGGTAGATACGAGCAGGTTGAGCGTGAAATGCTTCGTCTAAACATCAGTATCCTGGGCATAAGCGAAACTAAGTGGAGAGGAAGAGCTGAATACAGATCAGACACTGGACAGACGAGAATGCTGTATTCCGGGGAAGATGAAAGAGAGGGTGGCCAAAGACTGCATGGTGTCGGAATTATGTTGAACGAAGAAGCGAGGCGTAGTTTGATCTCCTGGGCGCCCATTTCTGCGAGATTAATGACAGCAAGGTTTCGTTCAAAAATTCGTAACGTCACAATTATTCAGTGCTACGCCCCCACAAATGAAGCGACCGAGGAAGACAAAACCGCGTTCTACACTCATCTTAACTCGGTTTACAGTAGTGTTCCGAGAGCCGACATCATAGTCGTTATGGGAGACCTCAATGCCCAAGTCGGTTCAGACAATTACGGACTGGAACGCGTGATGGGAAGAAATGGCTTGGGGTCACGGAATGAAAATGGTGACTTGCTTGTCGACTTTTGTAACGCGAATCGTCTTGTGATAGGTGGGACTGTATTTAAGCATAAGACGTGCAACAAAATTACCTGGGTGCATCCGGATGGTCAAACCGAAAACCAAATTGATCATATCATGATTCAGCAGCGATGGAGGAAGTCTATGTGTGATGTCCGGAGTATAAGAAATGCCGATGTGGGAAGCGACCACCATTTGGTTCTGATGAGTCTCAAACTACGAACCGCTGCCGTACAAAAATCAGCGCAGGATGCAGCAAGGAGCTCAAAATTCATTACGAATGCTTTAAATGACCCCAACATATGTCGAAACTATGTCACCACCCTTAACGACAGAGCCTCGTCATTAAACGGAATCCAGAATTCAACAATTGATGAGATGTGGGGTGAAATTAAAAGTGTTTTTATGGAGGCTGGATCCGAAACTGTACCCAAGCGAACGAGACGTAGAGACTCTTGGATATCCCAAGACACCTGGGATAAGATCGAACTTCGCAAATCGTTGAAAATACAAATAAATGCTGAAGCAGATGTTCAACGAAAGGCTGACTTGCGAAGAGAGTACCGCATTGCACATAAGATGGTCTATCGCTGTGTGAGACGTGACAAGAGGGTGAAGTTGGATGGACTCGCAGATAATGCGGAAATCGCTGCCAGAAGAGGAGATATCCGGGAATTGTACCAAATAGCCAAAGATGTTATCGGGAAAAAAAGCAACACCAATCATCCTGTAATGGATGTGGATGGCACACTTTTGGTATCAATTGAGGATCAGCTTCGTAGATGGAAGGACCATTTTTGTGCCCTGCTAAATGAGGATTCAGTTGAGCAGAGTGCTGAAGTGCCCCAACTAAACGAGATGCGCAGGTCCTATAGGGGTATTGACATCGAACCCCCGTCAGAATCGGAAATCCAGACATCAATAAATCTCCTCAAAAACAACAAGGCAGCTGGACTGGACGGAATACCAGCTGAATTCCTGAAAGCCGATCCCGTAACAGCGGCTAGTATTTTACATCCGTTGATAAAAAACATTTGGGAAAACGAAAGCTATCCCAGGGATTGGAAGGATGGTGTGATTGTTAAGTTGCCAAAGAAAGGTGACTTAAAGAATTGCAACAATTGGCGTGGTATCACCGTTTTGTCCGTTTTCCCAAAACTAATGGCAACCATCATTCTCGAGCGAATAAAGGAGAGAATCGAGTCTACACTCAAGAGGCATCAAGCTGGCTTCCGCAGTGGTCGATCGTGTGTCGACCATATCAACACCCTGCGTATCGTCCTCGAGCAGTCGATGGAATTTCAATCACCGCTTTACCTCATGTTCGTGGATTTTGAGAAAGCCTTTGATCGAGTTAACCGAGAATGTATATGGAGATCGTTGCTTGGTAGAGGAATTCCACCAAAAATAGTTGCCATTATTAAAGAGTCCTACAACAACGCAAGGTGTTTTGTTTTGCACAACGGGCAGCTATCCGACTCCTTTGTAGTGCAACAGGGTGTGAGACAAGGGGATGTTCTATCGCCAATTCTCTTCCTGCTGGCGATGGACGACGTATTGACGGCCAGTGTAGGTACAGCAGAGCGACAGGGCATTCAATGGAGACCGTTCGAAAGGCTCAGTCATTTAGACTATGCCGATGACATATGTCTACTGGCAAATAACATCAGTGGGCTAAACGGGATGTGCCAAACACTGCAAGTGAAGGGAGAGTCGAGTGGTCTAAGAATAAACAGCAAAAAGACAAAAATAATGCTCACAGGCCGCTCCACACAGCAGCGTATTATTCTACAGGAGACGCCAGTTGAAGTAGTGGAACAGTTCAACTACCTTGGCAGTATTGTCTCTGCAAATGGTGGTACGGATCTGGACGTTAAAAGTAGAATAAATAAAGCTCGTGCTGCCTTCGGTACTCTGTCCCCAATCTGGAAATCAAGTCAAATCTCCTTACGCACTAAGTTGAGATTCTTCGAATCCAATGTCAAATCCGTGCTGTTATATGCTTGTGAAACCTGGAAAGTCACGTCTATCATTTCGAAGAAATTGCAGGCTTTTGTGAATCGCTGCCTTCGCCATATCCTAAAGATTCGGTGGCCACAAATAATATCAAATGAGGAATTGTGGCGCAGGACAAGTCAAGAGCGGCTGGACGTCGACATAAGAAAGCGTAAATGGCGTTGGATTGGTCACACACTGAGGAAACCAAACAATGAAATTGCAAAGCAGTCCTTTGAATGGAATCCTCAGGGTGCACGGCGGGTTGGAAGACCAAGAACAACATGGAAATCAACTGTCTTAGCGGAAGCAGAATCCCAGAGAAAGACGTGGCCACAGCTAAAGTACCTTGCAGCAGACCGTGAAGGATGGAGACGTTTTGTTGACGCCCTATGCCCCAGCCGGGGTTACAGGACACGATGATGATGATATTTTTTAACATAATTTTTTAAGAAACATAATGGATCATATGCAAAAAGATGAGTTCAAGCTTTTTTCTCACTTTTTTGAGAACTTTCTTAGCTTCGTATGCAAAAAAAAAATTACTGAACGTATTAGATATCGGGTCATATGCAAAAAGACGAGTTCAAGCTGTTTTCTCACTTTTTAGAGAACTTTCTTAGCTTCGTATGCAAAACAAAAATTACTGACCGAGTTAGATCTCATGTGGTGAGTTCAATCTCACAGTGATGAAATCGATCTCATTTTGAAAGCTCTTATGAGATAGAACTCGGTTTGCTATGCAAAAAGGTGAGAAAACAGTTGATTCCGTGAGATCGATCTCACAAATTGTTGAGCATGGGTTTTCTCTTACTCAGCTCATATACAACCGTCAAGATACCAGAATTTCAGCTTAATTTTGTTACAAATTAAGTTTATACAAATTGGAGCGAAGAACTTTATTTGCAATTTTGTAGGGAACAAGATATTTTTTCAATTTTGTTTAGTGATTTTTGAAGAGCTGTATTTTTGTGGTAGGTGGCCGTATTGCGATGAAAGAAAATTCATTTTGCGGTTTCATTGTTCCTATATCTACGGAGGATTGTTGGCAAATATTTTTTTAAAGTATGTAGGTAACGTTATTGCTAACCGTATGAAATGATACGAAACAAAAATTTTCGATTTCTTGGATTTTTTTTTTTTTATTTGATCACTAATATTTCAGCAAATAATGACAACATACAAAACTCAAACTTGAATGAGTACCTGCCACGTAACTTTTCTAAGAAAACCTTTTAAAATTGTAGGATTATGTTTTTACATTTTACCGTTAGAAAATAAAGGTAAACAAAATTGAAAACCCGTTCAGTAAATTAACATCAAAACTTACAGGAATATTTAAGGTATATTAATATGAAAATCTGCAAGCCAACACCAGGTAATAATTCAATACATATTTGCAAAGAGGCAAACAAATAACCAAGAGACAATCACAAAAATTGTTTTTTTTTGTGATTTTCTAAACGGCGGAAGAAAATCCATAAAATCCTTAAAGAATCCTTTAGAATACATATTCCAGTTATTAGAACCGCCCTTGAATTTTGTATTTTGTCACTATTTGCTTAAATATTAGTGACCAAAGACTAAGGTATCTCCTTCAGTTTGAGTCAGATATTTCAGGCAAAACAGAATTGTACACCAACACAAAATAAAGTTAAGTGAAGCTAAAGCTGAAAAAACATGTTACATGACTTATACATTCAATAGACTCAAAAATTTAAACTCAAAAGAAATTCACACCTTTAAGAAAATAAAAAATAGAAAATGTTTGTCTTGCGCAAGAAAATAATTTGCAAACAAAATTAAAAACTAGAAAAATTAAGCAGTAGGATGTTTTTTGTTTCATCTCAAAAAATACTTAAAAATTTGTATTTGTATTTTTTTTGTTTTCTTAATTTTTTTGACTATCGCATTTAGCTTTTTAAACGCAATTTCATGCCGACCACTTTTTCAATTATTTTTGTCCGTTTGTAGTTATATACCTACACCAAATCGGTTTTCACAAACATACATACATGTAGCAACTCATTTCCTTGCTTTAAACCCTAGTACTCGCAAAAGTTTACGAACATAATCCGACTGAATTTTAAACACCAATTTTTCGTTTCCTCGTTCAGAGAAATTAATGTTTTTTCGTCTTCTATACGCCCTGCACAGAAATAACAGTCACAACTATTTAAGACGAAGAGCTTTAAGATCGATCTCATATTCATCGAGTCAGAGCTGTTCAGAGCAAACTCATTTTTTTGCATATAAAATCGAGTCCGAGTTCGGCTCTGCTCGATCGATCTCACGTGTGAGTTCAAGCTCGTTAACTCGGACTCAGAGATCTTGCTCATCTTTTAGCATACGACCCATCATGTGGTGACTGGTGAGTTCAATCTCACAGTGATGATCTCGATCTCATTTTGAAAGCTCTTATTAGATAGAACTCGGTTTGCTATGCAAAAAGGTGAGAAAACAGTTGATTCCATGAGATCGATCTCACAAATAATTGAGCATGGGTTTTCTCTTACTCAGCTCATATAAAACCGTCAAGATACCAGAATTTCAGCTTAATTTTGTCACAATTTAAGTTTATAAAAATGCCGTATTGCGATGAAAGAAAAATTATTTTGCGGTTTCATGTTTCCTGTACAGAGGATTGTTGGCAAATATTTTTTTTTAAGTATTGCTAACCGCATGAAATGATACGAGACAAAAAATTTCTATTTCTTGGATTTTTTTTATATTTGATGACTAATATTTCAGCAAATAATGACAACATACAAAGCTCGAATGAGTACCTGCCACGTACCTATTCTAAGAAAACCTTTTGAAATTGTTCAGGATTATGAAAATGCAAGAAAAAAAAATTGAAAACCCGTTCAATAAATTAACATCAAAATTTAAAGGAATATTAATATGAAAATCTGCAACACCAGTTAATAATTCAATACATATTTGCAAGGAGGCAAACAAATAACCAAGAGACAATCACAAAAATAGTTTTTTTTGCGATTTTCTAAACGGTGAAAGAAAATCCAAAAAATCCTTAAAGATTCCTTTAGAAAAGATATTCCAGTTTTTAGAACCGCCCTTCAATATTGTATGTTGTCACTATTTGCTTAAATATTAGTGACCAAAGACTAAGGTATCTCCTTCAGCTTAAGACAGATATCTCAGGCAAAACAAAATTGTACACCAACACAGAATTAAGTTAAATGAAGCTGAAAAAACATGTTACATGACTTCTACATTCAATTGACTCAAAAATTTAAATTCAAAAGAAATTCACACTTTTAAGAAAATAAAAAAATAGAAAATATTTGTCTTGCGTAAAAAAACTATGTATTTGCAAACAAAACTAAAAACTAGAAGAATTAAGCAGTAGGTTGTTTTTTGTTTCATCTCAGAATACCTACCTACACTTAAAAATTTTTATTTAAATTTGTTTTCTTAATTTTTTTGATTAGGTATAGCATTTAGCTTTTTAAACGCAATTTCATTCTGACCACTTTTTCAATTATTTTTTTTCCGTTTGTGTATACACCAAATCGGTTTTTATAAACATACATGTAGCATTTCATTTCATTGCTTTAAACCCTCGTACTCGCAAAAGTTTACGACGTAATCCGACTGAATTTTAAACACCAATTTTTCGTTTCCGCCTTCAGGGAAATTTATGTTTTTTCGTCTTCTACGTACTGCACAGAAATAACAGTCACAACTATTCAAGATGAAGAGCTTTGAGATCGATCTCATATGCATCGAGTCAGAGCTGCTCAGAGCGAAATAATTTTATTGCATATAAAATCGAGTCCGAGTTCAGCTCTGCTCGATCGATCTCACATGTGAGTTCAAGCTCGTTAACTCGGACTCAGAGATCTTGCTCATCTTTTAGCATACGACCCAATATATATAAATGTTCACTTCAGAAAATCTAGTTTTGGTATTAAATTTCTGTATAGGTACCTTTCCTCCCTACATTTGAAGCATGGTAATTTAACTTGCCAACAGTGTTGCCAGATGAAAAAAAATGTTCCCCCCAGAAAAATTTAGAAACCCCCCAGATTACCACATTTTGAGAAAGCCCCTAGATTTTTTGATTTTTTTCCAACTTCCAAATTTATTTTTTCTTTCAACGCATATAAGTTCATTACATATTTCAGATGAAATAAAAAAAATTATAATAAATATAAAAATTTGCATCTAGCTACATAAAAATATTTCATTTAAAAAAAAATCAAGAATAATATCTACGCTCGTCATCTTCATTTTTGCAGTCGTTTTCACTAGTGACATTTCCTCTCATGGCGTAAAATTCTCCGCTCCAGAATGTAAGGAATATCTCAATTACATATGAGGCCGTGAGTGGAAAAGTGGTGTAACCCACTTTTTTAGCATATTTTTCATTTCGAATCGATCGTAGTATTTGATTTGATATTCAAAAAGGATAAGTCACATTTTTGGAAGGCTTAAATATTTAAGAATTGAGTTTTTCGCTTTGATGCTTAAATGTGGAACTACGAAACAAAATTATCAATTTTTCCAAAATATGGGTTACACCACTTTTGCACACACGGCCTCAAATATTATCAGCATAACAAAAATCTAAATACAAGCGCTTCGATTCCTATAAGACGTTATTTTTAAAATGAAGAAAATTAAGCAGTCATACAATTTTTAAATTTTTACCTTTAAAAATTATACCCCTAGATTTCCCCCCAGACATTTTGTCACCTCAGATTTCCCCCCAGCGATGAAAAAAAACCCTCAATCTGGGGGGAAACCCCCCAACTGGCAACCCTGCTGGCCAAGCAAATGAATTTGAAGTTAATTTGAAAGTAATTTTAAATGGGAATTCTAGAAACTAATTTTGGATATGTTTAAAGAACCACTCACCAGTGTTCTGAGTCTATCCGCACGAAATTTTCTTTTGTTATAATTTGTTTCGGGCTAAACCATAGATTTACTTGACTAAAATAATAAGAATTTATTGATTTTTTATCCTGAATTTGTTTAAATCATACAGATACGAATTTGGTTGTCGTACCTACATATCTTAAGTGAATCATCCTATATTAAACAATACAAAAAAAGAGATGTAAAATTTAACGCTAGCAAAACCAGTGGTATAAAATTAATCATAAAAACACCTAAAAAATGTTCTTAAAAGCTACCCACCTAACGTAGGTATGTAGTTCTTTTTTATGTTTTGATTATAGGTACATATATGTATATAGGTACCTATGATTATTTGTTCTTTGTGCTTTTAGAATAAAGATGCTGCAAAAAAATAACATGCATACATACATACATACCTACCTACAGATATTATCAAAAAAATTTCAGCTCGAAAAAATTACGAAAACAAAAAAAATTACATGCTCAACCAAAAAAACATCAATTATTTTTTCCACCATCAGAAATATCTCCGCCACAAAAAAAATCTTTCTCTACCTACTCAAAAGGCCACAAATTATATCCTATACATGGATACAATTACATCACATATTTTTTCCAAGATTAAAAATATCTCCGCCACAAAAAAAGTCTTTCTCTACTTACCCTCAAGGCCACAAATTATATCCTATAAATACATGCATACAATTACAATGGAGAAATGAGTTCATACTTTTTGTTCATCGTTGCAACCCTCAGACAAAAAAACGTAGATACCTACTCAACAACCGGTAAAGCAAAGTAAAACAAAAAAAGATACAAAATTCTGGGGAAAGAGCTTTCATTTTTGTAGTAAAACTCGCTTTTTAAAAGCTTTGAAAATATAGTTTTTTTCAATTTCATAGGTCATTTTGCTCCATAGGCGTGAGACATCTGGATATGATTATTTGTGGTACAAATTTGAAAGAGAAAAAGCACTTTGACCAGATCTTAAAATAATTCCATGAAAAGAGCTTTCTTAAAAGCTCATTGAATTGTAGATTTTCAGCACAAATAATCATATCCAGATGTCTCACGCCTATGGAGCAAAATGACCTATGAAATTGAAAAAAACTATATTTTCAAAGCTTTTAAAAAGCGAGTTTTACTACAAAAATGAAAGCTCTTTTCCCAGAATTTTGTATCTTTTTTTGTTTTACTTTGCTTTACCGGTTTTTGAGTAGGTATCTACGTTTTTTTGTCTGAGGGTTGCAACGATGAACAAAAAGTATGAACTCATTTCTCCATTGTAATTGTATGCATGTATTTATAGGATATAATTTGTGGCCTTGAGGGTAAGTAGAGAAAGACTTTTTTTGTGGTGGAGATATTTTTAATCTTGGAAAAAATATGTGATGTAATTGTATCCATGTATAGGATATAATTTGTGGCCTTTTGAGTATGTAGAGAAAGATTTTTTTTGTGGCGGAGATATTTCTGATGGTGGAAAAAATAATTGATGTTTTTTTGGTTGAGCATGTAATTTTTTTTGTTTTCGTAATTTTTTCGAGCTGAAATTTTTTTGATAATATCTGAAGGTAGGTATGTATGTATGTATGCATGTTATTTTTTTGCAGCATCTTTATTCTAAAAGCACAAAGAACAAATAATCATAGGTACCTATATACATATATGTACCTATAATCAAAACATAAAAAAGAACTACATACCTACGTTAGGTGGGTAGCTTTTAAGAACATTTTTTAGGTCTTTTTATGATTAATTTTATACCACTGGTTTTTGCTAGCGTTAAATTTTACATCTCTTTTTTTGTATTGTTTAATATAGGATGATTCACTTAAGATATGTAGGTACGACAACCAAATTCGTATCTGTATGATTTAAACAAATTCAGGATAAAAAATCAATAAATTCTTATTATTTTAGTCAAGTAAATCTATGGTTTAGCCCGTAACAAATTATAACAAAAGAAAATTTCGTGCGGATAGACTCAGAACACTGGTGAGTGGTTCTTTAAACATATCCAAAATTAGTTTCTAGAATTCCCATTTAAAATTACTTTCAAATTAACTTCAAATTCATTTGCTTGGCCAGCAGGGTTGCCAGTTTGGGGGTTTCCCCCCAGATTGAGGGTTTTTTTCATCGCTGGGGGGAAATCTGGGGTGACAAAATGTCTGGGGGGAAATCTGGGGGTATAATTTTTAAAGGTAAAAATTTAAAAATTGTATGACTGCTTAATTTTCTTCATTTTAAAAATAACGTCTTATAGGAATCGAAGCGCTTGTATTTAGATTTTTGTTATGCTGATAATATTTGAGGCCGTGTGTGCAAAAGTGGTGTAACCCATATTTTGGAAAAATTGATAATTTTGTTTCGTAGTTCCACATTTAAGCATCAAAGCGAAAAACTCAATTCTTAAATATTTAAGCCTTCCAAAAATGTGACTTATCCTTTTTGAATATCAAATCAAATACTACGATCGATTCGAAATGAAAAATATGCTAAAAAAGTGGGTTACACCACTTTTCCACTCACGGCCTCATATGTAATTGAGATATTCCTTACATTCTGGAGCGGAGAATTTTACGCCATGAGAGGAAATGTCACTAGTGAAAACGACTGCAAAAATGAAGATGACGAGCGTAGATATTATTCTTGATTTTTTTTTAAATGAAATATTTTTATGTAGCTAGATGCAAATTTTTATATTTATTATAATTTTTTTTATTTCATCTGAAATATGTAATGAACTTATATGCGTTGAAAGAAAAAATAAATTTGGAAGTTGGAAAAAAAATCAAAAAATCTAGGGGCTTTCTCAAAATGTGGAAATCTGGGGGGTTTCTAAATTTTTCTGGGGGGAACATTTTTTTTCATCTGGCAACACTGTTGGCAAGTTAAATTACCATGCTTCAAATGTAGGGAGGAAAGGTACCTATACAGAAATTTAATACCAAAACTAGATTTTCTGAAGTGAACATTTATATATATTGGGTCGTATGCTAAAAGATGAGCAAGATCTCTGAGTCCGAGTTAACGAGCTTGAACTCACATGTGAGATCGATCGAGCAGAGCTGAACTCGGACTCGATTTTATATGCAATAAAATTATTTCGCTCTGAACAGCTCTGACTCGATGCATATGAGATCGATCTCAAAGCTCTTCGTCTTGAATAGTTGTGACTGTTATTTCTGTGCAGTACGTAGAAGACGAAAAAACATAAATTTCCCTGAAGGCGGAAACGAAAAATTGGTGTTTAAAATTCAGTCGGATTACGTCGTAAACTTTTGCGAGTACGAGGGTTTAAAGCAATGAAATGAAATGCTACATGTATGTTTATAAAAACCGATTTGGTGTATACACAAACGGAAAAAAAAATAATTGAAAAAGTGCTCAGAATGAAATTGCGTTTAAAAAGCTAAATGCTATACCTAATCAAAAAAATTAAGAAAACAAATTTAAATAAAAATTTTTAAGTGTAGGTATTCTGAGATGAAACAAAAAACATCCTACTGCTTAATTCTTCTAGTTTTTAGTTTTGTTTGCAAATACATAGTTTTTTTACGCAAGACAAATATTTTCTATTTTTTTATTTTCTTAAAGGTGTGAATTTCTTTTGAATTTAAATTTTTGAGTCAATTGAATGTAGAAGTCATGTAACATGTTTTTTCAGCTTCATTTAACTTAATTCTGTGTTGGTGTACAATTTTGTTTTGCCTGAGATATCTGTCTTAAGCTGAAGGAGATACCTTAGTCTTTGGTCACTAATATTTAAGCAAATAGTGACAACATACAATATTGAAGGGCGGTTCTAAAAACTGGAATATCTTTTCTAAAGGAATCTTTAAGGATTTTTTGGATTTTCTTTCACCGTTTAGAAAATCGCAAAAAAAACTATTTTTGTGATTGTCTCTTGGTTATTTGTTTGCCTCCTTGCAAATATGTATTGAATTATTAACTGGTGTTGCAGATTTTCATATTAATATTCCTTTAAATTTTGATGTTAATTTATTGAACGGGTTTTCAATTTTTTTTTCTTGCATTTTCATAATCCTGAACAATTTCAAAAGGTTTTCTTAGAATAGGTAGGTACGTGGCAGGTACTCATTCGAGCTTTGTATGTTGTCATTATTTGCTGAAATATTAGTCATCAAATATAAAAAAAATCCAAGAAATAGAAATTTTTTGTCTCGTATCATTTCATGCGGTTAGCAATACTTAAAAAAAAATATTTGCCAACAATCCTCTGTACAGGAAACATGAAACCGCAAAATAATTTTTCTTTCATCGCAATACGGCATTTTTATAAACTTAAATTGTGACAAAATTAAGCTGAAATTCTGGTATCTTGACGGTTTTATATGAGCTGAGTAAGAGAAAACCCATGCTCAATTATTTGTGAGATCGATCTCATGGAATCAACTGTTTTCTCACCTTTTTGCATAGCAAACCGAGTTCTATCTAATAAGAGCTTTCAAAATGAGATCGAGTTCATCACTGTGAGATTGAACTCACCAGTCACCACATGATATCTAATACGTTCAGTAATTTTTTTTTTGCATACGAAGCTAAGAAAGTTTTTAAAAAAGTGAGAAAAAAGCTTGAACTCATCTTTTTGCATATGATCCATTATGTTTCTTAAAAAATTATGTTAAAAAATATAGTCAAGTCAATTTAGACTTTTTTGTAACAGAAGATTGGGAAAGGAATTTTTTCTTGACTTCGTTAAAGTACGATACAGAAAGCTTGCCTCTATATTGATTTAAAGAGTGAATTCGTTTTTAACGAATAATATCGGTAATTTAAAATCAATAAAAATACAAATAAATGTATTGAATAAATAAAAATGCATTCGTAACAAATGCATTTCTACAAATTTCAATATATGATATTTTTCAAATGTTGTGCATTTAACGAGTTATAACCAATCATCAGCAATAAAAATGGAGTTCGCACATTTTTAGTCAATTTTTTTTTCTTTCAGTATTAACCGAAAATTTCTTTCAAAAGTTCTAGTAATAACTATATCCTACAGTTTTGTTCTTAACATTTTCTTTTTATAAGCAATTATTGCTTACCAACTGTATTGCCCGAAAGGTGTCCGCACATCATTATAATTATAAGTGTTTCCAAAGTGTGAGTGGGGTTTTTTTCAATATGGAAACGGGAAAGACAGGACTAGCTCATATCCAAACTTTCGACCATCAACTCCTTTCGGGGTTGCCGCTATCTTCAATTAAGGAGTGAACTTGTTTTTCACAAATAAAATCCACATTTTTAATTTTATCGACAAAATACAAATGTAGTCCTGACAAGAAGAATAAGTTTAATGAATTTGTAAAAAATGCCACATTTGTTCATGTTTTGTGTATTTAAATAGCTATAGCAAATTATAAGCAAAAAATGGAGCTCACATATTTTTATTCAATTTTTGTTCAGTGCTACGTAAAAAATTTTAAGATTCAGAAAATGGTCTCACAATTTATTTAAAAATTAATGTTTGTTTTTACTTAAAAGTTGAACAATATAAATAGACTATGAGCCCACAGCAGATTTTGGGTGTGAGTGATAGCAAAACAAGAAGTATAGGCGTTGAAAGCTTCATTAAGGGATATTCAAAAAATCAAAGTCTTACAGTCCGCAACTGGGGCCTTTCCGATTAACAGTGCATTGAAAAAAAAATATGAATGCAACTTCGAAAGTAATCGTGTTAGCCGAAATTGGTTTTCATCCCTCTCTAGACCCCTCCTTAGATAAGCTGCCAGACTGTTTAAAAAAACCTTTTTTCACTTAGCATTTTGAATTTTTTAAACGGTCCGGTACTAACTATACACTCAAATGGTTTCAGATTCCATGATATGTGACCAGAGGAGCTTATCGAGGGAGAGGTGAAAACCAATTTCGGCTAACACGATTACCTTCGAAGGTGCATTCATATTTTTTTTGTCAATACACTATTAATCCCAAAGGCCCCAGTTGCGGACTGTAAGACTTTGATTTTTTGAATAGCCCTTAATGAACTTTCGACGCCTATACTTCTTTTTTTTGCTATCACTCACACCCAACATCTGCTGTGGACTCTCGGTCTAAAAGATAAGGCCACAAGCTGGAGAAACCAAAAATCTTTGGAATAATTATTTTAACACATTTCTAACTATTTACTTTTAAAATTAAATTTTAACAAAATCAAGCCCAATCAGAGCATTTTATGAGCTGTGATCTTTCGATCTCAATGAAATTTCTAAATAAAGATTTTTTGTTCGTTTTGAGGGTTATCATGCTTTTAATTTATTTTACTGTTAATAAACGTTAAAATCGATATCAATTTATCACCCCGGTTACAGAATCCGACGAATGAATTGCGGAGGGAATCAGACTCAATTTGGACATTTTTACTATGAGCCAAATGTCAAAATTGAGTCAGATTCCCTCCGCAGCTCATTCGTCGGATTCTATAATCGGGGTGTATATTTTGATTATTACTAAGAAAATCTACTGGGCTAAGGAATGCTTGGATCTTTTTCATGGAACCTCGATTGATTTCTCTTTCAACATAAGTTTGCTTGAATGGAATGGACTGCATAGTATTCTTCTGTCAAAGCTTCGAGAAAAAACAGTGGATTGAATTTACCAGCAGTGCCACACAGTCTCAATTTCATGATGAATACTGCAACTTGCTTAACTCCGAAGTATCAAACTATTTCGACGACTCGAATCCCCGTGATATGATTCCTATCTTCTTAATCTTAAATCAAGAGCGTTCCAGAGAGATACTGATGGTATATGTACACTCTGTAATATGGATGTATCGGAAAACACTTTTCATTTCATTGGAACCTGTCCAATCTTCAGAGGGTACAGAAGAACATTTCTTGGCAGTGAAGAGCTCTCCCACTCTCAACTTCTTAACGTTTTAAATGGCAACTGCTACTCAAATCTATACAACTATTTAAAAGCTGCAATTAACTACCGCAACCTAATTTTAAATGAATTTTCTTGATTAATAAAATTAAATCTACTCTCTAAACTTAATTTTTTAATTTACCTTTTAACCTGACAGGCAACTTAAAGTTATTGTCTTAATTAATTTTATACCAGCATGCACTATGTTTTTGTAAAAACTTATTTTTTGAAACAAAATTATATATCTATCTATCTCTATCTATCTATCTATTTTGATTAATTCTTACGAAAAAAATACAGGTTTTTCTTAAAAACCAGTAGGTACATAGGTAATGTATGTAGGACTATATTTTCGAAAAATTAAAAACTTAAAAAATAGTTTTTTTTTTAATAAATTTAGATTTCAATCTACGAGTTAAATGATTTTTTTTCGTCGCGAATGGAATACGATCTCAGCTTACTTAATGTATTTAAACCATAGATAAATCTGTTTTTTACCCTTTTTAGAATTATATAATTATCTTATTATTTAAATATCTTAGTTTTAATAAAAGGAAATCCGCTAACTGTCATGTTGCATTAATTTGCTTGTCGATACAACCCATTATTTTAGTATCTACCTAAATAACTAGCTTATCAAAATATTGGCATTTTTCATAAGCTTTTATATTTAAAATAAAGTAGATAAATACCTACAATGCTACATCTACCTATTCCTTCATACCTACTCACAAAAAAATACAATTTACCTTGTGTCCACCTCACCCTTAGTTTATTTTCTTATTGTATACATAATAACTAATTTGTTTAAAAAAGGAGTTCCTTATTGATTACAAAAAATCGGTTTTAAAAAACAAAAACAAAATTTTAACACTTTTTTCCGAAAAAGAAAAACGCAATAATTTTTTATTTTTATAATTAAAACTTTATTGGATGCATTTCGGCGGCGGTTAACGTGCCATCATCAGCTTCACGCTTATAAACTGAAGTTTAAGAAATAAACAAACGTCAATTTTTCTTTTAAATAAAAACATAGAATAGAGAGAATATTACAAAAAACAATAGAGAGAGAGAGATTAACTTTAATAAATGTCATATTTTGTGCATGAACGAAAGAACAAAGAGAAAAATTAAGAGATAAAGAGAAATGATAACAATGATAAGAGTGTCATTATTGTGTGAATGTAAGTTATCTCGCAAATTTAAATAATTGTGAAGTGATGTTTCCATTGTCGGTATTCATTAGGTTTTTCCCTTTGGAAATGTACATCGCTTCATAGGCATCTAATTTTCGATCTTCGGTGACGTGTTTAATTAATTTGCAGTTGTCGTTGAAGTTGCCTATGTTGTGTGGTGGGTCGTTCATGTTATCGTACGCGTGTGCAGCAACCGATGATTTATGTATGGCATGGCTGGTTATAGAGTATTGGTGTTCTTTGTATCGTTGTAAAATGCTACGTTTGGTTTGTCCTATGTAGTTTGCGTCACAATTTGAGCATTGTATTTTATATATGCCGCATTTATTTTGTATAGGTGTTGGATCTTTTGTACTACCCAATACATTTTTCAATTTGTTGTTGTTTTTATAAACTATTTTCATACCCTCTTTAGCGAAAGTATTAGAGAGAGTATTAGTTAAAGAAGGCACATATGAAAACGCAACTCTTTGCTCGTTTTTGGCTGCAGCTTCAATTCCTTGGGTAAACAAAGTTGAAAGCTCTTGCTTTTTCACCTTATTTGAATGTTTTGCCACCAATTGTTCGATCGTTGTCTTTTTGTACCCATTTATATCAGCTAATTTAAGAATGTAGCTATATTCTTTCATATAATTTGCTGGTGATAAGGGCAAGGTACATAGACGATGAATCATTGCGTGGAAGGCAGCCAATTTGTTTTGTCGGGAGCAGTGTGAATCGTTGGTGATGAATCGAGTTGTTGTTGTTGGTTTTCTGAAGACGGAAAATTCTATTCTGTTGTTGCAGTCGCGCGTTAAGGTTAAGTCCAAGAAGTTGATTGAACGTGATGTTGGATCTTCTGTTTCATGTGTGAACTTGATGCTTTCGTATTTGTTGTTCAAAACATTTAATAAATTCATAACATCGTTTGGTTTGATGACACTGAAGACGTCGTCGACGTAACGAATCCAGAGTCTCGGTAGTACACCTTCGTCTTTCAATGTTGACTCGAAATTTGTTAGGAAGGCTTCGGAAACTAAAGGTGACATCGGATTTCCCATGCTTGCTCCAGAATCACACTTGTACCATTCATCCCTGAACTGAAAACAATTATGGGACATGCAGATTTCAGCAACTTTGATGTATGTGTGAAGTTGTTCGGCTGGCAGGTTATGCTTTAGTAAATGTGCGCGTATAGCATTGATGGCAGATGGAATGGGCACACTGGGAAACAAAGCTTTCACATCAAACGAGACTAAAATTTCATCGTCTTTTAGTTCAAAATCTTTGATTTTTTCAACAAATTCGGAGGAGTTTTTGACACTGTAACCAACAAAATCACCATATTTTTTCATTTCTTTTACAAACCACCTCGCGATTTTGACTAACGGAGATTTTACAAAAGACACTATTTTTCTCATACTCTCTCCAGGTTTATGAATTTTGCAAAGACCATACATTTTAGGAACTTCAGGATTGGAAACACGAAGTTGATAAGATGGTACCTGGAACGTTTTATTAATTTGTTGAATGAGAAGTTTAGCGTCATTTAGCATTTTCGTAAGAGGGTTTTTGTTTAATTTTTGGAATTTATCCTCTTCAATTGATGCTCTCATCCGTGTGTCATAGTCGTTTTTGTTGATAATTACAATTTGGTTTCCTTTATCAGCTTTGGTGTAGTAGACATTTTTACCGCGTAGACTTTCTAAAACCTCATGTTGTTTTTGTTTTGCCGAGTTACAATTAGGTTTTGAAGATTGTTTTCGAAGAATTTCTGTTGCCTTTTTTCGAACGCGAAATTTAGTTGCATCGGATTTATACTGAATCGATGATTCTATCTCAACAATTACCTCATTGATAGGGATTTTAGAAGGTTCTATTGAGAAATTCAGACCTTTATTAAGCAACTCAAGTTCGTCATCACTGAACTCTTCCTGAGATAAGTTCACTAATAAATTTTCTACTGGTTTTACACTAGTGATTTTTTCAATTTTTTGATGTTGTGATTTAAAAAGGTTTTCTAATTTTTGGTTTTGGGTTTTTCTTTTTTCATGAAATATATGGTCATTTAATCGAACTAAATCACTATAAAATTCATTAAACACATGAAAGGTAAAACAATTTAGAGATTTTGTGATCTTTAGGTGTGTGTAATACAGACGAAGAGCGACGTTGTCCAGTTGCGTGTAGTGGTGTTCTATTTCGATTTTAATCCATTTGGTTTGGGCATATTTAATTACTTTTTGTGTTCTATTGTTGTTTATTGCGCACTTGATACGAACAAAATTGGGAATAACATTTTTAAGTAAACAGTCTTTCAAAAAGAAAATATCAGCTTGAATCTTTCTTTTCTTTGTGAATAAGCGAGATAATTGGTTCAAGTCGGCTTTGGATAGCGTGAAGCTGATGATGGCACGTTAACCGCCGCCGAAATGCATCCAATAAAGTTTTAATTATAAAAATAAAAAATTATTGCGTTTTTCTTTTTCGGAAAAAAGTGTTAAAATTTTGTTTTTGTTTTTTAAAACCGATTTTTTGTAATCAATAAGGAACTCCTTTTTTAAACAAATTAATTATAAAAGATTACAAACATGGTTCAGTGTAGAGTAAATACACTCAAAGATGAACATTCGCTATCCAAAGCCGACTTGAACCAATTATCTCGCTTATTCACAAAGAAAAGAAAGATTCAAGCTGATATTTTCTTTTTGAAAGACTGTTTACTTAAAAATGTTATTCCCAATTTTGTTCGTATCAAGTGCGCAATAAACAACAATAGAACACAAAAAGTAATTAAATATGCCCAAACCAAATGGATTAAAATCGAAATAGAACACCACTACACGCAACTGGACAACGTCGCTCTTCGTCTGTATTACACACACCTAAAGATCACAAAATCTCTAAATTGTTTTACCTTTCATGTGTTTAATGAATTTTATAGTGATTTAGTTCGATTAAATGACCATATATTTCATGAAAAAAGAAAAACCCAAAACCAAAAATTAGAAAACCTTTTTAAATCACAACATCAAAAAATTGAAAAAATCACTAGTGTAAAACCAGTAGAAAATTTATTAGTGAACTTATCTCAGGAAGAGTTCAGTGATGACGAACTTGAGTTGCTTAATAAAGGTCTGAATTTCTCAATAGAACCTTCTAAAATCCCTATCAATGAGGTAATTGTTGAGATAGAATCATCGATTCAGTATAAATCCGATGCAACTAAATTTCGCGTTCGAAAAAAAGGCAACAGAAATTCTTCGAAAACAATCTTCAAAACCTAATTGTAACTCGGCAAAACAAAAACAACATGAGGTTTTAGAAAGTCTACGCGGTAAAAATGTCTACTACACCAAAGCTGATAAAGGAAACCAAATTGTAATTATCAACAAAAACGACTATGACACACGGATGAGAGCATCAATTGAAGAGGATAAATTCCAAAAATTAAACAAAAACCCTCTTACGAAAATGCTAAATGACGCTAAACTTCTCATTCAACAAATTAATAAAACGTTCCAGGTACCATCTTATCAACTTCGTGTTTCCAATCCTGAAGTTCCTAAAATGTATGGTCTTTGCAAAATTCATAAACCTGGAGAGAGTATGAGAAAAATAGTGTCTTTTGTAAAATCTCCGTTAGTCAAAATCGCGAGGTGGTTTGTAAAAGAAATGAAAAAATATGGTGATTTTGTTGGTTACAGTGTCAAAAACTCCTCCGAATTTGTTGAAAAAATCAAAGATTTTGAACTAAAAGACGATGAAATTTTAGTCTCGTTTGATGTGAAAGCTTTGTTTCCCAGTGTGCCCATTCCATCTGCCATCAATGCTATACGCGCACATTTACTAAAGCATAACCTGCCAGCCGAACAACTTCACACATACATCAAAGTTGCTGAAATCTGCATGTCCCATAATTGTTTTCAGTTCAGGGATGAATGGTACAAGTGTGATTCTGGAGCAAGCATGGGAAATCCGATGTCACCTTTAGTTTCCGAAGCCTTCCTAACAAATTTCGAGTCAACATTGAAAGACGAAGGTGTACTACCGAGACTCTGGATTCGTTACGTCGACGACGTCTTCAGTGTCATCAAACCAAACGATGTTATGAATTTATTAAATGTTTTGAACAACAAATACGAAAGCATCAAGTTCACACATGAAACAGAAGATCCAACATCACGTTCAATCAACTTCTTGGACTTAACCTTAACGCGCGACTGCAACAACAGAATAGAAGTTTCCGTCTTCAGAAAACCAACAACAACAACTCGATTCATCACCAACGATTCACACTGCTCCCGACAAAACAAATTGGCTGCCTTCCACGCAATGATTCATCGTCTATGTACCTTGCCCTTATCACCAGCAAATTATATGAAAGAATATAGCTACATTCTTAAATTAGCTGATATAAATGGGTACAAAAAGACAACGATCGAACAATTGGTGGCAAAACATTCAAATAAGGTGAAAAAGCAAGAGCTTTCAACTTTGTTTACCCAAGGAATTGAAGCTGCAGCCAAAAACGAGCAAAGAGTTGCGTTTTCATATGTGCCTTCTTTAACTAATACTCTCTCTAATACTTTCGCTAAAGAGGGTATGAAAATAGTTTATAAAAACAACAACAAATTGAAAAATGTATTGGGTAGTACAAAAGATCCAACACCTATACAAAATAAATGCGGCATATATAAAATACAATGCTCAAATTGTGACGCAAACTACATAGGACAAACCAAACGTAGCATTTTACAACGATACAAAGAACACCAATACTCTATAACCAGCCATGCCATACATAAATCATCGGTTGCTGCACACGCGTACGATAACATGAACGACCCACCACACAACATAGGCAACTTCAACGACAACTGCAAATTAATTAAACACGTCACCGAAGATCGAAAATTAGATGCCTATGAAGCGATGTACATTTCCAAAGGGAAAAACCTAATGAATACCGACAATGGAAACATCACTTCACAATTATTTAAATTTGCGAGATAACTTACATTCACACAATAATGAAACTCTTATCATTGTTATCATTTCTCTTTATCTCTTAATTTTTCTCTTTGTTCTTTCGTTCATGCACAAAATATGACATTTATTAAAGTTAATCTCTCTCTCTCTATTGTTTTTTGTAATATTCTCTCTATTCTATGTTTTTATTTAAAAGAAAAATTGACGTTTGTTTATTTCTTAAACTTCAGTTTATAAGCGTGAAGCTGATGATGGCACGTTAACCGCCGCCGAAATGCATCCAATAAAGTTTTAATTATAAAAATAAAAAATTATTGCGTTTTTCTTTTTCGGAAAAAAGTGTTAAAATTTTGTTTTTGTTTTTTAAAACCGATTTTTTGTAATCAATAAGGAACTCCTTTTTTAAACAAATTAATTATAAAAGATTACAAACATGGTTCAGTGTAGAGTAAATACACTCAAAGATGTACATAATAACTGTTTATATGTATGTATAAAAATCCATATAAATACATAATATACCTTCCTAAATATTGTTTGTTATTTTTCCTTTATTTAACCCATTTACTACCACTGTACCCGCTTGGATACAGAAAATTGAACAACATTATGGTTTTACTGTTGTCCTTCTTTAAATTTGTTTTGATGAAATTTAATTTTTTTTGTTCGTTGACATGTTTTCAAGAAGTAGACACGCAGTTTATTGTTAAAAAAAATAAAACGGTAGTTTTTTCATTACTCCGCATCAGATACGATTGCGATTTTCTCGGTTTTTCGGAGGTTAGCCTATATTTTGCAATAAAAAAAGTAGGTATTCGTTTCATAAGTTTTCTTAATATTTTTTTTTGAAAAATTTCAAAAATGTATAATAAAATCAGATAGAATTGAAAAATCAAGTGTTTATTTATTTTTACGCTAGGTAAGTACGCGTAAAGTTAGGTGTACCTGCTTGGGTACAATGGGAAGATCTGAAATTTTTTTTGTTTATCGAATGGATTTCAAAGCATTCGCATCATCATCATTTTATGGAAAAAGATTCGATAATTTTCCAAATCCAATCGAAGAAAATGATCGAAACGCTGTGTTTGACATTGCATTTATACCACCAGGTGCAGATTACAATGCGGACGAGGGTGAGATGCACAGACAATTTGGATAACGATCACATAACCAATGGCGTTCCGGGTAACGTTGAACTTTTCATTAGGGATGAGGATTTCGAAAACCAGGGGGCCAATTCTGGTTCTGTGAAAAAGTGAATCGAATAAATCGTTTTCACATTCGCTGCCAAGCATTGCTTTCACTTTTTCGATTCATTTGCCACAAATAAGCGATTCTGGTTCTGTGAATGAAAACTATATTATCGATGCTCGAACCACCTTACCATTTCTCTTCAAAACAGCATGATTCTCTCAATTTTCTTGTGTTTTTTAAGTGAAGAGAGAAATGCACGAGATAGGAACACTTTTTTCTTTATGGATTTGACAGAGAAAGAGATATGATTGAATTTGTCATTGTTTGTTCGTATTCACGCTTTCATTTTGGATATTCACTTCTAAATGACGGTGCGAAAGCAAATTATTCATATGAAAGTTTTTGATGTTTGGTTTCACATTTTCACAGAACGGGAATCGGAATTAGTGTGAAAGCATGAAAAGTTTTTCGATTCACTTTTTCACAGAACCAGAATTGGCCCCCAGGACGAAATTCCTTTATCAGTGCTAAGAGCCTCATACCTGTGACGAGTAGATGTGGCTACCTATATAATTTTGATACTTATTGTGGTGCAAAAAGTGTGAACGCGGGTGTGTTACAAATGCCACTGCGATCTCGAGTTGTATACTTGAGCTTCTAGAAAAAGTTTCATATCCTTCTGATCACAGAATATATTTCGAAAACTATTTTACTTCTCATGAGCTTTTGTGATTGTTGAGAGAGAAGGGCTTCAGAGCTACAGGGGCAGCAAATGAAAACCGAACAAAAAAATGCCCATTGAAGCTGAAAAAAGAATTCACGAAAATGACAAGAGGACATTTTAAGCACGTATACGACGTAAATAATAATATTATTTTTGCTTTTTACGTCAATGCTAAGCTCTGCATTGGTGAACGCTTGGAAACTAAATAAAGTCACAGCTGATTCCGAAGATGACTTGCTTTCGTTTCAAAGAGATATTGCTCGATATTATCTTAGAAGATATACAATTCTACAACCTTCGACATCAAGACGCTCCATATCTTCAAGCGTTGCTTTATATGAAATGAAGGTCACCGTTTTCCAAAGAGAATTAAAAAGCCTCTTAGATACAGAGATTGCCACATGCCATCCCATCCCAACCATCTGACGGATTTGTGAGTTCTGCGATATAGTTCTGTGTGTAGAAGAAGAATGTTTTAAGGAATTTCATGTACAAAATTAGCATCCATATTTTCCCATTGTACCCGCTTGGGTACAGCTTAAAACTCACACTTCCTACTTTTTTTAAAAAAATAAAAAAATATTTTTGTATTCCTTTGGCACTATTTAATAAAGTTATGTTACCAAAAATTTGAAATTTTAGTTTTAATTGTCTTTGGTAGTAAATGGGTTAAAAGGATTAACCATTAAGATCCGATCGGTAGATCCAAAGTTATAAGCGAATCAAAATTTCCCTACAAGAAAATCATTCATCAAATCACATTTCCTTTACCAAATAAAGTTCTTATTCAAAACAAAAAGATCTTTACTAAACCACAATCACAACCCGCAAACTCTTAATACAAAAACAAAACAACCACCAGCCACATAGACGCCAGCCAAACCAATGCACACAGAAACAGCAGCCAGCAATACAAAAAAACCAACACACACACAACATGAGAATTGAGGTAATCCACGAAACCCAAAAAAAAATAAAATAAATCAAGGGGAAATAGAGTTCACGAACAAAAATGACAACAGAGAGAAAGAGATGCGTGTACCTTACCTAATGAGAATGAGAAACGATTTTTTTTCTAGATTTTGTATCTTTGTCACCTACCGCTGCTGGCTTTTGTATCTTTGTTTGTTAAAGCTGTTGGGTTTTGTATCTTTGTCAGGTAAGACGATGTCAGGTAAGGCAATTTCTTAAGACATTTGTTTCTATGGGGCTGAGACATCTGTATATAATTATTTGTGTTTGTACCTTCTAAAATCACAACAAAAATGTATTTTCTGCGATGCTCTCTCACTTTTATTTCTGTTTCTCGTTACTCTTTTTTCAATCTAACATCTCGCCACAGTATTTTTTCAAGTATTCTCGTAAGGAATAGGTATACCTATGGTTATGTACCTAAATTTCGCATAGCGGGATCTTAATGAGAAAAAAGTGAGACGAGAAAAAAATGCAAGTGCAGGTGCGTTGTGGTATTCCGATTGTAGGTATAAGTATAACTTCTTGTGTATTCATTAAAGGAAACCAAAACAGAATTTTTGGTATTAGTTACATAGATGTAGATACATATGTTTGTATGTAGGTATTTTAATTTATTTGCCTTTATAAAGATTTTCTTGATTAAGTTAGGAAAAATAATATCACAACAAAAACATAAATGTTAAAAAAGGAGCCAAGTTCTTATGTGTACAAGAAACCAGTGCGTAAAAAGTCAGCCAAAAAATGTAATGAGATCTAAAATATATGCCAAGTTTTAAGTTCATGAAGTTTAATATCAAATATCTTAGGTAGAGTAATATCGAAACAATTTCAAATCATGGCAGAAATTGGTAATTAATGATTACTGATTAAAATTTGGTGGGTTCACTGGTCAAGTTTTCATACTTTTTAAATTTGTGATTAAGTAAGTATTTAAAAGAAAACTTGCCAAGTAAATCCACCAAATTTAATCAGTAATCATTAATTACCAAATTTCTGCCATGATTTGAAATTGTTTCGATATTACTCTACCTAAGATATTTGATATTAAACTTCATGAACTTAAAACTTGGCATATATATTTTAGATCTCATTACTTTTTTTGGCTGACTTTTTACGCACAGGTTTCTTGTACACATAAGAACTTGGCTCCTTTTTTAACATTTATGTTTTTGTTGTGATTTCACTACTTTTTGCAAAGATTTATTTTGCCAGGTGAAATTCAAGCCCTACCGCTCTACAAAGTTTCAAATTCTACGACAACCAAGAGCCCAACTAACAAACTCTCCAGAGCTTAGTTCTTATTTTCTCAAAAAAACTCCCATAACTTTCTTTCAGATCTTATTGCTATACTAAAGACATGATCTCTCATTATGAAACAAAAATTCATCTTTTAGCGTTTTTATTACACGAGCTTAGCATTTTTCAAACATCGAATCGCTTTAATTTTATACCTAGAACAATTATTCCTCGTGTATGTAAATTTAATGTCTTGTAATAATCTTGTTATCAAATTTAAGCTCTAAACGTCATTTTCTAATCTCTAAAATCTCTTATCAAGAGGTAATAAAGTAACAAAAACAAAACATTAACTATAGGATTCATATGAGATGAAATGTTGCATCCACAGCTGCTTATATTTGATTCATACGCAAGTCGTTCTTTTTCTTAAAGTTTTGTGTGTACATTGTTTTCTGACGTTCAGTTTTCTATTGGATTTGCTACCTGAATGGAAATACTGGATGTTGTATATTAGAATTAAAAATTTATTTTATTTTTGACGAATGTAAACTTTCGGTGATTTATTTTCTTTTGTTTCGGTGTAGTTTTAGGTTTTTTTTGTCATTATTACACTTGTAAATTTGACAAAATAATTATAATTTTGTTGCCTAGTGGAATGCTAATTTTTGATATTCTTTGTTCAGTTATTCCAACATTTATGACGCCATAATGTATAAATGTATCATTCTGAAATGGTTATGCACAAAACTAAACATATTTCTTACTTTGACATTTCAACTTTTATTGAAACATAAACAGAAGCAAACATTCGTTAGAAAAAGGAACGCATCACCGATATTTGTTTGTTTTTCTTGGTTTGCTTGATAGCTGTCAAAAAAAGTCACATAAAAGCATCTCACTTCTCATAACAAGTGTTTATTTTCATACCAACATAAATGCTACAACACTCTCATAAAAATGTTTATTCAAGAGTTAAAAGTATCGAGTGGACAGCAGCCATATTTCAATTTGAACGAAGTGTTGTTTGTTTAGTTTGAGGGTTACCGTGATTTGAAAATAAATCTTAAAATAATTTATTTGGGTTTCCATTATGATGAATCTATTTAAGATATATTTACCAGTATTAGTGTATTTATATTAGCCCTGTTTTTTAGTGCATTTTAATCTTCGCTTAAAAAAGTAGTATGTTTAAAACAACAACAATACGGAGTTATACGAAATTGTTGTTGTATTTTTCATACTACTTTTTTTTAAGCAAAGATAAAAATGCACTAAAGAACAGGGCTATTGATGTTTATTTTGTCAACTTCTTTTTTTTCATTAAAACGTCTCTTAACCTCTTATTAATTATTTGATTATAAACAACAGGTATACAAGAATAAGACCAACAAATCGACAAATTTTCTGCTATTATACCTTTTTCGTCATATAACATGAATAAATACCATAAATAATATCAGCATAAAAAGTATTATTCTGATTCAAAACAAACATCAAGGTAACCCTTTTTCTATTTCAAAATAAAAATAAAATAATTTAAATATCAATAATTTTGAAAGCGCTTTGTTATTTTTCGAAGTAAAATGTGTAAGTTAGTACAAAAAGTTTCAATCGCACTAAGATTTAGCTTCACATAATGTGACATACTATAAATATACATATTAACGTCACCATGATATCAAAATATAAATGCTCTCACTAAAATACACATTAGTTTTTCGCCATGAGACAATGACGATGACACATACAGATAAAAGTAATATCTTCGTACCTACTTCCAAAAAAAGTATAGACAATGTGAAAGATAATTATGTATGTGTATGTTTTTTTTTTAATTTTGCACATACTCGTTCTCTTTTCATCAACTCGCACAAGAAGAGACGCATTCTCCTAGCAAGATTAATAGGGCGTTTGTCATCCCATAGGAACAATTAAAATGTTTCTAGAAGAGGATAATTTACTCCTGTAAGTGGGCCATTTAACGCTTGTAACACTTTCATAAGAATGTTGGAGTAGTCTTCTAGAGTAGCACTAGCTCCCGAAATATAATCTCATAAGCCGCTTGGAATTTCTTATGAGAGGAAAATTGTTACTTGGGAGTGCTCCATACAAATAATAGCAATTCTGATAAAGTGGGTGGATGGCAACCCCCCCCCCCCCCTGAATGGACAATTTCAAATTTTCGATTTTTTTTTCCTTTCTAAGTACTTCAAGTCCTACCGACCTACCAATTTTCATCGTTCTACAACAATCGGAAGTGCTCCCTATAATTATAAGAATTTTTAAGAATGTGGGTAGATGCCACGCCCCCTGAAAGCAAAATTCCAATTTTTTCTTTCTAAGTACTTTAAGTCCTACCGACCTACCAATTTTCATCGTTCTAGAACAATCGGAAGTGCTTCATATAGTTTATAAGAATTTTTAAGAATGTGGGTCGATGCCACGCCCTCTGAACTGAAACTCCCAATTTTTCGATTTTTTTCTTCTAAGTACTTCAAGGCATACCGACCTACCAATTTTCATCGTTCTACAACAATCGGAAGTGCTTCATATAATTTATAAGAATTTTTGAGAATGTGGATGGATGCCACGCCCCCTGAACTGAAACTTCCAATTTTTCGATTGTTTTTCTTCTTAGTACCTACTTCAAGGCCTACCGACCTACCAATTTTCATCGTTCTACAACAATCGGAAGTGCTCCATATAATTTATAAGAATTTTTAAGAATGTGGGTGGATACCACGCCCCCTGAATGCAAAATTCCAATTTTTCAATTTGTTTCTTTCTAAGTACCCTTAGCCCTACCGACCTACCAATTTCCATCGTTCTACAACAATCGGAAGTGCTCCATATAATTTTGTGATGCTTTTTTATCGAGGCTGAGGTAAGCTCGTCGTAGTCCAAGGTATTCCCGAAGAAAGCAAGTAAAACTCGGGTTAAGAAGGTAAAAGAACTCGAGATAGTCACCGGTTTTAGTATTTCTATTCTTTATTTATAACTGTAATAAAAGGGGCTTACAAACTTACAATATTATTTAATCTTACTATAATTAACACGGTACTTCATATACAACTAAGCTTTGTTCAGTAGAGCTACAGGAGTAGACTCGGCCCACAATTCACTTTGAAGAAGTGAACCAGGGACAAATACGGTAGGAATCTGATCCCTGCCCAAGGCTAACCCAAGGGAACAATTACTCTGGTGCCCAATCTCTCGCTCAGAAGGAGCAAGCAGGGAGTTTACGGTAGGAATCTGATTCCTGCCCAAGGCTAACCCAAGGGAACAAATACTGTGGTGCCCAATCTCTCACTCAGAAGGAGCAAGCAGGGAGTTTACGGAAGGAATCTGATTCCTGCCCAAGGCTAACCCAAGGGAACAAATACTTTGGTTCCCAATCTCTCACTCAGAAGGAGCAAGCAGGGAGTTTACGGAAGGAATCTGATTCCTGCCCAAGGCTAACCCAAGGGAACAAATACTTTGGTGCCCAATCTCTCACTCAGAAGGAGCAAGCAGGGAGTTTACGGAAGGAATCTGATTCCTGCCCAAGGCTAACCCAAGGGAACAATTACTTTTGGTGCCCAATCTCTCGCTCAGAAGGAGCAAGCAGGGAGTTTACGGAAGGAATCTGATTCCTGCCCAAGGCTAACCCAAGGGAACAAATACTGTGGTGCCCAATCTCTCACTCAGAAGGAGCAAGCAGGGAGTTTACGGAAGGAATCTGATTCCTGCCCAAGGCTAACCCAAGGGAACAATTCTTTGATGCCCAATCTCTCACTCAGAAGGAGCAAGCAGGGAGTTTACGGAAGGAATCTGATTCCTGCCCAAGGCTAACCCAAGGGAACAAATACTGTGGTGCCCAATCTCTCACTCAGAAGGAGCAAGCAGGGAGTTTACGGAAGGAATCTGATTCCTGCCCAAGGCTAACCCAAGGGAACAAATACTTTGGTGCCCAATCTCTCACTCAGAAGGAGCAAGCAGGGAGTTTACGGAAGGAATCTGATTCCTGCCCAAGGCTAACCCAAGGGAACAAATACTTTGGTGCCCAATCTCTCACTCAGAAGGAGCAAGCAGGGAGTTTACGGAAGGAATCTGATTCCTGCCCAAGGCTAACCCAAGGGAACAATTACTTTTGGTGCCCAATCTCTCCCTCAGAAGGAGCAAGCAGGGAGTTTACGGAAGGAATCTGATTCCTGCCCAAGGCTAACCCAAGGGAACAAATACTGTGGTGCCCAATCTCTCACTCAGAAGGAGCAAGCAGGGAGTTTACGGAAGGAATCTGATTCCTGCCCAAGGCTAACCCAAGGGAACAATTCTTTGATGCCCAATCTCTCACTCAGAAGGAGCAAGCAGGGAGTTTACGGAAGGAATCTGATTCCTGCCCAAGGCTAACCCAAGGGAACAAATACTGTGCTGCCCAATCTCTCACTCAGAAGGAGCAAGCAGGGAGTTTACGGAAGGAATCTGATTCCTGCCCAAGGCTAACCCAAGGGAACAAATACTGTGGTGCCCAATCTCTCACTCAGAAGGAGCAAGCAGGGAGTTTACGGAAGGAATCTGATTCCTGCCCAAGGCTAACCCAGGGGAACAAATACTGTGGTGCCCAATCTCTCACTCAGAAGGAGCAAGCAGGGAGTTTACGGAAGGAATCTGATTCCTGCCCAAGGCTAACCCAAGGGAACAATTACTTTGGTTTTTAACGGCGGAAGCCAAAAAGATTATCTTTAGATGGTTCACGAATGCACCACGAAAAGTAACCTGAGCTTATCAAGCGTTGCTACAAACCGAGATTAGCTGGAACCTTTTGTTTCTTAAAATTCGGATTTGATTGAAAAATCGGAATTAACATGAGTCAACAAGCTTCGACTTTTTTGGAATTTTCAACCTCCTCATAATGATTTTTCAGTCACAAGACAATGTGAACTAATATGAGGCGAATGGAAAAATCACATGACGTTGACTTCACATAGTGCGGTGTGCTGTTGTTGTTGCTTGCAATCGTATATGCAATACAATCTGGTGTACTGTGGTTGTTGGTTATTCGGTGACGGTGGTGGCAGGTGTGTGTCGAATTGTTATTTAGTGGTTCGGCTGTGCAGGGTGATGGTGTGGGTTAATGACTGGTCTATGGTGATTCAATGGAGATGTAGGGTATTGATAGCTGATGTGGATGGTGGGTGGTGTATTTTATTACACTAATACGTGATGGGTCGGTGTTTAATTGCAGGTCGGTCGGTGTGAGGGAAAAGAAAGTGTAACGCTTCGTTACACACCCCCCTTTCTTTGGAAGACGAGAACCTTCTCGTCTTAAGATCTATCGGAGATAGAAAAAAAAATTAATTCATTAATCAATTAATTTTAATAGACTTAAAAATAAAAGTGTTATTCGGTAAAAAAAAAAACGGGTAACTAGTAAATAGGTCGACAGGAGTCAATTTCAAAAGGATTTGGTTTCGAAGAGCTCGAACAGCTTCGAAGTACAGTGCCTGGCATCTCGGTTAGGTTTACGGGGGGAGGCCATGGGTCCCGGAGACGTTGCCATATGGCCAAAATGTTAACGTGTTTTTCTGGACGGTAGCGGTGTATTTGGTCACGGATACAGAAAAGTAATGGTAAAGCATTGAGCACAAGAAGGCAAAGAAGCTCATGCTTTACTTTAGCACTCTCCTGATCTTCTTCGGCTGGCGGTATCTGTGCCTCAGGGGATACCAGCTTCTGACGGATGCCAATATCGGTCGCGAACGAATTTTCCCCTGGTGCCGATTTAATCTCTGAGTCAGTAGGCAGCCTAGACGGTGCTGCTGATCCTAGTGTGTCCTTCACGGGATGTGCTTGCAGCTTGCAAGCAGTCATGTTCCTGTCGCTGGAATTGGTTAAAGCGTCGCAGGGAATAGATCCTGTACTTTTCATTGCGGCGGTAGGGGATGGCTGGTTTGTAGTGGAGACTGGCTTAGGTTGAAGCTTTCTAGGGTCTGAATCAGCAGTGCTTGGATGATTTTCTCTTTGTGTGGTGTTATGTTCCTTGGCCTCAAGTTGGGTTCGGTGTGGTGGATCTTCAAAGCCAATGGCGTTGCTTGAAACGGGTTCGGTGGAGTGGATCGGTATATTTAAACTCACGGTAGTTTGGTCCAATTTTGGCAATTCGGCTTTATGGATCTCTTCAGAGCTTTTAAGCGGTTGGTCAGGAATACGGGGAACTACTAGGCGAAACAAAACATTTTCACTCTGGTTTTCCACAAAATATGGAGGATATTGCTCAGACTGACTTTTAGAAAATGCAACCGGGTTCCGGTGGCATTGGCAATCCCTAGACAGAGTTCCGTCCTCTCCGCAAAATGAGCAAAAGAGTCGAAATGGTCGTTGGCAACTCTCTTTACGGTGACCTCTCTGTTTACAATTCCAGCAATGGGTTTGCCTGTTGAAGGGAACATCTACTGGAAGACGGTGAGGAAACGGTTGGGTAAGAGTAGCTGCTGACACTTTCGGGAGCATTTTCTGTTCGTCATTTTTCATATACTCAAATTCTTCGGCCAAGGTTGCTAGCTCATCTACGGTGGTGAAGTCCTGGCAGCGGATGTAATACCTATATTCTGGTCTCATATTGTCAAATATCCGATCCAAATTCCCGGTTACAGTCATATTGGGGTGCTGCCTTATGAGGTATTGCTTTGCCAAGATATAATCTTTGGCTCTTTCACGTGGACCTTGTCGCTTCCTTAGTATCTCATCTTCCAATCTTTGGAGATACCTAGCGGGCAAGAAGTATCGGATAAAGGCCTCACGGAAATCATCCCACTTGGAAAAACTATCTTCATAGATTCTCAGCCATTCCAATGCTGATCCTCGGAACAACTCGGGAAGCGTGCAGAGCATGTCATTGGGTGGTATTTTGTAACACCGAGTTAACTCTGTTACTCTCTCCAAAAACTCCAAAGGGTTTCCGGAGGAATCAAACTTTAGCCCCCATTTGCGGACAGTGTTCATTACTTCGGCCTTGTAACTTAACGTTAGTCGGCTGAACGTCGTCGGTATTATGGGTGGCACAGTGTCTAGTTGATACGAGGGGATTGGTTGAGATGCAGGATCACTTGTTGTGTGGTAAGTTGGTGCGGATTCGGCAGACGGGTTTCTTACCTCTGGGACAGTAAACGACAGAGGCGTCCAAGACGGTGCTTGTGGAACGGAGATGCTTATGTGACTCTTGTACGGTTGCGTCTCTGCATGGATTTCGTCAGATGGTTCAGCATTGATCCTTTCCTCAACGATGCATTCCCATTCCGCGCATAAGTTTTGAATGGACTTATGTGTGCGGTGCTCCTTGAAATGTTGGCTTAATCGTTGTCGCAGAATTTTCAAGCTGCCACTGGTATCCAATTTTCTGGTTGTTAGAATTTCAATTAGTTCGGCTTTCTTTAAGAAGTAAACGCATCCAAAATTTTTATATGGAACATTATCCATTTCGGAGTAGGGCATGTCGGTGCTGTCGGATAAAACTGGTAATTGTTGTTCGCCGGTAGGTAGTCGGCGGACGGTCGGTAGGTTTTTTGTTTGAAAGATTTTGATTAGTCGGAGGTCTGGATACGGTAGAATCTTTCAAAAAGGCCTTACGAAAAATAAACGGTAACGGTGGCGGTCGCAGTTGCCTTTGAAAAACTATCGGTCGGTCGGCGGCAGGAGGGCTTTTTGAAGAAACGCGGAAGCTCGATTGTCGAGGCAGAATCTTCCAAAGGGCTTAACGGAGAAACGGTTACGGTGGCGGTTGGTGATGCCTTTGAAAGACTCTCGGTTGGTCGGCGGTTGGAGTTCGGTTTTTCGAAGAATCGCGGTAACTCGGTCGTCTAGGTAGAATCTTCCAAAGGGCTTAGCGGAGAAACGGAAACGGCGGCGGTCGGTGTTGCCTTTGAAAGACTCTCGGGCGGTCGGCGGTTGGAGTTCGGTTGAACCTTCTAAAGGTCCCTGCTCGGGCGCCAAAATGTGATGCTTTTTTATCGAGGCTGAGGTAAGCTCGTCGTAGTCCAAGGTATTCCCGAAGAAAGCAAGTAAAACTCGGGTTAAGAAGGTAAAAGAACTCGAGATAGTCACCGGTTTTAGTATTTCTATTCTTTATTTATAACTGTAATAAAAGGGGCTTACAAACTTACAATATTATTTAATCTTACTATAATTAACACGGTACTTCATATACAACTAAGCTTTGTTCAGTAGAGCTACAGGAGTAGACTCGGCCCACAATTCACTTTGAAGAAGTGAATCAGGGACAAATACGGTAGGAATCTGATCCCTGCCCAAGGCTAACCCAAGGGAACAATTACTCTGGTGCCCAATCTCTCGCTCAGAAGGAGCAAGCAGGGAGTTTACGGTAGGAATCTGATTCCTGCCCAAGGCTAACCCAAGGGAACGAATACTGTGGTGCCCAATCTCTCACTCAGAAGGAGCAAGCAGGGAGTTTCCGGAAGGAATCTGATTCCTGCCCAAGGCTTACCCAAGGGAACAAATACTTTGGTGCCCAATCTCTCACTCAGAAGGAGCAAGCAGGGAGTTTACGGAAGGAATCTGATTCCTGCCCAAGGCTAACCCAAGGGAACAAATACTTTGGTGCCCAATCTCTCACTCAGAAGGAGCAAGCAGGGAGTTTACGGAAGGAATCTGATTCCTGCCCAAGGCTAACCCAAGGGAACAATTACTTTTGGTGCCCAATCTCTCGCTCAGAAGGAGCAAGCAGGGAGTTTACGGAAGGAATCTGATTCCTGCCCAAGGCTAACCCAAGGGAACAAATACTGTGGTGCCCAATCTCTCACTCAGAAGGAGCAAGCAGGGAGTTTACGGAAGGAATCTGATTCCTGCCCAAGGCTAACCCAAGGGAACAATTCTTTGATGCCCAATCTCTCACTCAGAAGGAGCAAGCAGGGAGTTTACGGAAGGAATCTGATTCCTGCCCAAGGCTAACCCAAGGGAACAAATACTGTGCTGCCCAATCTCTCACTCAGAAGGAGCAAGCAGGGAGTTTACGGAAGGAATCTGATTCCTGCCCAAGGCTAACCCAAGGGAACAAATACTGTGGTGCCCAATCTCTCACTCAGAAGGAGCAAGCAGGGAGTTTACGGAAGGAATCTGATTCCTGCCCAAGGCTAACCCAAGGGAACAAATACTGTGGTGCCCAATCTCTCACTCAGAAGGAGCAAGCAGGGAGTTTACGGAAGGAATCTGATTCCTGCCCAAGGCTAACCCAAGGGAACAATTACTTTGGTTTTTAACGGCGGAAGCCAAAAAGATTATCTTTAGATGGTTCACGAATGCACCACGAAAAGTAACCTGAGCTTATCAAGCGTTGCTACAAACCGAGATTAGCTGGAACCTTCTGTCTCTTAAAATTCGGATTTGATTGAAAAATCGGAATTAACATGAGTCAACAAGCTTCGACTTTTTTGGAATTTTCAACCTCCTCATAATGATTTTTCAGTCACAAGACAATGTGAACTAATATGAGGCGAATGGAAAAATCACATGACGTTGACTTCACATAGTGCGGTGTGCTGTTGTTGTTGCTTGCAATCGTATATGCAATACAATCTGGTGTACTGTGGTTGTTGGTTATTCGGTGACGGTGGTTGCAGGTGTGTGTCGAATTGTTATTTAGTGGTTCGGCTGTGCAGGGTGATGGTGTGGGTTAATGACTGGTCTATGGTGATTCAATGGAGATGTAGGGTATTGATAGCTGATGTGGATGGTGGGTGGTGTATTTTATTACACTAATACGTGATGGGTCGGTGTTTAATTGCAGGTCGGTCGGTGTGAGGGAAAAGAAAGTGTAACGCTTCGTTACAATTTATAAGAATTTTTAAGAATGTGGGTGGATGCCACGCCCCCTGTATGGAAAATTCCAATTTTTCAATTTTTTTCTATCTAAGTACTTCAAACCCTACCAACTTACCAATTTTCATTGTTCTACAACAATCGGGAAGGCTCCATATAATTTATAGAATATTTTAGAAAGTGGGTGGATGCCACGCCCCCTGAATAGAAAATTGCAGATTTTCGATTTTTTCCTTTGTATGTACCACAAGGCCTACCGTTGTGCGAAATTTCAAGTTTCTAGGTTGTCGGGAAGTGCTCCATAATTTTGATGATCTGTCAGTGAGTCAGTCAGTGAGTCAGTCAGTTACGGTTTTTGCGATTTTTGAAGTCCTATATCTTGGGAACTACTAATGCTAAAGAGTTGAAATTTGGTGAGCCACCTATGATTGATCAGTTCAGCAAATACTGCGAATTTGAAGTTTTTGACTTTATTGGTACTGAAGTTAGAGGGGGGTTGAAAATCGCCTGAGTTTGTTCCTGTAAAAAGGGTGTAGTGCCGCGAACTTGGCTGGGCACTACCGTGCCCTTTGATTTGTGAGTGATTCGGATTATGATGAATTTTTGTGTGATTTGATTTGATAAGATTTGTGTGTCTGCTAAAAAATGAAAGAAAGGCAATGTACCTACCTACCTAGGTATGGGAATTTTTTTAAAGGTAACGTATTCTTTTTATATAAATAAACTTTATTAAATTCCAAAGATGGGTTTACAGATGGATTTGTATATAATTTTTTGTTGTACTTATAGATTATAAAAAATGGTATCAAATATCTAGGCAGGTAGGATTATCTACTGTAGAAAAATAATGTTGTAGGAAAAAACTGCTATAATAACACTGTGTAACAAAATTTGAATTTGAAGCCAGTAACATAGGTACCTACCTAGAATCCGCAGTTTGGTAGAAATATTATAACTGCTTTTAAAAATTTGCGTCTTTACGTCCACTTTACATCGACCTAGAGCTTAAACGGATGAACTGATTTCCTTCAAATTTGAAATATAATTTGTCAAAGATTGTGCTCATAAATGTTCCAAAATTGAAGAAAATCGGTAGACTCGTTTGGGCTCCAGCATCTAGCTTAATGTTAAGTGGACTTAAAGACGCAAGTTTTAAAATGGAGTTACCTAGGTATCATGGTTCTACAAAACACTACAGATATGTCTATACTTTTCTGGTGGTTTTTGCTGAGCTTAATCCGAATCTGGTTTCAGAACTGCTCTAGTATGTTACGTTTTTGAAGTAGGTATTTCAGTATAAAATTTGAAAAAAAGCTCGATTTTTCAGTAAATTTCGGGTTTTATTAAATATTTTCTAAGTGTTTTTTTTTAATAATTTTGTTATTTTGAGGCATAAACATTTCCTTCAAATTCTTTTTTGATCTTTTAAATAGGTAGGTATACTTGCATTCCGCTTCGAGAAATTGCTAACTAGTTGTTAGCTTTTATCTTAAACTACATATGTTATATAAAAACATGCTAATTTCATAAATTAGAAAAGAGGACTTCTAAGATATAAATAGAAATATCTTAAAAACCTGACGTTCTTGAGCCATTATTACCAAAAATTCGAATTCAGGACATTAAATACTTTTGAATAAAATAAATTTTGTGTAACAAACTAAAATTAAAGCATAAAAATCACTTTTCACATTGAAACAGAACAAAATATCTATGTACCCCATTACACGATGATTCTTTGCGTCTGACTCTTTTCGAACATAAATAAATGGGAAAGAGATAAAAGATGAGACGGAAAAACAGTTGCCTATGAGTCGTGGGTCAAGGCTTCCGAGTCTCTTCTTGATACCTTTTTCTTTTTAGCATTTGCGTATTTTTCCTATAAAGACACTGTACAAACCTCTTTAAAAGTAGCACCGAATTTCACAATAAAAGAGAACTGTCAATTTTGCATCAAGCATCGAGAAGAACATTTTAATAGTGCGTGATGCCTCACAGCAAGGGCGGCCCAGACTTTTGGCTAGGGGGAGGGGGTATTGTACTAAAAATTAATTTATTCTTATTGCAAATATAGTTTAAGAGCCGTTATTTTTGGCCTTAAAATCTTAGCCCTTAAAAGACCAATTTTTCGCTTTTGTCTTGTAGCACAAAGCAACTTAGTGATTTACTACTTTTTTTAATGACATCCTTTACACAAAACAGAGGTACGCATACAAAAAAAAAACCTTGAATTTCAATAGTTTCTGCCAAATTCCCAGCTGGGCGAGTACAAGCAATCAAATTCTCCGGCAAAAATTAAAATAAATTAAAATTTACCTTCCTCTTTTTGAAAAAAAAGTCAATTTTTTCTTCAAAGTTAATTAAAGAAGGGCCCAACCTTCCTTAAACCCCTTCTATAAGACTAACGAACGAAATGGAAAAAATATGTTTTTATATTTAATAAATTTTTATTTGGTGTTACACAAAATAAATTGACAGAAAACAAATTCTTGTTCATAACAATAGTTAGGTGTTTATTTCCACTTGTTTTAACCTAAAAGCCCTAAGATAAGGATATAAAACAAAAATTGATTTAGAATAAAAACCGGTTCAAGGGAAAATTAAATGTTAAGTTTCCAAAATTGTAGCAAACTTTTTGAGATTTTGTAAAATAAGTTTTTCTCAAATGGGAAGGCGAGTCCGACTAAACCCAGAAAAATAATTATTTTTAAAATGTTTACTACCTTACAAATAAATATTTAAAAAAGGTTTAAAATGTTTCTTTTTATAAAAAAAAATCTAAATCTGGTTTCAGAAAAATTCTATCACGTCCAGTTTTTTTTCAATTGATTTTTGAAAAATATGATTGATTTGTAAAAAAGAGCCCTCTTAGACTTGGTTGACCTGGTAAAAAAAAACTATTGGGCGTATTCTGCTCAAATTTGGAGGACTTACTCCACATAATATAAGCTTTCACATGAAACCAGATTTGTCATCATCCATCAATGTTCACCTATATTTTTAACCGTTATTTAAAAAAAACAACAGACATTTCGTAGTTTTTATGATTTACGCTGTAAAAAACATATTTTTTTTGGGAAATAATAGAATTTCCCTATATTTGATATTCATAAACTCAAGTATATTAAAATCCCATATACTGTTTTCCCATTAGTATATTTTTCACTGAGTCTTCTGTATAAAAAACTGGTAAAATATTTTACAATATAAAAAAACACACCGATTCTACCGAACGACACCTTAAAAAAGTAGTTTTAAAAATAAAATAAATTCAAAAATCCAATGAACAGTTTACTATAACTTTTTTTTCCTCAAACACATTATTTTGTAGCTTTTTTTCTTTTCATATTTTCCATTGTCTGACGAAAAATTGACCAGCAAAAATCTGCCAGCGCTGCTTCTGACCATTCCCGTCATATCTTCGTTCTATGTGCATCATGTCTTGATGAAACCATTCACCATGTTCATCTGAAACTGCACCAAGGTAAACTGGGAAAAAATTTAAGTGGGAGTCCAAAAAATGAATTTTCAGCGACATGTTGCAACTAAGAGCTGTATAAGAGCTAAGTAGTTCTTGGATGATGTCCTTGAATTTACAATATCTTTGGAAGGAAAACGAGTTTTAAAAAGATTTTAAATGATTTAGAAAGATGAAATATAGCTCTTTCAGGTCCTGTTATTAGTTTTTTCTCTCAGTGAAGAAATTCAACGTCAAAAGTACCCAAAAAACGGGTTTTTGACATGTTTGAATTGGAATATCTCAAAAACGTGACGTGCTAGAGTAATTTTGACTTCAGATTCGGATTCAGCATGCCAAAATCCTTTGGAAAAGTATGTTTTGGTTTAAAGGCGATTTTCGTTGCAGACCAGTGTAATTTGTTTAAGAAAATATCAGTTATCGACGCTCCAATATGAACACAGCATAAAAGCTGTGATTCGATCTTCGAGTTCATCGTTGCTCACATAGCTGCTCGGATTGTTTATCTCAGCTTTAGCATAAACGCACCCTAACTCCTTGAGGTGTATATTCAATAGCTTAGCCATTTTTTTATTTTTGTAAAAAGCGCTTCAAATGAGCTTAAGTAAATATTTTTTTTTCATGTCATTTTTTCCATTTTCTTTTTCAAAAACAGTTTGACCAATTTTATTTAAATTTTGCTAGTATGTACATTACTACATACATATCAAAAAAGTTATTCCCTTTTCCGTGAACTTTTTAATTTTAATCACCGCCCTTAGATCATTTTTTGTTAATATTTGTAATAATTCTGAATTTGAATACATATTCCAATTGATTAAATATTTTTTGAATTGGCTTTTCAATTATGTATTTTCAAAAAAATTATAAAATAGAAAAAAAGCCAAATATACCAGTGATTTATGATTAAACTTTATACAAATTGTCTGATGAAGTAACCAATCCTTCAATGTCACAGTTTTATTGAAAAAAAACAACTAAAACTTACGTATCGCCGATAGCGAAAGGTTTTTAAAGGACTAATTTGAATGCATACCAATATTTTTTGATAGAATTGAAATAAAAAGTGTTTAAAATGTGCTACCTACTATCAATGTATTTCTATTTAATTTTTCTATCAATTACAAAACTGTTTCCATATTACTTGAACTACTAAAGAAGTAGGTACCCATTTACAAAAATGAAAAAAGAAACAGTAAGAAAATATATTTATCCATACAAAAAAGTGACAATAACTTCTTTCAGGGAGGCCGACTTGGTTTTGATGTCATTTGATGCAGCATTAAAAACTACCTTAAAAACATGTGTCATATGCTAAGGTCGCACCAAAAATAATTTTGCTGTTTCTCTTTTCAAAATCACAATGCCAGTGTCCACGATCTGCATCTGAATAGCAAAGTAATTAAAACCAAGGTATACAGAATACATGGTATGCTATTCCGAGTTTATTTTCTTTTTCGTTCTGCGCATCTACGTCACTTGTGGACAAAAACGTGAAGAAAAGACACCAACAAATCAAAAACAAGAAACAGAAACAAAAACAAATGCAAAGAGAATTGCGTCACTTGTTGACAAAATGCGTGAGAGAGATAGGATAACGACATGCGCAATATCATACCATGTATTATATATACCTTGATTAAAACCAACTCCGCAGAAGAAAAAACATCTGAAAATCTACATAGCTACCCACAAAGCTAAATTTCTCCTGTATCTTTATTTTTTTTGTGTGAGAGAAATTCTTCTGTCATTTGTTTTTGTGTTAATGAGAAAAGTATTCAAAGAGTTTTCCATGTTGATCTCTTTTCTTATTAGAAAAAGCTTTTTCTTCTTGGATATTTGTCGGCTTAAAATTCTCTTCTTCTCATGAAATCCACCTAAAAAGCAATTTGTCGGCTGATGATTTGTCGGCTGATAAAATTTTTGAAGACAGAATTTTCTATGGAGGTTAGACATCTGTATATAATTATTTGTGGTTTAAGCTTATTTAACTTGAATTTGAATTTGATTCAGCGTTAAAAGACATGTATCATATGATTAGGTTATTGCAAAACAAATATTTCAGTTTAATAGACTTCCAACTTTTTCACCAAAAAAGTAGGTAAGTAATCTTATCCGTGCAATTATCTGGAGAAGGGGTCAAAAAAGTCGCAAGAGTTTTAAAAAAGGGTACAAAAAGAAACTTTTTTTTTTCAAAGTCGTCTCATGGTCGCATGAGGCAAAAAAAGGGGTCAGAATGCGACTTATGTCGCACAGCGGCATCCGTGAATAAGTTCATAATAAATTTATGGTTCCCGTTACTCCTTTGAGAATTATTAGATACTGCTCTTAGCCTATTTAAGTGAAGGTGAATAATGAATTAAATAATATAATTTAACAAAATTATTACGTGCGGTAGCTTAATTTATAGATATAAAATAATCGATAAGGTCCTGCTTTCTTATGAACTTATAATATTCATTAATTACCTTTGCTTAAATAGTTTCGAGGGTTACGAGCGAGGACGTGGCAGTATATTGACCCGCACCCTCCCAACCACCAACTTAATCGTTAATAAAATAATTTTATTGTTTGTTTTAGGTCTAAGCATTCATCACATTTAACATTTTTTAATTTTTCTTTTAATTTTTCTCTTAGGGTTTCTATTCTTATCATCTTTTTTCTTATCAAAATACCATTTCATTGTATATAAATTCTATAGTATTCTCATGAAGAAAAAAAGCTCGTGGCCATCTATGCGTCCAAATGTCATACTATTTTTTGTTAAGGGATCTCGGTAAGGCGATCACAGCGAACCTATCGACCAAATGTCTACCTACAAAATCGTGTTTCATGAGAATACTATAGATTGGATACATAGGCGCCCGCAGGATTTTGTCCAGGGGGGGGCAGACACCAAAATATTTTTGAGATTTATATCGAATTTTCGAAAAAATGGGTATTCAAAAAAAAATTTGTTTCAATTTTAATATGCAATATAATTTGAGCTTTTTGGAAGGTTTTATAAATAATTTCATTCAAATCCTTCAGTCAATAATGAAAAATCCAAAATAACGTTCTATCTTCTTTGGGAGGTACTGTTAATAGTTATCCAGCGTAAAATTATTTTATATTTAATAGTAGACCGCACTTATTTAACCACACAGCAGTGTTGCCAGATGAAAAAAAAATTAAGAAACCCCCCAGAATACCACATTTTGACTAAAAAACCCCTAGATTTTAAATATTTCAGATGAAATTAAAAAAAAATTGTAGTAGAAATGAAAATATGCATCTACCTACACTAAAATACTTTATTTGAAAAAATCAAGAATAATACGATCGTTATCTTCATTTTTGTATAAGCGACATTTTTCAGAGTTTCCTCTATAGCCTAGTACGCTGCTAATGCGAAACGAAAAATCCCATACAAAAATGACACAACGAAATCATAAACGAAAAAGAAAATTGTTGCATATTTTTTCGAGAAGTCTACTCTCTTTTTCGCAAACAATTAATTACCAAGGCCATTTATTGTGTGCGGAAAAATGACATTTGTGTTTTTTCGTGTGTATTTTTGTTCTTTCTTTCATTACAGCGTTGGCTGTCTGTGTTCTTTTTTTTCAGTTGCATTTGTTTTGAATTTTTGAATTGGTGTAACTGTCAATGAATATTTTTTCGCTGCGTTTTCGTAAGCATTGTCTTGTTGGAGACTAACTAAAAATTTCGTTTCGCATCAGCAGCGTACTAGGCTTAACGGCGTAAAGTTCTGCGAGGGAGTTGCTAGCAACTTTCAGTTCCAGGGTGAGAAGCAGAGAATATCAAATAGGTAAAGAAGCCAATCCTTCGCACGTTTTACCCTCCAAAACCCATTTGTGTACATTGTTGTATTTGTAATTTCATTTCGTGTCGAAGAATAGATGTGAAATTGCAATAAAAGCCGTTTTCCTTTGGAGGTGGCAAAGTTCTTGTGAGTAGATGAAAACCCTAATCTAGTAGGTACTAACAACAGCACATGCTCTAATGTGCGAGTAGATACATTTTGCATGGGAAAGAAGTTTGATGTGTTCCATTGAAAAAAGGTATAGCAAAGTACTTCGCCACCTCCAAAGGAAAACGCCTTACAACTAGACCTGTGCTGAATGACGAGTTGATTCGATGTGTGCGTTTGCCACTGCTTTTCATTAATACTTTGCAAATCTAATACATCAGCTATTCGCTTCAGCTTGTAGGCAAATCAAATTGACAGCTGAGGATTGGCTGCTTTATTTGATATTTTTTGGTGAGAAGGGCAGGAGAAAAGATGGGTGAACAAAATCTCCTCGGTCGAGTATTTGAAGATATTTTTTTGACATAAGAAGGTTTTATAATACAAATTCTATATACTACTGAAATAAATCAGCCAAGTAGAAGACTTAGCATTAAGGATTGGACTTGTTGAATTATTGATTCAAAATAGCTTTTTATGGCCTTTAGTCCTATAAATTGGCGTTTCGTTCGGCTTACTCACTTGAACTCATCAGTGACATAGTGAGGGCTTTGTCATACGCAATTTATATTAAGTTCAGTTCAACTTACATGAATTTTTCAACGAAAATCCACTGTAAACTATATCCAACAAGATTAGAATTCCTAATCATTACGCTGGAAATTTTTTTTTGCCCTGGGCCAGGCATAGGCATTTTTTGACATTTCCTTTCACACCTAGGTTAGTTGAGTACCACAGTACACATATTAAAGGTAATATTATAAGAGTTTTGATTTTTGTTTCTTCTGCGCATATATCAAAATTTGTGTCAAATGTCAGTATTTGTTGTTGTTTTTAAATGTATTTAAGTCATCACGCTCCCAGCCATTTTTATTTCTGACAATTTCAATTTTAATTTGTCGTTGTTTTTACGTGTGTTTGACAACCTGCGCAGTATAATACCTTAGATTTGTGTACTGTGAATGAGTACAACCAATAGGCTTTCAAAGGAAATTTCAAAAATTTCCTTCTTACTTACTACTTACATTTGCTGTCAAAAACCATAGGAGCAAAAAACCCAAGTTTGAGAAACTTGGTGAAAATTTCACATTACCAAACAGGCATAATACATATGTACATATATCTCTGCTTTGTTCATTTCTTAAAGAGACGGGGTTTCATTTTTACTTGCGATATAGGTACTATAGAAGGCAAGTCTTGGATTCGTGCGAAACAAAAATTTTGAGATAACAATCAAACATGATATTACGATGATAGAGAACACCAAAAAAGTGGGTGGCACAGTTCTGTCTGTCTGTTCGTCTACAACCTAAACGGCTCGATCAATTTTCTTCAAACTTGGTACATAGTGGTTTTTGGTGATTATTCCCACACGTTTTTTTCATTTTTATTTTAAGAACCAAAAAGAACGGTACCTGCCATGCAAATCTTTTTAGCAATATTACATAATCGTATTTTTCTCTAAAACGGCTCGACAAAATTTCTTAAACAAAATTCAATCAATTTATTTTAGTAAAGGCTTCATTTGGGTGGAAAACCATTTTTCAAAAATGGCTATTAATGGTACCTCCCAAAGAACCGTATTTTAATTTTTGATTTTCTTCAAAACAGTGCGACCGATTTCATTTATTTTTTTTATACAAAAGCTTCCAAAAAATATAAATACTTTTATGTACCAACATTTTTGAAAAAATATTTTTTGGATTTTTAAAAAATGTTTCAAAATTTTTTTTTGGAAAATCAAATATTTCTAAAACAACAATCGATTTTTTGAATCTCGATATTTTAGAGTTTTTAGTATTCGCTAAAATATTTTTAGAACAAATTTTACATTTATGAAACAATAACGTTACCTTCCATACAAAAGTTAAAAAACCGCAATGGAAAATATTTTTTTGCTCAAAAGACTCCTACGATTTTTATTAAACTTTTTTCATATACTAAAATTAGTACGATCTACTATCAAAAGTTACAAAATTTTGCACTTTCCAACTATTAATAGTACCTGCCATAGAACGTATTTTTTTATTTTGAATTTTCTCGCTATCGGCTTAACGGATTTAGATGAATATTTTTTTATATACAAATTTCAGATAAGATTTAATAATATTGCATATCAAAATTTTCAAAAAAAAAGTTTTTGGATTTTTAAAAAAAGTTTCATTTTTTTTTTTTTGAAAATTCGATATGTCAAAAACGGGTTGACAATTTTATTTCAAATTTTGGTTTTACATATACACATAAATATATACTTTAGATTTGCATACCAAAATTTGCTTTTAAAAATGTTTTAAGAATTTTATATACATATGTATAAAAAATTATTTTTTTAAAAAACCGCTCCAACGATTTTTGATTTTTTCTTCCCATACAATCATATTCAATCAAGAATTAAGATGACATTCTTTTTTTCACCTCAAACTGTCAAAAGAGTTGTTTTAGCCAATTTAAATGTCGTGTTTCATGCTTCTCTACATTTTTCTCTCATAATTTCCATGTTTGTATATACAATTTTCTTAAACCAGCAGTGTCTTGAACATAAGAGCAAGTACATACGTGTGATCCAGTTGTGCATTTTATAGATAGAATGTTAAATTTGTGTCAAAGAATGAAGAACTGTTTCATTCAGTTCAATATAAGATTAGGTTAGTTTGATTTGTAAAACTATTTGACAAGTAGGTAGTTGTTAAAATTCATAGTAAAAAATGCATGCAAAAATGTGGTAATGCCAGGGGGGGGCAAACCATCAACTCAATAAAGAAGCTGTAAAGAAAATATCCATATTTTCCAACAATATCGAAACTAAGGATACTTTCAGGTACATTTGGTATGATCCAGAGCCAGGGGGGGGCAAATCATGGAGAGAAGGCAAAGTATTTGCTAAAATTCAAAGAAATAAATGAAAAATTTCTAAGTTGCGTGGTATTGTCCAGAGCAAGGGGGGGCAACTGCCCCCCCTTGCCCCCCCTTCCGGGCGCCTATGATTGGATATACAATGACCATTTGCAATAATTCCAGAGCAAACCCACTATTAGGATATCTATTATATCAGTTTTATGCTCATAACATTTATCAGAGAGATCGAACCAGCTTTGAAAGTATGTACTTGTTTCAGTTCAGCTTAAATGCAAAAGGTGTTTTTTGAAAGTAGGTTAAAAATATTTGTATATTAAGGAAGCACACTTGAAAAAAAATTTCAGATGGCCATAAAAGAACTGTGTTTTCACTTCAGTTTCCGTACTCCTTAAGTTTAATTAATATTTCTGTTAGCTCAAAATTAGAAATTAATCTTATTAAATCTTCCTAGGACAAATAAATACAAATACAAATTGAACAAACTTATTCTTAAATAGTGCTGAACAATTCATCCGAGACTCGATTCAGTTCTTCATTGTTTAACACGAATTAAACATTCTCACTTGCACTCCATAAGAAAAATTTGCATTTTTGAAGGTGCCGTCAAACTTAATCTTTTTTAAATCTTTTTGTGCGCGGTGGAAACACCAAAAAGATTTATTAAATCTAATCTGAGATAGACCTTTGGTGGAAACATAGTGTAATTTGATTTCTTAATTGTTTAAAAATCTGAAAGTTCCAGCAAATGACGACAACCCAGAAAAAAACATTCATGCGATGATGAAGGAAACTTAGAAAAAAAACAGCAGGCTCATATGACACAGTACAAATTTAATTTTTAATGTTAAGTTCGCAAGATGCTTACGCTGCGGTGGTTCCAATAAGAAAGAGGACAATTAAAGTTTCAATTGAAGCAAATGCCAAAAAACTAACGGCAGAACTTATGAACATATTCAATTTAAGAGAAATTATAATGAGAGTTAACTTCAGTTTTAAATATTATTGCATGCACAATAATTTACAGCTAGAGAGTAACTTTCCAGTAAGAAACAAAATTATAAAGATTTTACAGCTAGAGAGTAATTTTTAAAGAGTAACAAAAATATAGACAACAGCTAGAGTTTAAGAAAGTAAAAACAAATATAATAGGAAAATTACTCATGTTTGGCATAAAGAAACAAAAAGAAAAAACATTAAATTATTTCAATAGAAAATACATATGTGATAGGCAAATAAATTAATTAAAGCAAACTATTAACAAAGTAATAATAACTTTAGCAAACAAATTATAAGTAATAATTAACAGGTCTTAATTCCTGAACACATAGCATAAGTCCATATTTAATTAAGGCTTTGATTCCACAAGCTACACATCTGCTTAGAACCTGTGCAGCCAACTTTACATTCATTTTTTGGAACTCTGTCGGGTCAATGTGTGCTGATGTGAGCTTCGGACATATTTTAGTTATATTAGATCTCTCTGCAATATAAAGATATTCAATTATTTTCCAACTAACAATTCCATCAGAAGTGAATAGATTATATTTAAGAAGATTGTTCCGAATACTTTTAATTAGATGAGGAATATCGTACATTCCATAAATGGGTTTTTGTTTGTAAATAAAGCTAGAACTTTTTCGTCCAGGTTAGATTTAGTAAATAAACTTCGATTGGTTCGTCCTTGGTCACAACAAATAGCTCCTACATAAAGTTTTAGTTTTGCGCACATATCAAGACAGTTATAAACCTCAACTTCAAGCTGTTGTGTAGGTATGTTACTTGAACAAATGAAATGATATAAGACTTGTTTGAAGTTTTCACATATGGGTGTTTCCATCGTTACGGGTGTGACAGTGAGACTCCATATTCTATTAATTATTCACATACTATTCCCAATTTATAAATAACAACTTTACTATCCTATAGGACACCTGAACCCCTTTTGAAAAATTAGCATATTAAAGTATGAAAAACTAGTGGTTCAGATATAGGATGCAATTTGGTTGCGTTACGGGTGTGACCCTAGAAAACTGTTGATTTGCGATTACCCAAGCAACACATAAACTCTCGAAGAGTACTCCAAACAAATATATCACCTCTTCACAAGCTGTTAGTTCAATCTTCTTAATACCATTCCACTTTATGATTTCTTAGTTTGCTCTATTGAAGTGTTGTTTGTTGAAACTATCAAACAAACCTCTTCCAAGCATCTTAAAGACAATCATGGCAAATGTTTTTCATATTGACTCCCTATAGGCCTTCTTTAAAACCAATTAAAAACAACATGTTTAAAGTGCATTAAGAGTATATGTTTTTACTCTTTCAGAAACACCATGAAGATATTTTGGGGATGTTTTTATTAAAACGTCTTAATAAAGGCCTACAATTTTATCTTCAAATAGTATTCATTTAGTATTTGATTGAAAAATAGTGTCTTTCATCTGACTTTTGTGTATTGCGTGCTTTGTAGTTTCGTGCTTTTGTGCTAACAAAATGAGATAAATATAATTTGTTTTACTTCTTTTATTTTACTATCGGGAAATATTGATTTAAGCCTACTTATGTAATCACTAAATTACGCATAGTTAAAAAAGAGATTTCGGCAACGAATACTAAAATTATTGTTGTTTACATTTATTTTTTTTTTAATTCTTTGTTGGCATTTTATTCACTCTTCATTTAAGGGAATTGTATTTTTGATATCTTATCATGAAGTCGTTAAGAGGATTCTGACTCTATGAAAAGTGATTTTAGCTCAGATGCTTTTATGACTTCTTAATAAACTCTTTAAACGGTTATATAGTGCACATGTTTTTGTAAAGGGTGACATATTAAAAAAATGGAAAATTGAATATTAGTGTCGATTTTTTTAACTTTAAGGAAGTTTTTGCTTATTTTTCATTTTGAAAGTGTAAATTTAAATTCACAACACCAGTACATATTTACTTTCAAAAGTACATAGATGTAAGAAAAAAAAATAATTTTCATCAAAGCGAAGATTTTGAAGTTTCAAATGTCACCCAATTTCCCTAAAGTAAACTTTTTCCGATTGCTCCAAAATCACTTTTTTCCGGAGCAGTAAAAATTCTTGAAATTTTTTAGATTTTTTAAATGTTTTTTTAATCTATCGACATCGTAGCCATCCTTCAACGGAATTTGACAGTTGATGGCTTGATAGATTGGTGACAAACTATATTTGGTCACAAATAGTCACCCAATTGCTCCAAAATCACCTTTTTCCAGACCAGTAAAAATTCTTCAAAAATTTCAGATTTTTCAGAGGTTTCTTAATCTATCGAGTTTTATCTATGGAGTTTGATAGTTGACGACTTGAATGTTATTATTTGGTCAGTTTTTCAACTGCTGAGTTTGTACTTACATATTAAAATTATTCAGATCCGACAAAACGAAAACAAAAAAAATATCTTCGCTTCAGAAAATGAGGCACCCTGTAGGTGGGAATATATATGATGAATGTGCAAAGGAACTCATTCGCCATATTTATTGTATTTAATTTCGAAAATAATATTATTTAATGAATACCTATACGTAATTAAGCAAAATTTTATCTTGTTTTCAAATTAATAAGACTAACTTTTACTATTCATTTTGGGTTTCTGGCGAAAATATAATGGAACTTTATTCGATTTCTTTTTGCTACACCATTTTTCTTAATATTTAACCAAAATACTTTTTTATTTCAAGGCGCGTTATTTTTAAGTGGGGTAGAATGTCTGGTTTTCAAGTGAATCTTTTCCTGCACATCAAAACACACCATAACAAGTCGGACATGTGAAAAAGAATTCGTCATGTTATCACTCTTTATTTGAAGCCATTTCATATAAATAATATTCAATTTATACTTGTGTAAAGGAGAAAGATATTGATTCTTTTTATTTTTTCTCCCTCCAAACTCGCTCTATTGACTGAGAAAAAAATTATCTTCAAAAGCACTTGAGACCATCTTCAAATATCAATAAAATGAATTATCTTTATGAGCTCTTACAAACACTTTAATTAGAACTCTTTTGTTCCATACAATAAGCTCCTCCCCTTTAGGCTTTTTTAGGTCTTAGTGATCTCTTCAAGATTGTTTCAGGAGTTGAAATCTCTTGTAAAATAATTTTTCAAGATGTGTTGAAGAGACAATTGTGTTGCTTGGGTAAGATATCTAATTTTCATGTGGTGTAAAATATTGCATGAAAAGTATGCATCATTGTTTTGCAAATATTAACCTAGATAGGTGATCTTCAGTTTCAGTTAAGAAATGAGAACCAAAATTACGAAAAACTATACAAAAAATTTATTTGAAAACGTTACGGGTGTGACATGTCATCGTTACGGGTGTGACCGAGTATGATTTTTAGGCCTAAAAACAATGTAATATACTATATTTTGACGAGAAATTGTAGTCATCGATGTATAATCATTTCTCACATGATGTCAGAAACACTTTTTCTAGAAAAATTAAGTTTTTCTCACTGAAAAGTGAATAGATTTCTCACTTCAATGAGATTTTTCCATTTTCTTTTAAAATAGGGGAAACTTTTATTTAAGGCCTATTAAAATTAGTATATTTAAAGTAGATTTTCTTAGAATCATATCCCTACGTCATGAATTTCATATCTAAAAGCAACAAAACTAAAATTGAGTTGAAAAACAGAAAGATTATGATTTGAAATGCCAACCTGTTACGGGTGTGACATAGACCTAAAATTGTAAATACGGGGTCAGTTTTAATTTCAAAGTCTTGAAATTTTGTCTGACAGTAGATCATAGTACTCTCCTTTTTCCCCCAAATTATCACATTGATACAAATTTTTTTCTTCTAGTAATGAAACTTAATATTTTTTTGTTAAGGGTGTGACACTAACCACTTTATGAATAAACTGCCTAAAAACTAAAATTGTATTTACTATTAAATAATTAAATGACACGAAAACGTGCTTAGAGTTCTGATTAGGGTAAATAACCACCAGTTCTCAAATTGTGAAAAAAATTGTTATTGAGAATAGGGTTTTGAGCTTCTGATAACAAAAAGTGACTTTTGGAGGCCTTTTCTGCAAAGTGGTTCGAGCTGCGAAATATGCGGCGATAAAAAAAATTATTGATAATTTCACTTTTAAAATGAAACATGCAATCTTTTAAAATTGTCTAACGGTCATTTTTTCAATTCTAAGTCATATTTTGTGATTTTTCGTAAAGGGTCGTTTTCTATGGAATCACCCATATACTGTGAATCATAAAAACCCACGCTGATTTAGCGCAAATGTTGGACCTTTGATTTCTTCCATAATCAACGAAACCTTCAATTACATCTTTCTATTTATTGTAGGTTAGATTCACCTGAAGGCTCATTTCGTTAAAAATGAGAACAACTTCCTTTTCTTTTGCTTATAATTTTGAGGTTATTTTTTCTCTAAAACATTTTTATTTATCGCTGAGTGAAGTACTTCGTTTGACATTTGTTTCTGTATTTTTTCTTATAAGTTTTTGTCATCAATTTATGTGTGTGTATTGTGTATAGTATATGCACAGAAGGATCGAAATATTCAACCATGAGATACAAAATTCAACACATTTCTGACTTCAGGAAAGCATATTCTTGAAAATTTTGGCCGTTCTTTTTTAACAATAACTATTAATTTTGTTTCAATTTTTTGTTAATTATCTTAAGTTGTAAGGTTTTTTCTTTTCTTGTCTCAAACTACCTAAAAAAGATCTTCGTTTTATGTCGCATCAAGCGCGAATTACCCTATTAAAACAATTCAAAATTACAAATTTTATAAACACACAAATACAAAATAAAATCAATATTATCCAATTTAATGAAGGTTATTTAGGACCTTATAACATTTTCTTAAAGATAATACCTACCTTCCTAGGTCCACGTTGAAATATAGGTTCATACCTGTTCTATACATATCAAATGAAATTAAAATATTTTTCCTTTCATAATTTCACTAGTATTTTCAAATTATTTTGTATTTGTATAAACAACAAGTTCAAAATGTTGAAATGGATTAATAATAAAATATCTTAATATCAGAAACTAGAAAATGATTATAGTTATAAATGAAATTAAAAATGATAGGTACCTAGCTACCTAATCAAAAGATGCTCAAAACTAAAAACTACACGCTCATTCATAAGAAACCACCAACAACCGAAAAAAAGAATACCTACATTTTTTCTATCACCCACATAAAGAATATATCCTCCATATAGTAGGGGAGCCCACTAAGGGATTTTGGGATTTACTCGAGCGCGTCAGATTAGTATAAAGGGGGGTACCTTGCACCCTGCTGAGTACCTCCACCATATATCAGTCCTCTATGTAGGGCCGGGCGCATAGGGCAGGTTGTCAGATTAGTAAAAAAAAATCTTAAACTCGAAATACTCGAGCGCGTCAGATTAAGATAGGGTAGGTTAATTACATGCTGAAAAGTGTGTATTTCAATAATCTGACGATTTGAGTGTGACCTAAGGTAGTGGGAGGGTTACAAACTTGCAAAAAAAAATTGTCAACTGGACATTCTCGAGCGCGGTTGAATTTTTTTTATTGTGAAGCAAATAATTCTAGGATAACAGGAAAAGTATAATCTGCCATTTTTCTCGTCCCGTTTTGGAGGTAGAGGTGATTTTCGAAAAAAAAACTACTTAAATGGAAAAATAAATATTAAAAATCAACGATAATACTTAAAATGCGAAACAATCACATTTTTGAAAGCCAGAAATCTGTTCTTTAATCCTACATTTAAAATATACTATTTGTGTTAATAGTTTTCAAAATATTTGCATTTAAACTCAAAATTTTTATAAAATAAACAAAAAAAAATTGTTTGGATCCATTTTTCTCAAAATTGTGAAATAAAAACTAAATTTTCTTTTTGTGGTCTGGTGCTGGTATTAATTTTGAATCGAACACGAAAAACCGAAAGCTTTTATGTCCTCTAGTTTTTAAGAAAATTGTAAATTACTGATACTACTTTTTTATGAAATATTATATTATATCATTATGTAGCTGTTCCCATTAGTAGATATTGGCATTGGAAACAGAGAATACATTCAAAGTTATAAAATGCAAACGAAATTTGGCAAACACCGAACCTCGCACATACCCCAAATCCTATAGTGAGCCCAAGCAGGGCGGTTACATACATATCTTACTTATAAAACGCAGCCGTAATGCTGGCAGTGCAAGCAAATTAAAAATATCTCAAAAATGTAGTATCAGTAACTTGCAATTTTCTCAAAAACTAGAGGACATAGAACCTTCCGGTTTTTGTGTTCGATTTTAAATCAATATGAGCATTGACCACAAGAAGAAAATTAAGTTTTCACTACACAATTTTTAGAAAAATTGATCCCAACATTTTGTTTGCGTTTTTTTAATCAAAATTTTGAGTTTGTATGCGAATATTTTGAAAGCCATTGGGCCTTACTAATAATCAAGTTAAGTTATAGCTTAAATAAAAATCTCCATATTTCAGAAAAACCGCATACCAATAATCAATTTACCTGCCAGACTAGAGACTAGCAAAACGTCAAAATTTAATACACAGAAATCCATGTTTAAAGTCGTAACTTTAGTATGTGAAATGACATTTCAGTGCGAGTGTTACCTGTAGTACTATTTCATATTATGTATTATGTATAAATAAGTATTTAAATTTACTCGAATATTACTGTGTAATTTTATTAGTATTTTCATAAAGCCTAATTTTGGGTTGATAGAAAAAAAACAATGATATTTTTGTATATAAATATGTACATACACATAATGTACATATATGTAAATGTCAGGTTTGGTACATGTTTGATTTGGTTTGAATTTTTAACATTCTTTTTACTTGAATTATTTAATAAACATTTTAATAAGTTAATCAGATTAGTTTTGCTTTTTAAAAATTACCATTTTTTTCTTCAAACGTCTTGTCAAAAATATAACAAGGCACACTTCGAAATTAATGTCAATTGCGCCGTTTCTTTGCATTTTCAATCCGTTTGCATTTCAAAAGTCTTGCAAGGGTTTGAATGTTTCCAGTGCTGTTTGCGGAGTGTTTTTATCTCATAATTTCATTTAGGAGTGCTCTTTGAACACAATGTAAACATACGTTAAGTAACTCTTTGGATTATTTGTCACAGTGATACATAAATGTTTTCGAAAATTGTTTGTCAATTCAGGAAGGTGGTCGTTTAATGTATCATTGGAATTTAAAAGGAGTGAAATGTCTCAAAAAACGTATGAAAACAACAGTATCGATTACTGATCCCTAAAATAAACCTTAAACAATAGCAGCAGTATTAATAAAAAACTGGTATCCGCTCCCTAACACACGTGTTAACTGGCACACGGATAGACAACTTGTCCGCTTGATAACTTTTCTTATTAAAAAAGATATGATATCTTTCCAGTATTTATCACTTCACCAAATTCACCACTTCATCAAATTATGGTGATTTTCTAATACATGTGTCACATGCATGCACTGCCTTACGAAGTGTATATTGGTAGTAGTAAACGGTGCTATCATACGCGTGCGTGTATGTGTTAAGAAGTTATCCGTTCATTATAAGTGGAATCTGGCTAGTTAAAGTTATCCGTATGTTAACACACATCAAAGATCACAGGATAATAAAATGCAGCTAATATTGTAGTCCAAACCAAAGTTAAACTGATTCTCAAAACGAGATCGACTTAAGATATGCTCTTTCGACCATTTTGATTTTTTGATATTGTAACATTTTGACTGAACAACCCATTGACATAATATGCGAAATTATATTTCACAGAGAAAAATATCGACAGAAAATAATTTGTTTCCGTAGAAATTTCGTTCTAATATGTACAAATGTCAAAAAATTATTAAGTATATTCAAAATAAGCATGTTCTTGTATAATGCTTATCAACTATATATCTAAAACAAAATTGAAATCGTCTAAACTCCTCAAACAAATAACGTACTATGGTACTGAAAAAGTTCTTGTTAAAAAGAATACGGCAATACCTATCTCCACTCTTTGAAAAAAAAAAAAAACAAATTGAAATTCATCTGTCATTTCGCCGAGCTAAAGGAAAGATTTCAAATCGTAAAACAAGTGAAAAAGCTTATTAAACTAAATAAAAAAGTGTAAAAATATAAGCTTAGTGAACAATTGAAATACTTTATTGAATAAAATACAAAATAACAGGCGGTTCCACGCTAAATCCTGTAAAAACGCCTAAAACAAAAAGTGTACAAACATTTCACAAGTGTTATCCAATATTTCTACATAAATTAATGTGAAGTGATGGTTTTTAGTTTATAAAATTATCGAAGAATACTTTAAAATCCATATTTAATGATATTTTGCTTTAAAAAAAGCATATTAAGTTGTAAATAAAAATATTTTCCAACCCAGCGATTTTGCTGAGATTCATCTGTCAAATGAGAAATCCTCGTGCTCGTCCAGCCGGGACGGACTAATTTTCCTTGGTAATGGCAAGGCGCGTAAATTCGTTTAGCGCCTGTAGTACAGAGTTAATTTCAACGTTTTGAATAAAATATTCTTAAACGTCTTTCTGCTGTTGACTCTATTTATCATGTCTGTTTTGTATCTTCGTCAAGAATTTGTATGTCAGTTTAAAAATATTCTACGATAATGTATTTAAAACATCACTTCAACATAACTTTATGTAGAATATGTTAAAACTTACTGTGAAATGAAAAAAATTTTCACTCCGTATTATATGTATGTGTTTTTACATTATTTACCGCAGCACCGCATGTAGTCTTATAAATTTTTGTACAATAAAGTATTGCAAGTATTCACTCTGTATGTTTGAAAATATTTTTTTACTATTTTAACGATTTAAAATCTCTTTACACTTTCTTATAGCGCGGCAAAATGACGAAAGCATTTCAATGATTTTATGGTTTTCTTCTTTTTAAATCTCTTCTTTCCTTAGGCGCCCCACCATACGGCCGAGTAACTGCACGCCGATCCTGAGTCAATGCATGCGTGTTCGTGTATTTCTTCTTCTACGTATTTACTTGTGTTATTGTAGTGTGCGGTTTTGTTTGATGGAATTTGATGCAAATTGTAGTAGATTCAAGGGAAGTCTGAGGATTTTGTTAGCAAAAGGGTAAAATAGTTTATTGGTAGCATTCTGCTTAAGCACCACATTTTATTTTAACCTCTCAGTTAGTTAATAGTCTACATTAGTGTTTGATTATTAGTAAGGCCCATTGACATAAATAGTTTAATTTAAATGTGAGATAAAAGAACAGATTTCTGGCTTTTAAAACCGTTATTGTTTTGAATTTTAAGTATTGTCGCTGATTTTTAATATTTTTTTTCCATTTAAGTCGTTTTTCTCGAAAATTGCCTCTACCTCCTAAACGGGGCGACATAGATCCCCTTTCCCATAGTAAGAAATGCTTGTACATATTTCACTCTTCTAAAAAAACCATTTTCAATTTTTGGCGCCCAAGTTATTATACTCTTCTCAGTGATTGAAAAAATCCTGAATAAAAATGTTCTCTTTTCAAATCGTCAGATTAAGAAAACCCCTCCAGATAATCGTCAGATTAAGGTTCAGCACATGTAGGACATCGAGTTGAACCATATATATCAAAATCTGACGCGCTCGAGTATTTCAAAATGGCGATTTTTTTTTTGCATTTTCACGAAGCTGCCGCAAGCTTGAGTCACATCCGAATCGTCAGTCTTTTGAATGTGAGCGTCCTTGGGGGTCACTTAACATCCCCTATTAAAATCTGACGCGCTGGAGTAAATCCATTTGTTTTCCAATTTCTACACTCCCATACAGCCACCCCACCACGCAAATCGGCAGATTAACATACCACCGTTATTAGAAAGACCCAGGCCATATAGACTATCAATATCTGACGCGCTCTAATATGTCCACGTGACTGTTTTTTTTTTAACATCTTTGAACACCTGTAGATGCTCCCCCCACCGATGAAACGGTATACTTTACTAACATTTTTGTCTCTCTATCATCAAATCTTCAAAATCCATTAGGTCCCAACGACGCTCGAGTAAATCCACATTTAGCATCGTGGGCTCCCCTACTAATATACATATATACATAGATCAATGCAGAAAAAGAGTTCATAATATACTTTTTTATTCATTGTCGCCAGCAGAGAATATCAAATAAAAAAGCCAATCCTTCGTACGTTTCACCCCCCAAAACCCATTTGTTTACATTTTTGTATTTGTAATTTCATTTCGTGTCGAAGAAATTGATGTGAATTGCAACAACAACAAGACCTGTGCTGAATAATGTGCTGAATGACTAGTTGATTCTATGTGTGCGTTTTGCACTGCTTTTCACTAATACTTTGCAAATCTAATACATCAGCTGTTCGCTTCCAGCTTGTAGGCAAATCAATCAGCTGAGGATTGACTTCTTTATTCACAGTGAAGTTAGCAGGTTAGTATGAAATTTTTTTTTAAAAAGGGACTTCAAAATTCTGACCTAGCCTATTCTTGAAATGCAAAAAAACTGCAAATTTGGAGCCTTACTGCAAGTTCCTAGCACGTTTGGTTCCTCAGATACACGATGTGACCTACTTGCTTCATATTGAAGTCAAACTTGGGAAATTTTTAAATTGAGGACTTCAAATTTTGAACATAGCCTATCGTTGAAATGCAAAAAAACTGCAAATTTGGAGCCTTATTGCAAGTTCCTAGCATATGCTTGGTTCCTGAGATACACCATGTGACCTGCTAACTTCACTGTGAAGTTAGCAGGTCAGTATGAATTTTTTTTAAAAAAAGGACTTCAAAATTCTGACCTAGCCTATTCTTGAAATGCAAAAAAACTGCAAATTTGGAGCCTTACTGCAAATTCCTAGCACGTTTGGTTCCTGAGATACACGATGTGACCTACTTGCTTCATATTGAAGTCAAACTTGGGAAATTTTTAAATTGAGGACTTCAAATTTTGAACATAGCCTATCGTTGAAATGCAAAAAAACTGCAAATTTGGAGCCTTATTGCAAGTTCCTAGCATGCTTGGTTCCTGAGATACACCATGTGACCTGCTAACTTCACTGTGAAGTTAGCAGGTCAGTATGAAATTTTTTTCAAAAAAAGGACTTCAAAATTCTGACCTAGCCTATTCTTGAAATGCAAAAAAACTGCAAATTTGGAGCCTTACTACAAGTTCCTAGCACGTTTGGTTCCTGAGATACGCCATGTGACCTGCTAACTTCACTGTGAAGTTAGCAGGTCACTAAATTACACCGTTATTTGGCGAACTGCAAAATCGGGAATAGAAATGCAAAAAAAATGCAAAAAACTGCAAATTCCTGTCAAGGTCCCAATTGCGTGGGTGAAAGTTGCCTTGCTAACTTCACAGACGTCATATTCTCTGCATATGAGCGAGCACGCTATAGAGAACTTTTTGCAAGAGACAAAGAGCTTTCTGTATGTGCTTTACTATCGACAGGCAAAGATCTTTCTTGCCTGCTGATCGACAGCCTGGTGTAGACAAAAATTGGGACATTTTTTTCTATGGGGATGCTTCATCTGTATAGTTTCTTATCTGTGCTATTATTAGATAGTGTATCGAACTGCATGAGTGTGAAGCTCAGCAGTCGATGTATTGTGAAGGGACAAATAAGCTTATGTAATATAACTTAACGAAAGATAAGTTTGTAACCAATGTATATAGGTAGAACTATAATAGTCGGAAGGGCACTGAAGCTAATGTCAAAAACCAACGAAAAGTAGCTTTCCGTACCAAAAAAAGGGGAACGCACCCATAACGTAACTATCATCTTTCTCTTTTTCGCCTTCCTATTTCACCAAATGTCAGTTTTACTTAAGTGAGGTGCGCTCAGGAGCGCACCTCACTTCCGTAACCAAAGTTGAACGAAACTTGACGAAACGCTCCACTCCGCAATTATAGTCGCGTCAAATGCTTTCCGTGCACTCGCTTGTTTTCTTCCGACCACTTAAGTGCCCCTCCGAGCATTATAGTTCTAGCTTATGACTAAAAATAGTCATTTAGCTAGTAACTCTGGATATGAGAAGGTCGTGAAGGAATAAAGACAGTGGTTTTTAATATTTTTCCACTTTAACTAATGGTGTTTCATTTAATACGCCATGGGCTTTTTTCTACTTTCCTAAAGTGATCACAAGATTCAGTATCGGTTGGTATTAATTTGGTGTTAATTTAGTCAGGGAACTGAGCTACGATGCAGATAGTAAAATAGAAATATTTTTTTACAATTTTATTGGATATATAGGATACGCTCAAAGTTTCTTTACCTAAATCCAGATTCTTCAAATGCAAAAGAAACTTTGCATACACTCAGCCTCGCAGCTTCCCCAAATTCTATAGTGTGCCCAAGCAGGGGGGTTGCAGGGCGACAGCATGCCCCCGCAAACATACCTCACTGTTTATTCACCATAATGCATTGCCTTACATAAATACGACGATGCTAGCACCCAGCATTACAGCGAATAAATAGTGAGGTAGATATGTATGGGTGGGCATGCTGCCCCCCTGTAACCCCCTTGCTAGTCCTACGAAACCGAGCGAAAACAAGAAATTCATATGACGCGCACATAATTGCGAAGTGGAGCTTTTCGTTTAGTTTTCGTTAACTTTTGCCGTCGAACGTGAGAGCGCTCACTGACTGCTCTTTTGTAAGTGGACGTACGAAAATCAAAATGGTGGAAGCAAACTAAAAGGAATTTGGTGCTTGAGGCATTGTTTTCAACACTTTTTTTCTGTTTCATGTACCTATGAGTATAGTAAAATCTTAAATTTTCTTTTGATTAATTTATAGTCGAAGTTTCGTGGTTTCTCGAGTAAATAATTAAAAGCCTATCGTTTTGTGCTGTAAATAGGCAAAAGAAAACTAATATTGAAGAAACGATTATTTACTTTTTTTTTTCACTTTCAACCACTTAAGTGCATTATGGGTGACTTGTGAAAACGACGTTTCGGAAAGCTTCTTTTCGGTTGGTTTTGGCATAAGCTTCCGACAGCTTCCGCCTATTCTAGTTCTACCTTTAGATTTTGAAGAAAGTTGGGAGACAAGCAACTTGCCTGGCAAGTGGAAGTCAAGTGGAAGGCAAGTGGAATGCAAATTACGAATTTTACAGGCAGTGTGTGTAGCCATCTTGCTTGCACTTGCCTTGGCCGTATGGTTTTGGGGTTAATATGTACATACATACATGGGTACCTTACCTACATACCAGGCACGAGGCGTGACTTTTTCGGAAGCGGAAGCACACAACTTAAAACTCAAAAAATAAAAGTCCTTTAATTTAGAATTTATATCATACCGCTTTTTTGCGCCTAATAATATTATAAAGAGTATAAAAAATGTATTTCCTCTAGCCGGAATAATTAATTTGAAACACTCTTTGCTATGCATTTGCAGGTACTCATAAGCATTAAGCAAAATGCCAAAGCAATCACAAACAAAACAATTCGCCCAAAAAACTTAATCAAATCGAAAAAAACACCAATCAATGCATTTCTTATGGATGAAACACTATATCGCACCCTCAGTGCAATAGAGCGACAAGTCAAAAAATGGCATTTTTGAGTTAAAGATGAGGAAATATTGTTCTTTTAATTTCCTTTCTCTTGAGGGGCTGTCATTTTCATGACTAACAAAATATGAAAGATATGACTATTTATACCAATTTTGCATTATATGACTTACTAAAATGTTTCTTAATATCCAATGCAAAACAGAGCTAACGCAAAATGTTCACCCTTTTCTTCTTATAATCTTAAATAATTCCAATGCAAGAAAGAGATAATCGAAAATAGTCCCATAAACCAAACTGATTTTCTCATTTTGACAAAAAAAATCTATGCAAGAAAGATACATTTCAAAAAAATTACACTTCAAAACCGACTTGGCTCCAATGCAAGACAGATTTATTTTGAGTTATCGCTATATTGCACTTTAATTTTCTATTGCTTTTGTAAACTATCTCAAAAACCTTAATTATTTATATTATTTATAATTATTTAAATAAAATAAAAATTAAAAACACAAAGTATTTTTACATGTTCTTGTAATAGAGTTTCAACATTTTGAAAAATAATGTCCCATGGAAAGTTATAAGCAAATTTTAAAAGTCATTATTTTGAGGTAGTGTTATCTCGAAATGGCATTTTTTGAGTTAACGCTCTTTTGCACTGAGGGTGCGATATACGATTTGCATTCACACACACACAATCACAACACCGAAGATCCAAAGTATAAAACTAAAACTACCCCTTTTTCAATAGGAATGTGCGGCAGGAAACGACTCAATACTTCTTTAGTTTTGCTATTGAATTTTCATAATGAATTCACTCTACTCATTCTTCACACGTTGGGCAAACAGAAAGAAATCATCAGATTTTACTTTGAATTTTGGACGGAATTTGAGTTAAGAAGGTAAAATCAGAGAATGCCAAGCTGTTGCGCATTCTAGAGCAAAAACTCTCGTATAGTATTTTATAATGGAGAATGGAGTGATGTTACGCATTCTCAAATGGCTTGGCTTGGCGTATAATGGAAATTTGTGGGTTTGGTTAGATGATGTGCGGATTTAAGCGTTGTTCTCGTGAGTGATTTTATTAAAAGATAATAATCATTTCCCGTGATATGTAATACCTAATATTGGGAAATAATTAATTAATATAAGAGATAATTTATTAATATTACAATTTGAATTTTCGAATATTAAAATTCTTTGCTATGAGCATTTTGTGAACTGTCTTACGGAAGCACTCATTCCACTCAATATATGGACGCTTCGTCACTGCTACATACATACATTATATACAACATACGTACCTAGATCTAGAAAAATTATTTAATTCTTTGGAAATATACACAAAAAATGAAAAGTCCAAAATACCATGTTATTTGGAAAGTTTTATTACGTTGAAAACAAACAACAAAATTAAATTATCTATTGCTTCAAATTTTTTTAAGTACAAAAGCTACCTTACACATAATCGAACATCGATCCAATTCTTACTTGACAAACTTCCTGACATCATCAGAAATGCTCACAAATATTAAATTAAGTTCTATGCGCAGTACGATAAGGTAGTTGTTTATGGTGTAGGAGTTCATATTCGTCAGTAGTTCTAGTCGTTAAAGTCAACCAAAAACATTTCATATATCTCATTATCTTTAATTTTTTGAAGTGCTGTTGTTAATTGAGTTGTTGATGAATTCTAGTAATGTTCATCATCCTGAAACAAATAAAAATAAAATATTTGTATTAGAATTTATTGTTTTTTTTTATTATTATTTTCATTATCTATGATTTATCACTTTTCGGTTGTTAGATATAAATAAATAATAAAAAATCTATTTGGCTATTTTCAAATTATAAAATTGTTTAAATTTACCCTAAAAATGCCGAATCATATTATTGTATTTTTTATACATAAGACAGAAATGATTGGATTTGTAAATGCCCGACATACGGTGTTTTACTTGCGATATATAGATACTTGGTACGTAATACATATATAGGGCAAGTTATGCATTCGTAAAAATCAAAATTTTGACAAGTCTTGTCATTACGATGTAGGGAAGATATTTGTCTGACAAATCTGTCTGTTTGTCTGCTACAGCCTAAACAGCTAGATCGATTTCCTTTAAACTTGGTACATAGTGGTTTTTGGTGATACACGTTTGTTTTCTGTTTTTGTGTTAGAACAAAAAATCTTATATTTCTCAAAAACAGTTCCACAGATTTTTTATTTTTTTTAATTCAATACCTACATTGTTTTTTTGTAAATGTTATTTTTGGATAGGAAGCCATTTTTCAAAAAATGGTAATTAATGGTAACGCTAACGTGCAAGGGGAGCGAATGAATGCCGGGATAAGCAGACAACCCAGCTATGCACAAACTTGTCCTCGGGATGGTTAAAAGCGCCCTTAAGGCGGATGAACTGCAGGTGGCGGTCAACGGCATGATAGTCTGGTGGCGGAGGAGCCTTTTTTTTAAAGGTCAACGGCGGCAGCAAGTAGCGTCTGTAACCCATATTGGGCGGCTACAAAAGGCGTCTGTTTTCCCCCGAGGAAGACGAAACTGCTTTCTACACTCATCTTAACTCAGTTTACAGAGGCGTTCCGAGAGCTGACATCATAATTGTCATATGGGAGATCTCAATGCCCAAGTCGGATCGAGCAACTACGGTCTGGAACGCGTGATAGGGAAAAATGGCTGGCATCACGGAATGAAAATGGCGATTTGCTGGTCGATTTTTTTAACGCTAATCGTCTTGTACTGGGTGGGACTGTGTTTAAATATAAAATCACCCTGGGTACCTCCGGATGATCATGATTCAGCAGCGATGGAGGAAGTCAATGTGCGATGTTCGAAATATAAGGAATGCCGACATGGGAAGCGACCACCATTTGGTTCTCATGAGTCTCAAGCTATAAACTGCATCTGTACAACGACTATCACAGGGTGCAGCAAGGAGTTCGAAGTTCAATACGAATGCTTTAAGTGATCCCAACATATGTCGTTACTATTTCACCAACCTTAACGACAAAGCTTCGTCATTAAATGGGATTCAACATTCAGCAATTGATGAGATGTGGGGTGATATAAAGTGTTTTATAGCGGCTGGATCCGAAACTGTACCCAAGCAGACGAGAGTTAGAGACTCTTGGATATCCCAAGACACCTGGGATAAAATCGAGCTTCGCAAATAGTTGAAGATGCAAATAAATGCCGAAGCAGATGCTCAACGAAAGACTGAATTGCGAAAAGAGAATCGTCTAGCACATAAGATGGTCTATCGACTATCGCTGTGTGAGACGTGACAAGAGGGTGAGGTTAGACGGTCTCGCAGAAAATGCGGAAAACGCTGCAAGCAGAGGAGATATGAGGGAATTGCAACAAATATCTAAGGAAGTTATCGGGAAAAAAAAGCAACATCAATCATCCTGTAGTCATCAATGATCACTTTTGTGCCTTGCTTAGTTAGGACTCCATTGAGCAGAGTGCTGAAGTGCCCCACCTTAATGAGATGCGTAGATCTTACAGGGGTATTGACATCGAACCCCCTACATTACTGGAAATCCAATCTTCGATAACTCTTCTCAAAAACAACAAAGCAGCTGCACTTGACGGAATACCAGCCGAATTCCTGAAAGCTGACCCTGTTAGAACGGCTAGTATTCTACACCCGTTGATACAAGCTGTGTGGGAAAACGAAATCTATCCCAACGACTGGAAGGATGGTGTGATTGTTAAGTTGCCAAAGAAAGGTGAATCTAAAGAATTGCAACAATTGGCGAGGTATCACAGTTTTGTCCGTGTTTTCCAAAACTAATGGCAACCATCATTCTCGAGGGGATAAAGGTTAGAATCAAGTCTACACTCAAGAGGCATCAAGCTGGTTTCCGCAGTGGGCCGTCGTGTGTGGACCATATGAACACTCTGCGTATCGTTCTTGAGCAGTCGGCGGAGTTTCAATCACTGCTTTACCTCATGTTCGTGGATTTTGAGAAGGCCTTTGATCGAGTTAACCGAGAATGTATGTATATGGAGATCGTTGCTTGGTAGAGGAATTACGCCAAAAATTGTTGCCATTATTAAAGAGTCCTACAACAACGCAAGGTGTTTTGTTTTACACAATGGGCAGCTATCCGACTCCTTCGCAGTGCAACATGGTGTGATACAAGGGGATGTTCTTTCGCCAATTCTGTTCCTGCTGGCGATGGACGACATATTAACGGCCAGTGTTGGTACAGCTGAGCGACAGGGCATTCAATGGAGACCGTTCGAAAGGCTCAGTCATTTAGACTATGCCGATAACATAGGTATGTCTACTGGCAAATAACATCAGCGAGCTGAACGGGATGTGCCAAACCCTGCAAGTGATGGGAGAGTCGAGTCTCGAGTGGTCTAAGAATAAATAGCAAAAAGACAAAAATAATGCTCACAGGCCGCTCCACACAGCAGCGTATTATTCTACAGGAGATGCCAGTTGAAGAAGTGGAACAGTTCAACTACCTTGGCAGTATTGTTTCTGCGAACGGTGGTACGGATCTGGACGTTAAAAGTAGAATAAATAAAGTTCGTGCTGCCTTCGGTACTGTCCCCAATTTTGAAATCCAGTCAAATCTCCTTACGCACTAAGTTGAGATTCTTCGAATCCAATGTCAAATCCGTGCTGTTATGCTTGTGAAACCTGGAAAGTCACGTCTATCATTTCGAAGAAATTGCAGGCTTTTGTGATTCGCTGGCCACAAATAATATCAAACGAGGAATTGTGGCGCAGGACAATTCAAGAGTGGCTGGACGTCGACATAAGAAAGCGTAAATGGTGTTGGATTGGTCACACACTGAGAAAACCAAACGATGAAATTGCAAAGCAGTCCTTTGAATGGAATCCCCAGGGTGCACGGCGGCGGGTTGGAAGACGAAGAACACCATGGAAATCAACTGTCTTAGCGGAAGCAAAATCCCAGAGAAAGACGTGGTCACCTTGTAGCAGACCGTGAAGGATGGAGACGTTTTGTTGACGCCCTATGCCCCAACCGGGGTTACAGGACACGATGATGATGATACAACGTGCAAACGGTTCGTTTCTAATATAGTTTCTTCTATGAAAAGTCTCTCGCAAATGAAAATTAGAGAAAATTCTAGAAGAATGAGTGATATAATAGGTGTTCCAAACTATGCTGCAATATTCCAGTAGGTACCGATCTAACAAGTGCAAGATATAATGACTTGAGGGTGTAAGGGACGGAAAAATCCCTAGAGTTTCTTCTGATAAACTCTATCATCCCATTAGCTTTACTCACTATGTAATCGATGTGCTTATTAAACGAAAGCTTTTCATCCAATATAGCTCCCAAATCCCTTTTTGCCGTAACCCTGTCTTAACTCATATTGTTGATAGTATAATCAAATATGATAGGTGTTTTTTTTCTATGGCATGTAAAGCTCTGACATTTGGCAACATTTAGGAACAATTTGTTAGATTCACACCATTCAGCCAGTTTATGAATATCCTCTTGGAGATACAGACAGTCTGTACAAGATGTTATGAGCCGGAAAATCTTGACATCATCGGCATACATATAAGATACTTCGAATATTTAAAATTTACTGGGATGTCATTTATAAAAAGGATAAAGAACAAGGGGCCAATATGACTTCCTTGCGGAACACCTGTAGTAACATCAATACTTTTGGATTTAAACTTCCTCAATTTTACAAATTGAACCCGATTTTTTAAATAGGAAGAAATCCATTTTATGAAATTAGAATGGAAACCAAGTTTTGAAAGCTTAAAAATTAATATACATACTATGATTAATTCTATCAAAAGCTTTTGCAAAATGCGTAAAGATAATGGCAGTCTGTAAACATTTTTCGAACTAGCAAAGTACAGAATCGCATAGCAATGAAAGGTTTGTAGCAGTACATCTTCCAGAAACAAAGCCATGTTGGTATTCAGATTAAATCCTTAACAAAAAAATTTAATTTTTTAAAGACAAACATTTCGAAAATTTTTGGGATCACTGATAATTTGCAGATAGGCCTATAATTGCTCACATTTTGCTTCGAGCCAGACTTAAAAATTGGAGTTATAAAGGGTTTTTCAACAGGGACGCTACAAAAGTAGAGCGACAGGGGCAGCAAACGACGCCATGTTTCTTGCCGCTCTTTTGACATTTCTCTTCAGTAAGGTTTGCCATTTCATGATGGAAAGATATACGAGCCAACAACGAGTCAAAATTATTAAAATTTACTACCGAAATTCGGAGTCAGTGGCCTCAACGTTAAGAGCGCTACGTCCAATAATCGTTCTATCATTTCTGGCTGAGAGGCTTCGTCAATAAACAAAATATGCGGTATTGGTCAGGTAGCAATCCACACGTTCTCCATGAGTCATCATTGTATCCCGAAAAAATTACGGTTTGGTGTGGTTTATGGGCCGGCGGCGTCATTGGGCCGTACTTCTTCCGTGATTATCGAGACCGGCACGTTATTGTGAATGGGGATCGCTACTGTTCAATGATAACCGAATATTTTTGGCCCCAATTGGATGATATGGACTTGGAGGACATGTGGTTCCAACAGGACGGGCGCCACAAGCCACACAGCGAATGTCACAATCAATTTATTGGAAACCAAGTTTGGAGAACGTGTTATCTCACGAAATGGTCCAGTCGCTTAGCCGCCTCGGTCGTGCGATTTGACACCGTTAGACTATTTCCTGTGGGGCTACGTCAAGTCTATGGTCTATGCCAACAAGCCAGCGACGATTGATGAACTTCGTACGAATATCGAACGTGAAATTGCAGCAGTATCGGCCGATTTATGCTTGAAAACCGTCGAAAATTGGGTTCAGCGTCTGGACTTCTGCAAACGTGCACGTGGTGGCCATGCAAAAGAAATTGAGTTCCATACACAATGGCATCAAACGTACTTTCACAGGAATAAAGAATTTCATTGATATCTAAAGCCGTTTTTGTTTTATTTAAAAAAACTTTTCTAGCGCTTTTATTGAAAAACCCGATATAAGAGATCTTCCAACAGTCCAAAAACTGGCCACTTTTTAAAGACTGATTGAAAATCAAGCAGAGCGGTAATGCCAAAGAAACAGTGCAGTTTTTTAGTGCAACAGAGGCTATATTATCTGGCGCAGCACTTTTATTTACATCAAGACTAGCCAGAGCTTCAAAAACATCAGAAACAGTTAAGTCTTGTCTATACTTCCAATATCAATAGCATAAGACACCGACAAATCAGAGGGTACACAAGAAGCAGAAGGCAAATAAATAGATTTAAAATATTTGGCAAATAGATCGCATATAACGTTCATATCACTAGATACACAATTGGAGTACTTCATACAGTTTGGAATCCCTAAAGACTTTCTTTTTATATTAATAAATTTCCAGAAGTGTTTCGAATCAGCAGACAGAATAAAATTATCGAAAAGAAGGCTATTGAGACAGTCATACTCAAGGTGGCACTGAATGTATTTCTGCTTAAGGGCCAAATTATTTTTAGTTGTTTTATAAGCTTTGTAAGCTTTGTTTTTTCTATTTTTCAGATTAGATAATCTTCTGTTAAACCAGGGTGGGTTTGAATTGGGTTTAGCTATTTTTTTTAGGAATTCTCAAAAGTTTCATGTATATACATTGCAAATTTTTCAAACGCATGAACACGGCTTAAATTAATCAAAGTATTATCCCAAGCAATTGACGACAAAATGTTATTGATTGCAACAAAGTTTGCACGTTTATAATCAAAATAAAATTCTGGTACATCAATTGTATCTTTTATATAAGTTAAAAATTTACACTCTTCAGTAAGGCATATATGGTGAATTGAGTTTTTTTATAGCAGGAAAATCAGTTTTATCGATATATTATTGAACTCTTTATCCACAAAAATTAAGTCTAAAGGCCACTTTACACGATTATAGAAGTCATATGACTTCTCATATGACATGTCAGAAAAATCATACCAAATCGTCTGAACGCACTCATAGATCTCATATGACTTTTCAAAAACAAAAAGCATATGACTTTTTTGACATTAGAACTGCAGCTAATTCCATTTGAGAAGTCAAACGGAATTTGTTGTTTTGATAGAATAAAGTGAATTCAGAGTATTGAAAACAAAAATATTCTTACAAAAAAATAGAATTTTGAATTAAAATAACAATGGATTGTTGCAAAAAAGTAATTATGAACTTAAAAAATTTATTTGCTTATGACTTTTTTTTCTTTTATTTTGGATTTGACAGATAACCATAGAGAAAATCAAATGCGAAGTAAAAACGTGTAAGCACACAAAAATCAAAACCGTATGATTTGACTTGAAATGAAAGCTCATTTGAGAAATCATACAAAAAATATAATGACAGGTCATATGACTTCTATTATCGTATAAAGCGGCCTTAATATACGATTTAGACTATTATGAAAGTTATTAACTTGAATTAAGTTAAATTGACTATAAAAATCTATCACTGAAGTATTTATTTCAGTATGAACATTGAATGGCACTAAGTATTTGTCATCCAAATCCGGTTCACAGCTTATATCACTAAGATTGAAATCTTCTAAAACAATAACATGATCATTTTGGACTTAAGTTATTAAGGACTGATTGACAGTTAAACATATGCAAATTATATAACTCCAATGAACTTCCTGGTCGAATATAACTTCATCATCATCATCGTGTCCTGTAACCCCAGCTGGGGCATAGGGCGTCAACAAAACGTCTCCATCCTACACGGTCTGCTGCAAGGTACTTTAACTGTGGCCACGTCTTTCTCTGGGATTCTGCTTCCGCTAAGACAGTTGATTTCCATGTTGTTCTTGGTCTTCCAACCCGCCGTTCACCCTGAGGATTCCATTCAAAGGACTGCTTTGCAATTTCATCGTTTGGTTTCCTCAGTGTGTGACCAATCCAACGCCATTTACGCTTTCTTATGTCGACGTCCAGCCGCTCTTGACTTGTCCTTCGCCACAATTCCTCATTTGATATTATTTGTGGCCAGCGAATCTTTAGGATGTGGCGAAGACAGCGATTCACAAAAGCCTGCATTTTCTTCGAAATAGTAGACGTGACTTTCCAGGTTTCACAAGCATATAACAGCACGGATTTGACATTGGATTCGAAGAATCTCAACTTAGTGCGTAAGGAGATTTGACTGGATTTCCAAATTAGGGACAGGGTACCGAAGGCATTACGAGCTTTATTCATTCTACTTTTAACGTCCAGATCCGTACCACCGTTTGCAGAAACAATACTGCCAAGGTAGTTGAACTGTTCCACTACTTCAACTGGCGTCTCCTGTAGAATAATACGCTGCTGTGTGGAGCGGCCTGTGAGCATTATTTTTGTGTTTTTGCTGTTTATTCTTAGACCAGTCGACTCTCCCTTCACTTGCAGCGTTTGGCACATCCCGTTCAGCCCACTGATGTTATTTGCCAGTAGACATATGTCATCGGCATAGTCTAAATGACTGAACCTTTCGAACGGTCTCCACTGAATGCCCTGGCGCTCAGCTGTACCAATACTGGCCGTCAATACGTCGTCCATCGCCAGCAGGAAGAGAATTGGCGATAAAACATCCCCTTGTCTCCCACCCTGTTGCACTACGAAGGAGTCGGATAGCTGCCCATTGTGCAAAACAAAACACCTTGCGTTGTTGTAGGACTCTTTAATCACGGCAACCATTTTTGGTGGAATTCCTTTACCAAGCAACGATCTCCATATACATTCTCGGTAAACTCGATCAAAGGCCTTCTCAAAATCCACGAACATGAGGTAAAGCGGTGATTGAAATTCCATCGACTGTTTGAGGACGATACGCAGGGTGTTGATATGGTCGACACACGATCGACCACTGCGGAAGCCAGCTTGATGCCTCTTGAGTGTAGACTCGATTCTATCCTTTATTCGCTCGAGTATGATTGTTGCCATTGGTTTTGGGAAAACGGACAAAACGGTGATACCATGCCAATTGTTGCAATTCTTTAAGTCACCTTTCTTTGGCAACTTAACAATCACACCATCCTTCCAATCCCTGGGATAGCATTCGTTTTCCCAAATGCTTTGTATCAACGGATGTAAAATACTAGCCGCTGTTACGGGATCGGCTTTCAGGAATTCAGCTGGTATTCCGTCCAGTCCAGCTGCCTTGTTGTTTTTGAGGAGATTTATTGATGTAAGGATTTCCGATTCTGACGGGGGTTCGATGTCAATACCCCTATAGGACCTGCGCATCTCGTTTAGTTGGGGCACTTCAGCACCCTGCTCATCTGAATCCTCATTTAGCAGGGCACAAAAATGTTCCTTCCATCTACGAAGCTGATCCTCAATTGATACCAAAAGTGTGCCATCCACATCCATTACAGGATGATTGGTGTTGCTTTTTTTCCCGATCACATCTTTGGCTATTTGGTACAATTCCCGGATATCTCCTCTTCTGGCAGCGATTTCCGCATTATCTGCGAGCCCATCTAAGCTCAGCCTCTTGTCACGTCTCACACAACGATAGACCATCTTATGTGCAATGCGGTACTCTCTTCGCAAGTCAGCCTTTCGTTGAATATCAGCTTCGGCATTTATTTGGATTTTCAACGATTTGCGAAGTTTGATTTTATCCCAGGTGTCTTGGGATTTCCAAGAGTCTCTACGTCTCGTTCGCTTGGGTACAGTTTCGGATCCAGCCTCCATAAAAACACTTTTAATTTCACTCCACATCTCATCAATTGTTGAATGTTCGATTCCGTTTAATGACGAGGGTCTGTCGTTAAGGGTGGTGACATAGTTTCGACATATGTTGGGGTCATTTAAAGCATTAGTAATGAATTTTGAGCTCCTTGCTGCATCCTGCCGGCTCTCGGAACACTACTGTAAACCGAGTTAAGATGGGTGTAGAACGCGGTTTTGTCTTCCTCTGTCGCTTCATTTGTGGGGGCGTAGCACTGAATAATTGTGACCTTACGAATTTTTGAACGAAACCTTGCTGTCATTAATCTCGCAGAAATGGGCGCCCAGGAGATCAAACTTCGCCTCGCTTCTTCGTTCAACATAATTCCGACACCATGCAGCCAATTTATATACAATGATGACGCGTTGAGCATTATGTTACGATTTTGCATCCATTAGTAGGTACATGAACCAACGTAACATAATCGGCTGCAACGCAAAAGATTATTCGACTTTTGCGTGCGTTTTAACATTTCGATTTCAATTTGGTATGTGGCCATCTTGTGTTGAAAAAAGTTTGACTTTTTTTGCTCGATTTATCTCGACGCGGCCGTAACGCTTGTTAAATGTAACGTACGCGTCACTGTAAAACAGCCATAAAGTCGTGACTCGGTGAATGCAAGTATACATAATGACAGACGTTAAAGAGGCCCTCAAACACTGCGAATTTTTATAGCGTATTGCAGTCGTTAAGTGGAACTTAAATAGTCTTTTTTTATGCATACACAGGAACATATTTATAGGAAATCTGGTAGTCCAAATGTTTTCGAACTTTGTTGATCCGTGGCTCAACAATTTAAGCTCACTGATTTAGGCGAGTTAAATAGGGTTCAACGATGGTTCAAACATGTTATTGGGCCTTATCAAAAAATTGAACCTTGAACCATAGTTGAACCTCAGAAATCAGAGATTTAAAATAGCTGAACCACGAATGGTTGGATGTTGTAGGAACTGGGGGCCTCGAGCTGTATCTTTTCCTACACATCAAGTGCTTACAATACCTCCAAGTTGGTAGCCGCCGGATACTGGTCTTGGCTTTATGCCAGGACTTGCTAAACTTGTAAGTGCGAATGTTGATCAAGGAAAGAATTGCAACATTAAACCCATGGCCCCACAGATTGGAGGTTAGTGCGTTGGGCTAACGACCCGACCACAGTAAAAAAAACAATTGTTATGAGAGAGACGCGTGAAGCCTCGGGTAACGACCCCCCTCAAATGGCAACCAGACCCGGAAAGAAAATGGACTATGATCTACGAGTATGCACCTGGAATGTAAGGACACTCTACACACCAGGTGCTACTCAAAAACTTGAATCTGTCCTCTCGCGGTACAAGGCAGACATTACCGCGATCCAGGAGATACGATGGATAGGATCAGGTATAACGAAAAGAAAAGATTGCGACATTTATTACAGCTGTCACCAAAGACTGCACATGCTAGGATGCGGATTCGTCGTGGGAAATCGACTCAGATCGAAAGTCATCGATTTTAAGCCGATAAGCGATCGCCTGGCTGTGATCCGCATCAAAGCTACCTTCCAAAACATCAGCCTAATATGTGCACACGCCCCTACCGATGAAGCTGAGGAGTCTAACAAGGAGGAGTTTTACGACCTCCTGGACGGAGCCTACGGAGCCTGTCCGGAGTACGATGTCAAAGTCGTGCTCGGAGACTTCAATGCTAAAGTCGGAAAGGAAAACATCTTTGGCGGATTAGTTGGAAAGCACAGCCTCCACGAAACGACAACAGACAACGGCTTCCGACTAATCGACTTTGCTGCAGCTCGTAATACGGTGATAAGTAGCACTAGGTTCCCCAGGCGAAGGATACACACAGCAACCTGGCGATCTCCAGATGGTCGAACGGCCAACCAAATCGACCACGTGCTAATTGGCGCAAGGTACGCATCGAACATCTTGGACGTGCAAACTTTCCGAGGTGCAAACGTGGACTCTGACCACTTTCTTGTTGTGACAAAGTTCAGAGCCCGACTGTCCAACGAAAAGAAAACGAAGACCGCCCAAAGAAAGAAGTTCAACATCGCATGCCTTAGCACCAGCGTTGCCATTAGTGCAGATTTATCTGCATTTTGCAGATTTTCATCTCGCCCACAGAATTTTGAAAATCAAAAATCTGCGACGCAGATTATGTCTGCACTCGTACTCGTACCTACTTACATATTTTGTCCTTTTTTTTCTCTTTAAAAAATCTTCAATAATTTTGTTGCATGCTGTCATCTTCATATCAAGTTCTATTCCATAAAATAAGATTGCACTGACTTTAAGGTTAAAAATATAAAATTCTTTAAGCATTTAGGTAACTCTTCTATGCACGAATACAGAAAATAAGAAACAATGTTATGTTTATTAATAGAATTATTTTATTTTAAAACATTTATAAAAATTTCTATTTATGAAAACATAATTTTTTCTTTAGAATTCTTCAAAAATCTGCATTGCAGATTTTTTTCATCATTATTACAGATTTTTGAAAAAAATTTAATGGCAACACTGCTTAGCGCTTAGCACATCTGAGAAAGCCAGAGACTACAGTGAGCAATTGACCGGGAAACTCTCTGCCGTACACCCAGCCACAAGCGTCAACAACCAGTGGAACCAGTATCGCGACATTATTAAGGAGACAGCCGAGACCACCATAGGCTATCAACCACCCAGAAAAAAGAACCCGTGGTATGATGATGAATGCGCGGTATTGAAGCAGGAGACGGAAAATGCACGAATGCAAATGCTGCAACGGAAAACAAGAGCAGCAAGAGAGGAGTACCGTGAAAAGAGAAGGAAACAGAAAAAAACCCTGCGTAGAAAGAAAAGAGCATCCGCAGCCTCTCAGCTCAAGTATCTCGAAGAGTCTAGCACCGCCACCAACACCCGCCGGTTCTACAAAACAGCCAAGCAACTGGCATCTGGTTATAGGACTGGCACGCAAGCTCTTCGAAACAGCGAAGGGAACCTAGTCACCGAAGCACAGGGAATTGTAGACGTGTTTAAGCAGCATTTCCAGCAGCTGCTTAATGGGCATTATGTAGAGGAGGCAATAGAGGAACAAAGAAGCATTAGACCAGTCAATGAAGATCCAGTCCCAGCACCCAGTACTGAAGAGGTTAAGAAAGCCATCCACAAGCTTAAGAACAACAAATCCGCCGGCTCGGATGGCCTACCAGCGGAACTCTTCAAGTATGGAGGAGATGTTCTGGTAGGGTGCATGCACCAGCTCATCAACCAAGTTTGGGAGGAGGAAAGTATGCCCGACGACTGGTCAAATAGCTCCATATGCCCAATCTACAAAAAAGGCGATCCTATGTCCTGCAAGAACTACAGAGGCATATCCCTGCTTAATGTTGCCTACAAGATCCTATCCAACGTACTATGTGAGCGTCTAAAACCTTTCTGCAACACTATGATCGGCACGTACCAGTGTGGGTTCAGGCCAGACAGATCAACGATAGACCAAATCTTCACATTGAGGCAAATCCTGGAAAAGACCAACGAATTTCAAGTCGAGACCCACCACCTATTCATCGACTTCAAAGCCGCATATGATAGCATAAGTCGCCAAGAGCTTCTATTGGCGATGTCGGAACTCGGGATCCCGAAAAAACTGATCCAGCTATGCCGCATGACGTTACAAAATACGCGATGCAACGTGCAAATGCGTAACAGCTCATCCGAGTTATTCCAGACGTGTACAGGGTTCAGACAAGGAGATGCGCTATCATATGATTTCTTCAACCTAGTCCTGGAGCAGATAGTGCGCAAGAGTGGTGTTAACATGGAAGGCACTATCTTTAACAGGTCTTCTCAACTGCTTGGTTATGCGGACGACATCGACATCACCGGCCGTTCCAACAGAGCTGTACTTGAAGCATTCACAGCTATTGATGAACAGGCGAAACGCGTTGGTCTTGAAGTGAATGAGGACAAAACAAAGTATATGCTATCAACAAACAAAGTCTCATATGTCCATCGCCTAGGACAAAACGTCACTGTTGGTAGCAGTAATTTCGAGGTAGTCAAGGAGTTCACCTACCTCGGAACAAACATCAATCCCACGAACGACACCTTAGTGGAAATCCGACGAAGAATTACCCTAGCGAACCGCTGCTACTTCGGTTTGGCCAAACAAATGGGTTCAAAACTCCTTTCTCGAAAGACAAAGTGCACGCTATACAAAACTCTAATTTTACCAGTTCAACTCTACGGCGCCGAGTGCTGGACGATAAGTAAAAAAGGGGAATTGATCCTGGGCACTTTCGAGAGAAAAATTCTACGGCGGATATTTGGTCCTATATGCGAAGAGGGCGATTGGAGGAGAAGATTCAATCGTGAACTGTACGAGCTGTACCAAGATGTGGATGTAGTCCAAAGAGCCAAAACACGTCGACTACACTGGCTCGGCCACATCGAGCGAATGGACAACAACGCTCCAGCCAAGAAAATCTTCGAATCCCAGCCCCCAGGTTCGAGACGACCAGGAAGACCGAACCTCCGCTATACGGACCAGGTGGTCACAGACGCAAGAGCGCTTGGTCTCGACGACTGGAGGGAGCGTGCGAGGGACCGCAACCGATGAAAGACCGCAATATCTCAGGCAGAGACCCTTCATGGATCGGGAGCCGGATAAGTAAGTAAGTAAGAACCACGAATAAAAAAAAAAAACGATTGCATTATTTTATTCAGCATAATTTGTTGTGGTATATTGCAATCAAATGATGAACTCTTACACTTTTGCAAAGAAACAAAATCACGTCCGTACGTGCATCGCATCCTCAATACCCCTTGTTGAATATAATTCTAAAATTGTATCACACCATGCGTACTTTCAAATCAGATCTCTAGTGTTTCAAATACATCCCAGTTTAAGTCCAAACCTTTATATTTATCCGTTTTAAGGGTCACCCTCGCATCTGTGAATATTTTAATTGCCAGTTAAATTCGATAATCGGTACTTCATCTGGTAATTTAAATACTTAGAACTTTAATTAATAGTTTGACCTATTCGGATATTGTGAAACATAAATAAGGTTTTTAATTGACGAATAAGTTCCAAGTAGTCTAATTGAAACTTTAGTCAGATATTGTGAAACAAACCCTAAGGCCAGTTTGTTCACACCTCGTCAACTTAAATCAATGTTTATTCCAGTTGATTATCATTGAATGCGTTTGTTCAGCAAACAGAGAATCCATGATTTGAGCACTTAATTGGAGAAATCACTAATTCGCCGATTCTGTTTGATTAGCACGATTTAATCAAAGATTTCCTGGAATTTTGTTTTTTCATCATTAAAATTAAATAATATAAATTGGGTGGCGCAACAGCTCATGGAGAACCAGGGACTAGTGACTTACAACTCACAACCATTCTGTGTGCGTGTTTGTTGGCAGGAATGGAGGGGACCTACAGTTTTTTGCCGAGTCCGAACGGCTGAATGAGAAGCACTTTTTCATGACAAGTATACTCTTGGAGGATTTGTCAGTTCCTCGCAAGAGGCAGTACCTCGAATAAAACATTTCTGTTTTTAGGTGGCAAGGCTGGGAATCGAACCCACACCTTCGGCATGACAGTCCTACGCACTAACCATCAAGCCACGAGGTACTACGTTTGTTCATCATTGGTTATTCCCAAAGCGTAGGTATGAAAAAGAAAAACAAAATCTATACAATTCATACGAGCAAAGAACATGAATAAACAGAAACCAAGCATCGTCCACCTTGCAACATAAAATAAACAATTTGCAAAGCTTTTACTACTAGTTGTAGTTATTTTTATTTATTATCCAAAAAGAAGTGCTTTTTTGCAAGGCCTTATATAAAATATGTGTTGAAAAATTCCCATCACTAGATTTCACAAAATGCCAGCACTACCTACACACTTCAACTATACATTTGGAAAAAAAAAATCAAAACAAAAAGCAATCAGCCGTATAAAAATAAAACAAATTTCACGTGGGAAGTTATTCTGTAAAGTAATTTAAACGCAAATAATCTTAAATTGAACACAAAATTAAATTTCAAGGCAATGATTGTTTTTGTACACAAAAATTTTGTTTTTAGAAAGCTCACTCACACTAAACTAAGAATACATCTGCTGACAATTGATTTGACAGATAGGCTGGAAAGTGGAAAGATTATTGGAAAAGCTGTGATCTATTTATCAAACTGAAAATTGAGTGAACAAACATTCTCTGATTATCACAGATTCATAGCCATGGGTTTGAAAGAATCAGTGATAATCTAGTTGCAGATTTAACCCACTGTGAACAAACTGGCCCTAAGTCCCATATTGTTTTGATTTTTGCCGATTTTTACTGAGGGATACACATTTTTTTTTCGTTATTGTGAATTTCTTGCACATAAGCGGCAGCATTTTTTATATTCACATCATTAATAGCATTTTTTAATTATAGAATTAATTAAAAAACTTCAAATTGCAACAGAGGCTTTCACTTCTTGCTTTTGTTTATACTAAAAGAACATTTATGCATATTATAATATTACATACTCAGTTTCAAAAGCCTGTGTTGCAAATGAAAAACAAAAATGTTTCAAACATTTTATATGGATGTTTGCACTTTTTACTTTTTTTTCCCCGAGTTTTATTATTTATGTTGATAAAACAATTTTTCCTTATCTACCTACTGACCTTGATTATTCCATGACATTTTTTTTGTTTTAATTGACCGATTAGAGCACAACAGATCTTTCTATTTACCAAAACACAACTTAACCGCTTGTTTTCTAGCAACCTACTGCCTCTCCGACCTTCAGATTGATAGACAACTATGTCAATTGTCAACTCTGCAACAAAAAAAATAATTTCCAAGAAACCGCTATTCTCAATTAAGCATTTTGATTTTGAGCACGCTCTCCATTCCATACAACCGGCCAAGTATGCGGCGGAAGCACTACGAGTAGTTAACTTCCCAAAAAGTCAAAAGTGAAAAAGTGTATTTTCGTAGCAGACAACGTTCTTGTTGTAATATTCAGAAATAACTATGAAATAACTTTTTATAATAATGAACAACACCGTCAGCAGAATGAAAGCTTGGTGGTGAAAGCTTAAATTAAAAAATATTTCGTGTTGAGTTGTTTAATGATTGAGTTACTTAATTAAGTTTAATTGTTAGTCACACAATCATTTTAATATGCTTATACTGTGCCTAAAAGTAGGCCGTTAAATTTTGATGTCACCCTCGATATACATAGGTCCTGAAGCATGTATTTCGGCGTCCACAGAATGTGTCAATAATTCTGATTTCGATTCTGAAAACAAATCCAGAATCCTTTTCGTTTTTTTTTCAGGAGAAGTACTACTAACAAACCGTCATTCCGAATGTCAATAGATCACTTTCAGAAGGGTTTACACGCACTCCGAACGTTTCTGAATTGTTCATCGAGAAGGCCATTAGATTAGATTAAAGAATAAAGCCAGTCTTATTAACGAAAATTGGACCTAGGTATCAATTTAAAAAAAAAAAATGAAATTTAAACAACATCGGCAGCAGAATCGTTGCCGATAAAGTTTGAAGTAGAATCCTGCTGCGGATAAGCTTTTGATGTTTGTTCGAGTACTCTATGGAATACAATTTTGGTGTGTCGTATTGGTACGATTGAAGATTGATACTTTTATGTATCTCGAATATTCAATGGCTGTGTTCGTAGAGTTGTGTTATGTTAAGTTTTTTGGCTATGTTTAGATTGTAACTCTTATCTTCGTCATGACGATCGTTTTGTTGATGAAATCGGTGAGGAGAAAATCTTACCCATAAACTCATAGTCATGACGTAATTAGCAATCACAGTTAAACAGGGTCTTTCCTAAGTGCATGGTTGTTTTGTTTTGACTGTTCGACAAAGTGAAGAAACGATCCTATCCTATCAAAAAATGGCCTTAAACTTCTTTTAATAGTAAAATTTTGCGTTCTTATATAGATGACCAACAAGATATTTTTCGCGAACTGTAAAAGCCATTCCACAAAGCAGCGAATGAATTTGACTTCACGTATTTTTAGCACCCAAACGTTGTAGCTCCATTGGCAATATTTGTTGGCGATGGTGATTGGAATGGGAAAAGCAATTCACCAAAAAAAAATTCGTTTTTCTTTTCTTTCTTCTAGGAACTTCTTTGTGTAATTGGGAAACTGCTTATCAACTGTGAAGAACATCAGAGCCGGAGTCGCACAAGGTTCGAAGCTTGGCTCCTTCCTCTACAGCTTGATGACATCAGACCAACCCATCCCAACTGGCTGTGAAATGTCAAAATTCACAATCATTCGCAATTCTCTATTCGCAGCTCGTATGAAAAGCACTTTGCGTAAGTGATAATAAGTAAAACTAGTGTAACTAGTGTAATCTAGGCCTATAAGGACCAGTTTGTACAAATACTGTTCAAATTTTGATTCAATTTTCAGCAATTTTAACTCCCTGCTTTTGCTGGATTAAGAGCTAGTTGTACAAACTCACCGATTTCAACGGTTTAACTGGGGTTCAACGATGGTTGAAGCTTGTTATTATTATTATTACAACATACTTGAACCTTGAACCATCGTTGAACATCAGTAGGTTTGCAGAAATCGATTAGTCAAAATTCTGAACCACGGATCAAGTTTTGAACCACGTTTGTACAACTGGAACTAACTGAAGCTTAAGGATGGTTTAGCATATTTGGCTAATATCACATACTTGAACTATCGTTTAACCTCAGTAAATCAGCTTAAATTGGTGACTTAAACTCCATGATTGCGTTTCGCCCAGATACGATAGTTGGGATCATCAGTTAGATGACTATCGTACCCTTCTAAGACGCAATTTTGTATCGATGTTTGCCTGAGCGCGGGCATTTAAAATTCTAAGTGTCTGAATTTAACCAAATTCCCTTAGAATAATAAAATTCATAGTATCTTAATGCTGTGATTTTTATATTAGTCGGTAAACATCGATACAAAATGGCTTTTTTACTTTGACCATAGCCTACCAACATAATTCCTCCACTATTCTTTTCTTTTCTTTTATAGCTGCAAAATCAATTTTCACATCTGAAAATGCCAAACAAAGAAAAAAGGGACAAAAGCATTTAATTCAAATCCTAAATTATACATATACATAAATACATAGTTATATTCCCCATTTTATTTGAACATAAGTTAGTTATTGTTAAAAGTTTTGGTTTATTTCTACTTTTAACTTTCATAAAATTCAATTTTGTGTTATGACAGCTGTTCAGGAGTACCATATTTCAAAAACAAAAATAAAGGCAGGTCCTAATTCGTATTTTGGGAATTTCTCACTGTGTTAAATATAGAATCTCAAAAAAAAAAACACGCCCGTTGTTAATATTATGTATATTGTAATTTATTTATTTATTTATTTATTTATTTATTTATTCATCTACAAGCAAAGCTTAACAGACTAATTATAATAATTTATAAAGGGAAATAAACTAAATATATTATATAGGTATGTACATATATACAGTAAAAACATAAGTAAGAATAAGTTTAATTTTACTATACAAAATATAATCAAAAAATTGCTTCAACCGAATGAATATAAATCAAATACAATGTTTTTGAAGCGGTCCCTTGAATAGTGCAATTCTAAGACAACACAAAATTTATTAAAAGATCGAATAGCTCTGCAGATAGGTTCATTCATCCCATAGTTTGTTCGATGCTGTTGCTGAAAAAGAAAATTTCGTTCCCTCAGTGGTCTAGCAGGAGCATAAATGGGAATAAGACTTAAAAGTGAGGGGCAATTAATATGGTTACATAATACATCTCTTATAAGCATTACTTCATGGGCGTTCCTTCTTTTAATAAGAGGCAGTATACCCAGTAACTGGCATCTAGCAGCATAAGAGGGGGAAAAATCCCAGCCCATTTTTCTAAATATATATTTAGTAAAACGTCTTTGTACATTTTCGATGCGATCTGAATGTACTTTGTAGATAGGGTTCCATATAATATCTGCATATTCAAGAATAGATCTAACTAATGCTACAAAAAGAGAAATGAGAGTGTGCGGATCAGTAAATTCCTTACTGTTTCTTTTAATAAAGCCCACAACAGAATTAGCTTTTGCTATCATATAATCGATATGTGACACCAAGATCTTTAATTTGATCTACTCTTTTTAGCTCACATTGATTGAGATTATAATCATAGATATAAATAGAAGAACTTTTAGAAATGGTTAAGACATTGCATTTTTTAAAATTAAGTTTGAGGCAGTTATCATCACACCACTTCGAAAGACTAAGCAAATCATGCTGAACATTTAAGCAATCACTAGGGTGATTAATTTTGAGAAAAAGTTTTAGATCATCAGCATTTATTAAACATTGACAAAATTTAATTTTTGACACTATGTCATCAATAAAAATTATGAACAACAAGGGTCCCAAATGACTGCCCTGGGGCACACCAGATGTACAGATTATGGATCTTGACAATCTATTATCAATAGTTACTCGCTGAGTTCTACCAATTAAGAACGAAGCAATCCAATTGAGCATTGCTGAGTGAAACCCAAAATGTTCAAGTTTCTTAATAAGAATACAGTGGCTAACTGAATCAAACGCCTTGCTGAAATCAGTATATATTGAATCTACTTGTGATCCATTTTCAACGGCATTAGCAACATAAGAAGTGAAGAGCGTGAGATTGGAGACTGTTGATCGGCCAGCGATGAAGCCGTGCTGATTTTCGGATAAATGTTCCTTGATATGAAATTGTAATTTAGATTTAACAATTGACTCGAATACCTTTGGTATTGGTGACAGTTTACAGATACCTCTATAATTTTCAATATTATTTTTGGATCCTGACTTGAAAATAGGAATTAAAAAGGAAGATTTCCATTCTTCAAGAAAAATTCCTGAGCTAAGTGATTTATTGAAAATCAAGGATAATGGCTTGGAGATTGTCTGAAAACACTCTTTTAGAATAATGGCAGGTATTCCATCTACCCCAGGTTTAGAATTTGGCTTCAGTTTAAAAAGCGCATTTTCAACATCAAGGATATCAAGCTGCATTGATCCGATATCAATTCTTGAAGCTATATCAACATTAACATTTGAATTCGTTGTTGAATTTGAGTATACAGATTCAAAAAATGAAGCAAATAAATTCAGGGTTTGGTCAACGTCATTAGATTCAATATCCTTATAACACATAGTTTTAGGTATTCCTACTGATTTCTTTCTATCGCTTATATAACACCAGAATGTTTTCGAATCAAGTCTGAGCTTGCTTTCGATATCTAAAATGTAATTATTATATAGAAATTTGCTTAAAACCTCAAACTCTTTCCTATAAACACTGAAGAGATTGTAGTCGGTTTGGTTAAGGGTTTTTTTGTACTTAGTATGAGCTTTATTTTTAAGGTTTTTTAAGTGAACTAGCTGATTATTGTACCAAGGGGGCTTTGACAATTTTCTTTTAGAAAAACATGGAACAAACCTAGGAAAAGAATTTATTAAAATATTTGTAAAACGAGAAAACATTTCTTGGGTATCCAGAAATTTGAATTCATTTTCCCAATCAAAAATGTTTATGAAATTATTAAGTCCCGAAAAATTTGATCTCGCGAAATTAAAAACTTTCTCAGAGTTTAAAATGGGTTCCAAGAATGTATAACCCCTCATTTCTATTAAAATTTGATTGTGGTGAATAGAATTACTTAATAATTGATATGGAGCCTCAAAAACATCGGTTTTAAAATCAGGTTCGTTAATAATTCTTCACTGTTCATTCAAAATTATCCAAAACACTACTTTATTCTTCCTACAAAACAATTTATTGTTCACCACTGAGATTAATTCACCAACTTTACTTTTCACTTTAATTACAACCGACTTTTTTCATTCATAATTAAAAACAAACTGTGTCTGTTGCCGATCAATCATGTGCCTTTTATACTTATTTGACAAACTGGAAATAGGTAGAATGTTCTGATATCTGCTTCAAGAGCTTTCCGAAGGAGAAATTTCCCATAACTTCCCTTTCTAAAGCTTTTATTTTGACATTTAGCACCAAGGTTCTAAAGGTCGAGAAAGTTCTCCGTGGGTTGGTTTGTAACAGGTATAATCTGGAAGATGGCGCTTCTTTATTCAAGAGTCGTTGTATAGTCCATTGGAGAGTCCTTCCTTATAGTTTAAATGTGGAAGTGGTTTCAATATCTTTCTAGTATTTATCACTTCACCAATTTCACCACTTCATCAAATTGCAGTGTTTTTCTAATACATGACGTGTCACATGCACGCACTGATTTAGGAAGTGTCAGCCTTAGTTCACACGGCAATGCACCGCACGTTTTTTTTGCAGTAGGTATAAATCCGTGCAAGTGAGCAATGGCGTATACATTCTACCAAAGACCGTATAATACCAAGATACCGCATCTCAACCAACCACCAAAAATCAGCTCTACATGCGGTCGGTCGGGGGAAGGGAAACATTCCCACGTATTGTATCACATCCTCATTCACATTCGAACTCACATAACACATACAGACATGCAAGCCTTTATTCGCCGCAGACCCACGACTCAGCGACCGCGCCACCGACGATTGTAAAACTTATACATAGACGGGGTTCTCACTCACACATCTATGGGGTCACCACTGGGGTCGTCACAGTACTAGCGCTTCGACTGCGAATTTTTACACTAGATGCAATATCTTGGTATTATACGGTCTTTGATTCTACCTACATAGAACCTTTCACACGACCGACACGCGACGTTTGTACGTTTGCCGCTTAGATTTATACTGTGTGTGAACCAGGCCATAGGTTGCCGTATAGTAAACGGTTCCAACACATGCGTGCGTGAATGTGTTAAGAAGTTATTCAATCACTAAACGCGGAATTTAGCAAGACTATTTCACATTTTTTTCATAACAATTACTACAAGTTAACAAATGTATAAATGCTAGCACGTCGTTATCTGTGCGTCGTTTATTAATATGAGGGTGGGGCACAGTACACAAATTTAAGGTATCATACTGCGCAGGTTGTCAGTCGAAAATAAAAAATGGCTGTGAGTGTGAGGAAGAAAACACACATAAAAACAACAACAAATTAAAATTGAAATTGTCAGAAATAAAAATGGCTGGGAGTGTGAGGACTTAAATACACGTAAAAACAACAACAAATACTTTGAAAAAATTTTTGATATATGCGCAGAAGAAACAAAAATCAAAACTCTAATGATATTACCTTTAAGATGTGTACTGTGGGGGTGGGGGAAGGTATATGAATTTCTTATAATTAATTATACAAAATAATAATTCAAGTAATAGGTACCTCTCCGTTGCTAGTACTCTCTTCAACACAATTGGTTGTAACCGTTTCGGTGCAGATATGTATGCAACCAGGTGGATAGTTCTGTGCATCACATATGGGGCATTCACTGTGAAAGAAAAAAAAAAATTTAATAAAAATAAGTAACATATTATTTCTTCATTAGATATGCCTTAAAAGTATAATATTCCAGTCGGCAGGTTTTTTCTTGCAAAATGATCAATTTTTTTTTAAAGTAATTGATAGGTGAGTTGTTTCTGAGTTGACTAAAAAAAATAGCCAGGTGTTGTGTGTCAGCACCCCTACCATTTTGAAAAACTTGTCAAATAAAATGTTCTGGCAATTTTTGTAGATAGATACATATACACATTTTTATTCTACGATGTATAGTTCAAAAGTTATTGTTTTCTAAAGTTGGCAGTTTCACGCTTAAAGACCAGAAGGCTGGTGAACGTTTTATCTCTGTACTATTAGCCGGCAGATCTTGTTAAAACTCCCAAACTCGACGGAGAATGCGTGCTTGCTCCATCAAGGTCAGACCTCACCGACACATTTGATGTCAAAAAAAGTTTAAGGGAAAGCAACGCTCTGTCATGCGACTTATATAACATCGTTCTTGAAAGAATAGTGCAAGACTCTCACGTCAACAACAGAGGCACAATCTTTCAAAAGTCCGTCCAATTACTGGCTTACGCTGACAGCATTGACATAATCAGACGAACAAAGCGTGATGTCAGTGGGGCTTTCGTGAGTATTGAGAAGGAAATGAAAGCAAACCGAAATATATGCTGTCAACAAGGAAGGACACCCAATATCGACGTCTCGGACAGAAGCAAAGCCCTCTATCGAGGTGTTGGGTTGTTAGTTGAGGCCATGGTGCACCCCGGTGGACTGTAGCACCACCTTAAGTAAGTATGTAACTGTAATGATGCATTACCAATTCAAGCCCTTGAAATTAAAGCATACAGAATCGCATATTGCAGTAGCACCAGCCAATCACGCACCAAACATCCATGTGACATACCCCGAAGACAACAAGTAACTAAACTTCGAATGTTAAGCAAATAGCAAGCAAGCTGATGGGCCATGCAATGAAGGCGACACCCAACACACCTACCACACCCAAGCTGGGTTGTTGGATGGTTTGTTTTGCCGATGCTGTTGATGATGAAAAAGATTTTCCTTCGACACCTTTATATTATAACTGACACCATCTCTTCACAGCATTTTAGCATAAAGAGACTTTCACCAGACAGCATAAACATGCAGTTCCAGTTCCCGAGCTCGACGCAATAGTCGACTTAAGGCCTATAGTGGTAGAACCTTCCATAGTCTGTGAAAGGAAGTTGGCGAAGGCAAATTGGATTGCCATAGGTAACTAAAACACCAGACTTATGAAACGGTCTGCCATCTACCAATACTCCAATATACTGTGATCTACCAGGTAAAACCTGATGTGATGTACCAGTTGTAATAGACTGTGATCTACCAGTATTGTACTACATCATACGTGATTACTAAGCCGTAGCCTGTGATGTACAGAAACCTTCAATTCCGCGATCTACCAGGCAAAGCCTGTGATGTACCAGATATTAAGTCTGAGATTTACCAGTTTTTGACTGTGATCTAGCCGGTGAGGTAAGGCTTGTTAAACTTAAGCGCTGACACCTAACCCGAACCAGAACCAGAACCAGCACCGGAGCCAGTTAATGTTATCGCGATTTGATTATTTAAATAGAAAATACAAGACACACTTTGTAAATAAGTTTATAAGAATAAAAAAGAATAATCAAAGGAGCCAAAGTTTCAAGTACTTTCCTTCAGCTTAAACCCTGGGTACGACTTCAGCGTTACCTCGGCTGGAAACATTAAAGTTCAATTACATAAGTATAAGCCGAGTTGGGCAATTTTGAATTCAAAGCTTTTTAATCAAAATTAAATTTTCTATCGAAATGTATAAATAAAAAAAAAAAAAGATTTTAAAAAAATTAACAGGAAAACTCTTTTTCGATACAATATGGCAAATTTCACATTCGTAAAAATATTCGAAACAAGATTTTGATCAAATAAGACGTTTTGACTTAAGGGAGTATTTTCAAAGTAGGTACTTAATTTTGTTTTACGACGTCTTGAATCTTTGAACTTTGATCCGAAAAAAATTATATGCAATTAAAAAAAAAATTGAAAATATTTTTTTTTTCAATATTTTTTATGTTGGTTTTCATTAACTTTTCCTGCTAAAATGTTCTTATAAATTTTGAACAAAAAGTTTAAAGTGTAAAATTCTCAAATTCAGCTTAATTTCAAAATCATACCGAAAATATTTGAAAGTAGCAAGTGTGACCGTTCTCTTAGAATTTAGAAGCATTTTCGGTCTTAAGCAAGTTTATGGGCCAAACAGCCCTGGATTTTCCATAAGGCCAGATTAAGTTAGATTTCGATATGAATAAGGCGTCAATTTTATTTAGTTTGGAAGGAAAAATATTCTCTTAATCTTTTGTATTTGTAACAGTTTGTAACAACACTTTTGACAACTTTTTTTAATAATCAAATATTAAATTTGTTCGTGTACTGTTTGGGCTAAATTTGGCAGTCCTTAAAATTTTGAAGGGGATGTTCTTTACTCTCCCGTGGGCGTTCTCTTCCGCCAAAAATAACACATTTTTTGCGTACACGAACACGAATTTGGATGTTTTGTGTGAGTACCTACACGAACAAACTTATTTATCAGTCAAACTTTGACTATTGCCATGTAGTCGTTCTGATCAAAAATTTGTATGTCCCGTTGTCTCGTATATCTCGTTAAAACCATTTTCAACTACTTTACAATTCATATATACATATACAGCTGCGGTCAAAATAATACTAGTGCTCCTTGTCAAAAAATCAAAATTGAAAAAAAGTTGATCCCTTAATTTTAAACAAATTAATACCCATGTGATTTTTAAATTGGAGTTTTTAAGCTTTTATTTTCACAAAAAAATAAAATTTCAAATATAATTTTTGATCCTATATCTTCCAATTTATTGAAGAACTTCTGAAAAACAGCGGTCAAAAAAATAGTAGTACGTAGATAATCCACCTTTAACTATTACAAAAAAGCAAAGTTAGGACAAAAATTGTATCATAAGATGTAGTTGGGGGTTTGAACCTTAAACTTACATTTAGTTGCAAGTCCCTCATTGGAAATAACAGTAGCACAACGGCGTTGCATTGGGTTTATCAGGTTTTCACACAAAGCTTCCCTACGGGCCTTATTGTTAGAGGGCTGGCAACTGGCAACATTATTTCTTTGCATCGCACAAGAAGTTCTCAATGGGATTAATGTCTGAAGCCTGTGCGGCCAGTCCATCACATTAACTCTCTTTGCCTGGAATCAAGTTTACAAGTTTACTAGTAGACTTTGGGTCATTTTCTCACTGAAAGACCCATTTCAGTGGTATTTCATCTTCAGCATAGGGTAACATTACTTCCTGCATGATCTTAACACATATTTGCTAATCCATAATACCATCAATTTGGTAGTTATATTGGAAAAACACCATAAAAGGAAAACCATGCCCAAACCATTATGCTGGGTTCTCCGTGTTTAATTATTTTTGATTTGAAATGTGGATAATATTCTGTGCTTGGTCGCCTTGTTACATATTGACGAGGTCCATTTCTACCATATAAAAAAATCTTGGACTCATCTGACCACACAATATTTCTCCAATTTGATAAAGGCCAGTCAAAGTGGTTCCTTTGCGAATTTCAATCTTTTTGTTACATTGTTTTTTGTCATCAATGGTACCTCTCTATTGTTGTGGGCGCCTTGAATATGTTCTCGTGAACTTTAACAAACTGTTTTATTGATGGCATCAACATAAAATATGCCTTTAATTTCAGAAGCTGGCGTAAAGGGATTTATAATTTTAAATGCCTGATGACTCATTTTATCAACTTTGGTGGAAATAGCGGCTTCCGCCTACCATTTTCTGGCTTTGGAAATTAAATAATGGCTTTTCTTACCATTCTTGCTGAGCATTCAACTAGGCATTGAACCAGCGCATAAGTTTTGCCTTTCGATATCAGTCTTCTAACTAGGACACGCTATTCCGGTGTTCAGTGTTTGCCTCTGTCCATTTCTGGCAAAAATATCCCCAATTTTTTAATAAAAACTATGAAGGTGTTATGGATAAACAAAAACCAACGTTTTTTTAAATGTTCAATTTTAGAAATAAAAGATACAAATAATATTTCTTCACATAAACCGGTGCACTACTATTATTTTGACCGGAAGAATTCGCTTTGATTAATAATGGTTGTTTATTTGTCATATTACCGTTGCAAGAAAAAATGTATTTGTACCCGATCATTAAGAAAACGTTATTTATTCAAAATGTAACAGTTTTTTAATATCAACGCAATATAAAACTTACAATACAAAATCAAGGTTCTGCATTTCTTTTACTTGTACTACTATTATTTTGACCGCAACTGTATGTATGTAGGTGCTTTATAGTGGTTCAAGTAGTACCATAGACTAACTAATAATAAAGACAGGCCGCTTCATATAAAGAAAAAGGACCCGATTTGAGATTGCCTCCACTTAGATTGCCTCCACCTTCAAACATGTTTTGTACTTGGCGAGAAAAGCTTTTGCTGTATATGAAGCTTTCAAGTTGCATCGAACTGAAACTCTTTCACCACTATCGCAAGTGTACCTGTTTTTGTTGTTGGTTTTTGGGTATTTTGTCTGTTTTTTTTTGCAATTAATGAAGGTTGTGAAGCAGTGGTGGTAGTTTTTTTGTCTTCATAGTTTGCTCTTACTTAAATTTTGCTTGTGTGTGTGTACACTTCAGGTATAATTATTTCATTCTTGTCGATCTTGGCAAGAATTTTCGTTTTTAATTTCTTCTGAGGTAGGTTTGAAGGAAAAATTTGTTCTTTGGAGGATTTCTCTGTTTTCACGTTTGGGGTGGAATGGTAGACTTGGTGGCGGTTGTTTGTGTTTGCAATTTTTTGCTCTCATTTATCCTTTTTTGTGCGCTTGCTTGTGTACTCTTGCATATACATTCATAAATATAATATCGATCTTCTAGTAATGATATAAGAATTTTCGTTTTTGGTAGTTTCGAGGATTTCTTTACAGCATCAAAATGTAGGCAGGTGGTATGAAGGAATATTTTATTAATTTTATGTATTTATTTATTTATTCAGTACCGAAATAAAAACATGTTCAGAAATACAGGTGAATAACATATAGTCTAAGAGTCCACAGCAAATTTTGGGAGTGGAGGTATAACCAAAATCGGAGTATGAGGGATTATAGGTACATGTATCATTATATCAAATACCAAAGTCTGGCAGGTTTTGTTTTCAGCCCTTGGGAGGGGTGAGGGGCTAAAAAGTGCTAGATCCCCTGATTTATTTTCATGATTATAACCTATTTAATCAATTTTTGAAAAATCGGATATGATTCCCTGTCATTTTTTCTAAGCATAAACACCACAATTTTGACGGTCCGATTAATAGAACTCAAGATATAACCATTTTACGTGAACCTTATCATCCCTTTTTTGGAGATTTTTAGCAAATCAAAAAATCAACAAATAAAGTCTCCACAAATACGCTAATAAGGTTTGCTTAAAAAGGTTAAATCATGGGTCCTATTTATCGGATCACAAAGATAAAAGTGTTGGGACTTAGGGAAAATGACAGAGCATGATTTCCTATTTTTTAAAAGTAAATTGAAGTGTTAATGACACTACCATATAAATAGGAAACCAAGCGGGCTTTAAACCCCCACCCCCACCAAAGACTGAGAAAAAAACCTGCCAGACTTTCATATTCCATATCACGATACATGTACCTATAATCCCTCATACTCTGATTTTGGTTATACCTCCACTCCCAAAATTTGCTGTCGGCTCTTGGTCTAATACCTAATTTGTTTAATTGCAAAAATAAACTTACCGAGTCGAGGAGTATGTTCGCAAATGATGTAGGTATATAACATTCCTTTAAATCGAGTGAGCTTATTGTAAAGTTAAAATGCTATCTTTTGCATAAATAAAGATTCATTATTTCTATAGGTACATTCATGTTTTTTCTATTAATTTTATAGGAAAATGCGCCCGAAAATAGCGATATTTTCACTTTAAACAAATTTGTACTTCTTATAGTAATTTATCATGTTCACTTGAATCATTACAATTTTCTAAAAATATAATCCTTGTTATATCATCATTCATTTCATACCTCAAAAAAGAATTAGGTACTGAAGTTATAAACCATTTCCGGAGAGCTTATTCGTGATATTTCAAATCCTGTATTTGTACCTAGTTTGCAAAATTATGGGTTGAGTAATGTTCAAAAATCGATATAAAATCATGTGGTTAACCTAGAAATATGTCTGATACACCAAAATAACCTGTTATTAATCAAAACTATTATAAAATACAAATTTTTAAAATCGTATTTAAAATGAGAACATTATTGTAAGCCTTGCTTTTAAACCTTTTGAGACCTCTCAACTACTCAAATTAAATGCAAATATAGTTTTAGCATGCATTGCAAATTTATGATTTTTTCAACTTTCTACAGATATCTAGTTTCTGAAAATCGAAGCAGCATTTCTCGACTTACGTAGAATTTAATGCAATTAATTTAATTACAATTTAACTGTGATGATAATTTTTGTCTTTTTCTTTTCTTTTTCTTGCCTTTTTTTTTTTTTTTTGCATTTTTTAAATTTTTGTTTGTATGTTTATTTGTGTGTTGCTCCCAAGCTCCAGAGTTAAGTTTCAATTTATTAATCAATTGCAAGCAAATTTGAATCGGTGAGAAAAAAAAGGAAAACATTCCACAAATCATAGTTCGAGGCAAATCGAAAAAAAACTGTTTATTGCCAAAACTAAAAGTTACTCTCGAAATTTTATTAAGGAACAAATGTAAAACTAGCATTCAGAAGTAACTTGCCAAAAACTTGGGTGTAAAATTATTAAAGGTAAGCCCAGGATTTACTGATAAAGGGGGTGGAATGTTTTCCTTTTTCCACTCAATTGGTAAAAAATTAAGACAAACGACTTTAAACTAATTTTTTTATTTAAACAATACAAAAAAATAGATAAAAAACTCTAGAATATATTATTATTGATATTGAGTGAAAATAAAAAAATATAGAATTAACAACAACACTTTATTTACTACCGTTATTTATTACAGTTGTGATAAAAAGAATTTTGAAAATCCCCTTCATCACTTTTTGCAATATTCGATATTTTTCGAACTATTCAGAGACCCCGTGTACAAAAACTTTGAAAAGCATATAGACTAAGAGCCCACAGCAGATTTTGGGTGTGAACGATAGCAAAAAAAGAAGTATAGGCGTCGAAAGCTTCATTAAAGACTATTAAAAAAATCAAAGTCTTGCAGTCCACAACTGGGGCCTTTACGAGTAACAGTGCATCGAAAAAAAAAAAATATGAATGCAACTTCGAGGATAATCGTGTTAGCCGAAATTGGTTTTCACCCCGCCCTAGATAAGCTCCGCGGATCCCATATCGCGGAATCTGAGATCATTTGAGTGTTAAATTCGCCCTGCCAGACTGTTTAAAAAAACGTTTTTCACTTTGAATTTTGAATTTTTTAAACGGTCTGGTAGAGCCAACTATACACTCAAATGTTCTCAGATTCCGTGATATGTGATCCGAGGAGCTTATCTAGGGAGGAGTGAAAACCAATTTCGGCTAACACGATTATCCTCGAAGTTGCATTCATATTTTTTTTTCGATGCACTGTTACTCGCAAAGGCCCCAGTTGTGGACTGCAAGACTTTGATTTTTTTAATAGCCTTTAATGAAGCTTTCGACGCCTATACTTCTTTTTTTGCTATCGTTCACACCCAAAATCTGCTGTGGGCTCTCGGTCTAATAGTTTTTCAAGATATTGAATAAATTTGGACAATAATAATCGTCAAAATTTGAATATTTAAACAGAAAATTTCAAACTTTGAGTGGAAAAAGGAAAATATTCCTGGAATGTTTTCCTTTTACCACTCAAAAAAATTTTATTTGCTCATTTAAAGGCATAGGTTTTATTGGAATGATTTCCTTTTTAGGCTCATCAGGTGCGCTATGTAAATATCTACATTTCTGCATTTTTAGTTCAGTTTCGCAATTTTGTGGAATGTTTTCCTTTTTCTTCTCACCGATTCATTTGTATTTTGATCATTTTCGAGGTTAAGCAAAAAAAAAATCGAAAAATGTCGATCCCGCTGCATTAAATTCTATATAAATCGAGAAATGCTACTTCATTGTTCAGAAATTAGGTATCTAAAGAAATTTGAAAAAATCTTGAATTTTCAAAGCGTGCTTAAATTATATTTGCATTTAGTTTGAGTAGTTGAAACTTGAGATTCTTTTTTGAGGTATGAAATGAATGATAATATAACAAGGATTATATTTTTAGAAAATTATAATGATTCAAGTGAACATGATAAATTACTATAAGAAGTACAAATTTGTTTAGAGTGAAAATATCGCTATTTTCGGGCGCATTTTCTTATAAAATTAATTGAAAAAACATGAATGTACCTATAGAAATAATGAATCTTTATTTATGCAAAAAATAGCATTTTAACTTTACAGTAAGTTTACTCGATTTAAAGGAATGTTATATACCTACATCATTTGCGAACATACTCCTCGACTCGGTAAGTTTATTTTTGCAATTAAACAAATTAGGTATGTTATTCACCTGTATTTCTGAACATGTTTTTATTTCGGTACTGAATAAATAAATAAATACATAAAATTAACAAAATATTCCTTCATACCACCTGCCTACATTTTGATGCTGTAAAGAAATCCTCGAAACTACCAAAAACGAAAATTCTTATATCATTACTAGAAGATCGATATTATATTTATGAATGTATATGCAAGAGTACACAAGCAAGCGCACAAAAAAGGATAAATGAGAGCAAAAAATTGCAAACACAAACAACCGCCACCAAGTCTACCATTCCACCCCAAACGTGAAAACGGAGAAATCCTCCAAAGAACAAATTTTTCCTTCAAACCTACCTCAGAAGAAATTAAAAACGAAAATTCTTGCCAAGATCGACAAGAATGAAATAATTATACCTGAAGTGTACACACACACAAGCAAAATTTAAGTTAGAGCAAACTTCACTTCACAACCTTCATTAATTGCAAAAAAAAAAACAGACAAAATACCCAAAAACCAACAACAAAAACAGGTACACTTGCGATAGTGGTGAAAGAGTTTCAGTTCGATGCAACTTAAAAGCTTCATATACAGCAAAAGCTTTTCTCGCCAAGTACAAAACATGCTTGAAGGTGGAGGCAATCTAAGTGGAGGCAATCTCAAATCGGGTCCTTTTTCTTTATATGAAGCGGCCTGTCTTTATTATTAGTTAGTCTATGGTAGTACATATTGTATTTTAAATATTTTATGCAAATATTAATGTATTGTATATTTAACAGTCAAATTAAATCATAAATCCATTTTGCAAATATTTTTATTTTTCTCGATTTGGTCCTTTTTTATTTTTAAACTATTTAGAACACTCATGCCGTTAGGTCAAGATGAACCTTTTCTTCTTTTTTTCTAATTTATTGTCGTCATAGTTCATTCGAGAGTATTTATAATTAGGTTAGGTTAGGCTATGTATGGGCTGACAGTTAGTCTTGTTACCGTCACAACTAGTTCAATGTATATCAATTGTGGTACCCTTGGGATTGTGAACCCCATGAAATGAAACCTATGATAAATCCCATGTCAATTCAAGCCCGTTAAGGGTGTTGATAAGTTTCAGCACACTATAGCCTGAAAAGTCGGTGGGTATTTCTTAGTCGTTGGAGGAATGTCCGTCGTCATATATTCACGTGGCTGAGGAGAGAAAAACGCCTTTCAAAAGAGTGATCCTTTCCTTACCCCCATTTGAGAAATCATCTCTCTATCAGGCCCGTAAGAGAAGTGGATCCATGCAACGTCTGGTGGGTATGATAGGTCAGTGGTTGGTGTATGTATCCGTTCGATGAAGGAAAGTCTGTCGTCAGTCGTTATAGTAAGTGTGCACTGCAAAGAGATTGCAATCTTTTTAAGAAAATAAAATTGCGACTGCATTTTTTGAAGTGCCATTCTTTAAAAAATAATGTAAGAATATCTTTTTGTTGAATTGAATAAATAATGCCTGCGAACCTTCAGAAGCATCGAATTTATATCTTAAGACTACCGAAACCAAATAATTGTTGAATTACTTCTTTTTTATGGGATTTCAAATCCTTGCCCTCAAAAGTGGGCGGGGCATACATTTTGCATCATTTTTTGTTATTATTATTATTATAGAGTTTATATACATACTTCTCAACATCTGTGAAGTTGGGAATTACCTATCCCGGGCTTTGCCAAGGGATTAGGCTCTGTTGGGGCTTAGACCATGTTCTATCCCTTTAGTTGGAGTTTGTTTGTAGAAATCGTCGCACAATATTACACGTGTTTAGGATCACAGATTTTTGCATTGTTAGTAGTGCACTTTCAAGACTATGTTGCCTAAGATGTTCGTTAAGTTTCTTCGGAATCAATCCAGTAGCTGAGAGTATTATTGGTGTTATGGTTACTCGATCGGCGTGATACATCATCCTCAGTTCTTCAGCAAGTTCCGTATACTTCTCAATTTTCGTGCTGTAAGTCGTTTGTAGATTTTTGTTGAGTGGAATGGCTATATCAAAGAGATGGATCGCATTCTTAGTTTTATCAAACAAAACTATATCAGGCTTATTGGCTCGTATAGTGCAGTCGGTGACAATCGATCTATCCCAGTAGAGTTTTGCTGTGCTGTTTTCCAATACAGATGGTGCTTCGTATTTATAATAGGGAACTAATTGCGACACTAAGTTGTATTTGTTTGCCAACATTTGATGTATAATCTTGCCAACTTGGTTGTGTCTAACTGTGTAGTCAACTCCAGCCAAGACGGGGCATCCTCCGATAATATGATCTATTGTTTCTGCTTGGTTGTTGCATCGTCGGCATGTATCGCTGACAAGGTTTTCTTTCAGAATATATTTTCGGTAGTTCCGTGTGGCTATTACCTTATCTTGGATAGCGATAATGAATCCTTCGGTTTCTCCAAAAAGATATCCTCGTTTCAACCAAAGGTTGGAGTTCAATAAATCGATGTGGCTTTGGTACATTTGCCCTGGATGTATCCCGTGTAGTGCTTTGGCTTTCCATTTCACTATTAGCTCTTCTTTAGAATGGACATTACTAGGAATTGGAAACTCTTCTTCCCTTAGGTTTAAGGGGGTGTAGTTCCTATCTGCTAAGCAAACAGTTCGGATCATGTCAGATGCTGCAATCTGTTCCCTGAAATAACTTCTCAGATTCAGTACTTGAGAGTAGTGAAGGTTAGGGATGTCCAAGAGACCTCGTCCACCAGCTTCAGTTGGGAGTGAGCACCGCTCTATTGCACTTCTAGGGTGCTGACAAAGGTGTTTTGACAAACTCGTTCTGATAGATGTTGCAATTTGATCAAGGTCTGTGTCTGACCATTTTACTATTCCAAACGAGTAGGTTAGTACCGGAATTGCCCAGGTGTTAATGGCTGTACGTTTGTTTCCGGCGTTTAAGTGCGATTTTAGAATTTTCCTAATCCTTTGGTCAAACTGTTGTCTTACTCTTTTCTTATTTTCACCATTTTCTAGTCCCCTTAGTTGTAAAAAACCCAGATACTTATAGTTTTCGCCCGCTGTTAAGTTGGCGATGGTATTATTTTCGTCGATTGAGTATCCGTCTGTGTCATCTTGGACTTTCCCTTTCTTAATGTGTATTGTTTTACATTTATCGATCCCGAACTCCATTCCAATGTCATCACTGAATCTTTTAACTTGCTCATCATTCTGAATAGCTTCTCTTTGTTGCTCGCGTAGAGTTTTAAATCATCAACATAAAGAAGATGGTTGATCTGTAGGCTTCCAGTTTCAGCCTTTAAGTTGAAACCAATGTTAGCTTTTCGGAGCACCTTGCTTAGTGGATTCATGCCAAGGCAGAACCATAGAGGGCTGAACGCATCTCCTTCGAAAATTCCAAATTTTATTGGGATGGATGAACTCGAATTTTGTCCAAGGTGCAATTTAACATTCCATTTCTTCATGGCGGCTTCCATAAAACGAACGACGTTTGCTTCAATCTTGTATGTATCAAGGATTTTTAGCAGGTACGGATGCGGAAGGCTGTCAAATGCCTTCTTATAATCTATATACCCCATGGAGAAATTGCGCTTGTTTTGGATCGCCTGGTGGACCAGAACAGAGTCAATTGTCAGTTGTTCCTTGCACCCCATGGAGTTTTTCGAACATCTTTTTTGCTCACATGCACTGATCTCTATATATAACTGGATAGTGTATTCCAAAGAAAGTATAACAGTTTTTTTGACTCCAATTGAAGATGACATTTGTTAGGCATTCTCACTTTTTGACGTCTGCTGAGCACAAAAAAAAAGTAATTTGAAGTGAGATTTTTATTTGTACAAAAACAGAATATTTTGTTTATTTTTTTTAAGTTCTGTCGGAATGTGAACGAAACTCCTGTGCAGCTCTTCAAATTCTCGAGAAGTGTGGTTTGCAGATGTCTAACGCGCCCCGGGAAGTAGTGGTCAGTTTGAGGAGGAACATACATTTCTTTGCCAGGAAAAAAATTTCAACCGGGGTACAGGCCGACAAATGCCACCAACAATCTACGGAACTGGCTGGTGATTTACTGTCCAAGCGACAACTGCGTTGCTAAGAGCTTATTGGATCTTATGGAGATGAATGCTAACACCATGGGTATCAACGTCCAGTTTGCCCTGCAAAATGGCCGCATTGAATCGTATGTAGGGTGTTTGCGAGAGAACATTCGCCAAGGAGCTCAGACTGTCGTTTGGCTGGGGGAGATGTCATCACCTGGGACCTTCGTAGGACATGGTTAGTCTATCTTATTTTTGTTCTAGATATCGTTAGATGCTAAGCAATGTTTTATTTCATTTTAGTGGACCAGCTGATATTAAACAAATCTACGAATACGGAGGACGTACTGTGAGATTTTTGCCCAACAGTGAAGCTGTCTATGCCAGTATTGGTCGACCCGACATAACTCTAAAGGTATACATAGCTAAATCAACTGTTCCACTTATTGAATCGTCCCTTAAATTATATGGTGGAATGTCGATGTCAAGAATTAAATAAGTTTTTGCTGAGAAAATGTGTTTTTATTTAAGAGAATGTGGAGACTTCTAAGATCCCAGAAATATAAAAAATGTTTTATTGTTAAGTTTTTCATTGATCCAATAATGTATTAATAAAATTCTATTCTGTAACATATCTAATTGTGTTTTTTTTTTTAATTTTCTTGGCTTATGTTTTAGGGCTGCTGAATCCTTGATATTGATAGATAAACCAAGCTCCCATTTCCAAACTATTTGCTTTATTTGAATGATTGGAACGCATTTAAGTCTCTTTTTAAGTATTCTAACTAGAATCGAAAACCATTTTCAATTCGGAAAAGGATTTCAAAAAATTTGCATATAAAAGCAGTATCATCATTTTTCCACCTTCAAAAAACTCATGAAATGTGTTTTGTATGCAAATTTTTCGAAATATAAGTTTGAATTGAAAATGGTTTTAAAAACCATTGAAAGGACTTAAATTCAAACTCAGAAACGTTCCAATCATCCAAAAGGACCAAATATTTTGGAAATGAGAGCTTGGTCTATCCATCAATTTCAAGAAATTTCTAAAAATTCGTAGAAATTTCTTGATATTGGTAGAAAGACCAAGCTCCCATTTCCAAACTATTTGCTTTATTTGAATGATTGGAACGCATTTAAGTCTCTTTTTAAGTATTCTAACTAGAATCGAAAACCATTTTCAATTCGAAAAAGGATTTCAAAAAATTTGCATATAAAAGTAGTATCATCATTTTTCCACCTTCAAAAAACTCATGAAATGTGTTTTGTATGCAAATTTTTCGAAATATAAGTTTGAATTGAAAATGTTTTTAAAAACCATTGAAAGGACTTGAATTCAAACTCAGAAACGTTCCAATCCTCCAAAAGGACCAAATATTTTGGAAATGAGAGCTTGGTCTTTCTACCAATATCAAGAAATTTCTACGAATTTTTAGAAATTTCTTGAAATTGATGGATAGACCAAGCTCTCATTTCCAAAATATTTGGTCCTTTTGGATGATTGAAACGTTTCTGAGTTTGAATTTAAGTCCTTTAAATGGTTTTTAAAACCATTTTCAATTCAAACTTATATTTCGAAAAATTTGCATACAAAACACATTTCATGAGTTTTTTGAAGGTGGAAAAATGATGATACTACTTTTATATGCAAATTTTTTGAAATCCTTTTTCGAATTGAAAATGGTTTTCGATTCTAGTTAGAATACTTAAAAAGAGACTTAAATGCGTTCAATCATTCAAATAAAGCAAATAGTTTGGAAATGGGAGCTTGGTCTTTCTACCAATATCAAGAAATTTCTACGAATTTTTAGAAATTTCTTGAAATTGATGGATAGACCAAGCTCTCATTTCCAAAATATTTGGTCCTTTTGGATGATTGAAACGTTTCTGAGTTTGAATTTAAGTCCTTTAAATGGTTTTTAAAACCATTTTCAATTCAAACTTATATTTCGAAAAATTTGCATACAAAACACATTTCATGAGTTTTTTGAAGGTGGAAAAATGATGATACTACTTTTATATGCAAATTTTTTGAAATCCTTTTTCGAATTGAAAATGGTTTTTGATTCTAGTTAGAATACTTAAAAAGAGACTTAAATGCGTTCCAATCATTCAAATAAAGCAAATAGTTTGGAAATGGGAGCTTGGTTTATCTATCAATATCTAGGATTCAGCAGCCCTAAAACATAAGCCAAGAAAATTAAAAAAAAAAACCACAATTAGATATGTTACAGAATAGAATTTTATTAATACATTATTAGATCAATGAAAAACTTAACAATAAAACATTTTTTATATTTCTGGGATCTTAGAAGTCTCCACATTCTCTTAAATAAAAACACATTTTCTCAGCAAAAACTTATTTAATTCTTGACATCGACATTCCACCATATAATTTAAGGGACGATTCAATAAGTGGAACAGTTGATTTAGCTATGTATACCTTTAGAGTTATGTCGGGTCGACCAATACTGGCATAGACAACTTCACTGTTGGGCAAAAATCTCACAGTACGTCCTCCGTGTTCGTGATTTGTTTAATATCAGCTGGTCCACTAAAATGAAATAAAACATTGCTTAGCATCTAACGATATCTAGAACAAAAAATAGGTTGACTAACCATGTCCTACGAAGGTCCCAGCCAATGCCGTCATAAACAAACGATTGTGTAACGACCAGTCGGCACCCATTAGAGGAACATTCGGTGACTCCAAGGACATTATGTCTTGTTGAGAGCGGACGTTGTACAAATGTATTATTCCTTTCTTTTCGGCCACCAACACCTTGCCAGGTTCGTCTGGATGTCTGGATGCCAGCGCACTGACATACCAGCCTAAGACAGGCAGAAGGTTGTAACAGTTTCAAAGCTGTGAGCTGAGCTCCAAATCTTACACGAATGATCGTCACTAACGGAGGCAAGGAACTCTTCGTCATGCTCCCAGGCCACATCGTTGACGTAATTCGTGTGTCCTTTAAGAATGAATTTGTAAAAAGCCATACATTTGTTCGGAAAAGTTTACCACATGAGATGGATCAGTTTTAGTTCGCATTTTTAATAAAGTTTTAGAATTCTCTTGAATATTAATTTTAAACTCGGAAAAGTTAAACCTTTTTGTTTTTTTCACTTTTTGACGTTTGAAGATGTCAGTTTTCACTTTTTATGTTATACTTTCATACAGTATAACAAAAAAAAATAGGCAACGTCACTTATAAAAGTTCTTCAAATGGAGTCAACTTTTTTGTATGGATACGCTATCCAGTTATATATAGAGATCAGTGCTCACATGTTATGATATTGTTTACAGTGCAGTGTCGATACACGCGATTGGTAATAATTTTTGTTAGAAGCTTGTATAATGTAACGGGTGATTTTTTAAGAGGTTTAGAACTTAAAAAAAAAAAAACAAAAAATTCGAAAAAATGAATGAAATATTTATTTGAATCGATAGTTTGAACCTTGCAATTTAATGTTTAAAGATAATTTCATGCAAATGTTGACCGCGGCTGCGTCTCAGGTAGCCCATCCGCTGAGTCCAATTTTGGCATACTGTTTCACACATATCGGCCGGTATCTCACGAATGAATGCATGGATGTTGGCTTCCAGTGCGTCAATCGAAGCGGGCTTGTCCCTATAGACATTAGCCTTGACATACCCCCACAAAAAATAATCTAATGGTGTCAAATCGCACGATCTAGGCGGCCAATTGACCGGCCCGAAACGTGAAATTAACTGTTCACCAAACTCGCCTCGCAATTGCGCCATTGTTTCGCGTGCTGTGTGGCATGTGGCACCGTCTTGTTGAAACCACATATCATGCAAGTCAAGAACTTCCATTTCGGGCAAAAAAAAGTTTGTTATCATCGCTCGGTAGCGTTCACCATTGACAGTAACGCTGCGATTCGCATCATCTTTGATCGCGATGAACATTTCGAACCGAGCACGAATTTTGATAGTAAAATTCAATAATTTGCAAGCGTTGTTCATTTGTAAGACGATCCATGGTTAAATTGCAAACCAAACTGAAGCTGTTTGACAGTGACACAAGGTACTAAACACACGTCAGCTGTCAAAACCAGTGTTGCCAAAACCAAACCAGCTAAAAAATCACCCGTTAGAATGACACGTGATTGGCCTGAAACTAGCAGGATCCGATGTATTGGTCCCTTTTGGTATTAAAAATGTGCTTCCAGTCATCATAAAACCCGGAATTTTTTCAGGTTCTATCAAAAGCTTAGTACAAAATTCAGCAATGAAGATGTGAGAACAAGTTAGTTTCTTTAACCATATATTTTGGACTTTGTCGGGACCAGCTGATTTCCAATTGGTGGTTTCTTTTATGGCATCTCTTACTTCATCAAGTGTAATGTTAGAGCTTTGCATCTCGTTGTAGCCGAAACTATGTTCTTGTTCTTCGGTTAGCCATGCTGTGTCTAGGTTTATGCTTTTTGGTTTACTCCATATACCTCTCCAAAACTCTACAACTTGTTCCATAGGAGGCAATTCAGTAGCGTCGTTTGTTCCTGGACCTTCATTTTCAATTTTCCGGTAAAATTGTCGTTGGTTTCTTCGAAAAGCTGGTTTTCTAGCTTTCGGGCTCTTGATTCCTTGAACCTTTGGAGTCTTTTTGAGTAAGCTGCCAGTTGCTGGGTTTTTTTATCCTTGATGTCTGTTAGTAAGTGAAAACTCAGGTTTTGTAGAGGTGTGGGGGAAACAATCTTTTTTATATGCCTTAATATGTGTTTAGATCTTATTCCACTCCCATAAGCCATTAACCGGCCTAAGTCTTATTATTATAATTATTATTATTATTATTATTATTTATTTAAGTCATCTAATTACTAGTTTAACAGAAATTTATTAACATGGCTTGAACATATAGGTAGATATTATGATTGAAAAAAGCTGTTTTAAATTTACATGAAATATTTAAATATTGATCAAACAAATTAATATATTTATTATTAAAAATATTAAATAATTTAAACATTTTATTTAGAGGAGAAAATCGTTCATAATTAGTACGATAGTTTGAGATGAGTATGCATTCGGGCATTAACCTATTATTGAGGCAATTCGTTTTGTTTTTATTGAAATAGCCAAAAAAGACAAGTGAAACGTTAACGATTACATCACTACTTGACCATATCCAAACAAATGAACGTTGACGTGGAGTTAACAAGAGCTTAATTAAATCATTTTGTTCGTTGACGATCACACAACATTGACTGCGGTGTTATCGAACAATACAATGTGGATGAATTAAGAAACCTCTTAAAAATCAGACATTTTTGAATTTTTTTTTTCTGCTCAGGAAAAAGGTGATTTTAGGGCAGTTGGGTGACATTTTAAACCGAAATAAACTTATTTTGTCGTCAAAATATAATTCATCCATCACCTGTCAAGCCATTAACTGTCAAGTTCCATTGGAGGATGGCTACGATGTCGATGGATTAGAAAGCAGCTAAAAATCAGAAAATTTTAAAGTTTTCTTATTGCTCCGGAAAAAATGATTTTAGGTCAATTGCGTGACATTTGGATGAAAATATACGTTTGCTGTCAAAATATAGCTCGTCTTTCATCTGTCAAGCCATCAACAGTCAAATTTCTTTGAAGGATGGCTACGATGTTGATGGACTAAAAGGCCTCTTAAAATCCGAAATTTTTGGAGTTCATTTACTGCTCCGGAAAAAGTGATTTAAGGGCAATTGGGTGACATTTGCATCGAAATATACTTTTGCTGCCAAAATTAAGTTTGCATTCCATCTGTCAAGCCATCAAATATCAAGTACCTTTGAAGGATGGCTACGATGTCGATGGATTAAAAAACATCTAAAAAAATCAGAAATTTTAAATATTTTTGTACTGCTCCGGAAAAAAGTGATTTTAGGGCAATTCAGTGACATTTGGATTGAAATATACTTTTGTGCCGTCAAAGTATAGTTCATCATCCTCATCTGTCAAGCCATCAACTGTCGTTGTTTAAAAATACTCAAAAATGCTAAAATTTTGAGATTGAAATAAAGGTCAACGCAGAGTCCGTTGACATGGTAGAAAAAGCCGCCTTGTCAACGTAAAGATACAGTCAACGCGTTGTTGATTAGTCTGTCATAGTGTCCTAACTACGTTGACAGGGTGATTACACGGCCAACGAAAATAGTCAACGCATTGACCTTTAAGTTCGTGTCAACGAGAGTCTCAACGCAGCCGTCAACGCGTGGACAGCATTCTGCGTTGACGATCACACGACAAGACAACCTTGGGACAGAATTTTACGTCATTTTTAAGTCAGAGAGTCAACGCGTTTACCATTTGCGTTGATCGTCTAATCATAGCCTTTCTGGCTACAACCATCAAAAGTATACAAAAAAATATAAGTATTTATGATTTCAAAATTCGCAAATTTAAATGAGAAATATTGAAAAAGGTAGGATTTTTGTCATTCATAAGATCTATTGATGATTTTACAAAACTGGAAGACTAAATGTCTTTCATTTAGCTATGTTTGAATTGAATAATTACTTTGATCTTTTAAGCAACAATCCAACCTCAAAAACTATAATAAGCATTAACGAAAGAGTTTTTAATAATTGTAACACCAATGAAGTCAATCCATTTTTTGGATCGGCAGAACTTTGATTTATTAGTGTGTTATCTAGATGCTTTTGTAAGTTTACCAGATCTGATATTTTTGTCTGAGATTTGAATTTTTGTATGTGAAATAGATGATTATTAGGTATATTCCTGATTACAATTTGTGAAACAAAATGCTGCAGGTGGAGTAGGAGTTTTCGTTCGTGATTCTTTGAATTATGAAGATTATAAAATTGATTGAATTGTTTTACAAAATATGCAATAAAAATTTTAAATTTATATGTGTTTATAGATTACACGCACATGATATTCAAGTGTTTTTGGATGAATTCTCAATGTTTTTAAGCAATGAAAAAGCGGGTAATCTAATAATATTAGGTGACTTCAATATTGACATCTTGAATCCAAGATCTGCATCTGTCTGTTATCTTGCCTTAACAGCTGAGCATGGTTTTAATTCATTTATAAATGAAATCACAAGACCAATCTCCAACTCCTGTCTTGACCATGTTCTTTGTCGTTTTACTAAAATTTCGTTAGACCAGTGTGCTGGAATTAAGTTTAATCTCGACATAACCGATCATTATTATTATTATTATAAAAGTATAATTCTTCTCCCTGTGTGACTAAAATTAGATTTGATTTTCTTAACAATGTATTACTTTTTGAAAATTGGAAAGAAATCTATGAAGAAGACATTAGCTCCTATAGGGTATGATTTATTTCTGTCATTATTACTTAAACATTATTACTTAAACACATACGAAAGTTTAGCCATAATTTTTTTGGGCGAAACGCATTCATTGGAGTAAAGGCCACAATAACCTTTGTTATTGAATTTTATTCATGAAACTCCACAAAAAGAATATATTTTGGAATTATTATTTTTATCTATAAATAATTGTTTCTTTTTGTTTTCTTTTCAATAATTCTTAAATAATTTTGTACCGACAAAGTCTGAAGTAAGGCTTAAGCCATGGATTGATCGCATTTTACTAAAAAAAACTAGATTGAAAAATCAATTAGGAAAGAAATCCAGTAAATATCCACTAAATTTTCAACTTAAAGGACGTTTAAAAATATTAAGTAAAACAGTTAGCAAAGATATAAGGATGGCTAGAGAAAGATACTATCACAACAAAAACATAAATGTTAAAAAAAGAGCCAAGTTCTTATGTGCACAAGAAACCTGTGCGTAAAAAGTCAGCCAAAAAAAGTAATGAGATCTAAAATATATGCCAAGTTTTAAGTTCATGAAGTTTAATATCAAATATCTTAAGAAGAGTATTATCGAAACAATTCCAAATCATGACAGAAATTTGGTAATTAATGATTACTGATTAAAATTTGGTGGATTTAGTTGGCAAGTTTTCTCTTAAATACTTACTTAATCACAAATTAAAATGTATGAAAACTTGACCAGTGAACCCACCAAATTTTAATCAGTAATCATTAATTACCAAATTTCTGTCATGATTTGGAATTGTATCGATATTACTCTACTTAAGATATTTGATATTAAACTTCATGAACTTAAAACTTGGCATATATTTTTAGATCTCATTACTTTTTTTGGCTGACTTTTTACGCACAGGTTTCTTGTACACATAAGAACTTGGCTCCTTTCTTAACATTTATGTTTTTGTTGTGATTTCACTCCTTTTTGCAAAGATTTATTTTGCCAGGTGAAAGTCAAGCCCTACCGCTCTACAAACTTTCATAATTCTACGACAACCGAAATTGCTCCATACAAATAATAGCAATTCTGATAAAGTGGGTGGATGCAACCCCCCCCCCCCCCTGAATGGACAATTCCTGAATACGCACAAACATTTTTTAATATACTTTATCCATTTTTTCCAAATAGTGATGGTTATTATGCCATCTGTTGATGCTAACTATTCCCTTAAGATGTTAAGCAGATAAATCCGAAAAAATTATCCAAAAACAACCGTGAGTTTTTCTTCAACCACTTGCAAAGTGTTTTATATGCAAAGTAGGAGTTTTTTTTTAGTCAACTGAATAGGTACAACGCCATTTTCTTCGTTTTTTATACGTTTTTTGGAGTGCTTGACAGTTTAAATTAACGATTTTAGTGTTTTCAGTAAAATTTAATTCTTGATTTCAAATTTTAAGAAAAATGGGTAGATCTACGTGTCTTAACAGTGTTGAAAAAGCTAAAATCGATTTACTTATAGACCAAGGCCTAACTGGACGTGCAATAGCTGATAAAGTTGGCCGAAGTTTTAATGTAGTTTATTCTTACTTGAAAAATAAAGATGCATACGGCAAAAACATGAAGGGAGGTAAGAAAACAGCAAAAACAGCAGCTGAGAGATGAAGAATTTTAAGATATGCATCAAATTCTTCTGATTCTGTGGCAAAAATAAAACAAAAAGTCGGCGTAAACGCAAGTTGCTCAACAGTATTAAGAGTAATCAACAACTCAAGCCATCTTAAACGAATGAAACTTAAGAAAAAACCACCACTTGACGAGAGACGGAAAATGTTGCGATTAGATTTTTCAAGACTTCACATGAGTTGAAAAAAGAATGGTATCACGTGGTTTTTTCAGATGAAAAAAAGTTTAATTTCGATGGCCCTGATGGGTTCAACTTCTATTTTCACGACTTAAGAAAAGAAAAAAGATTTTTAAAGCGCCATCATAGTCGTGAAGGAGGTGTCATGATATGGGGAGCAGTCAGTTATTATGGAACAGTTGAGCTCGAGGTTGTAACATCAAGAATGACAGCAGCTGGGTATAAAGTAATTTTGGAAAGAAATTTTCCTAAATTTTCTAACATCTTTGGACCCATAAACTGGACCTACCAACATGATAATGCGCCTATTCACTCAGCGCGCATAATAAAAACATGGAAAGAGGAGCAACAAGTGCAGTTGCTTCAATGGCCGCCGTACTCACCTGATCTAAACATCATAGAAAATGTCTGGGGATGGTTAGTACGCAAAGTTTATGAGGGTGGTCGTCAGTTCGAAGACAAAGAAACCTTAATTTCTGCAATCAAATTAGCGTGGAGCGAAATTTCGTTAAATTACATTAAAAAGCTATACGATTCCATGCCGGATCGAATTTACGAAGTAATTAAAAATAAAGGTGAAGTACCCACTACTAAACTTAAACAAAAACCTGTTTCATTCCATTCCAATACCAATTTTAATTTTTGTACCTATTCAGTTGACTCAAAAAAAAACTTCTACTTTGCATAAGTTACACTTTGGAAGTGGTTGAAGGAAAAACTCACGGTTGTTTTTGGATAAAACTTTGAAATTCTGTTATTTATATGTTACGAAAATTTTTACCATCAACAGATGGCATAATAACCATCACTGTTTGGAAAAAATGGATAAAATATATTCAAAAATGTTTGTGCGTATTCAGTTGACGAGGAGTGTATGTGGTTGTGGTGTTTGGGAGAAACATGATAACTCCATATAAAAAATTGCGTCTTTACGTCCACTTTACATTGACCTAGAATCTAAACGGGTAGACCGATTTTGTTCAAATTTTAAATGTTCATGAACGTAACCTTTAGAAAATTGTGTTTCAAATTTGAAGAAAATGAGTTCACCCGTTTAGGTTCTAGGTCGATGTGGACGTAAGGACGCAATTTTTAAAATGGAGTTATCATGTTTCTCCCAAACACCACGGATATATTTATACAAGTAATGTATATAGGTACATAAGAAACAGCAGTTTTGATAGTAATAGGTAGTTTTATTTAATATCTTTTATAAGAAAACATATCTGTGATATAAACCAGTATATTTTATAAACACTTATTTGCGCTTCAAATTAAAAAAATTTAAATACATAAACATCTGATTGAATTCAAAATATCGCAGAGTTTTAGTTAAATGTAGGCCAAATATACATTAATTTTCTTCCTAATCTGAAGTGTCATATTTTTGCGAGCTTCGAATTTGATTAATGTTGAATTCCTTACAACCATTTCAAATCGATTTTTTTTGTTGGTTGTAAGGAATACACAAAAAATCAAATTTTTCCCGTGGGATTGTGTGTGTGTCATTTGACAGTAGCTTTGAGGCAAAAAGTAAACAAACTAATGCGCATACAAATTAATTACAAATATTCAAAAGTGCATTCAGTTTACTGCGTCCATTTGTTAAATTAAAAACATATATTTGCGAGAAAAGTTGCACAAATAGACAAAAGTAGAAGTGCGGTCATTAAAATAAAAAAAAACAACCCAAATTTATTAAAGAAACACATCAATCAAGGAACACATTGGCGAGGGCGCGCCTTATATCTTTAAATCGGCTTTGGGCACTTTGCATCGAAATTAATTGATCTTTAGATAACTTCTTATAAAGTATTCACTATTTTTTGATGAATTAAAATTTATTTTAATAATTGATTTGCTTTTAATCTATTCAAATGGACGACGAACACTTTAGAATATTTGTTTAACCCACCACAGAATACTTTCAAATACAGAGAAATGTCAAATCTTCCTAGTGTGTGTGAAATGGAACTGAAATATTGCTGAAAATGCAAGATTTGTTTTGACAGAATAAAATCGATTTTGTTTAGAAAAAAATCGATTTTGTTTAGAAAAAAATCGATTTTGGGGTTGTAAGGAATTTGACATAAGATACTTATTTTCATATAAAAAGATTTCATAAAACTTTTGACAGCTAAAATCATTTAAGTTATAGGCAAATATGAGCGTCCTACTTTTAAACGATTTCGTTCTTTTGTCCATGGCGAACCCATCAACGTTCCACGTAACAAAAAACAAAAAAAGGACTGGCACATTTTTGAGAGCTGTGAATAAAGCTCCAGAATTATAGACGAACTAAAAAAAACTGGTCCACTTTTGAGCAGATATTTTGTTTTTAAAATTATCATTTTCTTTCGAAAGAAACTTGTTTAAATAGTAAAATTGGTCAAACAACTTTGTATCCAGTAAAACTTCGTTAGAAATTCGGTAATCGATACTTTTTTCTAAGTCTTCCATTACTTATTTCTTTTCTAAATTCATCCATCGATCTTGAATAGGAAAGTTTTTACTTCAGTGTATTAATGCTTTATTTTATATTTTAGGGGACAATACAAACGACATTAATGAAAAGTGCGTTAAGTTAATATTTTGGTCATTTAGGAAAAAGAAAAAGAGATAAAAAGAGTACATAAATAAAAAAGAGTAAAAAAAAAGAATTTGATGAAAAAAGAAAGAATAAGATAGATCAGAGTCAAAAAAGAGAACATGTTCTCTTTAAAAGAGATGTTCTGGAAACCCTATGTATGGGCCATAGTTAAAAAACAAGAACTTCGAAGTCTAATAAACTTACTAAATAGAACGGAATATCCAACAATCAAATTTACTTACGAAGAAGAAATAAACGGAAGATTAAATTATTTAGATTTGACTATAATTAGAGAAGGTGAAAATTTCGAGTTTGATATATATCGAAAACCTTCAAATACTCTAAGATATATAACATCGGACTCTTTTCATTCATTTGAACACAAAATATCAGCCTTCCATTCAATGATTTTTAAAGCTTTAAATATCCCGATGACGAAAGATAGAGAATACATTGAAATACGAAAGATCAAAGAAATAGCAAAGATAAATGGATATACAGAAAAATTAATAGATGATATGACGATTGCACATAGAAGAAAACAAAACTTAAGAAATTATACAACTTTAGATTTAATCAGAAATGAACTAGATGAACAAAAGAAATGGTCAAAATTCTATTTTTATCCAGAAATAACATCAAAATTAAGACCAATTTTTAGTAGACAAAATATAAAAATAAGCCAGTGTAGTGAGATAAAACTTAAAAATCTGATAAGTGGCTCAAAGGACAAAATTGAAAAAAATCAACAATCAGGAATATACTCTATTGAATGCAGCGATTGTAGAAAGGAATATATAGGACAGACAAGAAGACCAATTGTGAAAAGATTCAAGGAACATTTTGCCCATGTAAAATACAATGAACCTGAAAAGTCGAGTGTAGCACAACACATGCTGGATAATAACCATAATTTTAACTTACAAAATTTGAAATTAATTCGAAATGTTAATAATCCTTATAAATTAGACGCATATGAATCTCTTTACATTGTTAAAAATGGAAATAATTTAATGAATAGTGACGATGGACCAATAAAAGATCCAATTTTCAAAAAATTTTATAATAGATCCTAAATTCACTATAAATTTGTTTGTGTAGTTTGTTTTGTTTGTATTGAGTTATTTGTATTTTATATCAATCAAAAAAAATTTTGTTTGTATTATTATTTATAAAAAAACTTACTGACGATGGAAGCATTGCTTCCGAAATGCATTTAAGTAAATAAATAAATAAAATAAGTGTTTTTAAGTTATTCAAAATAATATCTTTTATTTATTAAAACTTGGCATATATTTTAGATCTCATTACTTTTTTTGGCTGACTTTTTACGCACAGGTTTCTTGTGCACATAAGAACTTGGCTTCGTTTTTAACATTTATGTTTTTGTTGTGATTTCACTCCTTTTTGCAAAGACTTATTTTGCCAGGTGAAAGTCAAGCCCTACCGCTCTACAAAGTTTCATAATTCTACGACAACCGAAAATGCTCTGTACAAATAATAGCAATTCTGATAAAGTGGGTGGATGCACCCCCCCTGAATAGACAATTCCAAATTTTCGATTTTTTCCTTTCTAAGTACTTCAAGTCCTACCGACCTACCAATTTTCATCGTTCTACAACAATCGGAAGTGCTCCATATAATTTATAAGAATTTTAAAGAATGTGGGTGGATGCCACGCCCCCTGAATGCAAAATTCCAATTTTTCAATTGTTTTCTTTCTTAGTACCTTAAGCCCTACCGACCTACCAATTTTCATCGTTCTACAACAATCGGAAGTCCTCCATATAATTTATAAGAATTTTTAAGAATGTGGGTGGATGCCACGCCCCCTGTATGGAAAATTCCTATTTTTCAATTTTTTTCCTTCTAAGTACCTCAAACCCTACCAACTTACCTACCAATTTTCATTGTTCTAGAACAATCGGAAAAGCTCCATATAATTTATAGAATATTTAAGAAAGTGGGTGGATGCCACGCCCCCTGAATAGAAAATTGCAGATTTTCGATTTTTTCCTTTGTATGTACCACAAGGCCTACCGTTGTGCGAAATTTCAAGTTTCTAAGATGTCGGGAAGTGCTCCATAATTTTGATGATCTGTCAGTGAGTCAGTGAGTCAGTGAATCAGTCAGTCAGTTACGGTTTTTGCGATTTTTGTAGTCCTATATCTTGGGAACTACTAACGCTAAAGAATTGAAATTTGGTGAGCCACCTGTGTTTGATCAGCCTAGCAAATACTGCGAATTTGAAGTTTCTGACTTTATTGGTACTGAAGTTAGAGGGGGGTTGAAAATCGCCTGAGTTTGTTCCTGTAAAAAGGGTGTAGTGTCGCGAACTTGGCTGGGCACTACCGTGCCCTTTGATAGTTAATGGCAAGTCTCAAAGTTCTCCTAAATCTATAATTCTTAGAAATGAAAGTGTTGTTATTGATGATCCTACAATTATATCGAATGTATTTAATGATTTCTTTTCTACGGTTGGTGAAATATCCCATGAGAATGAGTATCTCCAACATTGTAGGCATTGTACAAGGACTCAATTAATGGTGGACAGTATGAGCAATGTAAGCTTCTATTTTGAACAGATTTCTGGCTTTGAACTTTATAAAATTATAAATTCGTTAGATAACTGCTATTCTTGCGGCTGTGATGGTATCTCAAATCTTGCATTTAAAAATATAGCACTAAATATAGTCGATATATAAGCACACATTATTAATTTGAGTATTCTCACTGGTAATTTTCCTGAGAAATTAAAATGTGCTTATGTAATACCGCTTTTCAAAAAAGGTAATAAATAAGACAAGAATAATTATAGACCAATTTCGTTACTGTCTTCAATTTCTAAAATGTTTGAAAAAGCAATTAAGAGCAGGATAATGAGTTACCTAGAAAAAATAAAGTTTTTAAGTCCCGCTCAGTTCGGGTTTAGAGAGGGGCTTTCTTCGGAAGATGTCGTTTTCGAATTCTGTTCTTTAATATATAAGGCATTGGATGACAGAAAACCCTGTGCCGGCCTCCTTAGGCGTTTTTCTTTTTTAATTCAGAAAAGAGCTCTGAACAAAGTCCGAGCATGTTGAGCATGTTCTGAACATCATCATCTTTTGCGGATATAACCAAGGAATTTGACATGGTAAACCATAAGCTGCGTTTTATTATCTCCGGGTCTGGGTCGAGGTTAACTTTTAACATGCATTAGAAAAACAACATGGAATCCAGGTTTCAAATGAGATTAATTTCAATAACCCAGATACAGGTTTTCAGTCTGACCGGCAGGGGACTAATTACCATTGTGAATGAAGTCAGCAATTTGTCAGCAGTTTTAGGAATAGAGATGAAAAGAGACGGGAAATTTCTTTTTCGGGACTTATGTCCCACTTTACTGGGACATAAGTGCCGAATACGATTCGGGATTTATGTCCCACCCTACTGAGACATAAGTCCTGAATTTATTAGTCGAAAATGGGACATAAGTCCCGAATGAAACAAAAACAATTTCGTGGATAGGTGTACAGAGGCGAATAAACAGCGAGGTATGTATGGGGGGTATGCTGCCCCCCCTGCAACCCCCCTTCATAGGCACACTATATGATGGAGTGGGTGCAAGGTGGGTGTATGCAAAGTTTCTTTTGCATTTAAAGCTTGTAACTGTACTTTACATTGGAGTAGGTACTACCGAAAAAAACAGATCGAGAGAACAATACCGGTTCTACCATTTCGTCAGCTGTGGTCTCTTTAAATTGTACATAGATGCAAAAATACAAACAAACATTCGTGGGACATAAGTCCCGAAATCTTTTTTCGGGACTTATGTCTCAGGCCTGAATTGAATTCGGGACTTATGTCCCAGTAAAGTGGGACATAAGTCCCGAAAAACAAATTCGGGCCTTATGCCCCGGGGACTTATGTTCCTGCGCCAAAAGAGAGACAAGCTTTAAATGAAAAACAAATAAACATAAGAAAAAAAGAGACTGATATGCAGCACTGTTTTTGCATTAACCCACATCATTTTATTTTCACGAGGTGAACCATATGGGTTATGAGCGATAATAAAACGCGGCTATAGTGTCCTATTAGAAAAATTATATTGCGTAGATTTTCAAGGTTTTATTTATGATTGGTTTAAGTCTTACCTTAAAGATAGATATTAAAAAGTTAAAGTCGGAGATGTACTTAGCAATTCATAGTATCAACTTTTGACGCTTAGATGACCTATTTTGGTGTCTGTGGGCGGATTTCTCTGATGATATCTTATAATATCCTTGGTCACTCCTGAATATTTCAGGAGAATTTAATCAGTTAACTGCTTCAGATTTCATAGACTTAAGACCGCCTCTCCATATGTATATCTTGAACCACTGTGTGGCGTAGCTACCTTGGAGCGAACTGTGGTGGCAGCGCCCCAGGGCCCCAAAGGTTTGGGTGCCCCAGAGACTGACAGTAACACTTTTTGGAAGGGAAAATAGAAGTTTTTGAGGAAGTCTTTGAGGAAGTTTCTGCTCAGTTTTCCTTGGATACTAATTTACTATTTACTACAGCTTGCTTGTTTAAGAATAAAAGTTTTTTATTATTTGTTTTCAAAAAAAAATATGGGGGAGAGTACGATAACTCAGGCGCCAAGAAATTATAACGGTGTTTTGTAGAACTGTTTAATACAAGCATTTTTTTATATAGGAGGGGGGGGGGGTCTATCTCACCCCGTTTGGGCGGGAGGGGCAATTTCATAAAAACAGTACAAAAAATGTAAAAAAAATATTAAAAAATAACGGTAATACTCACAACAAAGTATTATACCTTTACTTAAAGCTAATACTCTGTTCTATTAGCCAGTTTTTGAATCAAGTGAAATCTGTGCATGGTTTTTGAAAAAATGAATTTAAAACTCAAAATTTGCGAGAAAAAAGCATACAAAATAGGTTTAAAGTGTAATTTCTCAAAACTGTAAAATTATATATCTTTTTTTTTTTCTGAAAGTAGTTGCTCTAATTAATTCTTAATCAAAAACTGAAAACTAAATGATTCTATGTCTTCTAGTTTTTGAGAAAATTGAAAATTACTTAAACTACTACCGTACAAAATTCGAATGTTTGCTCGTTTTTTTTATGATCTAAGTGGGTATGCATTAGGGTGGTCGTTAAAAAAAAAAGTCATCCCGGATGGGCCCAAATCGGCTCTAAATGAAGAAATAAAAATTCCTTAATTTTTTCAGATTTTTATTTTCATCCCCTATAGTCGCTGTAGGGGTAAATTAAATTTCCCCTTTTTTTGCATACTAGAAAATTCGCGTAAGATCTGCCAAAAAAATTCAGAGCATGCAAGTGGGAAATAGACGAGAAAAAAATCCTAGCGGACGGGAGTAATATCTGCCCCCGCTTGGTCGGGAGGGGCAATTTAATAAAATATTTGCATAAAATAGAAAAAAATGAATTAAGAAACAACGGCAATACTTACAGTAATGTTTTGTAGCTTTTTAGAAAGCCAGAAGTCCATTCTTACGGCTTGTTTTTAAAATAAGTTTTTTTGATGAATAGTTTTGGCAAAAAATCGTTTCAAACTCAACGTTTTGAAGAAAAATTATTATTTTGTTTTCTAAATTGTAGGTTTGAAAACTGATTTTGCTGAAATTGTTTATTCAAAGAACTTTATTTAATAATCGACTATTAAAATGGGTTTCTGGCTTTCCAAAAAGCTACAAAACATTACTGCAAGTGTTGCCGTTGTTTTCTAATTTATTTTTTTCTATTTTATGCAATTATTTTATTAAATTGCCCCTCCCGTCCAAGTGGTGGGAGATATTACCCCCCTCCGGTAGGATTTTTTTCTTGTCTACTTCTCACCTACATGCTCTGAATTTTTCGGCAGATTTTACGCGAATTTCCAAAAAAAAGGGGAAATTTGATTTACCCCTACAGCGACTATAGGGGATGAAAATAAAAATCTGAAAAAATTAGGGATTTTTTTTTCTTCATTTAGAGCTGGTTTAAGCCCATCCAAATATTAAAACTCAAAAAAACCCATTATAACGACCACCCTAGTATGCATACTTTGAACATTTCAACTGCTTTGTATATGTTTCCTTAGGCTAGGACCGCACTTGCGATTTTCGGTCGGTGCGATTAAAAAATCGGTGTCGCAACAAATAATTGCCATGCACTCACTTGCGGCTATCTATCGCACGATTTTTTAGTCGCAAGAAATAGAACAAAAAGCTTTTAATGTGAATGCACGCACATGCGTCTATTTAATTTTGCGACAGAAAAAACGCTCAAAAAATAGATCTGATTCCATTTTTTTAATCGCTGCGATTTTAAAGTCGCGTATGTGTGCATTCACATTTAAAACCATGTTTTTCATTTCTTGCGGCTAAATAATCGTACGTTTGAAAATCGCAAGTGCGTGTATAATTTTTTTCTAGTTGCGACTACGATTTTTTAGTCACGCTATTTTAAATCGCAAGTGTGAGCACAACCATCTAAGTCCGTTTGTTTCATTTTAACTTTCGACAATCGCATCACCAGAAAAATGGAACAAATTTTCGACTTTTAGTCGTCGCGATTTCTAGGTCGCATGTGCGTTCATTCTTATTCAAATTCATGTGTTCTATTTCTGGCGACTAAACAGTCGTGCGATTGAAATCGCAAGTGTGGTCCTAGCCTTAATCCAGATTCCTTAAATGCAAAAGAAGCTTTGCATACACCCAACCTCGCACCTACCCCAAATCCTATAATGTGCCCAAGCAGGGGGGTTGCAGGGGGGCAGCATGCCCCCCCATACATACCTCACTGTTTATACGCCAGCCGTAATACGTAAGCAAGCAAAAAACAAACATCCAATACAAAAGTAGTTATAGTAATTATCGATTTTTTCAAAAACTAGAAGATATAAAATCATCTAGTTTTCAGTTTTTGATTAAGAATTAATTAGAGCAACGAATTTCAGAAAAAAAAAATGATATATAATTTTACAGTTTTGAGAAATTACACTTTAAACCTATTTTGTATGCTTTTTTCTCGCAAATTTTGAGTTTTAAATTCATTTTTTCAAAAACCATGCACAGATTTCACTTGATTCAAAAACTGGCTAATAGAACAGAGTATTAGCTTTAAATAAAGGTATAATACTTTGTTGTAAGTATAACCGATATTTTTTAATATTTTTTTTACATTTTTGGTACTGTTTTTATAAAATTGCCCCTCCCGCCCAAACGGGGTGAGATAGACCCCCCTCCCATAGTAAAAAATGCTTGTATTAAACTGTTCTACAAAAAACCGTTATTATTTCTTGGCGTCTGAGTTATCGTACTCGTGCCAAAATATGATTATCTTATCAAACAATATCAGTGTTTTAATTTCTAAGATATGTAGATAAACAAATGTCGGCCTCAAAGACGATTTTGACTTGTGAATAAACTTCAGGCTTACATATTGCTATTTGGTGAAAAGTTCAGCAGCAAGCTTAACTTTAAGGACATTTAATAGTATAGGTGTTTCTTGCAAATGTGAAATTCTTATTTCTTCTAAAACCAATAAATGATGATACATAATGTGGTGATTTTTCGAACCAAAAATTTTTGAGGTCAACATTTCTTATCTAACTTTTATTTTACAATGGAAAAAAAATGTTTTTTTCAGATATTTTAATTGCTGCACAACTGCCCACAAAAATTCATTGATTATACAAACGTTTTTTGTAAACTTTCCACTAACATTTCTACCACCAATTCTTTAGTATTTTATTTTTAATAAAACAGCATGTTAAGGTTAGACCGCACAATTAAGAAAAAAAAAAACGAACTAAAACTGTAAACTACTGCCATGTCCTATAGTTACGGTGACCATATTTCTTTGAGCAAAACCCGGGACAAAAAGTGAACAATTTTTAAAGTGAAAAAATTTGACTTTTCTATCATTTTTATCAAGGAACATCTAAAATTAAGTTTAAAAAATTACAGAAAAACAAACGAAAGGAAATTCTTAAAAAGAAAGGAACGTTAAATTGAATTATAATCTATTCACAACGTAACAAACTAAAAACAAAAAAAAACTTATGATTTTTAATTTTATTATATATTAGAATAATTCAGTCTTCTGTTAACAAAGCAACTAAGGGCCAGTTTTTCAGTGCCGAGTTAACCCTTAGTTTATTTCAGAGTTAGCTAGTCCTGTGCCTACGTTCTGTAACTCTCGCATCGAAAAAACTGGTCGAGAAACGATGAAAATTGAAACAAAATGCATGAGTAGTGTTCCATTTTTCAACGTTTCTCGACTGATTTTATCGATGCGAGAGTAACAGAACGTAGGTACTGAAAATAAGTTAACCTTGAGCTATTTCAGAAGTAGTTTTTTAGTTGAGGATTAATTTATTCTTTCAGCTGTTAATAATATATTGAAATAGATGTTTGACAGTACCATACATGGATATCACAATCGAAATCGCCATCGTGCCACAATTGAGAGTTTATATCCTGAGTTAACTCGCCAAATTAGGTAAATTAACTCGGAGTTAACATAGGACTTAGATTTATTGAAAAACACGTTTCTAGAGTTAACTTAGGTTTAACGCCAAGGTTAGGATGAGATCACACTGAAAAACTGACCCTTAATTTTTTAATAATACATTTAAGTTAAATGTAAATTATATACCTGCAGCTAAAAAATAACGTTCCGCAATGCACACTAAGCAAATTTTAAAACATGTTTCTTTGTTTTCAAAACTAGATTTTTGGAAAATCAATGAATTAATGAATGCGTTCAGTGGGCATTCAAATATAATTTTTTGTATTTATTTAAATTATATGAAACTTAAGAGAATGTACAAATACGGGACAAATAACTAAATAACACTTGTACGTCCCGGGTTTCTTAAAAAATAAACCGGGACAGGCTATACAAATACGGGACTGTCCCGGTAAACTCGGGACGGATGGTCACCGTACCTATAGTAATCATAATCAATACGAAATAGAAAAACATTGTTTAGTTAGATATTTAAGTTAATGAATAAATCTAATATATTTATTTAGAAAACATTTACGCTTTAAGCCTAGTTTACAGTTCCCGTGCGCAAAAAAAAAAAATCGATGCAAATATTCTCGCATGTCAAAAATACTTGAGGTGAAATGTAAAATTAATTGTTTGCATGGTTGGTTTACAGTTTCATGCAAGAAAAACACAATGCTGTCATGGAATGTCATGCAAAACAATGGACCGGCAATTGATTTGCATGCGAAAAAAAGTGTGGTGAATAAAATATTTATTTTGATGGTCGGTATACACCTCCAAAAAAAATATATTCACCTAAAGGCATTATTTGCGTGCAAATGTTTTTCGCATCCAAAAATAATTATTTTCCATTTTTAGGCTTAAGGTTTGTTAATTAAGGGTAAATTAATGACTCATTGGTTGATTTTGGCCAAGTCCAATGTTTTTCGCCTTGAATATTATTCAAATTGGTTACAGAATAGGTGGAAAATCGTTTTGAAAATTTAGATTTTTTTTCGCATGGGAACTGTAAACTATGCTTAAACCAAGAACTGAATGCATTGATTTTTGGAGGGGAAGTGGTATACATTTTAACTTAAAGCCACATTGAAACGATTTAATAAAACATAATCTACCTTGCAGCCTCTGTAACCTACGAGTTACTGCCTGAACAAAATAGTGCTGCAACTAGAGCTGCAGCTGCAGCTGGAATAGCTGTCAAAAAGTGTCGTATGTGATTTTTTTTAACGCGCCCACAATGCAGTTGTACAGCTTTCTAACATTTTAGTATCGAAAATAAAAATGAAAACAAAAATAAAAATGAATAATGATGAAAAAGAAGCTAAAATTGCTATGCGTCTTTATGAGAGATGGAAAAGAATTTAAAAATCACTTTAGTCCACATGTAAACACTGGGTACGTTCGGACGACCCATGGGACTAGAAATTACGGCAAGTTTCTAATCTCTGATTGGTCAGCTGCCAAAATATTGCTTTCCAATTTAGGCAACTTTATTCGAAAGTTGAATGGAAAGTAAGCCAAGAAAAATCTCCCTTGATATCTAGTCAAGTGCACTTGTGTCAGAATATCAGCTGATTATATTTGGTCACTAAACAGAAAACTGAACTTTATTGTTTTCTGATTTATAAATTTTTTTGCACGTTCATTTTTACCATTTTGTGGGACGATTCTTTATTAAATACGAAAAAAAAATTATTATGAGATTTGTTAATTTTATGTTTGGTTTCCTAATACAAAAATCAAATAGTCTTGGAAAGCTTTTTTCCAAAAAGTTTGTTTATTACAACTCGTTAAGGGTTTATTTCAGGTGTGAGGTTTTTCTTAGAAAAAAATACAATCGGTACTTTCTTCAATATCAACTGAAGGTAAATGTTTGAAGTAAAGTTATAAGTTTGACACTTCAAAAGAACCTACCTTGGTCAAATTTGCGTTCAACGAATGCAGTTGACTGAATATCAAGTCCCTTCAGACGACCGAACGTACCCACTCTGTTTTGCTTGCAATTTTGAAACGTCAAAAAAGCTGCAAGCAAAAATTAAAAGTTGACCAACTTTTCCAGCTGCGTCTGCAGCTTCGTCTTGTTGTGTTCACCATCATTGAATTTGTGTGTATTCAACATTTTGACAGCTATTCCAGCTGCAGCTCTAGTTGCAGCTCCGTCTCCATTCTGTTCAGCTAGATACTTGAATTCAAATCGATGTGTGAAACAAAACAAACAAACTGCATTCCAACAGAGTTGCTTTTGCAAGTTGGAATCAATAGAGCTTTTTCAGTGTTTTTTTATCAAACAACTTTCAGTTTTAAAGCTTTTGAGAACACAATTTATGAAGGTGAGAGCTAAAAGTGTTGTCGTTTTTATTGCCCCCTTTCAATTTTGTCTTATTTTTAAATGAGTAGTTAAAGTGCAGTTAAAATTTGTTGGATTTTGGCCTATTAGAAGAAAGAAATTATTTGCGCTAAGTTTTGAAACACAGGGTATAAATGATTGCGTAATCATATTTCATTTGAAATGGTTGGGTGTGGCAAAAAAAGATACTTAAATGGATTTTTTTTAATATGTTTAAAATTAGACTACGGTAACCATGGTAGGTTAGGTTAAGGTGGCTGCCAGGAAAACTACTGACACACTTAGGCCATAATAGGCCCATTGTGATACCACATAAAGATTGCAAGATGACCCTTGCTAATTAAACCAATTGGAGCTTTTAATAAAGCGATGGAGACTGTGAATGTCGATTTTATTTAAATCACTGGGATCGTCAAAGAAAAAATTTCCTAGGTATATTTTACGTCTTTGAGAAAGAGCAGGGCATGAACAAAGAAGGTGTGGGATAGTTTCTTCCTCTTCCTCGTCCATGCAGCTTCTGCAGAAGTCATTTGAAAGAACGCCTAGTCTATTGGCGTGTTTGCCTATTAGGCAGTGTCCAGTTATGACACCAATTGTGGAGCTAATATGCAGTCTACTAAGAGATAACAAACATTTCGATCGCTTCGGATCCAGTGTTGGCCAGATCCGTTTTGTCGCCAGACAAGTAGTGATACCTGTCCATCTGCTGTTTGTCATCAACATGGCATCTTGCTTAAGCATAAGTTTACAAGTAGCGATTGGTATTCCAATATTCACCCTGTCAGGTGATATTGGTGTAATAGTTCCCTTCCTGGCGAGTTCATCGGCTTTACAGTTTCCTGGAATATCTCTGTGTCTCGGCACCCAGAAAAGGTGAATGTTGAACTGTTCTGCCATCTCCATTAGAGACGATCGACAATTTCGGGCAGTTACGGAGTTTGTAGAAACAGAGCCTAGTGATTTAAGGGCCGCTTGGCTATCTGAGAAGATACGGATATTTAAAGTAGATATTACGTTTTCTTTGAGCCAAGATAAAACTTCTTTTATCGCCAGGATTTCCGCTTGGAACACGCTACAATGATCAGGGAGACGGAAAGAGAGACTAATGTTTAGTCGTTCTGAGTACACGCCACCACCCACCCCCTCTTCAGTTTTTGAGCCATCCGTGTAGAAATGAATTGCTTCATCTCTCAAGAATTCCTCATCATCCCAAGTGGATCTTGTTGGAATTGTGACTTGGAAATTTTTACCAAAAATCGGCTGAGGGATGGTCTAGTCGGAGTGTTTAGGGATTGATTCGAATTTGTTCAGAATGATAGTATGGCCAATAGAGTTATTGGACCATTGAGAGATGGCTCTGAGACGAATAGCTGTGCTCGCTGCCACTTGTTTAGTGTATATATCGAGGGGTGAAATGTTGAGCAGTATATCTAAGGCAGCGGAAGGTGTCGAACGGAGAGCTCCGCTGATACACATGCAAGCTGATCTCTGCACTTTGCTTAACTTATCACGATAAGTTATTTTATCTAAAGCAGTCCACCATACTGCCACCCCATAAGTGAGTATCGGTCTGATGACCGCTGTGTATAGCCAGTGGGTGATATATGGGGACAAGCCCCATTTGGTTCCAATAGCTTTTTTACAGGAGAAAAGTGCCACTGTGGCCTTTCTGACTCTTTCTTGTATATTTGGTTTCCAACTCAACTTTTTGTCTAAAATCAGACCTAGATATTTAGCTTCATCTGAGAAGTTAAGTGGGATACCATTTATTGATGGAGGGTCTATATTCGGAATTTTATATTTCCTTGTAAAGAGGACAAGTTCAGTTTTGTGGGGATTTACACCTAGTCCACATTTGTCTGTCCATTTAAGTAGTTTGTTAAGAGCGGTTTGCATTAATTCTATAATGGTTTGAAGATGCTTTCCTGATATTGCAATGGCAACGTCATCAGCATATGCAATTACTTTGAAACCATTCGCTTCTAAATTAACTAATAGTTCGTTGATAACGATGTTCCATAAGAGTGGGGATAGGACTCCACCTTGCGGTGTGCCTCTGCTGACAGATCTTCTAACAGAGAAGTCACCTAATGTTGAGTTTATTATTCTACTTCTCAACATGAGGCTGATTAACTCCCTAAGTGAGCTATCAACGTTCAAGTTCTCAAGCGCGGTTAAAATTGCAGCATTGCTGACGTTGTTGAAAGCACCTTCGATATCTAAGAAAGTAACCAGGGTATACTCTCTATGATGAAGGGAATATTCAATAGTACGTACCAAATTATGCAGGGCCGTTTCTACCGATTTCCCCTTGCGGTAAGCGTGTTGTGCCGGAGAAAAAAGATTAGGTTCTATGGCACTACGCAGATGGATATCAATCAGTCGTTCTAAAGTTTTGAGAAGGAATGATGATAGGCTGATAGGTCTGTAATCCTTCGGATTTACATGAGAGCTTTTACCGGCTTTGGGTATGAATACGACTTTAACTTCTCTCCATAAAGATGGTACGTATGCTAAGTTCATACATGCTTTCAGAATTATCTCAAGGATGGGGATGATGATGTCTGAAGCCATTTGCAGTTCAGCTGGTATTATACCGTCAGGTCCAGCTGATTTATATGGATCGAAGCTGTCGATTGCCCATTTGAGTTTCTCTCTAGTAATCAGACCTAGTTTATTTATTGTTATATTGTTAGACTCTATTGAGTCAGAACTGCGTATATTTTGGGAGCTACCTGGGAAGTGAGTATCTAGTAGCAAGTCGAGTGATTCCTCACAAGAGTTAGTCCAAGAGCCGTTGATGGTTTTCAGGGCACTTGGCATTATGGGGTTTGACGAGAGGATTTTTCTTAATCTTGAAGCCTCTGAGGAATCTTCTATTTTGTTACAGAAGGTTCTCCAGGAGGTTCTTTTATTTTTCCTCAATTGTTTTTTATATATCTTAAGGGATTCTTTATATAAGTCCCAGTCGGAAATTTCTTTGGAGTATTTAGCTCGGTTGAAAAGTTTTCTACATTCCTTTCTGAGCGGTTCCAGCACTGGGTTCCACCAGTGAGGCTTCTTCTTTCCTCTTATTTGAATAAGAGGACAGGATATGTCCATTGATTTGTTGAGACTTTATTGTCAAGATCTTTTCTGCTTACGGGGATACTTAGAAGGTCAGGTTTAATTAATCTGCTAAGAGTATCTCTATATTTTACCCAGTTAGTTTTCCGATGATTCCGGAAAGCTATCTTTTTTGTAGTTTCATCGTTTAGATTGAATTGTATATATCTGTGATCAGAAAAAGAGTGCTCTTCTGATACTTTCCAATTCGTGATCTTTTGATGAATCGAGTCGGAGACAAGAGTAATGTCTAATACTTCCTGCCGGTTTCTGGTTATGAATGTTGGTTCATTACCGATGTTGCTTACAATGAGGTTAGTACTTAGAATAAAATCAAAAAGTGACTCACCTCGATCGTTAATGTCGGAGCTACCCCAAACTGTATGGTGGGCGTTAGCATCACATCCAATAATGAGGCAGACTTTTTGCCGTTCAGCATCAGCGATTAACCTCTTTAGCGTGTCGCCAGGGAGAGGGCCAAGGTGGTCGTGGCTGAGGTACGCAGACACAATCCAGTAGGTATCTCTATCTGTCTGGAGTCTGACTGCGGTTACGTCTCTATCGCTGTAATCAGGGAGTAAATATACGTTAGTGTTACTTCTTACCAATATGCAGGATCTAGGGTCACCTTTATCCGATACATTCAGCAAGTCGTATCCAGAAGTCCTGAGTCCCTGAATTGTGGATTCGTAAATCCAGGGTTCCTGGATCAGGACGACATCTTCCCCATTTTTATTGATGTGGAGAAGAAGGGAGGCCGAAGCCTGTTTTGAGTGCTGGAGGTTAATCTGAAGTAATTGCAGCATCATCGCTACGATTCTTCAGATCAGCCCCCACCACGGTTTTGTCCAAATCCTCTTCGGATTCTGACTCAGAAGATGACCGTAGGAGGTCATCCTCACTGAGCAGATCAGTCTCCATGTCAGAGAAGCTGGCTATTTTGGAAGCCTCAGGAGGCGGGTTAGGAGAGCATATCCTCGCGTTGGAAGTACCCGGTGTATCTACTTCCATTGCTGGTTGAAACGGTAACCATAATATGCACATTGTTTTCCGATTTGCGGCAATTAATTGTAATGGAAACCCTGTAAGAGCTTTAAGTTGAGACATTTGGCCAGTTTATATTTCTGAGATCTCAGAGGGCTCAGAGGACTCTGAAATATAAACACGATTCCTCACAAAAATTCCTCACATTTCCCCTTAAAAACTGAGACTGAAATTTTTTGGATTCGCTTGCTCAATTATATTTTGTCGCAGTTAATTACATAAGAAGAAAAGAAAAAGAGAGATGTTTTGACTTCTATTTGAGGAATCCTGTTTATATTTTATCCTCCGGCTCTGTCAAAGAAAGGAGAAAAATTACTGAGCGCTCAAGAAATATAAACTGGCTAATTATGTATGCAAGCCATAATGCAACCAGACTGAGAGGCAAAAGTACTATCTTCCCTGGACTAACAATTTTTGTTGAACATAGTATTGAAAGTTTACGATTTGATTAAATTTATCATTTGGTTAATGAACTGTCAAATTTTGTATGGGAAATGCCTTACATCAGTTTGGTTAATCTGTAGAAAGAACTAGAATAGGCGGAAGCTGTCGGAAGCTTATGTCAAAACCGACCGAAAAGTAGATTTCTGAAATATCAATTTCACAAGTCACCCATAATGCACTTAAGTGGTTGAAAGTAAAAAAAAAATGTAAATAATATTTTGTTCAATATTAATTTCTCATACTTCTTCACAGCACAGAGTGATAGGCTTTTAATTATTTACTTTGCAAAACCACTTAAATTCCATGTGATATGATATTTAAGTTAATTAAAGGAAAATTTAAGATTTTACTTCACTCATTTATATCAAACAGAACAAAAAATTTGAAAACTATGCAACAAGCGCCAAATTCTTTTTAGTTTGTTTCCACCATCTTAATTTTGCAACCGTCTACTTAAAGGCCCAACTATAATAGACTTTAGCTAGAACTATAATGCTCGGAGGGGCACTTAAGTGGTCGGAAGAAAACAAGCGAATACACGGAAAGTATTTGACGCGACTATAACTGCGAAGTGGAGCGTTTCGTCAAGTTTCGTTCAACTTTGGTTACGGAAGTGAGGTGCGCTCCCGAGAGCACCTCACTTAAGTAAAACTGACATTTGGGGAAAGAGGAATGCCAAAAAGAGAAAGATGATAGTTACATTATGGGTGTGTTCCCCTTTTTTCGGTACGGAAAGCTACTTTTCGTTGGTTTTTGACATAAGCTTCAGTGCCCTTCCGAGTATTATAGTTCTACCTTTAACCGAGCTTAGTTCAGCTTAAGCCACCGAGCCATTACACAGACTTATATGGTTTCACCCATAATAGCCGTCTGCTCAGTTTCGTCAAGTTTCGTTAACTTTCGCGAAATTGAGAGAGAGCCATTGAAATGGCTCTCAACTTAAGCAAATTTGAGAAATGCTGTTTACAACGGAAACAATAAACACAAAAGGCAACAAAATAGGTACACAGCTGTTTGAATCGTTCTACGAATTTAAACATGTATGTGTAATCTTTTTGTTGAATTGTTATCACATTTGTACATGTATTTATTAGAAATGCGGAAAAGAGCACAATGTTGGAATATGAATGAGGGAAGAAGGAGGAGGTTTTTTTTAATTTTTGCTTATGTCTCATAAGTCAATTATGGCTCAAGGAGGTAATTTTGCAAGCATAAGCAAATTTTCGTTGGTTTTTTGACACTAGCTTATGCTTGCTTATGCCTATTATGGTTGGGCCTTAAGGTCGGTGAGCATTCTCACGCCTGACGGCAAAAACTAAACGAAAATTCCCACTTCGCAATTGTGTGCACGTCACATGAATTTTTTGTTTTCGCTCGGTTATTGTTTAGCCTAGTACACTGCCGATGCGAAACGAAATTTTTAGTTGGTCTCCAACAAGACAACGGAATGCTTACGAAAACCATAGATAAACAAATAAAGATGGGAAACCTTCGTGCGTTTCACCCCCCAAAACCCATTTGTTTACATTGTTGTTTTTGTAATTTCACTTCGTGTCGATGAATAGATGTAATTGCAACAACAATTTAACGCGGTGAGTTTGATTTGTTTTGACACTTCGATTTTTTTTCCAAACTGGTGTTGTTTTTATTTTGGTGCGTCTGCCTCATTGTTTTATATTTTAAAACAATAATAAAATAATAATTGTTAATAGTTACGCAAGGTTTCAAAAAGCTATCTGGTATCCAGCATCGTGAAATTCCTTGTTCAATCGTAATTGTTAACACCTAATTCATTTCAGACGCCACTCGTGATTTGGTTGGCCAAATTCAGCTTGTTTCAAAGCGCTCGGTGAATTCATTAAATTCTTTCGCGATGCTTCCATTGGTGGTGATAATATCTATATCCATAAATATAAATGCTGTTTAGAAAATGGTTTTTACGTAGATAATGATCCTGAAGCAGACATGACCCCTTTTCCTTAGTTAGTTTCAAACAGTTACAGATTTTGTCATTTTTAGTATTTTTCATACAAAACGTTGCCATTTCAAAACTACTTGCCGGATTTTGATTATTGAAACGGTTCTTAGTCTTAATTAAGGTCTTCTAAGTTATTACAAAAACCATTTCCAATTCGAGCAAAGATTTTTCGTCTTTTCGAATTTCAAGAATATGATACCATAGTTCTATGCGCAAATTTTTCGAAATTTTTTCTTAAATTGGAAATAGGTTTTAAAATAACTTAGAAGGCTTAAATTAAGGCTAAAAACCGCTTCAACCATCAAAATCCAGCAAGTAGTTCTGAAATGGCAACGTTTTATATCTAGCACTTGCAAGAATTTTATACGAAATTCTTCCAAGTGCCGGATACAAAACGAGTTAACAACAAGAAAATAAAAAGAAGTTTGTTCTATTGCGCGCGTGCATCATTCCATGATTAGAATAAAAATTTTAGCTCAAAGGCAAAAGGAAGATAGAGTGTTTAATATTTATTAAAACTTTATACTTAAAAATCTCAAAGTAAAAGAGGTAATAATAAGGTGTAGGTATTTGTATTGTTTTTTTTTATTTGCGAGTCTGTGGTTTTTTTATAACATGAGAATTGTATTGTTATTGTATTTCTTTTTAGAAATAAAATAAAATTTTAAAATAAATAAACAAAAAATAATTATTTGTATTTATGTTGTTCTATTGCCTACATATAAGAAGCCAAAGGTGTTTGAGAAGTATTTGGCATTCATTTCAGAGATCGATCTCCCAGTTGCTTGTGGATTCACAATATCAAAACCCTTGCAACAGTGTGAACGCAACTCTTGAAGCTGTACCAGATATTTTTTGTTTGACTTGTTGTTTTGCAGATTCTTCTGAAGGGTTTTGCTGGTAGATATATACGACCTGCTCCTGTGTTGCCGATTATTTCACGGGTACCAGCCCAAATCACCTTAATAGGCGTCTTTTTCAATCTAAAATGGAAACAAAATTTGAATAGTTTTCTTAAAGTACCGAAATTCATTCGGTTGGCGTGTTTTCTGAATTCATTCAATGCATAACGCTTTTTCATTTTACGCACCCGCTTACCACCACTTTTCTTTTTACTTACTTAAATCGGTTTGGGTGGTTCCTGTAGTTTCTTTTCTAAGGACACTTTTGGCCCCAACTAACTGGCTGAACAGAATGCAAAACGGAGCTGGAATAGATGTCAAAAATGCTGCAGCCGGAGCTGCAAGAGTTGAACAATTTTTAACTTTTACTGCAGCATTTTTGACATCTACTGCAGCTTTTTTGACATCTACATATTCCAGTTGCGTCTTGCATTCTGTTCAGCCAGTAAATGAGCTGCTTTGCGTCGAACGTCCTACAGAGGAAGATTGTATCGTTTTCCTCCATCAGCCAGAAGTGCGTCGGCTAGAGACATTTTTTTGATAGTATTTTTAGATTCCTTGTTTTACTATTGAAAACTTAAATTTTTTTTACAATTGAAAACAATTTTGATTGCACTCGGTAAATGAAAAATGACGTTTCAAAATTCACCTCGGAACTTTTGGTATGCGTTTGAAATGTTGTTCCTAGAGGTGCGGTCGCACTTTTTTTAATATCTCTGTTCTGTTTTTGTATTCTGCATTGACTCTATTATAATAATATGTTAAAAAAGAACGGCTATTCGTCATCAATAGTTAAAACATGCATTACATTTAAATATTAAGGTTATTCATGCAACGTAGTAACACTATCGTAAATGCCGTTAAACGTCGGAAAGTTTCAAAATTTGTATAGGTAAGTTTTATATCACGCCGTTTTTATTTGAGCCGAAATGAGGTAATTTCACAAATCACAGAGAAAGTTTTTTTCATTTATAATTTTGTAATTTCGTTTGACAGCTCATTTCATTTGTGAATTTCAAGTGGCTGTTAATTAGTTTTTGGTGTTATTTTTTGTCTACTTCCATTGAACTTTGACATTTTCATACAAACATTTTTTAGAGGTTTCCAAAATGTGGCCAAGGTTAAAAAAGGTTTTAACTTAATTTCCAACTTTATTTTGAGCAAATTTGGTTGAAATTGTCTTATTTCAAAATGTGAATTTGTATGAGAAATGAGATGATTTCGTATCGAGTTTGGAAATTTTCATCAAAATCTCCTCATTTGGTCTAATGAAAACGTAGTATTACGATGGTTTTACTATACGTTGCATGCATGAATACCCTTATTATTATAGTTAAATAACCAATTGATTCAAAACTCTTAAGCTGGTCATACATGTCATAGTCATCCGATCCATTTGGCTCAATTATGGATTTAAGATGGGCCGAAAGTCCAAAATGTGATAGTAACCAATTACATGCTTCAGCAGTCATTGAACCTCAACTAAAACATGGATCAAAATTTTAGCCACGCTTGTCCCTAGTAACTGTTCACGAATAGAATGTAAACAGGGCCCGATCTGGGAGGGCTGGGGGGCAAATCAGCCATTTTGAAAACTTGAAAATTTAAGGTGCTTGGCGGCTACAAAAAAAATTTTTTTTTGAGTTTTGTAACTGACCGAAGCAAACAAAATTTTTTTTGCATGCCCAAGGGATTGGGACGAAAAAACAGCATCGGGGCTTAGTGACGCAATCACAGAAAAAAAAATTATATTTCCATGCAAACCAACGATAACAAGTATCACATTTTATATCTGGGCTTTATTTAAGCCCTACAAAATATCTGGGCTTAGCTAAGCCCCAAGGGACCCAAATTAAAATTTCACTCCTATGTTCATCCATATATGCTTTTCTTTTTCATTCATCCTTAGCATAAAAGCATTGCATAATACTCCATTGAGTAAAAATAGCGACATTTTTCACTCCTATTGTAAAACAAAAATTTTTAGGTCCAGTGTTGAGATTCATAGCTATTTCAGCGAGTGAGGTGACATGACTTGCCTTACTCGCCGACTCATCTCACTTCACTCGCAAAAGTGATTCAGCTATTAAAGTGAAATGAGTAGTTTCGAATTTAGTTTCGAACATGAGACAAAGAATAAATATAAAAGAGCCAAATTCAACCTCCTTGTCACCGTTGTCACACTCGTACGTTTGGGTTTGATATTCTGTTTCACATCACCACTAATGGACGCGAAATGAAATAACAAATACAAAAATGTAAACATTGGAATCTTTAATAATGGAGTTAGGAGTATCTTTTGTTTCAATTTTTTTTTTTTTTCATAATTAAAGTTTAATGTGAGTTTCACCCTTGAGAAATAGAAAGTTTAAAAGTGTCGAAAGTGAATAGAATATAAATTTATTTAATATATGTACCTATGTGCATATGATAATAAAATAAAATTAAGGAATCAATAAAAGGGTAGTTGTTTTCATCTACGTTGTTGTTTTTTTATTTCGTTTCCTATTCATGAATAGGAATTCTTGAGAAAAGCACACATACCTATCCAAAACTGGAAATTTACCATAACATACACCAAGTCACTGCGGAAATATCTGGCGAGTAATCTGACATTTCATTTCACTCGCTCACTCACTCACTTTTGCTAACTGAATCGATTTTCGACGAAAAGTGACTCATCTCACTCACTCCCCGCTGCTTCGAATTAGCTAAATCTCGGCACAGGAACAGGGTTGCCATGTCTTGAACTAGTTCGATAACCCAATTTAAAAAATTGTGTAGCCCAAAATCGGAGCTGAAAAAGAAGCCCAAATAGTAGCCCAATAACAATATTTTTTTCAGAACTTCAATAACATTTTATTTATTCTTTTAGGAACATTATTGAGAAAATTGAGTTTGACACAATATGACTATTTTAAAATTGCTGCTGCTTTTACAGCTATAACATCAACTGAATATTGTTGCGGTTGTTTGAAATATCAAAACCATTGAGTATATTCAGTGAATAAAAAGTGGTGTCAAACTGCGGAATTCATTAATGATATGTATAGGGTTAGAAAAGTATTTTTTATACTGAAATAAATTATAGCCCAATATTAAATTTGGGCTATTTATAGCCCAGTTATGATTGGGCTGTCATACTGAAATTGCTGTCGGCAATTTTGGAAAAAGATAGCCCAGTTTCCGATAAATAGCCCAATCTGGCAATCCTGCACAGGAATCGAACCTGGGACCCTTTGCACCAATTTTCTCGTTTGCTTACCGCTCCACCAATCTTAGATGTACAAATCATTGCATTAAATCATTTCTTTTATCTTGAATAGTCAATCTATGAGAAACAAAGCTATAGCTTCACAGCCGTAGCCAGGATCAATCGTATGGGTGAGCTCAACGTATTTTTGGGTGAGCTGACATTTTTTAACGAATATCATTTAATATCTACATAAATTGTCTATAAAATACACAAATTGTGTTGACACAATACCACATGTAGTGCAGGCTTATTAACATATTTTTACTCGAAAAAAGAAAAATTGATTACAACAGTTAAACGATTGAATATGGTGAAGGGGGTTATAAGGAATGTAAGAAAAATGTATTTCCCAGCAGCGGAGTTGGAGGTGGGATTTGGGGGGTGAAAAAGAGGGCGGAATTTCATTATTGCGTTTTTCGACTAAAGTTGACCCCACAATAGATTGTGTTCAATAGAAATGTTGCAGATCACACAAAAATCTACAACTTTTATATAAATCATTTTTTAACGTTACCTCAAAACTAACGAGATATTGGAGAAAACCCGTATTTTTTATTAGTTTTTGTTTTTTATTTTTCATTTTCCCAAAAATAGTTGAATTTAAATGAAACTTTGTGAGAAAATATCTTGTTGTGTCCTTAATAACCACAATTTTTTTCAAGCAAAACCATTGATAAGTTTTTGAGACATTCATTTTTTTGGAAAAAAAATACTTTTTTTTAAATGAAAAATCAGCGCACAGAGTTCATTCAATAGTCGTTAGTTTTGTTTTTACATTTATTTCTATATGAAATAATGATAACATATAGCAACCAAGTACAAAAATGCGAAAAAAGCATAATCAGAAAGCATACGGAAAAAATACATAAACAGTATTTTATTATCTGACCCGAGACATAAATTTTGCCCATGCCGCAATGATATTGCTAGAAATATTCATTTCAATACATACATACAGTTTTAAATGAAGAACTAAAATAATAGTACAAGAGCCGACACCAAATTTTGGGAGTGGATTTTTAACCAGAATCTGAGTATGAAAGTTTATAGGTACATGTATTCCGATATCAAATATCAAAGTTTGGCAGGTTTTTTTCTCAGACTTTGGTGGGATGGGGGTTAAAAACCAACTTGGTTTCCTATTTTAATGTTATGGTCAATATCTCTTCAATGCACTTTAAAAAAAAATAGGAAATGATGCTCTGTCATTTTCTCTTAGTCTGAAGACTTTAACCTTGATGATCCTATCAATAGGACCCATGATATTAGCTTTTTAAGCAAACCTTATCGGCATTTTTTGAAGACTTTTTTTTGTTGATTTTTGTTTTGTTTGAATTATTTTAAAAAAGGGATGATAAGGTCCGCATTAAATGGTTATATCTTGAGTTTTATACATTTTTCATAAAAGTTAATTTTAAAACAAAACTAATGATCCTTAAATGAACTCTGTACAATGATTTTCTGAAGTACATTTTTTTTTCATTTGAAAAAAGTATTTTTTTCCAAACAAAATTGAATATCTCAAAAACTGATCGATGGTTTTGCTTGAAAAAAAATTGTCGTTATTAAGGATCACCATTTTCAGTCGTTAAACTGCTGTTAAAATTTTTGTTTATAAATGTGTAAAAAGCCTGCACTAATGTACCTGATTACAAATATACACAAAATATGAGCAAAAAGTATGTGAAAAAGTTGGGCTCAGTGTTTTTAACTTTAATATGTTGAAAAAATATAACATTTGAAGTTGTTTTCTAACTCTGTTATTTTTTTGATTTGCAATGATTAAAAAAAGTTCCAGCTACAAAATTGTTCTCAATTATGTATACCAACAGAGCTCTCTCCATATCCACTGCATTAAGATTGTTTTAGATGCATTCTTAATCGTCTTCGAATAATGAGGTAATTGATCAATATTTTTCAGTTGGTGTACATTTAAAATTTAATTTTGAAGCAATATTTTGATTTATGTTAAAGATGTCCAAGATCTTAAAATGTCCCACAATTGTTTGGGTGAGCTCAACACTTTTTTGGGTGAGCTGAGCTCACCCTAGCGTAGGCCTGGCTACGGCCGTGTATAGCTTGCATTAATAAGAAAAAAATTGTGTTCAACAATAACATAGAATAATAGATCACAACAAAAACATAAATGTTAAAAAAAGAGCCAAGTTCTTATGTGTACAAGAAACCTGTACGTAAAAAGTCAGCCAAAAAAAGTAATGAGATCTAAAATATATGCCAAGTTTTAAGTTCATAAAGCTCAATATCAAATATCTTAAGTAGAGAAATATCAAAGCAATTCCAAATCATGACAGAAATTTGGTATTTAATGATTACTGATTAAAATATGGTGGGTTCACTGGTCAAGTTTTCATACATTTTAAAATTGTGATTAAGTAAGTAATTAAGAGAAAACTTGCCAAGTAAATCCACCAAATTTTAATCAGTAATCATTAAATACCAAATTTCTGTCATGATTTGGAATTGCTTTGATATTTCTCTACTTAAGATATTTGATATTGAGCTTTATGAACTTAAAACTTGGCATATATTTTAGATCTCATTACTTTTTTTGGCTGACTTTTTACGTACAGGTTTCTTGTACACATAAGAACTTGGCTCTTTTTTTAACATTTATGTTTTTGTTGTGATTTCACTCCTTTTTGCAAAGATTAACTTTACCAGGTGAAAATCAAGCCTTAGGGCCTTACAAAGTTTCATAATTCTACGACAACCGAAAGCGCTCCATATAAATAATAGCAATTCTGATAAAGTGGGTGGATGGCGCGCCCCCCGAATGTAAAATTCAAATTTTTCAATTTTTTTTTCTTTCTAAGTACTTCAAGCCCTACCGACCTACCAATTTTCATTGTTCTACAACAATCAGAAGTGCTCCATATAATTTATAAGAGTTTTTTATAATGTGGGTGGATGCCACGCCCCCTGAAGGGAAAATTCCAATTTTTCAATTTTTTTCTTTCTACGTACTTCAAGCCCAACCGACTTACCAATTTTCATCGTTCTACAACAATCGGAAGTGATCCATATAATTTATAAGGATTTTTAAGAATGTGGGTGGATGCCACGCCCCCTGAATGGAAAATTCCAATTTTTCAATTTTTTTCATTCTAAATACTTCAAGCCCTACCGACCTACCAATTTGTTTCGTTCTACAACAATCAGAAGTGCTCCATATAATTTATATACAAATTTAAGAATATGGGTGTATGCCACGCCCCCTGAATGGAAAATTCCAATTTTTCAATTTTTTTCTTTCTAAGTACTTGAAGCCCTACCGACCTACCAATTTTCATTGTTCTACAACAATCAGAAGTGTTCCATATAATTTATAAGAATTTTTAATAATGTGGGTGGATGCCACGCCCCCTGAATGCAAAATTCCAATTTTTCAATTATTTTCTTTCTAAGTACTTCAAGCCCAACCGAATTACCAATTTTCATCGTTCTACAACAATCGGAAGTGCTGCATATAATTTATAAGGATTTTAAAGAATGTGGGTGGATGCCACGCCCCCTGAATGAAAATTCCAATTTTTCAATTTTTTTCTTTCTAAGTACTTGAAGCCCTACAGACCCACCAATTTTCATTGTTCTACAACAATCAAAAGTGCTCCATATAATTTATAAGATTTTTTAACAAAGTGGGTGGATGCCACGCCCCCTGGATAGAAAATAGCATATTTTCGATTTTTTCCTTTGTATGCACCACAAGGTCTACCGTTGTGCGAAATTTCAAGTTTCTACGATGTCTGGAAGTGCTCCATAATTTTGATGATCTGTCAGTGAGTCAGTGAGTCAGTGAAGCAGTGAGTCAGTGAGTCAGTGAGTCAGTCAGTCAGTTACGGTTTTTGCGATTTTTGAAGTCCTATATCTCGGGAATTACTAACGCTAAAGAGTTGAAATTTGGTGAGCCACCTGTGTTTGATCAGCTCAGCAAATACTGTGAATTTGAAGTTTCTGACTTTATTGGTACTAAAGTTAGAGGGGGGTTGAAAATCGCCTGAGTTTGTTCCTGTAAAAAGGGTGTAGTGCCGCGAACTTGGCTGGGCACTACCGTGCCCTTTGATTTGTGCTCGTTAGGTATAATAGATTAATTAATAAGTACCAACCTTAAATATTGACTGAAAATAATAAGAAATATAATGTGTGCTTGGATGCAAAACTGAATATAAATTATAAAACGGCTGACTAGCTAAGCATCACCATATTCACTAATACAAGCAATATAGAAACGAAGTAACACAAACTAACATAAATGTATTAAAATTTAAATTTTCATAACTTATTATTAATTTTGAGTTTTTGTGACGGTTTGATTAAACATAATTGAAATTGAAAGTAAACTTTGGCTGCACAACCTCGCAGGAAATTTCTTCTTCTAATATATCACCGCTTCAAAGGTAAAACTCATACTAACTAACATATTACACTTTTGGAAAAAATTTAATCGAAACATACTTTTTAGAGCTGAAAAGTCAAGTTCCGATTATTTTTAAATAAAGTTCCCGGGCATACCTTTGAATGTCCATATAATAACCGTGCAAAATGGGACTTTTTGGATTCAAAAAATGTATTTCATTCTCATTTTATTGAACTTTTTTTTCTGCACTTAGTGAGTTTTACCTTTGAACCGACGATACCTATGTACACCGGAATCAGCGAGTTAAACTTGCTGAACCACAGTTCAAAATTTTAAGCACGTTTTAACAACTGGCCCTTAAGGCTTAACTACATTGGCCACTTTTTGCAAAATTACAAAAGTAAAATAACATACAAATTGTTTTTTAAACAAATATTTAAACTTTCTGCATCATTTTAATAAGTTTTCCAGTGAGAAACATTATCCAAAAATGAGTTTGCAAATGTTCACCCGATAACTTTTGAGTGATGACTGTTTTCGAAAAATAATGAGTCGGAACGCGAAAAAAACATCAGATCTCTCCTTCGTTCTCCTCCAATTTTGAAAAAAGTCATGACTCAAAAGAACCTCTTGTAACAGCAGACTTAAATTTGGAAATTCATCAGCTATTTGTTGAATATGATTTATGTTTTTAATTTTAAAACTCATAAGAGTTGTATAAACGTGGCTCATAATTTATTCTGTGGTTCAGAAATCGGTGAATTAAAATTTCTGAACCACTGATTTAAATTTACGTACTTTATTAACGATTGAAAGATAACTAAAAGCAAAAACAAAATTGTATTACCCAGACAAATTTTGAAAGTTCATGTCTGTGGAGATCAAAAACTAAGGGAGTATTCAAGCAACAAATACAAATTTAAAGAAGAACTTATGTAACTTCATAATAATTCACAAACAAATTTTCTCCCACTTCGATTCAATTAACATTCATTTATCATTCAATTATTTATTACAATAAATATTGTTGTTTCTTATTTTAGTACGTGAAAATATTAGAAGCCAAAGCAATTTTTAATATAAAATTATATAAAGGGAAGTGAGCACTTAAAAATCCAGTTCACTCGCTTTTACATATACTTTACGAACATGTCCATGAGATTTTTTAAATAACTGACAAATTTAAAAAAAACCGACGATTTGTGGTGAAAATCATAAAGTTGCACTAGTGTGCGTGTGGTAAAGGCTACTAGTGCAACTTTATGACATTCACCACGATCGGAGCTTGTAGGCAAAACAGTTTGACAGCCGAGGATTCCCATCTTTATATTTTTATCTATGACGAAAACGAAGCGGAAAAACATTCATTGACAGTTGCACAAACTTAAAAAATTAAAACAAATGCAAATGCAAAATAATCACAAGCAGCCATGCTGTGTAATGAAAGTAACAACAAAAACAAACAGGAAAAAACACAAATGTCATTTTTTCGCACGCAATAAATGGTCTGGGTAATTAATTGTGTGCGAAAAATAATCCAAATAATCTGCTACAATTATCAATTTCGCTCATCGAACAGCGTACTGCAGAACGAAAAGTAGAACTAAATTTTTAGTTCATGATTTCGTTCTGTCATTTTTGTACGGGATTTTTTGTTTCGCATCAGTAGCGTTCTAGGCTTTAAGATAAAATAATTTATAGATGAAGTAAAGAAAATGAATTCGTATAAATAAACTTTTGAGTCTAATTATAATATTGGCGCAGTCGCAAGTTTAAGGAAATTAAAACCTACGTCCATAACAAATTTCCAAGTCTGAGGACATCAATACCGGCAGTTTGTCATTTGGTATTACTACAATTCAGCGCATCATGTCGAACGTGGGGAACTTGGAGCCATTTGATTTTTGTTTTCAGACATCCTGAGAGCTGGACTTCATATTACTCCAGATTTGAGCTGTATTTACTAGCTATAGCTAATGATGTGCAGGGGGATATTCAGCAGCAAGCCACCCTTTTGACATTAGCTGGGGCTCAGGTCTATGACCTCATGTCGACATTGGTTTCTGCTTGGCAGGTGGGTGAAATTTCTCCTGCTCAAGTTAAGTCTTCTTTGACTAATCACTTTTCTTCTCGGCAGTTGAAAATTGCTGCGTATTTTCAATTCCAAAATTGAGATCAGTACCCCGACGAGGGATGCTCCGAATATTTAGCTGCATTACGGAAACTAGCAGTTGATTGCAAGTTTGGTGATATACTGGATCGCATGCTTCGCGATCGCTTTGGTCTGTGGACTACGTGATGCGGCCCTTACCGATTCGGATCTCAAGCTTCAAATCGTAATTGACTGTACCACCACAACGGAAGCAGCTTCAAAAGATGCTTTGGAAATTCGACATCCCGACCAGGGGATTACATCGTGAGAGGTGCACAAAATTCATTTCAGCATCGAAATAAAGTATCGTCACATAAAAATACAGTCAAACCATGTAACGGTTATGGAGCAGAGCATCCACGAGTGCAGTTTCTTTATCAAGACACAATTCGTTCGTCATGCAGTACCTACAAAAGGACATCTTCAACATGTTTGCCGTAGTGGCGTTTCATCTGTATCGAACTCGACTCAAAAGAAGACTTCAAAGTATCGTAGAAAAGACGTCTGTGAAGTTAGCAGGGCAACTTTCACCCACGCAATTGGGACCTTGACAGGAATTTGCAGTTTTTTTGCATTTTTTTTGCATTTCTATTCCCGATTTTGCAGTTCGCCAAATAACGGTGTGATTTAGTGACCTGCTAACTTCACAGTGAAGTTAGCAGGTCACATGGCGTATCTCAGGAACCAAACGTGCTAGGAACTTGTAGTAAGCCTCCAAATTTGCAGTTTTTTTGCATTTCAAGAATAGGCTAGGTCAGAATTTTGAAGTCCTTTTTTTGAAAAAAATTTCATACTGACCTGCTAACTTCACAGTGAAGTTAGCAGGTCACATGGTGTATTTCAGGAACCAAGCATGCTAGGAACTTGCAATAAGGCTCCAAATTTGCAGTTTTTTTGCATTTCAACGATAGGCTATGTTCAAAATTTGAAGTCCTCAATTTAAAAATTTCCCAAGTTTGACTTCAATATGAAGCAAGTAGGTCACATCGTGTATCTCACGAACCAAGCATGCTAGGAACTTGCAGTAAGGCTCCAAATTTGCAGTTTTCTTGCATTTCAAGAATAGGCTAGGTCAGAATTTTGAAGTCCTTTTTTAAAAAAAAATTTCATACTGACCTGCTAACTTCACAGTGAAGTTAGCAGGTCACATGGTGTATCTCAGAAACCAAGCAAGCTAGGAACTTGCAATAGGGCTCCAAATTTGTAGTTTTTTTGCATTTCAAGAATAGGCTAGGTCAGAATTTTGAAGTCCTTTTTTAAAAAAAAATTTCATACTGACCTGCTAACTTCACAGTGAAGTTAGCAGGTCACATGGTGTATCTCAGAAACCAAGCAAGCTAGGAACTTGCAATAGGGCTCCAAATTTGCAGTTTTTTTGCATTTCAAGAATAGGCTAGGTCAGAATTTTGAAGTCCTTTTTTAAAAAAAAATTTCATACTGACCTGCTAACTTCACAGTGAAGTTAGCAGGTCACATGGTGTATCTCAGAAACCAAGCAAGCAGTTTTTTTGCATTTCAAGAATAGGCTAGGTCAGAATTTTGAAGTCCTTCTTTAAAAAAAAATTTCATACTGACCTGCTAACTTCACTGTGAAGTTAGCAGGTCAGTATGAAATTTTTTTTTAAAAAAGGACTTCAAAATTCTGACCTAGCCTATTCTTGAAATGCAAAACAACTGCAAATTTGGAGCCCTATTGCAAGTTCCTAGCTTGCTTGGTTTCTGAGATACACCATGTGACCTGCTAACTTCACTGTGAAGTTAGCAGGTCAGTATGAATTTTTTTTTTTAAAAGGACTTCAAAATTCTGACTTAGCCTATTCTTGTAATGCAAAACAACTGCAAATTTGGAGCCCTATTGCAAGTTCCTAGCTTGCTTGGTTTCTGAGATACACCATGTGACCTGCTAACTTCACTGTGAAGTTAGCAGGTCAGTATGAATTTTTTTTTTAAAAAAGGACTTCAAAATTCTGACCTAGCCTATTCTTGAAATGCAAAAAAACTACAAATTTGGAGCCCTATTGCAAGTTCCTAGCTTGCTTGGTTTCTGAGATACACCATGTGACCTGCTAACTTCACTGTGAAGTTAGCAGGTCAGTATGAATTTTTTTTTTAAAAAAGGACTTCAAAATTCTGACCTAGCCTATTCTTGAAATGCAAAAAAACTGCTAATTTGGAGCCTTACTGCAAGTTCCTAGCACATTTGGTTCGTGAGATACACGATGTGACCTACTTGCTTCATATTGAAGTCAAACTTTGGAAATTTTTAAATTGAGGACTTCAAATTTTGAACATAGCCTATCGTTGAAATGCAAAAAAACTGCAAATTTGGAGCCTTATTGCAAGTTGCTAGCATGCTTGGTTCCTGAGATACACCATGTGACCTGCTAACTTCACTGTGAAGTTAGCAGGTCAGTATGAATTTTTTTTTAAAAAAAGGACTTCAAAATTCTGACCTAGCCTAATCTTGAAATGCAAGAAAACTGCAAATTTAGAGCCTTACTGCAAGTTCCTAGCATGCTTGGTTCGTGAGATACACGATGTGACCTACTTGCTTCATATTGAAGTCAAACTTGGGAAATTTTTAAATTGAGGACTTCAAATTTTGAACATAGCCTATCGTTGAAATGCAAAAAAACTGCAAATTTGGAGCCTTATTGCAAGTTCCTAGCATGCTTGGTTCCTGAGATACACCATGTGACCTGCTAACTTCACTGTGAAGTTAGCAGGTCAGTATGAAATTTTTTTCAAAAAAAGGACTTCAAAATTCTGACCTAGCCTATTCTTGAAATGCAAAAAAACTGCAAATTTGGAGCCTTACTACAAGTTCCTAGCACGTTTGGTTCCTGAGATACGCCATGTGACCTGCTAACTTCACTGTGAAGTTAGCAGGTCACTAAATTACACCGTTATTTGGCGAACTGCAAAATCGGGAATAGAAATGCAAAAAAAATGCAAAAAAAATGCAAATTCCTGTCAAGGTCCCAATTGCGTGGGTGAAAGTTGCCCTGCTAACTTCACAGACGTGTAGAAAAGATCAAAACCACACTCGATCAATCAAATTTTACCATTAATCGACCTTATGAAGTCAACTACAGTCGTCTACAATGATAACCCTTGTAAATTCGAGATCGATTCAGGCTCAAATTTCACCATAATGTCGTCCCGAGAGTTTCATTACGAGTGGCCAGCTACAAAACCAGCTATGCATACTTGTGATTTGCAACTCATGGATTACCAACACAATCGAATTGCTATCAAAGGCAACATCTCCTATAATGATAAGAAGACTACAGATCTTCCGATTATAGTGGTAGAATGTCATCGATCCAATATTATGGGGCTGAACTGGTTTGCTTCTCTTGGTATCAGCATTCAAGGGGTTAACTCTATCGAAAAAGTTTCTTCTGCCCAGAGTGTTCCCTCTAAATTTTAACATTTGTTTTCTGTTGAACTAGGACGTTTTACTGGAAATCCTGTGTCACTCCAAATTGATCCTTCAATTTCACCGATTCGTCATCCTCCACATCGTATTCCATTAGCAACTAGGGGACTCGTGGAAGTGGAACTAGATCGACTGTGCACTCAAGGGATTCTTGAACCGGTTGAATTCTCTGACTGGGCTACACCAATTGTGTCCGTTCCTAAGAGTGACGGTTCAATACGAATTTGTGGTGACAACAAGTCAACGCTCAACAGGGCAACTAAGCCTCATTGTTTCCAAATACCAGCTTTAAGCACACTTTTGTAATGCATAGAGGGTGGTAGCATTTTTGCGAAGCTAGATCTTGCTCAAGCATACCAACAACTTGAAGTGGATGAACGATCTTCACTTTTCCAAACGATTGTGACCCATAAAGTTGCTTTCAGAGTGAAGAGATTGTAGTTTGGAATTTCGTCCGCTCCAAATATTTTTCAAAACTATATAGAAAATCTTCTTCGAAACATTCCAGGAGTCTTACCGTATTTCGATGATATCGTTCTTATGGGGAAAAACGTTATCTGAGTGAACTTGCTCTTCGTCTATATATAAAGTTCCCACCCGTTTAGATAGCTTTGGGCTTCATCTTAAGAAAGAAAAGTGTTGTTTCGGCACTCCAGCGATCGAGTTTCTTGGTTTCAAATTGGACTCACTTGGTATACGGCCATCAACAAACAATATACAAGCCATTTAAAGCACACCAGCTCCTTCTGACAAAAAGCAGTTGCAGGCATTCCTTGGCCTGTTAAATTTGTATCATTCATTCTCAGGCGCGAGTGCAGGACTAAGTTCAGGGGGGGCAATTTCGTGAGTTTCCACAATCTTGATGATGTCTACAGATTTGAGTACACTTCATACCGCTCTACACACCTGGTCACACGAAGCGATATGAGTTTGAAATTTGAAGAAAGTTATTATTTCTTTCATAACTGCTATACAGTGTCAGTTAAAGGCTGTTTTCGAAAATGTCATCTACTTCAAAACGCATTTGCAGAATGTTCTCAAACGCAAACTGCAAAAGTCTTCTGTTCGAATAGGCAAATACAAGTTTTACTGCATAAGCATTGTGTTCGGTTAGGAAGTTTGCAAAAGTCACATATTCGAAAACATCATCTGCGGTGCAATTCTGCAGTAAAATTTGAGTTGACGTCAAAAATATTGAGAAGACTGAGAACGTGTCAAATTCGCTTGCAAGAAAACTGAATGAAGTTGATAAGAAAAGACTTTGTGCTAACAAAAGCAATATTCGCGTCAGAAAATAACGATCTTTTCTCAAACGAATTGACGTTTGCTGTTCTCGAAAGCGTCAAATCAAAGTCAATTTGATCGCCAAATGATCGTCATTTCTTGACGCAGATTGCAATCGTTATATGCAACTGTCCATCCTGCTTGCACAAAATTGGTTTGATTAACGTCATTCAACTTACTCTCAAGCGCATTTGATATTTACGAACACGCTCTCTGGTGTCTCAATTTTTGTATCGTCAACTCGATTTTTTACTGGACAGCTGCACCGCAGATGATGTTTTCGAACATGTGACTTTAGCAGTTTGCGTTGAAGAACATTCTGCAAATGCATTTTTGACGCAGATGACTCTTTTCAAAAACGGCCGTTGACTTCACGATTGTTAAAACGGCCAAAAACAATTATACATCCTACTTCTCTTCGGCAGTGACTACTGTTGTCGTTTCCTGGTCTCTTTCCAATTTTCTTCATCGGATTCATACTCTTCACCAGTTTAATAATACGGAAGTTCCTACAACGCATCCGAGAAAGTGACAAAATCCTCACGAATACTACCATCAGAAACGTATCTTATGGCTATGACAGTTGTGCCGCACTCGAAACACATTTGCATATTCTTAAGTTGCTTATCCATTTAAGAAGAAAAAGACGCCGAGAAGCTCTGAAGAAGCTCTCGAGGGTAAAACTCGCAAGTGGACACAGTCATGCAATTAGCTCACCCGAGGGGAAAACAGAAATCCGAGAGTCACTCTCGAGAGTTTTCTAGTGAAAGTACTTTCTAAGATTTAAAAGCACATTTAAATATTTGTCACAAAAAGGGCTCAATCACCCTTTTAGTATACATTTTTTGGATGTTACTCAATAATTTGTATACACAATGTGGTTTATTTTTTAAGCTTTTTCTAATCTTGTAGATCCGTGCATTTGAAGCAAAGTCTGATTTTTTTAAAGAAATTAAATCGATGTATTTCAAAGATTTTATTTTGTTCTTAAATTAAAATCAATTTTAAGGTGGTAAATATAGAAAAGTGCCCCTGCAACTAATTTGTAGAGAAGGGTCAGGGCAGTAACTTTTTGAAACATTATTTTTCAAAATTGTGAAATTTTTCATTCACATTTGCATTTTGAAAAGTGTAAATGAAATCGATTTGAGACTCAATCTGATCTCTAGTAGGTATGAAATAATTTGATTATTCTCAAAAAATGTTATGCAGTAATGTAGCCTGATATTGATCTTTAAATTAAAAACCTTAACTTTGAAGATCGGACATCTAAAACAGAAGTTATAACTATAAGCTTTCCAATCGGTCGATTTGAATGCTATTTGTGCATAGTGGTACTTTTCTTCACTGAACTTGGTCAGCGGCCGACGAACAATCACACATTCTTACGCTGTGCAGCAAATTTAGAAAAATCGTGCACAGCTCTGGGCTGCATGCAGTTCTTGATGGAGTATGTCTGTCCCATTAGAACCTGAAAAATCTGCACGAGTGTTTAAGCCATTAAGATATGGCTCAGTTGGAAGAGGTGAAATACATCGGTTGTTTTTGATGAAAGTATTAAAAAATTTCTTGAAATGGAAAAAAAGGAAAATGAAAACGTGAAGTCCTCTTTTGGCTGCTAAGAATAAATTTTATGAACGTATAACGAAAAAACATTTTTGATTACATTTTATTAAATTCATATTTTATTCTATCTTGCCCAGGGGTGGGGGCAATTGCACCCATTGCCCTCCCCCTGTATCCACGCCTGTTCATTCTTGCCACAAAAGGCTGAGCCTAGGCATCTTCTCCTCGACAAACATTCCACATGGACATAGACCTCAGAGCACCAGCAAGCGTTCGATAGTCTAAAGAAGCTTGTTATATCCGATCGTGTTTTGATACATTTCGACGAAAAACTACCACTCGTTCTCGTTTCCGATGCATTACCCTATGGATGATGACACTGAAAAGCCGATTGCGTTTTATTCTCGAACCTTGTCAAAATCCGAACGAAACTACTCATAAATCGACAGAGATCGACAGAGAGGCTGTGGTGTGGTTGGTAGCTAGCGTAAAAAAATTCCATGATTATTTACATGGGAGGAGATTTGGCGATGCAAGTTTTGGATTAAAACGTATATGTAGTTTAAACAAGAACAAATAATTAGGACGTCTACATTTACTCAATGATTAAGAAAATTATTAAGGTAGTACTTTAAAGGCTCTACCATACCAAGGCTAATCACTCGTTGACGACAACGAAATTGACAATAATGTGCTGTTATTGTTGTCTTCGTCGGTATCAACGCAATGATTCTCATAAGTTTGTGAGATCTTTAAAGCTAGAACTATAATGCTCGGAGGGGCACTTAAGTGGTCGGAAGAAAACAAGCGAATACACGGAAAGCATATGACGGTGACTACCTATATAATTGCGGAGTGGAGCGTTTCGTCAAGTTTCGTTCAACTTTGGTTACGGAAGTGAGGTGCGCTCCGGAGCGCACCTCTCTTAAGTAAAACTGACATTTGGTGAAATAGGAGTGCCAAAAAGAGATAGATAATAATTACATTATGGGTGTGTTCCCCTTTTTTCGGTACGGAAAGCTACTTTTCGTTGGTTTTTGACATTAGCTTCAGTGCCCTTCCGACTATTATAGCTCTACCTTAATAGTTGCAAGCTGTCAGAAGCAGATGTCATACACCAATAAAAAGTATTTAATTTTCGTCAGGTTTCGTTAACTTTTGCTTTCGGAAGAGAAAAACGATTCCGAGCGCACCCCACGGAAGTGAAACTGACGTTTGGTGAAGTAGGAACGCTAAAAAGGAGACACATAATTCATTTTACATAAGTGGAATATAGCTCACTTTTCCTTTTAACTTACGGCAGCTTCCGACTATTATAGTTCTACCTTTACATTTTGTTATCGTTCCTAGTCTCTGATTTCACGTTGTTTTGGGAGAGGTTCTCCATTTCGACATCTGAACACGTCAAAGCTGCCACAACCCTAATCTGTCAAATAATTTTTTGACGTTTAACTGATTCAATTACATAAAGCCGCGTCCAGATCAATAAAAATTCAACACCAGCTATCCGATTCCGATGGATTTTCGATTGAAAGAGGTAAAACATTTTAATGCAAACTGAGCACTCACGCATGGCATACTACGCAAACATTTACTTCGAATTAAATTTTAACTTTCGGCGAAAATATTTAATTGATTTGATATTGGAGATTTTCAACGTGTTTTTTTCATGAAATAAATAAAAGATATTATTTTGAATAACTTAAAACTTTAGTAAATAAATAAATAAAATAAGTGTTTTTAAGTTATTCAAAATAATATCGATACCTTCCCGTAAGAATGTATTAAGCGACATTTAAAAAAATTTAAAGGCATCGAAAAAAACCTCTTGTTCAGTTATTTATTTGTGTATTTAATTGGAATAAAAACATTTGGCACTGGATTTTCAACTCAAAATCCCTTTAAAAATCTTTTTATTACAACAAAATACACAAATAAATAACTAAGCAAGAGATTTTTTAAAATTTTAATTTAAAATTTTGAAAATTTCGCTTAATACATTCTTACGGGAAGGTATCGATATCTTTTATTTATTTCTCGAAAATATTTGTGGCGAAAACAAAATTCAAGGCGCACGACGCACAGCGTACATTTTTATCGATCTGAACGTGGCTTAACATTTAACCAAATGAATAAAAAGGTCATTCATGCAAACTTTTGCGTAAACTTATCATTTTACGCAATTTATAAACTTACGACGTTGCCGAATACCCTTATTCATTTATTTACATAATAAATGTAAAATTGTATTTTGGTTGAATAAAAATCAAATATTATCTAATCTTATTTACTTACGATGAGGGAATGGGCTGCTTGATGTCTTGTGTGCATTTATCAATGGGTCTGTTGTTGGGACAAGTTCTGGAAATGAAATAAATTCAAACATTGTTGCTTTGTGTCAATATAGCATTTAAAAGTACATTTTAGGGAGTAACGGAAATAGGATTTGCTTGTTGGGGGGGAGGGATGGGGGGAGGAACCTGAGGTTCCTGTTTTTACCTACAAATCATTTAAACAAAAATATCAATCATATACTCATAATCCCTCTCAAAACTTATTTTATTTTCTCAGAGTGTAGGCCAGTCAGCAGAGTCAAACATATTTTCATATTTTTTTTTTTTTATTTCATCCGATGGAAATCTTCCAAAGACTTGTGTGGTACTCTTACCGCACTAAAAACACCTGTGTATCAGGACCAATCTATGAAAGATCGACAGATGATTTCGCTGTCTTTGTTCATAAATCACATTGGGCCTGGGGGGACGTTTAAAGTTATAACACTTTCCCATAGCTTTTAGACCATCAGCTTTTAAGGCTTGGTTTTTCCTAATCTCCGAACATTGTCTCGTACATTTAAGACTGTATCCATTTTGGAGTTTGTAAGACTTTACAGTCGCTGAATATGTGATACTGCGGGGTTTTAACCACTTCTGTTGCCATTTTAATTTGAACGTCACTTTTTATGTATAGATCGGTATTTCTGATATACCAAGGGGCATTAATAGGCGAGTTCAAGAAAATGAGATCTCAGAGCCCTCAGCAATCTCAGTCTCGCCAACAGGATTCCTTAGAAATTTTGCTGTCAAATTACTGAGGAAACTAAATATTGGATTCGCTTTCTCAGTTTTTGACACAGCCGTCTGAGATCTCGTTTTCCTGAACACGCCTAATTATTCCACGAAGGACTTTGCTTGTGAATTTTTAGATGGGTTCAGCATTTGTTTTCTTTGTACAGCACCATAGTTGGATGTCGTTATGTCCAAGCAGGTTTCAGTACTTGCTTATATAACATTAGTTTGTTCTGGATAGATTGATCAGAGTTCTTTCCTAGTAACCAGTACATTTTGCAATTTTTGTGTAGACTTCGTAACGGATTTATCTGGCATCATTTTTGCAGTATCATCAGCTAATGGCCTTTTCGATTGGCAATCCAGAAGCGTTCGGAATGCGTGTAAACCTTTCTGAAAGTGTTCTATTGGCATTCAGAATGACAGTTCTTCTCCTGAAAATAACAGAAAACGATTCTGGATTTCATTTCAGAATCGAAACGAGAACTACTCACATATTCAAACACATACTTGTCAAAGTGTTGTCAAATATTGCAAAAAGTAAATTTTAAGCTAAAAACAAGTGAATTTCATACATTTTACTGTTTCTACGCACAATTATTTTCCATTTAGAATATTATTTTCACATTTTCTTTGTTAAAAATTATCATACTCGTTCATATTTGTGTCCGCCAAATCCGCTATTTCGGGATCCGCATGTGAAATTGCACAAATACGGATACGAAAACTTCAGAATCAAACTATATATTCCTGTTTGTTTTATTGGCGTTCCGGATCGGAGAGTTCTTCCGAATTGCCAATCGAAAAGGCCATAAAAGATGGCCATGATAGCGTTGACGTCCACTGGAATATCCCTTGTATATAATAGATACAGGGTTGGTCTTTTGACACTTCCGTGTGGTACACCGACCGGCTTCAATTTTCCTTAGTTCGGAGAAATTTTGATCGTACCGTACTTTAAGGACTCGGTTCCTAATGCAGGATTTTAGAATTTCGGAATACTGCCTAGGAAGGTCCCCATGGAGTTTGTACTCAAGTCCCAAATGCCAAACCTTTTCAAAAGCTTAAGCAACATCTAAGAATAAAGCTGAGCACATAAATAAATTAAATAAATTAAATTGCGTGGCGCAACAGCTCGTGGAGAACCAAGGCTTAGTGATTTACAACTCTCAACCATTCCTGTGTGCGTGTTTTTGGCAGGAATGGAGGGGACCAACAGTTTATTGCCGAGTCCGAACGGCTAAATGGGAAGCACTTTTTCATGAAAAGTATACTCTTGGGGGATTTGTCAGTTCCTCGCAAGAGGCAGTACCTCGAATAAACCATTTCTGTTTTTAGGTGGCACGACTGGCAATCGAACCCACACCTTCGGCATGACAGTCCTATATGCACTAACCATCCTGCCACGAGGTACTATATACTACAATATCTCGTGAGCCCCATGGTTTAGAGCTCAACGGCTACATAATAAAATGATGTATTCACAACAACCTTTTCAACGATGTATGACACATTCGTATTGGGAAATGGACCAGCTCCCATAATAGTCCAGTCATTAGGTCATTTGACCTTGCGCGCAGAGGCACTGTCTGATTTTTTTTTCATGGATCGATAGAGGCTTATTTATAAAGCTTAAATCCAAATTTGCACCACCTGACAACTTTTTTTACCAAAGTTATTGGTAAAAATGTGTTTTTTGCTATTTTTGCGTTTTTTGTGAACATCTCGGCTGCAGTATGTCGCACAGAAAAAAATAAAATATGGATTTATTTATAATAAGATTAGCTATTATATTATAAAAAAATTAATTTGTTTAAACAAATAAAAAAAAAGTTATGGTTAGTTAAAGTAAGTTTTTATTGTTTGAAAATCACTCTTTCGTGATTATTAAGAAAAGAGCTCATTTAACGATGAGGTTTTTATTTTTACTTTTAAATTCTTTGTAATTACCTACAAATTCAGCCCTTAACTACTAACACAAGCCGAGAAATAAATTTATGAACATAGGCAAGTCAGCGCACCCACGCAATTTTATGTTTTTAGGTTTTATTTTATATCTCAGCCCCAGTATGCTGCAAAGTTTATAATAATTGTTTATAATAATTCTTTCTACCAACTTGCACTAAATTCAATTTGTTTAAACAAATAGAAAAAAAGTTACAGTTCATTAAAAGGTTTTTTTGTCTTGATTTTATACCTTTTTTCATAACTATTGACAAAAAAGCTGTATTTAGCGGTACTTTTTTTTCAAGTTTACTTTTTTTTTGTAGTCCTATAAATTTTCTATAAATTAAAAAAAAAATTAGTCCATTACGACAAACAGGAGCCAAGTTATTCATGAATTAAAAATGACGCGTCAGTTTACTAACGCATTACAATATTCTTTCCTTTTTTTTTGTGAATATCTCAACCTCTGTGTATGGGTATTGAATGAAACTGTATTATTTTTTATAATATTCATTATGGACTTAAAGGAATTTTTTTTCTCTAAGCAGATATCTACATACCTACAAAAGTTAAAAGTAACTAAGTTAATTTTTTCTTATTCCGCCCACGCTAACTCTTTTCGCACCACCTAAGGGGAAGAGAGCCTGGGAGACTTAAGAAGAACAATAAAGGTATACATATTCCTCGTTTAATTGCACCTCGCTTATTTGATTTTCCCGCTTAATAGATCTCAAAAAAACCATAGCTAAGAAACTCAAAACATGTTAATGTTTCGTTCAATTGAACTGCCCGGTTAATTGATCGAAAAATTAGACAAAATGGTCAGTGCAATTAAGCGGGGAGTACTCTACCTTCTATCTACAAAAAATTAAGCCTTGTATGATTCATGAGAGTCGAGCAATCCATAAAACTCTTACACAGAGTTATTTGGCAACGAGACGTCAGTTTTGGAGATATTTGTGAAAATTATGTGGCGTATTTGCGGAACCATCTTAAACGACGAGACGTTTTTATCCAACGAAAAAAATAAAAACGACTTATCGTTCTGCTTAAAAAATATCTTGAAAATCGTGGTTTTTCAGTTTCCCAGGCCTCATAAGATACAGACATCCTTATAGTACAAACAGTCATTTCTATGTGTTTTGAATTTAACTCGGTATATTTATTGTGGGAGAAGATATTTATTTACTGCTGGTGATTTTGTCGGGATACGGGGAAAATGTTACAAACGTTTTCTTCAAAAAACCTGGTCGAGGATCTACGAAAATAGTCCTGTATTCGTCAAAAAGTTTCCTATCAAAAATTCTTTCCAAACATATTCTTTTTCTCCATTCCTTCACAGGCTGTGACACAACCTCTGCCATTTTCAAATCTGGAAAAAGTAAGCTAATCTCTTCGCTGAAGAAAGCACCAAACCTTTTGAAAACCGTGAAGATTTTTAAATCCGAAGAAGCCAGTCAAAGTGATTTCGCGTCTATATGGAGGAGGCAGTAAGGAAACATCGCTGGACCACTTGAGATTCAATCTTTTCTCACGCGCGAGTGTTAAAATCAAGTCTTATTCCAGACATTCCATCAAGTACAAGCTTGGCTGGGTAATACTTTAGACCCAGAGGGGTGGGGCTGGAAACGAAATTCAAGAGGATTGGAGCCGGTGTTGGTTTCAGGGCCGACGATCCCACCCACACTCATCGACATGATTTCCTGCACGTGTACGAAACAATTCGGTGCAGCCTGCGGGTGTCGAAAAGCCGGACTGAAGTGTTCAGCCGTCTGCAAAATCTGCTGCGGGAAAAGCTGCTACAACGTAGTCGATATTGCTGATGACTCCGAATACGAGGAAAACTACGACCTTGAGCTCACGACAACAGCTTTTTCTAACGAAAATGAAACAGAGCAGAGACCAAACCTTGAATGTCATAACACTAATGAAGAGAGTGAAAACGAAATACCCTCACACCCAAAACGGTTGAGAATAAGACCAATGTAATTGATCTTTGTAGTGGATTAGGCCTACAGGGGATACCACAAGATTAAAAAAACGCGCCTCATACTCTACCCCTTGGGTGGTGCGAAAAGAGTTAGCGTGGGCTGAATAAGAAAAAATTAACTTAGTTACTACTAACTTTAACTTTTGTAGGTATGTAGATATCTGCTTAGAGAAAAAAAATTCCTTTAAGTCCATAATGAATATTATAAAAAATAATACAGTTTCATTCAATACCCATACACAGAGGTTGAGATATTCACAAAAAAAAGGAAAGAATATTGTAATGCGTTAGTAAACTGACGCGTCATTTTTAATTCATGAATAACTTGGCTCCTGTTTGTCGTAATGGACTAATTTTTTTTTTAATTTATAGAAAATTTATAGGACTACAAAAAAAAAGTAAACTTGAAAAAAAGTACCGCTAAATACAGCTTTTTTGTCAATAGTTATGAAAAAAGGTATAAAATCAAGACAAAAAAACCTTTTAATGAACTGTAACTTTTTTTCTATTTGTTTAAACAAATTGAATTTAGTGCAAGTTGGTAGAAAGAATTATTATAAACAATAAAACTTTTTAATTTTAACTTTGCAACATACTGGGGCTGAGATATAAAATAAAACCTAAAAACATAAAATTGCGTGGGTGCGCTGACTTACATATGTTCATAGGCTTGTGTTAGCAGTTAAGGGCTGATTTTTTTTTTAAATTGTAGGTAATTACAAAGACTTTAAAAGTAAAAATAAAAACCTCATCGTTAGATGAGCTTTTTTCTTAATAATCACGAAAGAGTGATTTTCAAACAATAAAAACTTACTTTAACTAACCATAACTTTTTTTTTATTTGTTTAAACAAATTAATTTTTTTATAATATAATAGCTAATCTTATTATAAATAAATCCATATTTTATTTTTTTCTGTGCGATATACTGCAGCCGAGATATTCACAAAAAACGCAAAAATAGCAAAAAACACATTTTTACCAATAACTTTGGTAAAAAAAAGTTGTCAGGTGGTGCAAATTTGGATTTAAGCTTTTTAAATGAGCCTCTATCGATCCATGAAAAAAAATCAGACAGTGCCTCTGCGCGCAAGGTCAGGCCCTTTTTCACGACGTGATGACTGGACTAATGTTTGCCCATTCTCCTTTACATTGCATTTTTGTCATAAGTGGAAGGCCTACAATTAACTGAAGATTTCTCAGAGAAGAAAAGAGGTATCGGGAAGATTTAAACTGATTTTAAAAGAAGAAAATTAGTTCTTTCAGAAACCATTAAAAAATTAGTTGAAACAATTTACCTCATTACAGCTTTGAAAACAGAAAAAAAAACGTTTTTTTTTTCGATTTTATAACGGAAATATCTCAAAAACGTGGCCGGATAAAATTTGTCTGACTTCAGATTCGAATTCAGCACATCAAAAGCCTACGGAAAAGTATATTTTTATTTCTGTAACAAAAACCTTGTTAACCAGTGTAATGCTATGTTCCCACCAAAACGAAATCCGAGATTTCAGCTGAAAAATTCGAGATTTCAAATGATTGCAGGAGCAGAATTTCATTGAGATTTCGTTGAAATCCCGAGTTTTAATTAATGGGCCAGGAAAAATGGGTTCCGAGGTTGAAAAAATTAATTCATGAAATATTAAAATTGGAATCGACGTAGAATTGCAATCTCTATAACATATTCAAAGTCCCCCAAAATCCCCGCATTGACTTTTTGTGTAGATGCATTTGAAGAAGTGCAGACGGGGAGAATTTGCAGGTCTATCAAACTAAAATATTTGTTTGGGTAAACCCTAATCATATGATATATGCTTTAAGGGTAGTTTTTAACGCTGAATCTATTGAAACCCAATTCAAAATGATACAAAAACCCAAAAAGAAGTTATAGTCCTTTTTATGTAATGATGACTTTTTTTCAGGTACAACAGGTAAAATATTACCGAAAACCCATTGAAAATAACGGTATGTTTATAGGAACTAAGAATCAAGAGAGTCCCTAAAAATATACATGGTGAAAGGGTGTTTTTTTAAGGGGGAGGGGCAAGTGCAGAATGTTAACCATAACACCAACGAAAAAACTCTTACACTCATGAAATTCGTAAAAAATATTAAATTTGCCATGGCAACCAAGAATCAAAATAGTCCTCATAAATATATTTGTTCTGGTTTTTTTTTTTTATTAAAGAGAGGGAAAACCTGGGAAGAATTTGGAAGATTTGAGCCAAAATTCCGATTTGGTGTAATTGAGGTATATACACAAAGTATGGTATATGATTTAAGGGTATTTCTTAACGCTGAATCTAATAAAAGCAAAACTAAAATGATACAAGCACCCTTAACAAAGTTATGCTCCTTTTCAAGCAAAAATCAATTTTTGAAATCGTATTTTCCGTAGAACAAGTCAAAAGTTGACAGTCACCTAAAACACTATTAGAACAGAGATATTTGTATGGACTGTTTTTATTATTGGTTGCCATGAAGAGTCATATGACTTCTAAAATCGTGTAAAATGGCCTTTAGAGTTGAAATTTGGTGAGCCACCTGTGTTTGATCAGCTCAGCAAATACTGCGAATTTGAAATTTCTGATTTTAGTGGTACTGAAGTAAGAGGAGGGTTGAAAATCACCTGAGCTTGTTCCTGTAAAAAGGGTGTAGTGCCACGAACTTGGCTGGGCACTACCGTGCCCTCTGATCAAATTTGTTTGTTACCAAAATTTGTAGAAGATATTTTAACGTACAAAATTTAAAAAAGCTTTAAGTGTGATAGCTGAAAGGCCCGAGAAAATCGAGTTCACGCTTGTCAAACTAAGATGGAAAGGAAATTGCTTAATTTAAAAATCAGCCAGAGAGTGTCGAATGTAGAAATAAAAAGAAGAACTGGTCTAACGGATGGTGTGGAACAAGCAAAACGACTTAAATGGAACTGGGCAGGACATATTTCTAGACTCCAAGACCAAAGATGGACAGGTATTATCACAAAATTAACACCGCCAGATTGCAGAACACCGATTGGAAGACTAAAGAAGAGATGTGCAGACGATTTACTACAACATAGACAAAAATGGTACAATGACGCAAGAGATAGTGACATTTGAGCAGTATTGGGGGAGGATTATGCCAGATATTGGATTTTTTGAGACAAATTAATCTATCCAAACTTTAAAATTTATATCGTGAATAATAATAATAATAATAATAATAATAAGATTAATAAATAGAATCACTTAATTAAAATTAAGAAATTGTAAATGTTTGGACCTCAGAATTTGATTGAAGGCCCAACTATAATAGACTTAACCGAGCTTAATTCAGCTTAAGCCACCGAGCCAGTACACAGACTTATATGGTTTCACCCATAATAGCCGTCTGCTCAGTTTCGTCAAGTTTCGTTAACTTTCGCGAAATTGAGAGAGAGCCATTGAAATGGCTCTCAACTTAAGCAAATTTGAGAAATGCTGTTTACAACGGAAACAATAAACACAAAAGGCAACAAAATAGGTACACAGCTGTTTGAATCGTTTTACGAGTTTATACATGTGTGTGTAATCTTTTTGTTGAATTGTTATCACATTTGTTAATGTATTTATTAGAAATGCGGAACAGAGCACAATGTTGGAATATGAATGCGGGAAGAAGGAGGCGATTTGCTCATGTGCGAATAAGTTAATTATGGCTCAAGGAGGTAATTTTGCAAGCATAAGCGAATTTTCGTTGGCTTTTTGACACTAGCTTATGCTTGCTTATGCCTATTATGGTTGAGCCTTTATAGGTACAGTTCAGAGTTCAGATGTGTTTCAAAATTATATCGGAGAGCTCTGATCATACTCAACTCAGAGCTAACTCCGATAGCTCGAGCAACGCCTAATAATAATAACATCAAGATCCTTTGAAACAATTGAAGAAATTGCTATTAAAAAAGCATTGCATTCAATGTGAATATGTTAATGTTATGATAAAAATTTAAACCAGGACGAATTTCAGATAAGACTGGAACCCAGAGATAAGTACAAGCTTCCGCAGTCCCCGGGCCAAAACACCCTTGTTTTGTAGTACACAGTTGGTAAACCTGATGGTCTTGAGAAATCTCTGCTTGCAATCCTGAATATTTAACGAATAAATTCAAGAGGTTCCACAATCATCAATTTTCAGAAAGATCGCTTCTTCCCTTTAAAAGAAATGAGTTTACCATTTCAAAGACTTAAAAGATATATTCAAATTAAACTTTATATATGTATGTAAATGGTGTTTTTTAAGACGTGTGGTTTACAATCTGGCAATACTTTTTTCGAAGTTGGTCTTTTTGACAGGTGTCACTTTATTTATGCTCAGTTTGGTTTGCCATTTCATAATGAATAGACTTACTCACCTAAAAAACGTTTGCAAATCGTGCAAATTTATTACCAAAATGATGGTTCGCTGCGATGAAAAATGAAGCCGGCCAGAATGTAACACTCAATGGGCACCGCTATAGAGCCATGATTAATTACTTTTTCGTGCCTTCATTGAAGCATGTTGATGTTGACGGCCTTTGGTTCCAACACGACGGCGCACTATGGGCCCAAATGATGGTTTGCGTCTCAAAAATGTTTTTTTCAAAACTATTTTTAAGATCAATTTCTTCGCAGAAATGAATTAAGGAATACTTAAACTACAGATTGCAATAAAAAATTATGTTTCCATCCAGTCTTTCTAGTATTTAACCCTTTCTAAAGTGCTCACTAGAAAAAACACTGTTTGAGTGACATAGTGAAGCTACTATTGAAACCACTTTCTTCTAATTATTGATGATGATAAAGTATAAGTGTTGTATGTTTTTGGAAAGCTTGTTATAACTACTATTCGAACTTGCAAAAATATGTTTTGGAAAATATATATTTTAGATAAATTTATTTTTTTTCAATTACACATGTTTTTTTAGCTTTTGCCAAATTTCGATTGGAGTTTTAAGTACTTCCACCGTCATCCACCGTTTAGTTCTAGGGCGCAATTAATTTCTTAGTTCATAAACTAAAACATATAAAAAATCTGTATGCTTTTAATTGCTTTTCTTTGATTAAGAACTATAAACCAATTATAAGAAGTAGAACCAAAAATCACAGATTTTACATGTGCTTGCCATTTCTTTTTCGCATGAAATCTGAAAAGTTTAAAATTGGTTCCCAACCATTGTTTAAAACTTAAAATCGATTCCAAGAACACACTAAGAAATTACTTTTTAAGTCTACTCTCATGTTAAAATTAATAAAAGAAGGGCTTTAAAGTTCTAAATTTTCCACCAGATTGGATCGACCATCTTGTAGTTTGCTAACATCTTTTTTACTACAGCAGCACAGTCCATTGTATTTTGATTTGTGACATACATATGTAGGTATATATACAAAATTGGTATCAGTCATTTAAGAGGGTGAAAAAAAGATTAGTTACAAAAATAAATTGTAGAAAAGAATTTTTTAAAAACAGGTAAATTTTAATTTACTGTCTGTCTGTCTTATATTTCTATTTTATTTCACTGATCAAGTTTTTGTTCTTAATTGATTAATTAATTTTTTTTGCAAAGATTTTTCTTTGTTGAAGAAATGGGTGGATGCCATGATCTCAAATTCCATGATATGGGATCCGCGGAGCTTATCTAGGGAGGGGTGAAAACCAATTTCGGCTAACACGATTTTCCTCGAAGTTGCATTCATTTTTTTTCGATGCACTGTTTCTCGCAAAGGCCCCAGTTGTGGACTGCAAGACTTTGATTTTTTTAATAGTCTTTAATGAAGCTTTCGACGCATATACTTCTTTTTTTTGCTATCGTTCATATCTTTGGGAGGAAAACGAATTTTAAAAAGATTTAAAATGATTTAGAAAGATGAAATATAGTTCTTTCAGGTCCTGTTATTAGTTTAAAAAAAAAAGTTTCTATCGGTGAAGAAATTCAACGTCAAAAGTACCCAAAAAACGGGTTTTTGACATGTTTGAATTTGAATATCTCAAAAACCTGACGTGCTAGACTAATTTTGACTTCGGATTCGGATTAAGCATGCCAAAATCCCTTAGAAAAGTATATTTTTGTTTAAAGGCGATTTTTGTTGCAGACCAGTGTTATATGTATCTTATTTCTTCTTTAAAACCACACGTCTAAAAAAAAACACCATTTATATACGACCGCAATCGACGTAACTGCACTTCAGCGGAACTTCACCGCAACTGAACTTTAAAATATTTTTTGTATGAAATCGCACTAAGCGATAACTGAACTTGATTATCGGCCAAACTTTGTCGCGGCCTCAAGTTCAAGTTCCGTTCAGTTCCGAAACGTTGTCTTTGGCTGTGTGTTTTGTGTTTTTCTGAGCCACGTTGGAAGTAGAACCTGAATTTAAGAAATAATAGGTATTTCGTTTTGAAAATAAAAAAAAGAAAATTATGTTGGTCAGGAGTTCATAGCATTATTAGCCCTGTTTTTAAGTGTATTTTAAGCTTCGCTTGAAAAAAAGAAGCTTGTTAAATACAACAACAATTTGGTTCAACTCCGTATTGTGGTTGTATTTAACATACTACTTTTTTTTAAAGCGAAGATAAAAGCTGCGTTTCATTATCTCCGGGTCTGGGTACAGGTTATAAATTAACATGCATTACAAGAACAACATGGGATCCAGGGGTGGAATCGGCTGAGGTGATTGGTGATAGTCACATTTATGATAATCAAATGTGATCACATTAAATTTTCCGTCTGTGTAAGGTGATCACCAAAAATTATTATAAAATTGGCATCACTTTGAGATGCAAGTACTGAGAGCTGTCAAAAATGCATTTATGTTTCTTGTTGAGTGAACTAATAGAAATAATATTTACAGTTATCGCTATAAATAAATACTAAGAATCTGTTAAAATAAAATATTAAAAATATTAAGTGTGTAGCTGGGCCAATTCCAAGTCGGCAATCTATAATGTTAAGTGATTAATGTAGTCATAAAAAATTAAATGTAAAATCTAAAGAAAAACTCAACAAAAATTTACTACTACTACTACTGATTTTGAGACTTGCAGAAGTTGTCTCACAAATTATAACTTGTCCCTTTTCAGCTGACCATTCCGAATGAACTTCCATTTGGCATTAACCAACTCCAAGAAAATTGCATTGCATACAACTGGAATTGGACAATAGGAAATAATATGTGGGTTAATCAAACTCCAGCTGGCAAATCTTTAAGCCGAAAAAATATGTACATATATGCAAATGTGTTTTTACTAGCCGAGAATATCTTGTGAAACTATGTACTTGCAGATATGTACGCGCGTGCTTCTACGCTAAAAAAGAAATTACATTTTGCTTATTTTTTGTTGGAAAAAAGGAAGTTTTTGTATGGGAAGATTCGTAAATGAATTTTTTGAAACCGAATGTTCCTCATGCATTGTTTTAGTGGTCTAAAACCATCTTCGCTTTATAGCCATTCTTATGAAACAGAAGATTACAATTGTGAACTCCCAATTATTTATAAATAATTGGAACTCATATGTACATTATGTGTGAGGACAGAATTATGTGCTCGGGTTTTTTCTGACAGGTTAATCCTCAAGAGTCACACATTTCTACTGTAGATACCTCTATATTTATTTCATTTTCCAAATTTTGTTTTGGTAAAAATGATTTCACCAGCACTAATAGATTAGTTTTTTTCTTTTTGAACCTTAGAAAATCAAAATACAATTTGGATTTTATATGAAAATGACAATAAAAAAGCTGTCACAAGAAATAGTCACAAAAATATGATTATCACATGTGACAATCACCTTACACAGACCGAATTTGATTATTGTGATGTTCAACTATCACAAATCACCTTAGCCGATTCCACCCCAGGTTTTGGGGAGAGTACGATAACTCAGGTACCAAGAAATTAAAACGGTTTTTTGTAGAACAGTTTAATACAAGCACGAGCTCATCTGTAAAATATGGTCGGAAGAAAGCATGCCCGATGAATGGAACCTCAGTATGTTTGCCCGATCCTCAAGAAAGGCGATCCTCTGGACTGCACCAACTACAGAGGCATCAGTCTTCTTAATATCGCCTACAAGATCTTCTCTGCCGTACTTTGTGAACGCCTGAAGCCATTCGTCAACAACCTGATAGGTCCATATCAGTGTGGCTTTAGGGCAGGGAAGTCTACCATCGACCAAATATTCGCACTACGGCAGATCTTGGAGAAAACCCAGGAGTTTCAAATCGATACCCACCACCTTTTTATCGATTTCAAGGCCGCGTATGACAGCATCTATAGAGACGAGCTATATAGAGCAATGTCTAGTTTTGGCTTCCCTGACAAACTCGTCCGTTTGTGCAGGATGACGATGGAGAATGCACGCTACTCCATCAAGGTCGGCAAAGACCTCACCGACACCTTTGATGTCAAAAAAGGTTTTAGGCAAGGCGACGCGCTGTCATGCGACTTCTTCAACATCGTTCTTGAAAGAATAGTGCAAAACTCTCAGGTCAACACCAGAGGCACAATCTTTCAAAAGTCCGTCCAATTACTCGCTTACGCTGACGACATTGACATAATCGGACGAACAAAGCGTGATGTCAGTGGTGCTTTTGTGAGCATTGAGAAGGAAGCCAAGAAGATGGATCTAACGGTGAATGAAAGCAAAACAAAATATATGCTGTCAACAAGAAAGGACACCCAACACCGACGTCTCGGACAGAACTTCACTATAGATAGCTATAATTTTGAGGTGGTCAGAGACTTTGTCTACCTAGGATCCGCTATAAACTCAGCGAACGACACCAGCGCTGAGCTCAAACGAAGAATTACTCTTGCCAATCGCTGTTTCTTTGGGCTAAGAAGGCAATTGAGAAGCAAAGCCCTCTCTCGAGCAACTAAACTGTCCCTGTATAAGACGCTTATCATCCCGGCCCTGATGTATGGTGCAGAGGCATGGACACTGTTAACGGTGGATGAGAACGCGTTAGGCTGTTTTGAGAGGAAAATTCTCCGGGTGATTTTTGGTCCCGTCTGCATAGATGGGGAATGGAGAAGAAGATACAACAACGAACTATATGGGCTGTACAGCGACACCGACCTAGCCACAAAAGTGAAAAGCCAACGACTGAAATGGCTGGGTTATCTAGAGCGAATGGACACCAATGCTCCGGCCCGGAAAGTCTTTGAATTCAACCCCGTGGGACAACGCAGTAGAGGTGGACAGCGTAAAAGGTGGCGCACGCAAGTGGAAGAGGACCTCAACCAACTTGGCGTGCGAAACTGGAGACAGCTAGCTAGAAACCGAGCCGGCTGGAAGAAGCTTGTTGGTTGAGGCCTTAGTCCACCCCGGACTGTAGCGCCACCTTAAGTAAGTAAGTAAGTTAATACAAGAATTTTTTACTATAGGAGGGGGGGTCTATCTCACCCCGTTTGGGCGGGAGGGGTAATTTCATAAAAACTGTACCAAAAATGTAAAAATAATATTAAAAAATAACGGTAATACTTACAAAAAAGTATTATACCTTTATTTAAAGCCAATACTTTGTTCTATTAGCCAGTTTTTGAATCAAGTGAAATCTATGCATGGTTTTTGAAAAAATGAATTTTAAACTCAAAATTTGCGAGAAAAAAACATAATAAAGGGTTAAAGTGTAATTTCTCAAAACTGTAAAATTATATATCATTTTTTTTCTCTGAAATTCGTTGCTCTAATTAATTCTTAATCAAAAACTGAAAACTAGATGATTCTATGTCTTCTAGTTTTTGAGAAAATTGAAAATTACTATAACTACTACCGTACAAAACTCGAATGTTTGCTCGTTTTTTCTATTGATCTAAGTGGGTATGCATACTTTGAACATTACAACTGCTTTGTATATGTTTCCTTAATCCAGATTCTTTAAATGCAAAAGAAACTTAGCATACACCCAACCTCGCACCTACCCCAAATCCTATAATGAGCCCAAGCAGGGGGGTTGCATACATACCTCACTGTTTATACGCCAGCCGTAATACGTAAGTAAGCAAAAAACAAACATCCCATACAAAAGTAGTTATAGTAATTATCGATTTTTTCAAAAACTAGAAGACATAGAATCATCTAATTTTCAGTTTTTGATTAAAAATTAATTAGAGCAACGAATTTCAGAAAAAAAAAATGTTATATAATTTAACAGTTTTGAGAAATTACACTTTCAACCTATTTTTTATGCTTTTTGCTCGCAAATTTTGAGTTTAAAATTCATTTTTTCAAAAACCATGCATAGATTTCACTTGATTCAAAAACTGGATAATGAAACAGAGTACTGGGTTTAAATAAAGGTATAATACTTTGTTATAAGTATTACCTTTTAGTTTTTAAGATTTCTCTTATTCGGCTTTTTTGGTCTCGATAGGTTATTAATGAAAGATATTCATTAGTTTTCCCGACGTTTCGACTGAGTTTTCAGTCTTCTTCAGGGGCACTTTATTAAACATGAAAAAATAAGCATATTTGAAAATGTACAATATCGTATACAAATTAGCCATAAGGAGCAACTTACAGTATTTTAAACAAATTTGGTTTTTTTAACATTTGTAAAATAAATAAAATAAAAACAGATGGTTTATTATTACAACATTTTTTTTTTAAAGCTCTTTTGAGCACCTCTTAATTAGAAGTTTTGTCAACTATAAAAACACAGACAAAAAGAAGCAAAAAGAAAATCCAGAGAGAGAGAGAAAGAAAGAAAGAAAGAAAGAAAGAAAGAAAGAAAGAAAGAAAGAAAGAAAGAAAGAAAGAAAGAAAGAAAGAAAGGAGGAAAAACAAAAGTAAAGAAGTAGATAAAGAAAGAAAAAAGGTTATGTAGAGACTAAAGAACAATACACTGACGAAATGCACTGTGTGTCCTGCTTTCTATTCATATTGTTATTGTTGTTTAAGATATGTAGTGTCTCCAAAGTGTATCTCTTCGACCAGTGTTTCTCAGATTGGAGAATTTCTGCATTTGCAAAGTCGGGAACATGGTTATTCTCTATGCTGTGGCTGGCAAGGGCTGTTTTTTGTGAGCTTTTTGTTTTTATGTCCGACTTATGAATAGAGATTCGTTGCTTTAGTAGTTGTTTTGTGGTGCCAATGTAACAAAGCTCACAGTTCTCTGTCTCACTACCTAAGCAGTTAATTTTATACACCACATCAGCACACTGATCCTTTTCATTCCTCTTAGTCAGTTTTGTAAACAGAGTGTAGAGGGTTTTGTTCGATTTGTAGGCCAAGTTGGTATCTTTGGCATTGTTTGAGATGGTTTTCTTAAAAATTTCCGAAAGCTTTGGAACATAAACCATGCTCTTGAAAAATCCAGCTGTCTTTTCTTTTTTAGTGTTTTGGTGGTTTCTCTGGTGCCGTTCAAGTAACTCACGAATAATATCCCAGGGATATCCATTGTCAACAAGGATCCTGGTGAGCTTTTCCTTATTGGCGGGGTGGAATTTGCTATCACTTATCGTAAAAACTTTGTTGACAAGATTGGAAGCTGTATTAATGATGATGTGTTTACCCTGATTCGATCGAAAGTTGACAATTCTTCCAGATGCAGTGTCTTTTTGGTGCCAATCAAATGAGAGTCTGTTCATCTCACGGTGGATTTTTACGTCCAAAAATGCTATTGTTTTGTTTTCTTCTTTCTCAACTGTAAACTGGATTTTGGGGTGGAAACCATTAAGACACAGCATTACCTTTTCCACTTCACGACGATCTATAAGCATAGTTTACAGTTCCGATGCGAAAAAAAAATCAAAATTTTCAAAACGATTTTCCACCTATTCTGCGCACCAAGTTGAATAATATTCAAGGCGAAAAACGTTTGCTTGGCCTAAACCACCCATTGAGTCATTAATTTACCCTTAATTGACAAGCTATAGGCCTTAAAATGGAAAATAGTTATTTTTGGGTGCGAAAACCATTTGCATGCAAATAATGCCTTGAGGTGAATATATTTTTTTTTTCGGAAGTATAAACCATCAAAAAAAAATATTTTATTCACCACACTTTTTTTCGCATGCAAATCAATTGCCGGTCCATTGTTTTGCATGACATTCCATGACAGCATAGTTTTTTTTTTGCGTGAAACTGTAAACCAATCATGCAAACAATTAATTTTACATTTCACCTCAATTATTTTTGACATGCGAGAATATTTGCATAGATTTTTTTTTGCGCACGGGAACTGTAAACTAGGCTATAACTGCAAAAATGTCATCAACATACTTCGCAATAAATTTTGGCGGATTTATCGTTGCAAGAGACGCAAAAAATCCAAAACTAGATCAGCGATGGTGGGTGAAAGTGGATTACCCATTGCATCTGGAAGAATTGTCAACTTTCGATCGAATCAGGCTAAACACATCATCATTAATACAGCTTCCAATCTTGTCAACAAAGTTTTTACGATAAGTGATAGCAAATTCCACCCCGCCAATAAGGAAAAGCTCACCAGGATCCTTGTTGACAATGGATATCCCTGGGATATTATTCGTGAGGTACTTGAACGGCACCAGAGAAACCACCAAAACACTAAAAAAGAAAAGACAGCTGGATTTTTCAAGAGCATGGTTTATGTTCCAAAGCTTTCGGAAAATTTTAAGAAAACCATCTCAAACAATGCCAAAGATACCAACTTGGCCTACAAATCGAACAAAACCCTCAACACTCTGTTTACAAAACTGACTAAGAGGAATGAAAAGGATCAGTGTGCTGATGTGGTGTATAAAATTAACTGCTTAGGTAGTGAGACAGAGAACTGTGAGCTTTGTTACATTGGCACCACAAAACAACTACTAAAGCAACGAATCTCTATTCACAAGTCGGACATAAAAACAAAAAGCTCACAAAAAACAGCCCTTGCCAGCCACAGCATAGAGAATAACCATGTTCCCGACTTTGCAAATGCAGAAATTCTACAATCTGAGAAACACTGGTCGAAGAGATACACTTTGGAGACACTACATATCTTAAACAACAATAACAATATGAATAGAAAGCAGGACACACAGTGCATTTCGTCAGTGTATTGTTCTTTAGTCTCTACATAACCTTTTTTCTTTCTTTATCTACTTCTTTACTTTTGTTTTTCCTCCTTTCTTTCATTCTTTCTTTCTTTCTTTCTTTCTTTCTCTCTCTCTCTGGTTTTTCTTTTTGCTTCTTTTTGTCTGTGTTTTTATAGTTGACAAAACTTCTAATTAAGAGGTGCTCAAAAGAGCTTTAAAAAAAAAAAAAAATGTTGTAATAATAAACCATCTGACTTTATTTTATTTATTTTACAAATGTTAAAAAAACCAAATTTGTTTAAAATACTGTAAGTTGCTCCTTATGGCTAATTTCTATACGATATTGTACCAGTGGCGATTCCTCTCAGTTGGCTAGGTTGGCTGCGCCAACCCTAAAATTTCGTCTTATACACGTACTACAAACAATTTGTTTGTATTAAAACTTGAGAATAAAATATCCTTTTATGTTGATAAAAAACAACAACCCAATCCGTTTGAATCATTATAAAACCAGCCAAACCTATTTAAATCGAGCCATTCACTGCAACCCCTACGTGCTATATTAATCCCATACATAGTAGGAATCTCTTTTAATATTATTTTTCTTTCAATATTGGCCGTGTTGGCTACAAAATTTGCGCCAACAAATCTCATACAAACTAAATATTATTCCCGATGTGCTGTGTCATTCTATCTTTAAGAACAGACCCACAAAAATACCCACACAGGTTGGCTCTACTGATAGAGCCAACGCCTGGGTAGAAAAATGTGAGTTGTTTGCCGACCAGTACCCACCAGTGGAGAACCTAGTTATCTGAAGCAAATGTTTTAGTTCGAATTATATATGGGTAACTTGAATAAATCATAACTCCCATTCTACTAATCCGATCTTCAAGGTTAAGATCTTTAAATAAAGCCAAAATGACACGCTACAATGTGTGAAAAAATCATTGAAAAGGGGTAAAAAATTTCATACTAAAGAGGTGATTAAGTCTGCCTTCAATTCGATTTGCAGCATTCTAAATTCAAAAGTTGATGAAAAATTTCACAATTTGAAAAAAAATGCTAGTTTTTTGCTTATTTTCTCTTCTTAGATTTTGTTATACAATGTTTTACCATTAAACCTACATGAGCGGTGCTTAAATTTTTTTAAATGATTTTTTACAAATAAAGTGCATTTTAATTAAAAAACTGATCGACATAGCTTCATTAATATAATGATTACTCAAACAAATCTGCATGAATCTTTATAATTAAGGTTTTAAAATACTGTCAGTAAGATAATCGTTAGATTTATGAAAAAAAAAATATTATTTTTTACATGGTAACTATGAGAAAAATGTTAAAACAATTTGAATTAATGTTTTTTTACACCTACTTAATGGCATTAGTATCTAAAAATTTCATATAAATATTGAACATAGAAAAAAAATTTAATCAAGTATTTAAATTTAGTATAAAGACTAAATATATGTAGGTAATCACAAAGTTGTATATCCAACACCAGAGCAGGAATTAAATATTATTTGAATTTAATACATTTAAAACATGCTTTGTTGTACATTGGTCCGGCCTCACTAAAACATTAATAACTTTTTTAATTACCAACGGACTTTAATGAATGAGATTTTTTTCGATTTACAATTAAAAATACTTTTATTTTAATGTATCATACATCATTGTAAACCACGGCAAAGCTAAGATACAATGTACACAAAAAAAAAATACCTTTAATTTTTGCATATGAAAATAATTGAAAGAATTCAGTATAAATGTAACTTATCAACATTGGTAATTTTTTTTAATATTCCAAAATGAAGTGTCAAATAATGGATTATAATAATTTAAATTATTTTCAGCCAAACAAAATTATAAAAAAACTTCACAAGAAATTTAAGGGGGAAACAAACTTAGAGCATCTATATAAATATATGCTTTTCGAGTACATTTACCTGAAAAATACATAACTTGAATATTAAGAAACAAAAATACACCTTATTTATGATATAGTATTTGTCTTAAGATTAATTAATTGGAAGTAAAATATCAAAAATGTGTTTTTAAAAAAGTCTCACATTAAAATTAACTAAATTAATCCCCCTTTTGGCAAACTATATGGCTTATATTTATCAACCAAGTCCACAAAATGGATTTAATTTTTCAAAATTCTATTTCACCAATCTTAATAAAAATTTTGATATTTGAAACATTGCTGTACGTTGCTCAAAAGCTTGAGTATTGATTTTCAATTTATTAATTAATTATAAGAAAATTCACATTTTTATAATTTCCAAGGTAGCCGTAGAAACCAAATAAAATCAAAAATTGTCGATCCAACTGCATGAGAAATACTGCTTTGATTTTTAAAAATAAGGTGTCTATTGGTGTTTTTCTATTTTAGCTCAGAGCAGATCAGATCAGATTCAAAACACAAAAATAATTGAATCAGATAATAAAATTTTCAATTTCTAAATCTGATCTGATCTGCTCTGAGTTAAAAAAGAAAAACGCCAAATAGAGAGATTAATCCTCAATTTTTTAGAGCGTTACAGTTTACAGGTTACATTTTCATAAAATTTGAGTAGCTGAGAGGCTTTGAAAGGTTTAAAAGCATGTTTCTTACTATATTTACAATAATTTCATCCTTATTTTTCAAAGTGTTTAAATATATGTAATAATTTGGACTAATGTGTCAATAGAGAAAGAAATGTTGTCGAAGATAAGAAAAAGTGAAAATTTTTAGGAACCGGTTCTCGAAATTTTTTTGAAAATAGAGTGAAGACTGGATTTTATGTAGGTAGAGATAAATGAGTTGAATTAAAACTCATTATAGAGGAAAAAAATAAAAATGTTTGCTTTTATTACATTCAGCTTTGATCAAAGGATTATTCATAGCCAACCCAGAACTCAAGACCAGAAATCGCCACTGTATTGTACATTTTCAAATATGCTTATTTTTTCATGTTTAATAAAGTGCCCCTGAAGAAGACTGAAAACTCAGTCGAAACGTCGGGAAAACTAATGAATATCTTTCATTAATAACCTATCGAGACCAAAAAAGCTGAATAAGAGAAATTTTAAAAACTAAAAATAAACAAAGAATTGGTCAAAAATAATCTTAATAAATATAAGTATTACCGTTATTTTTTAATATTTTTTTACATTTTTGGTACTGTTTTTATGAAATTGCCCCTCCCGCCCAAACGGGGTGTGATAGACCCCCCCTCTCATAGTAAAAAAATACTTTTATTAAACTGTTCTACAAAAAGCCGTTATAATTTCTTGGCGCCTGAGCTATCGAACTCGTGCCCAGGTTTTCACTCTGACCGGCAGGGGGCTATTTAAAATTGTGAATGAAGTCAGCAATTTTTCTGCAGGCTAAGGAATAGAAAGGAAAAGAGACAGGCTTAAAATGAAAAACAAATAAACGCAAAAAAAAAAGAGACTGATATACAGCAATATTTTTGCACTATCCCACATCGCTTAATTTTCACGAGGTGAACCATATGGGTTATGCGCGATACTAAAACGCGGCTAAAAATACACTACAAAACACTGCTATTATGTGGCATGGATTCACTTATAAGCATTACTCTTGTATCGATGAGTGAAGCCAACTTGTACTATCGCGCAGCTGGAGTGCAAGTGCTGCGCAATTCAGCTGCAGCTCCGTCGAGAGCGGTCTTACCTTCAGAGCAGAAAAGATAAGCTATAGGTTCTTACACAGTACACATATCCAAAGGTATTATCTTGCGCAGGTTCTCCGAAATGAGAACTGTCAGAAGAAATCCAAGACGGCCGTTTTCGTGACCCCGCCTGCTGTATTACAACAACAACAAAGAAAACAAAAACGAGAGGATAATTTAAATAACACTTAATACCAGAGAGTAATGTTAGCCGCGTTTTATTATCGCTCATAACCCACCTCTCGAAAATAAAACGATGCGGGTTAGTGCCATAACAGTGCTGTATATCAGTCTCTTTTTATCTTATGCTTAGTTGTTTTTCATGTAAGCACTTGTCTCTTTTCCTCTCTATTCCTAACACTGCTGACAAATCGCTGACATCATTCACAATAGTAAATAGCCCTCTGCCGGTCAGAGTGAAAACCTCTACCTGGGTTATTGAAATTAACCTCGATAGAAACCTAGATCCCATGTTGTTTTTGTAATACATGTTAAAAGATAACCTCGACCCAGAGATAATAAAAAGTAGCTGTTGTTTGCATGATAAAATAATATTAATAAACACTAAAAAGTTTAAAACAATTGTATTTGCTAATAAATTAGTAACAAACGAACACATGACACGTAACAAAATATTGAGGTTTAACAACTGGGTGTCACGCGATTCACCATTTTCCACTGATTTTGATATAAATATGTGCAGAACGGAACAGAAATAAAAACGCTAATGATATTACCTTTAATATGTGTACTGTGAGGTGCTTAGGGTTGAAAAAAGTGACAGTATAAAATGACAATTAAATACTAGCAGTGTTGCCAACTTATTATTCAGTGTACATTTTAGACTGAAATCTTTAAGGCCTGGTCAAACAGATCGTGGCTGACGGGACAGTTATACTTTACTGGGAAAGAAAGAACGCGGCGGTTAAATATTGTTAGTAAATTTTAACATAGACCGCTGGACCGCGCTCTGTTTGACCATGCCTTTAGAGATGTTGTTACATCATAGTAGGATCGTTTGATTTGACACACAAAGGGTGGGTAATGTAAAAAAAAAATAAAAAAAAACTCACGCTGTCGTTTGAGCACGATTCTCAAAAACATAAACTAAAATCAGCAAAAACCAAAATATTCTTCTTTGACAAATCATGCTGTTTTCAATTTGTATTTAACTTTTTTGAAACTTGAGGTAACGCTTTAGTTTTATTTGATGCGAAGGCAAAATAAATAAAAATAACTTGTTGATTGCTCCTAACCTATTGGACGTTATTTTGAACACTGTTGTTATCCATTGTTAGTTTCTTAAAATTTTGCTAACCATAAACGTACTGCATATATAATTGATCATAACTCTGAGTGGTATGTGTTATCATTCCGAATACTGTCACGCAATTTCACTCTTCAAACCTCTCTGCTGGCATCAAGAACCAACGATGTAAGCGTACTAGTCATGAATCATGTCATGAGCGATAATACATAAGTGCTTAATATAACCACAAAGTTGTTTTGATATTAATATTTCTTATGTTGAAAATATAAGTTTAAACGTGTTGGGTAAAAAAAAAATTCATACGAACTGATTGCATGTCAGTGTCATAAAGAAAATCCAAGAAATTGTAGAGCTCCAGCTCTATGTATATATTCAATGCTTCGTTTATAGCCCTCCACATATGTATATATTTTCAAAAAAACGAGATATTGATGGGCTAAATGGTAACAAATAATAAGAAGGTGCCTATACTCGTACAACGCGTGCCTTTTTTTATTCGAAGCTTTTTCGAATCTGAATTCGACTTTTTGTGCCAGTCACACCTGGTGACAAACATTGGCCCTTATTACTTTGTATCTTCTTTATGTAAATGACAAAAACAGCAACTTATCCACCATCAAGAACATTATGTATCAAAGGGAATCAAACAACAGAGATGAATGTAAATTATACACAGCAAATAAAACTTCCATCTCAAGTCTCAACTATTGGAAATAAAACACTCGTACTTAATCTTGGATTAGAAAAACTCAAGGAGACTTTCAATAGAGCAAAACACAGTAATGAACCTGCTGACTGGGATCTTTTCAAGATCAGCAGAAATATGTACAAAAACCAGACAACCTATGCAAAAAGAGCAGCCTGGCAAAAATTTTGCACAGACATTGAGTCAACAAATGATGCTGCTAGGCTAAGGAAAAAGTCATGTATAAGGCTTACACTCCTCGGGGCTTTTTAAAAAGACCTGATAAAACCTGGACTGACTCCTGCTCCGAGTCACTTTTGAGCACTCACTTCCCAGAATGTTCAACTGATACATCTCCTGCCGACAGAGACCCTAACTTAAGCGTAACCTCTAACATAGGTTACCAAATCGTAGATAAAAGGAAGGTGGCTTGGGCCATAAGCTTCTTATCAGCATACAAGTCTGCAGGGCCTGATGGAATAATTCCAATTATCCTCCAAAGCTCTAAAGACATAATTGTTCCAAATCTAGTGATGGACATTTTAGGGTCTTTACATCACCTATGCTTCTTCTAGTCGGAGAGAAGTCAATGTCATTTACATTCCGAAAGCTGGCAAGCCCACCCACACCGAACCGAAAGATTTTAGGCCTATAAGCCTATCCTCTTTTCTTTGCAAGACCTTAGAAAGACTAGACTCGTGTTTTCGCCTAAAACTGAATGATGATGTGCTCTCACAGGTCAAACATGCATTAATGAAGGGCAAATCTGTAGAGCACTTGATGAAGTGGTCGGCACAATCGAAAAATCAATCCAATCTCCTCTGCTTTTGCTCCTTGCCATTAACCAGATATTTAGTTGAACTAGGTATGAGTGGCATCAAGGCACTGATCTCTATATATAACTGGATAGCGTATCCATACAAAAAAGTTGACTCCAATTGAAGAATTGTTATATTATGAAGTTGCCCTCGGTCTTGTATAACAGCATAACTGTATAACATCTAAAACATTTCGGAAGATGTCAAACATTCGTACCCTTCACCCTCCAAAACCCATTTGTTTACGTTGTTTTTGGTATCCAGACCAGAGATTATCAATATAATTAATCTCAGGTCCATACAACTACTGTCAATTGTCACAACAGAATAAAAAACATAAAGATTGTGGCAAGGAGGAAAATTAATAAAAATTTAGTAAATAGCCACCATTAAAGTGTTTAAAGTATAAAGTTTTTCTTGAGCAGTTTCTGTCTGATCAGGAAAAAAAAGTTGTTTTGTGCCTTGGAAGGTTGGAAGTTCGACATCAAACCACAAATAGAGCTTCCGTTTAAAAAAAAAAAAACAAAAAGTGGAAAAAAATAAATAACAAGAATGAAAAAAACACTAATATTAACTATATGACACCAAAATCGCGACATGAAGTGCTGGAATTACTCGTGAACGGACTCAAACGCTTGGAATATCGTGGCTATGACTCAACCGTTGTTGCTATTGATTCTATGGATGGCAAAGATATTGTTATGGTAAAACATTGTGGCAAAGTTAAAGTTCTCGAGGATGCTATTGCTGAAAGTAAGCAATATCAACATAAATAAATATTTAACACTTTCTTAATTTTTTTTATTTTTGTTAAATAGAATTCAGTGGTCCTAATTTTGATGAACCAATTCAAACTCATGTTGGTATATCGCATACTCGTTGGGCTACTCATGGTGTACCATCAGAAACAAATTCTCACCCACAACGCTCGGATGAAGATAACTCATTTGTTGTAGTACACAATGGAATTATTACAAATTACAAAGACGTCAAGACATTCCTTGAAAAACGTGGTTGTGTTTTTGAATCAGATACTGATACCGAAGTTATGGCTAAGTTGATACATCATTTGTGGAAACAACACCCTGGCTATTCGTTTAGAGAATTAGTAGAGCAGGTTATCCAGCAAATGGTAGGTCGATAGAAGAAATCAAGCATTCAAAAAAACCAAATAGACATTTTATGACTTTAGTCTAGAGTTAAATCTTAACAATAAAAGGAGTAAACGTTTTAAAATGAGCTCAAAAATTCAACAATGAATTCAAATTAAAAAGATTCTGGTGCAGAAAAAGTCAGTCATAGCAAGCTCTTTTGGCATCCTAAAGCAAGATTGGGAATAAGTTACCATCAATCAGCTTAGATAATAATTTAAGAACTACTGGGCACATAATGTCAATTATGTACTTATTTATGAATTTTAATATATATTTACAGGAAGGCGCATTTGCAATTACATTCAAATCAAAGCATTTCCCTGGCGAATGCGTTGCATCTCGTCGTTGCTCACCTTTATTAGTTGGTATTAAAACAAAGACTCGTTTAGCCACAGATCACATTCCAATTTTATATGGAAAAAGTAGGATCATATTTTTTTAAAAACTCGAACAACTATTCTTATTCTATATTTCTTTATATTTAAATGTTGCTATATATGTATGCATGTGTGTATCTGTCTACTTTTAATTGAGCTAAATGCAATGTAATTGAATAAATTCTTTAGGGTAGTAAAAGTATGTACATAATTGTCGATGAAACCAGAAAACTGTGTAAGCTTCGTATTAGAAATTTTTACTGCATTAAGCATTAAAAGATACTGTTTTTTTTATAGTAACCGATATAAATTGAAAGAAGTGTACATTTTTGTCTGGTTTTTCTGCAGACATGTATAAAGAAAAATAGAAAAAAAGACATTCTACATGTCTCCCTATTTTTCCTTTCGTCGTTGGTTAAAAAAATATTCTCTAAAAATTTTCGTTATATGTAACGTCTCTTAGTGAACAAAAACCAAAATAGATGTATAACTACTATCTTCTATTTAAACAATTGTATAAGAAAGGTCGCAGTTCGAAGTTCTGACATAAAGTTTTGGGGTTAAACTCGACTCCTTAAACATGTTTTGCACTCAATTCAGAACCCGAGTTAACTCCGGGATAATTTAAAAAAAATATTTTCGTGAATATATTTTGAACTTACTGTGTACAGTACATGTATGTATGTATGTTTATCTGACAGATGTTTGTCAGGAAATCTTTTGAAAACAAAGTGCGACACGAGATGGTGTCACTATGGGAATCGCCTTTTTTGGTAGGTTAACTAGGACTTAATTCGAAAAACGAAAAGCTAAGTTGGGTTTGTTTTATAGACATATCCATACCCCTCCCACTACTTCCCCCATTTGGCCCTTTTCTAAAAAAATATAATGTGACCTTCACAAGTCTTCATTTTAGTTTGTCTAGAATGATAATTATTTAAGTTTTTTTTCTTTGAAATCGTTCCCAGATTCAACTGAAATGGATTCAAATAAATGGCTAGTACATGAAATAACAACACACATGGCATAGCATAGCAGTGATTGGTCGCTGTCCGTTACTCAAACCGCAAAAAATCAAAAGGTTGGTTTTGGAAACCATGTGTGCAACATCATGAGTTTTGCAAAATATCCAGGATTTCCATTTTTGTCGGAGAAAGTTATTCGTGTTTTTTCCGAACAACAGGTAGGTACGATGTAAAAATTTTCGGTGGAAATCATTGAAGAGCTTTGGTAGATGTTAAGAACATTCGACAAATTGATACTGAAACAACAAAAAGCTCCCCAATGGAAACGCATTGAAATCAGCAATGGAACACTTATAGCGTTTTCGTTTGGTTTTCCGGAAGAAGCCTCCGGACCTTTCCGATCCAGAATACCAAACGAACAAGTTGCAACCCTTTTCTTTATTCTGAAGTTTGGGTTTAATTGTATTTGTGCACTTGGCTGTTGCATTTGGGTGATGAAACATTCACACAGCTGTTTCTCGGAATATTGATATTCCTCAATAACAGCAACGAATGTCTCCACCTTGGATTTTTACTTTGAGCAAACTCCTTATCTTAGCAAAAATTCCACATCATGGTACAAAAACAAAGAAAATGGGGAGGATGAAATGTTTGTTATATCCATTTTGTTTATAATATTGGTTCCTTTCAACTCCAATTTTTTGTATAATGCAAAATCACAATTCCAAAATCAAATAACAAACAAATTACCTTTGACGATTTTGACGTTTCAATTGTGCGCATGTATGTGTGCTTCTGGTTTTGATTCTTTCTTCAAATCCAGAATCGTTTTTCTCTTCTTTTCAGAAGAAGAACTGTCATATAGTGCCAAACGAACGTTTTCAGAAGCATTCGGAATGCTTCCGGACGACCAAACGAAAACGCTATTAAACATCTCCAACTGCTTTTGCAGTTGGTGGATGTTAAGAACATTCGACCAATTGATACTGATGCTGAAACAATTAAAACTCCCCAATGGAAACGCATTGAAATCAGCAATGGAACTTAAACATCACCAACTGCTTTTGCACTATCCACCAACTCAATTCGCATTTCGTGTAGATAGAGCACAAGAGCAAGCTATTTTGGAGAGAATATTGATGGAAGCCAGTCCTCAAAAATAACGGTGCTCGGTGTTGCACATACTTCAATGCAAATGGAACAGAAAATGATGAATTTGAATAATAAATGATACTTTCCTTAAGTTATTCTAGAAGAAGGTAAGTTGCTGTCATAAATTTTTGTTTACACTATTGGATCTTTCCCGAAGACATCTTAGAAGAAACTTGCATTATATCTTACTTTTAGTAGGTACTTACCTTTTAGTTTTACATTAAGGGTATTCATACAATACCGTAAAGCCGTCGTAAACGTTGTAAAGTTTAAAACTTCGTTATTTTGTCACAATTTGTATGGACAATTTGACAGATTTACGAAGTTTAAAACTTAACTAGCATGAATACCCCTATTGATTAAATTCTTGTTTTAAGTTTATTATATGTATGTATACTATTTTCTATTATGTATGTTTTAAAGTTTTTAATAATTTTTCAGATTGCGAACATCTGCCATCAAATGATCTTCATAAAAAATATTATTTCCAACACGCGCTGCAAACTATTAGTGAAATTTCAAAAGGAATAAATAAAAAAAAAAATTATATTTTTTAAAAAGCTATCTTTTTATTTCTCCAACTATTAAAATTCAATAAAAGGTAGGTACACATGTTTGTACATACAAATGTTTAAAAACATATAATTTTTATAAATATAATATAAGTAGTATTCAATAATAAATAATCACATAAGTAACTAAAGATACGAGTTTCAAAAAATCACAGTAAAAGTTAAATACTTGTACACAAAATTAATACATAAAATATAAAAATCACAGAAAATGCTTATGCATACAATGCAAAGATAACAATTATTGTTGTTCGGGCCGCTGCTGTCCAACTTGCCTTTTGGGTTCCCTTTGAAAAGTTCCTTTCAAGTTTTCTTCTTCCCTCAATCGAAAAGAGCGAATATTGTTTAATTTTACTTTTCTTTAGTTTTATTTTTGTTTTATTAAGCAAATTGTAATGTACTGTAATATAGAATTATAATTTATTTTAATTTGTGCGGATGGCTATGGCGATGATGGTGGCGACGGTGTGATTGACAGAATACGAATAATAGGAAGAACCTCGTAGGAAGGTACTCGAGTTGAATTCGGACCGGGAGGAATCGAAACACAAAACTGGAAAGGGATGTGTTCGTAGACTTAGAATCTTATTTTCGCAATAAGATATCTTAAGTCGCAAACACATTCCCTTCAGTGGTTTTCGATCCTCCCAGCGAACATTTCGTTCATGAAATTGACTTGAACATTACCGCCCACCTTGCAACCTTGTTTGCAAAAAATGAAAAAAAAAAAAACGAAGCCACCACCACGCCAAACAAATTAGTTTAAGTTAAGTTAATTTTAATAAGAAAACTTCAAAATTAGATATAATTAGTTTTAACATATTGATAGATAGATAAGTATTACAACATATTATTTTTAAATGCAAATTTTAAAGATACTAGATACAAATTTTATCCGTTTGCATGAATATTTTTGAAATAAATCTATTTTCATTGATAATTAAATGTAAATATACGTAGATATAGGGAAGAAAAATTCGTTTTTTTTTTTTTTTTTTTTTTTCGTTTAACGAACATTAGTAAGCATATTACTCTGTTGATTTTCGCGACTATTTCATTTCCACAATATCTTCATGTTATCGGGTGAAAAACGATTTCATTTTACTTTTGAGGTAGGAGAACGCAAAGTTTGGCAATCGAGCGCCTGACGATTCCCTTTTCTGTTCTTACTTCCGCGACACGAACTTTGTTATCACGGCCGGCGTAGACCTGGATGACTCTCCCAAGGCGCCACTCATTGGGTGGCAAATTCTCATTACGAATTATAACGAGATCGTCGATTTGCACATTTCTTTGAGGATACTTCCACTTATAACGTTTGTGGAGCTCCTTTAAATATTCTTCTTTCCAACGAGCGCAAAGTTGATGATGAAGAATTTGCAACTTTCTCCACCTATTCATAATACTTAGGGAGTGATCTGTATATGAAGGTTCTGGCAGGCCTACTAATATACCCCCTATGAGAAAGTGACCCGGGGTAAGAGGAACAATGTCTGAGACATTTTCCGACATAGGTGACAATGGACGCGAATTTAAAGTGCACTCAATTCGGGTGAGCAACGTAGTGAATTCCTCAAAAGTAAATTTTTCATTACCTGCAACTTTCCTAAAATGCCTTTTAAAACTTTTTACTCCCGCTTCCCATAACCCACCCATATGGGGTGAGCCGGGGGGAACAAAATTCCACTTTAAATGTGAAAAATTATGTGCGGCTGCAGTAGGACAATGTACGAGCGATTTGTGAAAGTCTGAGAGCAGAACTTTAGAAGCTCCCACGAAGTTTGTTCCATGATCTGAGAACATTTTGTCCGGAGTTCCTCTCCGAGAAACAAAACGCGTGAATGAGGCAAGAAATGCTTGCGTTGTCAGATCGCTAACAAGTTCTAGATGTATGGCTCGTGTTGCGAAACATACAAAAATGCAAACATATCCTTTGTCTAAGCGGCATTTTCGACCGTAGTAGGTCTTTATAAGAAATGGACCTGCAAAGTCTACCCCCGTATTCGTAAACGGACGACTTATGACGGTTCTTTCTTGGGGTAGCGCACCCATTAGTTGCGTATGGACATGGGTTTTATAGCGAGTACAAACTGGACACTTGAAAATACATTTTTTAACAAGTTTTTTGATGTTCGGTATCCAATATTCTGATCTAATCATTCGCATCATAAGTTGGATTTCACCATGCAATGAAAGCTCGTGTACGTATTTTACATAAAGCTCAATGAAAAGACAATTGGAAGGAAGTAGTACTGGGAATTTTTCGTTATATGATAAAGTTGAAAAAGCTAATCTACCATTTGACCGCATGATACCTTTATCATCAATAATGGGATTTAACTTTCCTAACCAACTTTTTGAAGCCAATGGTTTTCCCTTTACTACATCACAATATTCTTTCTGAAAGTATTTTTTTTGAGTGAGTATTAGCGTAACGGATACAATTGTTGGCACCCCCAAATTTTGACCCAATTATTGGCACCCATTATTCAATAGTGATTTTCTCAATAACCCGTTAGCCGATTAAGTTAATTTATTTTTTATTTTGAACTTGCAAATATTTCTCACATTTTTGTATCTTTGGTTTAAAGATATTGTCTTTCCATTATATCTTTCAAATAAAAGTGTAAACACGTGTGACTTAAACAAGAAATTGGGTAAATTTAGGATGTTTTTGTTAAGGACCCATAATTTTGAAAGATGTTTTTCACTGTTTCTGGCTCAATTTTCTGATGAAAACTTATTTTATTTATTATAATAATGCTTTAAATAAAGCATTTTCAATTTTATTTTGATAAAAAATTCATTGTTTTATTAACTAAAAGGGTGCCAATAATTGGTTCCTAAAAAAACAAAGGTTCAATTGTTGGCAAGGGGTGCCAATAATTACATTCTATGGAGCTTCAATTACTGGCACTGCCAATAAATGTACATTTAACACTGCCAACAATTGTAGCATTCATCGGTTATTAATTTTTTGTTGACAAAATCTGGAAATAAACGTTAGAAATCAAAATATTTAATTTTTTCCACTTAAAAGGGTGCCAATAATTGTACTTTTTTGGGGTGCCAATAATTATATCGTGGTGCCAATAATTGTAGTTTTTGGTAAACTTTTTTTAAATTGTCATTAAAAGTTAATTTTTAATTAATAAACTTATAATTACTTTGATTAACCAACGCAAATTTTATTAAATAATACTTTGATATACAAAGAATTCTCATCACTCTTCAGATAGAAAAGTTGTGGTTGATTGAAGTCGAAATTTCCTTAGGGGTGCCAACAATTGTATCCGTTACGCTATAAATTTTCTTTTTGCTAAGACAATTTCCTCATACGACAGTTCTAATGTTGTGTATTTTATAGCTCCCCGCTTTCTAAAACAATGATTAAACCTTTCAATATATGCAAATACGCACACAGCCCTATGCCAATCAGAAAATTTGGATAAGTCATCTTCAAAATCTTGCGCGACTTGGTTGTTAAATGACTGTACTGTTTTCAGTTCTAAAATTGACTCATCAACTGGTTCACACTTTGATTTTGGCCATGTTGACTCAGGTTCTAACAACCAGTGGGGGCCTTTCCACCACAAGGAATTGTTTCTTAAATCAACCGGCGATACTCCCCTTGTAGCTAGATCAGCTGGATTTTCAGAAGAAATAACATGTGACCAATTAACCACGGATGTATTTTTCAATATCTCCGCTGTTCTATTGGCCACAAAAGTTTTCCATGAACTTGGATGTTTTTGAAGCCAGGCTAGGACGATAGTGGAATCCGTCCATAAATTAACTGATGAAATGTTTTGAATTTGAAGGGAAGTTGACACAATACGAACCATCTTTGATAAAAGGACTGCACCCTGTAGCTCTAACCTCGGTAACGATATAGTATTTACTGGAGCTACTTTCGATTTTGCCCACAACAGATGAGATGTGATTTGATCTTCGTGTTGCACCCGTACGTAGATACATGCCGCGTAAGCTTTCTCCGAAGCATCACAGAACCCGTGTATCTGGGAAATGGCATACGGAGTGTACTCTACCCACCGCGGAATACGCACATCTGCAATTTCTGGTAAACTAGCCACGAATATTTTCCATCTTTGCTCTGTTGAGGGAAGGAGACAACTATCCCAATCTGTCTTGTCCTTCCAAATTTGCTGCATCAGTATTTTTGCTATGATTACGATAGGGGCCAACCACCCTACGGGATCATACAATTTTGCAATAATTGATAGAACTGAACGCTTTGTAAAAGGATTTGACTGATGTGGAACTGTTTGAACCGAAAACGAAAATGTATCTATGGTAGCCTTCCATTTAATACCAAGCGTTTTTACAGAACTTTTATCATCGATTTTCAAAAAATCTTCGTTAAGAAGTGAACTTTTGGGCAGAGGTGTCAACAACTCCTTCGCATTTGAAGTCCATTTTCTTAAGTTGAAACCAGCTGATTTTAAAGAAATAGTTAACTCTGATTGAGCCTTTAAAGCAGTGGAAATATCGTGAGCCCCAGAAAGAACATCATCTACAAACAATTCTCTAAGCAGAATATTGGCCGCTAAAGGACAAGAGTTCCTTACTTCGCTGGCTAATCGATGCAATGAACGAATTGCTAAATACGGAGAGCATGAAACTCCAAATGTAAGTGTCAACATTTCAAAAACATTTAAGGGATCTTTAGGATTTTCTCGAAATACAATTTTTTGAAAAGGTGTTTGATCGGGATATATTTTGATTTGCCGATACATTTTCTCTATATCACTGTTGAACACGTATTTATAAAGTCGCCAATTCAAAATTAAGAGCGTGATATCTGTCTGTAATGCTGGGCCTGGGTACAAAACGTCATTTAAACTCTTCCCGTTTGAAGTTGGAAATGATGCGTTAAAAACAACGCGAACTTTTGTTGTTAGGCTATCAGGTTTTATGACTGCGTGATGTGGCATAAAATATGAGTTACCCTTCTCGAAACACTTTTCAGAAGAATCACTTGGCTTCATGTGACCTAAGTCAATATATTCTGATAGCACCGAATCGTACTCATTTTTCAGAACGGAATTGCATAAAAGACGCTTTTCATTTCGCAAAAATTGGCTTTGCACTTTCTCACGTGACGCTCCTAAAACGGGATTTTGAAGAAACCCTTCTTTAAATGGCAGCCGTACCACATACCGACCAGTTTCATCTCGGAAAGTCGACTCTTCAAAAAGATCCTCGCAGTATTGTTCTGCGGCCGTTAATACTGAGCTTTGTGGCAGCTCTTCTATCTGCCAAAACTTTTGAATTTCCTCATTCAATGACACTTCGTTGTAGAATGACAACGATCTAGAAAACTGGGAGTAAGATTGAGAGTGGGAGGTTTCTAAAGGGCCAAGCAAAACCCATCCAAAAACTGTGTTTTGAGCCATAATTCTCTGAAACACATTGTGTTTTATTCCATCTCGAATAATAAATGGATACAAATCTGCACCGATTAGCAAATCAATCTTGGAGCTTTGGTTGAAGCACGGGTCCGCCAAAGGAAAATCAAACCAGTTTTGAATGTTTCCCACTTCTATGGGTATGGAAGGCAAATTGTCTGCAACCGTTTTGAGTACAAGTGCCTGAGCAAAGAGAGAAAAATTTTCATCGAATTTCGATCTTAGTGTGAATGAACACATTTTAGATGCAGTTGCCGTTACCGAAGAATTAACGCCTGCAACCGTAGCTTTCACCGACCGAATGGGCAACTTCAACCGTTTTTGAACCTCTTGGGAAATAAATGAGATTTCCGAACCCGGATCAATAAGCGCCCGCCACTCAAAATCACTTTGATTTTGCCTAATTCGAATTATAGCTGTAGCTAAAAGAGCTGTTCGTTGTGTTTTTGCAAAGAACACTTTGGCATAAACGTTAGGGTTTTCATCCGTATTTGAAAACTTGCCATGAGTACTATCACCTGGTACAGCAAACTGGACACCGAAATTTCCATTAGTGGGTGACTGTTGGGTATTTTGACTTGTACATTGGCCTGAAGTTGTAGTGGACTGTATTTTTGGAATAAAGCTCTCCGAAGCAGCTTTGTCGAAATGTAGCAGTGAGTGATGCTTTCCCTTACAATGAAAGCACGTACTCTCACTCTGGCAACCGGTTACCAAGTGATTAAAAGCTAGACAATTGTAGCAGTATTTTAATTTTCGGATCGTGTTTCGCCTTTGAGAAACGTTCATTTTCAAAAACTCTGGGCAAACACGTAATGCATGAGCCCCTTTGCAAACTTTACATTGCGAACTAACCTTAGCGTGGTGCGTACGAACCCGAGGAGTAATACTTGACGACTGTTGCTTAGTTACGGTAACTTTTGATACTTTATTTGCTTTGTGCATATCTGCTACGTTTTCTAGCACCCGATACCTATTCGTGAGAAAGGTGTTCATTTTCTCCCACGTTTGGATTTCCGTTGGATTTTCCAGGGATTCTTCCCACAGGGATAAAGTCTGCGATGGAAGGCGAGTTGCACAAAAGTAAGTTATAAAAGCATCCCAATTTTGCACCTCGATTTCGTAAGCCTTTAGGGCTACAAGAGCATCATTTATGTTGCTTTGTAACTCTTTCAATGCAGTTGCCGATTCAACGCTAATGCATGGTTGCCCAAGCAAAATACTCAAATGGTTATTAACCAGAACTCGTTTATTTTCGTAATGTTTTTTGAGAGCTGACCACGCAGCCTCGAAATTCTCGTCGGTTATATCAAATTTAGAGACTATGTTTAAGGCATGATCTTTAGTTCGGGCACGCAAGTGAAAAAGTTTTTGAACGGGACTTAACCTTGCGTGCCGAATATAAAGTGCCGTAAACATGTCTCTAAATGCCGGCCATTTGAGAAAATCGCCACTAAATATTTCCGTTTCACACGGCGGAAGGTGCATGTTATGCCTCGATGACTCATTTTCACTTTTACCCCCTTCGCCACTAATCACTATTGAGTATATACAACGTGCCAATTTTTACCGTTTATATACAAAGTACAATATATATCTATATATAACGTACCAATTTTTACCGTTTATATATATATATATATGTACACTCAACCGCTTATTTAATTAGCGAACCGAATTTTCACTTCTAAATACCTCACGTAGTTGAATATAGAAATATGTATGTGTTTGTTAATTTAAGAATATATAAATTTATTCAAGCAAATGGTAAAAGTTTGCAAATGTACCTGTACAATTCAAAATTTAGGATGGCCGCAATGATGATGATGATGCTGCTGACAATGATGAAGATGATGACTTGGAGCTGACGATGACTACGCTGAAGATGCTGACTTGACTTTGCTTTCAAGACGATGCGATGAGGATAATGACTTCAAGATGACGATGAAGATGCTGACTTAACTTAGCTTTGAAGACGATGAGGATGATGACTTGAAGATGAACGATTGGCGATCCTTGAATTCTGCCAAAGACGAAGCGATTGGCTTCGATGACAATATTCTGATGACAATGATGGTGAAGAAACTGACGAGACGCAGCTTAATGATGAAGCTGGCAATACTTTGACCAACGACGAAACAAGTGACTTCGATGGCGACGATGATAATTGAAAAGAAGATGACGATGACGATGTAGGTATAATGGAATTGGCGATTCTAATGGTTCTGCCAAAGACGAAGCAAATGACTTCGATGACGTCAATCACGATGACACAGGTGGCCACGAAGAATGTTGCTGACGATGATTTTCTTCACAAAGAATTCGTTTTCGATGGCGTCATCCACGACGACGGAGATAGCAACGAAGATTTTCTTGCGGTTGTTCAAGTCCGTTACCACTATAACGGGACCCACAAATGGTATGATGAATGGCTTTTTTAAGGACACCAATAGCCAATAATTTTTACCACAATAGTTTGTAGCTTTTCGATTTAATATTCGGCCGAAGGACCAAATGTTCGGGCCGCTGCTGTCCAACTTGCCTTTTGGGTTCCCCTTGAAAAGTTCCTTTCAAGTTTTCTTCTTCCCTCAATCGAAAAGAGCGAATATTGTTTAATTTTACTTTTCTTTAGTTTTATTTTTGTTTTATTAAGCAAATTGTAATGTACTGTAATATAGAATTATAATTTATTTTAATTTGTGCGGATGGCTATGGCGATGATGGTGGCGACGGTGTGATTGACAGAATACGAATAATAGGAAGAACCTCGTAGGAAGGTACTCGAGTTGAATTCGGACCGGGAGGAATCGAAACACAAAACTGGAAAGGGATGTGTTCGTAGACTTAGAATCTTATTTTCGCAATAAGATATCTTAAGTCGCAAACACATTCCCTTCAGTGGTTTTCGATCCTCCCAGCGAACATTTCGTTCATGAAATTGACTTGAACAATTGTTAAAAAAAATCGTATTACAGGTGTTAGGAATTATAAAACATATTACGACAAAGCCCAATTTCGATATCTAAATAAAAAAAAACTACTGTATGACGAAAAATAAGAATGGTCACACATCATTTAAACAACAAATACAATAGCCATACAAAATGTATACAAACGAAAAATAACAATTTCTTTGATATTAGAATAATAATTTAAATACATAAAAATATAAAGAATGCAAGCTACATAACATTGTTAATATGTATTAAAAGCAATCCAATTTAAATATACAAAAGAAGAAAATAAACTAAAATATAAATATTAAAATATGTATTAGTGGAAATTATGATGGAATGAGAATTTTCAGTGTATGTATTAGAAAATATAAATACAAATTTAAATGAAAAGGATAATGTACAAATGGTTTCCTAAAGTTTTTTTTAAATAAAGAATGCGACGAAGATATGTGCTAAATAAAAGTGATGAATTCGTAAACATTTTGTAAAACAATACTGTCATCAACGTCAAAATATCTGCTGTGATTTGATAATTCATTTCATTTTGTGAATAATGAGTGAATAAAACAAACATTTGGATAGCATGGAGTTCCACTTGAAATGGCTGGAATGATAGCTATTGTTATAGCTACCAAAAAGCTATTTCGGAGGTTGCCAAGCCTCCATCATCAGATTCCTTTATAATTGAAGAGAAAAATATTTTATATTCACGTGTTATTCGGGTGAAAAGCAGTTGAAAGGTTAAATTTAACCAAGGTCGTTCTGATTAGGAAAAATTTGGAATATATAGCATTCGAATTTTATTCTTATGTCCAATAGGTTTAAACTAACGTAATAGAAATTTATAACAAGCGCAAATATATATAACTCAAAAACATATAAGTTTAACTGAAGCTTAAATCTAATTAATTTTATTGAAACAGAATACCTTCATCACGAATAAAATTTTTTGGCGTTAAAAAGATTTTCTAATAATTATTTGAATAAATTTGAACTTCGGTTATATGATTTGTTAATGAGTTATGTATATGCATTTGGTTTAAATTTCTGCTTTATTACTTTAAACTTACGTATTTGTCATAAGGTTAAAATTCGAATAGTTAAATATAACAACTATTCCTAAACGGAACGACTTTCTAATGTTAAATTTTATCTTTACACTGTCACTTAACCGAATAAAAGACGAGAATATAATCTTCTATAGATAGGCAACTTGAAAAAATGTATTCACAGAGATATTTGAATAAAAATGTTGAAACAAGGTCGATTCAAAAGTAAGCGTCATTATTGCCGTTGCCAAATAATTTGGCGATTTAAGTGGTTTCGAATCTTTTCGCCAACAGCAGCTTCCGAAGCAAGTTTAGTTGCTGAGTACAACCGCAACTTAATGTAAGCACACACAATTTTTTTCACAAGTATGTAGATGTGACTAGGTTCTTCCACTGCGTTGTCGAAAAGATGGTCATTTAAACCTACGAAAAGATCGCAAGGTGGTTGAAATAATTCCGTCATAACTTTGGAGCATATAAGAGCTGGAAAGTTACGTTCATTTGGAACGAGGCAATTTATTTTGTTAAGACTATGTCTTAATAAATTTTCTGTTTTATTACAAATTTTTACCACGGACTCACTAGGGAAAATTAATCCACCACGAGTTTTAGCTTCTATTAAAGCATTGTCTTCAAAACCTGCCCATTTTTGTGACCTTTGAAATAGAGCTTCTTGGCATTGCTCACATTTCACACTGGGCTTTTTTTGGTCAACCAATTTCTTTACAACCCAGCCACTTATATATTAAATATTAAATATTAAATTTTTTTCAAATACTCTATTTCGCTCAGTATTTGTGGGCGCCAAAACAATTCATTATTCTTCCTCAATGGTGCTTTGTATCCCTTCCCAAAAGGATTTCTAGAATTGGGGAAGTCGAAAATCCTATCCACAGACCGTATGAATCTGCAAGTGGCTTCGCTTCCTTCGAATGCCTTCAGTTTAAGGACTTTATTGCAGAATTCAATGGAGTCCACCACACTGCTACTAAGAGTTTGAGCAGCTAGATATACCTTCATTTTTAGCTTATGGTATTTCAAATGCGCCCACTTGAGTTTGTTCCCAGCTCTCAAACCCTCATTTTCCTGAAGCTTTACGAGCTCCTCGACAAATCCCCACTGAATTTAGTTGCCGTCTCCGTCCTTTAGTACTTTATACTCCCCTAGGCAGTTACGCATTAATTTTAGCATATGGCAAGCGTCAAAAATCACAAAAATGTTTCTCTGTGTAGATGGATGGAAAAAGTAAGGTTGGCAGTCATCGATGCTAAGCCTAGCTCCTAGTAAACGCATGGTTGCAAAATGTTTAGATGGGCCATCTAAAGTCACGGACACAACCTCAACACCAACTTCATGAAGCTTGCGTAAGCTTATGTTGATAAGTTCCGCGTTGGTGGTTGCGTCTATGCCGTTAACCAGAAAATAGGCAATTGGCAACTTCCATGACCCATCTAATGCTACAACCATTATCACTAGAGCATCCTTCGCTAGTGGCATCTCGTCAGAAATTTCCATCTCTGACCCAAAATCAACGTATCCCCTGACTTTACCAACGGAAACATTTTGAAGGCCGGATTTGATTGAAATTTCATCCAACATCAAACTGCATATAACTTTCTTACTTTTTTGGCTAGCTTCGGCTACTTTTATTTTAAGTGCTTCAAAGCTTTCCGTTGTAAAGCCAGGCTCACCATCTATAGTTGAATACCATGACCTTAAGGTGCTGGGGTCAGGTAAGGCACGACAAAATTTCTGCCTGACGAAATTATATGCTTTCGGAGAGTAAAAGTGAAGTGTCATTGAAAAGCACCGAAGAGCTGGTGGATACTTGTCTCTACAAATGCCTAGTCCATTATTTGATTTGCTGTTTTTAAATTTTTGTTTACTTGGAATGCACTCTTCATCGCCCACATTTTCTTTATTTTTTAAAAACCTTTTAAAAAGCTCCCCTACGTCTGAATTCGCAATCGATTCTAAGCATGTCAATCCCGATTCCGGGATTGAATTTTCTTTGCGAATTTCTTTTAATATTCCTTTTAAGGAATCTATTTTTGTATTTAATCGGCGAATGCGCCGCTTTTGTATCTTGTTTACAAGTTGATATTTCTTGAATTTTTGTCGAATTGAAGTCAATTTTCTTTTGTCACTTCTCGGTGAGGATGCATACCGATGATCATGACTAACAATTCTTCTTCTTTCTTCAATATTAATTTCATTACTTGGAGTCACTATAATACGTAATAATATATTAAATGGTTGAAGCTATGTTATGTTTTTTTTCATCAATATGTTAAAATTGTCTAACCTAAAGCAATAAGTTCAAAAAAGGGTCCAATATATACATATATATATATTTTATAAACATAACTAGAAATTGTAGTTGGTTTCTTTCTAAAACCATTTTATAAACTGCTTTTAATAAAAAAAATCATACATAATTTGGAAACAAAATTAACATACGGGTCATTCCATAGAAAACGCTACCACACACTGAAAAAATATGTTCCTTGTGGGTAGTTGGACTAAGCTGATTCTCTAAATTAATATTCCTGGGTATTAAGTTAAAAAAAAAACATGTTTTTCACGTTTTTACTTAGGATAAAGTCGCCCTAAACAAGAAAATACAGAAACCTGTTTCAGAAACCTGTTTCAGAACCAATACTAGCAAAAATCCTGCGAATGGATTTTTTTCAAGTCAATGAGATTTGTTGACACTAAGAACCAATTTTGAAAATATTAGTGAAAATTAAAAATTGAGTATGCACCTTTTTAGATGCTATTAATTTGAGCTCAGAACCACAAAAAAAAATTTTCTAGGACAAATACATTTGCAGAAAATGGAAGTTGTGTTTTCTCGATTCGCAGCATTTTTCCTAGTAAATGAGATTTGTTGACACTAAGAACCAATTTTGAAAATATTAGTGAAAATTTAAAATAGATTTTACAACTTTTTTCAGGTTATCATTTAACCAAAAAATAAATAAAATAAAAATAAAGTTATATTTTGACCGATATGTCTGTGAAACCCGAAACCATTTTTTATTAGTTTAAAAAAAGTGTGGTAATAATGGATTAATTTATTTTTTATATTGTAATAGCAATTTAAGTTTAAGATTTATGCGTACGAATGTAGCACCCGAAACCGTAGAATGACCCATACATGTTCGTTAAGCCAACTCAACCGTGCGGAAGACAATCAAATTTAAAAACAGAATACAATTAAAAAATATGAAAAAACACATCTTAAAGGCTCTCCCAAACCAACCCGAAATCATAGCGAATCATTCGCAACGATACAAATTGTGGCAGATACCCAATGCTAAAAACAACAAAAAACGGTCTTTGCGAATAATTTCGCCTTAGTTTGTGAGAGACTTAACACTAATTTTAATAGTATTGGAATATAATGTTATATATTATTTACTAATGACATTTTAAAATAAGCATTGAAAACAACTTTCGAAAGTAGAATAGAGTAACATAGTAGGGCCCCAGTAATTTAAAACACCGTAATTAAATTCGTCTCCTAAAACTAAGTTAGTGTTTAATATTTACAAATGTAATGAGGAGATTCGTCGAAAAACAAAAAAAGTTTTAGTTAAGTTTATTTGAATATAAAAACACTACTATCGCAAAATAGTTAAATGTAGATACATAGATGTTTATATTAAATAAAGATACTAATTATTTTAAACATAAGTTACCTGGCATGACCAAGAGTTGCGCAGCGTCATATCCGGAACTTCTCTCTAATTCTGCCGTGTGTTCCTCAACAGGTTCCTCCACGGTTTCATCCGTAGGTTCCAATATAGTTTCCTCTTCAGGTTCCTGTATTTCTTTAAAGAAAAAAATATGTATATTAGTTTTTCGAATATCTACTAAGAAAAATAAACGGGTTTACAAATATATATTTAAATGTAAACACCTTTGCAAAAAATTGATGGAACTGCATCCACCCTCAAGTTGAAACTCTTTCGGTTTTGCAGTTCTTGAAAACACGTCCGTTTGAAGTGATCACTGCAGATGAGGCTGTCTTTTGTTGGACTGAAATTCTTCATATTTATGGCCAGCAACCACTTCTCCAATAGCTCTGGTCTATCCAAAGGAAATCTGTAATACATTAACATGAGGAAAAATTTATATTATAATCAAAATTATATAAATTAGTCATACTTTCGAAGGGAAAGACCTGGTTTGGATTCTCTTGTTGCATTGCAATAAAAACAAATGTCTTTCCGCTCTAAAAAGACCGTAGGGATACTGCCCGCAATCAGAGCTTTCTTATTTCTAAACACAGTGAAACATTCTTTTGCGAAATGGTCACTGCAGATATATGAGTACTTTGTGGGGACAAAGCACTCATTAAATTTAAGTTGCTTCTTCCAAATTTGGACTAAAGCAGGGTCTCCTAAAGGAAATCTGTAAAATATTTTATTTCAAAACTCATTAGAGCAAAAAAAATATATATTCAAACAGTTTAAGAATCATATATTTATCTATAAGGTACATATTTACATACATTGTTATCAATAAACACTTACCTATGAAAAGTTCTTCCTTGGTTTGTGGCTTCACTCCCACCTTCTTTTTTGCAATATTTGCAACGTCGCACCATTTTGTTGTCTTTTCCTTATTCCTTGAAAATTGATCTTTAACAATAATTGTTTCAATGATCAAAAAACTTACTTTTCGTTTTTAGAGCTCACACTCTACTCGGGGAGCATGGGTTTCCAACCCACAAAATGGAAAGGTTTTAATCCACTTGACCCAGTAAAATGTTCACCAAGAAAGAATTATCCTTAAATATTCTTAATTATTAAATAAACAAAAACAATTTACAGGTAATGCACTCACGATATCGCTTTTGCTTCCACTTTAATTATACACTTACGAAAGCACTTGGTTCGATTTTACTATATATTTTTGCGTAATTGAAAATTTCACTTTGTTTTTAGGTGCCAGTTATAGCTATCATTGAAACTCATCATTGAAAATTTTAATGATTGATTTTTAGACGTTTAGGAGGCAAAATCATTTATTATTTTGATGGACGATCAAAGCTCAAGACTTGATTAATATTTCTAGTCAAAAAAAAAAATTCAAATGGGCCGAACTTTCCACAAAAATTGACTTTTAATTTTTCAATGATCATTGGTAAGGTAGTTCAACCATTGAAATAAGAAAAGTCTTTTTATGTGGAAAGTTGGGCCTATTTGAACAATTTTTTTGACTAGAAATATTAATTAAGTCCTTAGCTTTATTTTTCCATCAAATTTATAAATGATTTTACTTCCTAAACGTCTCAAAATCAATCATTAAAATTTTCAATGATGAGTTTCAATGATAGCTATAACTGGCACCTTAATAAAAATATAGTTTTTGTTGGTTTGAATTGTTTTTTGTTGTTTGAAATTTTGTTATTTTTATATTTAGACACCACACACCACTAAACAATTTGGTTGTATCAATCAAAATATCAATTTTTTTGTTGAAAGCAGACGTCAAATTATGAAGTTGCCCTCTACCTGTCATCTTCAATTGGAGTCAACAAAACTGTTATACTTCGAAGGGAATACACTATCCAGTGTATTATAGAGATCAGTGCATCAAGGTAGTTGAACTAGGTATGAGTGGCATCAAGGTCTTTGCATACGCCGATGACATTGTGTTACAGTAGATGACGGATATAAGAAAGTCAAAAAATGCAAATAATTCCTTTCTTATATCCGTGTTTTCTTATATGAAAGATTGTTTATAAGAAAGAAACCGTCTCTTATCAGATAAATGCATTATAAGAAAGAAAATTTCCTTTAGATATAACTATATAGTTTCAAATAAATTTCCAAAGCATTAACTGCTAAATTGTATGTATCTTGTACTGGCATTAATTCATAATTATCGCTCAGGCATACCAAAAACAAACATTAAACTATGAATTTCTTTCAAAACCATATTATCACGGGGTGGTTTCTTAAAGACGTTTAATTTTCTATACAGCAAGAGAAATTTTGTACCAGAATAAGTTTCTTATATCAGTGTTTTGCTTATAAACAGTTTTCTTATATTAGATTCATTTTACACGTAACTTTATGAGAATGTGCATGGTGTTTTAAAATGTCTGTCTTATAAGCGAGTTTTTCTTATATGAGATTTTCCTATATCCGTCATCTACTGTAATAGCCTCGGGCAAATTTGTCCCAACTCTATGTGATCTCCTACAAACAGCCCTCGACAAGCTCAGTAATTGGGCTAAAAGTTGTAAACTTGACGTTAACCCACTTAAGACAGAATTGTTGTTGTTTACAAGGAAAAATAATATTCCCAAAATAAACCCGCCAACCATTAACGGAACTTCGCTTTAGGTCTCGGGTACCGCAAAATATCTTGGTGTTGTACTTGACCCGTAAACTGAACTGAAAAGAGAATATAAAAGAAAGATAGAAAAAAAGCATCAATTGCATTTACACTTGCAGTCGAATTTTTGGTAAACGATGGGGTCCCAGCCCTAGAACTATTCATTGGATGTACACAGCCATAATAAGGCCAGTCCTAACGTACGCATGCTTGGTCTGGTGGTGGCCAGCCTTGGAAAAGGAAACCAATCTAAAAACCATGACTAAAATTCAAAGACTTGCATGTATTGACACAACCAGTGCGATAAGAACCACTACAACGGCAGCCCTAGAAACATTCCTTTCCCTAGCCCCGCTTGATATGTTTACGAAAGAGCTGGCGGCCAAAAGTGCTTTAAGACTTCAGCAGTGTAATTTTCTGTACGGAAAAGGGCCACTACGGTCATAGAACTATAGTGAAGTTCACAGACATAGACATTCAGAAAGAATACGTTACACCGCACATTGATTTGAACCCAGTTGCCATAACAGATATCCCAACCAGGGAACTCTGGAATGAAAACCGGGTCATAAATGAAAACCATGTTTTTCGGTCATTAAGCCTAGTACCTACGCAGATCGAGACAAAGTTTTATCTCCCATATAATTTTTTTTCCCAGGACAAATTTTATCTCGGACTTTCTGTCAAAGCGGTACGCAGCTCCAACGTAGAATTTGACAGTTGTAACCGCTGTACGTGAAAAGGTTAAAGAAAGTTTCCACCTAAGTGCCCTTTCACACGAGGAAACTGAGTTGCCAGCAACTTTTAGTTCCTAGGTGAGAAGGGCAGGAGGAAAGAGGGGCGAACAGAATCTCCCCGGTCGAGCATTTGAGGAGATTTTTTGACATTTCCTTTCACATCTAGGCTTAGGTGTGTTCAACCAATAGATTTTCAAAGAAAATTTCAAAAATTGCCTGGAGATTTGTTTCCTCGTGTGAAAGGTACAAGAGACTTTTAAGGAGATTAAAAGAAAACGTCAAAAAAATCTCCAGCAACTTGTTTCTTCGTGTGAAAGGGGACTAATTTTGCGCGGAAAAAGAATACTCAAGCATTATTTTCCCGGACAAATTGTGACGTTTTATATACATATACTTATTTCGCTATTTATAAACTAAAATCATCTCCCTGTTTCATTCTTTGTATTGTTAAGTCTTTTTGAGGACGCACGGCTGAAATAAAATATAAAATGCGTACAGAAAATGATGACACGGAATGAGAATAGAATAAATAGAACAGCTGTTTTTAATCTGTCTGTGGCGTAGGGTACAAAAAAGCCACATTCAGATACGGAAAATATTTGTTTCAATAAAAAAATTTAAATTGATTCCAAAACCGAGTTCAATCGAGTTGGTTGGAATCAGCAAATAGAGTTGGCAATTTTAATTGCATTTTGGAAGCAGTAGAAAACTGTTAACATTTCTAATTTTGGCAAAATTTTTTTAATCCATTGACAGCACATCTCTCAGTGGAATATGACAGTTGATGGCTTGAGAGATGGAGAACAAAATGTAGGTATTTTGACGGAAAAAAATAATTTGATCCAAATGTCAAACAAGTGCCCAAGGCCTTAGAGGGGGTTGAGTCAGGTATCTACTCAGATAACCCACGTATTAGTATTCTATAAAGCTTCCAGATATTTGCAGCGTATTCCAGGTGGAAGTACTTCCAGTTTGTGAAGCCGCAAAACATCTCTCCTCACGCAAAGTAATAAACAAAAATATTGACATCTTTATAGACAGCCAGGCGGCAGCCAAAGCCATTTCCTCAATCACTATAAAGTCAAAGCTGATAAAACGTTGCCGGTATATGTTAACTTTACTAGGTGCAACGAACACAGTCAGAATTAAGGATGGTTCAAGGAGGACCCCCACTTCTAAACACCTCCATAATCCCCTCCCTTTCCCTACCCTCACCTACCTAACCACACACTGGAGAGTGCAATGGATCCACGGTGATCCGAGTGAGATGATGCGGCTTGCCATATTATCACCCCTCCTAACCTCACCTTACCTAACCTTGGATAACGACGTTCCTTCAAATCGAGTAATCCTCCATTTTCGGCATTTACATGACCCAATTTTTCCAATGACGATCTTTTTGTTGTTGTAATACATTGACTTTCCTTTCATTTTGAATTCTCTCCTATTCCCACCCCAAACAAAACAAAAATCGCACTGGAGAAATCGGTTCATGTAATTGCCAATATTCAAGCTTACACGATTTTTTCAAAATGTTTGCGTTCTCTTTCACACTTTTTCCTGTTTCTAGTGTGTGTTTAGTGTTATGTTAATCAGCGTTGCCTCTTATTGGAAAATTTGTCGAAGTAGATTTCATTGAAACAAACATAACCTACGACCTGTGAATGCGAATCAATTTGTTTAGACAATTCATAACGCAAATATTTATTAATTCTTGTTTTAACTTTTCAACAAAATAAATAAACGATGTTATCTACAATTTTAAATACAAAACACAGCTCTTAATTTGTTCAAATTGTTAAATGTTGCTTTTTATATTTTCTACCCGACCAAAAAGCTATTTTCTGAGAACGCAACAGTTCCAGCACCAGTGCAATTCTCGGGGGACATACCACAAAGCAGAGAATTCTTTCATTTGAATTTGAAATTTTTTGCACCCACTTTAGTGGTTTATTTTTTAAGACAGTTCACGTCATTCCGCGACCATATAAGATATAAATTAATCATGTGAAAGAAATTTCAGAATTCACGATCATTGGCAATTTACAGTTTGTTATTCACAGCTCATATTCAAATGCAAATCAGTAAAAGGGTGGGTTTCAGGAGGAATATGAGTGGCTTGATTTCAAAGACAGAACTGAAAAACTCTGTGTTTTTAATTTTGTTAAATAATGATATTTTTTCCTAAAATTAAATAAATCATAGATTTAAACGCAGTAGATTTGTTTTGCGAAAAAAAATATGTAATAGATTTACTGCAACTGTAACAAAGCTGCGCTGCTGCCATTAACCTAAATGCAAAATGAAAAGGACAGCAAAAAAGCATGAAGAGGGCAGGGACATACATAGATCTGATTGGAAACATTGTTTAATGTAAACATTTCATTCACTGTAAATGTAGATACCGACTTATATTGGAGCTGTTAGTGAGACCAACCTTTCATTTTGACCTGACGGGTTGAGCTTTAGTTACAAATAGTCCATGTCTTTACTTTACTTTTAAGAAGTGCTACCAAGGTGGCAACACTGTCAGAAGGATTAGAAAAGGGTTGCCACAATTCCGCAATGTTGCTTATAGATTGAAAACCATGGGTCGGACGATGATCCGAGAACTCCCGTTGGATTCAGCACCCTTGAAACCATAGGTCCACATTATTGTTTTTCTCCCACCCCTCCCCTTGCACGAAGGGGGTGGACAAAAGTCGTTTTAGAAACAAAATTTGAAAAGCTAAGAAAAGTTAGAAAAATATTTTTATTAATAAAATTTAAAGATGGTGTCGACGCAGAATTTCACAATCCACTACATTACATCCAGAGTTGATTGAAATTGTTTTTTTTTTTTAAAGCCACTTTCAAAGTCCTGGGGAAGGGGGATATGAAAGATTAACAAGCTTCAATATGTATCTTGGAATAATATAAGCATATGACACATGTTTTAAGGGTATTTTTTCCAGTTTCAGATTCATGGTCGTAGTTCAAATTTTTTTTCAATTTCAATGAAAAAAACACCCTTTCACTATAAATATTTATGTAGACTCTTTTGATTCTTGTTGCTTATGACAAATGAAATATGTGGACCAAGTTCGTGTCAATGCTGTTAAAATTTGGTAATATCTTATGCCGGATTTACACGATTGGAAAACTACCAGTATAATGACGAAAGCAACAACAAAAGAATGGACAAATTCATTCTTTTTGTCATTATACTGGCAGCTTTCCATTCGTGTAAATCCGGCATTACGTGTTTCACTAATAATTCGGTCATCATTTATGAAGAAGGCTATAACTTTTTTGAAGGTAGCTAGTAGGGATGCCAGACGTCCCGCCAGCCGCGGGACTGTCCCTTAAAACGACTTTTGTCCCGCCGTAAAATTATGTCCCGCAATTCCCGCAATTTCATATAGTGTCCCGCAGATCCCGCAAAACATTCAAAATGCTATCAAGGTTAAAATAATTTTATCATTTTAAATGTAACATGTGCTTAATTTTTTTATTGGAATGCACTTTTTCCCATTTATGCTCATTGAACGCAACCATCGAGAATTGAAATACTCAACGAAAGAAAATCCTCGCGTTCCAATGTTTATTCGCTATGCTATCTAGCTATCCCAAAAATTTTAAGATAACTTGAGTTGTTGTTGCGTCAGCTGTTATCAGCTGTTTTTTAACAAGGGATTACAACAACACAAAGCTATCCGGATAACTGAGAATAGCCAGCGGAACGTGCCCAATAATAACAAGAAAGATTTGGCAAAGACACTCCATATAACAAACCTTTGCTGAAATTTGTCATAACCTACAAGCTGAATAACGAAGTGGCTCATCTGCTGATGTATTTTTAGGATGACTGATAGTATTGCTTAAGTATGTGTTTCTTATGATTCTGCCTACTTGTCACACTCGTTACATTTGTTACTCCGTTTCACAAATGGATTTTAGAGGGTTCATTTTATGAAAGATTGTCATCTTTATATGGAATGTCTGTGGTTTTTTATTATTATCTCTGATGTGTCAAGTATCTATGTATATTTATGATTGCAATTTATATTTCATCGGTTGCGGTTCTGACTGATCTGTTTTTGATTTGTTCTGCACAGTACGTAATTCAGATATTTGTATCTACAACCAATAGTTAAATATCTTTTTCAGATAAATGAAATGAGCTCTTCTGATTCTGAGTATGATCTGGATAATCTCTAAGATTGCAATTTTTCAGGGGATTCGGATTCTGATGTAGCAGCAGCTAGCTGCTCGGTTGCAAACAAAATAAAATGCACGACTGGGTCGCACGTACTTGCTCTTATGTTCAAGACACTTCGGATTTAAGAAAATTGTATATAAAACATTGAAATTATGAGAGAACAATGTATAGAGAAGCATGAAATACGACATTTTAATTGGCTAAACCAGCTCTTTTGACAGTTTGAGGTGAAAAAAAAGAATGCCATCTTAATTCTTGATTGAATATGATTGTATGGGAAAAAAATATTTAAAATCGTTGGAGCGGTTTTTTAAAAATTAATTTTTTATATATAAAATTCTTACAACATTCTTAAGAACAAATTTTGGTATGCAAATCTGAAGTATATATTTATGTGTATATAAAAACAAAATTTGAAAAAAAATTGTCAACCCGTTTTCGAGATATCGAATTTTAAGAAAAAAAAAATTTGAAACTTTTTTTAAAAATCCAAAAACTTTTTTTTTGAAAATTTTGATATGCAATATTATTTGATCTTGTCTGAAATAAGTATATAAAAAAAATCATCTAAATCCGTTAAGCACATAATGAGAAAACTCAAAATAAAAAAATACGTTCTATGACAGGTACTGTTAATAGTTGCAAAGTGTAACATTTTATAATTTTTGGTAGTAGATCGTACTAATTTTAGTATATGAAAAAAGTTTAATCAAAATCGTAGGAGTCGTTTTTGAGAAAAAAAATATTTTTCCTTGCGGTTTTTTTACTTTTGTATGGCAGGTACCGTTATTTTTTCATAAATGTAAAATTTTTTCTTAAAATATTTTAGAAAGTACTAAAAAACTCATAAGTATCGAATTTCAAAAAAATCTATGATGCCGTTTTCGAAATATTTGATTTTCCAAAAAAAATTTTGAAACATTTTTTAAAAATCCAAAAAATATTTTTTCAAAAATTTTGGTAGACAAATCTATAAATATTTTTTGGAAGCTTCTATATAAAAAAAATAATTGAAATAGGTCGTACTGTTTTGAAGAAAATCAAAAATTAAAAAAATGGTTACTTGGGAGGTACCATTAATAACCATTTTTGAAAAATGGTTTTTCACCCAAAGGAAGCTTTTACTAAAATAAATTTATTGAATTTTTTTTAAGAAAAGTTGTCGAGCCGTTTTTGAGAAAAAAACGATTATTTAAAATTGATAAAAAAAATTGTATGGCAGGTACCGTTATTTTTGGTTCTAAAAAAAAAAATAAAAAAACGTGTCGGCAGAATCACCAAAAACCACTATGTACCAAGTTTGAAGAAAATCGATCAAGCCGTTTAGGCTGTAGTCGAACAGACAGACAGACAGACAGACAGAATTGTGCCACCCACTTTTTTGGAGTTCTCTATCATCGTAATATCATGTTTGATTGTTATCTCAAAATTTTTTTTTGCACGAATCCAAAACTTGCCTTATAGTAGCTATAATCGCAAGTAAAAAGAAGCCCTCCGAGAGAAAAATCTAAGCGGAAAGTGATCTACAAAAGTCAATGGGAAAAGAAATACGACTGGATATGTGCAAATAAAAACTCCACAGAATTTGCGGAATGCAAAGTTTGCATCTGCAAATTCACCATATCCCATGGAGGAGAAAATGATGTAAAAAGACACCAGCAATCAAAACGCCACCGAAGTTCAGTTTCAACTGTTGGAACCACGAAAACAATGCGTATGTCTGATTTTTTTTCAAAGGCGGTAGTGATAAGAAGACAAATAGTGTAGTTGAGGCAACATTAGTGTTTCACACAGTCCGGCACTCACATAGTTACAAATCTGCCGACTGTACGTTTAAACTACTGCCATGCTTGTTTCCAGACTCAAAAATAGCATTAAAAATATCGTGCGCGAGAACCAAATGCACCAAAATTGCAGAAAATATCTTGGGTCCTGCGTCGAGGAAGATGGTGTTATTGGATTTAACTAAGGAGTTTAACAAACCTTTTTCCATTGGTACAGAGGCATCAAATAAAGGAAATGTTAAAACATTTCCTTTAATTGTGCGGTATTTGAAAAGTACACAGGGTGTCTGTACAAAACTAATTAAATTTTATAACTTGGAATCCCAAAAATCCAAAGATATCGCCGACTCTCTCAAAAGTGCAATTCGTTCCTCAAATTTATGTTTCGAAAACATAACTGCGTTTTCAGCTGACAACGCCAGTGTTAATTTTGGTAAGAACCAATCTGTTTTTACAGAACTACAAAAAGAAAACAATTTAATAATCCCAATGGGATGCAACTGCCACATTTTAAACAACACGTTAAAAAAAGCTCAAATCGTACTTAATTTCGATTTAAAAAGCATTATAGTAATGACATTTAATGAGTTTAGCTCAAGCACCAAAAATACAAGTGAAATAAAAGAGTTCATGGAATGGTGTAATGAGGAGTGGTCCGAATTATTAAGACATGTTCCTACTCGTTGGCTGTCGTTAGTTCCTGCTGTTGATCGACTTCCGAAACACGTCAGTTAAAGGTTATTTTCTTTCAAAAAAGAAAATTCGACCATATTTAAAAAAAATTTTTGAATATGAAATTGCTGAAGCTTATTTAGCATTTACATATATCACATGTTGGAGAAATATTTCAAAATGCTGTTATTGCCCTTGAAAATGAAGACACAACTGTAATTAATTTGTATAGTATAATGAATAATGTCAGCGTATTATTAAAAAATGAAAGAGAACATAAATATTTTGGAATATTAGCACGTACTTTGCTATTGAAATGTAATAATGATCAAATTGTTAAGCAATTTTCGAAAGAGGTTGATACATTTTATGAAGTTGCTATTAATTATTTAGAAAAAAAATTTGATTATAATAATGAATTTGAATGCTTATCAGCATTAAGTTTTAAAAATAATCCAGAATTTGAGAAATATATCAAAATTGTTGATCTTTTTAAATTAAAAAACGTTAATATTGATTTATTATTTCAAGAATTTGTACAACTTAAATTGTTTTATGAAAATGAATCCAGACATATTAAGAACGAAAAATCTGTTGACATATGGGTTAAGTTTTTTAAACAAAATTCATCCCCTAACTTTGAAAAATTATGTGATTTTGTTTTTTCGTTGCCAATTTCGAATGCCAGCTCTGAAAGAATTTTCAGTTTCATGAAAAACTCATGGCGTGACGAAAGAAATAAAATTTCGATGTCAGTTTTAGAGGCAGAATTGTTGATAAAACAAAATTTTAATATGACATGTATAGAATTCAAAGAATTATGTAAATCTGATTTTGGTATAAATGAGATTATTTCCAAGGTTTCATCAGCAGAAAAATACCTATGAAAAAATTCATTAATATTTATTTATCTAAAATATATTTATTTATCTTGTAATTTGATTATAATAATGAATTTGAATGCTTATCAGCATTAAGTTTTAAAAATAATCCAGAATTTGAGAAATATATCAAAATTGTTGATCTTTTTAAATTAAAAAACGTTAATATTGATTTATTATTTCAAGAATTTGTACAACTTAAATTGTTTTATGAAAATGAATCCAGACATATTAAGAACGAAAAATCTGTTGACATATGGGTTAAGTTTTTTAAACAAAATTCATCCCCTAACTTTGAAAAATTATGTGATTTTGTTTTTTCGTTGCCAATTTCGAATGCCAGCTCTGAAAGAATTTTCAGTTTCATGAAAAACTCATGGCGTGACGAAAGAAATAAAATTTCGATGTCAGTTTTAGAGGCAGAATTGTTGATAAAACAAAATTTTAATATGACATGTATAGAATTCAAAGAATTCTGTAAATCTGATTTTGGTATAAATGAGATTATTTCCAAGGTTTCATCAGCAGAAAAATACCTATGAAAAAATTCATTAATATTTATTTATCTAAAATATATTTATTTATCTTGTAAAAATATATGAGTTTTTTATTTAACTATTCATGTTGATTTTATAGTTTTTATTTTATTGTTTTTGAAGTATTATTTATTTATTTACACCTAAGGCCGTAATTGGTAATAGTTTGTGACTTTTATAATAAGAATGTTAAATAAAAGACTGGTTTAAAATTAAAGTGTTTGTTTTCTAATAACAAATAAATAATACTTTTCAATTTTTTCGGAAAGGTGGTTAGATATGTTCTCAAAATAAACTTGTCCCGCAAAGCAATTTTTCAAGTCCGGCATCCCTAGTAGCTAGTTGTATCGAGCTCATTCTGATTTAGTAAGATTGGGCATTAAAAAATATCCTTAAAACATGTGTATATGCTTACATTATTCCAAGATACATATTTAAGTTTGTTAATCTTTAATATCCCCCTTCTCCAGCACCAACTCTGGATCTAATGTAGTAGATTGTGAAATTCTACGTCGACACCATCACATAAGACTGCTGAATGTGCCAATCCCACAATGTCAAAATGTGCAAATTGCAATGCAAACCATACACGGAAAGAATTCTTGGATCAGATCACGAAAAATGCAAATTACGAAAAATGAATCCCGATTTATACCTTGGCTCGGGATATCGTAATTTACGATCAATCTTTCTCTGTCCTTCATTTTGCAGGTATACACATTTAATTTAATTTATTTGAAATAAATACTTTACGCTGCATGAAATCTTTGTCACTAAGTTTAAGTTTAACACACTTTAAATGAAAATAAATATGGCATTTTGAACACTGAATTTTTGCGTCGTTGCGTTCGACTTTAATTCCACAATTACAAGTCATTTCGTAAAGTTATTGAATAGAAATTTACACAATAAAAGTAAAAGCAAATTCTCGACACGAGTGCACCCCACAACGTCACACTGAGAATTGAAGTTTTAAGTTATAAAATTCCAAATACAAACAGGAGTTTTCACCTAAACAAATCGTATGGAAAACCGAAATCATGTCTAAGCATGATTCTTAAGAGCCCTTTACACAGACATCTTTTTTCGCTTAACTGAAACTTTTGAACCTGTTTGGAAGCATTTTTTTTTTTTTTAACAGTTATAATTGTATGATAAATCAAATTCTATTTCTTTGTTGTTCACTCGTTTTTGAAGTGAAAACCTCTATGTTGAGGGTGGGGTTATGTCGTCAATTATTTGTTTGAGTATGGGCAATCATGATACGAATATAACAAGACAAAATTATAACAAAAATAAAACATCCAATCCTGTACGGATTTCTTGAATATATCTAAACAATATACGCTACAGAATATTATACCACATAAGAAAAATTTTGTGCCAAAAATTATAGATAATTGAAAGGTGTACATACAACTTTTATTTCGAAATTGATTTTTTATGATAAATTAAAAGAAACCCCTCCTTTTTTTAACAAAATGCAGTACAACTTTAAAAAAGTACTTATCGAAAAAAATTACAAGAAAAATTTTGTAGGAAATTAAATGTTTTACAAGTTTGTTCTACAACTGTTTTGTCTGGCAAAAACAAAAAGTGAGTTACGTGCGAAGATATAAAAACATAAGGAACAAAATGGTGGCCAAATGCCTCTGTCGGCATTTGCGAAACATGTGATTTCAGCTCGTATACTAATTTACTTTTGAACCTCGAGGTTTCTATTTACCAGCAGAAGTCAAGTAGTAAAGTATATATGGTTCTATACGGTTCCCTACTATTAATATGCGCTACAGGGCGAGAACCCTAAGTCGCATAACAAAACCATGGAGGCAAAATATATAGATAATTCAAAGGACTATAACTTTTATCTCGACATTTTTTTTTTTTTTTTTGAACAAAAAAATAAGATATGATGAATTAACAAAAATCAATTCCTTCTTTTTAAGAAAATGCAGTATAACTTTTTAAAAAAAGCACTTATCGAAAAAAGTTACTTAACATATTTTATAGACAGTAAAATTTTCTAAAAGTTTCTTTTTAAATTGTTTTTCGTAGCGTCAAAAAGGCGTGAGTTACGGCTGATAACAAAAAAAAAGTTAAAAACAAAATGTCGGTCAAATGACTCTAGGTGCCATTGTGAAAAATGTGGTTTACGGCTCGTGTACTAATACCCTTTCGAATATCGAATTCAAACTGCATGTTTGAACTATTTCCCAGAGCACCATACAATGAAATAAGTAGATTTCCCCGTACTATTGTCCGACCAGTAGTTTTGTAAATGTTTGTTATAAAGCTATCAGTTAGCATCCAATTTTTGCGTGTCCGCTCCCGGACTATTTGATTAAATTGACGAATTGACTACATACATCGGGGTCAGCTGTCCCCTTACTCCTCCCCTAACTGACGCAACCATTTATTTTTTTTCAAGATCAACCCACCTTCAAGGGTGTTGGAACTAGAATTTTGTGTTCTTAGCAAAAAAAAACATTTTCCTTAAAAAAGCAAAACATGTAAAAAACGTATTTTTTGCCTACTTTTAAAAAAGTGATGAAATGCGCAACCTCTAAATATTCTCCAATCTTCTTGAAATGTTGCAAAAATATATTTTTCGTTAGAGACACTCGGGGCGTGAGAAAAGTCAGGTAAAATTTTAGTTTTTATTTAGTGCCTTACAAAATGAAACACCCTAATGAACACTACATATTTATTTAAAATTTCAAAAAAAAAAAACTATTTTATTACCAACAACTCCGGTCTTGTCAACTTTCGCCCTTAAACCAGTAGTGACGGGAGTGGATGATTAGTTTGCGTTTATCAATATGGTGAGTTTCCCCAGAATCATGACTCAATCGCGTCCCAAAAAACTGGAACTAAGCTTCTCTCATAACCTTCCTTCAGAATTCAGATAGACACAAATGAAAACGTCAGCTTTTTCTACAATGCGTTCCACAAAACTGGTGTTTTTTGGTGATAGTATAACTTTCATGTGCTATTAAGTTTAATAAAAACCTAATTTTTAATCAATACTTGGTCTTTAATTATTTTAGAAAGTAAACAACAGATTCACAAAAAAGCTTTTATTAATGAGACCTTGAACAAATTCTAAACACAAGTCACAGTCTAATCGAAATGTAAACGTCACACGGTAAAGTCCAATGAATGAGGCAATAAATAGACACCTTTGTTCTATGTATATTATTCAATTCAAAAAGCATCTTCGCGTTTTTTACTTGCGATTATAGGTACTATAAGGCAAGTTTTGGATTCGTGCAAAAAAAAAAATTTGAGATAACAATCAAACATGGTATTACGATGATAGAGAACACCAAAAAAGTGGGTGGCAAAATTCTGTCTGTCTGTCTGTCTGTCTGTCTGTCTGTCTGTTCGTCTACAGCCTAAACGGCTCGATGGATTTTCTTCAAACTTGGTACTTAGTGGTTTTTGGTGATTCTGCCGACACGTTTTTTTCATTTTTTTTTTAGAACCAAAAATAACGGTACCTGTCATACATTTTTTTTTGGCAAATTTACATAATCGTATTTTTCTCAAAAACGGCTCGACAACTTTTCTTAAAAAAAAATCAATAAATTTATTTAAGTAAAGACTTTCTTTGGGTCGAAAACCATTTTTCAAAAATGGTTATTAATGGTACCTCCCAAAGAACCATTTTTTTGATTTTTGATTTTCTTCAAAACGGTACAACCGATTTCAATTATTTTTTTTACACAGAAGCTTCCAAAAAATATAAATAGTTTTCTGTACCAATATTTTTGAAAAAATGTTTATTGGATTTTTAAAAAATGTTTCAAAATTTTTTTTTGAAAATCAAATATTTCGAAAACGACATTATCGATTTTTTTGAAACTCGATATTTAAGACTTTTTTAGTACTTTCTAAAATATTCTTAGAAAAAATTTTACATTTATGAAAAAATAACGGTACCTTCCATACAAAAGTTAAAAAACCGCAAAGGAAAATATTTTTTTGCTTAAAAACGACTCCTACGATTTTAATTAAACTTTTTCTATATACTAAAATTAGTACGATCTACTACCAAAAATTATAAAATTTTACACTTTGGAACTATTAATAGTACCTGTCATAGAACGTATTTTTTTATTTTGAATTTTCTCGTTATCGACTGAACGGATTTAGATGAATTTTTTTATATACAAATTTCAAATAAAATCAAATAATATTGCATATCAAAATTTTCAAAAAAAAAGTTTTTGGATTTTTAAAAAAAGTTTCAAACTTTTTTTTTGAAAATTCGATATCTCAAAAACGGGTTGACAATTTTTTTTTAAATTTTGTTTTTATATACACATAAATATATAGTTTAAATCTGCATACCGAAATTTGTTCTTAAAAATGTTTTAAGAATTTTATATATAAAAAATTAATTTAAAAAAAAACCGCTCCAACGATTTTAAAATTTTTTTTCCCATACAATCATATTCCATCATGAATTAAGATGGCATACTTTTTTTTCACCTCAAACTGTCAAAAGAGTTGTTTTAGCTTATTTAAATGTCGTATTTCATGCTTCTCTACATTTTTCTCTCATAATTTCCTTGTTTTTATATACAATTTCTTAAACTCGCAGTGTCTTGAACATAAGAGCAAGTACGTGCGACCCAGTCGTGCATTTTATTTTATTGGTAAACATGTGGTATTTTTGCAAACATATTGGTTTAGTATTTGCGAACAAAAATTTTTAATTTTTATATTGTCCCAAAAACAAAATCTAAAACTTTTCAGTCACAATTCACAAATTGTATGCCATTGTTACTTTAAATCTCTCCGCAATTAGTCGAAATCATAGGACTAGTCCAGTAAAACATAGACATTACCTCAGACACGTGGTTTTTTCCCCCACCCAGTACAAACTGATTTTCAGAAAAAAAAAACTACTCAGATTTATTTTTGTCACAAGTAAATCATAAAATCAAACTTTTCATAATCATTTGCCACGTATTATGTGCATAATATTGTATATGTATGTAAGGCGAAAAATTGTTGAGTCATTAGTTTACACTTAGTTAATAAACTATTCGCCTTAAATTTACTTCAGCATTTTCTTATCTATTAGTTTCAAATTTGGCGACAGAGTTTGACCAATCGCTATATTTTATTTAACTTCCCAGTATTATGTATACCTACATATTATTTAAAACTAACTTAAATTTATGCACATACATATATACTATATTCGCCCGGAGCACAGTAATTCTTGAAACATTTCGTATGCTCCAACATGACCGTCGCACAATGGGACCTCATGTATGGAGAGCGTGCTCAAAATGCAAAATTGAAACTAACGGTTTCGTATGAAATTTTAACGTGGATTCAAAGTTGATATGATTGCTTATCAATATGTCAAGTTTTGAAGTTTTGGGAGACAGAAAGGTAATAGAAAATAAGCGATAAAAGTAGCAATTCGTGTAAATTCTAAAATCAATTGTGCAGTTGTAGGTCATTTGAAAATTTGAAAAAAATAAATTCGTGGTGAATACAAAAAAATAAAAAATATATTGGCATCAAATGAAGGTCAGTGGAAAATGAAAAAATATTTTTATCAAATTAGAACAACATATTTCTCTTACATTTTAAAAAAATTGAAAAGTTACGTAGAAAATATTCAAAAAATCTTATTTCGGTTTTGCGCACCATGCTCTCACTTTTGACTTCTGTTTCATATAGAGGAATATTGATACTACTAGACCACATATTCAGTTTTAAAAACATCGTACGCAAAATCAAAAAAAAATTTTGAAAATTTTCTACGTAACTTTTCAATTTTTTAAAAGTGCAAGTGAAATATGTTGATCTAATTTGATAAAAACATTTTTTTTATTTTTACTGACCTTCATTTGGTGCCACTATATTTTTATATTTTTGTATTCACCACGAATTTATTTTTTTCGAATTTTCAAATGACCAACAATTGCGCAATGGATTTTAGAATTTACATGAATTGCTGCTTTTATCGCTTATTTTCTATCACATTTCTGTCTCCCAAAAACTTCAAAACTTGACATATTGATAAGCAATCATGTCAACTTTGAATCCACATTACAATTTTATTCGAAACCGTTAGTTTCAATTTTGCATTTTGAGCACGCTCTCCATACAAGAGGTCCCAGTGTGCGTCGGCGTCGTCTTTCAATACCAAAAGCAAAAAGCATTCTGATCGTATACTTGCTTTCGCTTCTACCTTCACTGTTTGAAATAAAACAAAAACAAATCACATTCCAAGAGAGTTACCTTTGCCAAGTCGAAGCAATTGTCCAGTTTATATTTCTGAGGACTCAGAAAATTTCCCCAGTTTTGCGGTCAAATACTAAGTAAAAAAAATTTTTGCTCCGTCAGCTCAGTGAGCGCTCATGAAATATAAACTGAACAAATACAATAGAGCTTTCGCAGTGGTTTTTATGAAAGAACTTGCGATTTTGAAGCTTTTGAGAACAAAATCTATAAAGGTGAGAGCCAAATGTGCTGTCGTTTTGATTGTCCCCTTTTTATTTTTATTTGGTATATACGGTAACCCTATGTACATTATTCTTCGACCTGCGGCAGTTTAAAATTCAAAATATGGAATCCCTGTGCAAACGTCTTATTGTTGGATAGAGTATAGGTACAATACCTTTACTGAACTCCCAAGTTGTTTTCTTTGTAAAAGTCACAAATTTTATGCTATGTCATGAAATTTTAAAGCTTTTTTTTTGTAATTTGTCACAACTTCTAATATAATGAGGAAGATTTCTTTAATTTTTAGAGATATTGAAAATTTAATCATTGCTTTTATACTTCATCGAACAAAAATAGGCAGTACACGTCTTATGGAAAAGCTTTTTCAAAATCAGTAGCGCGCCATATTTTTGCACCATACTAAATTGAAAGAACTCCTCCATAAAAGTGTTTGCCCGCCCGTAAATTTCTGATTGCAACTGACGCAGACCCGACGTCCTATTGAGTGCACATCTGAGTGTGCACTGAATTGCTGTGGCATATGGCCGCTGCTATTCACCCCTAAAATATTGGTGTGTATTCAGAGTTACCCGTGTCTGTTTAGTAGCTCGTTCAGCTTTTTTTTTCTTGGGTTTCTGTTGAGGTGCTTTTGATTTTTGAGCTTTATAAAAAGTTTTTAATGATGAGTGTTATCGTGGAGTGTTTTTCATCTTTTGCATATGTATCTTTTAATGCGTGGAAAATACGTTAAAATGCAGTTACAAAGTGTAAAGCTGTTTTCTTTGAAGGAGAACATTATTTGCGAGGTAAAGTAAAGTATTTCTATGTAAATTGTATTTTTAAAAGGTGTATTTTTTAGGTTTTGTGCTATTTGTGTTTTTAATACGGGTATAAGTCTTGTGCAATTTGTATTTCTAACTCGTGTATTTGTGAAGTGATGTGTTTTTTAGAGTTTTGTACAATTTGTATTTTTAAGTCGTGCATTTTGTGCTTTATATAAGTAGTTCGAAATGGCAAAAATTAAATGAAATAAAACAATTAAATGAAAATTTCTATCTAAAAAAGGGCGGTAACCCTATATACTATTCTTTCATATTTGGGTTCACGTAAAATAAACTCTACGACAACCCTGTGAGAGCTTTAATGAAGGACAGATTTATGCAATCTACTGTAGGCAGAATGCAAGGCAAATGCCCTATCTTGCCTACACTGCCTATTTTTGTTGGATGAAGTATAGTATTCAATTAATTTCCTTATGATTTTTTAGTTTGAAACAGTAATATGATTAGGTACTTTAAATGGCGCAGATTACCAAAGCTTCAAATAAAAAGACGTCCAGCTCTTTTTATGGTTTACAGAGAAGAGAGAGACTTTATTCATAATCTCCGAATTTGTAACTTTAAAGCTAATATACAATGGTGAATGAAATTGAAGTACTAATAACCAGTTGCAATAATTATAAAAGATATTCAAAAAAAAAATATCTACTCGTATGTACATTAGGGGTGTCGGATTTTTTCTGGAGTTCTCACATCTGTTTCTGATAGCAGATATATGTGACGAGTGCATCATTGGAATCGACTTTATGAAAGAGCATGGAGTAATCCTCGATATCGGGAAGCAAGTTCTCAAGTACCGAAATGTGGAGATTCCTATGGTTTATGGCAATGTCATAAAGGACTGTCATAAAGGAAGATATATGCCTGCCACCTTCTTCAGAGGTGTTCGTTTGGACGAAAATAAAGGGTGATTTGAGTAGCCATCGATACCTAATGGTGGAGCCAGAGTCTGAGCAGTCTTCTCAAAACATCATCCTAGGGAAGACCCTTGTGGCACCAAAGAACAACATGGTGCCCGTACGGATACTCAACATCAAACCGTACGAAGTCAAGCTTAAAAAAGGAGAAGTTGTTGGAAGGTGTGAATCCATATCCGAAATAACTAAAATCACAGAAGCTGACACACACAAGTTTTTGGACCCTGGAAAATTGAAATATATGAGGGCAAAAATTCTTAAGTCATCCAAATTGAGTGAACGTCAGCTTAGTGTTGCTGGAAGCCTCCTTCACGAGTACGCTGATATACTCTCTTCACCCAATGGGCAGTACGGTCGAACACAACTGGTGCAGCATCGAATCGACACAGGAGACGCGAGACCTATTCGACAACCAGCGAGACGTCTACCATTAGCCAAACAAACCGAAGTTGCAGAGATGATATCGACAATGAAGAGAGATGGGCTAATCGAAAACTCTAAAAGTCCTTGGGCATCCCCAGTTTTTCTTGTCAAAAAGAAGGACGGAAGTACTCGACTTTGTGTGGACTATCGGAGGCTGAACGATGTGACAAAGAAAGACAGCTACCCTCTGCCAAGAATCAGCGATACTCTGGATGCGATGGAAGGAGCTGAATGGTTCTCAACATTGGACTTGAAGAGTGGCTACTGGTAGGTAGAAATCCATTCAGAAGATCGAGAAAAGACGGCTTTCTCCACAGGAAATGGTCTGTGGGAATTTAATGTGATGCCTTTCGGACTATGCAACGCTCCGGCAACATTTGAGCGTTTGATGGAGTGCGTTTTACAAGGACTTACTTGGAAATCTTGCCTAGTCTATTTGGACGATGTCATCGTTTATGGTAAGACATTTGATGAGCATTGTGGAAACCCAAGGGCCGCGTTCCAGAGGCTTCGAGAAGCAAACCTGAAATTGAATCCAGACAAGTGCGAATATTTCAAGTCTGAGGTAAAATACTTGGGACATATCATCTCTTCCCAAGGAGTGAAGACTGATCCTGAAAAAGTTGACACTGTAAAGAATTGGCCAACACCACAGGATAAACATCAACTCCGAAGCTTTCTTGGTCTAGCCACGTACTACCGACGATTTGTGAAGGATTTTGCTGGAATCGTGAAAAGTTTGCACCAGCTAACAGAGAAAGGCAAACCGTTCAAATGGTCAAGCGAGTGCGAGAAAAGCTTCCGGGAACTTAAGCAGCGCCTATGCAATACACCAGTTTTGGCCTATCCGACACCAGGAAAACCTTTTATATGATCATTGATGTTCGCACGCCTCGCCCAAAAAAAAAGTAGAACGACATGAAAAAACTATGCCACATTGAGCTATCGATAGGCTGATATAGAAACGAAAACGATAGAATCGTGGATTAAACCTCCTGGGTACACCAAATTAAAAAAAATGCGCCGTAACTCTACTTCGGTGATGGTGTGGAAAAGAGTTTGAACTGTTTCTTTAAATTTCGTAATGAACATAATCAAATTTGAAAATTTTTCGAACGTGAGTAAATTTCTTTTTTTTTAATTTTCGCAGGATATTGGCATTTTTGACAGGTTATATTTCCTACAGTTTTTGTCGCACATAAAATTTAAATATACCAAAATGTAGGAAGTAAAGTGATCTATAAAAACAATTTGAGTATTTTTTTGATCAGATGTTCATGAGGTGAGATAAACGTTAAAAACCATTTTTTACTTCAAAATCTCGAAAGTTTTTCGTCGATAGCTTTTTTTTGGTTTCAAATTTTTTTCTCAACAAAAAGTTAAGAAGATATTTTAATGTACAAACCGAAAAAAAAAATACAGCTCTATATATGATAGGAGCCGAGTAAATCGAGTTCACGCTTTCCAAAGCCTTTTTCAAAATGGCGGACAACGCATGGGCGCTTTTTGTTCGAACTTTTTGGATTAACACTCTCCAATAGGTACTCTTTAAGAAACAAAAAAAAAATTCGACGCAGTATTTTTTGTAGATATTTCGAATTAATTAATTTAATTTTACTGGACTATAAATTAAGATGCAAAATGTGCAATAAATACTGCCATGCTAAGTGTGCAAAATTAGATAAATCTCAAGTTGAATCTATCCTGTGCCTACGTTCTGTAACTCTCGCATCGAAAAAACTGGTCGAGAAACGATGAAAACTGAAACAAAATGCATGAGTTTTGCTCCATTTTTCAACGTTTCTCGACTGATTTTATCGATGCGAGAGTTACAGAACGTAGGTACTGAAGAATAAAACTGGCCACAACGACGGGGCTCTTTGTTACTCCCTCTACCGCCCATCTCCATCAATCCTCATAACTCTTCGATTTTGAACTGAGAACTCTCCATCTGCTGCCTCCTCTGCTGCTGTTGTTGTTGGTGCTGCTGCTTCGCCTCTCTCCGCTGCCAACCAAGAACATGTTACTGAATCTCTTGATGTAAATAAAACAATAACTTTGGATGTGCTGTACGACGAGATTAAGAAACTACAACATCAAAACACTGTTGCACATAATGAGATTATTAAACTTCAGAATCTTAATACGGAAGCAATTGTAAAAATAAAATTTCTTGAAGATAGTAATGCTGCACTTGCGACTACAGTTAACCATTTGGAGTTTAAGCTTAATGCCCTTGAGCAAAAAGAAAAGCAATTAGCAGTCGAAATTAGGTGTATTTTTTTTGCAAGCCCGGGGGAATCGGATGAAAAAAACGACATCGGGGTAAACGACGCCATTACAGAAAAAAATGGAGTTTCCATGAAAACTATCGATAACATGTATGAAATTCATGCCGGTAACACAGTTTTTGTCTGGGCTAAAGTTAAGCCCCGAAAATTCTCTGGGCTTAGCTAAGCCCGAAGGGGCTTAGTTGTTGTTGCTTTTAAAATGTAAATTGCTTAGCCCCGACATCGTTTTTTGCGTCCAAGCCCATTCGGGCAAGGAAAAAAACAGCTATTGTTGGTGTACCTGGTGCTAAGTACGCAACGGATAAGGTCATTGAACTCCTTTCAACTGGTGTGGGCGTGCAAATAGATCGAAACGACATCGAAGTCTGTTTTGTGAAAAATATTAAAGCGAAGCGAAATTCTCAAAACAATTCCAATGATGCTGCTGTAAGTCTAACAGAAGCAACTTATAAGAGGCTTTACATTACAGATGAACTTACAGTAAAAAATACTTCCGTAAGTTTGTAAACTTATCACTGCCGTTTGAGAGTTCCGTAAGCTGTGAGAGTTCCGTAAGTTGTAAAAAACGTTTTTATACTTCAAAGTTTTTCTTTCAACTTGCAGCTTACGTAAGCTTATAAATTTACTGTAAGTCACTTAAAGAGCTGTTTACACTTGTAATTTTATCAAAAGTTGCTTCCGTAAGTAACTTACGAAAGTAAAAGTTACATGTGTAACCTTGGCCTTATGAGAAGGAAGAAAGGCTAAAATGTAATTAAAATTAAGAATTATGAGAATTTCATAAAGAATAATTTTGATTTAAGTTCTTAATTTTTTAACCTTTAACATGATAACTCTTTATAATTCAAATATTTCTTTATCTGATCCTCATAATAATAATTAAAGTAATTCAAGCTTTTCCTTATTAAATAAAAGTTCTGCGAACTGTTTTTGTATTAATCATCCTAAAATTGAATTATATTTAGGTTTATCAGTAATTCAGCAAAATAATCGTAGTTTACGTAAAAACTTTGATGCCTTTCTTGCTCATCTTACATCTTTAGATCATTTACCTGATTTTATATTCGTGTCTAAGATATGGATTTATGAATTTGAAATTTCAAATTTTTGTATTCCTGGATTTAATTTTGCTGGCGCTTGCAATTATTCTTATGCAGCGGGTGGGATGGCGGGCGGTGTTTTATAGAAATGATATTGTTTGTGAAGTCTCAAGACCCAACCTTTATTGTTGCCAATTTATTCAATGAATACTTTTCTAATATAACTCAAAACATTGATTTACCTTCTATTTCGAAAGAATGTCATTGTACAGAATGTATTACCCAAGAAACCTTTTGTGCTGAAAGTTTTTTCTTTAATAATTTTTCCTCTTTGGAAATTCATAAGATTATAATGGCTCTCAAAATGACTAACTCTTTATCTGATGACATGATTTCAGCTAAGATTTTGAAAAATATTTCGTACTATGTTTCTGATGTTTTGAATTATATTTTCAATCTAAGCATTACAAAAGGAATTTTTCCAGATTCACTAAAGTTAGCAATAGTTATTCCATTGTACAAAAAAGGGGAAACTACTAATTGTAATAATTATCGACCTATTTCGCTATTGTCTGTGTTTTCAAAAGTTTTTGAAAAGGAATGAAATCAAGAATGCTCTCCTTCTTGGACAAAATTAATTATTTTAGTAATTCGCAATTTGGATTTAGAAAAGGAAGATCAACTGAAGACGCCGTTCTAAAACTGTGTGGTAAAATCTATGCAAGCTTAAATGAATCTGATATTCCAGCTTCCTTATTTATCGATATAACTAAGGCTTTTGATATGGTGGACCATACTTTGTTACTGGAAAAGCTTAATAAGGCGGGATTTCGTGGATTTATTAATGGTTGGTTTGGTTCGTACTTAAATAATCGCAAGCAAAAAGTAAAGATTAAGGACTCTTTTAGTACGGAAAGAAGATTAAATTTAGGTTTTCCACAAGGGTCAGTTCTGGATCCAATACTCTTTTTAGTTTTTGTGAATTCGCTTTTTGTGCAAAATTTTAAAGGCAAAATAACTGCCTTTGCTGACGACACAGCTTTATCTTATTCGTCTAAGAACTATTTCAACTTATCTGTTGCTATCAACAATGACTAAGAGATACTTCGTCAATGGTTCTTTCATCATAAATTAATAATAAGTCCAAAAACTAAATTCATGATATTTAATCTTTCTGGTTCTATCCAGGATGATGGGTACTGAGATATCATGCACCTAATTTTTCTAAGTACCATTTGAAAAATTTTTGTAAACATTATTTTGACATACAAACATATCGTTCTGATAAAAATTGTTGTATTGGCTGCTTTGATATTGAGCATGTTGACAGTTTTAAGTATTTAGGTATCCTACTAGATAATAGGTTGAGTTGGAAAGTTCATACTTCTAATTTGACGCAATACTTAAATAACGTCATAAGACACATCTACCATCTCAGCCTTTATTGTAGCCAATCTGTTAGTTTATAATAGCTTATTCAAATCACGGTTGCAATATGGGTTGACCTGTTGGGGTGGTACTCATTTTAATAAAATTGAGCCCCTGCTGACCAAACAATGCTTTTGTGTAAGGTTAACCGTAGAACGCACACCTTTGAGTTGTTTAAAAACCTTAGAATTCTGCCGCTTAAGCATTTATACTACTACAAAGTCTTAAAAACATTTTTTGTATGTTCTGGGCATTCGGCTTCGAGACTGTATGATTCTTATAATTTACGGGTGAACAACCGAAATCTTGTAACTATACCCATTGTTAAAAAACCAAACTTTTCTATTTTCTATTATGTAACCGCACCTCGCTTGTTTAATAGTTTACCTTAAAGCTTAAGATGTGAGAGAGTAAGATCGGTTTTCTTAAATAATATTAAATCGTTGTTATTTACTTTTAACCACAGTAAAATAGGCACTTTTATGCATGCGTATCATTATTACTCTTTTCGATTATCTTTCTAATTGCACAATTATTGAACAGTAACATTTTTGTTATTATTAACTTCTGAATTTGTTTTTAATTTTACATTTATATTGATCCCCATCAATATTTTAACTAATGTATTTTTTCAGTTAATGGTGCTTTCGACTCTTGCCTTTTTGTAATTGAATGCCCCTAACTATTTCATATTCCTAATAATATTAAGCATTTATTCTTGATGTGTAAACATCTTAGCTCTCGGTATGGGTAAAATTGAAAATGGGCTGCAACGGATATGGGCTCACGGTTTCGTTTCGAACCATTTTGTTTGTTGTAGGTAAGTAGAACTCTGTAAACTCGAATAGGTAAGGTAGTTTTCGTTTGATATTTAATGGTTTTGGTATTTGCTAAGTGGAGTGAACTCCTTACACCCCGACTCCACAGTAGATAATTTTTCTCAGAATGCTCGTCTTGACATTAAATAATATCTAATGGAGTCATCCGTTTCATCTCTTAATTGGATGTCAGGAATATCTCTGCGATCATATTTTGACAGAGATATTTGACATAAATTTTGCCATTTTGTTGTTTTTTTTTCTAGAAATCAAATTATTTATTTCTTTGTTTTATATCCATATGCTGCTTTTGATGTTAATCTCTGCAATCGCGGGTGGCAGTTTTGGTTTGTGATATTAAGTGTTATTTGCAATTTATTAATTTGAAATGTCATAACATTATTTGCGAAGTGAAGCATTCTTTTATTTTTCTCTAGTGAGCCGTGGTTAATGTGTCAAAAAGAAGAGTTGCAATGTCATATTTAAAACAGTTACTTTGAGTAACTTTTCATTTAGGAACGACAAAAGCTAAAAATATGGCTGATCTGTCAAACAAATTGGGTGAATAAAAGTCGAAATAGATTTGGAATTACAAATCAAGAACAAATTGTGATTTTACTAGATTTATTGAAAAGAAATCTTATCAGCACTTCGAAAATGCATACATTTTGCAAAATAAATTTCATTTAACTTCATTCTAGCACAAAATAGAATATTTAAGCAAAAATATTACCAATTTGTTTTTATCATTCATTACTAGCACAAATTTCTTTACTACAAATCGATCAAATCGGATAAAAAAATGTCGCAAAACGTAGAAAAAAAATTTCCAAACTCACTATCGACGGTAAAATCAATTAAATATTGTATATGCATATATGTACAATGTACATGTATTACAAAAACAACACAAAATCCGACTTTGCTTTTGGATTTCGATTTGCAAATTAATTCTGACCATACACCCTTAAAGTGCCTCTACACTTTCCCACAAAGTATCAACACATGTCAGAATAAAGTGGGACGAAATTTCATACGACTGCCAAATTTGTGTGATGTAACTGACTTTCATATTTTGCTTCCACACTTGCATCAAAAAATCAGTTTCACCATAACCTCAAACGCCCAAGTGGGATAGAAAGTGTGATGGTTTTAGAACCGATCCTAAATATTTTCATGTATTAATACATGTCAAATCGTGTCGGATGCGCTGTCAAGTTGTGTGTGATGAAATTTCATATTTTGTTTCCACACTATTATACATGATTTCATCCCACTTTTTTGACATGTATTAATACTCAGTGAGATAGTGTGGAACGACCATTAGTACTTTTTTGCTAAAATGAGTTTTTTTCTCTGATAGGTAGATGGCTTTTTGAATTGAAGATAGGGAGAAAAAAGAGTAGAGAGAAAATACATAAACAAAATGATAAACGGGGATAGGCATGTAAAACTCTTGTCGTACTGGGATCCTGTTTGTTTTATTATGATAATCTAATCCGGATCAGATCTGGGGGATACTTAAATTAAGTTATTATTACAAAAATGAGAACAATTCCAAACCGAACGATCGAGAAGCAAACAAAAGATAACTCAAAATGAAAACATCGTGATTACAGATGCTTTTGACGGATTAACCATTTCACCTCAGTACCAAGGAGATGAGTTGGAAAAATGTACTCAAAGTTACTTTTTGACACTTTAACTTTGAATCCAGGAACAACTTTGTGACGTCATAAAGATAATTAAAGTAGCTTAATTTGTGATGGTTTATTTGCGGAGTAGTTTTTTCGGATCTTTTACCCTCAGGTGAAAACGAATGTTTACACATCTTCAACGCAAGTCCCGGTACTCACACATTTTGTATACTTAAAGTTCCTAATAGACTTAAGAAAAATGTTAGCTTAAGGCTTTTGGTTGTATGAAATAAAGTTATATAAAAAAAAAAAATCTCATCTGATAGTTCATCATCTCAAACTTGACCGCCATTGCCAACAGAAACCGAATCGACGATAACGTGCTACAGGCGAATACGTTTCTTCATCATCTATCCCTCTTACCTAGCTATTGGCTTGGATAAAAAGTCGAGCGGTCGATTACACCAGAAGCATTTTGTTTCACTTGATCTGGAACAGCCTCAATGGATTCATCATCTGAGTCACTATCATCCCTTGAGTCATATTAGCCGTTTTCTTTGGAGGTGGCGAAGTACTTACGAGTAGATGAAAACCCTAATCTAGTACTACCAACTGCACATGCTCTCATGCGCGAGTAGATACATTTTACATGGGAAAGCAGTTTGATGTGTTCCATTGAAAAAAGCTGGCAAAGTACTTGCAAGTACTTCGCCACTTCCAAAGGAAAACGCCTATTGAACCAAGTTTTGACAACCTTCATCATGACATTTTGTAATCTCTTAAGGAAGAAACAGAAGTACACATTGCCCTTGAATTTACTCGCATTTTCTTGTATTCAATGATAGTAAGGCCTCGTTCACACGAGATTGTACCGCACGATTTTTTGCAGTATAAATCCGTGCGAATGAGCAGTGGCGTATATACTTTACATAGAGCCTTTCACACGACGTTTGTACGGCAAGAAAACGTACTCAGCTAAGTAAGTTTATCGAATACTCAATAGACATATAAAAAAAAACGAATGAACTGTGACGTATCGTCTTCTAGTGGCGTATAGTTTTATATAGTCTCGTTCACACGGTTTAAATCCACGTTGGGTATTTGTTCGTTGGCATCGAATGAGGTTCAGTGGAGAGAAAAGCCCATGTACACAAAAAAAAATTGATCGACCGATATGGTTGATTTAAAAAAATTATAACTCCGGTGATACTGATTGGATCTTGTAGGTTAAGGTCTTAAAATAAATAAGAGAATGAGGCAATAAATGTGCGATTTTAGTTTTTCAAAATTATAAAAATTTTCATCAACATTTGAATTTAGAATAAAATAAATGGAATTAAATTGGGCTTTATTCACCCCTCTAGCATAAACATTTTTCCCCTCCTCAATGATTTTTGTATACAATATAGCCCGTTATGTCAGCTTTCTTTAAAGGCATTTACCTTGAAGATCCAATTTTTACTATATTTAAATCAATAATTTCTATCATCCGTCCAAATTTCAGCTCTCTAGCCCTTTCCCTTAAAAAGATAAAAATAAAATACTTCGCAAATTCAAACTTTTCCATTCATTTTCATTATACTGCAGCTATTCGAGTTTTAAACGAATAAAATATAAATATCGTGTGAACACCCGATATTTGTTCGGTAAAAACCGAATGCAATAAAAAACGTGCGGTACAATCTCGTGTGAACCAGGCCTAACATCCCTTTTAGCTTTTGGTTCATATAATCGATACCCCTTCGATTCTTCGCTATATCCAACCAAAATATACTCAGTTGCTGTTGCTGTTGTAGACAGTTTGTTACGCTTAATTTTTGGCACATGCGCCATAGGCTGGCAGCCGTACATGCGCAGCATAGTCAAGTCAGCTTTTTGCTTCGTCCATCGCTCCTCTGGTGTATCATATAATATAGATCGACATAGAATTCGATTAATCAAGTATGCAGCAGTTGCAGTAGCTTCAGCCCATAACAACTACCTAGCCCACTATCAAAAAGCATGCAACGAACTTTTTCCATCATTGTGCGGTCCATGCATTCGTCGTCCATCGCCAGCAGGAAGAGAATAATTGTCACCCAGTTGCACTACGAAGGAGTCGGATAGCTGCCCATTGTGTAAAACAAAACACCTTGCGTTGTTGTAGGACTCTTTAATAATGGCAACAATTTTTGGCGGAATTCCTCTACCAAGCAACGATCTCCATATACATTCTCGGTTAACTCGATCAAAGGCCTTCTCAAAATCCACGAACATGAGGTAAAGCGGTGATTGAAATTCCATCGACTGCTCGAGGACGATAAGCAGGGTGTTGATATGGTCGACACACGATCGACCACTGCGGAAGCCAGCTTGATGCCTCTTGAGTGTAGACTCGATTCTATCCTTTATTCGCTCGAGAATGATGGTTGCCATTAGTTTTGGGAAAACGGACAAAACGGTGATACCACGCCAATTGTTGCAATTCTTTAAGTCACCTTTCTTTGGCAACTTAACAATCACACCATCCTTCCAATCCCTGGGATAGCATTCGTTTTCCAAAATGCTTTGTATCAACGGATGTAAAATACTAGCCGCTGTTACGGGATCGGCTTTCAGGAATTCAGCTGGTATTCCGTCCAGTCCAGCTGACTTGTTGTTTTTGAGGAGATTTATTGATGTAAGGATTTCCGATTCTGACGGGGGTTCGATGTCAATACCCCTATAGGACCTGCGCATCTCGTTTAGTTGGGGCACTTCAGCACTCTGCTCAACTGAATCCTCATTTAGCAGGGCACAAAAATGGTCCTTCCATCTACGAAGCTGATCCTCAATTGATACCAAAAGTGTGCCATCCACATCCATTACAGGATGATTGGTGTTGCTTTTTTCCCGATGACATCTTTGGCTATTTGGTACAATTCCCGGATATCCCCTCTTCTAGCAGCGATCTCCGCATTATCTGCGAGTTCATCTAATGCTACATTTCCACCTGACGCTAATCTGAGATTTAATAAGATTTACCTCAAATCTCCTTCAAATCTCGGAGATTTACCATACAAATTTATTTCGTAAATCTTGAAGATTAGAAATTAATCTTGTTAAATCTTCCTAGGACAAATTGTTTTACAAATCGAACTAACCTTTTCTTAAATGGTGCTGAACGATTCATTCGAGACTCGCATTCAGTTCTTCATTGTTTCACTCGAATCAAACATTCTGTCTCATTCGCACTTCATAAGAAAAATTGGAACGCCATTTGCATTTTTGAAGGTGCTGTCAAATTTAATCTTTTTTAAATCTTTTTGTGCGGTGGAAACACCAAAAAGATTTATTAAATCTAGTCTGAGATAAACTTTTGGTGGAAACATAGCATAACCTCACCCTCTTGTCACGTCTCACACAGCGATAGACCATCTAATGTGCAATGCGGTACTTGCGCGGATGAAAGAAGCAAATTAAGCATCAGCACATATTGCCAAAAATGTCTTATCAACATATAACTCTGTCCCATCGAAGCACTTCCAATAGCCTTTCGTAGCAAGTTAGGCCTTTGCTTCCACCTTCCACTCATCAAAATTACTTCTGCCCAGAAGCTTCTTTGGTTTCCTTATTTTTTCTCAAGAGGTTATATAAATATTAGGAAAAAATCGTTAAATATTAACCAAAATAAATTAATTAATATCTACTTATTCGTTGCAATAGGCCCATAAACTGTTGTAAAAGAAATCACAACAAAAACATAAATGTTAAAAAAGGAGCCAAGTTCTTATGTGTACAAGAAACCTGTGCGTAAAAAGTCAGCCAAAAAAAGTAATGAGATCTAAATTATATGCCAAGTTTTAAGTTCAGGAAGTTTAATATCAAATATCTTAAGTAGAGTAATATCGAAACAATTCCAAATCATGACAGAAATTTGGTAATTAATGATTACTGATTAAAATATGGTGGGTTCACTGGTCAAGTTTTCATACATTTTAAATTTGTGATTAAGTAAGTACTTAAGAGAAAACTTGCCAAGTAAATCCACCAAATTTTAATCAGTAATCATTGATTACCAAATTTCTGTCATGATTTGGAATTGTTTCGATATTACTCTACTGAAGATATTTGATATTAAACTTCATGAACTTAAAACTTGGCATATATTTTAGATCTCATTACTTTTTTGGCTGACTTTTTACGCACAGGTTTCTTGTACACATAAGAACTTGGCTCCTTTTTTAACATTTATGTTTTTGTTGTGATTTCACTCCTTTTTGCAAAGATTTATTTTGCCAGGTGAAAGTCAAGCCCTACCGCTCTACAAAGTTTCATAATTCAACGACAACCGAAAGCGCTCCATACAAATAATAGCATTTCTGATAAAGTGGGTGGATGGCAACCCCCCCCCCCTGAATGGACAATACCTAATTTTCGATTTTTTTTCCTTTCTAAGTACTTCAAGTCCTACCGACCTACCAATTTTCATCGTTCTACAACAATCGGAAGTGCTCCATATAATTTATAAGAATTTTTAAGAATGTGGGTGGATGCCACGCCCCCTGAATGCAGAATTCCAATTTTTCAATTTTTTTTCTTTCTAAGTTCTTTAAGTCCTACCGACCTACCAATTTTCATCGTTCTACAACAATCGAAGTGCTCCATATAATTTATAAGAATTTTTAAGAATGTGGGTGGATGCCACGCCCCCTGTATGGAAAATTCCAATTTTTCAATTTTTTTCTTTCTAAGTAGCTCAAACCCTACCAATTTACCAATTTTCATTGTTCTACAACAATCGGAAAGGCTCCATATAATTTATAGATTATTTAAGAAAGTGGGTGGATGCCACGCCCCCTGAATAGAAAATTGCAGATTTTCGATTTTTTCCTTTCTATGTACCACAAGGCCTACCTTTGTGCGAAATTTCAAGTTTCTACAATGTCGGGAAGTGCTCCATAATTTTGATGATCTGTCAGTGAGTCAGTCAGTCAGTGAGTCAGTCAGTTACGGTTTTTACGATTTTTGAAGTCCTATATCTTGGAAACTACTAATGCTAAAGAGTTGAAATTTGGTAAGCCACCTGTGTTTGAACAGTTCAGCAAATACTCCGAATTTGAAGTTTCTGACTTCATTGGTACTGAAGTTAGAGGGGGGTTGAAAATCGCCTGAGTTTGTTCCTGTAAAAAGGGTGTAGTGCCGCGAACTTGGCTGGGCACTACCGTGCCCTTTGATATGATTACTTTAAATTGCGCAGATTACCAAAGCTTGAAATAAAAAGACGTCCAGTTCGTTTGATGGTTTACAGAGAAGAGAGACTTTATGTATAATTATTTGACATTTGTCATTGCTCCGAATCTACATATAATTTTAAAGCCTTAAACACAATGGTGAATGAAATTGGAACAATTATAACAACTAGTACGTCCAGCCCTCGAAACTCGAGTGCTTATAACACAATCGTCTAGTTGGCAAAATTATTATTTTAATTAATCGATCCAATTTGATCCAAATTTAAAAACAATAAAATTTGGATTGATTAAAAAAGCTAAAAACATGAAATTTTCAGTTTTACTGCTCTGGAAAAAGGTTATTTTATGTCAATTGGTTGACATTTGGATCGTAATACACTTTTTATGTGAAAATATAGTTAGGCACCTATCCATCAAGACATCAATTGTCAAATTTCATTGACGATGTCAATGGATAAAAAAACCTCTGAAAAATCACAAATTTTTGATGAATTTTTACTGCTCCAAAAAAGGTAATTTTAAGGCAGTTCGGTGATATTTGTATCAAAATATACTCTTTCTGTCAAAATATAGTTTGTCCCCTATATTTCAAGCCATCAACTGTCAAATTCCATTGACTGGCGGCTACAATGTCGGTGGATTAAAAAGCCTCTAAGAAATTTGAAATTCTTGATGAATTTTTACTGCTGCAGAAAAAGGTGATTTTAAGGCATTTGGGTGACATTTGGATCGAAATTACTTTTTCTATCAAAATATAGTTTGTTCCCTATATTTCAAGCCATCAACTGTCAAATTTCAGTGACGGATGGCTACGATGCCGGTGGATTAAAAAGCCTCTAAGAAATTTTAAATTCTTAGTGAATTTTTAATGCTTCAGAAAAAGGTGATTTTAAGGCCATTCAGGGATATTTGGAACGAAAAATACTTTTTTTTGTCAAAATATAGTTTGTCTCTTATATTTCAAGCCATCAACTTTCAAATTCCATTGACTGGCGGCTACAATGTCGGTGGATTAAAAAGCCTCTAAGAGATCTGAAATATGACTTTTTATTGCTGCAGAAAAAGGTGATTTTAAGGCATTTGGGTGATATTTGGATCGAAATATACTTTTTCTGTCGAAATATATTTCGTTCCCTATATTCCAAGCCATCAACTGTCAAATTTCAGTGACGGATGGCTACGATGTCAATGGATTAAAAAACCTCTGAAAAATCGCAAATTTTTGATGAATTTTTACTGCTTCAAAAACAAGTAATTTTAAGGCAGTTCACATTTGTATCAAAATAAACTTTTTCTGTCAAAATATAGTTTGTCCTCTATATTTCAAGCCATCAACTGTCAAATTCCATTGACGGATGGCTACGATGTCAATGGATTAAAAAAACCTCTGAAAAATCACAAAATTTTGATGAAATTTTACTGCTCCAAAAAAGGAGATTTTAAGGCTTACTTTTTCTGTCAAAATATAGTTTGCCCCCTACATTTCACCCAAAAACTGTCAAATTCAATTGAAGAATGGCTACGATGTCGATGGATTAAAAAGCCTCTAAGAAATCTGAAATTTTTGATGAATTTTTAATACTCCAGAAAAAGGTGATTTTAAGGCAATTGGGTGACATTTGTATGGAAATCCTATTAAAAAATCTGAAACGTCAAAAGTGACTTTTGCATAAAATTGGGGCAAAGCTGAACCAAGAGAAGTGACATTTGAATGCGATTTATCGATTACAAAGTCATTCCCGCAGGTAGAGGAAAACCTCTTCGGGCTAATTTAAGCGAAGAAAATTATCAGTGCTTAAGTTAAATGCAGAGAAAAACTGTGTTACCGATGTGAATAACACAATAAACGTTTTAGTAATAAGCGCATTGACAACCTATAGATTTTTTGCAAGCATGGATGAAATCGGTTGAAAAAAAAACGACACCGTGGATTACCGACGAATTTTCACAGAAAAAAGACGGAGTTTCCATTCAAACTATCGATAACATTATGTAATACATTCCGGTAAGATAGTTTTTCTCCGCGTTTAAGTTAAGCACCGAAAATTCTCCGTAGATTGATGAGCACCGACATCGGTTCTTTCGTCCAATTTCAGTGCAAAAAAACAGAGCTATGACAATTTATAGCAAACATTGACATTTGCATAAAATTTTTCGATAGCAATATTAGCCAGGGTATTTGCATACGATTTTTGGATGTACTCCAGCATTAAGTAAAAATCGCAAGAATAATTGCATCGTTTAAAAGCAGCCTTGAGCGTCAAGAAGAACTGCAGTACTTTTCTGCAGCACTGAATGCTGCCATTGGACTCTCGAATAATCTTTCCAGTCAGCTGGAAAGTTGGTTGGTTGGTGGGTGGACAAAATCAAAACGTCACCTATTTGATTTTGTCTAAATAAGAACAAATGAACGATACAAATAATAACAAAGCAAAACAAATTAAACCAAGGGATAAAAAAAAACAAAAGTGGAAGTGTTAAGTGTGTCATCATATATAATAATATCATATAATAAAAGGGCAAACACGAATCAGTGTTGTGAATTTTAAAGTGAAAATATAAAATTAAGTGTCGTAGGTACTCGGTCTCGCTCTGGCTCTCGCTCGCACTTATTGTGCAAATTTTCTATTATTGTTTATTAGTTATGTGGTGCAATTTATTAATAAATTTTTGCATTCTGCACTTCTGTGCAAAAAAACCTTTTCAACGATATATAATTTATATGCCTTCAGCTTTTGTAGACTGCGTAAATTGTACCACAAAATTCGTGTTTGTCGTTTTATAATATGATATAATATGATGATAATATGATGATGATAACCAAAATTATACGTTACAGCAGAAACTAAACAAAATATTACAATTTGATATTCATCTGTTATATCCTCATATAATTTTATTTATTCGGAAAACCGAAGCACTACTGTATAAAGTACCTACATATAACCATTTATGTTGGTAGGTATGTAGGATGTTGTACTGATTTATTGAAACGCAAAAATTTGCACAAGTAACCAAAATTGAATCAAACAAAATTAGCACATTTTGTATTAATTGAAACAAAAATACAATCAAGTCTAATTTCCATTTGGCATAACAATCAGAAATCAGCAGATAAATAAACTTATGGAAAATTTGAAATTATTGAAGTTATTATGTCTACTATTTGTTAGTTGAGTTCAAAAAGTATAAATACTTAAGAAAGTTTAGCATTAAATCCAGTCGCTTAGAAGACTTATTTTGTCTCCAAGAACAACTACTATGAAGATTATCACTCTAATATTCGATATTTCTGTTATTCTAGCATTGGTAACCACTAGTTTGGCACAATCCCGCACAGATGCAACAACAGCTGCTGCCGATGCAACAACAGCTGCTGCCGATGCAACAACAGCTGCTGCCGATGCAACAACAGCTGCTGCCGATGCAACAACAGCTGCTGCCGATGCAACAACTGCTGCCGATGCAGCAACTACAGCAGCTGCAGCCGATGCAACCACAACTACAACTACAGCAGCTGCAGCCGATGCAACCACAACTACAACTACAACAACAACAACTGCAGCACCCAAGAGATTTAAGGTAAACGTTACTGGTACTGTGAGAATCCGTCGACGACGTCCAGCACTGTCACAATTTCGACGACCATCAATAATCGGAAACCGCCGGCAGGTCCAACGCCTTCGCAACCGCCGCGATCGCCGCCGCCGCCCCCGTTTCGGAAAATAAATAATTAATTAATTATAAAAAATGTTCACAACATTTCTTCTATTTTGCCGGTAAATGTCTTAAGTTTTCTGAATTTATCAATAAAGTCACAACAATAAATTCTTAAAATTTGAATGTAATTAATTTTTCACAAAGAAAATAATCAACAGGTTCGTAGATATACATATATGTATGCTGTCTGAAACAACCTATTCAACAAATTATTCCATTTGCTTTTGTACCTATGATCTTCTTGAGTAAGTTACGCGAAAGACTTTGTAATCTGTACTAAAATCTACAAAATTTCGCATTTTTGAAACGGGCACAAGGTCTCAAAAATAAAAACGATTTTCGGTCATTTTCTAACGGCAGTGAATCCGAAAAAATTTTGTTGTCAAAATACTTTTTCCGACTATTGTAGATTCGGGTTTTACAAGAAATATTTTTGCTTGGGAATATTTTCCAAAAACTTACTCAAAATTGCACGATTTCCCATACATTGACGGTTTGGAAAAATCTTTTCAAATCATCGTAGAGGTAGTTGTAATAAAACTGCGCGAAATCACGCATCACAAAATCCCGTTTCACAAAATCCCGCATCACAGAATTCAGTATCACGAAATCCCGCAGCACAAAATTCCGCCGTTTCTACTGCAATACGACGGCGACCAAAATTTTTCTTTTCCATAGGAATTAGTGCCTAGTGAGAAATAACAGGAACGAAGTTTCCTACTATTTTGATGATTTTGCAGTACGCAAAGGAATTCACAGTATTTTGAATTTGGTTAACGATTTAACAATTTTTTAATTGAACATTTATATACAATTTGAGTTAACTTACAGCTATAAAATACATTGAAAAATATAAATCTTATAGCACAAATTGACTTAGAGTTAAAAGTATATTATTATACATGTCAACTTAAAATTAAAAGTCGGTTGACTTTGATGTTCTCAGGGTGGTCCGTCCCGGTTGTCCATTGGTGGTTTGGTGAAAAGAGTTGGCTTTTAGCCACGGCTGTAGGCTGACCCTGTGTCAGCGTAAAAGGAAACGGATGTCGTAGCTCGGTGGCCATCCTTTTCATTAGTTGATTCGGGTGATTGATGGTGTTCTGCACTAGCTTCTTGCCCGAATTTGGTAGGTATTTGTCCAGCGGTATAATTTTTGCTTCTTTTGAGATCTTCGTTCCTGTAATTCTTTCTTCACTGGTGGAGCCCGGTGCAGATTTTTAGCATCTTCCTCTCGAAGATTTGGAGATCCTTCATCGCTGATTTTGTTATTGTGAACCAGACTGGGAAACAGTAGCTGATGACTGGCCGCAGGAGTTGCTTAGTGCCCTTTCACACGAGGAAACTGAGTTGCCAGCAACTTTTAGTTCCAGGGTGAGAAGGGCAGGAGGAAAGAGGGGCGAACAGAATCTCCACGGTCGAGGATTTGAGGAGATTTTTTGAGATTTCCTTTCACATCTAGGTTTAGGTGTGTTCAACCAATAGACTTTCAAAGGAAATTTCAAAAATTGCCTGGAGATTTGTTTCCTCGTATGAAAGGTACAAGAGATTTTTAAGGAGATTAAAAGAAAACGTCAAAAAAATCTCCAGCAACTTGTTTCTTCGTGTGAAAGGGGACTTAGGTATAAACAAGTATCTTCGTCTGTTGGCTTAGTCCTGATCTTCTCCTCATCAAAGGGTGTAGTCGGTGGAATGTCCAGTTCGCTTTTCTGAGTAAAATTTGTGAGTGTGGGTTGAACCTTAGCAACTCGTTGAAGTTGATCCCCAAGTATTTGGTGTTCCTTTTGGCAGCAATGGTAGATCCATCAGGAAGTTTTAGAACTAAGTTTCTGCAAGTGGCTGCTGAGCGACTTCTGCCGTCACGGGGTTTCCTGGAGCAGACAAGCTCCGTATTCGCTGACTTGATTTTGATGCCCCATTTCTTGTAGAAATCGAACAGTCTGTTGATGTGAGCCTTTACTATCCGGACTGCGACTTGTTGTGACATTGAGTTGGTGTAATGTTGAGTAGTGCTTCTCCCTAAAGCCAAACTGCATGTCAGGAATTATTGTCGTCGCTGCAAAGCTTCTTCAGTTTCCTTAGTATCAGCTCTTCCAAGAGCTTGCTTAGGTTGTTGGGTAGGGATATTGGTCTGTAGTTAGAGATCATATTCCTGAGCCCTTTCTTCGGGATCGCCACAATCTTCGCTGTTTTCCATTTTTGAGGGAAGTAGTTGTTGTTGACACAGTTGTTCAGGATGATGATAAGAAAGGATCAAAACTGTATCTTGCATCCTCTTTATGATAAAGTTGGATATTCCATCTGGTCCTGTTGACTTCTTTGGCCTGCAACTACTGATTATTTCAACTATTTCTATGGACCCTGGGAAATTGAACTCGATGAAGGCAAAAATTCTCAAGTCTTCAAAATTAAGTGAACATCAGCTTAACGTTGCTGGAAGCCTCCTTCACGACTATTGTCACCCAATCGACAGTATGGCCGAACGCAATTGGTGCATCGTATCGACACAGGAGATGCGAGACGTATTTGACAACCAGCAAGACGTCTCCAACTAGCCAAACACGCCGAAGTTGAAGGGATGATATCGACCATGAAAAAAAAAACTCGATTCTGTGTGGACTATCGGAGGCTGAACGATGTGACAAAGAAAGACAGCTACCCTCTGCCAAGAATTAGCGATACTCTTGATGTGATGGAAGGATCTAAATGGTTCTCAACACTCAACACTGGACTTGAACTTGAAGTTGCTACTGGCAGGAAGAAATCCATCCAGAAGATCGAGAAAAGACGGCTTTCTCCACAGAAAATTGTTTGTGGCAATTTAAGTAATGCCTTTCGGACTATGCAACGCTCCGGCAACATTTGAGCGTTTGATGGAGTGCGTTTTGCAAGGACTTACCTGGAAATCTTGCCTAGTCTTTTTGGACGATGTCATTGTTTATGGTAAAACATTTGATGAGCATTATGGAAACCTTAAGGCCGTGTTCCGCAGAGGCTTCGAGAAGCAAACTTGAAATTGTATCCAGACAAGTGTGCATTTTTCAAGTCTTAGGTAAAATACTTGGGATATATCATCTCTTCCCAAGGAGTGAAGACTGATCCTGAAAAAGTCGACACCGTAAGGAATTGGCGAGCACCACAGGATAAACATCAACTCCGGAGCTTTCTTCCACTAGCCACGTACTATCGTCGATTTGTGAAGGATTTTGCTGGGATCGCGAAAAGTTTGCATCAGCTAACAGAGAAAGGCAAACCGTTCAAATGGTCAAGCGAGTGCGAGAAAATCTTTCAGGAACTTAAGCAGCGGCGCCTATGCAATACATCAATTTTGGCCTATCCAACAGCAGGGAAATCTTTCATCATCGACGCTGACGCAAGTAACGTGGGAATTGGTGCCGTACTGTCACATGTTCATGAAGGAGAAGAGAAGGTCGTCGCCTATTACAGCAAAGTACTCTCAAAGCCAGAAAGAAATTATTGTGTGAACAGAAGAGAACTTCTAGCTCTAGTATCGGCAACAAAACACTTCCATAAGTATACATATATGGACAGAAGTTCCTTCTTCGAACAGATCATGGCGCACTTAATTGGCTTTTGAACTTCAAAATCGAGAAGGTCAAGTGGCAAGATGGATTGAGAGATTGCAGACATGACTACCAGATCCAAAATCGAAGTTGCACTCAAACGCAGATGCCTTATCTCGGAGACCATGCAAACCGGACTGCAAGCACTGCACACGCCATATTTTTAGCTTTTGTCGTTCATAAATGAAAAGTAACTCAAAGTAATTTTTTTAAGTATGACTTTTTTTTGACACATTTTAGCCACAGCTAACTAGAGAAACATAAAAGAATGCACCACTTGGAAAAACATATGACATTTCAAATAAAGAAATTGCAAATAACACACTTATATCACAAACCAAAATTGCCACCCGCGATAGCAGAGATTAACATCAAAAGCAGCATATGGATACAAAATAATGAAATACAAAATTAAATTTCTAGAAAAAAAGCAACAAAATCTTCACCTGGCAAAATTATGTCAAATATTTCTGTCAAGATATGATTGCAGAGATATCTCTGACTTCTGACATCCAATCAAGAGATGAAACGGAGTGACTACATTAGATATTTAATGTCAAGACGAGCATTCTGAGAGAAATGATGTACTGTGGAATCGGGGTGTATGGAATTCACTCCACGTAGCAAATACCAAAACCATTATAGGTATCAAACGAAAACTACCTTATCTATTCGAGTGTGTAAAGGGTTTTTCAACAGGGACCCTATAAAAATTAGAGCAACAGGGACAGCAAACGAGGCCATATTTCTTGCCGCTCTTTTGACATTTCTCTTCATTAAGGTTTGCCATTTCATAATGGAAAGATATACGAGCCAACAACGAGTCGAAATTATTAAAATTTCCTACCGAAATTCGGAGTCAGTGGCCTCAACGTTAAGAGCGCTACGTCCAATTTATGGTCGTCATGATTGTACTATCATTTCTGGCTGAATGGCTTCGTCAATAAACAAAATATGCGGTATTGGTCAGGCAGCAATCCACACGTACTCCATGAGTCATCATTGCATCCCGAAAAAATTACGGTTTGGTGTGGTTTATGGGCCGGCGGCGTCATTGGGCCGTACTTCTTCCGTGATGATCAAAACCGTCACGTTACTGTGAATGGGGATCGCTACCGTTCAATGATAACCGAATATTTTTGGCCCCAATTGGATGATATGGACTTGGAAGACATGTGGTTCCAACAGGACGGCGCGCCACAAGCCACACAGCGAATGTCACAATCAATTTATTGGAAACCAAGTTTGGAGAACGTGTTATCTCACGAAATGGTCCAGTCGCTTGGCCGCCTCGGTCGTGCGATTTGACGCCGTTAGACTATTTCCTGTGGGGCTACGTCAAGTCTATGGTCTATGCCAACAAGCCAGCGACGATTGATGAACTTCGTACGAATATCGAACGTGAAATTGCAGCATTATCGGCCGATTTATGCTTGAAAACCGTCGAAAATTTGTTTCAGCGTCTGGACTTCTGCAAGCGTGCCCGTGGTGGGCATGTAAAAGAAATCAAATTACATACATAATGGCATCAAACGTACTTTCACAGGAATAAAGAATTTCATTGATATCCAAAACCGTTTTTGTTTTATTTAAAAAAAACTTTTGTAGCGCTCTTATTGAAAAACCCGATACCTAAGCCTAGTACGCTGCTGATGCGAAACGAAATTTTTAGTTGGTCAACAAGACAACGAAATGCTTACGAAAACGAAGCTGAAAAATATTAATTGACAGTTGCACAATTTCAAAAAATTAAAACAAATCCAAATGCAAAAAAATCACAAGCATCCATGCTATAATGAGAGAAATAACAAAAATAAACACAAAAAAAAACAAATGTCATTTTTTCGCACACAATAGGTCTGTTCCTTTACTCTGAATTTCTGTGATTTTCTGTGCATTTCTGCGCATTTCAGTCCAAAGTTGTGTCAAAGTTCATATAAAAAATATTTTGACACAAGTTTGGACTAAAAATCACAGAAACCCAAAGTAAAGGATCAGCCCTAATAAATGGTCTGGATAATTAATTGTGTGCGAAAAAAGACTGTAGACTTCCCCAAATAATCTGCTACAATGGGCGCGTGATAGCTTTATATCCATGTATGTGTTTGAACGCAAGTCAACTGTTGTTGACATTTCTCATAGAATAGCTTTGTATCCTAAAATTTTTAGGATAGCTTGGGATCTCTTTTCTGCCAACAACTGTTTCGTCATCAGCTGTGTTTTAACAAGGGATTACAACAACACAAACCTATCCAGATCGCTTTAGTTCGGTGTTTGAACGTGGCCAGTTATAAATTTTCCTCATCGAACAGCGTACTGCAGAACGCAAAGTAGAACTAAACTTTTACAGCCTTATTTATAAACGCATCATAGCAAGTGCATAGCGCTATGCACTCGTTATAACGCGAAAACCTTATTCATAAAACTTATGCAACGTTACATAGGCTCATTATAAGCTAACGCGTTTGGAGGTAGAGTAGTGGGAACATAAGGATATTGAGTATCGAAATGTCACTAAATACTCACAAAAGTGAAATATTCAGATATGTATGTCTACACACACATACATAACCTTTTCTTCCCAATAAAAACTGTGAGCGAAAGGAAAAATGAAATAAAACAACAAAACAGTTTTTTTCTCAAACATTTTTATTTAATTTATGCACATTTGCGTACCTACTATAAACAATAACAACGAAAACTGTAGGTATTATAAAAAACTATAAAGAATCCAAACGGAACGGAGCTGGAAAAATGGGGGTTGATTTGTTTTGTTTTCTTTTAATAAAAATGCACTGAGGAAACGAAATATTAAATAGCAGCTTAGTTTTATTGAAATACATATTTATTAAATATAAGTAAAAACGACACAAGAAAACTTCAAAATTATAATTATTAACACTGAAACTGAAAATATCCAAACTGACAGCATTATTCTTTTATCAAAGGGCACGGTAGTGCCCAGCCATGTTCGCGGCACTACACTCTTTTTAAGGAACAAACTCAAGCGATTTTCAACCCCCTCTAACTGTACCAATAAAGTCAGAAACTTCAAATTCGCAGCATTTGCTGAGCTGATTAAACACAGGTGGCTCACCAAATTCCAACTCTTTAGCATTAGTAGTTCCCGAGATAAAGGACTTCAAAAATCGCAAAAATCATAACTGACTGACTGACTGACTGACTCACTTACTCACTGACTCACTGCCGGATCATCAAAATTATGGAGCACTTCCAGGCATCGTAGAAACTTGAAATTTCGCACAACGGTAGGTCTTGTGATGCATACAAAGGCAAAAATCGAAAATCTGCAATTTTCTATTCAGGGGGCGTGGCATCCACCCACATTCTTAAAAATTCTTATAAATTATATAGAGCACTTTCGATTGTTGTAGACCGATGAAAATTGGTGGGTAGGTAGGGCTTGAAGTACTTACTTAAGGTGGCGCTACAGTCCGGGGTGGACCAGGGCCTCAACCAACAAGCTTCTTCGAGCTGGCTCGGTTTCTAGCTAGTTGTCTCCAGTTTCGCACGCCAAGTTGTTTGAGGTCCTCTTCCAATTGCGTGCGCCACCTTTTACGCTGTCCACCTCTACTGCGTTGTCCAACAGGGTTGGATTCAAAGACTTTCCGGGCCGGAGCATTGGTGTCCATTCGCTCTAAGTGACTCAGCCATCTTAGTCGTTGGCTTTTCGGTGTCGCTGGCTAGGTCGGTGTCGCTGTACAGCCCATACAGTTCGTTGTTGTATCTTCTTCTCCATTCCCCATCTATGCAGACGGATTCAAAAATCACCCGGAGATTTTTTCTCTCGAAACAGCCTAACGCGTTCTCATACACGTGTTCATGCTTCTGCACCATACGTCAGGACCGGGATGAGAGAGGGCTTTGCTTCTCAATTCTTCTTAGCCCGAAGAAACAGCGATTGGCAAGAGTAATTCTTCGTTTGATCTCAGCACTGGTATCGTTCGCTGAGTTTAGGCGTTTTCCTTTGGAGGTGGCGAAGTACTTGCAAGTACTTTGCCAGCTTTTTTCAATGGAACACATCAAACTGCTTTCCCATGTAAAATGTATCTACTCGCACATGAGAGCATAGAGTACCTATATTATCCATATCCATCCATCCATAAAAAGGTGGTGGGTATCGATTTGACTCCTGTGCTTGAAGTACTTAGCAGGAAAAAATTGAAAAATTGAAATTTTCCATTCAGGGGGCGTGGCATCCACCCACATTCTTAAAAATTCTTATAAATTATATGGAGCACTTCCGATTGTTGTAGAACGATGCAAATTGGTAGGTTGGTAGGGCTTGAAGTACTCAGAAAGAAAAAAATTGAAACATTGGAATTTTCCATTCAGGGGGCGTGGCATCCACCCACATTCTTAAAATTCTTATAAATTATATGGAGCACCTCCGATTGTTGTAGAATTATAGAGTAGAGCGGTAGGGTTTGATTTTCATCTGGCAAAATAAAATCTTTGCAAAAAGGAGTGAAATCACAACAAAAACATAAATGTTAAAAAAAAAGAGCCAAGTTCTTATATGTACAAGAAACCTGTGCGTAAAAAGTCAACCAAAAAAAGTAATGAGATCTAAAATATATGCCAAGTTTTAAGTTCAGGAAGTTTAATATCAAATATCTGAATTTGAGTAATATCGAAACAACTCCTAATTATGACAGAAATTTGGTAATTAATGATGACTAATTAAAATTTGGTGGATTTACTTGGCAAGTTGTTTCTTAATTATTACTTACTTAATCACGAATTTAAAATGTATGAAAACTTGACCAGTGAACACACCAAATTTTAACCAGTAATCATTAAATACTAAATTTCTGTCATAATTAGGAGTTGTTTCGATATTATTCTAATTCAGATATTTGATATTAAAATTCCTGAACTTAAAACTTGGCATATAATTTAGATCTCATTACTTTTTTTGGTTGACTTTTTACGCACAGGTTTCTTGTTCATATTAGAACTTGGCTCTTTTTTTAACATTTATGTTTTTGTTGTGATTGATTTTTCACAGACAGCTGATGTTTGCTTGGAGATGTGCAAGTAAAATGTAATAGATTTTCCGTTTTTGGTACTTTATTTGATACAAGCGTATCAATAGAATATAGAATTTGTGTAACATTGAATAGTGGCTACATAAGTCCTTATGCAGTGCATGACTATTCATCTGTTAAGTGGAATCTAATGAATAAGGCTGTTAGTTCATGATTTCGTTGTGTCATTTTTGTATGGGATTTTTTGTTTCGCATCAGCAGCGTACTAGGCTTTACCTACAACAAACAAAATGGTTCGAAACGGAATCGTGAGCCGATTTTCAATTTTACCCATACATACCGAGAGCAAGTGCTTTTTTTTAATACCGAGCGCTTAGATGTTTATACATCAAATCACTGTACGCGAGAGAAATTTTCTGAAAAAAAAAATTAATTTTTGCAGGCCATTGTAATTAATGCATTACAAGAAAATGTATTTTTACAACTCCGCGCACGAGCTGTTCGAAACTGCTCATGGTCATAAAGTTGAGCATTTAATTATTACATCTTTGCTCCGATTATGTGAGCATTTCCTTTATTTAATGTTGCTGATACTCATGCTCATGAGTATTTCGAAACTTTTCATGCTCATTAAGGTGGGTCAAATGTAAGGAACCTGCGCTTTGATTTTCCACATGATATTATCCCGATCGTTTGTTAAGACCCCTTTCACATGTGGAACCTGAGTTTCAAGCAACTTTCAGTTCCTCGGTGAAAAGGGCATGAGGCGAGAGGGGTGAACGGTCGTGAATTTGAGCCTGATTACACGGTTCGTTTTTTCGTCTTTTTTTGACATATTTGGTGAGGGGTGTAGGAATGTAGGGGGATTGAAGTATTATTACTGACTTTTTTCCAATAAATTAACCTCAATTTTTTGAACGTCAAAATCACGACACGAATGGACTTTTTTCGTTGTGTTTAATCATGAAGGTACGTACCTATCAAAAAGACGAAACGAACGAAAAAAAGAATCGTACAATCAGGCTCTTCGAAGAGAGGAGCCCATATTGTTTTTGTAATTACGTGTTAAAAATTATGCCATGTCCATGTGGATAGTAATATTCTATTAATTTGTTCGGTACATATTTACTTCTCCAAGAAGAAAATCCGTTTTTGCCGGGAGTTGCCGCTAATCCACTGGATCGGCCGTAGCCATATAATTATTTCGGGGGGATATAATTTTTCGAAAAAAAATTTCACCATTTAAGCTTAATATATTTCTTTTGAGTAGAATAAGCTTCCTGGTGAGATAAAAAATTGTCCTCAAAGAAAAAATATCCGTGCTATACCTAATCGAAATTTTGGTATCCCTATTCATTTAACAGTTTGCAGAAAAATTGTTCTATGTAAAAGCAAATACAAACGCAAAGGGCAGTCTTTGGACTACATCCACATCTTGGTACAGCTCGTACAATTCACTATTAAATCTTCTCCCCCAATTGCACTCTTCGCATATAGGACAATATATCCACCAAAGAATTTTTCTCTCGAAAGTGCCCAGTATCAATTCCCCTTTTTTACTTATCGTCCAGCACTCGGCGCCGTAGAGTAGAACTGGTAAAATAAGCGTTTTGTAAAGCGTCCTATCGAGAAAGGAGTTTTGAACCCATATATTTGGCCAAACCGAAGTAGCCGCGGTTCGCTAGGGTAATACTTCGTCGGATTTCTGTCCAGGACTAAGCATTTCCTTGTCTGAACCCTGTTTCTACACGTCTGAAATAGCTCGGATGAGCTGTTACCCATTTGCACGTTGCAGCGCGTGTTTTGTAACGTCATGCGACATAGCTGGATCAGTTTTTTCGGGATCCCAAGTTCCGACATCGCCAATAGAAGCTCTTGGCGAATTATTTTGCTATCATATGCGGCTTTGAAGTTGATGAATAGGTGGTGGGTCTCGACTTGAAATTCGTTGGTCTCTTCAAGGATTTGCCTCAATGTGAAGATTTTGTCTATCGTTGATCTGCCTGACCTGAAGCCACACTGGTATGTGCCGATCATAGTGTTGCAGAAAGGTTTCAGATGCTCACATAGAACGTTGGAAAGGATCTTGTAGGCAACATTAAGCAGGATTTGCCTCTGTAGTTCTTGCAGGATATAGGATCGCCTTTTTTGTAGATTGGGCATATGGAGCTATGTGACCAGGGCATGCTTTCCTCCTCCCACATTTGGTTCATGAGCTGATGCATGCATCCTACCAGGACATCTCCTCCATACCTGAAGAGTTCCGCAGGTAGGCCATCCGAGCCGGCGGATTTGTTGTTCTTAATCTTGTAGATGGCTTTTTGTTAACCTCTTCAGTACTGGGCGCTGGGACTGGATCTTCATTGACTGGTCTCATGCTTCTTTGTTCCCCTGTCGCCTCCTCTACATAATGCCAAACAAGCAGTTGCTGGAAAGGCTGCTTAAACACGTCTACAATTCCCTGTGCTTCGGTGACTAGGTTCCCTTCGCTGTTTCGAAGAGCTTGCGTGCCAGTCCTATAACCAAATGCCAGTCGCTTCGCTAGTTCGGGTGGCGGTGCTAGACCCTTCGAGATACTTGACCTGAGAGGACTTTTTGCCTTGAATAATATACAAAATTATGCACAGAATATGAAGAAAATTGTTTTAAAAACTCACAGTACACATATCTAAGGTATTATCTTGCGCATGTGGTCCGAAATGAGAACTGTCAAAGAAATTCAAGATGGCAGCCTTACGTGACCTCTTCCACTGTATTACAACAACAACGAAGAAAACAAACTCAAAAGGATAATTTAAATAACACTAAAAAAATGTTAATAAACACTAAAAAGCTTGAAACAATTGTGTTTGTGAATAAATAAGTTACAAATGAACACATAACACACAACAAATTTTGATGTTTAACTAGTCGGGGTCACGTAGAGTCGCCATTTTTCACTGATTTTGATGGATGCGCAGAACTGAACAAAAATGAAAACGCTAATGATATTACCTTCAATATGTGTACTGTGTTAAAAACTCACTAGTGATAAGATATACTTCCATTAGATAGTTCTCAGTGTTACTGGCAAAACAGAATGGTGTAGCTGTAGTTGTGGCGTTTAGCACTGACAAAGTAGAAAGATATAAAAAATAGAGTACAGTGCCACAAAGCTGAAAATGTAGCAAGAAATGTATGATGTAGGAGAAGTTAAACAAAATTTAACTCTTGCTAGAAGCTGCAGCTACATTCATTCTATTCAAGAGGTTAGGTTTTATTTTTCGATGAATTTACATTAACGCCAACCCTGTAGATCTATCTTCATCGGTAGAATTTCTTAAGTAAGTTTTAAGACATTTCACTATATCGACATTTTTTTTCCGGTCCGAATAGAGAGTTGCCAAAATTTTAAGGAGCTTGTGTACCTAGTTTAAACTTTAAATTGTCACGACTGACTGACTTAAGAAATCATCTGGGTAGATAGGTACCTTACTAGGTATGTTCATTTAAAATTATGTAAATACTACGTGAGCTTAATACCAAATAACATAATAAATAACTATAGCAGAAATTTGTGTATACAAATTTCATACTAAAACGGAAAATTTTCGATGGGGGGATCAAACCCCTGTGACCCCCCCCCCCCCTGGGTACCGCCTTGCTTCCTTCGATAAACTCCAGTGATGTTTTCAAGAAAAGCACGCAAGTCTATACACTACCTAGAATCTAGATCAAGGTTAATAAATAAGTTTTTTTTTTACTACAGTTTAGAACCACTCTCCAAACATGCCAAATTTCAAAATGAAAAAATAAATATTGACTTGGCCTGAATTCTAATTGATTCTTTTGTTAAATATGTAGTAGGTAATTATTGTTTATATTTTAGACGTGCCAGCACAGAAACCTATGTTTATATTGCCAAATTGATGGATTGTAGGTAAATTACTTTGATTGAAATTTTAAAATATTTACCTTGCCAAAAATGTTTGCTTAGATTATTGTCGAAAAATTAAAATAGGCTGTATAAATATCCTGTATATGCGCAAGGTGATTCTAATTAGGTGCGACAAAAACATTAAAACGTGTAGTGTTGTATTTTATAGGTTGGGTAAAGAAGATAAATGAAGGCTTCCATTTAATCGTTTTCATATGTAACAAAGTCAACTAGCAGCTAATACTCTCACGGGAAAATTTGCCTTTCATTTATCCTAATCATTTCTTCTACAATTCCATGAACTTATTCTTTCTCTGTAAATATTTCATGTGCATGAAGTTAGCACCGCCATTTTGGATTTTCAAAAAAAAAAAGATTATGCTGTAATGTGCTCAACTTGTGATGCTATGTGCCTTATTTTTTAAAACAATCGTACTAAGGGTTTGGTTTTTAGAGGGTACCCATTTTTAAGCGTGAAGTTCATCATCATCAAGTCCTGTAATCCCGATTGGGGCATAGGGCGCCAGCAAAGAGCAAATCGTTTCCATCCTTCACGGTCTGCAGCTAGATATTTTGACTGTGGCCACGTCTTTCTCTGGGAATCTGCTTCTGCTAAGACAGTTAATTTCCATGTTGTTCTTGGTCTTCCAACCCGGCGTGCACCCTGAGGATTCCATTCAAAGGACTGCTTTGTAATTTCATCGTTTGGTTTCCTCAGTGTGTGACCAATCCATTGCCATTTACGCTTTCAAGTCAACGTCCAGCCGCTCTTGACTTGTCCTGCGCAACAATTCCTCGTTTGATATAATTTGTGGCCAGCGAATTATTAGAATATGGCGTAGACAGCGGTTTACAAAAGCCTGCAATTTCTTCGAGATGGTAGTCGTGACTTTCCAGGTTTCGCAAGCATATAACAGCACGGATTTGACATTGGATTCGAAGAATCCCAACTTTGTGCGTAAGGAGATTTGACTGGATTTCCAAATTTGGGACAGAGAACCGAAGGCTGCGCGAGCTTTATTTATTCTACTTTTGAACAGATCAGTACCACCATTAGCTGAATACAATACGTGAAGTTAGCACCGCCATTTTTGATTTTCGAAAAACAAAATGTTGTGCTGTATTGTGCTCAACTTGAGCTGGCTTGTCCCGTATATATATTTTTGAAAAATTCGCAAATTTGCTAATTTTACGAATGAAATTCTTGCGAAATTTCAAAATTTCTTAAAAAAAAAGTTGTGCTGCCTTGTGCTAGAAAAAATGCTACTAAGAACCAAAAAAAAAAACAAAAATTTGCATAATTGCATCTATTATGGTCAAAACTAAACTTTGCGAAGGGCTTTAGCGTGAAGTTAGCACCGCCATTTTCGATTTAAAAAAAAAAGTTGTGCTGCATTGTGCTCAACTTGTGCTGCCTTGTGCCGTAAATATTTAAGAAAAATCGCAAATTTGCAAATTTTACGAATGAAATTTTTGCGAAATTTCGTAATTACTACAAAGTGAAATTTGTGCTGTCTTGTGCTCAATTTGTGCAGCCATATTCCAAGCAGATAAAAAAAAAATCGCATATTTGAAACTTTTATGCCAAAAATGAACTTATAATATTTTTTTTTAAGTTTTACATTTTTCTTAAAAACTAACATGTGTTATTTTGCGCTCAGTTTGTGCTGCCTTATTCCGAAGAGATAAAAAAAATCACATATTTGTAACTTTTACGGCCAAAAAACAGTTTTGCGAAGCGTAAAGTTAGCACCGCCATTTTTGATTTTCAAGAAAAAAAGTTGTGCTGTATTGTGCTCAACTTGTGCTGGCTTGTGCCGTAAATATTTTTAAAAAAATCGCAAATTTGCAAATTTTACGAATGAAATTTTTGCGAAATTTCGTAATTACTAAAAAGTGATAGTTGTGCTGTTTTCTGCTAAATTTGTGCAGCCATATTACATAGATATAGAAAGAAATTAACATATTTGTAACTTTTACGCCCAAAAAACAGTTCTGCGAAGAGTGAAGTTAGCACCGCCATTAGCGATTTTCAAAAAAAAAGTTGTGCTGTATTGTGCTCAACTTGTGCTGCCTTGTGCCGTAAGTATTTAAAAAAAAAATACAAATTTGCAAATTTTACGGATGAAAATTTTTCAAATTTTGCAATTTTGTAGAAAATTAAAGTTTTGCTGTTGTCTGCACTTTTTGAGCTACCATATTCCGAAGAGAAAACAAAAAAAAATTCGCATATTTGTAGCTTTTACTACCAAAAACCAGTTTTGCAAAGCGTGAAATAGTACTACTATTTGCGATTTTCAAAAAAAAAAAAAATGTTTTCTGCGCTTTTTGAGCTGCAATATTCCGAAGAAAAAATAAAAAAAATTCGCATATTTGTAACTTTTACTACCAAAAAACCGTTTTGCGAAGCTATTTTGTGCCCAATTTGCGTTCCCATGCACTGGTGCATATTTACATATTTTCGCCAAGAAATTTTGAAATTTCGCAAAAGTTTCATTCGTAAAATTTGGAAATTCGCGAATTTTTCAAAAATATTTTTATTTTTATTTGTATTTGAGAGTAAAAAAATCGGTGTCATTGAACTATTCATATCGGTCAACTCACTATAGGTGTTTTATATTGAAGTATCGGAGCCAAAGGTTTCTCATATTTCAACCAAATACGGCCATACCAGCAAGGCCATAGCAAACGCTTTAGTTAAATTTTAAGGTGAACATCAAATAGACATTTTGGATTGCCGTGGCCAATCATATAACAATGTTGCAAACATAAGTGGCTTTTATTTTGGGGAAAATAAGTTTATCGGCGTTTGTACCATATTGGTGGTTATTCTCTCAATTTAGTTGGAAAGGTAGCTGCTAGATCTTGTCAATCGGCTGTCCTCTTCTTTGATTTCGTTCAGAATATTTATAGAACGATACCAAATTCTGACAGAAAACAGTTTAACGCTTGGCGATACTCGTTGGTTTTGCCGAGCTGAAGCTACGAAAGTCATTGTCGAGGGTTATTCTGAAATCTAAGAAGCTGTCATCAGCATATATGTTCTTATAAGAATCAAAGAGACATCATGAGGAATGTAGCATAGCACTTTTTATATCTTTTGGAACGACATCTTCGAGCAATTCGACGTTACAAACAAGATGTTGCAGGAAATCATTCGTTGAATCCAAAAGATTCGATTTTGATAAATACGAGAAGCAACTTAAGAAATATGTCATTCTGACTAATATCAACAATCACGCACCCGAACAAGAGGTAAATAGGCCATGAACTACGTTGGGACAACAACGTCTATGAAAGCTATCCCTACTCAGCATTGAAAGCAGTTCGCTCCGGAAACTGGATTTCAGTGAAATCATCAAGGATTTTTCGTCAATAAAAGCTCGCAAGGTTCCATTAGGTAAAAATTTAATTTAATTTCCCATAATTCTTGTTTTTGTCAATTTTTATGAATGTCTGTTAAAATAATTTACTTGCTTTCGAAATAAATTATTGAGGCACTCGACTGAAAAAATATTTGTCATTTTATTTGGAAAATAAATTGGGGCCCAGGGTGTCTCCACTCTTTTGTTGCCCCAGGGCCTACAGACCTCTAAATACGGCCCTGCCTCAGTTCATTTTCTCAGAACCTATCTTGAAGAAACAAAAATTGATGTTGCCGAGTTTTGGCACTTAATTGAATGATTAATCCTCCATAGTAAATGACAGACGAACGGTCGGTCTGTGTCAATCAAAATCGTCGGTGACAGATGGGGGGATGGGCCCAAAATGTTGAATAATAATTGACAGACTGTTCAAAGGTACATACTTGCTCTTATGAATACGATATCAGAGGGCACGGTAGTGCCCAGCCAAGTTCGTGGCACTACACCCTTTTTACAGGAACAAACTCAGGCGATTTTCAACCTCCCTCTAACTTCAGTACCAATTAAGTCAGAAACTTCAAATTCGCAGTATTTGCTGAACTGATCAAACACAGGTGGCTCAACAAATTTCAAATCTTTAGCATTAGTAATTCCCGAGATATAGGACTTCAAAAAGCGCAAGAACCGTTACTGACTGACTGACTCACTGACAGATCATCAAAATTGTGGTGGATACAAAGAAAAAATTCGAAAATCAGCAATTTTCTATTTAGGGGGCGTGCTATCCACCAACTTTCTTAAAAATTCTTATAAAGTATATGGAGCACTTCCGATTGTTGTAGAACGATGAAAATTGGTAGATTGGTACCTAGGGCTTGAACTAGTTTGAAATAAAAAAAAATTGAAAATTTGGAATTTTCCATTCAGAAGGCGTGCCATCCACTTTATCAAAATTCATTTTATTTATATGGAGCACTTTCGGTTGTCGTAGAATTATGAAACTTTGTAGAGCGGTAGAGCTTGATTTTCACCTGGCGAAATAAATCTTTGCAAAAAGGAGTGAAATCACAACAAAAACATAAATGTTATAAAAAGAGCCAAGTTCTTATATGTATGTATGTGCAAGAAACCTGTGCGTAAAAAGTCTGCCAAGAAAAGTAATGAGATCTAAAATATATGCCAAGTTTTAAGTTCATGAAGTTTTATATCAAATATCTAGTATAACTCTACTTAAGATATTTGATATTAAACTTCATGAACTTAAAATTTGGCATATATTTTAGATCTCATTACTTTTTTTGGCTGATTTTTTACACACAGGTTTCTTGTACATATAAGAACTTGGCTCTTTTTTTTAAATTTATGTTTTTGTTATGATTTAAATTAGCTTAAACAACTCTTTTGACAGTTTGAGGTGAAAAAAAGAATGCCATATTAATTCTCGATTGAATGTGATTGAATGGAAAAAAAGTTTAAAATCGTTGGAGCGGTTTTTCAAAAAATTATTTTTATAAAATACCTACTTAATAAACATTTTTAAGGACAAATTTTGGAATACAAATCTAAAGTATATATTTATGTGCAGATAAAAAAAATTGTCAACCTGGTGTTTCGAATTTTCAAAAAAAATTCAAACTTTTTTTAACAATTCAAAAACTTTTTTTTTTGAAAATTTTGATATGCAATTTTATTAAATCTTGTCTGAAATTTGTATATCAACAAATTTTTTCTACATCCGTTAATAATGAGAGCTAACGAGAAAATTCAAATTGAAAAAAAGACGTTGTATGACAGGTTTTATGAATAGTTGTTACGACTAAAATTTTATAATTTTTGGTAGTAGATCTTACTAATTTTAGTATACGAAAAAAAATTAATTAAAATCGTAAATCGTAAACTGATACTTACTGTACCTGCCATATAACGTTTTGTTCTTAATTTCGAGTTTCTCATTAGCGGCTTAACCGATTTCGATCAAAACTTTTATGAAAATCTTCTTTAAAATGTCTATAATATAACATATCAACATTTTGAAAAACAAAATTTTTAATTTTTTAAGAAATATTTATTTTTTTTTTGAAAATTCAATGTTTTGAAAATAGGTTGATGAGCTTTTTTGAAACTATGTTTATAATTTTATATCTATAAATAAATACTCAAAATTGGCATACCAAATTTTTTTTTAAATGTTATCAAAATTTTATATATATACAAAATTAGTTTTCAAAAAAAAAAAAACTGTTCAACGATTTTGAAAATTTGTTTTGCATATAACCGTATTTTTCAAGTAATCAAATACAAATGGCATACTTGGTTTTGAGCTCTAATCTATTTTGTGAGATTTTTGTGCTAACTGTACAAAAAAAGATCGATTTAAATGCTTTTCTTAATTTTTTTGTATATAATTACATTCAATTCCTCTTAACTGCACTCCGCTTAACTGAAAACCTTGCTTATCTGGAACAAGAAATTTATAACGGAGCCTTTTTGAGCATTTTTCACAGAAACTACTTCGCATAACTGAACTCCGATTATATGAAAACTTCGCATATTTGAAACAAATATTTTCGCCTCAAATGCTAATTTTACTCTTATTCGACTTCGCATTAGTGAAACTACCATTGAACGCTGCCACTAAATCTTGAATCGAGCACACCCCTCGGATTTCGAATGTCAAAAACTAATTTCTTGTCACTCCCTCCCTGGAGTACACGTAACCTTATTGACCAGTGTTGTGGAAAATAACCCAAAATAAATGTAATATATTTTTGTTCGATGAAATGTATTATATTTTGACGGATTTCCGCTTATTTGAAACAAGTTTAAGCTATCCGAAGTTCGGTTAATTGAAAACTCCGCTGAACTGATACAAATATTCTGCAATTATCGTGTTCCTGTTAAGCGGAGTCGACTGTACTAGCATATTTTAAAAATTCTTAAGTTCCAAGCAACTTGAACATAAGAACAATTACGTGCGATGTAATCGTGCATTTTATTTTTAAATAATTTAACAAAAAAGGGGCACTTAACTCCTTCTTCCACAAAAATATATATTTTGTATTTTGCTCCACACACATTTCTTAGAGGTTAAGTGAGATTTTTAGTTCCTTAGTAAACTTTTTCGAAAAACTTTTCTGCACTTTATGACGTTTACAAATAAACAAACGTTTGTGCGAACACACATACAAGCATCTCTCTGAAAACAATGGATTGGGATTCTAGGACCCTCTAAACGTGGAGATGTAGAAATTTTCTATTCGACAAACCGAACCAAATTTTAAAAAAATCGAAAAGGAAGGTACCTAACCTACCTACTAGATATTGTATATGGGCGATTCCGCTGGAGACGATTTTCGGCATTCATTTTAAAAATACAATATTTTTTACTTTTTTTGATAACAATGCATAGTAAAAGGACTCTATTTATCAACAAAAAAATTATTGTTCACCAAATTTTAAGAAAACATTTTTTTACGCTTTGCAAAACTATCATACGAAAGGTCAGTGCAAACTGCAATTATCATGGCTGTTAAAAAAAGCGCGAAATAGATATTACCGACTGTTTGAGGTAATGATTCACTTCAAAGACTTGTGGTCACAAATGTGATTTATTCGTTTGTCCAAAAATATTGAAATATTTGTTATTACTTTTTTAGTATTATTTATCGCAAAAAGACATTGCAAGATTGTTGCACCCGCGATAAAAAAGATATAAAAGTTTGTTTTTTTTTCACAAAAAAAAGGTGCTTTCGCTTTGAAACTTTGTGAAAGTAAGAAAAAAACAAAAACAAAATTAAATCAGTCGTATCAGGAGTAAATTGTAAATTGAACTTTGAAAAAACATTGATTCAAAATGGTTGCACCCGCGATCGTGAAATTAGAATCGCGGGTGCAACTTACTGACAACTACCATTATTGAGTGATGTATTATATTTTATTTTAAAATATGCCTTCAATTATAATTTTTGTTGTTCAAGGTTGATTTTTTTAACATTTTAATATAATATTTTGTTCTTTTTTTATAAAAATATAAGTTTAATGGCAGGGAAACAAGGAATTTCACAACCTGGCACGAAATCTATCAAAAAACATCTAATTGATACTTTTTTCTGAACAGTAAATTGAAGAAGGGAAAGACGTGTTAGTTGATAAATTGGAACGATTGAAAAACATACTGGGTTTTCAATCAACATTTTTTTTTAAATCACAAGACGGAACCAACATAGCTATGACACGAACCTTACTGCCTCGTTTCAAGAGCATAGATATTTTGAAATCTACCATCATCGAAACAGATAGTTTTATAAAAGATGATGATTTAAAGCCACTTATACGATCAGTGCACAAAGAAATTCTGTTTTTCTGATATATGTATGTATATCTGCTCCTTCTTCATACGTACATACATATATTGGGCCAATCCCTCCTCATTAAAAAAAAAAAAAACAAAAACTGCGCTATTCCGATGTTTTTAGTGATTCAGAAGATTAATCTCCAACAACCTCTCTTGAACTTCTTATATTACCAGCAGAGGCATGCCTTGAAACCTGTTCTATTTTCACTGCAATAGTCTTGCCAAAAGATATTTGCGCGGCTTTGTATCTATGTTCTCTTACAGTACCCTGCAAGTTCGGCAGAAAAATAACACCTTATTGTTACGTAGGGTTGTTTCTAAACGATATGGTTGAAGAGGGAGTTGTAAGATTACAATTTATGATGCCAATTGAAGACATGATCGTAAAATTGCAAGCAACAGAAAAAATTAATTGATGGCAATAATATATTCCCAGTATTTTCGAAAAATATTGACATATTTGATAAAAACTTGGTAATAATTAATAGAAAAGTGTACCAACTAACACTATATCTCTAATCCAGTTCCGTTATATCATTTGTTTTATATAAATATTCATTAAAGTTAGACGCGTTGCACCCGCGATAATTTGATGTTGCACCCGCGATTGCTTTAAGATCGAAAAATTCGTTATTTAATTTTGTTTTCTAACTTTATTTTTATTTCTATAGTTGTTTGGATACACGTCGTTCAATAAAATGAAAGAAGAATATAATAAATGTTTCTCAATTAACAGACTTTTGGGTTTTTCGTACTACTATCCATATATGTGGGCCAAATTCGTTGCACCCGCGATCGCACTTTGAAACCTTTTTTCCGAAAATCTATTTATTTCATTTAAATTATATAAATGAACCCACAATTAATAGGTCAAAATGATACCCATCAAGTAATAATTTCATTAAATTAAGTTTGCATTTTACTATAAATATACTCGAAGTGAGTCTAAATGTTGCACCCGCGATAATGGAATCGCCCATATGTTAAGAAAAGAGTCTTCAAAAATAAAAACTATTCCCTACATTTAAATCAGAATAGGGCTTTCTACCATACCAAGATACATAACTCTTTCTATTTGTAATGGCACTTTGTAGGAAAATATTTGTGATATTTATGTTTTATTTCCCTTTTATGCACTATTTTGTGGATAATAGTTAACAAAATTGATCAATAATTGTTTATTAAGCATTTTCAAGAAATATTTTGCATTCAATTAGATTTGCTGCCGCCAATGTTTTCACTCAAAGTGATTTAGCTGCTTGACACTGACGTATTCGTGGAGGGCCCTATATACAAAATCGGGCAATAGAAAATGTACACACGGTTATAAAGAAATTTGCAAATTTATTGCCTTTATTCTCAAAACTATATCCCCCATATTAATAAACAGCGGATAACAACGAGCTAGCGTTTATACATCTGTTAAGTAGAAATTCTTATTAACAAATGCGTAATAGTCTGTGACGTGTGTTAACGTACGGATAACTTTAACTAGCCAGATTCCACGTATAATGAACGGATAACTTCTTAACACATACACGCACACGTATGATAGCACCGTTTACTTCTGCCAGTATACACTTCGTAAGGCAGTGCATGCATGTGACACATGTATTAGAAAATCACCATAATTTGATGAAGTGGTGAATTTGGTGAAGTGATAAATACTGGAAAGATATCATATCTTTTTTAATAAGAAAAGTTATCAAGCGGACAAGTTGTCTATCCGTTTGCCAGTTAACACGTGTGTTAGGGAGCGAATATCAGTTTTTTATTAATACTGCTGTATATTTATATTATGCAAATAGTTGCATTACAACAACAATTTTTTAATTCCTTTAATTAATTGTGGGAGTAAGAACGTATTCAACTCCTTTATGCAAACAAACATATTTTTGAATTTGAAATTTGTAATGTGTAACGGTGTTAACTGACTTTAATTCCTTTTTCCGTTAATATCCGAATATAAGGTTTTTGATTACATTTACCTCCTTTGCACCATTTTTCGTAGAGCTAAATTGGAAACTAGAGATCGTAGAAAGACGCCAATCACACAGAAATTTAAATTTTCATGTAGATTTTTCATTGGTGAAAAACCCGAAAAAATTCAAAAATGTCACTTACCCCGTTCTTCATTTGAACGCTTCAATTGTTGATTTTTTTTTTCACTTTTGGAATATAGTGGGATATGTGGGAAAATGGTTGAATGTGTTCGCCGCTCCTGGAGGTGAAGCCAACACTGATCAGCGAAAAGCCAGGGATATGTGCAAGTAAGAAGGACCGCTGGATTTCCTCAACGTGCGGCGCTCTTCATCAACTTAGCTGAGAGTAGCTTTCAAATGACGTGATCGAAACGCGCGTTATCCGTTTGGTGGAAAGCACGGGGGTTAAAAGTGAAAGAAGGTCCGTACATAAATTATAAATTGGGTGGCGCTACAGCTCGTGAAGAACCAGGGCCTAGTGACTTACAACTCACAACCATTCCTGTGTGCGTGTTGTTGGCAGGAATGGAAGGGACCTACAGTTTTTTGCCGAGTCCGAACGGCTAAATGAGAAGCACTTTTTCATGACAAGTATAGTCAGTTCCTCGAAAGAGGCAGTACCTTGGGTAAAACATTTCTGTTTTTAGGTGGCACGGCTGGGAGTCGAACCCACACCTTCGACACGACAGTCCTACGCACTAACCATCACGTCACGAGGTACTACAAAGAAGGTCCGTACAAATTTTAAAAATCTGGAAGGCAGTGTTCCTATATTGGTGGTTTTTCCAAACAAAATTAGAGTTTCGAAGGTAGCCGCTGAATCAATCTTGTTGTATGCGGTGCACTTGCGGGGTGGAAAGCCATATGATACAGTTGAGAAGCAGCAGAGGTATTACATTCGTCTACCACCCGACACCACCAACTATGCAATAATGTTGTAACCCGGTTTATCTCCGCTCTTCACCAAGTCATTTAAGCTTCAAGTGGACTATATTCTAACGGTGATGAAGATGTTCGAAAATGACCTGGTTGGTTCCTGTAAAAAGAGTGTAGTGCTAGTGCTAGAACTTGGCTGAGCACTATACCGTGCCGTGCCATTGGTCTGCCTAGACAAAATAGAGTGCTGCAACGTAGCACCTGATTTTTTTAACACGATGCAGCTGTAGAAATTTCATTGTCGAAAATAAAAATAAAAGCAAAAAAACAAATGAATACTGATGAAAAACAAGCTAAAATTACTTAACGTTTTTATCAGGGATTGAAAACAATAACTAGTCGGTTGCACTCGGAATTTCGAAACGTCAAAAAAGATGCAAACAAAAGCTTGAAGCTGGCCAACTTGCCCAGCTGCGCCTGCAGCTCTGTCTGCATCTGGGTCTTGTTGTGTTCGCATCATTGAATTAGTGTGTATTCAACATTTTGACAGCTAGTCCAGCTGCAGCTCAAGTTGCAGCCACATCTAAATTCTGTTCAGCCAGTGACACGACCCGCACTAACAACACCATAACATAATACTTTGTCCTTTTTGATTTGATACCTAGTAGAAGTAGTAAATGATGCTGAGGATGGAACACAATATACCGTTATGCATTCGAGATACTTCTTTTGTACAACAAATTTTATTTTCGCAGTATAAAACTTGTAAATCACTACTCTTTAACATGTTAAAATTCATTTCGGATTTCATGAAGCTCAAAAACAATTTTTATTCAAAATTAGCTAAGTAAATATTAATTAAAACAAACATACAAACAAGGTTTATTTCCATTTGGTACAAATAGTCAATCAGCAGATAAGTAAGTTATTATGTAAACACTTATTTCTAGTTAGGTAAGCACAACAAGTATAAATAGTTGAGAACGTTAAGCGTTTAATCCAGTCGATCAAGACATCATCTCCAAGCACAATAATAACTATGAAGTTCCTCACTCTAATCCTAGGTGTTTGTGTTATTCTAGCTTTGGTTACCACTAATTTGGCACAAAGCACTGACTCAACGACGACAACTACAGAAGCTGCTGCAGATGCAGCTGACGATGAAACCACAACTACAACTGCAGCAACCACAACAACAACTCCAGCAACCACAACAACAACTCCAGCAACCACAGCCAAAAAACTAAAAGTTAATATAAATGGTACAATTTTAGTGAAACGTAAAACTACAACAACTACTAGAAGAGGCCGCATTGTTATCAGAAACTAATTATAAAACATATCCAAGGGCATTCCTGGGTTCAGACTCTAAAACAATATTGCCATAGTTTAATGTATGAAATTTCGTGTATATTTATTAATAAAGTCACAACAAAAATCTTAAAATTTTAATATTGGGTAATAACTTTTTCCCAAGGACTCCAAAGATTTGTAACTACCTACGTGTACCTTCTATCCAAACATCGAATTTTTACGAATGTATGTAATTCTGTATCTGTAGTTCTAAAAAGGCCAATTTCCACTTTTTAAATTAAATATTGACTTAAGGACCTAAGCTTTTTGACTGCGGAAGATGTTCTACGACTGTAATAAAGGCCAATGTGCTTTAATTGTTTCTTCAAGACATCGATGGTCATAGAAAGTTTAATTTTCAAAAACCCAGTCAAATTAGGAATTTTAATCGAATTTTTCGATGTTCAACATATTTTGATGGAAAAACAGTAAATTAAAAATATCCCCGGTTGGGGTAAGGCGTCAAAAAAAACTACTCCATACTTCACGGTCTGCAGCAAGGTATTCAGGGCCGTAGCTATGTAGGGCATTCTGGGGCAATGCTCTACCTTAAAATAACAATGCCTTTCCTTAAAAATCAGTACAATTTCCTAATTTTCCTTAATTAACAAAAAACCACATAAGCGTGGTACACATTATCAAACCTGATTGTCACACGTGTTGGATTTCGAACCTGCGTGAAAAGTTTCGCGTACACTACACACTTATTAGTTCTGTTGGGCGTCAGGCAAAGAAATTCCACTACTCTCAGAAAGTTGTTTTTTTTTCATTTCGAGGCTATTTCCTCCACGAATCGTGTTAATTCTTTTTACTTGCGATTATAGGTACTATAAGGCAAGTTTTGGATTCGTGCAAAAAAAATTTTTGAGATAACAATCAAACATGATATTAAGATGATAGAGAACACCAAAAAAGTGGGTGGCACAATTCTGTCTGTCTGTCTGTCTGTTCGTCTACAGCCTAAACGGCTCGATCGATTTTCTTCAAACTTGGTACATAGTTGTTTTTGGTGATTCTGCCGACACTTTTTTTCATTTTTTTTTAGAACCAAAAATAACAGTACCTGCCATACATTTTTTTTTGGCATATTTACATAATCGTATTTTTCTCAAAAACTTTTCTTAAAAAAAATTCAATAAATTTATTTTAGTAAAGGCTTTCTTTGGGTGGAAAACCATTTTTCAAAAATGGTTATTAATGGTACCTCCCAAGGAACCATTTTCTAATTTTTGATTTTCTTCAAAATGGTATGACCGTTTCAATTATTTTTTTTATACAGAAGCTTCCAAAAAATGTTAATAGTTTTGTGTACCAACATTTTTGAAAAAATATTTTTTGGATTTTTAAAAAATATTTCAAATTTTTTTTTGGAAAATCAAATATTTCGAAAACGGCATCATAGATTTTTTTGAAACTCGATATTTAAGACTTTTTTAGTACTCTTTAAAATATTTTTAGAAAAAATTTGACATTTATGAAAAAATAACGGCACCTTCCATACAAAAGTGAAAAAACCGCAAAGGAAAACATTTTTTTGCTTGAAAACGACTCCTACGATTTTGATTAAACTTTTTTCATATACTAAAATTAGTCCGATCTACCATCAAAAATTATAAAATTTTACACATAGCAACTATTAGTAGTACCTGTCATAGAACGTATTTTTTTATTTTGAGTTTTCTTGTTATCAGCGTAACGGATTTAAATGATTTTTTTTATATACAAATTTCAGATAAGATTAAATAATATTGCATATCAAAATTTTCAAAAAAAAAGTTTTTGGATTTTTAAAAAAGTTTCAAATTTTTTTTTTTTGAAAATTCGATATCTCAAAAACGGGTTGACAATTTTTTTTCAAATTTTGTTTTTATATACACATAAATATATAGTTTAAATCTGCATACAAAAATTTGTTCTTAAAAATGTTTTAAGAATTTTATATATAAAAATTAATTTAAAAAAAACCGCTCCAACGGTTTTAAATTTTTTTTTCCCATACAATCATATTCCATCATGAATTAAGATGGAATACTTTTTTTCACCTCAAACTGTCAAAAGAGTTGTTTTAGCTAATTTAAATGTCGTATTTCATGCTTCTCTACATTTTTCTCTCATAATTTCCATGGTTGTATATACAATTTTCTTAAACTCGCAGTGTCTTGAACATAAGAGCAAGTACGTGCGACCCAGTCGTGCATTTTATTTATATAACACACACGAGCTTTTTCTTATTATGTTTGCACTTTTTCCGCTGATTCGCTATAAAAATTCGTGTTTTGTTCCGTGAATGACGGCTCATGAATGAAATTGTGTACACATAATAGAGCAACCACCCAACAAACCTAGGGTTGTCAAGGGTGGTACACATTATCAAACCTGAGTGACACTCGTGTTGGATATCAAACAAAACTGACAATGTATACACGCTGACTGATGTGTTGACACTCAGAACTGCCTGCTCACAAAATTTTTTTAAACTGCGTGACAACCCTCGGTTTGTTGGGTGGTTGCTGGATGATGTGTACACAATTTTATTCATGAGCCGTCATTCACGGAACAAAACACGAATTTTTATAGTGAATTAGCGGAAAAAGTGCAAACAAAATAGGAATAAGCTCGTGTGTGTCATGTAAAAAAAAGAATTAACACGATTTGTGGAGGAAATAGCCTCGAAATAAAAAAAAAACAATTTGCTGACGCCCAACCCAACAGAACTGATAAGTGTGTACGCGAAACTTTTCACGAAGGATTGATATCCAATACGGGTGACACTCAGGTTTGATAATGTGCAGATACCTACCACGCTATACAAAAAACGTATTTGAAGGTTACAATCAAATCAAAACAAGATTTCAAAATTGTACTTAAGTGCTGTTTTGGTGTTCAATGTTCAATGCCCTCATTATTTTTCAGTCCATTACCGAAAATCAAATGTAAAACTCTTTCTTAGTTTTTGATAAGTTAAGAAAAAACAAAAGGTACATTTCCCAAATAAGCCCGAAAAAATGAATTTATTCATGAATTATCCATAATTTAACCCTTTTTTCGGGCTTTCTTGGTAAAAGTACCTTTTGTTTTTTCTTCATTTCTCAAAAACTAAGAAAGATTTTTACATTTGGTTTTCGGTAGTGGACTAAAAAATAATTAGGGCATTGAAAAATGATAACAAAAACAGCACCTAATTACGAAAAATTTTGAAAAATATCTACTTAATAAAAAAAAATCACAATAAAAAAAAAAAAAAAATGTCTGAAAATTAATTTCTCAAAAACTATTCGCTTAAACAAATTGATTTAAAAACCAAATGCAAGAATGGAGTATTAGCTTTCAAAAAAACGATAGCACATTATTAGATGTGTTTTCGTAGATTTTTGATGTTTTTTTTTGCATTTAAAGTCAATGGGTACGTTCAGACGACCCAAGGGACTAAATATTCAGTCAACTGCATTCGTTGAACGCAAATTTGACCGAGGTAACTAGGTTTTTTTTAAATGTCAAACTTGGAACTATACTTCAAACATTTACCTTCAGTTGATAGTGAATAAAGTACCGATTATATTTTTTTCTAAGAAAAACCTCACACCTGTAATAAACAAGCTTTTTGAAGAAAAATTTTTCAAGACTATTGAATTTTTGTACTAGGAAACCAAACATAAAGTTAACAAATCTCATACAAAACTTATATTTTTTTACTTATATGCAGTTAATAATTTTCTTTTTCGTATTTGATAAGGAATCTCCCCACAAATTGGTAAAATGAACGTGCAAAAAATTAATAAATCAGAAAACAATAAAGTTCCGCTTTCTGTTTAGTGACCAAATATAATCAGCTGATATTCTGACACAAGTGCACTTGACTAGATATTCAGGGAGATTTTTCTTGACTTACTTTCCAGTCAACTTTCCAATAAAGTTTCTGTTGTGTATCGTACTGTCGATTATGTTTTCCAGCGAAAAAAAAGCTTACATCCAAATAACTACAAATTCAATTTTATTTGATATTTATAAGAGAACTTACAAGTTTGTGACCAGATGGGTCGGAAGTCTAAATAGAAAGAGGAAAGATAACCACGTTGGGTATTTTACCTAAGTATCGAAAAGAGGTTAAGGATCCCAGGTTAAAGATCCGTCACGTTCGCAGCATTTGAGCTGCTAGCTTTGAACCAATGCAGCGGCAGCGTTTGGAAATACGTAACAGTCCTCACCACTAAAACGAAGTATAACCTAGACGGTCTACAGGCTTCCTGTCACGAGTGCTCCGTCTAACTGTTGGCTGATTATCCCCAATCGGATTTTGGTCACTAATTTGTTTTTCAATAGATTGAACTGTGTCTTCCAACGGTTCCATATTCGGTTCACTTCTTTTTGGTTCCTTTGCAGATGCTTCAAGGTTTTCATCTATAAAAGTAGAAGGGGTCTTATTAAATGGAGTAAAAGATGTTACCTCAAAATCAGAATCCTTCGTTATATTTGACGGGTCGATATTGCACTTCATCATTTGATTCACATGTCTTCGCCACAGCTTCCCATTCACATTTATGAAGTAGTGAAGTAATCCATCTCTACGTACAATCTTACCAAACTCCCACTTCTTATCCTTGGACGTATAATTTCTGATCTGCACTGTGTCACCTGGATAGTACTCTATTCCATTTTGGTACGGCGCACACTGCAGTTTTTGTGGAACAGTTTCTTTATCTCCAGAACGAACCAAATCCAGTCGTACACGAATATATCGCTGCAGGAATAAAACACATGGTGCTATTCCGGTTGTAGAATTTGGGGTTTTCCTGTATTGCATCAGATAGTTGGAAAGCTTCAAATTTAAATCTCCAGAGTCCTTTACCATCTTGCGAAGTGTCATTTTCATACTCTGTACGAATCTTTCTGCCTGTCCGTTAGTGGCAGGGTGGTATGGTGCAGAGAACTTGTGGATGATTCCATTTGCTCTGGTGAATTCCTTGAACTCCCCCGAAGTAAATGTAGAACCGTTGTCGCTGACTAATGTGACTGGTAATCCAAAACGAGCAAATATTTCACGTAACACGACTATTGTTTTCGATGCTGTCATACACGTCATTGGGATAATCTCCGGCCACTTCGAATGAGCATCCACCACGATCAAGAAATACTTGTCCATAAATGGTCCCGCGAAGTCTATGTGTACTCTCTGCCATGCACTAGTTGGGTACTCCCATGGGTGTTGCACCTTTCTTGTGGACTGCTTCATAACACTTCTACATGCAAAGCATTCGCGAGCCAAATTTTCTATATCTGAATCAATGCGCGGCCACCAAACGTAGCTCCTTGCAAGTGCCTTCATCTTCACAATACCTACGTGGGCCACGTGCAATTCGGCTAAGATGAGCTTCCTCAAACTTGAAGGTATCACCACTCGGCTATTTCTAAGAATAATACCATTTGATAATGAAAATTGTTCATCTTTACCTTGAAAATCCGGATGCTGGAGCTTCTTTCCTGCCAATAATGAAAAATGTACCACTTTCAACACATCATCTTTTGTTGTTTCCTTGGCAATTTCCTTTTGCGTAACCGGAACCGTTTCAAATTGTTGCATTTGGTAATATGTGATGTCATCTATGTCATCGTAGTCCTTATAGGTTAACGGCAACCTTGAAAGCGCGTCTGCATTGGAATGCTCATCCGTCGACCGGTACACGATGTTGTAGCTGAACCCTTGAAGGAATTGAGCGTAATGCAGCATTCGAGTGGCAACCATGCTTGGCAGATTTTTATCTGGGCTGAAAATAGCAACCAAAGGTTTATGGTCAGTGATTAACGTAAACTTACGTCCGTAGCAGTATTGAAAAAATCTTTTCAGAGCCCAAAAAATCGCGGTAGCTTCTTTGTCTATTTGACTATAATTCATCTCAGACTTTGACAAAGACCGACAGGCATACGCGATCGGATGTTCTTGCCCATCAGGAAATTTGTGTGATAGCACTGCTCCTAGTCCATACGGACTTGCATCCGTGGCCAAAGACAACGGCAGAGCTGGATCGTACGCAACAAGTACCACTTCGGAAGTCACCTCGTCTTTTATAAGATTAAATGCTTCCTCGCATTCCTTGGTCCAGCTAAACACAATGTCCTTTTGTAAAAGATGGTGGAGTGGGTGCAGTTTGGCCGAAAGATTTTTCAGAAACCTCCCATAATAATTTACCAACCCTAGCCAGCTTCGGACCTCGGTAATATTCTTCGGTGCGGGCGCATCCATGATTGCCTGAACCTTGTCCTTCCAGTCCTCTCGCCGAAATCACATGACCTAAGTAAGTTATGGAATTTTCGAAAAATTTACATTTGTTGAAATTTACCCGCAACCCGACTTTGTTAAGTCGACCAAGTACTTCCTCTAAGCGAGCTATATGTTGATCAAAATCTCTCCCTTGGATCTTGATGTCATCAAGAAAAACACAAACTCCTTTAATGCCTTTCAGTTTCTGCTGAATATACCTCTGCCAAATCGCTGGTGCCACTTTGGTACCGTACATCAGCCTATTTAACTGGTAATCACCTTGCATGGTTGAAATTGCTTGGATCTGCGCACTTTGCTGATCCATTGGCATGTGTAAATAAGCCTCACTGATGTCCAAAGTTGTGAAAATTTTGCCACCTTCCATGGACGTTGCAAAGATGTCTTCTATTGGTGGAATCGGAAAGTTATCACTTTTCAGTACTTTATTGAGTGTGATCTTGTAATCTGCGCATAGTCTGATTGACCCATCTTTTTTCAGAATTGGCACTACTGGTGTACCCCATTCACTGAACTGCATTTTGGTTATGATTCCTGCCTTCTCCAGACGGTCAATCTCTTGCTCCATTTTACCTAGCATGGCATATGGTACCTTTCGAGCGGCAATGTACACAGGCTGGGTGTTTTCTTGAAGATACAGCTTGGCTTCGTATCGTTTATTTTTCCAACTCCAGGTCGAAAAACGTCAGCGAACTTGGTCTTCAACTCACGCATCGCCTCTTCATTCAGCTTAGGTGTGATTTTTTTCTCCACTTGGTGTAGTTCTGGCAGCATAACTTGAAAAATTTTGAGCAACTCTCTGCCAAAAATTGCGTCAACCCTCCCGGGCATTACGTAAATATTCGCATTGGATACTTCTCCCCCATATTCGACCTGCATGGTGGCGTATCCCAGTGGATTTATCACCTCACCTGTATACGTCTGAAAAGGAATAGAGGATTCATTTATATGTTTTTCAGGCCAAGTTCTTACGAAATCATCGTGAGAGATTGATGAAACCGCTGCTCCCGTGTCTAGCTCCAAATTTGTCAAAACACCATCTAATTTAACCTGCAACATAATTTTGTTCGGTTTTTTCCTTTCTTCTGGCAGAAAAACTTCACTCAGATGATTGATATAAAATAAATCATTATCATCTTGCTGCAACTGAAAAGACTCCAGCTGATTTTGGCAAGTCGTTTTGCCTCTTTTTTGTTTTTGATGGGGCTGCGGGGGCAGCGACCACACACACACACACGAGCCAGATGTCCAATTTTCTTACATTTGGAACAAATTGAGTGAATGTGACGACATTCATTACTTAGATGTTCTTTGTAGTGATGTAAAAAGTCGTTACTTTTGAGTAATCGTTACTTTCGTTACTTTTTCCAAAGTAATCGTTACTTTTGAGTGATTACTTTGATTACTTTGATTACTTTTTTCGTAAAAAATTGATTAATATGTGTTGTTTTTTTTATTACGCAAATCCTGTAGTCTTAGACAAAAACAGGAAAAAAAGGGGTTTTTTGGTTAAAAAAAATGGCCACTAAAGAAATGTATGTAGTGATGTTGGGAGATGGTTTTTATAAAAAAATGTGTATGATTCACAAAACTTCAATAAATTTGGATTATTTTTCTTCTTATTTAAATAACATTAACATATAAAACTAAAACTCTGAATGATTTCATCTTTACCCCTTTCCCCTCCCCCACAACAATGTTTTTACTTTATAAAGTACCTCTCCATGGTAGCCTATTATTTACCCTTGATCTAATTATTCCAACCTTTAGGATCCGTCAGCTAGAACTCAAGTTATGGGCTTCCAAAGAAAACCACACCCTAACTGAATTATTTTCAGTACTCTGAATGACTTTGTCTTTACCCCATTCCCCTCCCCCACAACGATTTTTTTATAAAGCACCTCTCCATGGTAGCCTATTATTTACCCTTGATTTAACCATTTCAACCTTGAGGAACCGTTTGCTAGAACTCAAGTTATGGGCTTAAATATCCGTTTTGTACTCTAATGGATCTCAGATATTGGATTTGATTACTTTGATTACTTTGGTTACTTTGATTACTTTGATTACTTTGATTACTTTGATTACTTTGATTACTTTGATTACTTCGATTACTTTGATTACTTTGGTTACTTTTTGGATTTGATTACTTTGATTACTTGTCGTTATTTTTGGATTTGGGTACTTTTGGTTACTTTGGGATTCGATAGTCAAATTTGGATTTGATTACTTTCGAGTTTTGGGTATTGAGCTCCGGAAACGAGGATGTAGGATAGGGTCAGAACAGGAAGGATCCAAAAAACGAGAAAAAACAATCTTCTATGGATATTTCTCTGTTTTGGATAAAAACTTTGTAAAATATAATATTTTAACTACGCAGTACTGCGAAAATATACAGGTCAATATTTAAGCCATATTTATATGAAGCAAAAATTATTTGCCTGAGGGTCCAAAGAAAAACTATCGAAATTTTGGGATTTAAATCTTTTGAAAATTGCTTGAAGCGTACATTTTGAAAAAAAAAATGCAAAATATTAAATTGTCCGAAAACCAAAACCCTCGGATCTTCGTTGTTCCTTGATCGATTTCAATGAAATTCAACACCGGTGATAGCTGATACAGAATTAAAAAAGGAAAAAATATTTTCAAAGTAGGGCGTTCCAAAAATATGTCAACATATTTCAACTTCGTTGTTCCTTGAGTGATTTCAACGAAATTCACGTAGGTGATAGCTGAAACAGAATTAAAAACAAAAAAAATATTTGCATTAGGGTGTTCCAAAAAAAAATGTCAACTTCGTTGTTTGTTGAGCGATTTAAACGAAATTGACACAGGTGATAGCTGATACAGAATTAAAAAAGCAAAAAATATTTTCAAAGTAGGGTGCTCCAAAAATATGTCAACATATTGCAACTTCGTTGTTCCTTGAGTGATTTCAACGAAATTCACATAGGTGATAGCTGAAACAGAATTCAAAACAAAAAAAATATTTGCATTAGGGTGTTCCAAAAAAAATGTCAACTTTGTTGTTTGTTGAGCGATTTCAACGAAATTGACACAGGTGATAGCTGAAACAGAATTAAAAAAGAAAAAAAATATTTTCAAAGTAGGGTGCTCCAAAAATATGTCAACATATTGCAACTTCGTTGTTCCTTGAGTGATTTCAACGAAATTTACATAGGTGATAGCTGAAACAGAATTAAAAACAAAAAAAATATTTGCATTAGGGTGTTCCAAAAAAAAATGTCAACTTCGTTGTTTGTTTAGCGATTTCAACGAAATTGACACAGGTGATAGCTGATACAGAATTAAAAAAGAAAAAAAATATTTTCAAAGTAGGGTGCTCCAAAAATATTTATTTATTTTATTTATTTTATTTATTTATTGAAATCTATTTCCTTATCAATTACATGTACATAATGAATACATACATATGTCAACATATTGCAACTTCGTTGTTCCTTGAGTGATTTCAACGAAATTCACGTAGGTGATAGCTGAAACAGAATTCAAAACAAAAAAAATATTTGCATTAGGGTGTTCCAAAAAAATGTCAACTTCGTTGTTTGTTTAGCGATTTCAACGAAATTGACACAGGTGATAGCTGATACAGAATTAAAAAAGAAAAAAAATATTTTCAAAGTAGGGTGCTCCAAAAATATGTCAACATATTGCAACCTCGTTGTTCCTTGAGCGATTTCAACGAAATTGACAGAAGTTATAGCTTATATAGAATTAAGAAAGAAACCAATATTTTCAAAACAGGGTGTTCTAAAAATATGTCAATATATTGCAACTTCACTGTTCCTTGAGCGATTTCAACTAAATTGACAGCAGTAATAGCTAATATAGAATTAAAAAAGAAAAAAATATTTTCAAAACAGGATGTTCGAAAAATATGTCAATATATTTCACTTCCGTTGTTCCTAAAGCTATTTCAACGAAATTAAATACTGTGGTAGCGTCCCAAAAATATTTCAACATATTGCAACTTCGTTGTTCCAGATTTAAAAAAGCAAAACGATATTTTCAACAGGGTGTTGCAAAAAAATTTCAACTTCATTGTTCCTTGAGCGATTTCGATTAAATTAACACAGGTGAAAGTTGATAAAGAAATAAAGAGAAACAAGTATCTTCAAAACAGAATGCTTCAAAAAATGTCAACACTTCTTTATTTCTTCAGTGATTTTAATGAAATTGACACAGGTGATAGCTGATACAGAATTTAAAAAGAGAAAAATAATTTTCAAACGGTGTTTCAAGAAACGTCACCTATGTAATTAAACTTGACCGATGGTCAAAGTTTGACCATTCCACCCCACACAACAGGTGAAGTAGATTTATGCATGTTAGAAAAAAAAATTAGCTAAAATCACTTTTCAAGTTCTTTGTTCATAATAATGAACTTTTAAAATGTCATATAAATTGATAGATCCTGCTTCTGAGGTGTATTCTGGAGTTAGGGCTACAATTACCCTTCTATTGAATATTATAAATAAACTACACAAATTAAGGAAAAAGATTTAATGCTCACAGTATTCGACAAGAAACAGTTTTTCTGTTTGTTTTTGGAAAAATACTTAACTACTTTTTACTCAAAAATGGACTCTGAAAATGTCATCCAAATTGCAAGATCCATTTCTGAAAAACCAATAAATAATAAACAAATAAATAATAAATAGCAGTAGGCAGATTCTACTGAATCTTTTTTTATTTTTTATTCTGTATCAGCTATTTCCCGTGTCAATTTCATAAAAAATGCTAAAGGAACGAAGAAGATGCAAAGTTTTGACATTTTTTTGAAACACCCTGTTTTTATTTTTTGTATTTAATTTTTCTATATCAGCTATAACCTGTGTCAATTTAGTTGAAATTGCCCAAGGAATAACTAAGTTGAAATTTGTTAACATATTTTTGGAACACCCTGTTTTGAACATATTGTTTTCTTTTTTAGTTCTGTATCAGCTATCACCGGTGTCCATCTCATTAAAATCGCTCAAAGAACAACGAAGTTGCAATATGTTGACATATTTTTGGAACACCCTACTTTGAAAATATTTTTTTCTTTTTTAATTCTGTATCAGCTATCACCTGTGTCAATTTCGTTGAAATCACTCAAGGAACAACGAAGTTGCAATATGTTGACATATTTTTGGAACACCCTACTTTGAAAATATTTTTTTCTTTTTTAATTCTGTATCAGCTATCACCTGTGTCAATTTCGTTGAAATCGCTCAACAAACAACGAAGTTGACTTTTTTTTGGAACACCCTAATGCAAATATTTTTTTTGTTTTGAATTCTGTTTCAGCTATCACCTACGTGAATTTCGTTGAAATCACTCAAGGAACAACGAAGTTGCAATATGTTGACATATTTTTGGAGCACCCTACTTTGAAAATACTTTTTTTCTTTTTTAATTCTGTATCAGCTATCACCTGTGTCAATTTCGTTGAAATCGCTCAACAAACAACGAAGTTGACATTATTTTTTGTAACACCCTAATGCAAATATTTTTTTTTTGTTTTTAATTCTGTTTCAGCTATCACCTGTGTCAATTTCGTTGAAATCGCTCAACAAACAACAAAGTTGACATTTTTTTTTGGAACACCCTAATGCAAATATTTTTTTTGTTTTGAATTCTGTTTCAGCTATCACCTATGTGAATTTCGTTGAAATCACTCAAGGAACAACGAAGTTGCAATATGTTGACATATTTTTGGAGCACCCTTCTTTGAAAATATTTTTTGCTTTTTTAATTCTGTATCAGCTATCACCTGTGTCAATTTCGTTTAAATCGCTCAACAAACAACGAAGTTGACATTTTTTTTTGGAACACCCTAATGCAAATATTTTTTTTGTTTTTAATTCTGTTTCAGCTATCACCTACGTGAATTTCGTTGAAATCACTCAAGGAACAACGAAGTTGCAATATGTTGACATATTTTTGGAACACCCTACTTTGAAAATATTTTTTTCTTTTTTAATTCTGTATCAGCTATCACCTATGTAAATTTCGTTGAAAGCGCTCAAGGAACAACGAAGATCCGAGGGTTTTGGTTTTCGGACAATTTAATATTTTACATTTTTTTTCTCAAAATGTACGCTTCAAGCAATTTTCTTTCGTATGATTTAAATCAATTTGAATCCCAAAATTTCGAAAGTTTTTTTTTTGGACCACCCTGGGGCAAACAATTTTTGCTTCATATAAATATGGCTTAAATATTGTCCTGTATATTTTCGCAGTTCTTCGTAGTTAAAATATTATATTTTACAAAGAAATAGCCATAGAAATGTTTACCTACTTTATCCTCGTTTGCGGAGCTCGAAACCCAAAACTCAAAAGTAATCAAATCCAAATGTAACTAAAAATAATCGAATCCCAAAGTAATCAAAAGTACCCAAATCCAAAAGTAACGACAAGTAATCAAAGTAATCAAATCCAAAAAATAACGAAAGTAACGAAAGTAATCAAAGTAATCAAAGTAATCAAAGTAATCAAAGTAATCAAAGTAATCGTTCTTGGTAAGGTAATCGTTACTCAGAAAAGTAATCGATTACTTTGATTACTTGAAGTAATCGTTACAAAGTAACGATTACTAACGATTCCTTACACCACTAGTTCTTTGTCTCCACAACGAAAACAACTTGTTTGGCTCATGTGCACTTGTTTACCTGATAATTGTTGCCGTTGTTTGACAAATTTTTTTTTTCGAAGTGGATTAAATTTTGCTATTTGGTTTTGTTTATTTATCGAAGTTGTGGCTTGCAGATTTTGGATTTCTTTTGAATCCTTTTGTGCTGACTCCATTGCAAGAGTAGCCGTGACGCAATCAATGAATTTATTATTAGGTTCCTTGAGTTGAATTAGTTTCTCTAACCAGTGCGCATTTCTTAGGCCACTAATAAATTGTTGCCTAAGATGTGCATCGGCTGTTGATGCTTGGCAAGATGCGCATTTGAAATTACAATTTTTGCACATTTTCTTCAAATCTGCAACAAAATTTGATATGCTTTCTCCCTCGTGTTGGATTCGTTTTGTGAACCGATTTTGTTCAGCGATTACACTAGGTGCTGGGTGTAGATGATCTTTAACCAATTTGACCAACTCGTCGTAGGTTTTTGATTGAGGATCATCCGGACTTGTCAAATTACAAAGAAGTTGTAATGTTTTTGCACCGATCGCATGAATTAGCCAATCCTTTTTGCTTTTTAGAACTTCTTCAGTAGACCCAGTTAGTTTCTTCAAACTAAAAAAATTTTCCAGCCTCTTAATGAAGATTTCCCAACTTTCGTTATCTTCATTAAAGTTCTCAAGTTGGATGATTTCCTGCTGTGATTGACCGGTAGGGTTACCCTGAATCGCAGTTTGGATAGCAGATAAAAGCGTCTTTAATTGTTCCGCATTCATTTTCGTCAGATTTGGTTCTTGCTCCTCCTCGTCGCCACTGTTGTGTATCGTACTGTCGATTATGTTTTCCAGCGAAATAAAAAGCTTACATCCAAATAACTACAAATTCAATTTTATTTGATATTTATAAGAGAACTTACAAGTTTGTGACCAGATGGGTCGGAAGTCTAAATAGAAAGAGGAAAGATAACCACGTTGGGTATTTTACCTAAGTATCGAAAAGAGGTTAAGGATCCCAGGTTAAAGATCCGTCACGTTCGCAGCATTTGAGCTGCTAGCTTTGAACCAATGCAGCGGCAGCGTTTGGAAATACGTAACAGTTTCCTTAATTGGAAAGCAATATTTTGGCAGCTGACCAATCAGAGACTAGAAACTTGCCTTAATTTCTAGTCCCTTGGGTCGTCCGAACGTACCCAATGTTTCAGAAACTGCCCCCCTGCCTCAGGGAGGGGATATAAAACTTTCCCCCATACAATTTTTTTCTTAGAATAACCCCAAGAACCACACCCTAAAATACTTCCACTCAGGTCCGGGACACCCTATATATGAAGAATTAGTTTTAGGGCTCAAAATTTCAAAGGTGCCGTTGAGCCCGGTTTCGGATGAGAGCTTTTCTTTACCCCAAATAAGGGTTGCCTTTGGGACACTTTAGTGTCAATTTGACACCTTTTCGTACCCGGACAACACAGGATACCTCTTTTTAAAAATAATCGATTTTGGAAATTTCAATAAATCAAGCAATAGTCTGTGAGCCGACCGTATGATTACCTACCTCATCGCGGCCACCCACAAATTGGATGCCAACCGATAGCTTTAGTCCAAACATTTACAAAACTACTGACCGGACAAGCTTTATCTGGTCACAATGGTTAGAAAATGCACTTTTTAGGTTGCATTTTCCGCTAAATACCTATAGTATAAGCAACTTATATAAATGGGATATCAAATGAAAGCTAGGATAGTCCTCTACACGATGAAAATGGTCGGACTTTTGTACTTTTTTTGGCTGTTGCGACGAGAGGCTTTTACGAAAAACAAGAGCACAAAATTAAAAAAAAATTCCAATGATGTCCTAGAAATCAAGCTTATCTGTCCATAAACACCTTAATCGTTTACACGCTTCAAATATTTTTCATGAAATCACCATTTCAGTCCGGAACACTCTTAAAGTTTTTAATTAAAAGATAAATGTCAGGCTTCATTACTGTATAAAATTTTTTGAAAATAGCAAATTATTTCATACTAGAGAGTAGATTGAGTCCCAGATCGATTTATTTTCACTTTTCAAAATGCAATGTGAATCAAAAATTTCTCAATTTTGAAAAATAATTTCTTAAAAAGTTAGTTCCCCAACCCACCTCTACAAATTTATAAGTGTTTTTCATAGTTAAATGAAATGGGAGAGGCGACAGGGGCACTTATTTAAATTTTCCTCCTTAAAATTGATTTTAATTTTTTTTTAATTACAAAATTTTTAAAGTACGTCGATTCAATTAGCTTCAAAAATTCTAACTTTGCTTCAAATGCTCGGATCTACAAGATTAAAATATTTATCATCATCATCGTGTCCTGTAACCCCGGCTGGGGCATAGGGCGTCAACAAAACGTCTCCATCCTTCACGGTCTGCTGCAAGGTACTTTAGCTGTGGCCAGTGGCCACGTCTTTCTCTAGGATTCTGCTTCCGCTAAGACAGTTGATTTCCATGTTGTTCTTGGTCTTCCAACCCGCCATGCACCCTGAGGATTCCATTCAAAGGACTACTTTGCAATTTCATCGTTTGGTTTCCTCAGTGTATGACCAATCCAACGCCGTTTACGCTTTCTTACGTCGACGTCCATTCGCTCTTGACTTGTCCTGCGCCACAATTCCTTATTTGATATTATTTGTGTCTAGCGAATCTTTCGCCACCGATTCACAAAAGCCTGCAATTTCTTCGAAATGATAGATGTCACGTGTCTTTCCAGGTTTCACAAGCATATAACAGCACGGATTTGACATTTGATTCGAAGAATCTCAACTTAGTGCGTGAGGAGATTTGACTTGATTTCCAGATTGGGGACAGAGTACCGAAGGCAGCACGGGCTTTATTTATTCTACTTTTAACTTCCAGATCCGTACCACCGTTTGCAGAGATAATACTGCCAAGGTAGTTAAACTGTTCCACTACTTCAACTGGCGTCTCCTGTAGAATAATACGCTACTGTGTGGTGCGGCCTGTGAGATTATTTTTGTCTTTTTCCTGTTTATTCTTAGACCACTCGACTCTCCCTTCACTTGCAGTATTTGGCACATTCCGTTCAGCCCACTGATGTTATTTGCCAGTAAACTATGTCATCGGCATAGTCTAAATGACTGAGCCTTTCGAACGGTCTCCATTGAATGCCATTTCGCTAAGCTGTACCAACACTGGCCGTCAATACGTCGTCCATCGCCAGCAGGAAGAGAATTGGCGATAGAACATCCCCTTGTCTCACACCCTGTTGCACTACGAAGGAGTCGGATAGCTGCCCATTGTGCAAAACAAAACACCTTGCGTTGTTGTAGGACTCTTTAATAATGGCAACAATTTTTGGTCGAATTCCTCTACCAAGCAACGATCTCCATATACATTCTCGGTTAACTCGATCAAAGGCCTTCTCAAAATCCACGAACATGAGGTAAGGCGCTGATGGAAATTCCATCGACTGCTCGAGGACGATACGCAGGGTGTTGATATGGTCAACACACGATCGACCACTGCGGAAGCCAGCTTGATGCCTCTTGAGTGTAGACTCGATTCTATCCTTTATTCGTTCGAGAATGATGGTTGCCATTAGTTTTGGGAAAACGGACAAAACGGTGATACCACGCCAATTATTGCAATTCTTTAGGTCACCTTTGTTTGGCAACTTAACAATCACACCATCCTTCCAGTCCCTGGGATAGCTCTCGTTTTCCCAAATGCTTTGTATCAACGGATGTAAAATACTAGCCGCTGTTACGGGATCGGCTTTCAGGAATTCAGCTGGTATTCCGTCCAGTCCAGCTGCCTTGTTGTTTTTGAGGAGATTTATTGATGTCTGGATATCCGATTCTGACAGGGGGTTCGATGTCAAAACCCTTATAGGACCTGTGCATCTCGTTTAGTTGGGGCACTTCAGCACTCTGCTCAACTGAATCCTCATTTAGAAGGCACAAAAATGGTTCTTCCATCTACGAAGCTGATCCTCAATATATAAATAAAGTTAGAATAATATGCATTTTTGTGTATAAAAATGTATTGAGAAGTTCCACAAAAATTCATACTAAAAGGGTGATTGAGTCCTTTTTATGATAAATACATATTTAAATGTGCTTTTACGTTTGAGAGAGTACTTTCTTTCGAAAACTCTCAAGAGTGACTCGGATATCTGACTGCCCCACTGGTGGGTGAGCTAGTTCAGGCTGTGTTCACTTACGAGTTTTACTCTCGAGGACTTCTTCAGACCTAATCGTCGTCTTTTTACCCTCAAATGGAAACGCACCTTAAGAGTATGCACATGTGTTTCGACTTTCGAGTGCGGTGCTATATGTAGCAATGCGTGCAGACGTGCTGAACATCTGTTCTAGCCATACATATACATTTAAGGAACTTCCGTGTTCCGTATTATACTACTGGCAATGAGCACAAATCCGATGAAGAAGGTTGCAGAAAAACCAAGCAGTCACTTCCGAAGAGAAGTTGGATGGAACTTACACCTTAGGATAATTGTTTTTGGCCGTTTTTGAATACGTCAAGTCAACAACAATTCCATTGTCAAACGTTCGTTATTTTTTAACGCGAATATTGCTATTGTCAAATATGTAGATGCAATCGTTCTGTTCGCACAACATCTTTTGGTGGAAGTATTTTAGGGTGTGGTTCTTGGGGTTATTCTAAGAAAAAAATTGTACGGGGAGTTTTTGAAACATTGACTTTATATGCAAAAAGAAACATTAAAAATCAACGAAATCACATCTAATAATGTGCTATAGTTCTTTTGAAAGCTAATACTCCATTCTTGCATTTGGTTTTTAAATCAATTTGTTCAAGCGAATAGTTTTTGATAGATTAATTTTCAGTCAATTTTTTTTTTTATTTTTATTGTGATTTTTTTTTTTCTAAAGTAGATATTTTTCAAAATTTTTCGAAATTAAATGCTGTTTTTGTAATCAATATTCAATGCCTCATTATTTTTTAGTCCATTACCGAAAACCAAATGTAAAAATCTTTCTTAGTTTGTGAGAAATGAAGAAAAAACCAAAGGTACTTTTACCAATAAAGCCCGAAAAAGGGTTAAATTATGGATAATTCATGAGTAAATTCACTTTTTCGGGCTTATTTGGGAAAAGTACATTTGGTTTTTTCTTCATTTCTCAAAATTTAAGAAAGAGTTTTACATTTGGTTTTCGGTAATGGACTGAAAAATAAAGAGGGCATTGAATATTGAACACAAAAATAGCACTTAATTACGTACAATTTTGAAATATTTTTTTGATTTGATACGTTTTTTGTATGTGTTTTTTTGTTAATTAAGGGAAATAAGGAAATTGTACTGATTTTTAAGGAAGGGCATTGCCCCAGAATGCCCTACATAGCTACGGCCCTGAATACCTTGCTGCAGACCGTGAAGTATGGAGAAGTTTTTTTGACGCCCTACCCCAACCGGGGATATTTTTAATTTACTGTTTTTTCCATCAAAAAATGTTGAACATCGAAAAATTCGATTAAATTCCTAATTTGACTGGGTTTTTGAAAATTAAGCTTTCTATGACCAACGGTGTCTTGAAGAAACAATTAAAGCACATTGGCCTTTATTACAGTCGTAGAACATCTTCCGCAGTCAAAAAGTGTAGGTCCTTAATAGCGTTTTCGTTTGGTCGTCCGGAAGCATTCCGAATGCTTCTGAAACGATCGTTTGGCCCTAGATGACAGTTCTTCTTCTGAAAAGAACAGAAAAATGATTCTGGATTTGAAGAAAGAATAAAAACCAGAAGCACACACACATACATGCACACAATTGAAACGTCAAAATTGTCAAAGGTAATTTGTTTATTTGAGTTTGGAATTGCGATTGTGCATTATACAAAATTTTGAGTTGAAAGGAACCAATTATAAAAAAATATAAAGAACAAACATTTCATCCTCTCCATTATCGTTATTTTATACCATGATGTGGAATTTTCGCTTAGATAAGGAGTTTACTCAAGGTAAAAATCCAAGGTGGAGACATTCGTTGCTGTTGTCCCTGATCACACGTGAAGAAATTCAAGCATTTTCTGCGATTTGTGATGGTGAGCGGGGTAACTTGCAGAAGAGGGAGAGGGATGAAATATTTATAAATATTTGAAAATATTCAGTGTAGAAAATTGACGTTCTCTTTTGTGTTGCTTTTCCTATCCAATTCAGCCAATCAAATCGTGTCTTTCATTATGAAAATACGAAAACACAAAGAGGAGAACAAAATCTGCAGAATAATTTTCTTCACATCTGAACACTTTCGTTCTTCACGTGTAAGCAAGCACATTGAGAAATATCAATATTCCGAGAAACAGCTGTGTGAATGTTTCACACCCAAATGCAACAACCAAGTGCACAAATACAATCAAACCCAAACTTCAGAATAAAGAAAAGGGTTGCAACTTGTTCGTTTGGCATTCTGGATCGGAGAGCTCCGGAGGCTTCTTCCGGAATACCAAACGAAATCGCTATAAGTCAATATTGTAAAAAATGGACATTGGCCGTTTTAGAACTAAGATACAGAATTACATTCGTGAAAATTCGATGTTTGGATAGAAGGTACACGTAGGTAGTTACAAATCTTTGGAGACCTTGGGAAAAAGTTATTACCCAATATTAAAATTTTAAGATTTTTGTTGTGACTTTATTAATAAATATACACGAAATTTCATACATTGAACTATGGCAATATTGTTTTAGAGTCTGAACCCAGGAATGCTCTTGGATATGTTTTATAATTAGTTTCTGATAACAATGCGGCCTCTTCTAGTAGTTGTTGTAGTTTTACGTTTCACTAAAATTGTACCATTTATATTAACTTTTAGTTTTTTGGCTGTGGTTGCTGGAGTTGTTGTTGTGGTTGCTGGAGTTGTTGTTGTGGTTGCTGCAGTTGTAGTTGTGGTTTCATCGTCAGCTGCATCTGCAGCAGCTTCTGTAGTTGTCGTCGTTGAGTCAGTGCTTTGTGCCAAATTAGTGGTAACCAAAGCTAGAATAACACAAACACCTAGGATTAGAGTGAGGAACTTCATAGTTATTATTGTGCTTGGAGATGATGTCTTGATGGACTGGATTAAACGCTTAACGTTCTCAACTATTTATACTTGTTGTGCTTACCTAACTAGAAATAAGTGTTTACATAATAACTTCTATTGTTTCATATTTTCATATTTTTGGCAAGTTTACTTATCTGCTGATTGCCTACATATATGTATATACCTACCAAATAGAAATAAACCTTGATTGTATTTTTGTTTCAATTAATATTTGCTTTGCTAATTTTGAATAAAAATGTTTCTTGAGCAACATGAAATCGAATAAATAACAAATGAATTTTCAAATCTTAAGGCCACGCTACACGATAATAGAAATCATAATGACCTGTCTTAATATGTAGGTACATTGTATTTGGAATTATCCATTGTTGTTTTCACTAATGATTCTGGATTTTTGCAAAAATATTTTTCTCTAAATTCATAATTTTTACAAAAACAACAAATTCCGTTTGACGTCTCAAATGGAATTATCTGTCTGAGTTCTAATTTCAAAAAAGTCATATGAGGTCTATGAGTGCTTTCAGACGATTTGGTATGATTTTTGAAAGGTTCTATCGTGTAAAATTGCCATTAGAGATGGGTGATTTCATAAGTTTTTGTACGTTTATGTACTTTATAAACTCATCCGAATAATGTGCTATAATTTTTTCGAAAGAAAATTTTCCGAATTTGACAATTTTACATTTAAAACTTTTTGTTCAAAATTTCGATAAAAAGTTTAATTTTGAACAAAAAGTTTTAAGTGTAAAATTTACAGATTTGGCTTAGTTTCCGAGTTATACCAAAAGTATTGAAAAGTCAGAAACGCATGGGTAAATTTAGTAGCATTTTTGGTTTTAATCATGCTTATGGGCCAAAAGAACACATTCAATAATAAAAACCCTTGCACGTAATTGTTCCTTTTTGAAAGGTCTATTCAATAGGCTAAAAATAAAGTTGTTTAAATGAATCTGTTTCAGAAATTTAATTTCAAAGCCAATATTTTTGATTTTTTTTAATACTATTTTTTTATTTCGGGTTGATTTTGTTTCTTCAAAATACTGCACTGTTTTTTTTTTAAATTATCATTTCTCTTATTAATCCTTTGTCCTCAAACACTGAATAGGTACCAGATGTAAATATCTTTCTGATTTTAAGAAATCAAGTAATAAAATAACAAAACGTGTTTTTTTTTGGACCACCCTAATGTACAATTAGGATTAAAAAAGACCAAAAAGGGAGAACCTATCTTGAATACAAAATACTTTAAGTATAGTTATGTCAAAATAACTGCAGGTTATAAAAAACATTTTGTTATTTGATTAGAATACTGACATAAAATTGACAGGTTAATTTGGCAAATTTTTATCACTGATTTGTTAGGTGCCAGTTATAGCTATCATTGAAAATTTTAATGATTGATTTTGAGATGTTTAGGAAGCAAAATCAATTATTATTTTGATGGACAAACAAAACTCAAGGCTTAGTGATGAATATTTCTAGTCAAAAAGAAATTTCGAATATGCCAAACTTTCTACAAAAAATTATTTTTACTAATTTTTGAATGATCATTGGTAAGGTAGTTCAATCACTGAAAATAAGAAAAGTGTTTTTGTGTGGGATGTTGGGCCTATAAACAGTTTTTTTTTGGATAGAAATATTAAGACAGCTTCATGCTATAACCATTGTATATCCAATCTATAGTATTCTCATGAAACACGATTTTGTAGGTAGACATTTGGTCGATAGGTTCGCTGTGATCGCCTTACCGAGATCCCTTAACAAAAATTAGTATTACATTTGGACGCATAGATGGCCACGAGCTTTTTTTCTTCATGAGAATACTATAGAATTTATATACAATGCTATAACTAAGTTAAGTTATCAATTGTACCTGAATTATGTGAAGAACGGAATTCGTGATGATCCTAAGAAATTTTGGGACTTTGTAAACACCAAAAGGAAGGCAAATAACTTCCCAGCTGTGATGAATTATCAAAACTGCCCTTCAAATGATGCTGCAACTATATGTGATGTGTTTTCGAACTTCTTCCAAAGCGTTTATAAAAAACCTAATAACTGTGATAATACCTGTGATAATACCTATGATAAAACCTGTGATAATACCTGTAATAATACCTGTGATAACACCTATGATAACATCTGTGATAATAACTGTGATAACATTGAAACATATTTAAGAACAATATTAAATTTTTCACATCTTGACGTTGCTAGACCAGTAATTGACGAAAATGATATTAAAACCCATGTCTCCAAGCTTAAAGATTAATCGTCCTATGGTCCTGATGAAATACCAGCCTTTATTGTTAAACGTCATATTTCTGTTTTGGCTCGTCCTCTGTGTTATCTTTTTAATCTATCAATTCAAACATGTATTTTCCCAAACGTATGGAAGTCCTCATTTATTATGCCACTTTTTAAAAACGGAAACAAGTGTAATATATCAAACTATAGAGGCATTGCTAAGTTGTCGTGCATTCCAAAATTATTTGAAAAGATTATCCTAGAAACGATTGAAAAAAGATATAAAAATGTTATTTCGCCACATCAACATGGATTTATGAAGGGTAAATCCACCGCAACCAACTTGATGGAGTTTTGCTCAGATGTCCTTGTTAAAAACCAAAATGGATTTCAAACTGACGTCGCCTATTTGGATTTCGCAAAAGCATTTGACCGTGTGAACCATATCTTACTTATCAAAAAACTAGTGGCCATTGGGCTCCCAAGTTGGTTTTTAGTTTGGCTGAAGTCATATTTATGTGGCAGATCGCAGTTTGTTTATTTTAAAAACAATATATCAAAAAGAATAATGGTTCATTCAGGCGTCCCTCAAGGAAGTCATTTAGGTCCATTTTAATTTTTATTATTTATTAATGACTTAACAAATGCAATTAAACACTCAGATCTTCTTCTGTTTGCCGACGACGCTAAGCTCCGTCTGTCTTACAAAAACAATATTGACTGTGACTTATTGCAAGCAGATTTGAATAGTGTTTCCCTCTGGTGTAATGTCAATGACATGGAACTAAATGTATCAAAGTGCAAGTGTATGACTTTTACTCGCAAACGTGCGCCCCTTTTAAATGTCTATTTTTTCTGTAATCAACCACTACAGAGAGTGGATAATTTTTGTGATCTTGGAGTAATAATGGACTCAAAATTAGACTTTAATAAGCATATTGACCATATAATTAACAAAGCAAAATGCAGATTAGGTTTTGTATGCCGGTTTTCAAAAGAGTTTCGTGATCCATACATCTTAAAGACTTTATACTGCTCTCTTGTGCGATCGATCATCGAATAAATAAAATAAAAAAATAAATTGGGTGGCGCAACAGCTCATGGTCAACCAGGGCCTAGTGACTTACAACTCACAACCATTCCTGTGTGCGTGTTTGTTGGCAGGAATGGAGGAATGGATCATCGAATATTGTAGCTGTGTATGGTGTCCGAGTTACCAAACCAACATTAATCGACTGGAATCTGTAATCTGTGCAAAAACGATTTCTTCTATATGGACTTAGCTATCTTCCATGGAATATAAACTCACATCTACCACCGTACAACGACCGTCTGGCCTTAATTAATTTGCCATCACTGGCTCATAGAAGAACAGTCTCCAAAATTGTATTTATTTATGAAGTTCTAATGGGAAAAATTGATTCCGAGTATTTATTATCTCAACTCAACCTAAATACTTATCCCCGATCTTTAAGATCTATAGATTTTTTGCATGAAAGATTTAATAGAACAAATTATGGAATTCATGAACCTTTGTTTGCTGCATGTACAGCTTTTAATAAATATTTTATAGTACAGGTAAAATAGAATAAATAAAACAAAAAAATTAGTACCATCATGAATGAATTCCCCCCCTCTCCCTCTCAAAAAAACACCCTTCCATATGAAATATTTTTATAGACTCTTTTGATTCTTCATTCCCATGGTACATGAAATGTTTTCACCAAGTTTCATGGTGGTACCAATTTTTTTTTTTTATTCGAAAGACTTTTCGCACTATTTTACCTGTACTATTAATGTTATTGATTTAAAGGTATCAAAATATTGTTTAAAAAAAGATTTATATAGAATTTTACAATCTCAAAGCTAATAACATGTGAATTTGTAGCTAAATAAATAAATTAAGTCTAAACCTTTATTTGCCCATCAATATAATAAATGATTTAACTTCCTAAACGTCTCAAAATCAATCATTGAAATTTTCAAGGATGTGTTTCAATACCTAGGCGTTTTCCTTTGGAGGTGACGAAGTATGTACCTGCAAGTACTTTGCTAGCTTTTTTCAATGGAACACATCCATGTAAATGTATCTACTCGCCCATGAGAGCATGTGCAGTTTGTAGTACTAGATTAGGGTTTTCATCTACTCATAAGTATTTTGCCACCTCCAAAGGAAAACGGCTAATGCTATAACTGGCACCTTACATAGAGTTTTTTGTATGTATAGGCAGATACATACATTATCTACATACTGCCAACAACACGAATACAGGAATGCTTAAAGCGTGGTACACATTATCAAACCTGAGTGTCACGCGTGTTGGATATCAAACCTGCGTGAAAAGTTTCGCGTACACACTTATCAGTTAGGGGCCAGTTATAGCGATCAGGAAAATCCATCAGGAAAAGTTGAAACAGTATAAAATTGAATACTTTTTCCTGATGGTCGTTTATAGCGAACAGGAAAAATATGTCAGTTGGCAAGCTGAAAGCATGTGAATATATGCACACATACAACCTACCGCAAAATTTCCCTGATTGAAAAGCATACGAAAAATTTTTTCGTCCACAATTCTGTCGGTGGAACAGGAAAAAATTGAAACTCAAATCATTGGAACGATTTGTTCCATTTTGTTTGATTTGTCAATCAGCTGGCACGAAAAATGAATTTACATCAGGAAAATAGATAAATTCATTTTAAACAAAAAATAATTAATCAATTGAAAATGTTTTTAGCAAAAAAAATTCTTTGAGTTAATTGTCATTGATTAGTGTAGCATTTGTGTTTCAAATCGAATGACAACATCGTAAATAATCCATTCGAACATTTTTCCCGTTTCGTTTTCCTGATCGCTATAACTGGCCCCTTATGTTGGGCGTCAGGCAAAGAAATTCCACTACTCTCAGAAAATTGTTTCTTTTTATTTTGAGGCTATTTCCGCCACGAATCGTGTTGATTCCTTTTTTACATGACACTCACGAGCTTTTTCTAATTTTTTTTTTTGCACTTTTTCCACTGATTCGCTATAAAAATTCTTGTTTTGTTCCGTGAATGACGGCTCATGAATGAAATAGAGCTCTCCACGAATACGTCAGTGTCAAGCTGCTAAATCACTTTGAGGGAAAACATTGGTGGCGGAAAATCTAACTGAATGCAAAATATTTCTGGCAAATGCTTAATAAACAATTATTGATCAATTTTATAAACTATTATCCACAAAATAATGCATAAAAGTGAAATAAAAGTGAAATAAAACAATAAATATCACAAATGTTTTCCCTCAAAGTGCCATTACAAATAGAAAGAGATAGCTTGGTAGAAAGCCCTATTGTGTACACATCATCGAGCAACCACCCAACAAACCGAGGGTTGTCACGCAGTATCAAAAAATTTTGTGAGCAGGCAGTTCTGAGTGTCAAACCATCATTCAGCGTGTACACATTAACCCTGTTCCATGGTTTAGTCCCAAACAGTTTCAAACAGTTTCAGACCGCCAGATTTGGTGCGGACCAATACAATTTTTCAAGTGTGGAACGACTTCGGACTAAATCTGGCGGTTTCAAACTGTTTGAAAGTCGGCAAGGAACACAACTATTGTCAGTTCGGTTTGATATCCAACATGGCTGACACTCAGGTTTGATAATGTGTACCACGCTTAAGAGTTGTTACTCCTCGCGTTCCGATGTTTATTCGCTATGTTATCTAATTATCCCAAAAAAATCGAGATAACTTGTGTTGTTGTTGCGTCAGTGGTCATCAGCTGTTTTTTTAACAGGGGACTACAACAACACAAAGCTATCCGGATAGCTGAGAATAAACATCGGAATCGGAACGTGGCCACTTTTAAGTCTCTAGGCCCTGGTTCTCCACCAGCTGTGGCGCCAGCAAATATTTTTATCATTCTATTTGTATATGAAAAGTAGTAGTAAAACTATAGGCGTGTTTTTTTATCATCGGGATCTGGATCTGGATTAAGTTTTACACGTAATACAAAAAAAAAATAATGGGAAATTTTCTAAAATTGTTTTTGTAACCCGTGTTAAAAGAAGATCCAGATCCAGATCCCGATGATAAAAAAACACGCCTTAGGGGCCAGTTATAGCGACCAGTAAAATGCATCAGTAAACATTTTCTTTTGCAATATTTAATATGTTTAAATGCTATTTGAAACAAAAACTATATGCAAATCGATGACGAATGTTATAAAATAATTTATTTTAAAAGAAAAACTTGATTGGGAATTGTATTTTTTGAGAAAAACCATTTATTTGATTTTACTGACGAAAACTCATTTTACGTATCAGCTGATTGTCCTGTTACTCAAAATAAAACAATTCGTTCCGCCTGTTTGTGTTCCAATTTTTTACTGTTTCAGTACATACGAAAAAAAATTACTGATGCATTGACATCCAGTAAAAATAGAAAGAAGAAGAAGACACTAGTTTTACTGACACAATTTTACTGTTCGCTATAAACACCCATCAGGAAAAAATTCCGAAATCCTTTCGTTTCAACATTTTACTGATGTGTTTTACTGATCGCTATAACCGGCCCCTTATATAAGGCAAGTTTTGGATTCGTGCAAAAAAAAATTTTGAGGTAACAATCAAATATGCCATTACGATGAGTGTGAATGGCACAATTCTGTCTGTCTGTCTTTTCGTCTACAGACGGCTGGATCGATTTTTTCAAACTTGGTACATAATGGTTTTTGGTGATTATGCCCACAGGCTTTTTTAATTTTTTTCTTAGAACCAAAAATAACGGTATCTGCCATACAATTTTTTTTTATCAATTTTACATAATCTTTTTTTTCTCAAAAACGGCTCGACAACTTTTATTCAATAAATTTCTTTTACTAAAGGCTTCCTCTAGGTGGAAAACCATTTTTCAGAAAATGGTTATTAATGGAATCTCCCAACGAACCATTTTTTAAATTTTCGATTTTCTCCAAAACGGTTTGACTGATTTCAATAATATTAGTTGTATTGCATATCCAAATAAAATTGTGTGAAACAAAACGACCAACAAACAAAACCAACAAAAAATTACCCAAATCAGTATTAATTAAAAGTTTTTTCTATTCCGATTTTGGACTTTTGTTGCAATTAAGTTCAACTGGTCCCACAAATGTTCATCATCGTGTCCTGTAACCCCGGCTGGGGCATAGGGCGTCAACAAAACGTCTCCATCCTTCACGGTCTGCTGCAAGGTACTTTAGCTGTGGCCACGTCTTTCTCTGGGATTCTGCTTCCGCTAAGACAGTTGATTTCCATGTTGTTCTTGGTCTTCCAACCCGCCGTGCACCCTGAGGATTCCATTCAAAGGACTGCTTTGCAATTTCATCGTTTGGTTTCCTCAGTGTGTGACCAATCCAACGCCATTTACGCTTTCTTATGTCGACGTCCAGCCGCTCTTGACTTGTCCTGCGCCACAATTCCTCATTTGATATTATTTGTGGCCAGCGAATCTTTAGGATGTGGCGAAGACAGCGATTCACAAAAGCCTGCAATTTCTTCGAAATGATAGACGTGACTTTCCAGGTTTCACAAGCATATAACAGCACGGATTTGATATTGGATTCGAAGAATCTCAACTTAGTGCGTAAGGAGATTTGACTTGATTTCCAGATTGGGGACAGAGTACCGAAGGCAGCACGAGCTTTATTTATTCTACTTTTAACGTCCAGATCCGTACCACCGTTTGCAGAGACAATACTGCCAAGGTAGTTGAACTGTTCCACTACTTCAACTGGCGTCTCCTGTAGAATAATACGCTGCTGTGTGGAGCGGCCTGTGAGCATTATTTTTGTCTTTTTGCTGTTTATTCTTAGACCACTCGACTCTCCCTTCACTTGCAGTGTTTGGCACATCCCGTTCAGCCCACTGATGTTATTTGCCAGTAGACATATGTCATCGGCATAGTCTAAATGACTGAGCCTTTCGAACGGTCTCCATTGAATGCCCTGTCGCTCTGCTGTACCTACACTGGCCGTCAATACGTCGTCCATCGCCAGCAGGAAGAGAATTGGCGATAGAACATCCCCTTGTCTCACACCCTGTTGCACTACAAAGGAGTCGGATAGCTGCCCGTTGTGCAAAACAAAACACCTTGCGTTGTTGTAGGACTCTTTAATAATGGCAACTATTTTTGGTGGAATTCCTCTACCAAGCAACGATCTCCATATACATTCTCGGTTAACTCGATCAAAGGCTTTCTCAAAATCCACGAACATGAGGTAAAGCGGTGATTGAAATTCCATCGACTGCTCGAGGACGATACGCAGGGTGTTGATATGGTCGACACACGATCGACCACTGCGGAAGCCAGCTTGATGCCTCTTGAGTGTAGACTCGATTCTCTCCTTTATTCGCTCGAGAATGATGGTTGCCATTAGTTTTGGGAAAACGGACAAAACGGTGATACCACGCCAATTGTTGCAATTCTTTAAGTCACCTTTGTTTGGCAACTTAACAATCACACCATCCTTCCAATCCCTGGGATAGCTTTCGTTTTCCCAAATGTTTTTTATCAACGGATGTAAAATACTAGCCGCTGTTACGGGATCGGCTTTCAGGAATTCAGCTGGTATTCCGTCCAGTCCAGCTGCCTTGTTGTTTTTGAGGAGATTTATTGATGTCTGGATTTCCGATTCTGACGGGGGTTCGATGTCAATACCCTTATAGGACCTGCGCATCTCGTTTAGTTGGGGCACTTCAGCACTCTGCTCAACTGAATCCTCATTTAGCAGGGCACAAAAATGGTCCTTCCATCTACGAAGCTGATCCTCAATTGATACCAAAAGTGTGCCATCCACATCCATTACAGGATGATTGGTGTTGCTTTTTTTCCCGATAACATCTTTGGCTATTTGGTACAATTCCCGGATATCTCCTCTTCTGGCAGCAATTTCCGCATTATCTGCGAGTCCATCTACCTTCACCTCTTGTCACGTCTCACACAGCGATAGACCATCTTATGTGCAATGCGGTACTCTCTTCGCAAGTCAGCCTTTCGTTGAACATCTGCTTCAGCATTTATTTGGATTTTCAACGATTTGCGAAGTTCGATCTTATCCCAGGTGTCTTGGGATATCCAAGAGTCTCTACGTCTCGTTCGCTTGGGTACAGTTTCGGATCCAGCCTCCATAAAAACACTTTTAATTTCACCCCACATCTCATCAATTGTTGAATTCTGGATTCCGTTTAATGACGAGGCTCTGTCGTTAAGGGTGGTGACATAGTTTCGACATATGTTGGGGTCATTTAAAGCATTCGTAATGAATTTTGAGCTCCTTGCTGCATCCTGCGCTGGTTTTTGTACGGCAGCGGTTCGTAGTTTGAGACTCATCAGAACCAAATGGTGGTCGCTTCCCACATCGGCATTTCTTATACTCCGGACATCACACATAGACTTCCTCCATCGCTGCTGAATCATGATATGATCAATTTGGTTTTCGGTTTGACCATCCGGATGCACCCAGGTAATTTTGTTGCACGTCTTATGCTTAAATGTTACCAATTTGTTTTTTTAGATTTTAAAGTCGAAATTTTGGCAACGTCAAAATTCGTTTTGCAAAATTTTATTTTTGAAATTCCACTTTAAAAAAAAATTTGATTTTCCAAATTCTGTTACATAATTCTGACAATAATAAAAAGAAGGTTTGGAAAATGTTAAAAAGGCGTTCTTGTTTCTTCCTTTTTCAATTACCTGTGGCTCGTTTTAAAATTAAAATATTGTATATGTAGATATGGTCGTATTTCGATAAAAGCCAATAAAATATTTTAGTTCAATTATTTATAAAATTAGCAAGAGTTCCTCTTTTTATTGATTCTTAAATTTGGAATGAAATATATTTTATATTTTTATGACAAAAACAATTAATTCTTAGTAAAGATAATATATAGTATTATGTGTTTAAAACAAAGAAAATTCAAGGCAGGTGTATGATATACTCTTACAATATGAAAAAAATTTATTTGTTAACCGAGTTGGAAAATAATTATTCATTTGCGTTTATAAATATGAATTATTTGAGAAAAAACTGAATAAACAGGATTTATAAGTTTGAATTACAGAATACAAAAAAAAAGCAAAAGCAGAAACAACTGAAAAAAGTTGATTTCTAAAAGACATATTCCTTAACAAAAAAAAAAATTGAAGAGCTGAATTTTGAAACCAGAATTTTGTCCACTCCCGATTTTAAATACGAAATTGAGGTCGTGCCTCGTGTTCGCCAAAAATATTTCGTATGGAATTTTTGTGCATGCTTAAAAAATATGTATAGGCTTTGGAAAAGGTTTGTAATCAGAAAATTGTACAAATCTCTCACATTTTTCAACGTTCGAAGACAAGTTTTTAGCGACAATTTGCTTCGTATTCGATCGTAGTGATCCAGAGATCATCCAGGTCGAGAAATGCCATGAGCAGCAATTTTCCAAGTAGGATAAATATCGCGACCGAGTAACTTCTCGATAGTTGAACTACTCATTTTCTTTTTTTAATTGAAGTTAACGAATTTTTCTTTTATATTTAATTCTTTTTTAAGCAAAAATTTGTATTAAAAACGAAAATCTGGGTCCATAACCTGTAAAATATATTAAAAAGACAAAGTAAAAGGCGCGACTTTTCTCGATGAAGGACAAAGGCGTACGGGGGCAGGGGGAGGCAGTTGCCTCCTGACAAATCAAAATATCTTTCACATATTTTTTGCTGATGAATAACAAACCCTTAACGCTAGCAAATTATTCGAGATGTTGAACTTTTATTTTATCAGTGTCCTTTTCTCAACAAAATATCTACATTATGTATATGTACTTGTACATATTAGCAACTGAATTCCTAGCATTTTTTTTTTTTAAGAAAGTAAAATGCTTAATTTGGCATCATAGAACTGGATTTCTGTTCTATTACCGCAGTGCTTAGAAGAAAAAATGTATCTACATTTTTGGCTGCATTGAGTCAGGCCAGTTTTGACAAATTATTTACTTATTATTTTATTTAAAAATATTTATTTTAAAAATGTCGTTTGTAAAAAGAACCTTGCTTTTTTTAATGGGGTTTTCTTTTGGTAACAAAAATTGATTTTTTTCCCCTTCAGATCAGTCAAAACACAGATTTTGTCAATTAAAACCTTCCAATGGGCAAAAAAATCAATTTTTTTTTTGATCGAAAATCAATTTTGCAGATCTGGATTTTTCGGCAGATTTACTCCTCTTTTACTAACACCATTACACACCAGAACAATTGAAAGCCATCAGTTTGACATGTCGCTATAGCTTCATAGACACAAATTATTAACCAATACAATGAAAAAGGAAAATCAATCTGAAATCGTATACCATTCGCGACGAAAAAATCAATTTTTAGATAAAAATCTGAATTTACCAACAGAAAACCCCATAAGAAAAATGCACGTATCTGCTTTTTTTATGAAAAAAAGTTGTTACCACCATCCTACTAGCACTTGAAGATCTGGCAAATTATGTACCTTAGAAAGTAAATTATTTTCTAGTACATATATGTCTCCAAATGCCAGAAATGTATGTAGATTAGGGTAGTCGTTAAAAAAAGTTATATCAGATGGACCTAAATTGGCTCTAAATGAAGAAAAAAATCCCTAATTTTTTCAGATTTGTATATCCCTTATAGTCCCTGTAGGGGTAAACTAAATAGCCGTTCCTTTTTTTGCATAATAGGAAGTTCGTGTAAAATCTGCCAAAAATTCAGAGCATTTTGGTGGGGCAATTTAATAAAATATGTAATTGCATAAAATAGAAAAAAAATATTTACTTAAATTAATAAAACCAATGGCAACACTTACAGTAATGTTTTATAGCATTTTGAAAAGTTGATTTAGGCCCATCCAAATATAAAAACTCAAAAAAACCCATATAACGACCATCCTCATGTAGATACGTTTTCGTTTTAGCACGGCAATATCAGAATAGAAATCTAGTTTTTTATATTTTGAATGAGTCTGCCCCCCCCCCCCCCCCTGATCGAAATCCTGCGTACGCCCTTGATGAAGGATACTGATAGAAGAGTATTTATTGAATGACAGTAGGTACATTGTTCATACATACATACATTAAAATAACAGTCGGGTTACACTTAATAGGGTAAACTAACAGAAAAATCAGATGAAGAAGAATACAAACACAAACAATAAGAGAATTATTATTTTTGTTATTGTGGACTGTATTGAAATAAATTCATGTTAAATGGCCTTTTCGATTGGCAATCCAGGAGCGTTCGGAGTGCGTGTAAACCCTTTATAAAGTGTTCTATTGGCATTCAGAATGACAGTTCTTCTCCTGAAAAGAATAGAAAACGATTCTGGATTTCATTTCAGAATCGAAACCAGTGCCGAGATTCAGCTATTTCAGCGAGTGAGATGAGATGACTCGCCTTACTCGCAGACTCATCTCACTTCACTCGCAAAAGTGATTCAGCTATTTAAGTGAAATGAGTAAGTTCGAAATTAGTTTCGAACATGAGACAAAGAGTAAATATAAAAGAGCTAAATTCTACCTCCTTGTAACACTCGTTATGCAAAACGAAATGAAACAACAAATACAACAATGTAAACATTGGAATTTTTAATAATGGAGTTTGGAGTATCTTTTGTTTCAATTAATTTTTTGTTTGTCATAATTAAAGTTTAATGTCAGTTTTACCCTTGAGAAATAAAAAGTTTAAAAGTGTTGAAAGTGAATAGAATCACAGATAATAGAGTTACATAGATATTGCATTCAGTGCAAATAAAAATGACAACTTTTTCAATCGACTATTTTAAGCGATTTGTCGGAGCCAAACCATGCAACCTTATCAAACAGAGCAGAATGTAACCCACAGAACACGATCATCCCCAAAAAACGTCGACCAGTGAGTTTAATTCCAAGATACACATATTTCGATTTAACTTCGGATACCTATGCAACCCTTTTGAGCATAATTCGTGTTCGATCATTCTTGTCACACACAGACACATGCACACATTTTTGTTTCATAATCCAACTACAGCTACAGCCCTCTTCATCTTCTACTATAAAAACCATAGTCGGTTGAGAGTAACTGCGATCTGTGGGGTGTGATGTCGTCGTTGTGTATTTGTGTGTATATGTATGTAGGTATCTATCTTTTGTTCGGCGCGGTAGCTTCTGTATTGTTTTTTTTGTTATGGTTGTTGCTCCTTTTTAAAGAAATCTCTTTTGTTTATTACTGTTGGCCTTGGCGGTAGAACAAATAACAAAAGCTTGTGAAGAAATGATCAGCAGTAGAGAAGGCTTGCGTGATCGGTAAAGGGGTAGCGTGGTGGAATGAAGGTTAGCTTTGGCATATACATTATGTACATACAAATACATACATATTTATTTTTTTGGATCGATACTTACATTTATTGCTTTGATGGAACATGAACAACTGATTTTTGGAAACTGCCACCCTCACCATTAACTGCCAAACTATTGGCTTTCGACGAGAAATGTTAAGAATTCAGAAATGAACAATTATTTTGACTTTTTTTCTCTTTGAGAAATATGAATCGAAAATAATTTTGACAAACATACACATAGTACAAGTTGCTTGGTAATTTAGAGAATTTATATTATGAAAATAGGTGTGCAAGTTATTATAGAAAAATGTAACGAAGATTTAAACTCGTTCATTTAATTGCTTAAGCAACTCATAAAATTGCTTAGATCTCAAAAATAAGAACTCTGGTAATCTTATGTAGTGATAACGAGTAATGAATAAGTATTGTACATATACATATATGTACATACATGCAAACAGAAATTTTAAATCGTAGGAGAGGTTTTTATAAAGGTGTATTTTTTATTAATAAAGTTTACTAAGCATAAAAAAAGAAAGTTTGGTAGGTAGGTAGGTAAGGCAGTTTCTAGTATTTATTAATACATATACGAATATAATAATAGGTACATACAATTCAAACTCTAGTTTAAAAAACATTTAAGTAGGTTCTGCATATTTTTACTTGAAAAATATACGAAATTTTGATCAATCATATCTTGCGATGATAGGGAAGATAAAAAAAACATGGGTCTCGCAATTGGATGAGAAACCATATCGCTTTTTTCGATTATCTTAAAACTGTTTAGCTGATTTGAATCATATTTTTTCATGGAAGAGCTTACAAAAAGTTAAGGTAATGTAAGTAAAAATATTTTTTGGATTTTCAAAAAACTATCTTTTAATTTTTTTGTTGAAAGCTCAATATTTAGAAAACAACTAGGAAGGTTTTTTGAAACTAAGTACTTAATGGTTTTTTAACACTTAAGAATACATATGTATAAACAAAAATTTCTTTTTTATGCACAAAAAAAAAACAAATGTTAAAAAAATGGCTCCTACGATTAAGATAATTGTAAATGTTTCCATGCTTAAAAACTTAAACCAAAATCTGGAATAACGAAATCTGGCATTTTTAAATCTCGAATAACGAAATCTCGCAAATTAAAAATCTTGTTTTTCATAATCTCGCAATTACAAAATCTCGCTTTTTACAATCTCGCATTTACATCTCGAACCTAAAAATCTCGAAAATTTCAACCAAAATCTCACAAATCGAAATCTCGCAAATTCAAATTTAAGAGCAATGAGTCGCACAAGGCTTTTAGAAATGAATCTATAGATTATCTATTATTATATTATGAATCTATAGATTATAGAAGTATAACAGTTTGGTCTAAAAGAACTCAGACACTGGATTATATATTTTGCAGTAGGTAGAATATCTTGCAAAATTGAATTGCATTGCAACAAAAACATTTTTTTAATAAAAATCTCGCAAATTTAAATCTCGCGCGAGATTTGAATTTGCGAGATTTTGATTAAAAAGATGTTTTTGTTGCAATGCAATTCAACTTTGCGAGCTTTTGATATGCGAGATTTTAGTTTGCGGGATTTCGTTATTGCGAGATTATTAAAAGCGAGATTTTATAATTGCGGGATTATGAAAAGCGAGATTTTGTAACTGCGAGATTTCGCTATGCGAGATTTTGATTTGCGAGATTACGTAGCCAATCAAAACTTAAATGGTCTACCAGTATTTATACAAAAACATTTTTTATCATTTTTTTGAAACAAAGCCACCCATAGAAGGTTTTTTTTTTATTTTTATTTTCTCATTATCATTATCGGTTGAACGAATTTTAATTAAATTTTGTATTCGAAAACCTCCAAAAAGTTAAAATAATCTTGCACATCAACACTTTCAAAAAGTATTTTATGAATTTAAAACCAAAATTAAAATATTTTTTGAAAATTCAAATGTTATTTCAAAATCGGGTTGATTTTTTTTGTTTTAATATACCTACATAATATTTATCTACATATTAATAATTACTTAAAATTTGCCCAAATATTTTCTTCTCGTTCCTCACTTACTTTAACTAGCTTTAATTCTTTAAACTGTAATCCTTTGCTAAGAATTAAATCTATTTCTTTTATAATTCAGCCGTCACGTAGTAAAGCCGTTATTTCATCAAATCCCTTATTATATTAAACTTAAACTACTTGAATTTAAACATTTTAGACTAAGAGCCCACAGCAAATTTGTGGGTGTCAGTGAAAGCAAAAAAAGAAGTAGGTATTGGCGTCGAAAGCTTCAATAAAGGCTATTCAAAAGATCAAAGTCTTGCAGTCCGCAACTGGGGCCTTTGTGATTAGACAGTGCATCAAAACAAAAAATAGGAATGCAACTTCGAGGATAATCGTGTTAGCCAAAATTGGTTTTCACCCCTCCTACAGTTTAAACTGAAGGAATATGTCTGTCTCTTTCATATGTTAATAATAATAGTTTGAATTATTAAAAAAAATTATGCGCAGGTACTTGGTGTAGTACCGAAATTTGTGACGGAATTAAAAAAAAAAGTTGTGAAATACTCCATACAATTTCCTCTGTATTTCAAAAGCAAAACAAAAAATGTTTTGACTAAAGCAATATATCTGCCTCGCTTATTTGTTAATTTTTGTACTCTTTTTTATTTGAAAAAAAAATTATAGCAGACACCTGGTGCAGTACCTACATTTATAACGAAATTTAAAAAAAAAGCCCTTTGAAAAACTCCAACAAATTTAGCAGTATTTTAAGCCACTTTTAACAAAAACAATACGTCTGCCTCTTTGTTCTGTGAATTATTTTATCCTATTTTACCAAAAAAAAAAAATTATAGCTTACACCTGGTGCAGTACCTGCATATAAAACGGAATTTTAAAAAAAGGCCTTTGAAAAACTCCAGCAAAAAAAAATATTTTGACTCAAGCAATATATCTGCCTCGCTTATATCTTAGTTTTTATACTCTTTTTATAATAAAAAAATTATAGCAGACACATGGTGCAGTACCTGCATTTATAACGGAATTTAAAAAAAAAGGCCTTTGGAAAACTTCATAAAAAATAAGCAGCCTCTTCGTTCTGTGAATTTTTGTACCTTATTTTATTGAACAAAAATTACAGCACACACCTGGTGCAGTACCTGCATTAATAACCGAATTTCCAAAAAAGGGTTGAAAAAAGATCTGCTATATTTCAAAGGCAAAAAAAGTGTTTTTGGTAAAAGTGGCTTAAAAATACTACTAAATTTATATGGAGTTTTTCAAAGGGCATTTTTTTAAACTCCGTTATAAATGCAGGTACTGCACCAGGTGTCTTCTAATAAAAAAGAGTACAAAAATTAACATATGTATAAGGGAGGCAGATAGGTATAATGCTTCAGTCAAAACATTTTTTTTTTGCTTTTGAAATACAGAGGAAATTGTATATGTAGTATTTCAAATTTTTTTTTTTTTAATTCCGTTACAAATTTCGGTACTTCACCAAGTAATATAAATAAAAAAAATATATGTAAGACTTTGATTTTTTAGCATCTTTAAATGAAGCTTTCGACGCCTATACTTCTTTTTCTTGCTATCACTCACACCCAAAATCTGCTGTGGGATCTCAGTTTTTTTAAGAAAACCACTCGTCAAAGAAAAATTTAAGCATTTCAAAAAATATATTTTTTTAATTTGTTACTTTCACAAAAAAAAAAATATATTTCAACTCAATATCATGCCCTTGTATACGCACTTGTATTAAAATTCTATTAATTGTTCCTACCACCTCTCCTATTAAATTAACCCTAACATTATTAAGAAGGGGTTTCGGTAATTACCTTGCTGAACCTTCATATTATTTTCAAATAATAAAATTTGTAGTCATTTTTTGAGAACTATTCAAAATTATTTTTTGTACCCCTCTCGTCTACGTAAGTGTTTTTCTACCAACAAAAATGTTTACCTACACTAAAATGTATTCTGTTCATTTTTCTTCTCAAATGCCTTTCTCTTATCCAGACAAAATGTAGCCAACCTTGATAAAGAAGTATTTCATACAGCGATACAGCGTTCACATTTCACAATGCAATATAAAATATACATACACAGTAGCGGATCCAGGATTTGGCGGTGGGGGGTTTGGAGTTCCCTTAGACACATCTTTTGAAAAAAAATTTAATCATATACGAATGCCCTACCAACCCAAATGTTCTTTTCTCAAAAAGTAGGCTAGTCGGAAGAAAGAAGAAGAAGAGAAGAAGAAGAAGGAAAAAAGATTTTGTATAATGCAAAAATATATGTATGTAGGTACTTAATAGGAAAATTCTGCAAATTTTATGATTGGAAATGGAACATCTGGTGATTAGTAAGCTTCGGCTACTTTAACTAGTTTCTCCACAAAGACACATTGTATAAAAAAGTTGTTAGGATATATTTATAGAGACTTTAAATAAGTAGGTAGGAACCTATCATCATCATCGTGTCCTGTAACCCCGGCTGGGGCATAGGGCGTCAACAAAACGTCTCCATCCTTCACGGTCTGCTGCAAGGTACTTAAGCTGTGGCCACGTCTTTCTCTGGGATTCTGCTTCCGCTAAGACAGTTGATTTCCATGTTGTTCTTGGTCTTCCAACCCGCCGTGCACCCTGAGGATTCCATTCAAAGGACTGCTTTGCAATTTCATCGTTTGGTTTCCTCAGTGTGTGACCAATCCAACGCCATTTACGCTTTCTTATGTCGACGTCCAGCCGCTCTTGACTTGTCCTGCGCCACAATTCCTCATTTGATATTATTTGTGGCCAGCGAATCTTTAGGATGTGGCGAAGACAGCGATTCACAAAAGCCTGCAATTTCTTCGAAATGGTAGACGTGACTTTCCAGGTTTCACAAGCATATAACAGCACGGATTTGACATTGGATTCGAAGAATCTCAACTTAGTGCGTAAGGAGATTTGACTGGATTTCCAAATTGGGGACAGAGTACCGAAGGCAGCACGAGCTTTATTTATTCTACTTTTAACGTCCAGATCCGTACCACCGTTAGCAGAAACAATACTGCCAAGGTAGTTAAATTTTTCCACTACTTCAACTGGCGTCTCCTGTAAAATAATACGCTGCTGTGTGGAGCGGCCTGTGAGCATTATTTTTGTCTTTTTGCTGTTAATTCTTAGACCACTCGACTCTCCCTTCACTTGCAGTGTTTGGCACATCCCGTTCAGCCCACTGATGTTATTTGCCAGTAGACATATGTCATCGGCATAGTCTAAATGACTGAGCCTTTCGAACGGTCTCCACTGAATGCCCTGTCGCTCAGCTGTACCAACACTGGCCGTCAATACGTCGTCCATCGCCAGCAGGAAGAGAATTGGCGATAGAACATCCCCTTGTCTCACACCCTGTGGCACTACGAAGGAGTCGGATAGCTGCCCATTGTGCAAAACAAAACACCTCGCGTTGTTGTAGGACTCTTTAATAATGGCAACAATTTTTGGTGGAATTCCTCTACCAAGCAACGATCTCCATATACATTCTCGGTTAACTCGATCAAAGGCCTTTTCAAAATCCACGAACATGAGGTAAAGCGGTGATTGATATTCCATCGACTGCTCGAGGACGATACGCAGGGTGTTGATATGGTCGACACACGATCGACCACTGCGGAAGCCGGCTTGATGCCTCTTGAGTGTAGACTCGATTCTATCCTTTATTCGCTCGAGTATGATTGTTGCCATTAGTTTTGGGAAAACGGACAAAACGGTGATACCACGCCAATTGTTGCAATTCTTTAAGTCACCTTTCTTTGGCAACTTAACAATCACACCATCCTTCCAGTCCCTGGGATAGCTTTCGTTTTCCCAAATGTTTTGTATCAGCGGATGTAAAATACTAGCCGCTGCTACGGGATCGGCTTTCAGGAATTCAGCTGGTATTCCGTCCAGTCCAGCTGCCTTGTTGTTTTTGAGGAGATTTATTGATGTACGAATTTCCGATTCTGACGGGGGTTCGATGTCAATACCCCTATAGGACCTGCGCATCTCGTTTAGTTGGGGCACTTCAGCACTCTGCTCAACTGAATCCTCATTTAGCAGGGCACAAAAATGGTCCTTCCATCTACGAAGCTGATCCTCAATTGATACCAAAAGTGTGCCATCCACATCCATTACAGGATGATTGGTGTTGCTTTTTTTCCCGATAACATCTTTGGCTATTTGGTACAATTCCCGGATATCTCCTCTTCTGGCAGCGCTTTCCGCATTATCTGCGAGTCCATCCAACTTCACCCTCTTGTCACGTCTAACACAGCGGTAGACCATCTTATGTGCAATGCGGTACTCTCTTCGCAAGTCAGCCTTTCGTTGAACATCAGCTTCGGCATTTATTTGGATTTTCAACGATTTGCGAAGTTCGATCTTATCCCAGGTGTCTTGGGATATCCAAGAGTCTCTACGTCTCGTTCGCTTGGGTACAGTTTCGGATCCAGCCTCCATAAAAACACTTTTAATTTCACCCCACATCTCATCAATTGTTGAATTCTGGATTCCATTTAATGACGAGGCTCTGTCGTTAAGGGTGGTGACATAGTTTCGACATATGTTGGGGTCATTTAAAGCATTAGTAATGAATTTTGTGCTCCTTGCTGCATCCTGCGCTGGTTTTTGTACGGCAGCGGTTCGTAGTTTGAGACTCATCAGAACCAAATGGTGGTCGCTTCCCACATCGGCATTTCTTAAACTCCGGACATCACACATAGACTTCCTCCATCGCTGCTGAATCATGATATGATCAATTTGGTTTTCGGTTTGACCATCCGGATGCACCCAGGTAATTTTGTTGCACGTCTTATGCTTAAATACAGTCCCACCTATGACAAGACGATTCGCGTTACAAAAGTCGACAAGCAAGTCACCATTTTCATTCCGTGACCCCACGCCATTTCTTCCCATCACGCGTTCCAGTCCGTAATTGTCTGAACCGACTTGGGCATTAAGGTCTCCCATAACGACTATGATGTCGGCTCTCGGAACACTACTGTAAACCAAGTTAAGATGAGTGTAGAACGCGGTTTTGTCTTCCTCGGTCGCTTCATTTGTGGGGGCGTAGCACTGAATAATTGTGACGTTACGAATTTTTTAACGAAACCTTGCTGTCATTAATCTCGCAGAAATGGGCGCCCATGAGATCAAACAACGCCTCGCTTCTTCGTTCAACATAATTCCGACGCCATGCAGTCTTTGGCCACCCTCTCTTTCATCATCGCCGGAATACAGCATTCTCGTCTGTCCAGTGTCTGATCTGTATTCAGCTCTTCCTCTCCACTTAGTTTCGCTTATGCCCAGGATACTGATCTTTAGGCGAAGCATTTCACGCTCAACCTGCTCGTATCTACCATCGCTGTACAAGGATCGAACGTTCCATGCTCCGATTTTCGTACGTATGCGGTAGCCAAAAGTAACATTTGCGCTTCTTGAAAGACTTCTTCTATTTGTCAACGATTCATTTATTATTATGGCGTCTTGATTGACGCTCGTACATGAAGGATGCCGCACCCCCAAATCCGATGTGCGGTTTACTGCAGCCGAAGCTACAGAAGGATTTTCTATAAAAAGATTACCTCTTGGGGACTCATTTCCATTTGTTGTCATAATTCATGTATTTGCATATATCCTTCCACCATGGTGTTTTCCGAGATATGATTAATAACATACATAAGCTCAGATTTGACAGGCACACCCGCCTTTTGTATGGTCAAACACATAACTGCTCGAGGCCGCCCACTATGGGAAAACAGACGCCTTTTGTAGCCGCCCAATATGGGTTACAGACGCTACCTGCTGCTGCCGTTGGCCTTTTACCAAAAAAAAGCTCCTCCGCCACCAGACTATCATGCCGTTGACCGCCACCTGCAGTTCATCCGCCTTAAGGGGGCTTTTAACCATCCCGAGGACAAGTTTGTGCCCTGACCAGCATAGCTGGGTTGTCTGCTTATCCCGGCATCCATTCGGTCCCCCTGCACGTTAGCGTTACCTATACCTATCTTTAATTTGAATATTTTTTGTAGGATTTATAAAACCTCATCCTAAAGTACTTGGTTTAACTGTAGACAGCCGTCCACCTCCGAAAAGTTATTGATAAACTTTGTAGGTTACCTTTGTCCTAAATTTTTTTTACTTGATTTACTAGCATATTTAAATAAAGAATAATTTTGAACTAATGAGAAGTTTTAAGAAACTTTCTAACAAGTAACCGTCTAAGAAAATCAAATAGCTACGATTAAAAGAGTCACAGTGCAGCCTTTATTTATGTTTTAGACACTAACGTAAGATCCGTACGAAAGTTAAATGGAAAAAATTGAAACAAAAGAGCGTACGCAAGGGGGCAGCTAGATGTGCCCCCCCCCCCAATCAGAAATTATTTCATACTAGCTGGCCCGCCCCGGCTCCGCCCGGGTAGACAAAAATTTCGAGACAAAATTAAGAGAAGAAAATTCTAATTATGTGTCCTCGATTAATCGAATTCCGGATAATCCAGATTCGAATTAGGGAAATATGGATTCATTTTTATTTATATACCTAATTAGTTTTAAGGCTCAAAATGTCAAAGATCCGGTTGAAACCCGTTTTAGATAAAAGCTATTTTTTACCCCAAAATCATTATAGCAGCCAAATTTCTTCTGAAAAATACTTAGAAAAAAGTATATCACAATACCGAATTTCGGCCCCACTGTACGCCGCCGCCGTTTAAGCTGGATTTACACCTTCGTTGTTATCGTCCGTGTACGTTGTTCATTTTTGCCTGTACGCGGAACAAAGCAGGTGTAAATGATAACACCGAACACGAACAACGAAGAAGTTCAAAGACGTTTTGAATTTTGGATGAACTTTACTCGTTGTTCGTTGTTTGTGGAACGACGTTCACCAAATGAAGAACGAAGAAGGATGTACATCCATCTGGCATCTGGCTTTAAGCTGTTGTGTGCTTTAAAATGCAAAGAAATAAAATGAAGATCAGCTTTGGATTTCTCTTGGTCCATTTAATTAATGTCGTCCTCATAGAAGTATAAAGGTAATAATATTGGTATAACGAAAAGACTTTTTTCATTTTTTGCTGACGAAGTTTTGAATAAAGGCTTATTTTCAATAAAAAATTTTAATTTAATTTTTCGACACGATTTTTTTTTTTTAAATGATGCACTTATGTTTCTTTGCAAATAAGCAACCACCAGAGCAACTTTCAATTATTTCCAAATTAAAGACATACACTCTAATTTAATTATTACGTAAATAAAACCTGGCAGCGTTTCAATTGCATTATTGCATTGTTGTGGTTTAAGGGCCGTCATAAGGCTGCAAGGTCGATGGCATGCAGCGAACGAATAAAAAGTGTAAGGTACAAATTTTTTTTTTTTTTTGTTGCATCTTGAAAATACATTGTGTTGGTCAAAGGGCCGTGGCATCGCTGCGGTGTTGGTGGCATCTGGCATGTAGTTTGCACCGATCCCAACAGTACGTCGACAAAATTTTGAGCAAGGCTTTCACCACTTTTAAGACTACATACATACATATATAATTTATTGTTCTAATTTAATGGTCTGACACTTTTAAAATCGATTATTTCTACTTGTTTGTAATTATTTCCTATATATCAATTTTTTGTTTCGACATAATTTTCCCTTAATTTCATTCTTTTTTTAATATTTTAAGGATACCGTTAACATTTTTACAATTAAAAGTAGCCTAGATTACTCCCAGAGTTGTCCACTACATGTATGTAAAGTGTCATTATAACCTGTTCTGCTGTTTTGAAGGTTACCGCGGACAAACAGACAGACAGACAAAAATTTTTTAAATGATGCAGTTATGTTTCTTAGCAAGTAAACAACAACCTTATATCAAAAACTTGAAATTATTTCAATATTAACGACAGACACTCCAATTTTATTTATATGAATAGATGTATAGATATAGATATTATTCAATTTTTCTTCTTTTGATGAACACATTTTAAAGCAAGATTTCTGTAATAACGCTATTTTTTTAATGAGTTTGCTGCCACCTAATTGAAATCCGACGTACGTCATTGTATCTCACCTATCTAATTCTTAAAATTTAATTCCTATAGAAGAGAATGCTATAAATGGCAAGAAAGAAAGGTAATTAAGCTCCCTTTAAAAAGACAATTGCAAATTTTTTGTACAAGTAGCTGTTCCAAGAAATTAGCTAAATCATGTTTTGCAATCCCCTTTTTGTGAATTTGACGAAAAAAAATGAATTTGGATGTTCTGTACCTATTCCACCTAAAATGACTTTAGTCCATGTGGATTGGTATTTCGAACATAAAAACACATGTTCAACATTCCGATCATTAGCTATTTTAATACGCATTCCATTCATATTTTTTGTCAATTCAAACCTTACAGTTTGACGACAAAAATGCATATTACACGTTTTAAATAAAAACAAATTTACCGTTACAGCGAATTCTTACATTAAGAAATTGAGTTCAAAGTGAATTGAAATTTTTTCTTATTTCATTTAATGAATATTGTTCGCTGGAAGAGCTCTCTAATCTTTCGTTAGAGCACAAGGGAAATCAAAAGAGAAACTATGATCAAAAATCGCTTCGTCTTAAAGCAGTCTTTAAAATCATCAAAATATCCTTCGGCACATGGAAACAATCTGAAATAAAAACATAAGTTTTAATTTCTAAACTAAAACAATATTTTAATGTAATCATGCAAACTATCCATATCAAAGTTATTCAGCCCGATTACCTACAGCATCCGTCGAATGAACTGCGGAGCGAATCAGACTGAATTTTGACATTTTTACTATGAAAAAAATGTCAAAATTGGGCGTGACTCATTCGCCGGATTCTGTAATCAGGCTGATTTCTTACACCGGAAACTGAGTTTTTAAACTTAAGCCCCAAAAGTTATGTGGGCTTAGCTAGGTCCGAAAAATATCAAGAGGAGTTTAAGAAAAAGCTAACATTTATTCGTTTTGTCAAGGTTAATGTGATCTTCAAGAAATACCGATACCCAAAGAAATCTAGGTAAATAAAATAGCATGAAAGTCAACCTCACTGGTTTCAATATAAGGGCTTGAAAAAAAATACAGCATTTAGGTATGCATACTTACTAGCCCCAAACTTGTTATTTGTTTAGTCCGATTCCTTAGGATCTTAGAAAAAACCTAAATTTTTTCCCTGGACTTCAGTAATTAACAACAGCTTCCATGCAAATTTTTTAGCTCTTGCCTCTTGCTTTCGTTGGATTTCCTTAATGCCTGAAAAACACAGCTATTATGCAAATTTGTTAGCCCTAACAGTGTTATAGTTTTCATCTGATTCCCTTGCACGCTTAGGAAAACGCTTCGTAAAGGCTTAGCCCCAAGCCTTTTTGTCTTATACCTTTAAGGCTTGGAATAAATAGAGCCTACGTAGGTATATTTTATTTTTTATGTAATCGTCTTTTTTTATCTAATTCTCTTGGGGCTTCGAAAAAAAGCACAGCTTGCATATAATATGGTTCAGCCCAAAACAACTCATTCAATTTTCCTAGGGCTTGGCAAAACACAGCTCACATGTAAATTTTTGTAGCCACATCGTAGTTTTGTTTGTCTAAATTTCTTCTGAATCAGCCGTGGGGGGGGTTTCAGCCCCTATAGCCCCCCCTCTGGATCCGCCACTGTACATACATACACATAAAAAACTTAGGTACCTACATTTAAATACTCAACCAAAATAAACTAAAAACAGGAACAAACACACACAACAAAAAAAAAATAAAACACAACAAGCAACTTGATACTCAAACACAATTTAAGGTAACATCAAGTTTAAGTATTATTCACACGAGTTCGATCAAACTGGACGTAGAGGTACGTCCCAGTCGTTTGAAAAATTGTCATTTTTTTTTCCTCTGCGTGCGATATCTATGGAACTATAGTATCTGTGATAGAATATAAATTTATTTAATATATATATGTGCATAGTATGATAATAAAATAAAATTAAAGTATCAATAAAAGGGTAGTTGTTTTTATCTACGTTGTTGTTTTTTATTTCGTTTCCTATCCATGAATAGGAATTCTTGAGAAAAGCACATATACCTATCCAAAACTAGAAATTTACTAACACATACATCAAGTCACTGCGGAAATATCTGGCGAGTAATCTGACATTTCATTTCACTCGCTCACTCACTCCCTTTTGCTAACTGAATTGATTTTCGACGAAAAGTGACTCATCTCACTCACTCCCTGCGGCTTCGAATTAGCTGAATCTCGACACAGAGCTACTCACACATTCAAACACATAGTTGTCAAAGTGTTGTCAAATATTGCAAAAAGTAAATTTTTAGCTAAAAATAAGTAAATTTCACACATTTTACTGTTTCTAAGAACAATTATTTTCCGTTTAGAATATTATTTTCCCATTTTCTTTATTGAAAATTATCATACTCGTTCATAATTGTGTCCGCCAAGTTTCCAAACCTGAATACCTAGTTCGGCATCCGCATGTGAAGTTGCACAAATACAGGGATACGAAAACTTCAAATCAAACTGCATGTGCCTGATTGTTTTATTGGTGTTCCGGATCGGAGAGCTCTTCCGAATTGCCAATCGAAAAGGCCATAAGGTTTTTGTACCGCATATATAATTAGTGTCGATAATCATCGACCAAAATATTGTGTCTTAGAAGGGTAACGACAGCATCTAACTGATGAGCCCAATTGTTTTGGCTGGGAACGCAATTGGACTAAAGGTCATAAAAACCTTAAACAAGAAAAATCAGATAGCAATCCTTCGAACGCGGCAACCCCCTTACAGACTGTGGTTTCTGAACTTCACTAGCCCCAAATCAATCAACTATATACACAAATTTGTATTTTGTATTTGGCTGATGGTAGGTAGCTCACTCCCCGACTAAAATATTTGATAATTTTTCGGAAAACACAGATGATGATGTTTGTTTTTTAAATCCTATCGTCTTAGTTTTGATCTCATTAGATTCAGCACTAGAAATTATCCTACATAACATAACACATAAGTTCAAAAATTCAAAAATAAGAACAAAAAGCCTTTACCTCCATCCTTCAACAAAAAAAAACACCCTTTTATAAACATATAGCTACATAGATGTATTTAAAGTCCACTGAAATGTTACAAAATTTTGAAAGAACCTAGCATTTTGGGTGCGACAAGGTTTTTTCCTTTTGATATGTAGGGGAGGTAGGTGTGAGTAGGGGAAGTGGGGCAAGACCGAACATTGGGGCAAGACCGTTTTCGTACTATGTTGTATGAAAAAAAAAAAATAAAAATGGGAACACTTAAAACGAAAAACACGTGGCTGCTTTTGGTATGATCATTCATGTCAGCCAGTATGAGCTAGTTCGGTTGAGACCACGAGAAGTTATACGATTGTATTTGTGGTTTTTCGTCAAAACGTTATCGTTCGGGTGTAATGTAAGTTCTGTTCTCAAGAGTAAAATAATCAAAATAATTAACTTTTTTATTTCTGTTACTAGACAGTGCATACTGAAAATTATTATTTGTGAGCGAAAAGGAGACATAAAGAAAAAAATTTAAAAGAAACACTGTGAACTTTAGATAAGATCTGAATGGGACAAGACCGCATATGGGTGGTCTTAGCCCTATGGGTCTTTCCCCCAATGTCTTGAGTTGCTTATTTGTTTCTTTTGTCGTAGAATATTAATTTTTTTTGTATGTTTTAGAGTCAAATATGGTACGAAATTACATTCGGAAACAACCCGGCAGTCATGGTAGGAATTCGAGATGAAAAGTGCACTTGATGCCGTTCTAAACAACGAGATGGGATTTGAGAAAGCTTGTCAGGCCTTTAATGTCCCTTAAAGCACTCTTAGGGACAGAGATATAAGAAAGAAGTCGACAAATCCAATACTCTTGAAAACTGTTGATGCTCTAGCTGCACCAGACAACATACCATCAACGTCAACAGCTACAGCCTTCAATTTCTCTTCTCCAAAAGAGCTTGTGAAGATACCTTTTGGGAAGAGAATTTCTTCTCAAAGAAAGACAAGGCAAGGAAAAACGGCGGTATTAACCCGTTCTCCGTATAAAGCTGAGCTGGAAGCCCTAATTGCTGATAAAGGACAGAAAAAGCAAGTCACCGTGAAACCCGGCAAAAAAGCTAAGCGACAGGCTCGATCGAATTTTCCTGTAAATGAGGGTGAGGACATTGGTGTAACAGACTGCAACTGCATCTTCTGTCTGGACCTTTATTCTAGATCAAACCAAGACATTACATATGTCTGTGACTTTTGCAAATAGATCCCATATTAAAGGAAAAACGGTCTTGCCCCCAAACAAATTTGATAGGGCGGTCTTGCCCCCATGTTTTTTTCCCGATGTTTTTTAAAAGTTTGTATCTTTTTTTGAATAATTTATTTATTAACTTCCAATTGGAAGTTATTGTAATTGGTCCGACTTGTCGAATCGAAAATTTTGACATATCTTCGAGTTTCGAGCTCCTTAGAATCCGAATCCATCATTTTAAGAAAGATGTCTGTGTTTGTATGTACGTTCGTGCGTTCGTACGTTCGCTCGCTTTTTTTCGTTCACCATATCTCAAGAACGAATAAAGATATCGACTTCGGATGAATTTTATTTAATAGATAGTAGTTTCATAACGTGCAGAAAGGACTTTAAACAAAATTGAATTAGCGGTTTTTTTTTACTATAGCAATTTAAAAAAATAGTTGTTGAATTTCTTTAGTCCTGAATATCTCGAAAAGAAATCATCATTCGGGTTAATTTTATTTTACGCGTATTGACGACATCAAGAATTGGTAAAAATATAGAAACATATCAGCCTATAGTTTTTTTTAAATACAAAAAAAGTTGCTAAAAATTTTCGATAAAAGTTGTTTGGCTTAAATATCTTGAAAACAAACAATGATATTGGCTTCGAATTTTAGTTTATACACTAGGTTATATGTATATAAAAATCGATAAAATTTTAATAAATATTGAATTAAGTTTTTTTTTTTAAAAGCAAAAAAAAAAAAACTGCAAGCAATTTTACCAATGTTGAAAATTTGTTGTTTGCCTCAAATATCTTGAGAACAGACAATGATATTCCGTGCGTTCAAGGATTCAGATATCTGAATTTTCGGGGCTTGTGATTGGTCAGCTATCATAAAAATTCTGAAAATTCAGATGACTTTTAGTTACGTTTGCTTACGTTTTTCAGAAAAAAATTTTCATCTGAAAATTCAGATGACAGCTAAAAAACTAGACAAAAAAAAAGATCTGCACATAGAAATTGGACTTTATAGTCATTGCAGTTATTTTTGTGGTCTGTTGTCGGCATGGTACGGCATGTTGGCCTTTTGATTTTTGTTTTTTTTTTTTTTTAAGTAATATGATAAATTTATTGTTATAAATACTGTTGTTTTTACACCGCGTTTTGGATTTAGTTTTTATTTAACAAAATAACAGGAAATGATAGTTTTCACCGATTTTATTAATAATAAATTGGGATCGGTGGAAGAGCCCGAAGAAGACATTCATTTGGGAGTAAAACGTGTTAAGATTTGTTGGTTGGCTTCAACTATTTTCGAAAGTATTAATCCAATTTTTTTTTTTTATTCGAGGTACTGCCTCTTGCGAGGAACTGACAAATCCTCCGAGTATTCTTGTCATGAAAAAGTGCTTCTCATTTAGCCGTTCGGACTCGGCAAAAAACTGTAGGTCCCCTCCATTCCTGCCAACAAACACGCACACAGGAATGGTTGTGAGTTGTAAGTCACTAGGCCCTGGTTCTCCATGAGCTGTTGCGCCACCCAATTTATTTATTTATTATAATCCATATAAAAACAAAGAACAAGCGTTTTCCAGTCAACTTATATATAACTTCATTCCAGGGTCACTAATTTTTGGTTTAAACTTAATTTCAATTTTTGATTTCCAACAAAAAAAGTACTTTTTATATTCGTTTCCAGTAAAATCAAAAAGTAAACACAATATTTTGACAGAAAAGAAAAATATGACATTTGGCTGAAATTTCAGATTTTTTGTGCGTTCAACGTTACGTTTCAGTACTGAATAGTGAATTTTCAGATTTCTGTCGTTGAACGCGGGCATTGGCTTCCGGTTAATTTAGTTCTAAATACTAGATTAAAATAAATTGATAATTGAAAGCTTTTGCAAAAAAATTCAACAAACAGTTTTTTAAAAGCGAAAAAAATACAAGAAACTTTACTTACCAAAAATTGTTGAACATTTTCTTAGTCTCAAATATCTTAAGAACAAACATTGATATGGGCATTGGGAAAGTTTTGCTCTGCATACTAGTTCAAATTTGTAAAAGAAGTAATAAACAGTTAATAGAAAAAGGCTACAAACATTTATTCAACAATATTTTTGTCTCTGATATCTCGAAGGCAAGCCAATCTTTAGTCTTCGCGTTCTTGCATATTGAACACCTGAAAAAGTTTTCGAAGATCGAAAATCGGCGATTTTTTAATAAAAAACTAATATTGGGCCTCTAGCTTCGGAGGGCACCAATGGGAAGTTACTAGTGTGGGTCGAACCAAGCCTCTTTTTTATTATAATGATCAAAGTTTCTAAGAGAGTTATAAATCTACATGAATAAAGAATTTATTTATTTTTAAAGATGGTTTTTATCAGTTTTTAAGGCAGTCAAACACTAAATGTGCGGTCTTGCCTCCACTTCCCCTATAAAGCCCGATTGGGGTTGGGGTTTAATAAAGCTACCATTTAGCCGCCACCTTGAAAAAGGGTGTGGAAAATAACTTCCACGATGTCTTGAGCACTGTTAGCTTCACACAAATTTTATTTTAATTTTCTTTGTAGAAAATTAAATTCTCCAAAATTTACATCTAGCATACTTTTTTGTCGTAAAATTGAAAATAAGAAAGTTATAGATAAAAATAGTAGAACGTTTTCCCGAAAAATGTTATAAAGGGTTGTTAATTATGTTTTAAATTAATTTAACTGAAAAAAGACTGAAGATGCTCGCTAATTTTCAACTGTTACTTCTTTATTATCAATTTTACAGTAAAAAGTATGTTCTCTGTTGATATTGTAGAGACTTTAATTTTCTTCAAAAAAGTTTTTTTTTTTATTGTGAGACTAAGATTTTCAAGATATAATGCAAACTCTTTTCCACCCCTGACCCTGGCTGACCTCTTTCCCCCTACGCAATAAAACGACGAAAGGTGCGTGCGTCAACAAAGAATTACTAAGACTATTGATTTACCTGTACCAAGAAGGAAGCACGCAAATCTAATCTAACACACAATCAATCAGATCAAGGTTAATAAATACGTTGTTTTGATTGCTTTCTAGGAACGCTCTACAAACATTTATTCTAACGTCTTATTCCGAAAATAATAATAGGTACATAATAAGTAGTTTTTATTCTGCAATATTGACTTGACCCTGATTCTAATTTATTGATTGTTCAGTTATTCTTATGAGTTATTTCCTTGATACTTTAATTACCGTTGATTTATGTACTTTCTGGAAGTGCCAGCACAGACACCTTTTTAAATTGATTGATGGACTGTATAAAAGGTAAATTACGGAATATTTTATTTAATTTGTCAATTTTAGTTGATTGCAAAAAATTGGTTAAAAATATGTGGTACACATTATATGCAGTGAGACAGTGTGGACAAACACTGAGATTACATTAGCAAATAACAAACAAAATGCTCTTTAACAGTGCTATTTATAAACCCATTCCAAGCGATGTCTAACTTAAGACACCTGTCCAACTCCAAAATGTTATTTATATATACTTAGCACCGATTGACTACTTATCTACTGAAATTGGTTGTCCAAATCTTATTTGAAAGTAGACACGTTTAATGAATAAGGTGGGCAAATATTTCTGGTTTTCTAATTTTCTAGTTTTGAAATGAATGAAAAGCTAGTTGAACGTGCCATAAGGCGTACTAAAATTCATTAATTCATTCAAAAATGAATAAATACAGGCATGTCAGTGAATAAATGAGGCCACATTTGGGCAATTGTTGGATTGCGTTTATAAATAACAAGTTGCCTAAACTATTTAGGCATTGACTAGCTGGACAACTGCCCAAGCGTGTTCTAAGAAAATCTAATAAATATGACTGAAATTGTCTAAAACAAAACTTTAACTCTCTTCTGTTTGTTCTACAATAAAACATTTAATACTACTAAGAGAGGAGTTTTTCGAAAATTTAAGTGCGAGATATGTGATATGATGATTTGAAAATTTATTCAAAAACAGCGGCAATACTTGCAGTATTATATTGTAACTTCTTGGAGAGCCAGAAGTTTATTCTTATGGTTTATTTTCAAACTTCGTTTTTTTACGAATATTTTTGGCAAAAAACTCTTTCAAACTCAATATTTTGAAGAAAAATTAAATTAAAATTTTAAGTTTGAAAACAACTTTTGCTGAAATCAGTGGCGTAGCTAGGATATTTGCCGCCCGGGGCAAAACAATAATTTGCCGCCCCTTCGGTCTAACAATAGTTAATAATAAAATCGGTCTTAGAGTTGCAGACAAAATTTTGACTAAAATATTTTTTTTATAAATGCAAGGAATTACATTCTGCGAAATATTCATACACGGCACTTTGCCGCAATATCTGCTGAATGAAAATTTTTTGTTTCTGACCTACTGGGATTTAACTTTAAACCGACTGTATATAATATAGGCACATGAGACTTGAATTTTCTTTTTAATGTTTGCTTTCGTTCAAAAATAATAAAGTTCATTATTGTTCATTAAGCGTGTCTCACCAAATAAAATCTCTGAGAGCTCAGATATTTTTAAAGTGGGGCAAAAAATCTCACCTGAGCACTAAGATTTTTTCCAGAGATTACTGAGACGAAAATTTTTTGGCTTAATTTCCCAATGTTCTTTTTCAGCTAAAACTGTTCATTTGACAGCCAAATTGCAATTTCTCGGTGATGTGCAAAAACGAAATCGATACAAAAATACAGAATAGAGGTTGAGTGTTGATAAAAAGGAAAAATAAATTGATCTTAGTATTATTTTTCATTCATTTAATAAAGTTTTGTGCTTTAAAATTTAAATATTTAAAGCAGAGTTAAAATTTTGTTTCCATAATTTCAGTACGATTGAACAGAGTATCTTTCTTTCACCAAAGCATTCCGCCTACGTCAACTTGATATTAAGCGTTCGGTGAGATTTTACTTGGTGAGACACGCCTCAGTACTCGACAGCGAAACTGAGAAATTGCATACTGTTCATATTTCTCAGATCTAATGATCATGAACCATGAAAGGGTCAAAGCAACGGCTAAGTCACTACTGAGTGTCTGACTACAGAGTTGTTACTTCACTAAAATTGCAGTATATTGTTGATCTAATACATTTTTTCTGAAAATAAATCTGCTGAAAAATCTACATCACATTTTTTTTTAAATTCTTGTGTTGTGTTGTGTTGAATGCAGCCATATGTATAATAGTTTAGAGCTTTTTATGTTTGCTGGTTTTATGTTTGAAAAAAACTATTGCTATGTTTATTTATTTTTAAAAATAATAAAGTTCATTATTGTTCATTAAGCGTGTCTCACCAAATAAAATCTCTGAGAGCTCAGATATTTTTAAAGTGGGGCAAAAAATCTCACCTGAGCACTAAGATTTTTTCCAGAGATTACTGAGACGAAAATTTTTTGGCTTAATTTCTCAATGTTCTTTTTCAGCTAAAACTGTTCATTTGACAGCCAAATTGCAATTTCTCGGTGATGTGCAAAAACGAAATCGATACAAAAATACAGAATAGAGGTTGAGTGTTGATAAAAAGGAAAAATAAATTGATCTTAGTATTATTTTTCATTCATTTAATAAAGTTTTGTGCTTTAAAATTTAAATATTTAAAGCAGAGTTAAAATTTTGTTTCCATAATTTCAGTACGATTGAACAGAGTATCTTTCTTTCACCAAAGCATTCCGCCTACGTCAACTTGATATTAAGCGTTCGGTGAGATTTTACTTGGTGAGACACGCCTCAGTACTCGACAGCGAAACTGAGAAATTGCATACTGTTCATATTTCTCAGATCTAATGATCATGAACCATGAAAGGGTCAAAGCAACGGCTAAGTCACTACTGAGTGTCTGACTACAGAGTTGTTACTTCACTAAAATTGCAGTATATTGTTGATCTAATACATTTTTTCTGAAAATAAATCTGCTGAAAAATCTACATCACATTTTTTTTTAAATTCTTGTGTTGTGTTGTGTTGAATGCAGCCATATGTATAATAGTTTAGAGCTTTTTATGTTTGCTGGTTTTATGTTTGAAAAAAACTATTGCTATGTTTATTTATTTTTATTCATTTATCAGTTTTGTATAAATAATATTTTTATTTTGAAAAAAAAATCAAATTATCTGCGAAAATATTCAATCGAAAGCATTTTTGTTTTTTTTTTTCAAATCTAACGTGACACATTCTTTGAGAAAGGTCAAACCCTCTGAACTTAATTGAGAGAATTAACAAACACATATATGTAAAGCTACAAAAAAGAATGGTCATTACGAAAGCCATTTTGTTTCAAAATTTGATGAATTGTTAATTTAAAAAAAATAAACTTTTGTGTTTACTACCAACTTCTATAATGAGCAACGGCCATGATTCTGCCGCCCCTAGTGATTTGAATACAATGAAAAATTGTACGTTCTTATACCTACCAATGTTATAGAATTTCTAACTTAAAAAGTAATACTTTTTTGTTTATTTCCAACTTCTGCAATAAACAACGATGATGATTCTGCGCCCCTATTGATTTCAATATAATAAAAATTGATTTAATTATTTATTTTACAAAAATTAAACTTGTGTTTATTTCCAACTTCTCATGAAGATCGAGGAAGATTTTTAAATTTAATAAAATTTTCAATAAAAAAACTTCTGTAATTGGTTTACATCCCATAAACAATGAAGATGATTTTCTTAATTAAAAGAACATTATTTGAAAATAAACCGAAAAAATGGACTTCTGGCTTTCCAAAAAGCTACAAAAAATGCTGTAAGTTATAAATGTACAGTAGACGCTCGATTTTGTGAATCTCAAAATAGTGAACTATCCACAATAGTGAACACACAAAATTTTATATAAAAAGTAATTTGTATAAAAATGTCTCGCAAGCATTTAAGATTGCTTGAGAACACTTAGGAATCGTCTCTGGTTTTTTATTCAAACTGAAAGAAAGCTTTGTTTAATGCTTAAATAAATACAATAACATTCACATCGAACAAAATGTGGATTTTCGAGTAAATTCACCATAGTAAAGCCTTTCAAAACTCCCGCTCGAAAAAGTGAACAATTTCGAAAGAGGGAACTGGCCTGGTTTTTATTACTTCACAATATCGAGCGTCTACTGTATATGAATTAAAAATGTGACCAATTTTTTGAATATAAGTTTTTCAATTATTTAGGTAGATAGGTTTTTTGGTCAATTTATATCTAAGATCTTCGCCTGAAGAAGCCGTGGGTAAGCGACGAAACGTTGGGGAAAAGATGCAATAAATTAGTTTTATTTGCATTCAAATATTAACTGACCAAAAAAGCCAGCCTAAATAGTTGAAAAATAATGTTGCCGTTGTTTTTTATTTATTTTTTTCTATTTTATGTAATTTCTCTAAACTAAAAAAAACCCAAATAACGACCACCCTAATGAACAAAGTTGTTGTATTTGTTCATTCAAAGTTGTTTCGGGAGGCCTACTTTCACCTTCGTTATATTGTTAGATACGCTCATATCGATGAATACTTTTTACCGTTTTTTAACAGCGTTAAAACATAGTTATACCTACACCAAAATACAGCTCTCACTAATTTTGCGAAGTCAAGAGCGATCCTACTGCCGGTGTCATTTTCGTTATTCGTGTAAGATCTTACTGTACTGATAGCTTTTCCAAAAAAGCATGGCTTATGTTTTGGCTGACTGGACATAACAGTAAAGTTGACCATCTGAAATCTTCAATAGAATTCCTTTGCATAATTTTGTACTATCGCACATAACACATAGATTTTTTTAGGATGCCTATTATGTGTGTCTCTTGTACCGACCATTTTGAATAAAAAAGAATTTTTGGTTTTTTTAAAAAACATTTGTTTTTTTGTAAAATTCAATACACAATTTCAAAAACTGGTTAGTAAAAAACTTTTTACCACTAGGTTTTTAAATGCATGTAGGCAGATGCTTGAGATTGACATATACAGGGTGTCCTGTAAATAATGGATAACCTTGCAACTGGTTATAGCAGGCATGACTGCTCAGAAAAAGAATATAAAAAAAATATTTTTCTTGTGGTCTCCATTATTTTCGAAAAATGTTAAAAAATTTAGGGTCTCCTAAAATACCTAATTACAACGGCCACCCATAAAGGATTCTTATTATTTTTGTATTTTCATAATATTTTTGAATAACCGTTCTAAATGATGGGTAGTAAATTTTAACACCAGCTGATGCATTTTTTGTGTTATAATTTTTTAAAATTATTTTTTTATTCAAAAATAATTCAATATTTTTTTTCACCAAAGTTTGAAAAATAATAAATGGAAAAAAATGTATGAGAACATAAGTGGCAAATTTGATAAAAATTGGCCTGTTTAATGTACTTTCCAAAATGGTATAACACATGTTTGTGTCTACAACCATAACCAATAAAATTGGCATTTAATCTACTAAAGTAGTTTTTTAACATTTTATCAGATGAAATTAAGTTACAAAGGTAAGTGAACACTACGACGACGAATGAATAACTCATATTGTTTTTTTAATTTAAATTGCATTTAAAAATAACCGTTCTTAAATAAAGGCAGTAACATTTAACACTAGTTGCTGGATTTTTTTTTTAATAATTTTTTAAATTGATTAAAAAAAAAATGATTAAATATTTATGTTCATCAAAGTTTGTAAGTTAATAAAAAAGACACAAAACTGAAAACTTTCGTGGCAAATAATGTTTAAAAAATCTCCTTTTAATGTACTTTCCCATATGGTAAATCACAAGCTTGTATCTACAGCAATAACACATTAAATTGGCTTTTAATCTACTAGATAAGATTTTTAACACTTTCTCAAATCAAAATTGACTTGTAATAAAATAGGCATTAAAATGCATAAAAAAGTATTATTTGCAAATATTGTCAATTCTCTGTCATTACATTGTGGATGGATATTTCAATATCCATAATTTACATAGCTGGCAACTGGAAAATCCAAATTTAATGCGCGAGGACAGATCGCAGTACCAATTAAAAATCAATTACTGGGCAGGTATCCTGAATGGACAAATTATAGGCCCTTTTGAACTACCAGGCAACTTAGATGGTGAAGCCTATCTTAATTTCTCTATTCAAGAAGTGCCGGGGAGCTAAGGAATTCAATGTGGCTTCAAAACGATGGATGTCCTGCTCATTATGCTGTAAATGTAAGGAGGTACTTGAATCGAACGTATCCCAACAGGTGGATAGGCCGTCTGTGCCCAATTTTGTGTCCACCACGTTCGCCAGACCTACATCTCTTGGACTTTTCCTACTGGGGGTGCCTGAAAGAAATGGTTTATACTAAACCAATTACATCCATTACGGAACTGCGTCGTCGTGTTCAAGACGCTGTGATGAAAATAAATGAGCGCCAATATGCTCGTTTTATTAAGAGGTCCTTCATTAGAAGATGCAGAGCCTGTATCACAGTGAATGTTCTTTTATTTATCGCATTTCCCATAACTAAATCCAAAACTTTTTGAAAGTGAATACTAATATTTTAGTTAGTGAATTTAGCAGACATATAAGTGACACTGGTATATCTATTGACTTTTCCTTACAACTCAATTTTTGTTGTCATCAAACTTTGATGAAAATAAATATTTAATCATTTGTTTTTTTTTTAATTAATTTAAAAAATTATTTAAAAAAAAAATCCAGCAACTAGTGTTTAATGTTACCTACTGCCTTTATTTAAGAACGGTTATTTTTAAATGCAATACAAATTAAAAAAACAATATGAGTCATTCATTCGTCGTCGTAGTGTTTACTTAACTTTGTAACTTAATTTCAACTGATAAAATGTTAAAAAACTACTTTAGTAGGTTAAATGCCAATTTTATTGGTTATGGTTGTAGACACAAACATGTGTTATACCATTTTGAAAAGTACATTAAACAGGCCAATTTTTATCAAATTTGCCACTTATGTTCTCATACATTTTTTTCCTTTATTATTTTTCAAACTTTGGTGAAAAAAAATATTGAATTATTTTTGAATAAAAAAATAATTTAAAAAAATTATAACACAAAAAATGCATCAGCTGGTGTTAAAATTTACTACCCATCATTTAGAACGGTTATTCAAGAATATTATAAAAATACAAAAATAATAAGAATCCTTTATGGGTGGCCGTTGTAATTAGGTATTTTAGGAGACCCTTAATTTTTTAAACATTTTTCGAAAATAAATTGTACCATGGAGACCACAAGAAAAATATTTTTTTTATATTTTTTTTCTGAGCAGTAATAAGGCCTGCTATAACCAGTTGCAAGGTTATCCATTATTTACAGGACACCCTGTATATACATACCATTTTTACTTGCGATTATAGGTACTATAAGACAAGTTTTGGATTCGTATGCAAAAAAAAAATTTTGAGATAACAATCAAACATGATATTACGATGATAGAGAACACCAAAAAAGTGGGTGGCAAAATTCTGTCTGTCTGTCTGTCTGTTCGTCAACAGCCTAAACGGCTTGATCGATTTTCTTGTGATTCTGCCGACACGTTTTTTTCATTTTTTTTTTAGAATCAAAAATAACGGTACCTGTCATACATTTTTTTTTGGCAAATTTACATAATCGTATTTTTATCAAAAACGGCTCGACAACTTTTCTTAAAAAAAATTCAATAAATTTATTTTAGTAAAGGCTTTCTTTGGGTGGAAAACCATTTTTCAAAAATGGTTATTAATGGTACCTCCCAAGGAACCATTTTTTTAATTTTTGATTTTCTTCAAAATGGTATGACCGATTTCAATTATTTTTTTTATACAGAAGCTTCCAAGAAATGTTAATAGTTTTGTGTACCAAGATTTTTGAAAAAATATTTTTTGGATTTTTAAAAAATATTTCAAAATTTTTTTTGGAAAATCAAATATTTCGAAAACGGCATGATCGATTTTTTTGAAACTCGATATTTAAGACTTTTTTAGTACTCTCTAAAATGTTTTTAGCAAAATTTTTACATTTATGAAAAAATAGCGGTACTTTCCATACAAAAGTGAAAAAACCGCAAAGGAAAATATTTTTTTGCTTGAAAACGACTCCTACGATTTTGATTAAACTTTTTCATATACTAAAATTAGTACGATCTACCATCAAAAATTATAAAATTTTACACATAGCAACTATTAGTAGTACCTGTCATAGAACGTATTTTTTTATTTTGAGTTTTCTCGTTATCAGCGTAACGGATTTTAATGAATTTTTTTATATACAAATTTCAGATAAGATTTAATAATATAGCATATCAAAATTTTCAAAAAAAAAGTTTTTGGATTTTTAAAAAAAGTTTCTAATTTTTTTTTGTTGAAAATTCGATATCTCAAAAACGGGTTGACAATTTTTTTTCAAATTTTGTTTTTATATACACATAAATATATAGTTTAAATCTGCATACCAAAATTTGTTCTTAAAAATGTTTTAAGAATTTTATATATAAAAAATTAATTTTTTAAAAAACCGCTCCAACGATTTTAAAATTTTTTTTCCCATACAATCATATTCCATCATGAATTAAGAATGCATACTTTTTTTTCACCTCAAACTGTCAAAAGAGTTGTTTTAGCTAATTTAAGTGTCGTATTTCATGCTTCTCTACATTTTTCTCTCATAATTTCCATGTTTGTATATACAATTTTCTTAAACTCGCAGTGTCTTGAACATAAGAGCAAGTACGTGCGACCCAGTCGTGCATTTTATTTTTAATGTAACATAACAGACATTTTATTAATACAAGTTAATTTGTGAGGAGACCGCTTTAACGTTTTATATTACTCTTTTTGTATGTGTACAATGTACATTCATTATTTACTAAAAGTTATAAACTGGTTTTCTTTTTTTTTTAGCTCTAAGTTATTTTACAAGTTGTTTAAAAATTGAATCAGTGAGTGGAAGAACAGTACAAGCGCCACTATAGAAAAATTAAATTAAAATTAACTACTGTAACTACTACATATCTCTAATTGAAATATAATTATCCCTCTTAAGCCATTGAAAAATAATATCTCATATCGCGAAAGTCATTCATTTAGCGCCCCTTATGCTGAATTTACCCGAGTGACAAAATGCAATTATCTATTGTTTCTACCATTTTGTATCTATTTTTTGTCATCTAACACGATTATGGCAGCTAATGGTTAATATATTGCATTCTTTACCAGCATAAATGCATCAAACAAATCAAACCTAGGTCTTCACTAATAATTAATAAAATGTGGATCAAATCAATAAAGAATTCTTATTTCATTTGATCCATATGCCAACAATAAATAATAAAGTTATATGAAAAACATATGAACATATAAAATCAACCGATTTTTATATGAATATATGGCACAAAACTTCCAAATATATATGATAACGCCTTTGTTTCGATATTACACTACATCAAATATATGTCTCTAAATCATGATCATATACAGGGTGTCCTGTAAATAATGGATAACCTTGCAACTGGTTGTAGCAGGCCTTATGACCTATCCAGAAAAAAATAAAAAAAAAATATTTTCCCTGTGGTTACTATGTTATGATGTTTTTTCCAAAAGTTGTTAACAAGTACTACTTTCCTCAAATACGTGAACGCTACGACCATGGATGAACAATTTTTACAATTTTTATATTTTTGTAATATTCTAGAATAACTGTTGTAATAGATGGGTGGTAAAATTTAACAGTAGTTATTGCATTTTTTTTATTATAATTTCTTAAAATATTTTTTTCAGTACAAAAATTTATTTTCGAAAAAGTTTGACCACCTCTAACAAATTAAAATTGTATAAGAACATGAGTGGCCAACTGCTTAAAAAAGTTGTCTATTTAATGCACTTTTCAAAATGGTATAACACATGCTTGTGTATTAACGAAATAATCAAGAAAATTTGTCAATCATCTAATAAAGCTGCTTTTAACATTTTGGCAAAATGTCTATCAAAATGTTACAATAACCTCCAAATTTGGGTTGGACAAAAATTTTTTCTTTTGATGTGTAAGGGGGTTCATTGCAAGTATAAAACTCTATTTTAGGTGTTGAAAGACCCACCATTTGGCCACCATATTGAAAAACGAGTTCTGCAAAGTTTTCCATGGCAACTTAAATTTTATAAGTCTTAGAAAAAAAACTTTGGTACAAATTTGTAGCAAATTCAATTCTCTTCAAATTATGTTAACATACTTTTTACCCTAAAGTTATAAATAAAAAAGTTATAATCAAAAACATATGAATTTTTTCAATGTTTAAATTTTGATTATAACTTTTTTATTTATAACTTTAGGGTAAAAAGTATGTTAACATAAATTGAAGAGAATTGAATTTGCTACATATTTGTACCAAAGTTTTTTTTTCTAAGACTAATAAAATTAAAGTTACCATGGAAAACATTTTAGAACTCGTTTTCCAATATGGTGGCCAAATGGTTTGGCTTTCAACACCTAAAATCGAGTTATATACTTGCACTGAACCCCCTTACACATCAAAAGAGAAAATCTTTGTCCTACCCAAATTTGGAGGTTATTGTAACATTTTGATAGACATTTTGCCAAAATGTTAAATGCAGCTTTATTAGATGATTGACAAATTTTCTTGGTTATTTCGTTAATACACAAGCATGTGTTATACCATTTTGAAAAGTGCATTAAATAGACAACTTTTTTAAGCAATTGGCCACTCATGTTCTCAATTCAATTCAATTTCTTTTATTGAACATTATATATACAATCTGGCTTATAACTAATATGATACTATGATAAATTTACATTTGTTGGCACATAGGGGGCCTAACGTTATACAATGTCTTAAGTTTAACAAATTATAGATATATAAATTACATGTCAAAAAATTTAAATTAAAAGTCGGCTGACTTAATCGTCCTCAGGGTGTTCATTCCCGGTTGTCAATGGTGTTTTTGGTGTAGCCACTCATGTTCTCATACAATTTTAATTTGTTAGAGGTGGTCAAACTTTTTCGAAAATAAATTTTTGTACTGAAAAAAATATTTTAAGAAATTATAATAAAAAAAATGCAATAACTACTGTTAAATTTTACCACCCATCTATTACAACAGTTATTCTAGAATATTACAAAAATATAAAAATTGTAAAAATTGTTCATCCATGGTCATAGCGTTCACGTATTTGAGGAAAGTAGTACTTGTTAACAACTTTTGGAAAAAACATCATAACATAGTAACCACAGGGAAAATATTTTTTTTATATTTTTTTCTGGAAAGGTCATAAGGCCTGCTACAACCAGTTGCAAGGTTATCCATTATTTACAGGACACCCTGTATATGGCGTCATATATATTTTGTCATATAAATACATATGTCTTTTCATCGTGATCTTTCTGTGTTTAAAAAAAAGATAATTTTCCCAGATCAATGATTGATTATAGTTTATGTTTTAAGTTGTAACGTTTCGGGTATGGTAAGAAGCTTCTTGTTCTATTTATGAATACAATATTGTAATTTGCAATTACATAGAAAAGTATAACTGCGGCCGAACATATCGTATCGAAATGTTCATATATCCAATTTTAAATTGATATAAGAGTTGTTTAAATAAATTCAGAATGATCAATAATTTGAAAAAAAAAACACATTTATCAAATCTGATTTTTGTTACATCCGACTAACAATTCTCTCAACCCATTATTGTAAAAAATGAAAATGAATATATTCCAAAATGACATACATATGTACATATATGTATGTATACATATTATGTACATATGAGTAAATAAATTCTGATGAGTCATTTGTTTATCTATTTTATTACTATACCTGGGGGTCATCAATTCTCGATCTGTAAAACTGGTGTTAAAATTAAATAAAAAAAAAAACTATAAAAATATGTTTGCTTGATTAATAAATTTATCTAATTTTGTTAAGTTACACAAATATTGACTAGACGTTATCTTACAATAAAAGTTTCCTTATTCACTCCCATAGCAATAATCGCCTGGTTTTTTAATCCAAGTTTTCCTCCAATACCATCTTTTGGTAAAAGAAATTCAGAATTTGGGTAGCCAACTGGCTGTGAAAATTCCTCCAAATTAGAATTACTGGCACTCAATGATTTCAACGACCAGACAGCGAGATTTTTTGATTTTCCGTGACGTGAAATGACGAAGAACTTAAAAAAAATTAAAAAGAGATTTTGTAAAAAATTAGAATGGTAAGATTTGAAGAAAATACCTCATCCATTTCATCGATCAAAAATCCTATAATTAAAGCCCAGTGAGCTTTATGGCCGTATTTTAAACAGGGTGAATTGTTGAAGTCCGGATCATATCTAAATACTTGTAAGTTAAGGAAAATATAGAAATAAAATTTAAACTAAAATTATGCAATTCAACGATTAAAACACAAACATGATATTTTACAACCAATTTTATAATTTTTGTTTTTAGCATCTTCAAACTCATCACACTACCGTGGTTTTTGTGTACTATGACTAGAATAGTGGTAGCTGCATATAAATCATTAAAGGCGAGTCCGTGTTCTTTTCATTTTATATTCGTACCATAAATTTCAACGGAGTTTTGCGACAACTGCACATACAGTTGTTTTATAATCCTTGTGTGCTATTGAGCAAGTTTATGTTTCTTGAGCGCTCAGTAATTTTCGTCCGTTCTTTGACGGAGCAGGAGAATACAGGATTCCTCCGATTAGAAGTCAAAACAACTATCCTTTTCGTTTCATCTTATGTAATTTACTGCGACAAAAAATAGTTTAGGAAGCGAATCCAAAAAAATTCGGAATTTTTTGAGGAATCGTGTTTATATTTATGAGTCTTCTGAGATCTCAGAAATATAAACTGCGAATTGTAGTACATAATGTAATTTTAAGGCTCTCCAAAACCAACGCGAAATCAAAGCGAATCATTCGCAACGATAGAAAATACGACATAGGTACACAAAATGCTTAACAACGAAAAACTGCAGTTGGCGAATGTTTCGCGTCGGTTTGGTAGAACCTTAAGTAGTAGAACCTCGTGGCATGATGGTTAGTGCGTAGGACTGTCATGCCGAAGGTGTAGGTTCGATTCCCAGCCGTGCCACCTAGAAACAGAAATGTTTTATCCGAGGTACTGCCTCTTGAGAGGAACTGACAAATCTTCCAAGAGTATACTTGTCATGAAAAAGTGCCTCTCATTTAGCCGTTCGGACTCAGCAAAAAAACTGTAGGTCCCCTCCATTCCTGCCGTCAAACACGCACACAGGAATGGTTGTGAGTTGTAAGTCACTAGGCCCTGGTTCTCCACGAGCTGTTGCGCCACCCAATTTATTTATTTATTAAGAGGACAAATAAAACGAAAAGCTTTGTAAGTTTGTACTTTAAATATACCTATAAGTAATCAAAAATTATGAACATATATGTATATATGTGCATGTAATGCTGATCCGAAAAATCTCATACAAAAATGGAACATCGAAAATTTCGTTCAGCAGTACACTTTTCCACAACCAAAAACAGCACCAACTGTTGACCATTAACAAGTTAACCTTGAAGATCCGATCATTAGCACCAAAGATAAGATACAAAGGAAACCCTCTGAGTAATTTCCAAGAGTTTGCTTAAAATAACGAGCTATGTCAAATGAAACTTGACTTTAGCAAGCGACCAAGCTAAAATCGTTTTCAATTTTGATAGTGAACTTAATAATAGCACTACTTTTTGGTGCATTTTTATTTTCTTTGGGAAGGTATATGACCTGACGACACTTATCTCACGGAACGATGGTACCGTCCGTCTCTGTTGGGTTTTCCCATCCCCCATCCAAGAACCTTTGTTAAGTAGCTTCTTTAGAAAAAATAGAACAAATACTTTGTTTATAATTTATTTCTTAGAACAAAAATTATTACTAGCCAGCTCGCATTGGTGGCGAGACAAGAATTACTCCATCACCACGAACAAATAACATTGGAATTGTCCGTTTAGCTGTCTTGTAAACTTCTTCATAAGTTTCCTCATCGATTTCAACTGTGGTTACTGTTTCCTCAGCATCTCCCAGCACCATATTTAAATGTTGATCAAAAGCCTGCAATCAATATAGTAAATGTTAACAATGAAGGAAATTTATTTAAATTATAGATAATATTTATTTTACGTGCAATCTCCCACGAAGCTCCCGCTCGTTGCGCATTTTTACATAGATTTTCTCATCTAAACTTAGACGAATCAAGTCAAGCGGTTCTTTAACTGGAATTACTTGAATCTGTGGTGGAAATTTATAATTAATACGAATTGCTCCAAAGTTAAATTATTTTAGATTTACCTGCTCTTCTTCAGTTGCCATTATTATTCTATCTTAGAGCAAAATATTATAAATTAAAATGAGACAAATTGAAAAGCACCGGCACCGCATGTAAACAAAAATCACAATTCGGAAACTGAAAAGTCAGTCAGCTGTCAACGAACTGCCACTTTTCAGTTCAGTGATGCCACTTTAAATAAATTAAATCGAGACTCATGTACTATAATACTACTATGCCTTTTAGTAGTTTATTTTGGTTCGTAGTGGCCGTATTATTCATTGCCAACTTTTAAATTAGATTTAAGTGAATTTTAAAACCCAACCAATAACATCGGGTTTATTATCATTCACTACAAGCAAATATTAATGGCCAATCTCATAAACAAAAAATCTAAATTCTATCAGACAATTAAAAATTTCAGTTTCACCATCGCAGAAAAGGGAAATTTATGGGATATTTTAGTTAAAACTAAGTTTATCACACATTCCTGGATTTAAAAAAAACTGGTTGTTTCCTTTCCATCTCACATGCGAAGTGTCGTCTGATAATTACATTTAGTGAACATGATTTTAACCAAATTGAGTAAAGTATGAAATTAAATAGTAAATGAGAAGAAAAAAAATTATAATAAGGGTATTCATGCAACAGCGTAAAGTCGTCGTGAGCATGGTAAAGTTTTAAACTTCGTAAATCCGTCAAATTTTCCATACAAATTGTGACAGAATTACGAAGTTTTATACTTTACTATACTACATTTCGAAATATGAATTTGTATAGGAAATGAGATGATTTCGTATCGAATTTGGAAATTTTCAACGAAATTACCTCATTTGGTCTAATGAAAACGTAGTATTATACTGCGTTTTCATTTTCTGTTTAGAAAAAAATCGAAGATCAATTTTTCTAAACAAATCAAATCTTTCGTTTTAAGCAAGATTTACACAGACTTTCACACACACTAGTAAAATTTGACATTTCTCTGGAGTTGAAAGTTTTGTTCTGCGGTGCTATACAAATACTCAAAAGTGTTTCTCGTTCGATTAAATAAATTAAAAACAAATGTATCTCTTTAAAGGTTTTTAGTTCATCAAATGGCAGTGCATAATAATTAAGAAGTGATAAAAATATCAATGAACTTCAATTTCAAGTATCCAAAGTCAATTGATGTTATAAAGCGCGCGCTCGCCGACGTGTTCCTCATTTGATATGTTTTTTGATGGATTTTGGATTATTTTTTTTTTAACTTTAATGGACGCACAACAATTTTTGTCTATTTCTGCTACTATTCCCGGAAATATATTTGTTTTTAATCGTATTAAATGACGCGTAAATCTGAATGCACTTTTGAGTATTTGTATGCCCATTAATTTGTTTACTTTTTGCCTGAAAATTAATGTCAATGGCCAACGCACACAATAACATACAAAAATTGATTTTTTTTACAAATGCTTTTCAACCCAAAAAAGAAATCGATCTCCAATGGTTGAAAGGAATTCGACATTAGGTTTAAATTTATTTATAAATGGCCTTAACTCTGGACTTGGTTAGTTACAACTTAGCAAGAGTTTAGCAAACATTTATGAATATGCCCCATTTAAATTAAAAATAGTCATGACTCAAAAGTCGTCGTTTAATAGGGCACAAAGGATCTTTTTTTATGCTACATTTCCACCTAACGCTAATCTGAGATTTAATAAGATTTACCTCAAATCTTCGTTAATCTTGGAGATTAGAAATTAATCTTATGCTACATTTCCACCTAGCGCTAATCTGAGATTTAATGAGATTAACCTTAAATCTCCTTTAAATCTCGTAGATTTACCATACAAATTTATTTCGTAAATCTTGAAGATTAGAAATTAATCTTGTTAAATCTTCCTAGGACAAATAGTTTTACAAATCGAACTAACCTATTCTCACATGGTGCTGAACGATTCATTCGATACTCGCATTCGGTTCTTCATTGTTTGACACAAATCAAACATTCTGTCTCATTCGCACTTCATACAAAAAATTGAAACGCCATTTGCATTTTTGAAGATGCTGTCAAATTTAATCTTTTTTAAATCTTTTTGTGCGGTGGAAACACCAAAAAGATTTATTAAATCTAATCTGAGATAAACCTTTGGTGGAAACATAGCATTATTAAATCTTCCTAGGACAAATAGTTCTACAAATCGAACTAACCTATTTTAACATAGTGCTGAACGATTCATTCGAGACTCGATTCAATTCTCCATTGTTTGATACGAATAAAACATTCTTTCTCTTTCGCACATCATAAGAAAAATTGAAGCGCCATTTGCATTTTTGAAAGTGTTGTCAGATTTAATCTTTTTTAAATCTTTTTGTGCGGTGGAAACACCAAAAAGATTTATTTAATCTTAACTGAGATAAACCTTAGGTGGAAACATAGCATTAGAGTTCCGATGAGCACTTAAATTCGTTTGAAATGTCAAACAAAAAATTTAGATTATGAGTGGTGTGAATGATTCAAGTAGATTTTTAAATTTTGATGGTCGAAATATTTCGGTTCGGTGTGAAAAGGCTATTATGCTTTTATATGAATACCCTTATTACAAACAAGTCAAACCTTCAGTAAAACATACCATACAAATTAAATTAGTGTATAATGATTGGCATATAGTGGCAGCACTTTCATACACAAATATATGGAATGTCAAAAAAAAACGACTTGCGAGTATCGATGCCGATTCTCGAACTCGAAAACAAACGTCAGACACCTGTGATCAGCGCGATGGATTCTAATTTTTTTTTGTTTATCCACTTATTTAATTTTTTTGATTCCAAGTCTTATTCTTGTAAAATGATACTAGTGAAACATTTTGCAAAAATAAAACATAGTTAAAAATAGAATTATAATAAATTTAAAAAGGATACGCAACAAAAATACACGCACCGCTGAGTAAACAATCTCTGACCTTGGCACAATTTAGTTGACCTTCGTACATTTGACATTCGAATTGGGGCACTCCACCTGGCGCTGTCCCGTCGGCCACTGTATCACAAATGAGTTTAAATAGATTCTTGGCACTAAACATTTCACCGTTGTTGGTGTAGTTAAGTTGTTTGGCGGTTTTGAGAAGTTCCTTTGCCGCTGGAGTGCCACCAAGGAGCATACTCAGTGCTGTTAATCCGCAGGTTGGCCCTTTTTGAAGAATGCTGGGAATATTTTTATATCGACAAGCCTTTGGTGGTGTGTAGGTGCAGACTTTATTTAAATAACACGCTTTTTGTAGTTCCGGCCAGGCATCCGCCCAGGTGCACTCATCAATGTCACAGCCTTTCGCTTGCGTTGCGAAGCATTTTTTATTTAGAGGCCGGTTGCCAGCAAAATTCCACAGCGCCGGTGGTGGGGGTGGTATCGAAGGCGCATTCGTTGGACTCGACATTTATTAAACGTTTTTTACACACCGACACTGATAATATGAATTTTAATCACAAAAATATTGAATTACATTTGAGGATGGGACAAGAACATCTAGCGATACGAAATTAAACAACAAAAATACTCAATCCAAATTACACAAAAAATTGATTTGACATTTGGCGTCTAAAGAATGACCAGTGCGAGTATGTTCGATTTACGCCAGATGACACTATGTATTATGGTTTTTGTATTTGCTACATGTTTCACTTTAACTAGAGGGAGCGGTAGTGTTGACAAAAAGAAATATATTGGCGAATGGAGTCACGGCACCTAGCAGTCAGCGTGTGTAGCTTACTTGTGAGATAGATTTTTTTCCGATTTGACATTCAATGCATTTCCCATAAGAGAAAACCAAAAAATGCTGTTGAAAACTTTAATTTAACTAATTAATTTTATATGAATACTTATCTATATTATAGTTGCAATGCAATAACAAATAATGTTACTTTGTAAATCAAAAAGAATATGTATCCAAACTTATGAATAATTTCCTTTATTTTGCAGATGAAAAATGTAAACAAACCTGTATTGTTGTTGTTGCTTTCCAAAATGGATTCATGTCGTCAGCCAAAATGATATCATGTGCGTAGTCAGGGAAGGAGGTTTAAGAGATTAGGGTCAATTATTAAGAAAGTTTATATAATTTTATTATTATTAGAAAAAGCTCACTAGGTAAGCTTTGTGAAAATATTTGTATAAGGATAAATGTAGGTATGTAATATTTGCATCTATTTATGCATTACGTTCGTGTATTTGTACTCTCCTTACAGAAAGAGGACTTACATCTTTTGGCCCCGTTTGTGAATAAGTTTTTAAAATGTATTTTATATTTAGAAACTAGTGAAACCTTGGGGCTAGTGACGCCCCTAATTGAATATAATATAGAGGATTTTATTTTTTGATTATATTTTGTATTTGTATATGAAGTTAAAATTTTGTTTTTTTTTCCGTTAGGCTATTTACCTACCCAGATTCTTTTTTTTTAAATAAATTTGATAAAAAGTTTTAAAAAATGATAAAACTATCTGAATAGGTATTTCTTATCTTTGGCATTGCTCGATTTAACAACAACAAAAATGCTTCATATTTTCAATTCTGAGTTAAATTCTTCAATTCATAGTTTTAAAACATCCTTCGAAAATAAAAGCATTTTTTTTAATAAAATTTAGCCAGAAAATTTATTCACAAAAAAAAAAAATTAACTATTCGTAGAACCTCGTTTTAACAACAAATAAGTATATTTTATGAAGAAAAGAGAACAATTCATGTTTTAAATAATCGTGACTACGTCCCTGTGTAGCTTTTTTCTCAATCGAGCAATGTTGTTGTTGCTTCTAGTTGTAGAGGTGTTTTGTTTACATTTTTCATACAAAAATTAAAGTGTTTTAACAATCAGTTTTGATATATTTTACGTTTGATTTATAAACTCATGTTTTTTCATTCTATTTCACTCATAATATGAATACCCATTCATATAAAAGTTATTAGGAAAATTAATTTTAATAAGACCATGTTTTGCATTTCTCTTATGGGAAATACATTGAACGTCAAATCGAAAAAAAATCTATCTCACAAGTAAGCTACCTGCACTGACTACTAGTAGGTGTGGAAAGCAACTTACCAGGTGTCAATAGCGTTTCCGTTTCCCCATTTGTAAGTTTTTTCTTTTTTTATTGAATGAGCGTTGAATTTATCAGTTAAAGTTGGCACTCGAAATGCATTAGTGAAACGGAAATCTGTGTATTATTGGAGTTCTTTTATTGAAAATTAGCTTGGCACGAATTGAAAAGATTTAAGGCTCTCCCAAACCAACGCGAAACACGCAAAATCATTCACAATAATGCTAAACAACAACAAAAACCGCCTTTTCTAATGATTCGCTATGATATCGCGTTGGTTTGGGAGAGCCTTTAAACTGATATTTGAAGGAGAAGATTCGTGCTTTCAGATAGTTTATCAAATTTTTTTGAAAAATAATTATTTCTAGATGTTACAAGGATCTGGATTCGGCATCCGGCTAACTAAAAAGTTAGCCGGTATTTGCGAGCCATTTTAATTTTGTCAAAATACTTTTTTCCCTATAATACCTACCTACGTTTTTGAAATAAAATTTTTATTTCCAAAATTATAATTATGAATCTAACTTTGGTATATTTTGTTGGAAGCTCAACTTGATACCATTATAATATATTTTTTCAGATTTTTTTCTATCAATAAAAAGGAAGATATAAAGAAAAATGCGAAATTTGAAATCTGGAGGGAAAAATATTCCGAAAACCAACGAAAAGTATTTAATAACTTATGTATGTATGTATGTATTTGTGTGTATCTATGTTCTTTAGCACCATATAAAAGGGGATTCGCATAAGGTGTGACAAATATCGAGAGGGTGTAGGTTGGGTCGAAACAAGAAAAAAATCTTATGGGACGGGACCTACTCCCCCAATCCGGTAGGTGCAATTTTCTAAAAAAATGACTTAATTTGAGGGCAACATTGACATCAACCTATGCCTTTATGAAATACGATGGAATTAGAAAGTAGTTCCCACCGAGCTTTCGAGCAGGGGTTAACAAGCACTTGTGTAGCCCAATTTCAGAATTATTATAACCCAAAAACTAGTCTAAAATCTCTAGATTGTGATAAAAGGTCAACTATTTTTAGTCAGCAATAATTTTTTTTCACAAACATAACTTTTGGCACCTCATTTGGGTCAGTTAAAAAAAATATATGTCATTTGAAAGACCACTTCACGGTTATAAAAGGTCAGCTATTTTTAGTAATTGGTCACCTCTACATGTTTGTTTATGAATATTTATTGAATTTAAAAAAAAAATCAAGATTATAACGTGTGTGAAGTTGAAATAACAGTTTTGAGCTAGGGCTTTTGAAGGGCATGAAAAACTGCAAATTTGGAGCCTTGTTGCAAGTTTCTAGCTAGCTCTGTTACTAAGAAAAGGATGTACTGCTAACTTCACAGTGAAGTTAACAATGAAAAAATTAATATTTCGTTTTTTTTTTCAAATAAGGACTTATAAATTTGGACCTTAATTTTTTACTTGAAATGCAAATTAAACTACAAATTTGGAGCCTAAATGCAAATTTCTAGCTATCACCGTTATTAAGAAAAGGACTTTTATGCTAACTTCACTGTGAAGTTAGCAGTTGTATGTCCGGATGCAAATTAAACTGCAAATTCAGAGCCTCATTTTAGATTCCCAGCTAGCCCGGTTGCTGAGAAAAGGACACGCACTGCTAACTTCACAGTGAAAGTTAGCACTACAGTCGCCGAGCGGAAGCGGACGCTGAGCGGATGCCGAACGGACGCCGATCGGTCGCTGAGCGGAGGCCGAACGGACGCCAAGCGGACGCCGATCGGACGCTGAGCGGATGCTGAACGGACGCTGAGGTGCCAAAAGTTTTTTGTGACCTTGAAACGAACTTCATACAAAAAAAAAATCTATGGCTGACCAATTACTGAAAATAGTTGACCTTTTATCACGATCTAGAAATCTTTCGGATGGTATTGTTTTTGCAAATTTCTCATAAATGAGGTGCCAAAAATCGCGCGTGACCTTGAGCAACCTTGAGAAAGTTTAAGCCTTTATTTCAAAGTTATCTAGGACTGACCAATTTCTGGGACCAGTTGACCTTTTCTGACCAATTACTGACCAATTAGATGGCATTTTTTTATCAAATTTCCTTCATATGAGGTGCCAAAGGTCCAGAGCCCAATCAATTCTTTCTCCCCTTACAAATCCCCGGGACTAGATGGCAACTTTCCAATGATGTTACCTAAAAGTGAGAACCTCATTACTTCACACAAGTAGCCTCAGATGGGGATATGTACCTCAAGCATGGCGTGAAGTCAAGGTTGTATTTATCCCGAAGGCTGGTAAACCCAGCCACACGGAGGCTAAAGACCAATCAGTCTCACGTTGTTTACTCTTAAAACTTTCCAAAGATTGTTGGACATCTATATTCGCAGCTCACTGAACCCGGAGGTAATTTTTCCAATGCAGCATGCCGGCAAACTGGCTGAACAGAATAGAGTGCTGCAACTGGAGCTGCAGCTGCAACTGCAGTACGTGATTTTTTTTACGCGCCCACAATGCAGCTGTTCAGCTTTCTGACATTTTAGTATCGAAAATAAAGTGAAAACAAAATAAATAAAATGCACGACTGGGTCGCACGTACTTGCTCTTATGTTCAAGACACTGCGAGTTTAAGAAAATTGTATATACAAACATGGAAATTATGAGAGAAAAATGTAGAGAAGCATGAAATACGACATTTAAATTAGCTAGAACAACTCTTTTGACAGTTTTAGGTGAAAAAAAAGTATGCCATCTTAATTCATGATGGAATATGATTGTATGGGAAAAAAAAATTTAAAATCGTTGGAGCGGTTTTTTAAAAAATTAATTTTTTATATATAAAATTCTTAAAACATTTTTAAGAAAAAATTTTGGTATGCAAATCTTAAGTAAATATTTATGTGTATATAAAAACAAAATTTGAAAAAAAAATTGTCAACCCGTTTTTGAGATATCGAATTTTCAAAAAAAAAATTTGAAACTTTTTTTAAAAATCCAAAAACTTTTTTTTTGAAAATTTTAATATGCAAGATTATTGAGTCTTATCTGAAATTCGTATATTAAAAAATTCATCTAAATCCGTTTAGCTGATAACGAGAAAATTCAAAATAAAAAAATACGTTCTATGACAGGTACTGTTAATAGTTTCTAAGTGTAAGATTTTATATTTTTTTGTAGTAGATCATACTAATTTTAGTATATAGAAAAAGTTTTATCAAAATCGTTGGAGCCGTTTTTAAGCAAAAAAATATTTTCTTTTGTGGTTTTTTAACTTTTGTATGGAAGGTACCGTTATTTTTTCATAAATGTAAAATTTTTTTTAAAAATATTTTAGAAAGTATTAAAAAACTCTTAAATATCGAGTTTCAAAAAAATCGATCTTGTCATTTTCGAAATATTTGATTTTCAACAAAAAAATTTTGAAACATTTTTTAAAAATACAAAAAATATTTTTTCAAAAATTTTGGTATACAAAACTATTTATATTTTTTGGAAGCTTTTGTATAAAAAAAAATAATTGAAATCGGTCTTACCGTTTTTAAGAAAATCAAAAATTTAAAAAATGGTTCTTTGGGAGGTACCAGTTATAACCATTTTTGAAAAATGGTTTTCCACTTAAACAAAGCCTTTACTAAAATAAATTTTTTAATTTTTTTTTAAGAAAAGTTGTCGAGCCGTTTTTGAGAAAAATACGATTATGTAAAATTTCTAAAAAAAATCGTATGGCAGGTACCGTTATTTTTGGTTCTAAAAAAAAAAATGAAAAAAACGTGTCGGCAGAATCACCAAAAACCACTATGTACCAAGTTTGAAGAAAATCGATCAAGCCGTTTAGGCTGTAGTCGAACAGACAGACAGACAGACAGACAGACAGACAGACAGACAGACAGACAGACAGACAGAATTGTGCCACCCACTTTTTTCGTGTCCTCTATCATCGTAATATCATGTTTGATTATTATCTACATTTTTTTTTTTTGCACGAATCCAAAACTTGCCTTATAGTACCTATAATCGCAAGTAAAAATGAATAATGATGAAAAAGAAGCTAAAATTACTTTACGTCTTTATGAGTGATTGAAAAGAGTTTAAAATCACTTTAACCCACATGTAAACGCTTCGTTTTGTTCGCGATTTTGAAACGTCAAAAAAGCTGCAAGCAAAAGTTTAAAGTTGGCCAACTTGTCCAGCTGCGTCTGCAGCTCCGTCTGCAGTTGCGTCGTGTTCTGTTCGTATCATTGAATTTGTGTGTATTCAAAATTTTGACAGCTATTCCAGTTGCAGCTCCAGTTGCAGCTCCGTCTCCATTCTGTTCAGCCAGAAAAGCGTAGAAACTGCACTCCACTTTGTTATTAATACAATTGAAAAAACTCTCAAAGACAAGGAATACTCTCTTACTGCCTTTCTAGATATTGAAGGAGCACTCAATAGTGTGGAAAACGATGCAGTTAAGAGAGCCCTTGTAGAGCTGAATATAGAAAACTCAATTATAAATTGGACAATGGTCATGTTAAAAAAACAGGCATATTAATACAGAACTTGGAGAATCACGTTTAATATTATCCACATCCAGAGGAACACCCCAGGGAGTGGTGCTTTCTCCGCTTCTTTGGATACTAGTTATCAACGAAGTTCTTGTAAAATTAAAATATAGTGGAGTCACAGTAGTAGCTTATGCAGATGACCTAGTACTACTTGCGACAGGTAAATTCCCATCCACTATTAGTTAACAAATAGAATATGCCCTGTCAAAGGTCAACACATGGGCAAAGAATTGTGGTCTAATGGTCAATCCATTGAAAATAGAATTGGTTCTCTTCACTAACAGAAGGAAAATACCAATATGTAGATTACCATCAATTGCAGGGACTCCACTCAAAATCTCGGATCAGGGCAATTAGTTTGGTGAGATCCTTGATAAGAAACTGAACTGGAGTCTCAACACTAAAGAAAAAGTAAAGAAAGCTATGGTTGCCTCTATTCCTGCAACAGGATCTTTGGAAAATCCTGGGGACCCAATCCAAAAATCAGGTGGATGTACACGGCGATAGTTGGACCGATACTTACCTACGGTAATTTTGTTAAGTGGAACGCGACTGAGAAAGCAACGAACCTGAAAACCTTGACAAAAGATTAGCATGCGTAGGTATTACAGGGGCGTTGAAAACCACTCCCACATCGGAACTGGAAGTGATACTCAACTTGAGACCCCTATTTCTATTCTTGCAAGAATCTGCAGCATACAGTGCCCTGTGGCTCAGCCAGACTAAATGCTGGAAGCAAAGCACATCGGGCCATACTCAGATTCTGCAGAGATATGTGGGAAATAATGCTTGCACAGACTACACAACACCCCATTTAAACTTTAATAGACCCTTCACTACCTCTTTTCCTAATCCTAATAGAGATGAGTGGGAAAACAACCAACCTTTCAGTCATGAATCTAAGATAACTGTCTTCACTGATGGTTCGAAGATGGACACTGCAATTGGTATAGGAATTTTCTCGGAAACTCTGGGACTAGCTAGCTCCTTAAGACTTCCGGACTTTTGCAGCGTCTTCCAAGCCGAGGTCTTGGCAGTGACAAAAGAAGCTACGCAAATATCAATGATGGCGATACCACATATCACCCTCTTTATTGATAGCCAAGCAGCAATAAAAGCAATTTCTGCCACCGAGATACATTCGAAGCTTCTGACTTGCTGTCGCGAAGAGCATAGGGTTCTTGGCATGCGGCATAACATTAGACTCTGCTGGGTTCCCGGTCACAGTGATGTACAGGGAAACGAGAGAGCTGATGAGCTGGCGAGAACGGGTTCGTCGCTTGATTCAAGTCAATCCGAACAACATATCAAAGCACCAACCTGTAGCGTCAAACAGGATATTGGTAACACAATATCAGAAAAAAAACCAATGAAAAATGGAATCTGCTTAAAATATGTGGCACAACTGGAAAGAACTAATTTTCTTCTTTTAAAATCAGTTTAAACCTTCCCGATACCTTTTTTTTTTCTCGGAGAAATCTTCAGTTAATTGTAGGCCTTCCATTTATGACAAAAATACAATGAAAAGGAGAATGGGAAAACATTTATGGCAGCTGGTCCATTTTCCAATACGAATGTGTCATACATCGTTGAAAAGGTTATTGTGACATCATTTAATTATATCGCCGTTGAGCTCTAAACCATGGGGTTCACGAGATATTCGGCTAATGTTGATTAGGAACACAATGTACAAATATGGAGTTGCATTATTGTATTTTTCGGTGCTTTGAAGCCGAATATCTCGCGAAACCCGTGGCTTAGAGCTTAAAGGCCATATACTTAATTAAATGGTGTACCAGAATAACCTTTTCAAGGATATATGAAACATTCGTATTGAAAAATGGACTCTCATAAATGTTTGCCCTTCTCCTTTACATTGAACTTATATCTTAAATGAAAGGCCTATAACTAACTGAAGATTTCTCAGAGATGAAAGGAGACATCGGAAAGATTTAAACTGATTTAAAAAAAAAGAAAATTACTTACTTCTTACTTATCCGGCTCCCGATCCATGAAGGGTCTCTGCCTGAGATATTGCGGTCTTCCATCGGTTGCGGTCCATCGCACGCTCCCTCCAGTCGTCGAGACCAAGCGCCAGTGTTCCCATATTGGTGGTTTTTCCAACCAAAATGGTTGGAAAAAATGCCTTTGGTGGGAAAAATGGTGGGAAAATATTCATAGTGGGATTTATGGTGGGAAAATATTTCAATGGTCTCTTTTTTGGTGGGAAAAACAACAATTCACTATACCTGCCTATCTTCGAATTTTATGACCTATATCTAATGATTTGGCACAAAAAAACAGAAACTTTAAAAAATATTTTTTTTTGTGAATACCACACAAATGAGGTACCAAAAATCACTGACCTTGAAAAAATTAAAAAATATCTCAAAATTCATAAAAATCAATTACTGAAACATACTAGCTGACCTTTTATGACCGTTAAGTGACCTTTCAAGTGAGATGCCAACATTTTTGTTGTAACCTTGAAAAGAACTTTAAAAATTCATAAGAAAATTTTTGGCTGACCAATTTTTGAAAATAGTTGATCTTATGATGATCTAGTGATCTTTCGGATCGGTATACATTGTGTAAATTCATGAACGTCAAATGTTTCTGCATCACTGCTTTTTTGCGATGCTAATGCGCAACGCAGCTGATGCTGATACAAATGCATCAGCAACAACGCATCAAGAATTTACTCGATTCTAATTTGTTTGAAGTTTGCGCATCACTTGATGCAAGTTTGCCACAATGAACATGTTACGCAAAAACTGATGCGTGTTTGATTTTCGAATGTTTGGCGGAAATGATTGTGCATCATTTCTGCAACGATGCGTTTGTGAATTTACACATTTTTTGTGAATATTCCACAAATGAGGTGGCAAAAATTATACGTGACTTTAAGAAACTTTAAGTCTTGATTACAAGTTTTCTAGGGCTGAGGCTAGGACAAGTTAACTTTCTTCACCAATTACTGACCAATTAGATGACATACTTTTTTTGCGAATTCGAAGTACCAAGAGTGCAGAGCCAACATTCTTCTTTTTGTATATCTAGGAAATATTTATAGCAGAAAAGGTTATGAGCAGAAAAGGTTATGGTGGTTTTTTTTTCCTTCCAGTACAAAAATGGTGGGATTTATTTTGGAATTTGGTGGGATTCTAGAAATCTCATCTGGCATCACTGCCAAGCGCTCTTGCGTCTGTGACCGCCTGGTCCTTATAGCGGAGGTTCGGTCTTCCTGGTCGTCTTGAACCTGGGGGCTGGGATTCGAAGATTTTCTTAGCTGGAGCGTTGTTGTCCATTCGCTCGATGTGGCCGAGCCGTGTAGTTGACGTGTTTTGGCTCTTTGGACTACATCCACATCTTGGTACAGCTCGTACACCTCACGATTGAATCTTCTCCTCCAATCGCCCTCTTCGCATATAGAACCAAATATCCGCCGAAGAATTTTTCTCTCGAAAGTGCCCAGTATCAATTCCCCTTTTTAACTTATCATCCAGCACTCGGCGCCCGAAGAGTAGAACTGGTAAAATCAGCGTTTTGTATAGCGTGCACTTTGTCTTTCGGGAAAGGAGTTTTGAATCCATTTGTTTGGCCAAACCGAAGTAGCAACGGTTCGCTAGGGTAATTCTTCGTCGGATTTCCACTAAGGTGTCGTTCGTGGAATTGATGTTTGTTCCGAGGTAGGTGAACTCCTTGACTACATCGAAATTACTGCTACCAACAGTGACGTTTTGTCCTAGGCGATGGACAGATGAGGCTTTGTTTGTTGATAGCATTAGGTTAGGTTAGAAGGGGTGATGATACGGCAAGCCGCAACATCTCACTCGGATCTCCGTGGATCCATTGCGTTCCCCAGGATTAAGGTAGGTAGGTATGAGGAAGGTGGGTGATCGGGGATAGTTTAGGTGTGGGATGCCTCCCTGAACCATCCTGAATTCTGAATGAATTTCAGGATATTCTTTAGTGGCAAGGAAGAGATGTCGCCCATTTCGTCGAAAAAATATTCTCCGAGGGCTTCTTTTCTAGTTCTAGCTAAGCTGGGGCATTCGCAAAGGAAATGGGATGAGCCCTCTTCCGCCTCTTCATCTTGACACCCTCTACATAAGTCCGATGGGCTAATGCCCATTCTCCTCATGTGGGTTCCCATTGAGTTGTGTCCCGTTAGGATTCCAACTAGGAGCGATAGTTGAGGTCTGCTTATCTTTAGTAAATATTCAGTTCTTTTCTTCGAAATATTCGGCCATAAATTTCTTGAAACCCGACAAGTGTCAATTGATGACCATCTGACGTCTGCAGCTTCGAGGAAATTCTGGTGAATTTCACTTTTTACCTGCTCCAGTGGCACAAGTATAGAAGATTCGACCTGGCTCGGATCGAGAGATGATCCGTTTTTGGCCAGTTCATCTGCCATTTCATTCCCCATAATATCACGATGTCCTGGGACCCATTTTAGGGTAACAGTGTTCGTTGTGCCTAGAGATCTAAGCTCAATCCGACAACGATCCACCAGTTTGGACTTTACAGTGATTGAAGAAATGGCCCTAATGGCCGCCTGGCTATCTATGAAGATGTCGATATTAATATTGACTTGTTCTTGTTGATAGCATATACTTTGTTTTGTCCTCAATAGAAGCTCTTGGCGACTAGTAAATTAACGAACATTCTTATACACTTGTTATGAACAAACGGCAATAACTGGCATTTGAACTTGGCACTTCGAATACTATCACCTATACTTACTCATTAATTTACACTAGACTTTTGTGATTTTTCTGCCTGATGATGAGCATAATCATGTTCGAAACGTTGCTAAAATAAGCTAAAATAACATCTCTTTTTTGACCTAAAGCGCACTAAGTAAGCCCACAGTTTATTGAAATTTTTTGGTTTTTCTCAATAACTTTTATACACAAATGTAGTTTATTATTTTAACTTGAATAAGATATCTTAGGCCCAATTGCTGATACGAAACTTAGATATTTAAGTAGAACATAAAAGGCTTATGTGACAGTTTATGCAGAGGAAAAAGTAGAACATAAGCTTATAAGTAGAACATAAATGCTTAAGAATCGTATCAACAAACTGCAAACGGGTCTTTATCCTGTAGATCCCAGCATTTGAAGCAAAGTTAGAAATTTTTTAAGCTAATTAATTCGACGTAATTTAAAGATTTAATCCATTTTGTAAATTAAGATCAAACTTAAGTTTTATAATTTAGATAAGTGCCCCTGCCGCATCTTCCGTTACATTTAACTATAAAAACCACTAACAAATTTGTAGAGGAGGGTTGGAGGTGGGGCAATAACTTTTAAAACCATTATATTTCAAATTGTAAAATTTATCATTCACAGCATTTTGAAAAGTGAAAATCAAATTGATTTGGGATTCAACCTGCTCCCTAGTATGAAATAAATTGACTTTTCTCATTAAATGGTAAAGGTACAGAAATGTAGCCGGACATCTATCTTTTAATTAAAGACCTTAACTTTGAAGATCGGACATCTAAAACCGAAGCCTTCCACTCAGTCGATTTGAGGGCAATTTGCGATAGCGGAACTGAACCTGGTCAGCCAGCCGGCAACGCACAACCACTCATTGCTGCAACGCTGCGCTACCAAGAAAAACAATTTAAAAACGTATACAAAATAAATTGTTTTGTATTACATTTTATTAAATTCATATTTTATGCTTCCTTCGTTCTTGCCCAGGGGGGGGGGGGGGGGGGCAATTGCACCCATTGCCCTCCCCCTGTATCCGCGCCTGTTTCCATATAAATTTGTACCACACTTTTTAGGATTTATCAAAGGGCACGGTAGTGCCCAGCCAAGTTCGTGGCACTACACCCTTTTTACAGGAACAAACTCAGGCGATTTTCAACCCCCCTCTAACTTCAGTACCAATAAAGTCAGAAACTTCAAATTCGGAGTATTTGCTGAACTGATCAAACACAGCTAGCTTACCAAATTTCAACTCTTTAGCATTAGCAGTTCCCAAGATATAGGACTTCAAAAATCGCAAAAACCGTAACTGACTGACTCACTGACAGATCATCAAAATTATGGAGCACTTCCCGACATCGTAGAAACTTAAAATTTCGCGCAACGGTAGGCCTTGTGGTACATACAAAGGAAAAAATCGAAAATCTGCAACTTTCTATTCAGGGGGCGTGGCATCCACCCATTTTCTTAAATATTCTATAAATTATATGGAGCCTTTTCGATCGTTGTAGAACAATGAAAATTGGTAGGTCGGTAGGACTTGAAGTACACTCCTCGTCAACTGAATACGCACAAACATTTTTGAATATATTTTATCCATTTTTTCCAAACAGTGATGGTTATTATGCCATCTGTTGATGGTAAAAATTTTCGTAACATATAAATAACAGAATTTCAAAGTTTTATCCAAAAACAACCGTGAGTTTTTCCTTCAACCACTTCCAAAGTGTAACTTATGCAAAGTAGAAGTTTTTTTTTGAGTCAACTGAATAGGTACAAAAATTAAAATTGGTATTGGAATGGAATGAAACAAGTTTTTGTTTAAGTTTAGTAGTGGGTACTTCCACCTTTATTTTTAATTTCTTCGTAAATTCGATCCGGCATGGAATCGTATAGCTTTTTAATGTAATTTAACGAAATTTCGCTCCACGCTAATTTGATTGCAGAAATTAAGGTTTCTTTGTCTTCGAACTGACGACCACCCTCATAAACTTTGCGTACTAACCATCCCCAGACATTTTCTATGATGTTTAGATCAGGTGAGTACGGCGGCCATTGAAGCAACTGCACTTGTTGCTCCTCTATCCATGTTTTTATTATGCGCGCTGAGTGAATAGGCGCATTATCATGTTGGTAGGTCCAGTTTATGGGTCCAAAGATGTTAGAAAATTTAGGAAAATTTCTTTCCAAAATTACTTTATACCCAGCTGCTGTCATTCTTGATGTTACAACCTCGAGCTCAACTGTTCCATAATAACTGACTGCTCCCCATATCATGACACCTCCTTCACGACTATGATGGCGCTTTAAAAATCTTTTTTCTTTTCTTAAGTCGTGAAAATAGAAGTTGAACCCATCAGGGCCATCGAAATTAAACTTTTTTTCATCTGAAAAAACCACGTGATACCATTCTTTTTTCCAACTCATGTGAAGTCTTGAAAAATCTAATCGCAACATTTTCCGTCTTTCGTCAAGTGGTGGTTTTTTCTTAAGTTTCATTCGTTTAAGATGGCTTGAGTTGTTGATTACTCTTAATACTGTTGAGCAACTTGCGTTTACGCCGACTTTTTGTTTTATTTTTGCCACAGAATCAGAAGAATTTGATGCATATCTTAAAATTCTTCATCTCTCAGCTGCTGTTTTTGCTGTTTTCTTACCTCCCTTCATGTTTTTGCCGTATGCATCTTTATTTTTCAAGTAAGAATAAACTACATTAAAACTTCGGCCAACTTTATCAGCTATTGCACGTCCAGTTAGGCCTTGGTCTCTAAGTAAATCGATTTTAGCTTTTTCAACACTGTTAAGACACGTAGATCTACCCATTTTTCTTAAAATTTGAAATCAAGAATTAAATTTTACTGAAAACACTAAAATCGTTAATTTAAACTGTCAAGCACTCCAAAAAACGTATAAACAACGAAGAAAATGGCATTGTACCTATTCAGTTGACTAAAAAAAAACTCCTACTTTGCATATAAAACACTTTGCAAGTGGTTGAAGAAAAACTCACGGTTGTTTTTGGATAATTTTTTCGGATTTATCTGCTTAACATCTTAAGGGAATAGTTAGCATCAACAGATGGCATAATAACCATCACTGTTTGGAAAAAATGGATAAAGTATATTAAAAAATGTTTGTGCGTATTCAGTTGACGAGGAGTGTACTTAGAAAGAAAAAATCGAAAATTTGGAATTGTCCATTCAGGGGGGGGGGGGTTGGCATCCACCCACTTTATCAGAATTGCTATTATTTGTATGGAGCAATTTCGGTTGTCGTAGAATTATGAAAGTTTGTAGAGCGGTGGGGCTTGACTTTCACCTGGCAAAATAAATCTTTGCAAAAAGGAGTGAAATCACAACAAAAACATAAATGTTAAGAAAGGAGCCAAGTTCTTATGTGTACAAGAAACCTGTGCGTAAAAAGTCAGCCAAAAAAAGTAATGAGATCTAAAAATATATGCCAAGTTTTAAGTTCATGAAGTTTAATATCAAATATCTTAAGTAGAGTAATATCGATACAATTCCAAATCATGACAGAAATTTGGTAATTAATGATAACTGATTAAAATTTGGTGGATTTACTTGGCAAGTTTTCTCTTAAATACTTACTTAATCACATATTTAAAATGTATGTATGGTCAAGTTTTCATACATTTTAAATTTGTGATTAAGTAAGTATTTAAGAGAAAACTTGCCAAGTAAATCCACCAAATTTTAATCAGTAATCATTAATTACCAAATTTCTGTCATGATTTGGAATTGTTTCGATATTACTCTACTTAAGATATTTGATATTAAACTTCATGAACTTAAAACTTGGCATATATTATAGATCTCATTACTTTTTTTGGCTGACTTTTTACTCACAGGTTTCTTGTACACATAAGAACTTGGCTCCTTTCTTAACATTTATGTTTTTGTTGTGATCTTTCTTTCTCAAAGTTCAAATATCCCCAAGTTTCCCCATAAAAAGACTAAGAATATTTGAATGATCATTGGTAAGGTTAAGGTGGTTCAATCCTTGAAACAATAAATCTTATTTTATGTGAAAGGCTGGGCCAAAATGATTTTTGTTATACTCTTAATAATAATTAAGAGAGGAGCTTTATTTGGTGTATCAAAATAATCACTGATTTCACTTTCTAAACGTCTCAAAATCAGTCATTAAAATTTTCAATAACCAGTTTCAATGATATAACTGGCGCCTTTACCATTACCTTCAAGGCTAACAAGAAAATATTTAAGAACTCAAGCTATTGCTCTTCAATGAGTGCAAACATTAATGATGACTATTTTCTATTAGCCCAGGAAAAATGTACAAATAAATTGCCAATCTGCGGAAAAATTCCAAGTGAAGATTTTTGAATGCAATTATCTTTATTTGTGCCTAAGGAATACGCATGCGAAAGTCTACAAACGAAACTGGCTTGCGTTAAAAGTTATTCAAGGTTAAATGTCGAAAATACCGGTCTTCCACGTATAACTTTGAAACGGTACATGGTATTAAAAACAAATGCATACAAAACTTGTAGATAATATGATTATCTACAAGAAATGTTTGAACACTTTTTTTGCTCTGACTAATGGTTAAGAAGATATCGGCGTTTCAAAAAACGTAAATTGACGAAAATATCCCTTTTTTGCTTATAACTCAGAAATGGTGAGTGTTATTGAAAACATTTATAGGCAAAGTTTGTATACTATGTTACCTCCTATTAAAAAAAAACTAAATTTTTTCTAAGAGTAATAATTTTAAAGATATAATTATTTGAAAAATTTCGTCAAAAACCTGAAATTCCAGACTTTTGCTTTTAAATCTTAAATAACGAAATTTTCATAAAATAATTTATGTTCAGCTTATAGACTATAATGTAATCTACAAAAAATATTAACACACTTTTTTCCACACGAGTGACCAGTAACAAGATATTGCTACTCCAAAAAGGTTAAGTATTGAAAATAAGGATTTTTCGCTTACCACTCTTAAACGGTATATGTTAGAAATTTTATTTTTACACAGTTTGTAGGTTATTTACCCTTCTACAAGAAAATAGAAACAAAAAATTTTTGTTTGCTGTTATTTAAAAGATATAATATTTTATATAAAATGCACAAAAGTCAAAAATAACGGTATTTTGCGGTTTTCTCTTAAATGGTGTAGTTTTTGAAAAATAATTTATACTTTTTGTATAAACAATAATATTCTCTATAAGAACTCTTATGAAGACTTTTTCGATATAAGGCCCCAATAAAAAGATATTGAGACTTCAAAAAGTATCAATTTTCGAAAATGCTGGTTTTTCCGGCCCAAAATGATTCGCCCAGCGACATAAAATAATAATAGGGTTTTTTAGAGAGACATAGTACAAATATTTTTTCATACTGAGGGGGGGGGTCTATCTCCCCCCAATTAACCGGGAGGAGCAATTTTCTGAAAATAGTACTAAAATAAAAAAAAAAAATTTAAAACAAATGGCAACACTTAAAATAAAGTACTATATTTTTTTGAGATTTTCAAGTTTGTTCTTTGATTATTTTTTCAAAATAAGTTATTCCTGCCAATAGTTTTCGAAAAAAATACCTTCAAACCCAACACTAAAAAAAAAACTGAAAAAAATTATATAGGTAGGTACTGTTCTTTTTTCAAAATATGAAATTAGGAATTATGTTAGTTTCTATTATACACTTTTCCTGTAATTTTTAAATGAACACTGAAAACCAGATGGTTTTATGCCATCTAGTTTTCGAGAAAATTGTAAACTAAGAAAATTATTTTTTTTTATATGTTTTTTTGGTGGTATATCTAGGAAAAATGCATTACCACTCCGGGAAAATTCCAAGTTAAAATTTTTAAGCGCAATTATCTTTAAATTACCATAATGAATACTCGTGCAAAAGTCTTCACACGAATCTGGCTTGCGCTAAAAGTTATTCAAGGTCAAACGCCAGCAGAATCTTCTTTTAGAGCATAACCTTTCTTTTTTTGGATAGTATCAAGGAAAAAATTCATTTCCACTTGAGGAAAACTCCAAGTTAGATTGTTTAAACGCAATTATCTTTAAATTACCATAAAGAATACTCGTGCAAAAGTCTACACACGAATCTGGCATGCATAAAAAGTTATTCAGGGTCAAATGTCAGAAATATATTTTTATATGTAAAGTGCATTTGTTTCCACACTACCTTTGAGGTAAAATGCATGGCGCGTTTTTTTTTTTCATGGATCCCCTTTAGGCCTATACCATTCGTAAGGATTATGCTCTAAAAGAAGATTCTGCTGGCGTTCGACCTTGAATAACTTTTAGCGCAAGCCAGATTCGTGTGAAGACTTTTGCACGAGTATTCATTATGGTAATTTAAAGATAATTGCGCTTAAAAATTTTAACTTGGAATTTTCTCGAAGTGGTAATGCATTTTTCCTAGATATACTACCAAAAAAACATATAAAAAAAAATTATTTTCTTAGTTTACAATTTTCTCGAAAACTAGATGGCATAAAACCATCTGGTTTTCAGTGTTCATTTAAAAATTACAGGAAAAGTGTATAATAGAAGCTAACATAATTCCTAATTTCATATTTTGAAAAAAGAACAGTACCTACCTTCTTTTTTAGTGTTTTTTTTTAGTGTTGGGTTTGAAGGTATTTTTTTCGAAAACTATTGGCAGGAATAACTTATTTTGAAAAAATTATTAAAGAACAAACTTGAAAATCTCAAAAAAATATAGTACTTTATTTTAAGTGTTGCCATTTGTTTTAAATTTTTTTTTTTTTATTTTAGTACTATTTTCAGAAAATTGCTCCTCCCGGTTAATTGGGGGGAGATAGACCCCCCCCTCAGTATGAAAAAATATTTGTACTATGTCTCTCTAAAAAACCCTATTATTATTTTATGTCGCTGGGCGAATCATTTTGGGCCGGAAAAACCAGCATTTTCGAAAATTGATACTTTTTGAAGTCTTAATATCTTTTTATTGGGGCCTTATATCAAAAAAGTCTTCATAAGAGTTCTCATAGAGAATATTATTGTTTATACAAAAAGTATACATTATTTTTCAAAAACTTCACCATTTAAGAGAAAACCGCAAAATACCGTTATTTTTGACTTTTGTGCATTTTATATAAAATATTATATCTTTTAAATAACCGCAAACAAAAAATTTTTTTTTTTATTTTCTTGTAGAAGGGTAAATAACCTACAAACTGTGTAAAAATAAAACTTCTAACATATACCGTGTAAGAGTGGTAAGCGAAAAATCCTTATTTTCCATACTTAACCTTTTTGGAGTAGCAATATCTTGTTACTGGTCACTCGTGTGGAAAAAAGTGTGTTAATATTTTTTGTAGATTACATTATAGTCTATAAGCTGAACATAAATTATTTTATGAAAATTTCGTTATTTAAGATTTAAAAGCAAAAGTCTGGAATTTCAGGTTTTTGACGAAATTTTTCAAATAATTATATCTTTAAAATTATTACTCTTAGAAAAAATTTAGTTTTTTTTTTAATAGAAGGTAACATAGTATACAAACTTTGCCTATAAATGTTTTCAATAACATTCACCATTTCTGAGTTATACGCAAAAAAGGGATATTTTCGTCAATTTACGTTTTTTGAAACGCCGATATCTTCTTAACCATCAGTCAGAGAAAAAAAAGTGTTTAAACATTTCTTGTAGATAATCATATTATCTACAAGTTTTGTATGCATTAGTTTCGAAGTTATACGTGGAAAACCGGTATTTTCGACATTTAACCTTAAATAACTTTTAACGCAAGCCAGTTTCGTTTGTAGACTTTCGCATGCACAAATAAAGATAATCGCATTCAAAAATCTTCACTTGGAATTTTTCCGCAGCGAAAGTACATTTTTCCTGGGCTATATGCCAACCGTAATCATATCTGAACTTTTTATTAAGTTCAATGATTGATTAAAAATTAAATTGGCTTACAGTATACGCCATGTGTAAAAACCAATCAACATTATGTGCCCGATTTGAGTGAAGTTAATCATCACATCGTTCAAACCCAAAATAAATCAAAACACATAGTCTAGACTAGATTTAAGAAAAGAATGCATCTTTATAAAAATCATGCCAAATCGTCACAGTCGTCTCCAATTATTAATCTCTATTTCTTTGACTACAGAAAAAAACAACCAAATGCATAATGCATGTATGTATGTATCTACTTTCAGCTGGTCATTGCTTCGTTTTGCCTACAGTTTTTTTTTTTAACTAATCTAATTTTTCGTCTGCAAAAACTATAAAAATAAAAAAAAATGCCAACATGCCCCGCCGATAAACAATAAATTCTAAAAATTCCCGCACTCTTCACAAAATTAGATTTATCTTTACATACCAATATCTAGACTATGGTGGCAGAATGCATTTCACGAAAACAACAACAAACACTGAGTATACAGAAATTTCCAAACAAACTATAAAATGCTAGGTCAGTTGGAACTTCAACTAAGTTGCTCTTGACTTTTTAGTTATGGCAAAACTAATTGTTTATTCGTTGTTTAGTATTCTTTTGCTTATCAATGTGCATAAGTGTCGTGGAAATCATCTGCAACCATGTGAGGAACCGGATGATCCAGTTTGTGCAACCGACGGAACTTGTTTTAATTTTTTCAAAAATATCGGTCTGTTAAATATTGAAAATAACGATCGTGAAAATCATGGCCTTGCAAGTGAGTGTTTTTAATATTTGTTTTCAATTGAAAAAGAAAAGCAATAACCGCCTGTTATTTTAGAACTAGAATTAACGGATATATCAAATTGTTTGAAACATTGTGATAAAGTGTGCCTGAAGGAATTTGATCCAGTTTGTGCTATATATGAAAAGGAAAAGAAAACATTCCCAAGCATGTGTGAATTTGATTTAGAGAATTGTAGATATGGGGATATTTGGAAGTTTCTGCATGAAGGCGAATGTTTAACAAATCCTAAAATAACGCATCATTTAAATAAACGCTCGGCTCATCACAAAGATATACAAATACATCCGATATCACATCATCAATCTCATTCACATTCTAATGTGGCGCGGCATACTTCTCACTCAAATGAACATCGCAACCAACAGCCAAATGTTCAGCCTCATCCACATGCTCATAAAAAACCACATTCACACCCTCATGAACAAGTTCATCAAAAACCACATATTAAACCTCATCAACATCCCTCTTCTCAGCAGCATTCACATTCTCATGAACAGCCTCATCCACTCGCTCATAAAAACCCACATTCACACCCCCATGGACAGTTCCACCCAAAACCTCATGTTAAACATTCTCAAGATCACAATGCTCAGCAGCATTCACATTCCCATGAGCATGCTCAAGTTCAGCCCGTAAAAATAAATATGCCCAATGAACATGACCATCCAGTTCCACATCAACATGCCTCTTCTGAACACCATTCACACCATCATGAGCACGCTCATCTGCAGTCACCAGTTCAGACCGTACCACTGCCACATGTTCAGGCTCATCCACATCCCTCTTCTGAACACCACCATGAGCATGCTCATCCGCAGTCACCAGTTCAGGCCGTACCACTGCCGCATGTTCAGCCTCATCCACATCCCTCTTCTGAGCACCATCATGAGCATGGTCATCCGCAGTCACCAGTTCAGACCGTACCACTGCCAAATGTTCAGCCTCATCCACATCCCGCTTCTGAACACCAATCTGAGCATGCTCATCCGCAGTCACCAGCTCAGACCGTACCACTGCCACATGTTCAGCCTCATCCACATCCCTCTTCTGAACACCATCATGAGCATGCTTATCCGCAGTTACCAGTTCAGACCGTACCACTGCCTCATGTTCAGCCTCATCCACATCCCTCTTCTGAACACCATCATGAGCATGCTCATCCGCAGTCACCAGTTCAGGCCGTACCACTGCCACATGTTCAGCCTCATCCACATCCCTCTTCTGAACACCATCATGAGCATGCTCATCCGCAGTCACCAGTTCAGGCCGTACCACTGCCACATGTTCAGTCTCATCCACATCCCTCTTCTGAACACCATCAAAAGCATGCTCATCCGCAGTTACCAGTTCAGACCGTACCAATGCCTCATGTTCAGCCTCATCCACATCCCTCTTCTGAACACCATCATGAGCATGCTCATCCGCAGTCATCAGTTCAGGCCGTACCACTGCCACATGTTCAGCCTCATCCACATCCCTCTTCTGAACACCATCATGAGCATGCTCATCCGCAGTCACCAGTTCAGGCCGTACCACTGCCACATGTTCAGTCTCATCCACATCCCTCTTCTGAACACCATCAAAAGCATGCTCATCCGCACTCACCAGTTCAGACCGTACCACTGCCACATGTTCAGCCTCATCCACATCCCGATTCTGAACACCATCATGAGCATGCTCATCCGCAGTCACCAGTTCAGGCCGTACCACTGCCACATGTTCAGTCTCATCCACATCCCTCTTCTGAACACCATCAAAAGCATGCTCATCCGCACTCACCAGTTCAGACCGTACCACTGCCACATGTTCAGCCTCATTCACATCCCGCTTCTGAGCACCATCATGAGCATTCTCATGCGCAGTCACCAGTTCAGACCGTACCACTGCCACATGTTCAGTCTCATCCACATCCCTCTTCTGAACACCATCATGAGCATGCTCATCCGCAGTCACCAGCTCAGACCGTACCACTGCCACATGTTCAGCCTCATCCACATCCCTCTTCTGAACACCATCATGAGCATGCTCATCCGCAGTTACCAGTTCAGACCGTACCACTGCCTCATGTTCAGCCTCATCCACATCCCTCTTCTGAACACCATCATGAGCATGCTCATCCGCAGTCACCAGTTCAGGCCGTACCACTGCCACATGTTCAGCCTCATCCACATCCCGATTCTGAACACCATCATGAGCCTGCTCATCCGCAGTCACCAGTTCAGACCGTACCACTGCCACATGTTCAGTCTCATCCACATCCCTCTTCTGAACACCATCAAAAGCATGCTCATCCGCACTCACCAGTTCAGACCGTACCACTGCCACATGTTCAGCCTCATCCACATCCCGATTCTGAACACCATCATGAGCATGCTCATCCGCAGTCACCAGTTCAGGCCGTACCACTGCCACATGTTCAGTCTCATCCACATCCCTCTTCTGAACACCATCAAAAGCATGCTCATCCGCACTCACCAGTTCAGACCGTACCACTACCACATGTTCAGCCTCATTCACATCCCGCTTCTGAGCACCATCATGAGCATTCTCATGCGCAGTCACCAGTTCAGACCGTACCACTGCCACATGTTCAGTCTCATCCACATCCCTCTTCTGAACACCATCATGAGCATGCTCATCCGCAGTCACCAGCTCAGACCGTACCACTGCCACATGTTCAGCCTCATCCACATCCCTCTTCTGAACACCATCATGAGCATGCTTATCCGCAGTTACCAGTTCAGACCGTACCACTGCCTCATGTTCAGCCTCATCCACATCCCTCTTCTGAACACCATCATGAGCATGCTCATCCGCAGTCACCAGTTCAGGCCGTACCACTGCCACATGTTCAGCCTCATCCACATCCCGATTCTGAACACCATCATGAGCATGCTCATCCGCAGTCACCAGTTCAGGCCGTACCACTGCCACATGTTCAGTCTCATCCACATCCCTCTTCTGAACACCATCAAAAGCATGCTCATCCGCACTCACCAGTTCAGACCGTACCACTGCCACATGTTCAGCCTCATTCACATCCCGCTTCTGAGCACCATCATGAGCATTCTCATGCGCAGTCACCAGTTCAGACCGTACCACTGCCACATGTTCAGTCTCATCCACATCCCTCTTCTGAACACCATCATGAGCATGCTCATCCGCAGTCACCAGCTCAGACCGTACCACTGCCACATGTTCAGCCTCATCCACATCCCTCATCTGAACACCATCATGAGCATGCTTATCCGCAGTTACCAGTTCAGACCGTACCACTGCCTCATGTTCAGCCTCATCCACATCCCTCTTCTGAACACCATCATGAGCATGCTCATCCGCAGTCACCAGTTCAGGCCGTACCACTGCCACATGTTCAGCCTCATCCACATCCCGCTTCTGAACACCATCATGAGCATGCTCATCCGCAGTCACCAGTTCAGGCCGTACCACTGCCACATGTTCAGTCTCATCCACATCCCTCTTCTGAACACCATCAAAAGCATGCTCATCCGCACTCACCAGTTCAGACCGTGCCACTGCCACATGCTCAGCCTCATCCACATCCCTCTTCTGAGCACCATCATGAGCATGCTCATCCGCAGTCACCAGTTCAGACCGTACCACTGCCAAATGTTCAGCCTCATTCACATCCCGCTTCTGAACACCATCATGAGCATGCTTATCCGCAGCTACCAGTTCAGACCGTACCAATGCCTCATGTTCAGCCTCATCCACATCCCTCTTCTGAACACCATCATGAGCATGCTCATCCGCAGTCATCAGTTCAGGCCGTACCACTGCCACATGTTCAGCCTCATCCACATCCCTCTTCTGAACACCATCATGAGCATGCTCATCCGCAGTCACCAGTTCAGGCCGTACCACTGCCACATGCTCAGTCTCATCCACATCCCTCTTCTGAACACCATCAAAAGCATGCTCATCCGCACTCACCAGTTCAGACCGTACCACTGCCACATGTTCAGCCTCATCCACATCCCGATTCTGAACACCATCATGAGCATGCTCATCCGCAGTCACCAGTTCAGACCGTACCACAGCCACATGTTCAGTCTCATCCACATCCCTCTTCTGAACACCATCAAAAGCATGCTCATCCGCACTCACCAGTTCAGACCGTACCACTGCCACATGTTCAGCCTCATCCACATCCCGATTCTGAACACCATCATGAGCATGCTCATCCGCAGTCACCAGTTCAGGCCGTTCCACTGCCACATGTTCAGTCTCATCCACATCCCTCTTCTGAACACCATCAAAAGCATGCTCATCCGCACTCACCAGTTCAGACCGTACCACTGCCACATGTTCAGCCTCATTCACATCCCGCTTCTGAGCACCATCATGAGCATTCTCATGCGCAGTCACCAGTTCAGACCGTACCACTGCCACATGTTCAGCCTCATTCACATCCCTCTTCTGAACACCATCATGAGCATGCTCATCCGCAGTCACCAGCTCAGACCGTACCACTGCCACATGTTCAGCCTCATCCACATCCCTCTTCTGAACACCATCATGAGCATGCTTATCCGCAGTTACCAGTTCAGACCGTACCACTGCCTCATGTTCAGCCTCATCCACATCCCTCTTCTGAACACCATCATGAGCATGCTCATCAGCAGTCACCAGTTCAGGCCGTACCACTGCCACATGTTCAGCCTCATCCACATCCCTCTTCTGAACACCATCATGAGCATGCTCATCCGCAGTCACCAGTTCAGGCCGTACCACTGCCACATGTTCAGTCTCATCCACATCCCTCTTCTGAACACCATCAAAAGCATGCTCATCCGCACTCACCAGTTCAGACCGTACCACTGCCACATGCTCAGCCTCATCCACATCCCGATTCTGAGCACCATCATGAGCATGCTCATCCGCAGTCACCAGTTCAGACCGTACCACTGCCAAATGTTCAGCCTCATTCACATCCCGCTTCTGAGCACCATCATGAGCATTCTCATGCGCAGTCACCAGTTCAGACCGTACCACTGCCACATGTTCAGTCTCATCCACATCCCTCTTCTGAACACCATCATGAGCATGCTCATCCGCAGTCACCAGCTCAGACCGTACCACTGCCACATGTTCAGCCTCATCCACATCCCTCTTCTGAACACCATCATGAGCATGCTTATCCGCAGTTACCAGTTCAGACCGTACCAATGCCTCATGTTCAGCCTCATCCACATCCCTCTTCTGAACACCATCATGAGCATGCTCATCCGCAGTCATCAGTTCAGGCCGTACCACTGCCACATGTTCAGCCTCATCCACATCCCTCTTCTGAACACCATCATGAGCATGCTCATCCGCAGTCACCAGTTCAGACCGTACCACTGCCACATGTTCAGTCTCATCCACATCCCGCTTCTGAACACCATCATGAGCATTGCCATCCGCACTCACCAATTCAGACCGTACCACTGCCACATGTTCAGACTCATCCACATCCCTCTTCTGAACACCATTCACACCATCATGAGCATGCTCATGTTCAGTCTCCAGTTCAGACCGTACCACTGCCACATGTTCAGCTTCAACCACATCCTTCTTCTAAGCAGCATTCACATCCTCGTCAACATTCTCATCCACTGATACCAGTACCAACCATACCAATTCATAATACACATGGAAATCCAGTTCCACAACCACATGTTCAGCCACATCCACATCCACCTTCGCAGCAGCATATACATCCTCAGCAGCGTCCTCATCAACAGCCATCAGTTCATCCATCAAATCCAGTGCCAAATACAAATTTGACTACACAGACATATGTTATTCCTAAGCCACATCGCCAATGTAAAAAACGTCCTCACTTTCATGTAAGGCCACATCTACAGTCACCAGTTCAGAGTACAGCAGTCCAAAAGCCAAATAAAAACCAGATTCCACAGCCACATCACCATTCTGAGCAGCATCCAAACCCCAATCTTCATGAAATGACTCCTCATCCACAGTCACCACCTCAACCACTACCAATTCTAAAACCAAATGAAAATCCAATTTCCGCGCTACATGTTCAGCCTCATTCTATGCATCCTCATAATGCCATTCCACATCTGCAGCCGTACCCAGCTCAGACCCCAGCTGTCTCAAGTGCAAACGAAAATCCGATTGTGCAGCCACTTGTTGTTCCTAAACCCCATCGCCAGTGTCAGAAACATACAAATTCTAATGAGAAACTACAAGTACAGTCACCAGCTCAGATTCCAGCAATTCCACATGTTCAGCCTGATCCACAAATCAATTCTCAGCAACATCCTCATGGAAATCCACAATCACAACCACAGCCATCAGTTCGCCAACCAATTCTTTTGTCAAACGAAAATCCGATTCAACAGCCACATGTTCTTCCTCATCCACATCCCCACTCTCAGCAACATCCACATTCCCATGCTAAGCCTAAAGCATATTCTCATGCTAGACCGTATTCTTATCATCGTGGAAGGGCTTATCCACGGCCCCATTACATTTCTCAACCAAATGTTCAGCTTCATCCACAACCTCAATCACATCAGCCACATTTGCATCCTCGTTTCAGGCCGCTTCCACATTCTCATGCTAGACTACGGCAACATCACCATGTTCAGTTTCAAAATTCCCACGTTTTTCCGCATACACAAAAGCTACCTCAGCGATCTTACCAATCAAATGTACATCAACTTCCACATCCCCATTATCGAATTCGGCCATATTACTATTCTCATCCCCAGTCACATCTGCCTACCAACGCTAAGCCGAATCATCATGGAAAATATTTGATTCCACAGCCACATGTTCAACAGCTTCCACAACCGCATGTGCAAGGACAAATTCATCCTCAGGCTCATGACCAGCCCCATCACCAGTTTCCTGCTCATACAAACTCACATGATGGGCATCCATTGATCATTAATCGTCGATGTCCCACACATTGCCCACTGGAGTATGATCCTGTTTGTGCTACTTTCGGAGGCGTTGATCAAACATTTGATAGTCAATGTTTCATGAGGGCGGACATATGCGAAACATCACGATGTGAGTACAAAATCTTACAAATCTACATAATTATCTTAGAACAATTATAAATGGAAAGAGTTGTACCATTCTTTACGAAGCGTTATCCTAGTATTTCATTTTGAATCCATTTTTTCGCAACATTTGGAGGAAGAATGAAGGTATTCAAGAATTTTATTCATACCAACAGATAGAGCTCCTTCACCAAAACGCAAAGTGTAGGGCAGGTGCACCTTTTATTCATACTGCTGCTCTGCATTTTTGTTTGAGGTCTTTTTACACTGAAAAAAAAAACCGTCATCATATTCATGAATGGCGTTCATCAACTGAAACTCATCACATAGATGTACTTTTCACCACATTGACGAAATAATCATGAAACTTAATGGTGAAAAATAAACCTTCTTCAATATGATGAAAGAACATTCATCAACTTTATTGTCAAGATTTTCTAGATTTAAGGAATATTTTCTGATGAATAAGGTTCATCATCTCATGATAACCTTTCATCAATATGATGAACACATCAAATTAGTCACTTTTTCATCCAATTGATGATTTTGTTGAATTCAAATTGATGAATGGATGAAAGGATTCATTATATTGAGGATTTTTTTTTTACTTGATTTGAATTAACATCATATTTATGAACTTTAACATCAAAAAATGGATTTCAGATTTATCTGGGGAATGCAAGTTGATGTAAGCAATGCAAGCAATCATCTTTTAGGTGAACTGATTCATCATACTGACGAAATGTGATTTGATGTAAGCGAGCACCATAGATGAATTGATACATTATATTGATGAAAATATGATTCAACTTAATATTTATTAAATTGATTTATGGAATCGTCGTAATTTAGGGTTGTATCATATTTACGAATGAAATCGTCAAAATAATGAATGAATTTATTAAATATGTAGATTAAAGTAATTCATCATATTGATAAATGCAATCATCAGAATGATGAATTTATTCATGAGATTGAAGAAAAATATTCATTATGTTGATGAATGCCATCATCATAATGATTAATTTATTTATGAAATTGATGAAAATCATTCATCACATTGATAAATGCAATCATCAATATAATGAACAAATTCATCATTTTGATAATCACGTCCTCCTAAATGGAGAAGAAATTCAAGTTGATGAATTTCATCATATTAATGAACGAAATTGATGAATGATGAATAGGTTTCATCACTTAAAATGTTCATCATATTAATGAACGGTGTTTCATCTTATAGACGAAAAGATTCACTGGACTAAAATTGAGGATATTTTCATCAGCTTGATGACCTTTTTCATCACTATGATGTCCCTTTTTGGTTCAGTGCAGCAAGTTCTTCTTGTTTGAAATTTCATTACATTGCTTCGAACATTTTGAAACAAAATTGGGTAATTCATTATAAAATTTTGAGCTTCCATAAAATTCGGGCTAAATTCATCTTAACTTATATCTTAACCTTAAACTTAAAACTAATCCTATTTTTTTTGTATTTTATGTAGCATGGGTGTTTAAACACGAAGGCGAATGCATTGAACCAGAACATTGCAATGAGAACTGCCTACAAATCTATAGTCCTGTGTGTGCAACATTAAATGGTCAAAATAAAACATTCGCCAATGAATGCGTTTTCGAATCAGAAATTTGCATTACTAGAAATCGTAAGGCTCTATCATGATAAGGAAAACAAAACAAAATAACCTTGCACTGTCCTATTTCTAGCTTGGGATTTCTTACACATCGGTGAATGCAGAAATCCCATTCAGAGTTTACCAACAAACGCTTTTATTCCACCATATAATCCGCATCCATTAACTCACCAAACTTTCAATCAGCCCCCATCTGCTATGCCAACCATTACGCATCAACCACTATCTGAACAGCCAACACCATCAAGTGTCTCAACTTTGGCTTGTCCAATATGCTCTGATTCCTATAAGCCAGTTTGTGGCTTCCTTAATGGCCGACAACAAACATTCAATAATGAATGCCTCCTGTTATCTGAAAATTGTTATTCAAATACAAGAAGTGAGTATGATAAGGACTTAAAATATCCACATTTTGTGGGCTCTCCACGGAATTCATTTTTCCGCACACAGTGTTTTGAGATTCAAATTTGGGTTTATTTTTTTTTAGAATGGATTGTTGGACATGAAGGCGAGTGTCATGCCGTTGCAGCTCCATGGAATTTCCCAAATATTTGCCCATTGAATTATGATCCTGTGTGTGCTTCTTTGAATGGAATAAGGCGAACTTTCCCTAACGAATGTGAACTAAATCACGAAGCATACAAAACTAATAACCGTAAGTTTCTTAGAAAGGCAATGCCAATTAAAAAAAAAATACTTGAAAACTGGTAGTATACATTTTATAGAACTACAAAAACGCTGGAAGCTAAAAATTCTGTCAAGATGGTTCCTTTTTTTTAATTCTGAAAATTTAGTTTACTTTCTTCCTGCAAAATTTTGTATCCTCGATATTATTATATTTAATGTTTTCAATTTATTTAATAACCTACCATCTGAATTTCAATTCTGAATATTTTAAATAACTTCAATTTTTTGTTCAGAACTCGAATTTCAAAGTTTCTCATCAATCATCATTGCATCTTTTATTTTCATTTATTAATTATTCAGAGTGGGTGATCCTTAACGTCGGAGAGTGTGATTATTGTCCGGTTTGCTCAGATGATATTGCACCAGTTTGCGCTGAATTTAATGGTCAGACGCTTACATTTGATAACGTCTGCAAAGTGGAAGCCGAAAACTGCAGAACCAACAGTGGTAAGCTTAAAAAATAAAAAAGAACATATTTAGACTGGGATTACACAATTATATTTTCATAACATAAAAATTACTTAATGAAATTAATCTTTAATCACGATTAAAATCTCTAAAAATTCATCAGTTTTTCGTAAGAACTATGTATGTAATTTGTTTCTTTTCAAATTTTGTAGGTTGGAAGATAGTTTCAAAAAATTCTTGTGGAATCTACAACTGTCCAACGTTTTGTCCAAGAATTTATATTCCCGTTTGTGCCATCAGCAATGGTGAAGCAAGAACTTTTGGCAATGTCTGTGAGATGAGACAAGAAGCTTGTAGAACAAATACAGGTATACTTTATCTTTATTTAATGTCGAATTCCTTACAACAATTTCAAATCGATTTTTTTTGTTGGTTGTAAGGAACACACAAAAAATCAAATTTTTCGTGTGGGATTGTGTGTGTGTCATTTGACAGTAGCTTTGAGGCAAAAAAGTAAACAAACTATGCGCATACAAATTTGTTACAAATATTCCAAAGTGCATTCAGTTTTTCGCGTCATTTTGTTAGATTAAAAACATATACATTTCCAGGAAAAGTTGCAAAAATAAACAGAAAATAGTTATGTGGCCATTAAAGTAAAAAAAACAACCCAAATTCATCCAAGAAACACATCATTCGAGAAACACATCGGCGAGCGCGCGATTTATATCTTAAATTGACTTTGGGCACTTTGAATCGAAGTTAGTTGATATTTTTATAACTTCTAACTGACCATTCACTATTTTTTGATGAATTAAAATTAGTTTTAATGATTTATTTGCTTTTAATCTATTTAAATGACCGACGAACACTTTAGAACATTTGTTAAACCCGCCGCAAAGTACTTTCAACTCCAGAGAAATGTCAAATCTTGTTAGTGTGTGTGAAATCGATTTGAAATCTTGCTGAAAATGCAAGATTTGTTTTGACAGAATAAAATCGATTTTGTTTAGAAAAAAATCGATTCTGTTTAGAAAAAAATCGATTATTTGGTTGTAAGGAATTCGACATAAGCTTAAGCCCGTATGACACTACATTTTTTTCTCATTTTTAATTCACTGAAAATGAAATCAAAGCACGACGTACAATTTCTTATTTAAACTTTGATAGGTATGAGTGGGTACACACTATATCCATAAATGTAAAAATGTCACAAAAAATCTATAAAAAATGTGATTTTAAAATTAAATTTGTCAAGTTCTGGCAGCTTTTCTTGATATTTCAGAATTAAAAATGAAAAATTGTTTCAAGGTACACTCAGTTACAAAAGTAGATATACACTGGACGCTAGAGAGCACTAGATTATGGTGTATATTTTCTTTTGGGACACATTGTAAACGTGAAATTTAATTTAGAGAAATGCTATCCCTTTCTTAAAAACACTTTTTATCTCTTTTTTGCTCAGCTGACACTTTGATAGATTAAATGAGAAATACAATGAAGAAAAAATGTAGTGTCATACGGGCTTTAGAAATGAAGAATATATTTAAAACTTTCTTCAATTTTCGAATTCAGCTTGGTATATAACCAGCAAAGGAAAATGTCCAGGCCCAAATGAAAATTGTCCATCATCTCTTAGATGAAAAATTCCACACGAAGATGCTCAGTATTATCTTAAATTTTTTTTTTAAATTTGTTAAAAAAAAATACTTATAAGATAGTTCTGCAAAAGACGGTTTATGCTACACACTAAATCCTAAAATGTTACTTAAAATTAAATTAGTTCTATTTTTATACTTTTTACATACTGAATTTATATCTACTACTATTATAAAGTTTTTATATTTATAAATAATGAATAAAAAACGATAATACATCAAATTAAACATCATTTGAATACATATTTTACATTTTTGGAAAAATCATATGATGATCAACTTCACATTTCGAGTAACACTTTTGAAGTTTAATTTAATAGACTGAGAGCTAACGACATAAAAAGTCAAATCATTTGCGTTACATTGTGAGTCACGTAAATTTTTTACATCGATTTATTTCAATGCCTATTGGTCGGAGGGAAATTGGACATACAAGAAATATTTAGCTTGCTCTACATCCTAAACGGCATATAGTGGTTTTTGCTGACTTTTTTTTCATTTTTTTTTAGAACTAAAACTAACGGTACCTGCCGTCAGGGCCATTCCTAGCCCTCAGAGCACCTGGGGCAAGTTTAGATTAGCCGCCTTTTTCGCTACAATTTTTTTTATACAGAGTTAATAAAAAAACAAATAATAAACCGCATTTATATGGACCCAAACCAGTACCAACATATTTCTCTATAGTTTGCACACGAAGGACCGGCAAAAAAATAGTTAAAATATCGGTTTATATCGACTTTCTCACAAGTTAAAATACCTTCTTTTTTACTGATCATTAAATTTTGACCTTTTGATATTTCTACTCGACAAAAAGTCAGCTGCCTTGAAAAAAGTCGAGAAACGGTAGTAAGGGGTAGTTAGACTTTTGCTGGGAAATAATTCAAACATGCAGTTTGACTTCGATATTCGAAAGGGTATTAGTACACGAGCCGAAAACCACATTTTTCACAATCGCACCTAGAGTCATTTGGCCGCCATTTTGTTTTTAATGTTTTTTTTTGTTATCAGACGTAACTCGCGCATTTTTGAAGCTACGAAAAAAAAATTGTGAGACAAACTTGTAGAAAATTTAATTGTCTACAAAATATGTTGAATGAATGAATGAATTAATAGGGGATAAGCGCACTGCGACCTAAAGATCTATTGTGCCCCCTTTAAGAGTAGAGTGAGACGGCTCATTCTATAACTCTCCCTCCAGATTGGTTCCTTTAAGGAACTCAAGTATGTCGGGTATTTTCAGAGAGGGAAACTCTCTCTCGTCTATCTGGTAGTGTCCCAGATACCTGTGTCTTTGATGCGCGAGCGCATCACATTTTCCTAATATGTGGTCCGGTGTTTCCTCGTAGGCGTTGCAGAATCTGCAAGTTGCACTACTTGCTAAACCGAGGAGACTGAGATGTCTTCTTAGCTTGCAGTGCCCTGTGAGAATACCCGTTATTATTCTTAGGTTGTTCCTACTTAGGTTTATGCAGGAGGTGTAACGCACTTGGTTATAATTCCCAAGCAGTAGTTTGGCCTGCCTTAATTTTGGGAGTTCTTCCCAGATTTTTGATCTTTTGGTCTCCTAAAATATGTTAAGTAACTTTTTTCGATAAGTGCTTTTTTTAAAAAGTTATACTGCGTTTTTTTAAAAAAAGGAGGGGTTGATTTTGGTATATTCATCATATCTCATTTTTTTGTTCTAAAAATAAAAAAATGTCGAAGTAAAAGTTATAGTCCCTTCAATTATCTATATTTTCTACCTGAACAGTTTTGTTATGCGGCTTACGGTTCTCGCCCTTTAGCGCATATTAGAAGTAGAGAACTTTATAGAATCATATATTTTTAACTACTTGACTTCTGCTGGTAAATAGAAACCTCGAGGTTCGAAAGTAAATTTGTACTCGAGCCGAAAACATCATTCTTCACAAGTGCCCCTATAGAGCCACTAAGCCACCATTTTGTTTTTAACGTTTTTATATCTTCGCACGTAACTCACTTTTTGTTTATGCCAGACAAAAAAGTTGTAGAACAAACTTGTAAAACATTTAATTTCCTACAAAATGTTTTTTGTAACTTTTTTCGATAAGTACTTTTTTAAAATTGTTTTGAATTTTGTTGAAAAAAAGAGGTTTTTTTCAATTTATCATAAAAAAAATAAATGTCGAAATAAAAGTTGTAAGTAGGACCTTTCAACTATCTATATTTTTTGCCTCAATATTTTTTTCTTATGCGGTATACCTTATGATATGATTTGTTATAGTTTAAATTATTTGCGTATAGTTTAACTACATTTCCAAATTGTAAAATTAACTAATATCGCACTCTAATCGAGAAATGACTTCAGAACTTTTGTGGGAAATTACATAGAAATTTCCAAATTAATATCTTAAATTTCTAAAATAATGCTAATTTTATGTTAGATAATTATATAAGATAATTTTATCGAATGGGTTTGAATGGATGTTACTTCAAAACGGCTGTATTTACGATAAAACATATCAAGACCTTTTGTGTAGAAAATTCAATTTTCTATAAGAAAAACGTATGTAGATAGTTTAAATACTTGTTAGAATACAAATCGAAAAAGAAATTGCAGGCTTTTGTGAATCGCTGTCTTCGCCACATCCTAAAGATTCGCTGGCCACAAATAATATCAAATGAGGAATTGTGGCGCAGGATAAGTCAAGAGCGGCTGGACGTCGACATAAGAAAGCGTAAATGGCGTTGGATTGGTCACACACTCAGGAAACCAAACGATGAAATTGCAAAGCAGTCCTTTGAATGGAATCCTCAGGGTGCACGGCGGGTTGGAAGACCAAGAACAACATGGAAATCAACTGTCTTAGCGGAAGCAGAATCCCAGAGAAGGACGTGGCCACAGCTGAAGTACCTTGCAGCAGACCGTGAAGGATGGAGACGTTTTGTTGACGCCCTATGCCCCAGCCGGGGTTACAGGACACGATGATGATGATGATACAAATCGTATGGAAGAAAACTTTTTTTTTGAAATAGTCTAATTATTATAAATCAAATTCTATTTCTTTGTTGTTCACTCATTTTTGAAGTGAAAATGAGTATTATGTAGTCAATTATTTGTTTGAGTATTAGACTACGAGCCCACAGCAGATTTTGGGTGTGATTGATAGCAAAAAAAAGAAGTATGGGCGTCGAAAGCTCCATTAAAGGCTATTCAAAAAATCAAAGTCTTGCAGTCCACAACTGGGGCCTTTGCGAGAAATAGTGCATCGAAAAAAAATATGAATGCAACTTCGACGATAATCGTGTTAGCCGAAATTGGTTTTCACCCCTCCCTAGATAAGCTCCGCGGATCCCATATCACGGAATCTGAAATCATTTGAGTGTTTAATTTGCCCTGCCGAACTGTTTAAAAAACCGTTTTTTACTTAGAATTTTTAATTTTTTAGACGGTTCGGTAGAGCGAACTATACACTCAAATGGTCTCAGATTCCGTGATATATGATCCGAGGAGCTTATCTAGGGAGGTGTGAAAACCAATTTCGGCTAAAACGATTATCTTCGAAGTTGCATTCATATTTTTTTTCGATGCACTATTTCTCGCAAAAGCCCCAGTTGTGGACTGCAAGACTTTGATTTTTTGAATAGCCTTTAATGAAGCTTTCGACGCCTATACTTCTTTTTTTGCTATCACTCACACCCAAAATCTGCTGTGAGCTCTCGGTCTATATAGCCAATTATGATACGAATATAACAAAACAAAATTATAACAAAAATATAACATTCAATCCTATACGGATTTTTTGAATATACATACATACATATATGCGCTACGGAAGTATACCACATAAGAAAAATATTGAGGCAAAAAATATAGATAATTGAAAGGTCTATACTTACAACTTTTATTTCGACATTTATTTTTTTTTATGATAGATTGAAAAAAAAACTTTTTTTTAACAAAATGCAAAACTATTTAAAAAGTACTTATCGAAAAAAGTTACAAGTAACATTTTGTAGGAAATTAAATGTCCTACAAGTTTGTTCTACAACTTTTTTGTCTGGCATAAACAAAAAGTGAGTTACGTGCGAAGATATAAAAACGTTAAAAACAAAATGGTGGCTAAATAACTCTAGGGGCACTTGTGAGGAATGATGTTTTCGGCTCGAGTGCAAATTTACTTTCTAACCTCGAGGTTTCTATTTACCAGCAGAAGTCAAGTAGTTAAAAATATATGATTCTATAAAGTTTTCTACTTCTAATATGCGCTATATGCGCTACAGGGCGAGAACCGTAAGCCGCATAACAAAACTGTTCAGGCAGAAAATATAGATAATTGAAGGGACTATAACTTTTACTTCGACATTTTTTTTAATTTTTAGAACAAAAAAATGAGATATGATGAATATACCAAAATCAACCCCTCCTTTTTTTTAAGAAAACGCAGTATAACTTTTTAAAAAAAGCACTTATCGAAAAAAGTTACTTAACATATTTTGTAGACAATTAAATTTTCTACAAGTTTGTCTCACAATTTTTTTTTCGTAGCTTCAAAAATGCGCGAGTTACGTCTGATAACAAAAAAAACCGTTAAAAACAAAATGGCGGCCAAATGACTCTAGGTGCAGTTGTGAAAAATGTGGTTTTCGGCTCATGTACTAATACCCTTCGAATTTCGAAGTCAAACTGCATGTTTGAATTATTTCCCTGAGCTCCATACAACGAAATCTAATTACCCCGTACTAATAGACTTTTAGCAACTTATATTTTCCCAATACTGAGTACATACAAAAAGTCGATATTAGAATCAATATTTTAACCTATCAATGTTTTAACAAGTCACCATTTTTCATTCCTACGAAGCCAAAAACACAACGCTCTACTTGGAATGTTTGCACAAAATCAGCACAAGCTCGAATCATACATTTTTTTCTGATTTTTTGACACGAACTAAAACGTTTTTCGATTCTATGGATAGTTTGAAATTTTGTTTAAGACACAATTTCTTCCGGTCCCTTACCTTGATTGATAAAAATCCGAAGCAAGCTAAGCGCACTTTTAAGCATCATTCCCTGAGGTATTAAATGATCAAAATATCAGCCGTTTTCGAAAACGTATAATCAAAGTCAATTGGATCGTCAAATGATCGCTGTTCTTTGACGCAGATATTGCTATCGTCAAGTATGCAATCGTCCTATTTTTAAATATCTTATTCGTCAACTCCATTTTCAATTCAATTTCTTTTAATTTTACATAATCGTATTTTTCTCAAAAACAACTCCTACGATTTTGATTAAACTTTTTCCATATACTAAAATTAGTACGATCTTTACCAAAAATGATGAAATTTTACACTTAGCAACTATTTATAGTACCTGTCACCTGTCATAGAACTTTTTTTTCATTTTAATTTTATCTTTATCGGCTAAACGGATTTAGTTAATTTTTTTTAATATGCATATTTCAAATAAAATTAAATAATATTGCATATCAAAATGTTAAAAAAGAAGTTTTTTTTTTTTTTTGAAAATTCGCTATCTCAAGAATTTTTTTTAAAATTTTATTTTCATCTACACATAAATAAACTTTAGATTTGCATTCCAAAATGTGTCCTTCTCTACATTTTCTCTCATAGTTCCATGTTTTTTACACAATTTTCTTAACCGCAGTGTCTATTTTATATTATTGCTGTCAAGAGAATAACAGAGGGAAAACATAGATATTGTATTATTGTATATCCAGTTGAAAAGTGTCATGTGTAAATTGGATTAATCTTATTTCGCCTTGAACTAGAAAATATTTTCAGTTCCATGATAAACGCGTAAAAGACAACTAGGAGTGTAAAATAATTATAGGGGCTGTTAACAGTTATAAAGGTGGTAATAAAACTTCTTATTAACGGGTAATAGTTATCACTTGGAAAGAACAAAATATGCGAAATATTCTTGGGTGTTATTCTCAAAAATAATTTTGTTGTTAAGGACATGTGCGATTCGTTGCTGAGAATTGAGTTTGCGAGATTTTAATTAACGAGATTTTCGTAATTCGAGATTAAAAAAAGCGAGATTTCGTTATACAAGATTTTAAGGCTTACCATCTGAGCTGGGGTAGATAATTGAGAAACCTCAAAAATTGAGGGTAATTGCTTGGAAACCCTACGTCTTGGCCACATTTCAACAGGCAACCTGTGCGCAAATAATTTTCTTTAATTTGTATACCGTTCATCTGGTACGTGAACACAAATTTTTATTTGAATTTGTTTTTGAAATCAATTCATCATTTATGTACATATCGATACCTTCTACGTAAGAATGTATTAAGCGACATTTCAAATATTTTAAAGGCATCAAACAAAAGTCTGGTCCAGTTATTTATATTTATATTTAGAGGATAACAAAGATTTAGAACGGAATTTTCAACTCAAAAGGCTTCTAAAAATCTGTTTCTTACGACAAAATACCCAAATAAATAACTGAATAAGGGGTTTTTAAAATTTTAATTTTAATTTTTTAAAATGTCGCTTAATACATTCTTACGGGAAGGTATCGATATATTCATAGAAGATTATTTTTAGTTTTAGTACAGATTTATGATGCTTTATTCTAGGGAGCGGGTCAAAATTCTGGTTTCAATTCAATTCTACTTCGAGAAATTCTGTTTTTTGCACAAAAATTCTGCCTTTTTTCAGTTCTGTCTTTTAAAATTCTGCTTTTCTAAATTCTTTTTTTTCGGAAATCTGTATAGTAAAATTTTAAGCAATAAAATTCTGCTAATTCTGTTTTTTTCTCAAAAACGGAAAACAAAAAAAGGAAATTTTCAACGTTATTTTTAGACAATTCAGTGCAACACTATCTTGCAATCGGGAAGAACTTTTGTTTTTGCTCGTCATTTATTTATGTTATTTGAGTACTGCACATATTTTTCTACCACGAACTAGCTATAGTTTCCTTTATTTTATACTTTAACGAGTAAATGAAGCTGTAATTGTAAGTGCAAAAGCTGTGTAATGAAGGCCTAATTTACAAATTGATTGAGGTGAAACCTTTGTATATAAAATCTATAGTACTATCATCAGCCAATTTTTTTTATTTTCATAAGCCTTCACCAGGCGGCGCTAATATGGAAATGTATTTGATATTTGAGAGTTGAAATAGAAGAAAAATGTAAAAGCAAAATGAAAAAGTCGTAAGAGAGGGTTATATTACATTGATTCTCGCAACAATAAAGGGAGCAAGGGAGACAAATGAATCAGTTGCTTGTGCCATACTAACGACAAGAATAAATGAAAGGAAATAAAAATAAAACAAATTGCTTCGATTGTGTTTGTATGTGAGCTTGAGGTATAAGTACGGCGACCATCCGTCCCGGTTTTCCCGGGATTGTCCCGTATTTCTATAGCCTGTCCCGGTTTATTTTTTATGAAACCCGGGACGTACAGGTGTCCCGTATTCAGGTATTTATAGATTATTTGTCCAGTATTTGCACATTCTCTATGCAACGTTGCGTCAATCCTTATTCATAAAATATTTCCCGACTCATTTTATTTACAATGCTCTTGTGTCAAAAAGAGCACGAAAAAGATAAATCTATTACGTTTAAATGTCTAACAAAAATATCCATATGTAGTCACCATTCTATTTAACTGAGTTAACTCTGCACTGAAAAATCGGGCCTTATTTCAATAATGAAATTAAAAATGTTAAGTTTATTTTTTTATTAAGTTTTTAGTTATGTTGTGAAGACATTATAAATTATGTTAATGTTCATTTCTTTTTCTTTTTTTTCTGTTATTATGTTTTTCTTTAATATTTATTTTAGATATTACATAAAAATTGTTGAAAAGTCCAATAATTTTTTCACGTTTTTAAATTTTTACTTTTTGTCCCGGGTTTTGTTCCCAGAAATATGGCCACCGTAGGTATAAGTTATATGTTTGTTTATAGATTTATACGTACATACATAATGTAGGTAGGCATGTAGATTATATTTTCGTTTATTATTTTAATTTTGTTTTTCAAATCTTGAGTATTTGACTTGAAATTTTTAATCTTTGTAATGTTGCAACTTTTCACCACATTATTTAAGGACATGTTGCGATATTTTAATTTTTTGTATTTACCTTATGTAGGTAGTAGGAGTTTTATCAGTTTTTCCAAATTTTATTATAACATTATGATAACAGTCTTACGATAACGATTCATGGAATTTAAACCATCATCGCGTAAAATAAAGAGTACCTACATATACATATTAAGTTTTTGTTAGGAAAAAATGCATTAGGTAGTTTTATTATGAATAGTTTTGTTTTGATCTATTGCTATTGAATAAAACTTTTTTTTTAACTATTGGGATGCAATTTTTATTTATGTATTTGTTTGTTTAAATTTCATGTAACTCCAGAAATAATTTGTGTTTAATCACTTATGACACTCACTATTTGTTAAAAGTGGACAAGAAAAAAAATCCTACGGGAGGGGGTTTTATTTCCCCCCGTTTGGACAGAAGGGGCAGTCTTATAAAAAAAATAGTTAGGTACCTAGGTACTTAGAATGGAAAAAGTATACCTATCAACAAACAACCACTTACAGTATTGTTTTGTAGCTTTTTGGAAAACCAGTTCTTTTCGTAAACAGCTTCGAAAAAAAATTGTTTTCAAACTTAAAATTGTGAAAAAAGTAGTTTTTTTAATATATATGTAGGTAGGTACCTACATTATGTATGTTTTTCCATTTTAAGTATTTTTTTATAAAATTGTCGCCTGTCCAAGCCGGTTAAATATACTTTTTTTCTTGTTTACTTTTTACCTAAGTACATGCCCTTGGCAGATTTTACGCGAATCACCTAGTATGATGTATGCACAAAAAATATGCCATTAAATTAACCCCTACAGCGACTAAAGGGATGATAATAAAAATCTGAAAAAATTAGGGAATATTTTTAGGTTTAGGTCCATACAACCTGATCTTTTTCTTACGACCCCCTAATGCACCTACATACCTACATATCTTCCTAGCTATCAACATTTCAAGAGGCTTAGAATTTTTGAAATTGTGTGCATAAAAACTAGATGAAATACATAAAAGAACAATGTTCGAAAGCATGAAATTGATTTAAGAAAAACGAATGTCATCTATGTACATAAATACGAAAATATTAATTTTATACCAACAAAAACTTGAAATCATTGGAGCTATTTATTAGAAACATTTAAATACAAATTTGGTTTTCTGGTTTTGAAATTCAACACTTTTGTGAGATAAATATTCTAGAAAGATATAAGTACTATTACCATTTTATTATTTTTTTTTGACCCTTCACTGTTAGCTTAAAAAAGTACTAAACAACGACTTTTTATGGTCTTTTCGTAAATCTTTTGTCTCCTTGCAAATATTGATTGCATGGCTTGCGTTGGTATACATAATTTTAGACTTTTAAATCATCAATATTCCTGTAAATATTCAAATAGATTCATGGAACCGTTTTTCCACACCGAATTTTCAAAGTCTTACAAACCAGTTAAAAAAAAAAACAAATTGTGTTTTTCCTAAACAATGCGTAGTCGTTATCAAAATGACAAGAAATTCATCAACCCGTTTTTGAAATATTGAATTTTCAAAAAATAAATTTAACATTTTTTTGAAAATCTAAAAAAAATTTTTTTTTTATTCAAAAAGCTTTTCCTCAAAGGTTGTATGGCAATTACCTTTATTTTTAGAGCCAACAAAAATTTTAATTTCCCCTCTGGACAGTTACAAGAAAACCTTAAGTTCAAAATTTGAAGCATATCGCATCATTTGTTTAGGCTGTAGATCCAGATACAAATAGACAGACAGACAGACAGACATACATACATACAGATAGACAGATAGACAGACAGACAGACAGGCAGACAGAATTGTGCCACCCTTTTTTTCTTGTTCTCTATCATCGTAATGTCATCTTTGATTTTTGTCTCAAAATTTTCGTTTGCACGAATCCAAAACTTGCCCTATAGTATCTATATCGCAAGTTAAAAAGAGGCTGGGTTCGACCCACACCGGTAGTTTCCCTTTGGTGCCCTCAAAAGCTAGAGGCCCAATGTAATTTTTGGTATTAATTTTTATTTTTCTGGTGTTCAATATGCAATCAAGTGAATACCAAAGATTGGTTTGCTTTCGAGATATAAGAGACAAGAACATTGTTGAATAATATGTTTTTAGCTTTTTCTTAAAAAAAAAAAACTGTTTGTAGACCAGAAAAAAGAACTCAAATCGTATGGGGAGCCTTGAAATAATTAATTCATGAAATATTAAAATTGGTATCGAAGCAGAATTGCACCCCTTATGGCATATCCAAAGTCCCTTAAAATCCGAAATATTACCGAAAACCCTTTTAAAATAATGGGATGTCAGTGGAACTTTGAATAAATGTTTCATTAGTCAATAGAACCAAGAGTCCAGAGTCCCTAAAAATATCTATAACCATCTAGTCTTCAGTATTTGATTAAAAACTAATAAAAGCAAAAAAATAGTTAAAAAAAACTAGTATTTAGTCTCAAAATTTGGAATAAAGACAGTATAAGCTTGTTTTTTGTCATTTTTGTTCTGAAATTTTTAGTTTCAAATTAGTTTTCATGGAAATCACTTTATTTAAAATCAAGATGATAGAACAGACTTTTAGCTTCAAAAGTGTGTATAATCCTTAATTGTAAGTATTACCATTATTTCTAAATATTTTTATTTTTCATCTTAAGTGTTTTTTTAGAAAATTGCACCTCCCGTCCAAATGGGGTGAGATAGACCCCCTCTTTTATAGTAAAAAATGCTTGTAAATAACTGTTCTATACAAATCTGTCAATAAACTTTGTCGCCCGAGTTATCGAAATCTCCCCTTATAGGTATTGTTTACTTATCGATAGATGTTTCAAATTTCACTGATTGTTCAGGGCTGTTATTTTACACTCCTTTTTCATTCCAACTGTGTCAAACAGGAAAAGAGCTGCAAAAGCAATGCTAAGAACATCCAAATGAAAACAGACCTAAAGCAACCAACCAGGGTTACCAGCTCAAGAAGCACTTGTGTAGCCCAATTTCAGAATTCTTGTAGCCCAAATCGCTATCCAAAATCTAGCCCAAAAACGAGCCCAATCTCATCTTAAAAATATAGGATTACTTAAACATTCCACGTTTTTTTAATTTTTGGAATAATTTCCAGGGACAAATCCTTAAAATCTGGACGAACTAAAATATATCGTTGAACTTATGTAACGAATTTTCTTAAAAGTTATAGAAATAATATGAAATTGGGCTACTTTTTTCATATTCTTGTCACAAATTAAGGAAAAAGATAGCCCAATTTATGATAAATAGCCCAATCTGACAACCCTGCAACCAACCACCCCAAACAAAAATTCGTTTTTTTACCCACCCCAGCACAAAAATATTCCGATCGTATGCTGAGCGGCAGCAGCAGCAGCCGAGCATGAGCAACAGCAGCCGTCAATGACAACCACCTACGTGCTTACCATATTCCAACAACAATTAACAAAAATAACAAAAAACCAAAGTAAACAAAACAACCCAAAAATATGCACACTAAATGACAACGAAAATTACACCTAACAGCAGCAACCTTCCCCCACCAAAGCATTTTTACGACTGAAATCTGATAAAAACAAAACACCAGTGTTGCCGGAGAGAAATATTTTAAGGTAGTACAGCGGCCAAAAAAGAGGAGTTTTTCGGAAATAATGGTAGTACGAAATATTTTTTTTTAGCTTTATTAAAAAAATAATTCATAAGGAAAAAAAATTCAGTTAAAAAAAACATATCTTAATAAATAAATGATTAAATCTTATAACAAATGAAATTGAATATCTTTTCAGAAACAGAAACAAACATTTAGCTCATTCCATTCACTTAATTGTATATCGTCAATATATTTATTTATATATCCAACTTCATCAAACAAATCATTTTCCAAAATTGTATGGTCAGTTTTCTTCGACACAAATACAAAACTTTTTTCATCGTCTTCCCATTTAACACAGGTACATATGTTTTATAATGCTTCATTTTGAGAATTGTAGATACCTACACACATTTTTACAAATGTTATAGGAAAAGCGGGACATTTAGCGGGACAGAGACCTCAAAAACGGGACTGTCCTGCTAAAAGCGGGACGTATGGTCATTTTAATTAATTTATAAAGCTTAAACGGCTGTAATGCATCAGAATGTAAAATTGCTCCCCTTAAAAGTCAAATTGTCCCCCTGTGGGGCGTGGGCCCACGGTGAGAAACACTGGTTTAGGGGATAAAAGTGCTGCCAAATTCGCATTAAATTTGCAGTGAATTAAATTTATTGAGGTCAATACTTATCTGCAAGTGTAAGATATTTAAGGTCTTTGAAAAAAATAGGAGTACGAATGTGAAAGGAGGAGTACGGAGTTGTTGAAAGTAGTACAATACTCCTATGGGAGTACTTTCGGCAACACTGCAAAACACGAAAGAAAACACAAAAGTAAAATAAACAAATAAAAAGATTTAAAGTAACCATGGTTACAAATACAATCTTACAATATAACTTGCAAGCATATATTTTGTTGTTTGTTTCCAAATACAATTTTTTTCTTTCCCAACGATAGAAAGAAAAACAATCAGACTTTCATTTCAGCTCACATCAGAGCCAAATACGCATACGCACCCAACTCTCAACCTATTATTCATTGACAAAACCAATACCTTTGAAAAAAACAAAATTGCTTGATTTCTTGCCTCCCTCCAACCAGTGTTGTCACTTCCAGTTTGAAAAAAGTGGTAGATAAGTTTAAAAAATAGTGGTAGATCCAGATTTTTAGTGGTAGATTTTAATTTCGAGAAATTAAATAAGGAAAAATATTTTTGTTTTCAAGTTTTATTTTAGTCAAAGAGAACCATTTTACTCATCGAAGTATATTTGTGATTCTACAAAAAGTGGAAGAAGATGAAGATATTTTCGACACAACATTTTTTGATTTAGAGCTTCCTTTCACATATTTGAAAGCGGCCCATGAGTAAAATAAAAAACAGCAATTTTATCGATATTTTTTTAAGACATGTGTTTAGAGGACTAAGCTTTTTTATTTTTATATTTAAAGTCAATTTTTTAGAAAATCGTACCCATTGCCTGATGGGAAGATATAGTGACTTATATGAATATTCTTTTAAAAATCTAAGCCACCTTGATAGTAAGAGAAAATTGTATTAAAAAGTCTTACAAAGAAAAGTAGCATTAACTGCGCCAAAAACATAGCTGCACATTGTACGAAAAAATAAAAAAAAATATATTATTAGGGTTTTACTTACGCAATATAGTAATGCAAAAAAATATGCCTACTTATATGACATTTATCCTGTAAATACTAATCAGGGGACTGAGAAACTGAACGGACAATCCATGACCTGTAGCACAAATGCCTTCTTAACAAATGAAATAGCAAATGGACGTGAGACCGTTTTATTTTAACCAGACTCAATGCTTCGCGCTGTCAAATCTGAAACTTCGATAGTTTTCAAAGTTAACGATATTTTTGCCTGTACAAAGTTCAATTAAATTTTTTTTAATAATATGAAGTGGTACTAAAAATGTTTTTGTATCTTTTTTAAGAGTGTTCCGAACTGAACAAAACCAGTCATTTGCTAACTTTTTTTTTGCGTATATAAGACCGGTTTTTTTCATTTTCATCAGATACTTTGTTTTATAAAAACTTTTTATTTTTACTAATTGGTCACTAGTAGGCGTATTACTGTACTAAAAAAAAAACATTTTGTAAAAGTAACGGATTTTAACTTCCAAATTTACATAAATTTTCTGTCAAAAAGTGTCTTTTAAGAATTAAAAATTTCAATATCAGATGATACAATTATGATTATATAATTAATAAAAATTGTGGAAAATAAATTGAATTTATATACACTTTATATTTATATTTGTCAAAAAAATACCGTTAGGTATAAAAAATTGACTGTCAAAAATGCGTTTTTTTCAAAATCTACAAGCATTTTTATTTTGTGTTATTAAAATTTTTATTAGGTTTTCTCCAATAGTGGCATGATAAAAATATGGAATTTTATGTTATTAAACATTGTTTTGCAAACAATGCTTTAGTGTTAGCGACATTTGCTTTGAAAAACAGCCATTTTTTCCATTTTCTCGTTTTCTTAAAGGCTTTTATCAAAAACAAGAGCACAAAATTAAAAAAATTTTTCCAATGATGTCCTAGAAAACAAGTTTATCTGTCCATAAACACCTTAATTGCTTTTATCGGACAAGTACACGCTTCACAAAATAAAAGAACTGCAATAATTTTTCCTTTCAAAACCACGTCAAGAGACTGAGAATCAGACACTTTGAAGACTTTTTTGAGTAATGAAAATATGTATATCAGATCTTAAAAATGTTGTCTGGGATATCAAAAAGAATTATAATTATAATAATATATACCTTTTAAAAATTTAAATATAATCAATAGATCTAGGGTTAGTCAACTGGTGGAAATTAGACATTTTAAAAAATCTTAGACATTTTTAAAAAAAATTAAGGAAATACTGACACAAATTTAATAATTTCGTCTTAGTAAGTGCCCTGATGATGTCCTAACTAAGACGAAACGCGTTGGCAAAACATATTAAAAATTATTAAATTTGTGAAAAAAAACCAGTGTTTCTTTAAATCTTTTAAAAATTTTAAAAAGCTGGTTTTCTTTTATTATTAAAATTTAAATCATGTTTTGTGTATCACAATTTTTAAGCAAGTTGACAAAAAATATTTAGTTCATTAGTTTAATATATGTACCTATTTGATAAGATCAAAAAAAAAAAAACAATTTTAAGTAACTTTTCTTCTATTATTTCTGAATCTATTTCTTCACTGAAGTTTTGAATGTGGTGATCAAAATTCAAAACAAAAAACATATCAGGAAAGCGTATTATGAATAGGGCACAGCGCACACATTGCCTTGTCGTCGAGGAGGGTAGCCAGAAGAAGTTTCCCCCCCTTTCCCATATTTTATTAACAAATTTGTAAGACACAAAAAAAAATCTACTATATTTCTATTTCGAAAAGAAATCAGTTCTAAATAATTCCAATGGCTGCATTCAGGTAAGTACATAGAGACAAAAACTCACAGGATTTTTTTTTCTATTGAAAAATTTCTACTTAAAAATGTTGAGACTTTTTCATGAATGATCGGATTATCTTTGAATTTAAAATTTTGTTTGTTATGGATGAGCAAAAAGTGGTAGAATTTTTGACTTCAGTGGTAGAAGTGGTAGATTATTAAAATCTTGAAAAAAAGTGGTAGATCTACCACAATTGTGGTAAAGTGACAACACTGCCTCCAACTCTTATAAAAAAGTATACAGCTCTCTCATTATTTTATTATTATACTTTGTTCTTCATTTGCCATATTCTTAAGTTTACAATTCAGCTGTACACACTTAGTAAGGCTCAGCACCAGTAATTTCATAAGCCGTCACTTGGTTCGTGCCAGTCGTTCGTCACCCATGAAAGTACTATAGATTTTATATACAAAGGTGAAACACAAAACTAGTATGGTCGTTGGCTTACAGGTTCAAGCTAAATAAAATCATTGCCGTCGTGGAAATCCATGCAAAACAATTGGCCGGGGATTGTTTTGCGTGCGAAAAATAATATGGTTAAATTTTGTTTGTATAGTTGGTTTACACTTAAAAAAAATATATATTCAGCTCATAGCATTTTTTGCATGCAAATGATTTTTGAATCAAAAATAATTGTTTTTCATTTTTAGGCCCATAGTTTATTAATTAAGGGTAAGTAAATGACTCAATGGCTTGGGCCAAGACAAATATTTTTCGTCTAGAATATTATACAAAACTATGCAGAGAATAGGTGCCTCTTTTCCGAGCGGAACTGTAAATTATGCTTCTGGTAACAATTATAGTCTTAGACAAAAGAGCAGCCTTAAAACCAAATACAAGAAATTTTCCCTATTTTATGATGAGGCAAGTATTAGAAAATGGTTTTTACAACATTCTGCCAATAATAAAACATTTTCGAAACTTCTTTTCATTATTGGTAGAATTTTGTAAAACTGAATTTTGAAAATCAGAATTTTGAAAAGCAGTATTTTGAAAAGCAGAATTTTAAAAGCAGAGTTTTGAAAGCAGAATTTTGAAAAGCAGAGTTTTGAAAACAGAATTTTGATAAAAGAA